>JAWNPT010000105.1:4800000-7200000 GCA_035047365.1 Drosophila ustulata
GGTAGCCAGAGGAATATTCTGTACAAAGGCAAGCATTTGAAGCATGAAGGCTTAAACGTTGGCGTAAAGCAAAACCACTTTTCAGTTGCACATATCCCAGTATAGAACAATAAGTAACTCAGCTGTCACGCCCCCCAAAAACGCAACAACTCCACACACACACACACACACTCCCACTGAGGCACTCGCACTCGAATGCACTTGGAGGAAGTTAAGCGTGGAGTCCTGAAGAGCTCAAATGCCTTCAGGTAAGATAATAAATGTGCAGTCAAAGATACAAGTTGCCCGTCAGGAGTAAAAAGGCAAAGCAAAGCAAAGCGAAGCGAAGGCAAGGCCAAACTTAGGACTTGGCAATGGCAGATTTAAGCTTTGGCATTTCGAGAAATCACAATGCAACGTATACACTTGAGAAAGTAGAAAGAAAATAGATATGGGATAGATAGAGCAGTAGAGTAATGGGAGTTCGGGATTGTGTGGGTTGGCAGACAGCTCAAAGGAGTCATTCTCAGCGAGTGTTGCGAGCATTTCTTGTGTCTATTTTTGGCCAGCTGTGACTTGGCGAATTTCCTATTAAATACAACTTGAAAGCATTTTGTACAGCACACATTACACACACACGCACAAATAAATACTGCATACAAATCTTGCGACTGTTTGTAGGTAAATAATGTTCAAAGAGCAACACCGAGAGAGAAAAGAATGGAAGCAAATTGTTTCCCGGCCCGCAAACTTTAAGCAAAACTTAATGACGTAAAATATGGCATGGAAAAGGGAGACAGAAATAAAGAGGGAATTATCAAGTACCCAGCTTAAACTACGCACTTGGGAGCAATCACGAGAGCTGAGAGCAGAGAGAGCAAAAGAAACAAAACTATGCGAACTTTCCATTCCAGCTGAAAGTGGCGCTGATTTAGTGTGAAACTTTTCCAGCAGACTTTTGCCGTTGCCTTTGTAGCTCGTTTTTTTTGGTCAGCAAAGTCTTTTGGTAAAATCTCTGGCATTCGCCAATAATCGTCAATATATCAGCCAAGTGTCTAATGTCTGCGTTTGAAAAGTATTCAAAAGGCATTCTGCCATTGACTTTTCAGCAGTTTACATTGGAATATAAAAAAGCCAGACTGCCAAACAACAAGCAAACTTGGCAGTTTTATCATTATTTTTGCATTTGCCACTACAACAAAATATGAGCAGCAAAGTGGAAAATGAAGTGAAATTGAAAAGAGAAAAAAAAATGCGTATAACTTTGCCAAAGTTTTTGAATGAGCAACAACTCTGGCTTTGTCATAATCTGAGCAGAGAGAGTGAGAAGAGCAAGATTTTCTAGGGAGAGCAACTCCAATGAGTTTCGCTTGAAAGAGCAGACTAATAGCTTTAAGAAAGAATTTAAAAAGGATCACAGTGAAGGTCACACTCAGCACCTCCAAAGAAAAACGCATGTCTCTCTCTGTCTCTCTGGGTAAACTAATCAAAACAAAGTTAGAGAAGTGCCAAAAGCATTGCAGAATGACAGAAGGAAACAAGGAGGGCAAAAACTTTATTCAATTCCACAACAATTGCAGCATAATCATAACAATAAAACAGCAGCAGGAACAAACACGAGAAGATGTGTGGGAACTGAAAGTGCAAGTGGCAAAACAAAAGTGCACTTAGTTCCTTCTTGCACACTCCAACTTCAGGCGCAAGAAGGGGCGTTGTGGAGTTGTGGGCGTGGCAGCTGTATACCATCAAATTGGCAGAAAGTTTTGTCAACGCAAAGCGAAAGTAAACCCTTGAAACGCCAAGAACAACGAGTAACCGAACGTTTCATAAGACTTTTTGACACTCACACAATACATATGCATATATGCATAACATTTGCATTGCCGTAAAATGCAAAGGCAACAGCACAAATGCAGCGGTCTCATAACGACAACGCAGCGCAGAACAAAAGTGCGGAACGAACAAAGCAAAGCAAGCGTAAAACAGACTCGGATACAGCTACAGATACAATAACAATAAACAGATACAGATACAGATGGAGACACAGCTACAGATTGAACTACCATGCACGGATAAAGAAACAGATACTGTACACATATGTATACAGCTACAGATACAAATACCCAACACAGATGTAGATACATGTACTATTCACAGCTATAGATACAACTACTACACACAAATGAAGATATCTCTACCACACGTAGATACAGCTAAAAATACAATATCTATAAACAGATACAGATGGAACTACCATACACAGATAAAAATACAGCTACTGTACACTGATACACCTACCATACACAGCTACAGATACAACTAAAATACACAGCTAACGTTGTACATATATCTACTATACACAGTTGCAGATACATCTGCTCTACACAGCTACAGATATACCTACCACACAGATACAATAACTCTAAACAGATACTGATACAGATTGAGCTACCAGACACAGATAAAGGTACAGATACACCTACCATAACAGCTACAGATACATCTACCATACACAGCTGCAGATACAGATACATCTACAGCTACACACAAACCCACACCCACTCCTCTCACACACATACGACAAACACTCATCTATTTACCCATTGCATGATGAACAACGAATTTTGAAATAATCTCTTTTTTGTTTTCCAACACTCCACACACACACACACACACACAACCACTCACACACACACACACACACACAACCACTCACACACACACACACACACACAACGCACACCTCTCGAAATGAAACGAAACTTTTTTCGGGGGCTGCTGTCAACATCGATACCGATACGCTTGGGTTCCCTGTGTGTGTTCGCTGTCCTGGCGCACCACGTTGTCACGTTTAGCTGTCCTGCGGGCTACAAAGTCTCTGGCAGCAGTTGCGTCAACGAGGACGAATGCTTGCTGTTCCCCTGCCGCAATGGCGGCAGATGTCGCGATCATCAGCCGCCAAAGAAATTCGAGTGCCAGTGTCCTCTGGGCTTCACCGGCATGCACTGCGAACTGGAGTTATTGGCCTCTGGGGTGTTGACACCGTCGCGTGATTTTATTATTGCCCTCGTCCTTTGCCTCAGCACGCTGATACGTAAGTATACACAAAACACACACACTCACATTCACAACAACAATGGTAGAACAACAACACGGTAGTATAAACAAGGTGAAAGGGCAGACGATGTCGTAACCTAAGGTTAAGTAACTTTAAACTAATACGCTATATATTAGAACTCAAGTAAGTAAGTCCTGGCATCATTTGCATGGCCACAAAAGCTATCTAGACACCTAGAAATCTATGCTCTGACTTTAAAATTGCCTTTAAAATATTTATTTATTTATTTTTGTAGTGGAAGCAGTGCTTTAAAATTATTATTATTACTGAAAGTTGCTGTGCCTCAAAAGCAGATTAATAATTTGATTTACTTTACTACCCCATTTTAAGCCCCATTACTAATTATTGATTCGGCTTTCAATTTGTAAGGAAATCAGCTTTAATTATTCCATGTCGTTATGTTCTCAATTACCATTTGTCTGACAATATTAAAAATTGAATTGCAGCAAATTATAAATCAGATTTCTTGTATGGCAACTTTTCTCGATTCTCATTTTATGACAGCCATTGAAATGCACATCGAATTCGAGGTATTCCCAACTTATTATGGACTATCTCAAATTTCCACTCTCGTTTAAACACCAAATTAATAATTTTTTATATTCGCCCATTTCGATTACATCAGTCTGTGATTTTGTTACTGAGAACACTCGCCAATAAGTGCAAGTATTTTCTTTTTATTGCGTTCTTCCGAAAGGCATTGAACGAACATCGTTGCTCGGCCTGCTCGAATGCATGTCATTTCAATATTTATGGAATTGCCAACGCCAGAAAATTAATTAAGCCATACATTTACCATTTTGCCACGCCCACTCGCAGTGGCCGCCTTTGTGAGTAGCCGTTGCAAATATCAAAAGTCATTTCCGCAAATTACATGCGGCCAACCGATGCACATAAATTAAGGTTTATTGAATGCACGACTTGTTATTTTTATTGTACATCAACGGAATGTAAATTAAACAAAGAATGCGTATGTGGAGACTGAAAACCAAAATGAAAATGGAAAGAAAAGCGGAGAAGAGAAAGCGAGAAATGCGAATTTGAGTAACACAATAATTGCAATTACGCGACGTCCATTTTGAGGCCATTGCCAGCTGCTCGTACAAAAGTTGGAACTGGCTTTCTGCCCCCTTTCCATCTCTCTGTTGTCGCTTTGTCTTGGCCTTGTGTGTCTTGGCCAGGCAAATTACTTGGGGCCAACTTCTACGGCTGCGGTGGCCACGAAACAAAAAACAGAAACAACAACAACGCAAAAAAGAAAGAGGAAAAACTTTGCTGTGCAACAGATGCTGCAATATGTTGAAATACGCACAGACAAAATTAGAAAACAGCCAACGAAACAGGACAACAAGTTGGCCAAGGAGCGAAAGCAGGACAATGGCGCGCCTGCAGCGCGATTTGCCATTTTGGCCAACAATTTTGAGTTGGCCACAGTTACAGTTACAGCTACAGTTACAGCCAGAGAACTCGGCAGAAACTGGGACAATCTGCGCCATATTTGTTTGTTCTTCCTTTTCCTTTTCCCTTCATCTTGATTTTTATTTTATTTTTTTCATATATATTTATTTTTCCTCTTTTCGGAAAAGTCGCGCGTGTTTTTTTCTATATTGCTTATAGCACATTTTATGCAATTCCCTCGGCTATTTTTTTTATAAGAATTTAATTAAGAATCTTTCTATATTTTTGTTGTGGCAATTTTAAAGTGTGCAGAGATAGCAGAGATTTTTCTCTTTTCCCCCTTTTCCCGTTGTACGAAATTGCTTTACGTTACGAGTAAAAATCGCCATTTAAATGGTTTTTGCATGCTAAACTGAAGTTTATTTAATTTAGTTTTGTTGTTGCATATACGAGTAGAGAACACGACCTTTCAATGTACCATGTATTCAAACTAATCAAGCGATATTCGTTCGTGTATTCACAACAGTACTCGTACTGGTATTTGTGGTCTACAATCGACGTCGAGAGGCGCACATCAAATATCCAGGACCCGACGATGATGTACGCGAGAATATTATCAACTACGATGATGAGGGCGGCGGCGAGGACGATATGACTGCCTTCGATATAACCCCACTGCAGATACCCATCGGTGGCCCAATGCCACCTGAGCTGGCGCCTATGAAAATGCCAATTATGTGTAAGTGCAATTCAATATTCCATATTCTGTATTCGACTATTTATTTAATTTTCACATTTCAAAACTATTTTTAATCGACTTCAACTATGCACTGTTCGAGTAGTGCAGAATTCCAAATTGGATTTTGTATTTTTCGGTATTATTGCAAAAACAACTAAACAACTGTTGAGTGAGCTTATTGGATTATAATGCCGCGCATACCGTGTTTATGAATTTATGCAATAACTGAATAACGTTGTTCAGAGTTGACCGTGACTTTATAAAGTAAACGGTTGAAAATATTTTAGGGATTTAGATTTAATAAAATATTTAGCATACATTTGGAGTTAATTAAATATATTTAAAAATAGTGTTGAGTAAATAATATTAAGCATTTTGAAAGCTAATCAAATCAATTTAAAAAAATTCTTAAATTTATGTAAAAATATTCGTCTAAATATTTTAAATTAAATTTATTCAGAGTTGCCCGAGACTTTATTTAGTATACGATTTAAAATATTTGAAGGATTTCAATTTAATAAAATATTTAGCATACATTTTGTGACAATTAATTATTTTCAAAATAGTTTTGAGTCAATAAAAAAAGGACATTAATATTAAACAGATTGAAAGCGTACTAAGTTAATTTTAAAAAATATTAAAATTATTGTACAAATATTCTTACAAATATTTATAATTAGATTTAGTCAGAGACAAAATGAGACTATATAAATCTTAATTTATTTAAAGGATTTAAATATGATAAATATCGATTTTAAATTAACTAAATTGAATACATCAAAAATTTGAATTTGAATTAAAGAATATACTTGCAATTATTTTGATTTAAATCACAAATATTATAAAGTAAAGAAATTTAAAGCAAATCTTTTCTAGATTACATAAAATACATTTTAATCATATACATATTTATTTAAATCTTCATCCATTATGATTAAATTGACTGCAATTCACTGAAATATCCATAATCTGCTTCGATCAAAAGAGCATGATGCTCTTTTTGCTCTTTATGATTGAACAAGTATCTGACATTTAAGTTTGCCTGGATTATTTACAGATCCTGTGATGACACTGATGCCCGGCCAGGAGCCCAATGTGGGCATGTTCATCGAGGAGCATAAAAAGCGCGCCGACGGCGATCCGAATGCCCCGCCCTTCGATGATTTGCGTAATTATGCATATGAGGGCGGCGGCAGCACAGCCGGTTCGCTCAGCTCGTTGGCCTCAGGTTGGTAGACTTGTATTTTTGATTATGGTCATGTCATTAGCGTTTCGGACTAGATTTTGCATCCAATATCCAGCTATCCAAATAGCTGAAACTGGCACACAATCGCTTGCAGGCAGTGTAGCTGCCAAAACTGCTTCGACTCCTCAATAAGTAGGCTACAACATAGAGAGAGAGAGAGAGACTGTGTGTTTTCGTTGTATTTATGGCTTTAATTCTTTTTGACATTTCCAGGGCAGCCACGCTCAAGAGCCGCTGAATATTGGGTGTAAAATTAAGCAAAAAACACTACACAAAAATGCTACTTTTAAACTAAATAATAAACACAAATGCATGGTATTTTTTGTACCACTTTTCCTTATTTAGTTTATGTACTTACTCTCTTGATTACACTCGTTGCAGGCACCGATGATGAGCAACAGGAGTACGACTATCTCGGAGCCTGGGGGCCTCGATTCGACAAGCTGGCCAACATGTATGGGCCAGAGGCGCCCAATCCGCATAGTACCGAGCTCGAGTTGTAAGTTTCCAGCCACAACGAGGATGGGGGATGGATCACAGATAAGTAGCCACAAAAGTTGCATTTAAAATTCAACACGACAGTTGAGGATAGGCATATAGATCACGACAGATCACGACGAACTGAGAAGCAGTAAACAAGTAATTCCCAGCTGACTTACACACAAAGAAGCGCAACCAAAGAAGCATCCAGCTATCGTTGGCAAAAACTAAGTTAATTCTGCAAAAAAGAAAACATTTACAAAACTTAAGAAAATGTGAAGAAATCTTCAGACACATGAGACGTAAAATGACATTTGTAAAAAATACTTCATCAGCATTTAAATTTAACAATTATTATAATTAATTTATTAAGTGTGTGAACGCAAAATTCGATATGCGTTTTTCGTAAAGAACACCGAGAATTGAGATTAGGAAGAGCAAACGAATAGAGGAGAAGAGAAGCGAAGAGAAGACGATAGAGAAAGCATACCAAAGTTAGTTTAGGGAAGTGTGTATGAAGAATTTCTAACTATGATTTCGATTGTGTTTGTGCGAAAGTGAAAGAGATGAACAAAAATTCTGATTCTATATTTCTATTTGTTGTGCATATTAGTTTTTATATTATTGTAATTTTTATTTGATAATATATTTTTATGTTTACATCATTAAGTTAAAGATCTTAAGTGATTTCCGTTTGGCTTCCATGCAAGTCAATTTAGGTCAGAGGCCAGACGAAATTTCAGTTCTCTATATACATATATATATTTCATTTGGATATTAATGAATTTACTTAAATGAGTATTAGATTGTGTTGACTTACAATTAATTTCTAAGATTTACAATTTAAATATATAATTAAAATTAAAACTTTATATAAAATGAATACCCAAAGACTGTTTTCGTTCCATCATAACAAGTACATACATATATACATACAAAAACAAAAATGCAAACACATAATTAATATACATACTATATAAATAAATTAAAAATTTTTAACTGACATTACAAGGGCGTTTCGTGTGTGTCCGCCATATTTGAGTGTATCACTAAAATTTACAACTATCAACCGAAAATACACAGAGAGAAAAATGCGGGAATACTAAACAGGAAATGTTTCTTTCACAAAACAAAGATATATATATATATATAAAACTTACAGGTCTCTGTTTCCAGCTCCAAGCTCGTAACAATTTCACGATCATTTATAGAAAAAAAACCAAACCTATTTGGAAGTCTTCTAAAATATTTGTGGAATTGTCCCGAAGTTAGCAAGCGAGAGCAGTCCTTTTAAACAAAAACGAAAAAAAATACTCCTACAAATGATATTCTAAAACAATTAAGCTAAATCTCTATACACACACTGAAAACGAAAAAGAAGAAAATCTGACTAGCAGCTGCTAGTGAGTAAATGATAAAAGAAAACAAAAGAGAGAATTACCTTTAGATGAACTTAGCGCAATTGATATAATTAAATGGAATACTTCAAAAGAAAACAAAAAGAAAGAAATCATTAAACTTATATGGTAAAGAAAAGTATTTTACATTGTATATATTATTAGTTTTAGCACGTAAAGCAAGTAATTAAAGCATACGAAATTGGTAGCAGAACCTAAAGTCTTATTAAGTCATTTAAACTAGAGTCGAGATTAAACGAAAATAAAACAAAACAACAGATGGCAGCATACAAACCACATTTCATATAAATATAAATATATATATATATATGATATGAATATGAATACTACTCGTACAAAACAAAAAGAATAAAAAAAAGAAAACCAACTGCATTTAAATAACCTTTTTCCACACGACAAAATAGCAATACAGAAACAACAACAACAAGAACAACAGCAACAATGAGAAACTACTGCAAACTGTTATTGGGCTAGTTTATTTTTTGCAGCAATTTTTAGAGGCCGTGCAATAAAGATTCGCCTGACATACTTTTTAGGCGACGAGAGAGCAAAAGAGACGCAATGCCAAAACCAAATCCACAAGTTGAGCCACAGTTATGAGTGCAATTTAAAATAATAACCAAAATGTTTATTGTTTCATTTGTTGCATACATCGTAGGTACACACATACATAGTTACAGCTATATAGATCCACACACAGTAGAATATTAACCAGAGTGTTCTGTGTTTCGCTTTCCCAACGCAAAGAGTCCTTTTTGTGAATTCCCAAATAAAACTCAAATTAACTGGAGTACGTGTGTGTGGAATTGAGGCAAAGAAGGACATCGATACGCTTCTGTTTTCTATTTATATTTTCGCAACAGATCTGAATTTGATAGGCTTCACTTATGAATCAGAACAGCTCTGTTAGTTAGACTAGACAGAAAGTTGATTTCTCTGTCGATTTTGTTTATTTCCTCATTTTGTTCTGCATTGAAAAGTCAGCCAAGCTTAGCAAATTTTAAGAGAGGACGAAGCAGCGATAACAACCGAACATAACGTGAAATAGACTAGACATACTAAAATCATAGAGTTTTCCAGGCAAAAGCCAATTCGTTTTTTTAAATCCCCCCCTCCGCCTCCCCCCCGTATTTCCCACGTAGGCAGGTACGCAGCTTTCATTAGATCGAAACATAAAGAAAAAAGTAAATTTAGCATAAACCTAAAGAAAACTACAACAAAGAGTTGACTATTGAAAAGTGCAAAGATTTTAACGTAATTGTTAAACCATACAGCGAAAAGAATATTTAAATGAAAAAATAAACAAAATGGAAATAAGGAGAAAAACAAAACTAATAATAAATGCAATTTTTGCTGTACTTGTTTTTTGAATTCACAATGAGAATACATTTTAAAGCACATTTACTGTTACAAATTGATATACACACTACGAATTGCATGAAATTCATTTCGAGATGCTTTTAGGATCAGTACAGCAAGAAAACAAGAAAACACAATGACGTCTTAACACTGCCAATTGATCATTTGATTTCTGAAAAAGACTTTAAAGCAAATTCATCGAATCTTTTTGTTGAGATTTATAAGCTTCTTTGCCAGCTATATTTTGGGATAAATCTTATGTCGGTTTTATTTTGTATGTATAGGCCGATTATGAGTACTTAACGTTTACTTTCCATGATACATAAATAGTGACAGTACGGATATATTTTATATTTATAATACAGCAGCACACAAAAAGGGGAAGAAGAGGGAGCAGAAATAGGAGAAGTAACTGAGAAAACCAGATATTAGAAAGGCAAATAAATTATATACTCATTTATACACATATTTGTTATATATTTTGTAACGTAAGTTAGAGGCATATACGAGTACATAAACATAAACTATAAATAAATAATGCACAGACACGTCATATACACACACAGACATACACTCACACACACACACAATAACATCATACTATTTGATAACTATGTATTTATAATGTATGCATTTTTTACCAAAACAACAACAACAACAAAAGCAGAGCAAAAAACCCTCTATTAAAAGAGCATCGCATTAAGTCAAATGAAATGGAAATGCAAAATGGGAAATAAACCGAAAATCAGAATACCAGAAAACCGAACAAACCGACAACCGACAAAAAAAAAAGAAACTGAAAGCCGATTTCAAATGCAGTTTTAGATAAATTTGCATATAAGTACATTATTATGTAAAATCACTTTAAAAATACAGTAAAAACAAAAACAAATGGGAGAAATTAACATTAATAAAGAAAATACAAAAAAAAACATGAAAACAAAAATGAAGTAAAATAAATATAACAAACGGCAACTAGTATTAAAATTTATGAATAAATTACGACTAATATTAAAAGTACACTGCAAGCGAACCTAAAGTAAAATGTAATAAAAACAACAACAAAAACAAAAGGAAAATCGATAGCTCTTGGCATTTACAATGCGAACTACATGAGTAATATAAAATGGGGAAAATGAAAAGAAATCAGCAGGAAAACACAGTTGAAAATTATTGAAAATGTGGAAAATTGTAAGCAGATTATGGTAGCAGTCGAGAAATGGGAAGAATCGTAAGTTAAGGCAATTTACACACACATACAAACACACACATATATACACACATACACATTACAACCACATTTATACAGACAAAAAGAAACAACAACAATTGCAATTATATTAAACGAAATTATTATAAAAGCGAAAAATGCAAAAAAAATGAAAAGCGAAAACAAAAAAGAACTAAATAAAGAATCTGTAACGTTATATGGAAAACCAATTAAAAATGAATTTTCATTTCCCACTTAAGGTCAAGGATGCCCAGCTGGGTCACAACAGCCAACCAAAACCAAAAAGAACAAAAGCCAATCGACAAATGTTTAAAGTGCTCTTGAATATATTTTATCTAAATTTATTTTCAGCATCCCTGCTCTGTTTGCAAAAGTAATTCTATAAACTGCTGCACTTAAGCAAAAATCTTTGATTTATTTAACAACCTGCAGTAAAAGAGCAGGAAGGACAAAGGAAGTGGCAGGAAACAAAAGAAACAACGACTTAGTAAGCTGACTGCCGTCATAAAATTGCTCAACCAAAATCAATACAATTTGCCGTGACTTTGGGGTCAATAACTAGGATTTTTTACTGCAAATGAACAACGCCACAAAACTCCACTCCACACTGTTGGGCGTCAACAAAAATATGGCAAACTTATTAGATATGATGAACAACCTCCTGCCCTTTGCGACTCATAAATATTTGAGCAGGAGGCAGAGGGCGACAATCAGCTGAGCCAGTCACAGAGATATCCTTAAACCTCGTCGGATCCATAGATGACTCAAAATCGTTATGCGGAACGATAGAGTTGCAATTGCGATCCTAGCAAAAAGAATCCTTTGAAAATGCGACAGGATATGGCCGAGATATGGTTTAATTTCGAAAATGACATTCTATTTTAGCCCATATTTTAACCTCATCCTTAAGAACATAAAAGGGATGTATGTAACTATATATTGGCATTTAGAGATTTTTAAGTTATTCCCAAAAATTGCACTACAAATTTTTTAAGGGGTAGGTATTGAAAAATGATGAAAAACCAAAAATGTACAGCGTATCTTGGCCATTTGAAGGACAATCGGGATGTCCTTTGGAACAAGAATATGGCTTATCAATACAAAATAATTGGGATGCTAAAATCGACGAATATCCTGCAAACAGCAAAGTTACAAGGACATTTTCCTTTACAGAAAATAGCCTTTATCTCGGCTTTATCCTGGCTGATCCTTTCAAGTCCTGTGTCAACCGAAGCGTCTCTATGAGTACTAACATCGTGCCAAAGGGCATTCCAATCATCCTTATAGTTCCCAAGTTATTCACGATAATGTGATTTAGGTATATTTTCTTACGTCTAGGACCAAAACATTACAAGCATTAAATCTTAAGATGACTCCGCATTTATTTGATCAAAACAAGCTGTTTTTGTTGTTGTAATTATTGAGGTTCTAGTTGTTGTTGTTGGCTAATCGATGCGGCCGCGACCGGCCGAAAAGTGCCAAATCAGCAGATGAAATACCAGGCGAACAGAAATCAGCAGCAAGCAACTCTTAAATATTGAATTAATTTTCTGTAGCATACTTTCAAGGGGCGAATATAATTTAGCAAACTGACAGTTTGGGTGCAATTGGAAAATGTATGTCGACTTCAGTAAAAAGTCCACTGCATACTTTTAGGATGACATTTTTATTAAATTTACAGTTTTGGAAGTACTGGACCCCATTATGAAAAACCAAAAATTTGCAGCGTATCTTGGCCATTTGAAGGACAATCGGGGTGTCCTTTGGAACAAAGATATGGTTTATCAATACAAAATAATTGGCATGCTAAAAAGGACGAATATCCTGCAAACAGCAAAGTTACAAGGACATTTTTCATTTCAGAAAATAGCCTATATTTCGGATCTATCCTGTCTGATCCTTTTAAGTTCTGTGTCAAACGAAGCATCTCTATGAGGACTAACATCGTGCCAAAGGGCATTCCAATCGTCCTTAAAGTTCCCAAGTTATTAACGATAATGTAATTTAGGTCTGTTTTCTTGAGTCTTGGACCAAAAAATTACAGGTGTTAAATCCTTAGATGACTCCGCATTTATTTGGTCAAAACAAGCTGTTGTTGTTGTTGTAATTATTGAAGTTCCAGTTGTTGTTGTTGGCTATTCGATGCGGCCGCGAACGGCCGAAAAGTGCCAAATCAGCAGATGAAATACCAGGCGAACAGAAATCAGCAGCAAGCAACTCTTAATTTTGAATTAATTTTCTGTAGCATACTTTCAAGGGGCGAATATAATTAGCAAACTGACAGTTTGGGTGCAATTGGAAAATGTATGTCGACTTCAGTAAAAAATCCACTGCATACTTTTAGGATGAAATTTTATTAAATTTACAGTTTTGGAAGTACTGGACCCCATTTATGGACACACTTTTATGTAGCATACTTTTAGGACGAAACATTAATGTTGAGAAGAATTAAGCATATTATTAAGTGCTGCATACTTTTGGCCTGATTCGTAAATACTACAACAGGCAACATTGTTAGAACTTAGCATTTGGATAATAATCTTACAACGCATTTTTAGAATGGAGATTAAAATATCTTCTGCTGCTAAAACGCAAAATATGAGAGAAATCTCATCCAAATGTGAAAATCTATAATATCTTGAAAACGAAAACGAATATTCAAATGTCCTTTGGCCAGTTGATAGTCCTTGCTAAGACGAGTTGACTTAGGACTCATAAGGATCATCAAGGATATGGCCGAGATATGGCTTGTTTTTTCTTAATAAAAAAGTCCTTTTAACTTTGTTTGTAAAAGGATATTCGTCTTTTGAATCTCAAAGTCGTCCATCATGCATCCGTCCCTATATACATACCGAAGGACATCCCAATCGAAATTCAAATGACAAAGTTACAAAGGATTTTCGAAAGTATTTCAAATTTTCCATTTCTCCCCCTTCTTAATTTTTTTGGTATATTTTGTATTGTTTTTATTTATTTTCTTGAAATCTTTGAGTGACAATCGATAGTTGTTTTTCACAGTCTTCATCAGATCTAGCGACCCTCGAAAGGACATCCAATTTGTGCTGCAATTTAGAAAAGTATGCAATGATTTTAATTTTTTGGACTTGCAAAATTTTTGTCGCAAAGACGAAAAAAATTTTAGAAATTACTGAAAAATTCGAAAATCCTGAATAACTCGAAAACAAAGAGGACTATCCAAATGTCCTTTGGCCATATGATAGTCCTTGTTAAGACGAGTTAATTGACCCAGGACTTACAAGGATCAGCAAGGATATGGCCGAGATAGGGCTTGTTTTCTCTGCGCAAAAATGTCCTTCTATCTTTGATCGTAAAAGGATATTCGACCTTTGGATCTCAAAGTCGTCCATCATGCATCCGTCACTATGTGCATGCCAAAGGACATTCCAATCGTCCTTTAATTGACAAAGTTACAAAGGATTTTCAAATATTTGGCAAATTTTCCATGCTCCCCCCTTGATTTTTTTTTGGAAAACTTTTTATTACGTTTTTTTATTTTCTTTATTCATCAAAAGTTACGGCATTCCAAAGGACATCCAAGTTGTTCTTGTTGTTTCCGAGATATCCACGATTTTAAATTAATAATTATAAAATTCTTCTTAATGTAAATCCTGATCTCCTATTCCATTATTTTAATATAGTCAGTATGTATAATTGTTAATATTTATAAAGGTTAAACCGCGATACCAGTAGCGCTATGCTAATTAATCCAGTACATACAAATCTGAATGAATTGGAATTATTAAATGGAAATAATACATATTTTTAGAATGGAGATAAAAATACTTACTGCTGGTAACAGAGCGAATCGACAGCGTTAAATCTTCGGACTGAAAATAGTTTGCGCAAATTGTGGCTTAAAAATATTGCCTGCCGTTATTCATTGTACTGGCCGACGTACAACTTGTCGTATGCGCAATTTGTTTGCTGCTTTAAACAATTGCGGAAACGTGCGACAAAAGCGCTGAAGAGTGGCAGGAGTTAGATGCGGGCAACAGAACTGTTCTCTTTTTTGGAGGGCGGGGCTGTCGGTGGATCGCGAAGATAAATGTTCAACAGGGAGCAATAATATTGTAAATTTGATGCTTCATTGGCGGCGATGGAGGCGGCCTGAAGTGTGGCAGCGGCAGCTTCACCAAAGGACTGCGAGTCCCGTTTATTATATTTGTTTTGTGGCTGCGCAAGGATTTTATTTCGCTCCACCCGCTAGCGACAACAACCTTTGCCTATAAAAATGCCAAAATGAAGTCGCAGAGGGCCAAATCCATTCACAAAGGCAGCCGTGTTCTTTTTTATTTTTGTATTCTTTTGTTGCTCTGCAATTTTCAAAAAGAATGCGACAAGGAAAACCCACACAATATTTGTTTTGGAATTTCTGCCAGGGGGCAAGAGATTTTTCTTTTTTTCCTACATGCAAACTGTTGTTTGTTAATGTCGTTGATTGTGTGCGTGTGTGTGAGTGTGTGTGTAGGCGTGTATTTGACAGTGTGTGTGTGTGTGTGTTTGTAGATGGTGTTGGCTTTATTTGCTGATAGTGCAACAAACAAACGCAAGGCAAACCGAATAGGATGCGAGTATATATATTATGCTACTGTCTTAAGACTGACCTCAGGCGGTTGAAATGTCTATTGGCTTTCGCTTAGTCATGCAGTGCGTGTGTGTGTGTGCGTGTGTGTGTGTGTTGTCAGCTGATAAAAGATTACAGACAACAACACAAATATTTGCATAGACCTGACTTTGATTTCCCGTCTCGCTGGACACGGTAAACACATTTTAATGGACTGACAAATTGTGGTGCTTTAAGTGATAGGTGTAGGTAAGTTTTTTATTTCCCTCCCGAAAATCTGAGCTTGACAAAGCGCGTGAATTCTTGCATATTGGATTCAAACCTAAAGACATGTTACATATTCGCCCACAGGATAAGCCCACGTCATTGGTCCTTTCATTTTTGGTTGTATCTTCTTCTTCTCTGCTGCTCATCTAACATATTTCAATATTTTGCCAACATGTCACACAGACGACATTCATTTCCTATAGTCAACACGCACAATTTGTCGCTTTCAAATGAAATGAAATGCTTCGAGACAACAGAAGCATAACAAAAAGCAGTCTGGCTGCGAATGATCGACTGGCAAATGCCCTGCAAGCAAACGCGCTCTGTTCGCATTCACATTTTAATTTTCTTGTTAAACTTTAAATAATTGTATATTTTTCATTCCTAATATTTTCTTAAATTGGTAATTTCTTCAATGTCCATAGTTCATAATGGACTTCAAAGATAATAAAATAAATTACTTGAAGCAATCCTCCTCTTAAAGCGTATTTCCCTGACTCGTATCACTTCCAGCCTAAGAGCAGTGCAACTGTTTATCATCATTTGCTCAATCGGCAGACAATGGCAGCGTCAAGCAAACATTCGCAGTCAATTTTCAGTGGCAGGGTATACTGTATACAAAAAAGAGAAAATCGTGTCAAAAACGGTTAGAAAATCGAATGTTGCACCGGAAAATCTTGCAAAATGAAAATACAAATGCGCACATGTTGCAGCGTCAAGAATAACAAGACAAAAAGCTATCCTACACAATTTCTGTAAGCTGACAACATTGCTGTGTGCTGAGCTACCCGCGGGCAATTTGTATAGAGGGTATATTTGAAAACGAAACATGTTTCAGCCCAAAAGCGAAAATCAACACACTGTCAGAGCCGCTGCGAGTGGATCAGGGACAGCGAGGACAGCAAGGACAGCGAGGAGATAGCTCGAGGCCAGGCGGCTTGAGAATGAGATGCGAGGAAGGAGTATTTAACTAGACACACGCGTGTGCACAGTACGGAAATACTTAAAAGCAACAGCAACAACATTTCATTTGATTTCAGCCTTTTAGAGTCGGGCCAAACAACAAAATGTTCAACAAAAGCAATTTAAGCAGCAATCATAGAGACTTGATAGCGACCAGTTCCATTTACCATCTTCCATCTTCCATTTGCTATTTGGTATTTGGTATTTGGCATTTCCCACTTTAGTTCGGTCGCTCGTTAAGGCCAACTTGTCAGTCAATCAAAGGTCAAGGGTCGAACCCAAAAAAGGGACACAGTGTCAGGGTGTGCTCATGACAAGAATTAGACAAATAGCGCAGCAAACATATTAAATTTTGTGGTTACAAATTGCTTAATGAATGCGTATAAAACCTCAGGCATGCTTCCAGGCACTGCGAACCGCTCTCATCATATGCAAATACCGAAAAAAAAAGAAATAGATAAAGAAAATGGGAAAATGTGGATGCGCTTTATGTGGCGACAAAATTTTCATTACTATTTGGTTTGCCCACACATTTGCATAAATTCAAATGGAGCACGTCTCTCAACCAGGCTCCGGGCTTCAGGACGCGTATCCTGAGCTGCTAGAGATGGACACGGGTCGTGAGACAGCTGGATAAGGATACGTTGATAAATGGGATTGACCAAAGGGAAGATCAAATGGATTGAAATAGTTTAAAACACTATGGGTAATTAAAAAAAAATGAAGAGCCACAAAAATGCTCGTCAAACACGCTGCCATCTCCAAAGGAGACCACATCAAAATGCGCACAACTTAATTGCGTGCTCAAAGAGTTTTTGGGCGATTTGTTGCTTAAGCTCCTTTTAATTGCATGCCAAAGTCCTTTGCCGAGATTTCAGTGCTGCCTCGTGAGCACATATTACATATCAAGCGGTTAACCGCTATTTGTGATATTAATTGGTGTCTTTGTCTCTGCCCCAAAACTCTCCACTTTCGACTCTCGACTCTCGAGTTTCTGCTTTAATCTGAAACGTTTATTCGATTCACGTGCTTGTCGAGTGACTTTGGAGTGCGGTGAATGTTTGGCTTAGCTTTGGGCATTCTGCATTATCCAATTTAATAAAACACATTAAATTATTGGAGCTGTCGCAACTGCAGCGTCTTAAAGCCACCGTAAATCATTTAGCAGACATGAGAAATTATCTACTGCAACAGCATTGAACACATGGCTCTAAGCTCCAAACTTGTTTAGCTTACGGGCCTGCATCATTTGGAGCAAGTAGTCAGTAATCATCTATCGGGAGTCACGCCTCTAAGCAATCATAATGCAATTTCATTAGGCTCAAGTTGTTAAGCCAATATGTATAGACAGCGTCGATGGTGTAGTTTTAATGCTGATTTGCTTCACAGCTAAGACTCCTTTTGGAATTTAGATGCCGATGCAACTAATTGGATTTCGTGAACTTATTTCCCATTCAAATTTTAGAACATAAGGAACAATGGAATATTCTTGTCTTATTTACCATTCTAATTAATTTTAGAACATAAGGCATTGTTGCCATTGTTGGCATTTTCTTATCTTATTTACCATTCAAATTAATTTTAAAACATTAACTTAACAAATTCGAGCTTATCTTAAACAAACTGTTTACACGTTGCGTATGAGAAACTTTGAGACTTTGAATAACTATGACGCCAAATGAAAGCAATGGAGCTCATGTCAAATTAATTACTGCAGAGCACATACGCAATTTTAATTAGAAACCTAAATGTCTGCCACATTAACAATGTTTTAATACGTTGGCATTGCCAAAACTTTTTATATATATACAAAATAATAAACAACAAATTTATTTAGAACTTGTTGCTAAAATTATCTCAAAATTGCCAAGCATATATTTTTAAATTTGATAATGCTATCTAATCTAAAATCCATTGCGATAGAATCAGCTAGAATGCTTTTGGCATCTTTAATAATAACTATATTTTAGCAGAAGTAAACATGAACTAACAATTTCTTGGCTATTTGGCTGCGCAGTATTCAACATCCTCGATAGTATAGTGGTTAGTATCCCCGCCTGTCACGCGGGAGACCGGGGTTCAATTCCCCGTCGGGGAGATGTTAAATACTTTTTGATATTTTTAATTTTATAATTGTTATTACATTTAATTTCAATAATTTAAAAATCTATTTTTGTCGTTTGCCACGCGGGTGAAGCTGTCTGGTATTTAAAAAATATAATATTTTGTTTTATTATATATTTAGAATTATAACTTTATAAATTTCGAAACACAACCATTTTGCAAATATATAAAAATGTAATACAAATATAATTGGAAGCGCAATTAAATTTAAAGTTAAATAATTAAAAATTGTTTCGTACATCAGTTCCGCGTGCAAAGAAACGAAGTGTTTTTTTTACCAATTTATTACCTGAGTTTTTCTTCGTCTGCTCGAAAGTTAAGAAAACATTTTCTGCCTTTTCACGCAAGATAATTATTATTTCTGGCGAGTTTCAGTTGCGGAAGCTGATGAAAACAATTACAGTTAAAGTTATGGCAGAAAAGAAAAGACAAGGCGAAATTGCACGTATAATACCACACTGTTATTAACTTTTGTTGCCGCAATTCATTTGCCCAATGCCCGATGCAATGCCAAGAGATACTCAAGAAATATGCAGATCCTTCGCCCAGCTCACACATGCAAAGGATGTGGAGTGTGTGTGTCTCTGATGGCAGCTGCAGGGCTACTTTATGGGAATTAATCAGCGCCATTATGCGCGAACGTAATGAAATTTACGAAATGAAAAGTGGCACAGTGTGGCAAAGTTATGGAAACAAAAAAAAAAAAAGAAACTGCTTAACTGCCAAATGCATTCTGCTTGTTTTGTCTTCATCAAAATATGCGTATAATTTTTATTCGGCCAAGTCAATTAGTCGACGAAGAAAACGCGTATTATGCATATTTTCGCTGATGTCTTGTTCAGTTTGTTTGCCAGCATCTTTGCCAACTTCCATTTAACATGAATACACAATGACAAGATACACACACTCTGTGTGTGTGTGTGTGTGCAATTGGCTACTTCTCTTTGGCTGCGAGCACTGCAAATGAATTTTACACATTTTTTATTTGAGTGCACTACGGCAGGAGCATGTCCTTGCCGGCCATGCAACGCGACGTTCTGGCATTTATTATGTCCTTTCAACGGGCTGCGCCGCGCGTCAAAAGCTCCACCAAAGAGTTTATCAGCGACCAATGCAGCGTCGTCGCAGTCCACGCCCACTTTCCGCCCCTCTTCCCACTCTGGCCATTGATGTAACGATTGCAGCTGCCGTGCCTGCTGTTGTCGTAGTCATCGTTGTTGTTGTTGATGATGATGTTGTTGTCGTTGTTATTGCACTTGTTGTTACAGTCATGGCTTTACGTTCTCCTCTCCAAGACACACACACTCACACACACTGATACACACCCATATATGGACGCTTACTCACAGATGGTCAACACTCTCGCATTTGCACTCTTTCATTAAAATTTGTGCGCTGTTGGCTTTTATTAAATGAATATCCATGTGCATTTACTTCCTCTTCCTTCTACTTTTATGCCCTTTCCCTTCCAAGTAAAATGCAATCCGAGCATGTTACACACATAGTTGACGCATTCAAATTAACCAATGAGTTTCTCGAGAAATTCTTTGCAAATAATTTCAGTATTCGAAGAATTTGTTCTTTCACTGTTGAAAGCGAATAAAATATATACACATATACAATTTATGCATTTAATTTGATTTCTTCAAGAAAATGTTCTGCTACACCTTTAGTTAAATATATTATGTAATAATAAATATATTTGAAAAATTGAATGTGCACACTTTATTTGTTTACAGCGTTTGGTGGAAATTGCTTTTTGTTTAAATTACATTATTTTCTTTGTTCATTTTATTTTGCTTTGAATTCATATGAAGCAGTCATGTCATCTTCGTTTCAAATATACATATAAATTCCTTTTTGCCAAGCATTCCAAATTAAAAATATTCTTTACAAAAATGTCAGTACAATGCAATCTAATATAGTTGTAAATCCATTTTGTTTTTCCCTACAATTTACTATACAAATTCATATTTTATTTACACAAAAGAGTTTTGAAATTATTTGCTTTATATCACTTGGCATTCTCTTTATTTTATTTCATATTTTTCGAAATATAAAATTGTTTTTGAAAGTCCTGCCAACCCAAATTGTCTCTGCATTGTTCTCGGGCATCCACAAAAAAATATTTGGAAAACTCCACTTGCCACAGGTGGAGCAGGAAACGCGTGACATTTGAGCACATCGTCAAACCGGATGCACGCTGTGGAAATCGCATAAATTTCAGTTACTGAACTCGCCAAAATACAAACCAAACGAACTGCAATAAAACAGTAAAGAAATAATAATAATAATGGTAATAATAATTGCAACGGGATTTAATTGTGCTTCGTTCGACGTGGTGCCAAAAGAAAAAAACCAAACCAAACTCCACTCGGGGCAGCTGGAGAAGAGTGTGTCACAATGCGCAGAAGGTGCAAAAGGATGTGCGCCATGAAATCCGTGTGCTTTTAATGTTGAAAAATGAGTTTGTGAGCACGTCGTACCAGCGACCACGCCCCCCCCACTCCCACTCTCCCACTCTCGCACTCTTGGTGGCCTGCACTTTGTGTGTGCAGCGAAGCAATTTGGCGTATGAAACGGGTCAGGTCAGTAGCGTGCCCCATTTGTCCCCCTGTCCCCCTGACCCCTCCCCCCACCTGCCTCTCTGCCTCGATTTTATACAGCACTTTCGAAAAAGTTGCTTTTCTGCTCGTGTTGTTGCAGTTCAATATATGCACTGACTGCTGCTCCAGCTTCCCACTTTGCCAAGTCATTAAGCGTATGTGTTTTGCATGTGTGTGTGCGCACACACTCAACTGCATTTTTGCTTCTTCTGGCACATTTAATTGAAGCAAATTAGTTTTAAGTGGCTTTAATATTTTAACTGCCCGCCAGGAAATGGTCAACATGCCAGCCAAGCAATTCCAATTTAACACAATGATCCACTAAAAATATCTTTAAAGCAACTCACACAACATCATTTGAATGCAACACATTTCCGTTGAAGTTTAGGAACAACTTTTGTGAGGAAATAATGGGAATACTTTTATTCATTTTAGCATACAAAGTTTCGTATTGCCTTCTTTATTTATTTATTTTATTTTATTTAAAGTTGACTATGAACATTCGACATTGAAGAAATTAATAAAATTATGACTAAAAGAGTAAAATTATGATTAAAAATATTTTTATAGTTTAAAATAAAAAAAAAAGAATTCAATTAAAATTAAAATCTGAAATCTAATGCAGAAATATTCTTTAAACATTTAGATTTCGCAAATACAAAATGAACTTAGTACTGTATCATACATGAAAAATATAATTACGAATATAAATTCTTGCTTAATCGAGTTAATGTTTTAATGATGTTATTGAAAAAAAAAAGACAAGCCAGTCAAAAATTGTAATAATTATATATAAAGATCTATTTAGCAATGAAGTGAAGTATGCTTAGTAAGTTTTATAACTAGACTTTATACTAGTTTCATATGAATACGAAAATGAAAAATTAGCTGAACATTAAGCTTGCATTTTTTTGAATGAACACAACACTATATATTTTCAAATCTTTAATAAATAATTCTCCAACCAAGCAGTAATTTAGAACCCAAGCAACAACAAGACAGGAAAGTAAAATCCAACAGAAAATTGACTTTCCAATTTCTAACTAATTTTATTTACCCTATATCGAGTTTCAGTGCAATGAGTTTAAATTACAAGAAAAGAGGGTAAAAAAAAACACAAATAACAATGAAGAAGAGCTGAAGTAAATTGTTTGCTGTAGCAAGAACAGCTGTTGGGTCGACAACAATTGGCCAGAAAGAAGTTGGCGTGTTAAGTTAGCTCGATGAGCAATAAATTGTATATTTACCTGCTGCGTTTATTTCCGTTTCCGATTTCCTTTTGCTTCGCTCGCCTTTGCCAAAGCGCCGTCTTATTGATTTCTGGCATTGCGGCCGCACATGTTGTGCGAATTGAAATAGTTATGACGAGCCACGCGGCGTGGGAGCACGATTGGGATTGGGAATGGGAATGGGAATGGGAATGGAAATGTGAGTGTGCCAAATTACCATATAAATGGATTACACGAGAGGAAAAGGGTTGAGAAAATGGAAAAATCAGCGGCACTCACTGGCAACAGCAGCCACAAAACGTTTTTCCAATTTGCCAAACGGAAATCATTTTCTTATTATAGTTGCAGCCAGCTTGCAACATCATCATTATCGTCATCTTCGCTTGCCTCTCCCTCGCTTCCTCTCTCTTTCTCTCGGTTTCTCTCTCTCTCTCTCTGTTGCAGCTGATTAGCTTGGAGGCTCTTTGCCACATTAGCAACACTTTTACTGTCAACTCAAAAGGAATTATGAGCTGCCGCCAAAGGAAGCCATGAGTTTGCTTTGGAACTGCGGAAATTGCAGCAGTAAACGACAGCCAAGAACGAATCACAAGCTGAGCATGAATAGTTGTGTGAGTAGCTGTGTGAATACGAGTGAGTGCTTGGCAACTTCTTGGCTCGATTTATGCCCAAACTGCAGCTGCCAGGAAATTAATATTCGCGAATTATTCATCGACGGCAAGTTTAGCGGAATTTAAGACTTACATATTTGTTTATTCATTTACGCTTCAGATTAATGCTCAAATATTTTGCGTAGCTGTTTTGCCATTTATTTGCAGCCTTGCATTTTAAAGCATTTTGAAATATATTATTTTTCTAAACACATTTTTAATCGTATTTCGAAGCTTTTATCAATGGTTTATATCAATGACATTGAATTTAACAAATAATTGTATAAATCCATTATAGATTTAGACAAAGCCATTTATGAAAAAAAAAAATTAACTTTAAAGTGCCTGATTAATTTCTTAATTGGCAACTACACGTAGAGAAAAATTGGGGTCTTAAAACAAGAATCTAATTCTTCGATTTGAGTATGTTAAAATCGTTCCTGAAACCTGACTTCATTCTTAACTTTTTTTTTGTAGATTAAAGCAGTATTGTTTTATGATTGTAGTCTTCAATCAAGAATTTTTAATATTTCAAACATACTTCAATTTAATTTCGTGATTTTCATCTGCAATAATTGCTTTCATTTTTTTTGTCATTTAATTTTACTGAGACTATAAATCATAGATATTACTTTAGCATGTCATGTTCATAACAGTGTCTATTGCTTATATTCCTTAGCCATGTAAAGTATTATGATATTATAGTTGAGTTTAGATAGTTTAAATATTGCTGCTGATGCCATTTAAATCTTGTCCTCAGATAAAAATAAATTATATATGAAATGAGCAATAGCTGAGTGTCAAAAGTGCTGTCTGCTTACATCCTGTTTGGACTTAATTTCAGGCAGCGAGAACATCAGATGCGCAAACTGGTCACGGAAATAAGGCAATAAATTAATAATAAATTTAATTAGTTTTGTGTTTTCATGCAACACCGTTGGGCGCCACGCTGACGCACATACATATACGACAGCAACGACGACGACGAGTCGCATTGTGAGCTTTGCATTTAAAGGGATTTTTAGCCAGAAATTGCAAAACAGTAACGTTGTAATTCTTATTGTTGCTGTTCCAGCGGCGAAAACTAATTTAAAACATTTTAACACTTGTTTGTAATGTTGCAAACACTTGTATTGCCTGCGTTGTTGTTATTGGAATTTTATTAGATTTCAGCTTTAGCCTGTTTCTCTCTCTCTCTCTCTCTCACTCTCTCAGCCTCTTTCTCATTTTTGGCTACATTAAATTTTCGCCAAGCATTATTACTACACACACTCTCTCTCTCTCTCTCCCTCACTCTGCCTGCACGCTTTCCTTTCCCTTTCTCGCTCGACTTCATTGGCTAAGCCCAGTTATTTGTTTCTGGGATTTTTGCCGCTTTTATTGCCAAAACATTTGTTCAAATAACGAGCGCAATAAGAGCAACAACAACAACGGCAACAGCATAAAATATGTATCCACTTTTATGGAGTTTTAATTTGTTTTGTCGCCAAAAACACTTGGGCTCCCAGAAACTCTTGCCCTTGGCTAATATCCGTTTGCCATTTTGGTAAAGCTAAAACACTCAAAAAGTGCAATTACCCAAATGGCGTTATAATTTACACGTGCTGCTGCCGAATAACCGGCTAACGAATATCCATTACCCGGTAACGATTAAACAATGTATGAGCGGAGGAAGCCAATCGAAAGTCAAATGAAAGTTTATCCTCAAGTCGTGTATTCAATGGAATAAAATCGAATGGCAAATATAAGGAAATAAGTGTCATAAAATCATCGCCATCATTATGAAAAAGTTTACAACATTTTTTATTTGCTTACAAGGCGCATAAATATAAATGTCTTAATCGATCAGCAGTACATTTTTATTAATCTTTGTATTGGAGAAATTAGAGAGAAACCGGTTAAAGTTGTTTTTAGAGGAGTTGAAGGCTTCAGTAAATTGTTGCCACTTACAATTACGGATATATTCAAAATATTTCTTTGTTTAAGTACTTTTATAAATTGTTTCAAAATTAATTATTGATATATAATAAAACAACATCAAAGTATGTACCAATCTATGCATTTATTTTACTTCTTATTTAAATTCTTGCCACTAAATTATTGATATATTCAAATGTAAAACCATTGATTTTTTTTTTATTTTACTAATTATTTAAATTGTTTCCAATATTATTATTATAATATAACTATGTAACTATTATATTTAATTGTCGATTTATTTAAATTGTGTTTAATACATTATTGATACATATATTGATATATACCAAAATAAAACAATTCGACTGCAACCAAATTCATTTATTTTATTTCTTATTTAAATTGTTGCCAGTAAATTATTGATATATTCAAATGTAAAACCATTGATTTTTTTTTGATTTTACTAATTATTTAAATTGTTTCCAATATATTATAGATATATAACTATGTAACTATTATATTTAATTGTCGATTTATTTAAATTGTGTTTAATACATTATTGATACATATATTGATATATACCAAAATAAAACAATTCGACTGCAACCAAATTCATTTATTTTACTTCTTATTTAAATTGTTGCCAGTAAATTATTGATATATTCAAAAGTAAAACTATTGATTTTTTTTTTTGATTATACTAATTATTTAAATTGTTTCCAATACATTATTGATATAAATAAAATAAAAATTTGTAACTATATTATTTTCATTTTTTCGATTTATTTAAATTGTGTTCAATACATTATTTATACATATATTGATATATAAACAACATAAAACATTTTTCTACATCACAAATTCAATTATTTAAAATTCAATTAATTATTAAGTGTTCATTACATTTGCTTTAAAAAATGCTAGTTACAAATAGTTCGTGTTGGAGTAACGAGAGCAGCAAATATAAATTATAAATTGCATTACGCTGGTCGCTCAGTGCAGAAATGAAATGAAATGTCTGTTTAATTTGGGCATCAGTGAATGTGAAATAATTTTGCAAATTTATTCATTTGGATAAATAGTGATACGGCAAATACTATGTAACATACATCACATCTGCACTCAATATAGCCTGTTCGATTCCGGCAATCTGGGGACTGGAGTGGGAGAGTTTTGCGAATAAATTACAATCCAAAAAACGTGAGCTAAGCTGAAATATGTTTTGCAAAATTCCGTCGAAAAATTTGTGAACATTGAAATTGGGACAACATGTGCGCGCCTTTTGCTCTGGCATTTGCAATAAATTTTGCTGATTTACGAGAGCGAAGATGGCAGCGAAGAGGCAAGTGGCAAGCGGCAAGGGCGTTGCACGCTTAACTGAGTAAATAAATGTTGCAAGCGTTTTTTTGAGTATGTCGCATGGCATTATTTGTTGCACTTTAATGTGGCAAGAGCGGCGTAAGTCTTCATCTAGAACTTTCGCATGAATGAATTAAACATTCGACCGTGTTTTTTCAACATTTTTTTGCTCGTTGCCAAGAATTTGAATAATGCATTAGTCGCGACCTCAACAGGTGTGTGTGTGAGTGTGTGTGAGTGTGTTTGTGTTGGTGCAAAAGCTTTTAGCGCCTAAAGCTATGCAAAGTAGCTGCCATGCATATAAGAAGTACAAAGTTGTAAGTTGCGAGTTGCGAGCTGCATTCGGAATGCAAAAAGTGCACTTGTCATTAGCCACAGTTTGGATTGCTCCAAGTGCTGTGGCAATCTCACATGCCACACACTCACACATACACACCCACACACCCACTTATACAATCTAATCTTTGACCAAAAGTTTTCGCATTAACTCGGCATTTGATACTCGAAAAACTATTATAGACAAATATTTTTCCGAGCTCGTCTGCTCCAACATTGTATTAGCTGTCACTATCAGCGTGCGTGTGTGAATGCAACGCTGTCTCTGTGTGTGTGAGTGTAGGTGTGTGTGTATGTGGGAGTTGCATCATTGACAGGCAGCAGAAGAAACGTGTGTGAGAGTGTGTTGGGAATGCGTGAATGGGGTCAGCTTTCCTCAGCTCCTGTTAAATACTTGCTATTGCCACATTGTGTGCGCATTATGTGCGAGCTGAAGGCGTCGCACTGTGGCGCCTCCGACCGCAGCACGCCGCCAAATTCAAAACTCAAAGGCAGCTTTGCGATAAAGGCAGCAGCAGGTGTTCACTTTGAGAGCAGTTAAGTAATTATTATCTTCACAGCACTGTTTTTGTAATTTCTTCTACAATAATAAATAAAATAACTCTTTTCTCAAATTAATTCGACTGAAAAATACTTTCCGTTTAAATTAAATAATGCATTTTTCCTCTAAATTGCTAAATATTAAAATGCTTTCTTCTTTTACAATTATTTTATTATGTTTTCGACATAATTTTATTCATTTACCAATCGTTTTGTTACCAATACATTTGACACGCATGCTTGGAAATTTTAGTAGTAAGGTTAAAATTTGATATAGTATTGTTTCTTAAGAGGAATGCTTAATAGTATTATTTAAATTTGTGTTGCTTTATTCCTTTGCAACTATTTAATTAGAAGCGAAAAATTATGTAAAATTTGTTATCCCCTAATTTATTCCTACATTTAGCATCAAGTTTTTAAACGATTTTTCAATCATACGTGTAGTATTAATAAATGTTTTTTTTTTAATTTAATTATTTATTTGTCAGATTAAATAGAGTAAAAAATACTACTTTTAAATTATAATTAAACGAGCTCTAGCTGCTAGTGCCTTCGACTCGTTTTTTCAGAATTCTAATAATGCCATGTCCATGTTAAGTATTTTTCAGTATTCCTTTAATGATTCTAAAATTTCAGCAACCATTTTTCTTTTTACTTCTCAAACTACACCAGCTAATTAGAGAAGCTGAAAACGCATTTAAAAGCAGTCTTTTATTCCATCTCACAACCGTATTTTTGCTGTCTGACCGCTCTTTCAACTGCATTTACACTTTAGCAAACTCTTAATAATTTTTTTTTTTTAAATTTTGGGTTGTACTGCGCCACTGTGCCTCTGTTCTTATTTTATTTATTTTTTGTCTGAGGTTAGATTGGCACCCTATAGACCCGAACTGCAATGGCCTGCATTCCCGCAACGTCACTGGCACGCAATTCCCAGCTGAAGCTGAAGCTGCCGATGCCGGCCTGCAACAGGGCCAAGTTGGCAGTATTTGCAGCTTAGTTAACACAAAGGCATATTTACTTGCTGCTTTTCGTTCTTTTTTTCATTTTGGCCAAGTTGCTTGCATAAAATTTGATAAATTCCAGAGCCAGGACCGAAGCCCCAGACTTTCCAAGCTTCCCATCTGACTGACGGCAAATCTAATAAAGAATGCGTCAATGTGTGTGTGCGTATGTGTGACTGTGCGTGTGTGTGTGTGTGTGTGCTTAGGTATCAGCATGCCAATGCGGTCAAAAGTTAAAAGGCTGAGAGTGCTTTAGCTTTAGCCTGCAAAAATGAGGGAAGGAAGCAGCTTTTTAGGGATTTTTTTTGGTTAAACTGTTTTAGTTATTGCGTCGACTTGCTTCAAACCGATGGCTTTACCACTTTGTGGTTATTTAAAATCTTCAATCCCGAACCCAATTCTCCCCATTCCCATCTACTCCACTCAATACCGTAGATAGAATTTCAATTTGAGCTCAAATTGAAAATTGTTACAGGATATGCGAAAATATTTGCCTCGCATAAGAAAACAATTTTCGCAGCCTTAAAGCGAGCTTCGTGCTCAACCCATCTCCATATTTTTATAGGTAGTTCAACCAACTGTTGCCACGGTGATATGTAACTTGTCAGAAGTTTGTTGACGCACAGATTAAACGTCGTGCGTCGTACGACGTCTGGAGCAACATGTAGATGCCATAGTCTGGATCATTTATCAACTGCCTTGGCAGCACTTAAGACACTCCCAATGTCTGCATAGTTAATGGCATATATATTCGTGCTCTAGTCGTTGTCGTCACACAACACACACAATACCATTTATGATTGCTCCCTCAAAGTGTTGAGTTGATTATGCGACGTATCATGTCAAGCATCAACTTTTAAGCTAATGATGAGTTGCATTTGCAGCGAGAAATTCACATTTTAAAGTTGGCAAGATTGTTGACTGCGCTTTGAATTCGCGAAAACTGAACATCTGCTGACACCTGCTATGAAACTAATTAACATAGCTATGCATAAAATAAAAATAAATAATTATATGTGTCTTCTTTCAATAAATGAAATATTTATCAGTAAACAGATCCCTCTGTGCCAAACATGCGTTATCTTATTGTACTATCATTTTTGATTTACTGCTTGACTTTTATATAGACCTAAAGTTTGAAAAAATAATACGAAATAATAATATAATAATAACAGAAATTCCTTCAAATAATCTACTGTCAATAAATGGAATAAATGAATGTGAACTATTTAGTAGTATGTTATCTTTCCGTAACTACAATGCGTTCTCTTTATTAATTTAATTTTTCCTTTTATTGCTTCACTTAAATCTGGAGAAAATTACAAAATTAAATGAAAATAAAATAAATTACAAAAAATACTCAAAGTTTTGCAGAGCTCCAACTTCATTCACTAAATAAAATTTTAAATTGTTAAGTGTTGAGCAGTATATTTTTGAAAGGCATACACCTAACGTGTTCCCTTTATTAACATAAATTTTTTACCTTTATTGCTTTGTATCTGTGTTGACTTTAAAATATGAAAAATACTAAAGATATTTAATTAATTTAACTATGTTAATTTATTCTACACTTATCACATTTAAACTACTAATACTGTATTTTTTAAATTATTATTTCAAGATCTCCAAGGTAGAATTCAGTAACTTGTAAAGATGACTTAACAATTAATAAGCTGTATGTTTGGCCTCAACTTATATCCAGTAAAATCTGTAACACAGTCTGAACGCGGTCAAATGTTAACATGCAAGTAGACCGACAAAATTGAAATGTTAATTATAAACGTAATTAATGCAACTCCATTAATAATCAACAGCATGTGGACTTACTTTAAAGGTAACACAAGACAGCGAGCAGTAATGAAATATGCTACGCAGACTTCTCGGCCTAATGGCTGCAAGCCATTGTTTAGGCCAAGAACGAAAGCCACAGATATGAACCGAGTCTTGCCACCTGCTGGGCTCAGAGTTGATTAAGTTCTCGCAGTGAGCTTGGAGCTGGAGACAAAGACGCCGACCAGAACTGGTGAATGGAGACTGCAACTGAGAAAGGAGTCGGAGGCTCAGGACGATGCCTTGTGAAGCGTGGTCGGATGGAATTAGAGGACGCTCTGTGGTGGAATGAGAGCGGTGTCCTTGGATGTGCGTTCGACGCCATTATAAATCACAACAATCATGGTCGTTCAATTGCGCATATTGATTGTCGGCATAATGGGCCACAATCACAATCGCAAACGTTGCGGATGCGACTGCTTCTCTCGAGGATGTGGCTAAGGATGTGTCTGTGTATCTGTGTCTGTGTGTGTGTGTGGGTGCGTCTTGTAGTGTGGTGTTGATTACGATTACAGGTCACATAGCGCTGCAAACGCACCGCCCACCTACTGTTAGTTTGTGTGTCTTAAAGTCCGTTGTGTCGACTTTTATGCCCGACGACATGGCTGCTTGGCCTTGTCACCGTTCCCCTTATTGTTGTTGTTGTCGTTGTTGTTGTTGCGGCTTCTGTTGCTGTTGCTTCTGTGTCTCAGCTGTCATTTGTCTGCGTCAGCGCGTGTATTCCCAGGCAGCCGGGTGCGCTGCAAGGACGAGGCTCATCCATCTCCGATGTGCGACTCGTCTAACATTGTCGCGTTGCTGTCTGCCCTTTACATGCTAAGGGTTCGAACCCCCGTCCTAGGCTGCCGTGTGTGTGTGTGTGTGTGTGTAATTGTGCGCACCCTGGGTAGCCTCGTTTGTCATTGTAAATTATACGGTTAAATTGTACGTACGCCTGATTCCGAGAGCTTCGCAACGCAGCTTCAGAATCCTCTACTTGTTTCTTATTGCCTAAGAATTTCAGACCGTAACTGCCCAGTACTCGACTGAACTTTTATGGCATCTGAATATTCATAACGATACGCTGGCAAACTTTGGAAAAAAAGAACTCAGCTGTAGAGCTTAGCCCAATTCCCTTGGCACTTGCCAAAAATTTCCATATCTTGCACATGTGCGCAACAAAAAACGAGCATATTAAATACATTTCTATACAGCGCATTCAGTTAAAGTCGCTCAAAAGCGAAATCCAAATGCAGAAAATATAACGAAAAATATACACAGAATATAAGTTGTAAAAGTGGCGCATCAAATAAAACACCACACCAAAAAAACCATCCTGTAACATATGCATAAATAAATTAAAAAAATGAATACAATTATAAGAGGACGAAAACTTAATACTCTAACTCACATAATATTTAATGGGTAGAAAAAAGATTGCTTTAAGCCGATTTCAGAATCAATTTGTAATATTGATATTTCTCCAAGTTTCTGAGTTTGATCCAAATAACCGAAATTACAAATCTTAAAATGTTCAAATGCAATTGATTAAAAATTATATAAAATGTGTTATCATCAAATTCATTGCTTTCTACGCACAATATGCTGAAAGATATTTACGCTTAAGTAAGAAGTTACAGTTGAGAGTGCTCGACTGTGAGATACTCGCTACCCGTTTTGTGAGAAGGCGAATCAGTCATACGAGTATTGATAAAATATACACAAAAGTAGATTTTGTGAGGAATATACTATTATGTTGAAAATAAACCATAAAATACCATACATGGTAACACTGTCAACCAAACTGCAACTGCATCTCATAATTGCCGTATAAAATTGTTTCTTTAATAATTACTACGTTTTTCATCCTATCACAACCAAATTTTCAGAAATTATTTGGACTCATAAATTCGTCCTTCTAGCTTTAAAATTACGCTCGTTAATTTTTTTTAGTAGATTTGAGAGGGCGGAAGGGACCTGGCTAAAATAAACAACAATCTTGATTTGCGTTCAGAAATCACAATCAATCTAGTTGTCTCTGAGTTCAAGGTGTTCATGCAGGCAAGTAGGCAGACGGACCTAAGTTATAATACAATTCTACCATGTAGAGGGAATAAAACTAGCATTAAATAATGAAAAGCATTTTGAACCAACCAAACAAAGAGTATTCACGTTATTACACAACAAACCATGACGTTTATGGTGAGGAAGATAAAGATAGACAGAGAGAGAGAGAGAGAGTGAGAAGGGGAATCAGTTGAGTATTTGTTTTCATTATTACGAGTTGACTGCGGAGCAACATTTGCATTTGTGCCAAGCACTTGATGTGCACTGCACATATGAAAGTGCAGTCTTAGCCGCTTTATTAAATTTCTCCGACAGCAATATGCACAAATCCAGCAAGCCAAAGACTTTAATTAACACGCTCGCACACTCGGTGAGCGGGCAATTTTGCCAGAGCCACATTCAAAGCGATCTTCTGTGGAGCAACCAAGCAACGCCAAGCATTTGATGAATTAATCTCTATCATGTGAGTGTGATAAAAAGTTCTTGGTTTTTTTATTCGTTTGCTTTCCTTTTCTTGAATTCATTTTACTCGGCATTTTGCAGCAGTCGGCGTCTGGGGTTTATTCCGTGGGTCCCGCTTGCCATCATAAAGTCATTTGAGCATATAAATTGCACTTTTATGTTGGCCCCGCTTGTCGCACAAACACAATTACTTAGCCACGTTCCATGGCAACGCGGTGCTTTAATCACACCACAAGAAACGTGAAAAGTGAACAGCTTTTTTTTACGGCAAATTAAATGGAATTCTAGCCGCGATCTTTCCAGCGGTGAAGAGTTCAACAGCAATTTGTCTGTCAGCCCTCGGGCAGCAGTTATATTTACATGGCTTTTAATGCCTGGCGGGACTGCAGCCGCCAGTTGACCTAAAAGTACAGGCTAATTAACGCAGCAGGCAGCAGTTTTTGGCCAGCCTAAAATTATGCATTAATAATGGCCAGAGTTTGGCCCCCAAAGCTCACACAGAGTATCCAGATGCGATGTTCACCGAGTGTCGAGTGGCGAGTTCAAAATGCCTTCCATACTTTTAGGCGTATCCACAAATTACAATGCAATTGCTGTGTGTGTGTGTTGAGTTGGAAATTTATGTGTTTGGTTGTGTTTCCTGCATTGACATTTACTTGCGGTTATTACCGATGCAACAGCAGCACAGACTAATTTTGCATAAATGAAAGCTGCAACTGCAACTGCAACTGCAACTGCAACTGCAACTTCCTCAAACTGCCTGCTGTCCTTGTTGGCCTTGTGGCTGCAATGGTTGCATTTTTCCGCCAATTGTTTTCAGCACTTGCATCGCCCGAACGCTTCACACACTTTTGCTGTCGTTGTTGTTGTTGTCGTCCTGGCATTTTGCGGTCGGCCACATCCTGGCCAAATGCTTCCTCTACAGCTTTTGGCCCCACTGCCAAATTCTGCATGCCATTAAGCATGCCTTTAATATCAGCATAACAAAATATTTGGCTACTGCAGCTGTTGCTTTAGTTTATCCCACCAAACTCAGACAATTCCCTCGACAATGCCAACAACAAACTGTTCTCACACAACCGAGCGATCCAATTCCCAGACATTCCCAGGCAGACCTTGCATTAATTGCCCTTGTAAAACAAAAGGTAGATTAGTGATTGATCGGGTCAATTATATCCATTAACAATCTTAACTTTTTGGGTTAAATTTGCATAGATTTTACAAAAATTATAATTACTTTACAAGTTCGTAATAAGACTTAAATATGTTGCTTTAATTAAAAAATATTTTAAATATCTTTCTTCTTTTCAATATTCGATAAATGTCGTTGTGGCAACTTAATCTACTTGTATATACAAAAGAGATAATACAAAAATAGTATATAGCAAATTTATACCACAACAACTAAATTAAATTACAATTAAATATAGATTATCTAAAATTTGTGATGGATGTTTAGACTTAATATTCTAGGCTGTTTGCAAATTTATTTTAATAAAATTGGTAATATAAACGAATTACTAACCACATATTTTGCTTATTTTGTATATCCATTTAAGCATACTCTGTATAATTTGGATGTTATGTTAGCCAAATATTTAATTTATTTAAATTACGTTTCTATTATAGAATTACAAATAATTGAATTTTCTGATTTGAAACAAATTCCTTTAAAATTGGAATTAGAACTTTTCACCTACGGTTTTGAAAGCCTCTAATAACTTACAACAATACTTATTAATGTGTAAATTTAAATACTCGCATCAAATAGCTGAAATGAATTATGAATTTAGCTGAAACACAAAATAATATATATTAAGTAATTGTTGCTAACATATTGAATGAATCATGCTGTGTATATTCCTGAAGCATGTCAATAACTGGCAACTTGATGGCAACTTGTTGATATCATTAACAACAGCAAATATTAGCAACAAAAGCAACAATTGATAGGAAAAGTTTTAATCAGACAGGCGACGATGAGGGAGAAGCGGAAACAGAAATGTTGTTGCCAAGTTTGAAGCAGACATTTTGTGTTGATGTTTGACAGGCATGCTGGCAAAAATTCGATAACTTTCGACACGCCCACACAAAAGAGAAGCAGCAACAGCAGCAGGCATAACGGGGCATAATTTCAATGCTTGCATAAACTTTAATTAAAACGACTTTGGCAAGCGCTAAACATCAATGCGACAGACACACGCAGAGAGAGAGAGAGACGGAGAGAGGGAGAGAAAAAGCAGTCTGCCACTTGACATGAAGCTCCTAATGAAGTGCATGAATACCTTAACAACATGAAGCGTTGGCTGTGTGTGTGCATGATGATGGGTGTGTGCTCATAATCATTTTGATGGGCACGTAAAATTCAAACTAAAATCACTCGAGCGCCATTCAGAATACAAGCATGTTTTGAGTATATATGGTTGTGTGATAGCGTTGCTCCAAAAATAGAGGTTTACACAACAACAACAACAACAACAACGACAACGTCAAGCAGGACAACAACAACGTTGCATGTAGTTGGCCAAACTAATATACAACATTTGCACGTGACTTTGATATTGAAAGCGTACGCCAGGCGGCAACAACACATTCGCCAAGGCGAGCCCTGCTAAGTATGCTACACAAAACAACATTCAGCATTCATTGCCACACTCACACACACTCGCACACACACACTAGCAAATGTAGTCAGACTGTGTGTATCATACTATCTGGATTTATGTGGAAACTTTGGCCGAAATTTAATAATCATTTTTGTTTTTTATTTGCGAGTTTTGTTTCGGCGATAAACCTCAAGAGCCCAGGGCAAGTTTATCAGTATGACATGTTCGTGTTTTGGGCGTGAGTGTGTGTGTGTGTGTGTGTGTGTGTGTGTGAGCCAAATGGACGAGATTGTGGCTGTGGACGTGCATAAATGTGTTACACATCGAGACAAGTGTTATGGCCAGTGTTATTATATTATTTACATAAATTCGAATATGCGTCTAATAGAATATGCAGCGAGAGCTGAATCATCCGTAAACAATTTTTATTGCAAATAATTCAGCTAACGATTGAGTCTTGCAGATTAGTAAGCGAAATTATTTCTTGTTTAAAGTAAGTAAATGTTATAGCTAATGTTATTATATTATTTACATAAATTAGAAAGGGTACAAATTAGAAGAAGAATTCCAAAAAGAATTCGATTGAAAATTATTTATTAATGACATTTTTGCAAATAACGAAATAAAAATACTCCTTATTTAAAGTACTTTTTTCTCGTTTTAATAAGCGACATGTGTTATAATATTAGTTGCATAAATTCAAATATACATACATATATTTGAATATGTAAGTGACGTTAGCTAAATTATCGATAAATATTTTCATTGATACAAAAATTAAGGTAATACAAATATTTCTTATGGTTAACAAGTTTTTATTCTCTCTAATATTATTTACTTAAATTCAAAACTACATCTAGATGAAAATCTTGGTAATTTTATATAATTGCATTATTCAAATAATATTATTCAGTTATGGATTGATCATTCATAAATGCTTTAGATATCGATACAAGTTTTAAGATTAGATTTATAAAAAGGAGTTAATAAAAAAATATATTTTGATCAAAGTTCTTTAGTTATCTAAAGGATTTGTACGGTCAGTGCGAGTTTTGTCGATTAAAGTAATATTTTATTAAGCTGGTTTACTGATAATTTAACCCAATTTTACTTTAACTCAAAATAATATTATTGATCACTTAATCATAAAAATCACTAAATCATTAGAAGCAATTGTGTTTGCTGAAGATATGATTATTATCATGAATATTTCCCCTCAATTTTAAGCTTAATTTTATTTTGATCCCAACTTGATTGGCTTTTTTGTTTCCCCCTTCTCCTCTCCCACACAGATGCCACTGTGCACTTGACTTGCGTCGCATTTGTTTGAACCAAATGAATAATTCTATGATCAGCAGAAACGATTGTTAAATAAATTGAATGTCAATCGATTTAACAGGCAATACACGCTCAAACACTCAACCCTCAACCCTCCAACAGACAGCAGCAATGTTGACCTCAATTTCTTAAAACTATCAGAAAATAAGTCGAAATTCGCATTTTACTGTGTAAATGACTTTGCCATTGAGTTTTTCACAATGCGAAAATGTTGCGAGTACTCGAATTTATAGTTTTTCCTCCCGTTTTGCAGATTTTCGTCTGTGTTTTTTGTTTTTGTAGTTGCTCTAGTTGCTGTTGTTGCCCTCTTTTCGTTTTCGGAGGCACGTGCATGGAATTTCAATCTAAATATTTACAATGGCTTGACCAAAGGTCTGACATGGGCATTGGTCGAGTTCTGGCCAGGAGGAGTTTGAGGTTGGCCACAATTGTTTAGGAAACTGTTGCTGCTTGACCTTTTTTGTTGGGGCGAGGACAAAAAAGCACGTTCGAACTTTAAGTGGAGTCAAGAGTGCTCAGCTGTGTATACCCTGTAAGCAGTTCTTCAACTACTCACTCTTTCTCTTAAATACTTTCTGCCGCAACTGTTGCGCTTCGCACAAATACTTGGCCAAATACTCGAATGTATAATGTAGCAAACAAAAATCGATGAGTCCGCTGAGATACTGGACTGCAGACAAGGATACATCTTGGACGGCGCTCTCAATTATTAAACGAAACCAAACTGACCGCAGGCGAGCTTTAAGACACAATGCCCGCAGCTGTTGGATAATATAATACAATAATTAGGTAATTAATCATATAAAGCACACACAGCTCTCCGGGCAGGTCATTAAGCCGCCTCTCCCGCCATCTCAATGGACAGCAGCCATAAATTGCTAATTAAAGACAAACAAAACACTTTAAAACGCACAATGCGTAAGCAACTGGCAGCAGGTTGGCCAACTTATGGAAATTGTAAGGAAAATATTTAATTATAAACACGCCACCTAAGTGCAAATTGTATTAAAAAGTTTGCCTGTTGATAAAACCGACAACAAAAGCCACATTGAGCAACAGCCTCTGCAAATTCATTATCTCATTTTGCGAGTGCTTTGTGCCAATTTTCCTTGAGGTAAATACCAACATATGCTACCTGTTTGTTGGCCAATTTATGTCATGTTTGCCATTTAAAGAGCTTGCGGTGAAGCCATTGCTAGACTTGGATATACCCAAAGTTGTCGATTCATTTGTATTGTTTGAATTATATCATTAATTTATTGTAACTAATTTTTAAAACTAAGCAAACTCGCGGCCTTTGGCTAGTAATGTTGTATTCAAATTAAAATGGATAAATTATTGCCAAAGACGGAGATGTTTTTGAAACAAAAACTGTTTATTAAGAAGTCACAGAAAATTACAATTAACTAAAATTGTTTTAATCTAATTTAGTGGTAGAAAAGCTACATAAATGTTCAACACATTATTACTATTGAGAAGATTAATAATTGTACGAATTTTATTTAAATAATTTAAATCAATGCTGATATATTTTGACTGCATTGAATTTTGAATGCTTGTCATATATATTCATTTGTAATAATAATCTTGAATAAATTTTTCTAATTACCTTTTGCGTTTCGTACTTATTGTAATCGATTTACTTTGGAATCAAGTAAATATTCCTTAATAATCTAGATAATTTAAAGCATTTATTCGGTTCTGTTTTTTTTCCCCAGTGAGTGTGTGTTTTAAAGTAGACAAAAAGCTATATAATGTCGCCTCCAATTAGGCTAGGGCTGTTGATTATGAATAAATTGCCGCAATAAAACCGCATGGAAAAAAAACCGAAATAAAACGAGAAAGTAAAAGTGGAAGAATATATAGGGAGAGAGAAAGAGACTGACAGAGAGAGTATATGGACCGTCGGAACAATTTAAAACTCATCAATTTACGTGAAAGCTGAGCTCTAAAAACAATTGAGCCGTAAATGTTTGTTTACTTAAGGCGACAAAAGACGCGTTGGCTAGCACAAGAAAAAATATTGGCGAAGAAATTGTAGACAATAACAAAAAAAACAAGAGGAAACCATTTCCATGCTTGTGCCTTATTTATAAAGGCTTTTCCTTGTGAACGGCGCGCGTAAAAAGTTTTCATAATTGAAATATATAAAATACGAGAAACAAAAAATAAGAGGGAAAATAGTCAAACAAGAGCACTTTTATAGCCTGGCGCGTACGTAATGCGCCTGGGAATTTTCCAACACAATCCATACATACCAAATCAAAGCACTTGGTATCAATGAAAACTCATTTGAAGCCCGACCGAATGGGCAATGGCAATCGCTGGAATGGTATAAATAAATATAATATGCTGTATGCCCAGCGGATTCGTAGCGAAAATTTAATCAAGCTTTTGCCCAACTGCACAAATAATTTTCACAAATTCGTTTACGCATTTTCCTTTGCCCCAATGCCACCCAAAGCCATTTGCCCACTGTCCTCGTTGCTTCGCCCTCCGTCCTCTGGCTCCTCTGGCTCCTCTGACCTCTCTGGCCTCTATGGTTCCAGCTGCCTCCCCGCCGTAATGGGCATGCAAAACGTTTTTTAATCCCAGCACTCGCAACTGGAGCTGCGAAGCTCGCAGAGTTCGCAGAGTTCGCAGTTGTTGTTGCCGGACAAAAGCATTGGCCAATTTACTAGCAAGTAGAAAAAGTGTAACTGAAGGTTGCAGCCTGTCAGCGCCGCAAGGATTCGAGTTAACTGACAAATTGACAGCGGATGTGGCAAGTTAAAGCACACATTTATACATGCAACGTATGCTTGTGATTGTGGATGCATTTAACAACACGCTCTCAAGTTTAACTCAACTTCCTGATCCACTTTTGCTTTCACGTCAAAGTACATAAGTTAAGGTATTCAGGATATTTAAACAAAAACGTTTCTTTAAAATATTTTGCAGATATTCTTGTTTCTTTGACTATAAGAATTGATTCAATTAAATGTAATTAAAAGGTATTTAAGATATTTAAAAAAAGCGTTTCTTTTAAATATTTTGCAGATATTCTTGTTTATTTAACTATAAGAATTGATTCAACTAAATCTAATAAATTTAATTAAAAGGTATGGAAGATATTTAAATAAATGCGTTTATTTTAAATATTTTATAAATAATCTTGTTTCTTAAAATATAAGAATTAATTGAATTAAATGCAATAGATTTAATTAAAGTTATGCAAGATATAGAAATAAAAGCGTTTATTTAAAATAGCTTGCAGATATTATTGTTTATTTAACTATAAGAATTAATTAAATTAAATGTAATTAAAAGGTATGGAAGATATTTAAATAAATGCGTTTATTTATCTTGTTTCTTTGACTATAAGAATTAATTCAATTAAATGTAATAGATTTAATTAAAAGGGATGCAAGATATTTCAATAAAAGCGTTTGTTTTTAATAATTTAAAGATATTCTTGTTTCTTTAACTATATGAATTAATTAAATTTTATGACATTTAAATAACACCGTTTATTTTAAATATCTTACAGATATTCTTGTTAACAATAAGAATTAATTAAATTAAATGTAAAAGCTTTGTTTTATCTTAGAAATTAATTTGAATAAACTAAACACCAATTATAGACACAATTATTCGATATTACATTTACATTTACTTCAAACATTAGAATCGTTACAAAAACTGATCTTGATTAGTTTACCACACATAAAAACTATAATTCCCTTTTAAACTGTATGTAGTTTACTGGTTCAATTAAATTGCAATTAACAAAAAATGCCCCTCAATCATTGCTCTTTTCTTTCAATTGAACTATGACTATTGCAAATTAATATAGCAATCTTTTTGGGGCAGTGCAAAAAAGTTGAACATTTATTATGCTCAGTGCATTAAAATCGAATTCATGAAATCATTGTTAATTTTTCAATATCTTTTGAAATTAAAGTTTTCAGTATTTTAAAGCAAGGCATTGAACGTCCCAAATCAATTGGCCAGTATTAGCAGCCCTCAGCAAGCATTTTCTCATTCTCCTTCGATGACTCGGGTTTAATAAATAGTCGCAAAAATGTTGCCTTTGCTTTGAACAAGTTCCAGCTGCTTATTGTTGTCTGGGGCACGTTGAAGTCTCGATCTTTGGTCTCAGTGGAGCATGCAACATTATTATGATAACCAGGCTATTTTCTCGATTTTCCTCGATTTACTTGCGCCTTACTTGCTTTTCTACATTTTTCCTTATTTTGCTATTTTTCTATTTTGCTATTTTGCTATTTTGCCATTTTCGTATTTTATCATATTTTATTTGCCAGCAGCACTGTTCCGCTTTCAATAAATGTGAATAAAATGAATTGAATGGCCCCGTCAACCTTGCCGCTGGCAAATACAATGAAACTGCTCCTGAGCCTTTGTGCTCTCAGCTCTCGGTTTTATTAAAAATGAAATGCAAGCATGGAGAAAAAACTTTGACTGCTCGACTAGATATTTAACAAAGTTTTAACTGGAGGCCAAAAACCGCCGGCCAAATGTCAGCTAAAAAGCTCAAAAGCGGACAGCTTGCCACTTTTGTGGCACACAAAATATGCGCGCATTTCAATGTGGCAAACGCTTCGCATTTCGACCAGCAGTTTAAGGATTTGTATTTTAAATTTGTCAGAATTTGCTTGACAATTCAAAACAAAATTACACAAAAAACATCTCCCAAAAAGAATGCCAAACTGAGCGTGAACCATGAGGAAGCAGGATGTGGCACCGAAATTGGATCCGCGACAGCCGGTGCTGTACATCGAGTTCTGTCCGGTGAGCGCAACTTATCGACTCGAGGCCGTGAGGTTGCATGCCTCGCTGGCGGACGCGTTGCGCACCATGCAGCCGGAGCTGCAACTCCAGCTGCGGCTCAACGAAGGCGAAGCACCGCGAATCGGCGCCTTCGAGGTGCACATTGCGGCCAGGCCGACCAATGATCACCAGCATCGCTATCCGCTGTGGACGGGCATCGCACGGGTGCCGATAACGGCGAAGGTGCCCCACGTGGATGACATCATTGCGCCCGCCTGCCTGGCCTTGAGGCTGCGCCACAGCCAGGCGGGCGCCAGCCGCATCAACCTTGTGCGCACCAGCGACAGGGACATCAACAAAATCCTGCAGAGAGACAAGAGACACAGGCCCTAGCGACACTTTCTCAACTTGCGCTTCACCTTCCTTAAATTCGACAATAAAGTGTAATTATGTTGTGTCAAGCTAAGTGAAATTCTGGGAGCGTGGTGGAAAGGTTGTTGACTTTAAGGATTACACAATAATCTTTTCAGCTGCCGGTTTTTATTAATTGTCTGCCAAGTTGCTGCTTAAATAAATACAGCAACAGATGAAGCTCTAAATACATTTAGCTGTCAAGGGTTCACGTATTTTAAGACATTTATTTTCTTATTTTAAAACTTTAGCTGCCGCTATAATTAAAACTCTCTTCGGACAACAAAAATTATGGAAAGTGTTGAGGTATTTAAAATTTCTATAAAGTTTTTAATATTTCACATAAATTTGTATTTAATACTTTACATTTCCGACTGCAATTCACATGAATCTGTATTTCTTGGGCTATGATTTAAATGTAAAATTCACTGTAAAAGATACAAGTAAATTCCTGGATATGAAAGGCTAAAACCTTTCGAGTATTTTGTTTCTTGGCATTTGCAGCTACTTCTTACATTCTTCTCGGAACTCTGAAAATCCAACAAGTCTGTATTTTCAGAGCTACAGCTTAAATTTGTTATAAAATGTGTAAACAGGCTAGCATTTTAATACCGAAACCGTAACAATATCAATCATTATTCCGATTTACTTTAATTATACATTTTGTTGTGCTCAATTTTAAATACGATAGATTTACTTATTCTTTTCGTAACTTTAGAAATCTCTAACTTGCAATATGTGTCTAGAGCCCATTTCTTCAACGTTTATTAACAATTTATTTTTGCAGAATTTGGCCTCACTTGATGTTTGCCCCGTGGGCCAGTTACAACATTATTATTGCAAACTTTTGCCGTGCAATTTGAAAAGGAAAGAAAGAAAAGGGGCAAACTTCATTATAAGTAGACGGCTTTATGGTCTCGTCATGATGTGTAATTGCCGGCAAGAGTTCAGTTCTTTTTGGGCTCGCTGCTATGCAAAGAAGCGGCGCGAAGAGTGCGTTGTAAATGCCGGAAAGTATACTCTTCCCCTCCCTCTTCCCCTGCAGCTCCTCTCTGCACATTTTGTCTGACAGGCGGCTGCTCATTTTCACTCCTGACACACAGACAGCGACGGAGACGGCGACGGAGACGGAGACAAAGTGATGAAGGAACGGGGCGTGGCTGTTAAGTCTTTGGCTGCATGTGATAGTCGAGTGCTGAATTTCGGCATCATTGCATTTTCAGACTACAAAAACACACACACACACACACACAGACTGCACAATAAATCCCTTTTTAAAGTAAGTTGTGAGTGGAAATGTTTGTTTGTGCGTTTGCATTTTGCTGTCGTTGTTGCATGCCACGCGCTGGCTTGCTGCATGACTTAAGTTTTCAACACACGCACACACACTTGTACTTGAAGAGCAGACAGACATGCAGTCATTAAACTAAGAGAGAGAGAGAGACTACTGCCAAGTTGGCAGGACGTGCTGTGCGTCCTTTAAGAACTCGCCATGCTTGAAAGGCAGCATAAGTAGTAGAAAACGGCAGCATATTAATCTTCAAGCAACAACCGGAACAACAACAACATTAAACATTACAAAAAGACGGGGAAGCAAGTGGATGCTGCAATCCTTGCACTCGTTTCATATGCTTCCGCCGCCTTTTTCCACGACGAACAAAACAAAAAAAACAACAACCGAACGGAACATGATATTAAAGCGCTTTTTACTCGCTTTTGTTTTCTCCCGTACATTGTTTGCCTTTGTGTTGCGCACAAAGTCCAAATGAACTTCATTATAAATAAAATGGCTGCAGCAGCTGCCTTTCGATTTCGTCCTGTCTCCCTGTCTCCCTGTCTCGTCTACCCCAAGCTGAGACGAGTTTGCCTTTGATTGTCACAAAAATGACACACAAAAACAGAAAAGTGTGGCATGCTGAGGGGCATGTGAAAATGTGTGTCTGCGATACATATGATTAAAAGACTCCTCCTGAATGAAATTAAATAAATTTAGCATAGCAACCAAAACATTCAACATTTCTGTAAAATTGTTGGCGTTATATTACACAATGTCATTGGAATAAAATGAAAATTTTCTGATGTACTCACTGTTATGTTAAATAATTGAGATTTAAGTCAATGTGATTTTATGTTTCCATTTCACGTTAATTAATCTGCAATATGGAGAGAACACATAATAATAAATAAAAGAAAATTGATAATAAATATATTTTCTAATGTTTTGAGAGATTTTTGTGACTAAATTGACTCGCAATTGAAATATATATGCCATTTTAATTCTATATAGTATTTCTTTGCTACGCTCTAGAACAGTTTTTTATATACACAAAAATACATATTTTAGTTGTATTTATTTTCTTATATTTTTTGATTATTTAATTTCACATTCATTTCATTTATTAAAACGGAAATTGTTTATTACTTCCCCAACTGTTAAGCACCAGAGAAATATATTAATACTTTAATAAATACGTTAAAATGTATATTTGAATGTCGTATAATATGATTGATTTAATTTGAATTTGTTCTTATGAAATGTTATGGATTTTCAAAATACAAATCATTTTTTCTTGTTGAACTCCACGTTCTAGCGAAAATGTTTCAATAAATATATATTTTAATGCACAACAAAATATATTTTATTTTTGTTTAATATGTTTCTTAACTCAAATTAAAATATATATTCAATTTGATTGCGTTTTGTGCTATTTAATTTGCGATTCAGGCAATCTATTAAAACGACAAATATTAATAGTAATTCACGCTATAATTGCGCACTCTGCAATGTGTCTCGCTGCACTTTTATTTCAATTTTCCTCGCGCTTTTGCATTTTTAATAGACTCGCGTCATTTACATTGCTGTCGCTGCAAGTATTTAAAATAGAAAATTGTGCAAAGCTGATGAAAACTAGTAAGAAAGCTACAGTCGAGAGTGCTCGACCGTATGATACCCGCAACCCATTTCGAGAGAAAACAAAAAAACTTAAATGATATTTTAACAAAAAATATACCAAATATACTAAAACTAGTTTTTTTTGTATATATTTGAAAATAGCGGGTAAAAATCCACAACACCGTTATGGTCACACTGTCAACTAAACAAAAAAGGCGCGGGCAGCTGCAAGTGAATTTTTCATATAAAATTGATTCTTTAATAGCTTCCTTGTTTTTCATTCGATCTCAACCAAATTCACAGAAATCATTTAAAATATTGTTATGCATACCAAAATTCAATGCTCTAGGTCTATTATTACGGCTTTTACAGACTTTTGGGGGCGGAAAGGGGCGTGGCATCCAACTTTTGAAATAAACTTGTTCTGCGTAGGACCTATAGGAGTACTGTCCCCAAATTTGGTAGCTCTAGCTCTTATAGTCTCTGAGATCTAGGTGTTCATACAGACGGACAGACGGACAGACGGACATGGCTATATCGTCTCGGCTGTTGACACTGATCAAGAATATATATAGTTTATGTGGTCGGAGATGCCTCCTAAGTTATAATACCCTTCTACCCTATGGGTAGCGGGTATAAAAAGCGGAAGTAAAGGAGGTGAAGGCGGCAAGTCGAACGAATGCCAAGAAAAGGCAGCAGCGCATCTATGCAAATTTAATGCTGTTGACGCATATTTTGACAAACCCTGCAGGATTCGCAAGTGACTGTGACTGCGACTCTCAGTCAGGATTCGCAACGCCAACTGTCAGTCAGTAAAAAAAGGAGACGCCAACGGCCATTCAGCATTTTGTCAGTTTTTAATAGCTTTTATCGTCTGAATACCGCTGTGAGTGTCTTTGTCTGGTGTGAAAGACTCGGCAAATCAGCAAAGGAATTCTTCAACTAAATCAAACTGAGACTGCAATTTATTTGCTTCAATTTAGAAAATTTACCTCAACTTTGATTTGATTTCAGATTGATTGGCATAATTAATTGACTGATTTTTATACCCGCTACCCATAGGGTAGAAGGGTATTATAACTTAGTGCCAACAGAAAATGTATGTAACAGGCAGAAGGAGGCATCTCCGACCCCACAAAGTATATATATTCTTGATCAGTGTCAACAGCCGAGACGATATAGCCATGTCCGTCTGTCCGTCTGTCCGTCTGTCCGTCTGTCCGTCTGTATGAACACCTGGATCTCAGAGACTATAAGAGCTAGAGCTACCAAATTTGGGGACAGTACTCCTATAGGTCCTACGCAGATCAAGTTTATTTCAAAAGTTGGATGCCACGCCCCTTTCCGCCCCCAAAAGTCTGTAAAAGCCGTAATAATAGACCTAGAGCATTGAATTTTGGTATGCATAATAATAATTATATTCTCAATGATTCCTGTGAATTTGGTTGAGATCGAATGAAAAACACGGAAGTTATTAAAGAATCAATTTTATATGCAAAATTCACTTCCAGCTGCCCGCGCTTTGTTTGTTTAGTTGACAGTGTGACCAAAACGGTGTTGTGATTTATACCCGCTATTTTCAAATATATACAAAAAACTAATTTTAGTATATTTGGTATATTTTTTGTTAATATATCATTTAAATTTTTTGTTTTCTCTCGAAATGGGTTGCGGGTATCATACGGTCGAGCACTCTCGACTGTAGCTTTCTTACTTGTTGATACATGAATTTTATGTTATTTTATTTTGTTATTAACTGTCTCAAGTATTCCTTTGCTATGGAAATACATTTTTTTTTTGCAGTACTTTTCTCAGCACTTATAAATGTAGTTTTGATAGTTTTTAGTTGAAAATTTAAATTCATTTCTGACCACAAAATGCACTGATGCATAGTAAAACTTTTATATGCATTTTGAACAGTTGTACAAATATTTTTATGCAAAACAAATAATAAATCATTTACAATAGACGAGTGCAAAATACTCTAATCATTTGTTGCCAAATTTTAATACAAAGTGTTGAACAAACTCTAGTTAAACTATTCAATGCAAATTGTGATAAAGTCAGAGCTGCAAAATACTCGCTGCAGGCGCAGAAAAAAAGCCATTTGACAGGTGTTTCCATTGGCATTCAAATCGCTTTGACTAATTGGCATCGATGCGAACTATAACTGTATTGTATGCATAATTCGATGGCATTATAATGGGATAACAGCTGTTCATTTATCCACACCATTTTTTGTTTGTTTTGTTTTTTAATTATTGAAATTAGCATTTTGCACAATTTTCGGTTAATTGTCTTGTCGGTTGATATATCTTTTTTGAATGCAATTATTTGGGCCCAATGTTTGGTTAACATGGCCCTAGAAAGCCAAGGTCAGGCGGTAAGTGGAGCGCAACTGCAGCTCGATTTCAATTAAGCAAACTGGCAGCAGGTGCGAGCAAATACGCCTCGACAATCAAAAGCGAAATGGGAAAAAATGCAAATAAGATTTTGACATATTTCCTGAACGAAGTCCAACGGCAGCTACAGACACGGATACAAAGACAGGAGCAGAATCGGAGTCAGAGTCAAAGATAGACAGAAGGACAGCTGAAGAGTACCGAGGGCCAAATGACACTGGAAGATGAGGTCAGTCAGGCATGCGGTCAACTGACAACTGAGCCGACTCCCTTTTGCCACTGAGATTGCCAATGCAGATTGTGTTTGGCACAGACTCGAGCGGAAGGGAGTGTATTTTAAGGATGTTCTCGAAATGCGAACAATGCAACAACCAAAGAGTGTGTTTCCTTATGTCAACTTGTACAATTAAATACACATTTTGGTGGTAGCAACGATTTGAACTGTATAAATGATGAATAAATAACAATATGAAATCTTGTAGCAACCAAAAAATTAATAGAGCTAGTGTTAAAACACAATAGACACTTTAAAAGGGAAATACGAGTAAAATCATTTTTACCTTAATTATAAAAAACTTAAAGTTGACGATTTCAGTGAATTTGTATTGGTTTTATATTCAGAAAGCTTTCAATTGCAATGCAGTAAATATTAAAACTTAATTTATCAAGACAATTTAATTAATGAAAATAATTGGAATATCCAAAATCAACATTAAAATAAATATTGTAAAATTCAATTTCAAATAAATAACATTTTATATGAAGTTTTGTTCTTTATTTGTAAAGTCGAATAATAATCGATATTGAAAAAAAAAAAAATAGATAATAAAAATGAAAAATATTGAAAAAATATTTGAAAGTTCAAACTAGAAACGAATTTAGTATCTTATAGTTAAACAAAAAATTAAATTAAAATTAAAATTTTGAAAATAAAAATTAGATTTCTTGAAGCAATTTATTTATTTTTTTTATTGCTATAAAGGAATTAAATTCTTATATAACAATATTGTAAGCCAGAGCTACGAAGATCTTCAGCCTATGTTCTTGACGTTTTTGCTAGTACGAACTCTATATATTGTAAACATATTGAAACAAATAGCAGATAAAATGTAATAAAACTTATATTTCAGTTTATTCCGTCCACTCGTAGGATCTACTATTAAAATTCTTGCCATAACACATTTCTTAATAAGTAAAATCTATGTTCTTGTTATCGTGTTATTTAATGTGTACATTTATAAATTGTCAATAAATGTAGACTTTACATTTTTAACAGTGGAATTCCAGGAGTTTTCGCCTGCGAGAACGCCTTTAATTTCTAAGTCCACACAAACTTGCTGGCGCTTGGCCCAGTAACACTAACAACTCGTAGCAAATGTGTCGCTTTCGCCATGATCTACGAGCGAACATAAATTTTTACTGCGGACTTGCAGACGCGGGCAGCCGAGGCGGGGGGGGGAGAAATGTTACGGTGGGTTAACAGAGAGTTTGGGGACGTTACGGCGGAGTGGAGGGAAGTGATGTTTTCATTTCGATTCGTTTGCGGGGCTCATGTCAACGTCGATACGAATTGAATGGCAGCGAATTTTTGAAATTATTATAACTACACATCGTGGGCAGTTTCTGGGAACAATTGTTGCCAGTTGCGAGTTGCCAGTTGTTGCCAGTTGCTGCGCTAAAAACTGATTGCCGGAAATGTGTGTAATTGGTTGCACATGCCCCACGAGCACGAGTTCGGCTTGGGCTTTGGTTGAATGTGCCGCACATGCCACACGGCCATTGTGGCAGCCGTCGACTGTTGCAGTTTTTAGCATTATTATTGTTATTATTTGTGTGGGGCTTGTTAATGATTTATGCATTCGCTGTGCATAGAAATGACATGGCACAGCGGGCAGTGTGCGCAGAGGGGCCCAAACGCAGTAAGGACGCAGTTGCCTTGCTAATTTAAATGCACTTTTGGGGCACAAATGCCAGTGACACAGTGTGCGGACGGGGCGTGGCGGGGGCCGAGGCGGGTTGCCACTGTCAACGACTGCTGTGATTTATGCGCTCTGCGGCCAGCCGCATAACAGCGGCGCAAACTCTGCTAACAAACAGCACTGTAAACTGCCGCTCTGTTAACCCTTAACAGCCAGCGAAGAGCGAATGTTAAGCAAAGAGCGAATTTCCCACAAAGAGCGCCAAACTGTTAACAGTTAACAGCGGCTGTTAAAGTGCTTAAGAGCGCAGCTCACGCTCTTTAACACAACAGCTTAACAGAGCTGTGCTCTTGCGGCCACAACAATTACTGTGTTGTGCATGAAACATGGGTCAGTAATTTAAGTGTGGCACGTGCAGCATGCATAAATCAGTTGCCACTTTTTGCTGAACGCTGAGACATTGTCATCGGCTATGCAGCAGAGACATGCATCAACATTTAAAGGCCATTAATTGATTACTTTTTGCTGCTTTCTTTTAATCATGACTCGATAATCAAGTAACGATTGTATCGATAACAACAGCAGCAGCTTTGTTTACACTAGCAGAGTCATGTTGCTGTTGCCTTTCAAATTGTGTCTGGAACACGCTCAATTGAAGCAGCTAAAGCTGAGCTCAGTTACAGCAAGAGCTGCAGTGGTAATTAAGATGCTTCCGATTTAAATTCCATCTAATTGACGGCTTAACAACTGCAACTTCGAATACTGCAGCTACAATTTCCATGCGATTTGTGGATTTGTTTTTGATTCATTGTCTCGGTTCGTTTGCTCAAACTAAAGACAAGTGAAATGCATTGTTACCACACAGCCTTAATGCACTGTAAATAGTTGCTTAACTGTTTTCTATATTTAAACAAATTATTAAATGGCTATCATATTTAAAGGTCACAGAATAGGACCAAAATACAAAAGTTAGTAAGTTAAAATATCAAAAATAAATCAAAAACATAAAAGAACGCTACGAACGAAGAAAGCCACAGTTCATTATGACCTTAAATTTCATTTAAGTATGTAATAATATTAATGTTAAGATTTGAAATTTAAACTTTTCAAATATTTCACATGGTTTTAAATATAAAATATAATTTTTATTTTACCAAGCACTTTTAATAAATATAACAGTCCTTTTTCTTAAAAGCTAAATTTTCATGATTTAAAATATAGCAATTACCTCATGGCAAAGACCAATTACCGTCCATTGAATGCAATAGTTCATCCTACTTTTCCATATATTATTGTGCAATATTTTATCTTTTTCATTTATTTTTATTTATACGACTCTTCATCAAATTAATATTTTTCTTATCTCAAATATCCATTCCTTGCACATATACCCTGCCACTTTACATTTAAACAATATTGACGTATTAACAAATTCAATAGATCAATACTTTAGAAAATAAAAATATTACGTATACGTAAGAAAATGTTGCCAAACAAATCTTTTTGTTTTAACAAATTTCATTTAATGTGATGAATAAATGAACATCGGAAGTAACGTCCCACATTATTGGATGCAAAGCGTCTTTGCATCTACTAATTTATTCTACAATTCTTAAGCTGAGCAAATTGCATCGAAAAAATCCGCTGTTGCCTTTAATGTTTAAGCCAACGTAAAAGGAACTTCAGCAAGCTACTCAACACAACAGGAACTGCAACTGGAAAAATCTACTCGCTGACGACGAGCTTCATTAGCAAGCAACGGCATCGCGATGGTTAGAGTATAATGCCTCAATGCAAGTCGCGGGGAATGCGACTTTTGGTCAAATCCGTTTGTTGTGTCGTTGTTGCGCGCGAAAATCAGCGAAAATTCGGCAACAAGATAAACAAGGACAATGATAATAACAAGAGCTGCCGCAGCGGCCACAAAGCGTTGGTTTTTGGCCAATTGGCGATTTGCGTCACGCGGAGCGAGACACGAAAAATGAAGGCAGCAAAAATGCGCGTGGCATGCAACACGACTTGCCATTGAATACGTGAGTGTGTGTGTGTGTGTGTGTGTGTGTGTGTGTGTGTGTGTGTGTGTATTGATGCGACACACCGTAAACCGCCAGGCAACAATTTGCGGTGCGTTGCAGTGAGCAAGAGCTGCTCTCCTTTGAGCCACATTCAAAGGCTTCGCTCAAGACAACAAACAGCTAAAAAAAAAGAAAAAAAATGTGCCAAAGGAATGCGAAGGAGAGGAAGAAAGTGTGGGCGTGATAGACTCGTTGTGACAGGCGTAGACAAAGGAGCGCCCAGGAGACAATGACGCCGCCAAACCATGATGAGAATCTGACACAGGCATGAGAAAGCAACTCGACGGAGTCTGCGACGAGTGTCAATGTGAACATCCCCACATGTGTGTGTGTGCGAGTTTGCGAGTGTGTGCGAGTGTGTGTGTGTGTTGATATGAATTATTCATAAAATGGCAATGGCACTCAGTCGGTGAGCACACCTCGAATAAAAACCAGAAGCTGTAGCCGCAGCATTCGTGACGCTGCCAGTCAAAAATTTAATTTTTTCATTTTTTGGTGCTTGCCACGTTTCGTGGCAAATGCACAACGGAATTGGAATATAACAGGGCAGGCAGAACAACAACAATAAGCGCCATTTAAGGTGAATGTGGTTAAGCACAGTCTAATGCTGCTCTTCCGCCTCTCTCTTTCAATCTCTCTCTCTCTCTCTCTCACTCTTTGGAGCTGTGTGCGACTTTAAGTGTGGCATGTTCACGTGGCAGGTCGTGGCTAGCATAACGTCTTCTGCAAACGTGCCACACCAAAAATCAGCAGAAATTAGAATTCAAATAATTGCAGCACAAAGGCAATAACAACTAAAATTAAGTTAACACAGCTGAGCAACTGGATATCTAGCTAGTAATTTATAAGACTAATATTTAATTACATTTTGTGGTAAGTATATTTAATAAAAATTATACAATTGTAATGTTTATTTCATTGTAACACAAGTATTCATAATAATAATTAAACTCAAAGCCAAACAACTAATAAAGATAGAATGCTATGATTAATTTCTAAGTATTCAAAAATGCTTATTAATTTTTTCACAGAATTTATGCTGCAACTATAATATTTATATAGACAGTTGAAGAATGATTCAAAATCAAAACTTTTAATTTTAATTTGTTTGAGATTTATATGAATTGCATTTGCTTTGCTTTCCATTTTGCTTGCATTTTAGTTGATCAAAGCTACAAACAATAACAAGAAGCTTCAACATTTCTAACAAAATTGTTGAACAACAACGGAATTTTGCAAAAAACTGCCTGCTGTTTTCAAAGTTATGAATATAATTTATTGTCCAAAATGTCAAGAAAAAGGCAAAACTTACAGAAATTCACTCAATCAACATACAAAACATATTCTGTAAGCCTTTTGCACAAAGAAAAAATTAATTTACTTCAAAAATATGTAAAGAATATAAAGCGAAAATTGTAAAATTAAACATATGACATTTGAATGCAAAATATATAAATTGGATTATGTCACACAAGATTATCAATTTCACAAACACAACCAAGTGAAGTAATAAATAAATAAGCATTGAGAGAAATTCGTCCGCTTTAAGAGTTTAATTTAAATAATTGAATAGTCCTTTTATTTATTCGTGTAATTAATGATTAATCCGCAAGTTTCGTTGAAGACTTTTCACAGCCATTCAATCGTTTATCCCATTCACAGTTGACATCGAAATCGAACTCAAAATAGTCCTTTGCTTCCGTTAATTATCTAGTCGTGATTTGACATGGGTATCGGGATTAGCATTTTTCTGCATTTTGGGGGGGGGGGCCTAAGCCAGACTTGTTTATCGACTCCAAACACTTGAGCGTACCATATTTGAATAAGCCCTGAAAAGTCGCGCACATTTGCAATGCTAACCAATTCACAATCGAGGACAACACACACACAGATACACACACACAGATACTCACACACACTCTCACAAATGCAAATGCGCAACGCACACGCAGCACAAATTTTTACCTCCCTATTTTCGCCCTTTTTTCGTCTTCCACTTTTAACCCTTTTTTGTAGTTTTGCCGTTGCGTCTGCTTCGATTAACTTTTTTAGCTTCGATTGTTTGCGCAAATATTATGGATTTGCACGTGTTCGTCATCCACATCGTTGTGTGTGTGTGTGTAAGCATAATCATCAGCCTGATGACGATGCTGATGATGATGATGATGATGATGGTGATGTTCTCCAGCAAGTTTGGCTTAGCTTGTTGCTGTTATGCCTGCGATTATAGTTGCTGTTTTGGTTGTTCTCGATAAGCGCTTTTTGCATTTTTCATCGCTTGTCAACTGTAAAATTTTCACCAAATAACTTTGCCACTTAATTTACGCAACGCTTGGCAAAAGTTTTTCAATCGACATTGTTGAAGTAAGCAACGCATTTTCCTAATTAGCCAAGAATTCAAGTGTAGCAGCCAAAGGGGAAAACAACTCAACGACAACTCAGAGAGAGAGAGAGAGAGAGAGAGAGCTAGAGACGGGAAAATCTTTTGCATGTGCGAGTTTTCAATTGACTTTTTTGCAGATTTATGTGGCAAACAATTTTTTAAGATTTATTGCAGCTGCCTCACAATATTTCTTGCATCTTGATTTCAAATTAAATTCAACAATGTTGAATGAATTTTACATATTTAAAGCCTACTTTTTTGACAGTTGTTAGGCTGTTAATGTAATATACGTTTATTTATCGAATTTATTATAAACAACCACTGGCAGCTTATAAAATGTTGATTTTATTTTGTATTTCTTCGATTAGTATGTCAGTTATTTATGTTTAACTTGAGTGGAATAAATAGTTATTGAATTTATCTCTAAATATTAATTTACTGTGAGAATTTCCAAATTTCTGTTTTATTGAATTAATTATGGCAGCTGGAAGACAAAATATTTATTTGCTTTTTAATAAAACTCACTGTTTTTCTTCCTCTAGCATTTATTTATATTCTAATTGAGTGAAACAAACAGTTGTTGAATTTGTCACTAAATATTAGTTTACTGTGCAAATCTATAAATTTTTGTTTGCTGGCATTTTTCTCTTTGTCTTCATGGAATTCATTATGGCAGCTAGAAGACAAAATGTTTATTTTAATTTTTAATAGAATGCACAGTTTTGAGTGGAACAAACAGTTGTTGAATTTGTCACTAAATATTAATTTACTGTGCAAATATCCAAATTTCTGCATCCCCTCACGTTGTTGAATTGTTTTAATAGACACGACGAGCATTATCAGTCCATCTTAGCATGAAACCCTTATAGAGGAACTTGTCTCGAGTTCTGTGACTGTTGACTGTTGACTCGTGACTCGTGACTCTCTGTGAATGTCCTGCCGTTTGTCTTGTTTGATTAATGCGTGTCCTTGGGACAAATAACCCTTGTAGCATCATCGCAGTCACGCCTGCCATCGTCCTCGGCCATTTCCGGCTCGCTATTGCCATTTGGCTAGCCTCGACACCCACACACACACACACACTCGCACACACACTTCATTTGTGGGTAATAGTTTGTTGGGCACAGTAAAAACAAAAAGGGAAGGCATAAAACAATTATAGTCCCGCCGCTCGCTGACATAAAAGCCTTTGACAAATTTCGCCGCACTCGCTGGCTGGCTTTATGGCCGGCCACGCACTGCGAGCAGGTCCTGCACTTAAGGCGGCCTTTTGTCGCGCCAACAACAATAACCAACCGACTTGCTAATGAAAAGTTTATGGCCATGGGGCAAATATTACTCAGAGCGGCAGCTTCTTGTTGCTGTCTGTTTAGTGTTAATATTATTTACAGAGGGAAGCATGACAGAGACACATAAGCACTTTATGCGAATGACGCCCAAAGGCATCAAAGCGGAATTATAGCGTATACGCAAAACTATGCAACAACATTTTGTTTAACCATATTTTAAAAGCAAATGCAAAAACCAGAAGCAGCAAGTGCAAAATGTGTCAGCCGCAAGCCGAAATGAGCCAAAATTGACAGGCGGATGGGGCGTTCGGTCAGTTGGCCAGTTTGCCCGCAGGTGTGGGCGGGGGGCGTGGTCATGGGCGGGGAGGGGGCGTGGCTGTTTCATTACACCGCCTCTGACTGGCTTTGTGCAAATGTATGAGTGTGGGGCGGCAACTTGTTTGCACAATAAACCTTGGCAAAGTCATTAGAAATTTTCAATTATGTAAACAGAAACCTGAAACCATACGAAAGAAACACCTCGAGCGCACACACACACACACACTCACACACACACTCACACACACACTCACACACACACTCACAGACACACACATGCACATTCCCCCTCACATTTTAGAGATGCACGCAGTGCGATAATAAAATTGTGGATTTTGCTTATTAAATATTACACAACATTCATTCAATTCATAAGTTTTGTAAGACAAACGACGTTTCTAGCTTTTGATTATATAACAAGAAAATATGAAAAGGAAGAAAAGGGAAAAATATTGAAGAGAAAAGCATTCATAGCATAATATTATTTTCTATATCAATCGATTAAAAGTACATTCAAATTAACAATATAACAAAGTAATGCAAATTTAATTATTAGAAAAGTACGGAAACTGTTTTAAAATAAATAATAATAATTTTCGAAAATAAGTTGTTTGTCTTAATATTATGAAGAAAAAATCAGCTTTCAAAAAGCTTTCCTTTAAAAATATGTAAATTAAAAAATAACCAACCAAATTAACAATATAACAAAGTAATGCAAATTTAATTAATAGAACAGTAAGAAAACTGTTCTTAAATAAATAATAATAATTTTAGAAAAATAGTTGTTTGTCTTAATATTATGAAGAAAAAACCCGTTTTTAAAAAGCTTTCTTATAAAAATATGTAAATTAAAAAATAACCAAACAAATTAAATTCAAATCATTGAATTTATTGCATATATGTTATTATTGCATATTATAAGGAAATGTAACAAATAGAAAATATAATGAAAAGAATTGAACACTTCTTCTTTAATATTATTCTATATTTCTATATATATTTCTGTATATGTGCAATTCAAAATTGTCTACTTAAATTATTATCAAAATTTCAATAAATATTCAAACCTTTCATTTCAACTTTTCCAACAGCTTTAAACTATATCAACCTGCTACTGCATTCAGATATATCATTAAAATAATTTTTAAAAAATATGCCTTTTGATTTATCACTATTTGCATTCACATTTTTCTGCATTTTAAATGTTTTTAATTTGTATGAATTAATTTTATGCGCTCAGTTGTTTTGCAGTTTCACTTTCCACTGATTGCTTCTGCTCGCTCTGCGCATCTCTGACACATGTGTTTATGGCGCTTGTGTCAGGTATTTTACGAGCTTTGTATCGATAAACAATAAAATCACACAACACACAAACACCATTCACCCCTTGTTCGATTTATCCCCCCGCTCTGCAGCTGCCTTAGTAAATGGTGCAGCAATGCCGCAATGCTTTTATAAATTTTTATTTTAATTTTATTTATTTTGCTGCCTTGCCTCATGGCATTGGAGGTTGGCGTTTTCTTATTGATGGCACAGAATGCAAATCGAAATTGAATAGAAGGCTGAAAGCCAGTGCGAGTGAAATGTTTCGTTCTTGAGGATGATTACGAGTGCCTTGTATTATTTATAATGCAATAAATAATTTTATTATGTGCCAAGACCAATAAACGCATTCGAGCCAAACAAATAATCGCTCTAGAGCTCTGCCAGCGGGCTTGGGACACGAGACACAAGACACGAGACATATTCAGCCCGGGGGCGAGACATGCATATAAATCAGTGATAAAAATAAAAAAACACACTCGCTAAAATAAAGTCACATATGTACGTGAAGCTGTTGGCCTGCCAAAATGTGTAACATGCTTTTAAGCACTTTCGTTTATTTCGCAACATTCGCTTCGGTTTGCATTCCTGACATTAGGAAATGAGTTTGCCAATTTCCATAGACATTTCCATTCCCAGCTCCACATTCAAAATGCAGCCAACAGCCATCAGCCACAAACGTTGTTAGCTCCGCAGTCCTGCTTGACTGTCTGTGGGCGTTACCGTTGGGTAATCCACATACACACACACACACACACACACACATGTATCTAGCACCTTTTGATTCCCACTCCGCTGGGAAAAGACAAACGATATGCGAATTTAAATGGAAGCACCTCTTAAGCCATGTTAACAGCGCTGCCAATGGCAAAAGTGAATCTCGAGGCTTTGTTTTATGGGCCTCGTTTTTGAGAGAGCTCCACCGGCATAAAAGCAGCTAAATTACAATAATTTGTTAAATGTAAATTATTAAAATTAGCATGCATGCTTAGGGTTTAAAAAAGAGATACAAATTTAATTAAAATGCGCCTCAAAAGTGAACCAATGTTATTTCTTGCTTTAATGTCTTGTAATTGCGTAAAAATAAATTCATGTTGTATTTAAATGAAATATAAGAGTGTTAATTATAGCAGAAAAGTTTAGTGTAAAGTAATTTTTTTTAAACGATTTAAAACCCAAATAATGTTTTAGTTAAAATGTATCCATAGATAATAAGTAAATGATTAAAGAGGACATTTACAGAAGTTTTTTTGTAGTTTGGGAAAGCAGATAAATAGCAGATAAAATACTCCAATAAAATGAACTTAATACTTATTATGGTTAGATATTTTTAATTACGTACAAAATTATTTAAAATTGTATTTTATTTAAGTAGTTATTAAACTAAATTTATTTAATTCAATTAGAGCGGCAAACTGCTGTTGAATTACAATATTGCCAGTACATTAAATTGTTCTAATTCAATTGCTCTTCGCCGCTGTTTCCTTGAGATTTTCAAATGTTGACAGAATTTACATAAGTGAAAAGATTCGCCAAATAGCTGTATTAATAGCATGTCATCTGCATTTTTTGGGCAAATGCACAAAAATGTAAATATGTGGAATGTGGCACATGGCATCAGAAATGATATGCAAATCCTTGTTGCCACAACTGCACACGCAGCTTCTCCCTCTAAACTCAATTGCCGGCACTTTATCAACTCTATGTTATTTTTTCATTTCGTCAAGTGAAATTGACACGCACACAAACACACCCACACACACACACACACATACACAGTGTTTGCAGCTTGCAGCTGCAGACATATTGATAAATAATAATTTGACGCAACTCAGTCAAAGCGAAAATTTAATTGCATGTCGGCATGGGGATCAGGCGAAGAAGCCGAAGGGAGACGAAATATGCCGCTAATATGCAACTGTGAAAATTGTTTGATTAGATGTCTGCAAACAGTTGCTCCACTGCGGCATTACGTATACGCCGCGTCAGCTGTGTGTGTGTGTGTGTGTGTGTTGTGATGGTGATTGTGATTGTGTTTGTGTAGCGCTTTTGTGCATTGGATATAACTGGCAATCAGTCGCCGTTAGGGCTGCCACTACTTTTGATTGGCTTCCACATGGCTACATTAATAAATGGCGCGCTTTTGTGTGGCGCAATTCGACAAATACTCTTCTCATCTCTCTCTCTCAGTCAGACTCGCCTCGACTCTCTCGGTTGTCAATTGCCGTGTCAGCGGCATCGAATTAATGCCATTCAGCGCCCACAGAAGATGCTCTGCGGAAATTCTTTTACGACTGCTGCAGAGCTTCATCTTCAGACTGCGACTTCTTTCTCGCTCTCTCGCTCTCTGTCTGTCTCTTTTCACTGACACTTTCAATCAACATTCGCTCTTCACAATTGTCGCTGCAGCAGCAGAAAATTTAACTTCAATCCAATCGCTGCTGCTGCAGTCGCTGCCTCTGTCGGCGTCGCCACCGTTCAATAAATGTCATTACATTGTCAAGTGCATATTAGCGCCATAATTGCGAGACGTGCGCCGCATTTTCAGCTGACAGCGGAGCGCGGAAAAATTGAGTTTGCCGTGCATAAGTGCGACATTTACATATCAATAAAGCCAAACTAACGACAAACAAGACTCGAGGGCTCACAACTGCAGACCGAACTAACAGATATTCTATACACCATTATTAAATCCCCATTTGAAGAAGTTAACTAGAAATTTATGATCGGTTTACGGAATACTGAGAAAATAAATGACTAAAAACCAAGATACAAATTAGTAATTTATGAAATTTAATGAAATTATGAGCGAATATTCAAGAATTACAATATTAATTCAAAATAATACTAAATTTACCAAAATAAACACTGAATATAAAATATTCAAAACAAAAATACAAATTAGAATTTATGAATTGTTATTCAATATTTAAAAATTTATTAATTACAGCTTCAATTACATTTACCAATAAAACAATTGATTGTTTTTATTTTTGCATACCTAATCTACGAACATATTCTTGAATTACGAATATTATTATATCTCTTGATATTGGCTCAAAATAATGAATGATCAAATTAAAAATGCATTGCAATTATGGTCTCTATTTCAAAGTAATTGCTTCTTGTAATTTTGCAATTGTTATTCAATATTTTTAAAGAAAATTAAATAATTACAATTTACGAATAAAAGTATAGTTTGTTTTTTTTATGTCGACTCAAAATATTGACTGATCGATTATGTTTGTGTTTTAAATGTTTTGGATTTTTGATCTTTTAACTATCTTTTTTTTCTGGCTGATAATCATTGACTTCTTTTAAATTTATTTAAATTTTCGGGATTCCCCATTCACTTAGTTGGTATTTACAGGGTATAAGAAATATGTGAAGTGTGACACAAACACAATAAAAATTTGTAAAAGGGTTTCCCTTTTTAAATTATTATAATTTTCAATGCTCCATGCTGAGCAGGAAATGCTTGCAATTGACAAAAATAAAATAATTTAATATGAATTATGTGATACACAAAAACTTTGTTAAACATATCGAGCAAGTGTTATTACAAGAAATTCAATTAAATTTAACTAACAATGAAAACAAATTTTGGCAATTTGTCTAACGCAGCTCAAATTACAATTTCACATGATTGTCACAGGCAGTTTATAATTAGTTGGACAATTTGAAATTAGTTTGCAGCAAATAATCCGAGTTGCTTGATGAATATTGGATGATTATTTCTTGGAATTCATCAAGTCTTCTATCTCACAACAATTAATATTATTATTGATTTACTTTGCTTTAACAGACACTCTCACGGTCCATTGAAGCTTTATTAAATATCTTAGCAACAAAATTAATTAAATGAATTCTGGGTATAATTAATGAGTTCATTTAAAGATCATAACTAATTGGCGGGCGAGTGTGCGGCAGATGCGAAAAGTTAATGTTTAAATGTCAATATTTGCTTGACTTTCTAAATTACCTTAATGAAAGCAAACAAACGTTTTACGAGTGCCAAAAACATTACCAATTAAAATGTTGCGGCCAAAACAAACAAAACTGTGCCAACAACAAAGAACAACAAAACTTCAAAAAGAAGCAGCCATTTTAATGGATCGGCGGTCAGCAACGGAATCAAATAAAATACAGCAAAAATGAAATGTGCGGGGGAAAATGTGCGGAAATTGATAGAAAGATGCGTTGAGCAAAAGTTTGTAATTTGTGGTGTCTGAGTCGGAATCTGGCTGGAAAATGCCTCGTATTTTCCGGCTGAACGCTTGCAGTCAAAACAGAATTCATAAACCAAATGCACGATATGCCACGCCCCTTGCTGCCTCGCCAAGCCAACAAACTGTTTGTCTGCGGCATTTGCGGTTGTCGAAGGACAACAAACAACAACATCGCACAGCACACAGCTAAGCACAGCCGATGAGCGAGGACAACAAACAGGACAACAAACATTCATGATTACAACAACCAGTTTGGCCGTCTAGCTGGCTGGCTGCCTTGCCAAAATGTTTGCCAGGACATTCGCCTTTTCTCGCCCTCCCCCAAAAAAAAAAACCAATATACAAAATCGTGTGGGCGTGTACCGCCCATAAACGCAAAGCAAAGCAAAGCAAAGAAAAACACGACGAAGGCAAAGCAAAGACATTGCCATTAGTCGAATTTTTCATATTTCCCGCGTTCTGCCATTCATTCTGACCTATCTCGCAGTCTCAAAAAAAAAAGGATAGAAATTTAAAATGTCTATGGAAAATATGCAGCAACATTTTCTTGTTGCTCGTTTGTCCAAAATTTATGACCATCGAGTATTCAGCAAATACGGCAAAAACTGCACAGCAACAACAACCAGCGTGGGGGCCAAAACATGCGAGCAACTTGGCCAACAGCACTTGGACTCATAATACGGATTTCAATTCGAATTTTTGGACTCGCAGCACTTGAACTTTTGCAACTCTTTTTTTTTTAGGGACTGTGTAAAGTGTTGTTGTTGTTGTTATTGTGGCATTACTTCAAGTTGTTACTGTTGTTGTTGTTGTTGGAATGCTGCAGATTTATATTTTATGAGCAATTTTGTCTGCCTGCCATAGTTTAGCCAGTTAGCAAATGCCACACACATCAGGGCTGAGGTTTATTGTAGTTGTTCCTATTTCTACACACACATATGCACATACACACATACATACATGTATGCTGCATATGTGTGCATTCAAATTGCAAAATGTTAAAATTATGAGACTGGGATGCAATGAGCATTTAAGTAATCTACGACTCTGGCTGGCTGGAGATGAATTTAGGACTTGTTGATGAGCATTTATTTGTTTATTTAGCAAAAAAATATATTAAATATATATATATGATCACCACTATTATTTCAAATGGTAAAATGTTGCATAGTTGTGATATAAAAATATTACAAATAATTATATTTGCATAATATTTGCAAATATTGCAACATTAAATTATTAACCAACTCCACAATAACAATAAAAGTAAAATTTAAATATATATTTGTCATACATATTTATTTCAACTGTTATTAAATGTTAAAATGTTCAATTTAACTTAATGTTTTAAATGTAAATATTAACTTACTAATATTTGCATTAGTGAAATTTCAAGTATTGCAGCATTAAATTATCAACCAACTCCACAATAACATCTATGTTATTTTTAAGTCAACTATTGACAACGGACAGAACATTAAAAAAAACTATAAAATTATTAATATTAAGTAGTTGGAAACAAATTAAAAAAGGCTCACATGAATTATTTATTTTTTTTTTTTAATCTGGGCAGATTCCAATAACAATAAAGTTATTTTATCTCATTTTCAAATTATTTATTCTTTTGCAAAAAAAGTCGCGAGATGTGTTATTTTTATGCTTTCAAGCGTAACTACTTAAAACAATATTATTTTAAGCAATTAATTGATTAAAACTAATAAACGGGAATAAAGTTTTTTTCTAGCCAAACACCTGAAGGAAAAAGCGAAACCATATTGCAAATTTTAGTAATATATTTCTCATATTAAATTTACAACACAGCTCACGAGCATCATCACAAACCTCTGTGTTGACAAACTTATTTTAAGGAAATAAAATTGTCTGTCACCATGCAAGCAAAGCTGTCCATTTATTGATCTCAATTTCCCGAAACTTCTTCAATATTTGTTATTCATTTGCGATGTCTGGACATGCGGTTCAAAGGAGCAGCCAGGATATTAATCTAAGAATTTAAATGACAAAAGCGTCGCATAAATCTATATATACATTTATACATAAATCTATATATAAATGTATACAAAGATCTATTTCAATGAAGCACTTCTAATAAGTGGGGTTTGTGGCTGCTGTATTTGCAAATCATTTCAATTGCTTCGACAGCCGAAATTCGCAAATCCGAATTGCCGAAAAATAATAACCAGACGCCGCTCCGTTGCCACTTGCCGCAATCCATTCAGCGCCAAGCACGGCCAGCAAATATTTATCATAAATATTCCACACTTTCCCTCTCTCTCTGGGTGTGTCTCTGTCTCACTCTTCTGTAGCTTTCGGTATCGTTTTTGCGGCAACGCCATGTTGTCAGTAATTGTAGCAAGTGTAACTGTAACGCGTGTCCTTGCAACTGAGCTGCTTGTTTTCACATGAATGCCGCGTGGCAAACGCGATAAGTTAAATCAGTTTGTTGCGCCTGCAGCGACAACCAAAACATGAACTACAAATTGTTTAACACAAATCGCATGAATGGCGACGAGTGGCAACAAAGCGAGGCGTGGCACAGAGCGGAGAGCATAGAGGACATCGGTGGCATGCAAACGCTAGGATGCCAAGTGTCGAGTGCTGATAACAAAACCCCGAAATGACAATGCCAGGTGCACATGACAATGTCCTTCGCAAACTGTCGCGATATACGACTCTGATAATCGCATAATGCAACACCGAGCGAATCGCATAAAGAATTCCATTTTGCATGCAATTTCAGCAACAATAAGTAGTATACTGAATGGACAATAGTATTAGATACTTGGCTGCTTTCAACATATATTTAAAAAAAAATTAATAAATATATATTGACTGCATTCTTATTTTCTATTTCAAGAATATCTAATATTTTAAGTATAGAAGAGAAAATTGTTAAGTTTGCTTGGAATTTCAACATAATAACAATTTCGCTGAAATTTATTTAAAATAGTTAATAGTTCCACTGCTCATGTATTTCAATTTTAATTTGTAGTTTCTTGAGAAATGCTTCAAAGCAGTAATAAGCTAAGAAAATGACTTAATGTAAGATCATAAAAAAAAATTATATATTTTATTTATTTATTTATTGATTACTTTTCCTAAGACATTATAATGCTATTTTATTTATTTTGTTATTGATTACTTACGTTACGTTAGTCATTAACATTTTGCAGTTTAATGCTTAAAAATTTTAACTTCATATAATATCTTTTATTTAAGTTTTTCATTCTATGCCTTTTTCAAAACTGCTTTCTTTAAAAAATAATGTGTTTATGTACGAAAATAAATAAAGTCCTATAATTTTATTATCATCACATAAATTATGAGCAATCATTCTTCTGTTATAATTAAATTGATTTAAATAAAGTGAACTATATAAATTAAATTATATTAAATCTGGGCCTACACAGATCACATTCCGGTTTTCGCATTAAAAATGTACACAAATATTTAAGCTTGACATTGTTTTTGGGTAAACACAATAAATAACAAATCTCTCACTCGACGAGCTTAAATCGAGTTTTACTTTTACGACAATGTCAAGTTGGAGCAACGGGGCCAAGAGTTGATGTTGAGGCCAAATCTGATTGAATTAAAGACAAACAAAAGCGGGCACATCAAACTTATTAAGGCGACCGCAACGGACTGAAGAAGACGCCGCACAAAGAACAATTACCTATTTGTGTCACGTGTGCTTCCCGCCCCGCCCCCTTTCCCGCCCCCGCCCCCTGTCAACACTTGGGGCTGCTGGGCTTATGCACATAAATAGCGAGTACATCAAAGTCAATGTGGCGCAACGTGGAAGGAATCCTGCTGATTAGGAGGCACTGAAGCAGTTGGTTGGGTTTTCGCAGGAACTATTGTCAAAATATCAGGCAACTCAGCACTAGACCGACACACACACACACACACATAGAGAGAGTGAGAGATAGGCGTTGTGAACCACAGGCTGCTACGTGCCAATTGTGCGGACACCAACTGTCCTATGGCTGTCGCATCCAACATGTCCTGCCACCTCCTGCTGCTCTGTCCGTCACAATTCTGCTCGACATTTGTCGACGCTGACTGTTCTGTTCGCTTTCGCTTCTGCTCCAGACATTCGTGATGATGTTTAAATCACGTTAAGATTTTCAACGCGACGACTTGGCATGTTTGCTCTCTTCTTCATGGCTGCCCGAAACAGCAACTCAAGCCGGAAAGGGAACATGAGCACGCACACGAGCACGCGACACTCCGCCAGCCACAAATCTGCAAGCACAACTCAAACACACACACACACATACATATGCAACACAATTTTGGGAAACTACAGAATCTCTCTCCGTCCCCTCGCCCCTTGTCTAGTTGCATTTTGAAGCGTGCCTCTGATGTTCCCCACAGCGATACGCCTGCCATATTTGCAGCTGCCTCTTCTGAAGGCATCTGTCAGTTCCCACACTGCTGGCGAAATCCGCCATAAACCGTTGCTGGTTATGGCCAGGGTTAAACAGTCCAATCAACTCCACTTTGCCCCAGCACAAGATTTGCAAACTGATTCGTTTTTCCGAACTCAAGGCGTTGCGAATTCGCCGTGTGAATTTGTCAAATGGACAGTTTCGAAAAGAGATTGAGTTGGAATCACGTCGAATGGTAAAACGAAATGGAATCGAAATTTTCCATTTATTAGAAACTTAACTAAGAGAAAAAATTATAAAATATATCATACGAGGAAAATTAAACGAAAATTCCACTTATTGGTACATAAGAATAGATTTAAAATAGAGAATAATTATGATAATAAAAATCGACTTATAACTAATGGATTAAAGGTGATTACCAATTGAAATAGATCATAGTATATGAGGTGAGTTAAAAACCAATTCAGTAAAATAAAATAGCAAACAAAAAAATTGAAATCAAATTATTATAAAAATGTATAAAAATCAATTGAAATTTGTTCTATAAACAAAAATGGCATAAATAAAAATTTGATGCTTACAAATGCAAACTGATATTTGTATAGCTAAAAATAAAGTAAAAATAGAAAAAAATAAATGTAATTAATTATTCATCAACAAAAATTAATCATTTCAATTACAAACAAACCGTAAAAAATAATAAAAACCAATAGAATTAAATGTAAGACCAATAAAACAAAACTTGTTATAAAAAATGAACAAATATAAAATATAAATGGAATTTGTCAAATTTCAAACAAAAACCAAGTAGGCCCTTGAGTAAAAATAATTCAAATGCAAATAGTAGAATGAAAACATAAACATGATTAGTCAATTATAAATAGCTAAATAGAAACAATTTTTAATAGAACTAAATAAAAGAAAAACTCAATTCGCACCTAAACAAAAATGTAAACAAATAAAACAAATAACTTCAAAGCGTTGCAAACATGGCTGGGGCATCAAATTGAAATGCCAAAGAAAGTCTATTTTATGTACGCACATATTTTGCCATAAAACCCCAAGTTTATTATGCGCCAGAGACTCGTGCGAATATAACTCTGGGAATGCATATAACTTTCAGTTAGAGCATGATTTGAGGTGTGCCCATTATGAATCTATACGAGTTTTTGAAAGCACGAACCGAGATCCATTTGTCAGTTCCACCTGGCTGCATAAACTACTTGAAAACTGCAATATCTCTGCACTCAAAACTGACCATCGAGCCGCATTGGCATCGGCGGCAGGCACTTGAAGGCATCAACTGCCGACAAAAATTGGCAAAACGTGCGGCAAACGCCAAAAAAAATATTTACGACTTTGCGCCTAAATTCCAATTAAAAATGGATAGCTTTAAGTGTCCCCAGCCCTATGTGTTTTTTAGCTGCCATAAAAGGGGCCAGAAGTGGCCGTGGAATGCGAAAACAATATTCAAACGATTTGGGTGCCTTCCACCTTGGCCAGCTCTAAGCTCTCAGTCGTCGTTGGCCAGCAATTAGAGTTCTACAGCGGTTGACCACCACAAGAGAGACAACAAACCCACAAAAAAAGAGACAGAACACAGAAAAGAAAAAAGAACTTGGAATAAGGAGGAAAACTGCACAGCAAAGTAGAAAATCGTACAATCAAAACGAAACTGCTGACCAGCATTGAACAGAGAAATAAGAGTTTAGTACTCGCATCCATGGAGGAAACCTCATGCTCAATGCCATGTTCATCCTCATCCGCATCGAGCAGTCGCAACTCTAAACGGCATGTGGAATTGAAGCGATGCTGACCATTAAAGTGTGGAGCCAAAGCCACAGCTTGAGCTGTGCATGTTTGCCAATGGGAGCAGAGACCGCCGTCAGCTCGATGCTGATCCAGTGTGTCCAATGTGTCGTCCTGTGTCGTCCTGGCCTCTAAAACTGACGGTGCGTCGTCCTATTTACGTACTCGTACTTCATGCATTTCAATCACCCAACACAACACAACACAATTTAAATATGCTGATTGGGTGCGGAAATTTGGTTGCTCGTCAAACCAACAGCAGAAACCCCGAGACAGGATTGTGTAGAGTATGGATAGAGGGCAATGTTTCACAGCATTGTGCCACGCCTCCAAATGCTGCTGCTGCTGCCGCTGTGAGGCGTGTCTTTAATTGGCTTTGCCTTTAGTTATAGCTTTTCTGGCGCCCCACTGCGGTTCTAGCCATTACTGGTGTTGTTGCTGCTGCTGCTGCTGCTGTTCACTGCAATTCTGTTTTAGCCATAAATTTTGTTTATTGACGAGTCTCATGCACGAGTTTTTGGGAGGGGCAACCGCACATGTGACATTGCTTGCCTTCAAATAATTTAATTAATTTTCAACTACACTTTTTAGCCACAAAAAAAAAATAAATTTTCTGCTGTTGCATTTGTGCTGTTGGCACATTAAATTGGCTTTTATAATTGCTTTGGCACTCTTCTGCTTAGTTTTTGGCGCATTTCCCAATATCGAAAACATCATTTAATTTTTCGCCTAACTCTCTCTCTCTCTATCTCTCAATTGCCACTGCACCATCGAATGCTTAGTGTTTGCATCTCATGGACAGACAGCCCCGAAATGTGTTTGAATCGTTTCAAATTAATTAAAGACTATTATTCATGATATCCCCCGGAAATTCCATTCATAAGTAGCAGAGCATAAACTGATGCCAAGCGCCATCTGCCGTTTGTTAAATTGCATTTTAGTTTAAAAATTTTAAAAAAGTATAACTAATACTTGCAATTTCTTCCGAACATAGTTTTGCATTTTATCACTTTTATCACTCATCAATGAATAAATAAATATAATCGATTCTGTCTCTGTTGGATTATATTTTTTTAATTAAAATACAATTAAATGTATTTAATTTTCTTTATTGTATGTTATCTACATCTTTAAATTGTTATCTCACATTTTACCCGAATTTTGCAGAGTGAATTTAAGTTAATCTAAATACAAATATATTGAATTTTTGTTATTTAAAAATCAAACTATAATAATTAATAATATTATGTAAAAACAATTTTTCTGAGCGTACGTTTACAGTCACATTTTATGTCTTCCATAAATATACAAATTCTTTTGCAGATTATATATTTTGTATTCGAATATAAAAAAAATAGATTATATTTCCTCATTTCAAATTATAGCTATCTCTCATGTTTGTCCGTATTAGCATTTCAAATTGAATTTAAATTCAAACTCAATGTCTCCTTAATTCTTTAAACTGCATAGTTAGTTCAGCCAAAAATTAAAAAAATTTAATTAGTAATATTTTTTAAATAATTTTTTTTTTTTCGGACCGTATGTTTACTTGCACATATTCAATCTGTCACTTTTTTCCAAACTATATTTTTTGAATTAAAAACAATAAATTTCATTATATAGAATGTAATTCTTATGAATTTAAGTTATTTTAAGAATTCAAATAAATGCATATTAGAATGGTTGCATTCGATATGTTTAGCAGCGCCATCTACCGTTCGGCTGCATCCATATCCCTACATGTAATTATGCATTGTTCTTGCCAATCTCTCCCTCTCAATTCTCGACTCCTTTGCAGATTATCCAATAACTAATCCGGGGATATCAGAAACGCCAATCTGACAAACAAGCTCAGCGTTGCGAAGATTATGAAATCGGAAATCAAATGAATGGACAAAATTCGCTATTGGATAACCAACACAATAAGCAGCTGCAATTGCACAAGTATTGAGCTGTCCCTGTATCTGTGGAAGTAGGATTGTTGTGCACACCTCTCCATCACTGATTTCCCTGGACAATCGCTCTTTTACTTGCATATTGTCATGGAGTATGCCAAAAACGAGCAAGCGAAGCAACCTACAATCCCAATCCCATCTAGGATCTGCAGAGGCGTCACCAAGCTAATCTGCTAGCTGTCAAAAGTCGCTGAAACAATTGGAAATGACAACAAATATGAAGCAACACAGAGAACTAAGACAACAACAACAACAACTGCTCTCTCTCTCTCTCACATTGTAGATTGTCCATGTAAGTTGAGCCAAAGCAAACACATACACTCACACACACACACACAGAGACAATCACACTCGCATGCATAGCCATTGAGCCAGCCAAGTAAATCTCCAATTGTGAGCGAAAACTTGCTCAGCAGCGAACAACGAAAACTGCTGACAGTTGCATAAACAATAAACGCCACCAAAAAGAACAACAGATACTCTAAAAATCTATTGATCGCGCAGTCAGCAGATACCCTGTATGTGCTCAGTAACTAATTTTGTATTTTTTAATTTATTAATTGATTACATCGTTACAAGCAACAACACTGTAACAACCCATCGCAGAAACCATGTTAAAGCCAAATTGTTACCAACGCTCCCTAAATTCGCATAGACCCGATCATTTACTGTACTTAAGTGAGCACAGCTAGCGAAACGAGCGAATGCGGTCAACATCAAAAGGAACATACAACTAAGCTGCAAGACAGAGACGGTGCGAGGAGCGAACGAGTGGGCGGCAAAGACAGTCGAAAGTAGCGAAAACAAAAAGCGAAATGTAACAAGAAACTAGAACTAGAACTATTACTAGCTGCACGCACACTCAAACACATGGGCAAAGTGTAATGCACAGCCATAAGCGACATGTGTGTGTGGGAAGTTGTAGAGTGTCGGCCAGAAAGAGAGAGCGTGAGAGAGGTGGGAGAGCGGGGGGCACATGCCAGTGCAGTGGCTGCTAAAACAACAATCTGACATTTTTTGCGCTTTGACGACAATTTCCCCCGCGGCAGAAAGGTCCAACACCATTGCACGAATGCAACTGAACGATACAACAATGAGAGCGACAGCCGAAAAGACCAAAAAAAGAAAATAGAAGGAGTGTGCGGAGGAGTGTGAGAACTAGAAGAAGAAGCAGTCGTGCTCTCAGCATTTGCCGTTCGCCTTTTGCCGCATGACAAAAGCACGAAATTGATTGTGTAAATAAGAAAACGAAAATGTCGTTAGTTTACGTTTTCCGCTGACAAGCTATGGAAGCGGGTGAAAAGAAGCAGAACAAAGAATTGGACAAAATGGCGTTGAAATAGACGAGAAGCACGACGAAATTAAAAATGGAATTTGCTCGTTAGCAGTTTGCAGCAGTTTATTGGCAGTCACTTTGATGAGAAGTATTTTGGTCCAAAAAATTGATAGCTCCTGAATGAGAATGCGAATGCGAATGCGAATGAGAGTTGAAAGCACAATGAGCATAAGCGAAAATCCAATAAGTCATGACAATATAAATTGAAAACTTGAACAATGAAATTACACTTACCAACTACGAGTAGATTATCGTTGACGATTTAACAACCACACTTAACTTTTTATTTTTGAGCATTTAATTATGCATCACGATCGGTCAGACTAGTTTGTAAATAAAATTGCAAAAAATTGCAATGAAAACACAAGGCTGCCACATTTAGTGTTTTTGGCAAAAATTATGCGCACATGTTTTGATCAGGTGGCACCCTTATGCAGCCTGGAAGGAGCAGCTGCGATCTAGAGAGTAAATGAATAAGCAATAGTGCGCAAAAGTGCGTGTGCACTTAATAAGTTCGATGAGAGAGAGCGTCAGTTGACTTTGCGAACTAGCGCTGTGCAGAGTACTGCATGAAGTAATTACGTCGTTTGCTGATTAAATGCTGTTAATTGATAACACATATTATTAAGCAATTAAAACACAATTAATTTCGACTTCTACTGCCATTTACGCATAAGTGAGTGATAATTTGTTTGCTGTTAACATCGCCGCATAAAAGCGCTGCTGTTGTGAGATTAATCTGGGGTTGCCACATTTGAAGAATTTGGAGCGAATTGCGCGAAAATATTTCGATCAGGTGGCAGCAATCTGCATAGGTTGCCAGAAAAAAAGTTGTGCAGGTCAACGTTGGAAGCTCAGTTGATTTTCCAAGGACTGCAAGAAGGAACACGCATCAACTAAAGGTGTTATTAAATTAAATATTAATGAGTAATTTTATAGTAATTGCTTTATTAGTGAGTTGTGATTAAAAATTCGCCAATTGTTGCGATCAAGAGATAATGGCGCAAGTGTGTGAGCAAAGTGAATAAGCGCAGGTGGCCGCAAAAGGCGAGCAAGTGAAAAAACGTGTGTGTGTGTGTGCATGGGCACAAAAAAATGTGGTGCGAATAGGAAGAGCAGACAGAGAATTTTTTTCTTTTATTTTATGTGTTCCTTTATGATCAAAATCGCTACGTATGTATGTATTTGCATGCGTGTGCATGTGTAAGTGCAAGTCTAAGTATAAGTGTGAGTGTTAATACAAGTGCAAGTGTTAGTAAAAGTGTGAGTGTTAGTATAAGTGTGGGTGTTATAAGTGTTCAATACGTCGCTGAGATCAAGTGAGCAAGCGAGAGCGATTGAGAATAATAAGTGTAGCAGTACAACAAGAATGGATTTGGCTGATCGCCATGAAGATGGAGCACAACAATTTTCATATGCGCGTAAGTTAATCCCAATATAACGATAGCTAATTTTAACTAAATCCGATAATTTTTTTAAATTATGTATATTTATTATATTAGACATTTTCAATAATTCACTGATATCGTTCCAGCGAGCATCGCAAGGTAAGTGTCGCGTTATCCAGAAAGATGGCAATAACAAGTCTAAACTACCCAAAGTGAGTACAATCCACATATTGATATACCAATTACAGTTTTTAAATTAATTGTATTACCAATATATAGTTAATTATATTACCAAGATAAGAAAAACATATCCCAAATATTTTTCCAAACAATTTTCAGAAAATTAGCAATCGATGAGTTGTATCTGCATTAGCAGATGCCGAATATACAAAGTAGTAAACAAAAATGATGTTTTTTTTAATATTTTTTTTGACGTGATCAAAACGTGAATGAGTAAATGAAAAATATAATACATAAGTGTGTGTATAAGTGTAAGTGCTAGTGCAAATGTAAAAAACATACGCCGCTAAGATCAAGTAAACGAGAGAGCGTTTATCAGAATTCGTAGTATGCTTAAGCAGTACTACAAGTAAAAGCTTTAACTTATTTCCATCGATGGAGATACAGCAGAACAGTTTTTAAATGCAAGTAAGTTAATCTCTATATTGTATAATTACAACTATTTCTTTTAATAATTTAATATTCCGACACTTACAATAATTAATTTGTTTCGTTTCAGCGAGCTTGCCAAGGTAAGTGTCGCGCTATGCAGAAGGAAGGCTGAGACAACTTTAACGTGTACAAAGTGAGTAAGTTTCACCTGTTGCTTATTCATAACAGAACTTATAGTAAGTTAAGAACTCAACACCATAGTTTGTACTTTAAATTTACTATGAAGTCAGCCAGAAATTTAACTCTCAAGAGATGGTAAACACAAACCAAATATTTGGCCCAATAATTTCCCTAACCTGCGGTGTCGTTGAGCTATCTAAGCTTCATGCTGTCCTGAGGCCAATGCAGATACTCACACGGACACTGATACATATAGCATCTCAAATATCTGTGTATGCAACTTCTTAGCCTGACAATCTATCAAAGAGCAGAGTTTCCGTTGGCGATAAGCAGCGTTAGTCGTAGTCTGCTTTTTGGCGCCATCTCAACTCTTGGCAACAGTTCAAAGTTCTCTGTGCTGTTGCCGTTGCCCTTTTGGCCGGCATCCACTCTATTTTCGGCCATCTTCTTTGGCCACTGCTACTAAATTGAATGAAAGCACATTTTGATTGAAAGGAAATTCTACGTCAAACTTGGAGACACCAAGGACTGCGGCTCTGTGGCATGGCTGCTTTAACAGCCAATGTAGCGTCACCCTACTGCACCCCATGGATTTATCAGTCAATGTTGCAAAATTAGTTAAAGGTTGTCCTCCCCTCCGATGCCACCAAACTTTATTTTTACGCCAACTTGGTCAACAAGTTGCCAAACTATTTGCCAAATAAGTCAAGCAAAAAAAAAGGCCGAGCTTCCTTGGGCTGCCTCGACCTAAGACATTGACTGCATTCTTCGACAGAAATTGCGGGTGATGGGGCGATGTTGCCCCATCTGATGTTGAGTAATCAGTTTGATGGACTTAAAATGTTCTAAAGAAGAGTTTGATATCAAATTCATTTTTCACCTTCAAGTTAGGGAGATGATAAAAAGTGTTTTACCCCTTTAGAGGCTTTCGTATTTTGTAGTTGAAGAAGTTTTATTTTCAATAATATTATTACACGATTGTTGGTTATATAATTATTAACTGTAATGTAGTATAACAATGATCATCATAAACTATATATCTTTGATATTCAACTGCAGAATGGAAATATTCAACTTTTGTGCCCATTTTTTGTTCGACCTGAAACCTCTCATAATATCCAGCTAAAAGATATACCGAAAAATATGCGATAGTTTTGTCTGGTTTATAGTTTGGGGTGCGATTATCTAAGCTTCGACTACGCATATAACTGGGTGGTAAATATATAAATAGTAGTAGTATATATGTATAGAACTTTTCCGAACTCCATTTTGATGTTTCTTTAGAGAGGAGGAATTGGAAATTCGGATCAGCCCAATTATAATTATTTATAGAGATATATCTTTCTTATATAACTGCATCTTAGGTACTTCTTGACATATACATAGCACATACATATAGGTATTTTCAATACATACGATTATATTTTTGTTATAGTTTAATCTTTGATTAGTCGAGTAATTGATACTATGGAAAGCACATTAATTGTAGGTGGTTGAAAATAGTAGTTTTCTATTTCATATACATATATTTTATATGTTCTTCATTTATATATATTTGATTTTTGAAATATTTCGCGCACTCGTTCCGCTTCCTTCTTAAATGTATCCCTGCAAATTCCCATAAAAATTATTTGCCAAGTGACCTCGTGAGGTATTTTTTCCAACTAAGTGAGACGCAACAGTTGTTGTCCTTGCTGTGGATTCTAATTCTTATTGGTTGTTGTCTTGGCTGTGGCACCCAAGTTGTTAGCCGGCTCCTGCAACGGCACCCACTGAGCGGTTGCGTTCTTGGCACGAAACATTTCGTCGAAAAAGATTTTCTCCTCGTGCAGCACTTCGGGCGAGTTGCCGATTAGCGCACGACCCAGTATTTCACTAGAACCTGTATTTAAACCAAAGCTTTAGTCAAGGCACAACTGGAAGCTTGTGTTCCACTTACCCAAAAGACCGTCGTGCACGACTGTGAACTCTAGCAAACAATTCTTGAGCGTCTCCTTGCCCACGTCAAAGGCTAAAGCCTCGTTATAGACGGGATTTACGGTGTTACGCTGCACGCCCGTCTTGCGCTTCTTTATTTTCTTGCCACTTGGGCCCAGCAGTGACACCTTGACATACGGATCCGAGGAGTTACGTGCATCATCCACAATGCGCAGATTCCGGGCCTTAATCAAAACGACCATCAAACGCTCGGCGGATGGAAGATAAGCCAAAGAGACCATAATATCGCCCAAGTCCACTTTCATGTCCTGTGCCGATGCTGAGGTCAGTGGTGTCCAGAGTTTCAGCTGCTCGCTAAGATCCAAATGGGCCAAATGTAACTTCGTGCCGCCAATGCAAACGTGCCGCGAATAAGCATCAAAATCGTACAGAAGTATCTCCAAAGTGCGCTTGTCAATAACGCCAGCTGTGACCTCAAACACAAAGTGTTCATCGAAAACTGTTAAAGATTCAAAAAAGATAGGGTATACAAATATAAAAATTGCATTCTAAAAACACGTATTACAATTTTTGGATTGGAGAATTTTCGGCCAAAAAAAATCTTAAATTAACAAGAATAGGGATTTCATTTAAAAATATCAAACAATATTTGTAACTTAAAATAAAATTATTTTTTTGTATTTAAAAAAAAAACAATCTAAATTCAAGAATATCGTTTTTGATTTAAGATATTGTGGTCTTGTTAAATTTTCAATCTTGCATTATGAAATTGGGAAAGTATTGTATTGATTGTATAAGATATTTTCTCTTCTAACTCACCTGGACTGAGGGTCTTCTTGTGTATGCGAGTCTGCCAGAAGTTCTTCTTGTCGGGTAGCAAACGTATCTTGGCATAGGGATCGGCTGTGCCACTGAACTGTCGCGGTTGCAAGTTTTGTGCCTCCAGTAGTCGCACATTCAGCAGACCAGCAACAGGATCATAGCTCATACTCACATGTAGATTGCCGCGTACTTCATTAACTACTGACGAGGCTGCCGAAGATTTGGGCTGCGAGTGCTGCTTAAAGAAAGAGTTAATGAGAGATAATGAGGAACAGTATTTTATACAGTTTGCTCATGTCTTGCATATATTCCAAACTATTATATTAACGCAATTTCAATCATTGGAAATATGTTAAAAATATACGATTAGGTTTCAGATCAGACTCTTCCGTTAGTTCGCCTTAACTTAAATTAGATCGATGTATTAAAAAAATTAAATTTAAAATAAAATAAGTAAGTCAATTTTGGAGTTTTTTTTTATAATCATTATCTAACATTTTTGTGTTGCTCAAAAATACGTTAAAACCCATTAAGCTGCGAAATTAATTAGCGTGTAATTTGCTGCAGAAAACTTTTAATGATTCAAAGTGCCTGATTTGAAGGCTCATTTACTTACGCTGCGATACAAGGTCATGTCGATTTTGGTGTGATCCAGTTTGGCATTCATCGAGGAGACCCTCGGGCGACCGGGATGCATGGCGAGCACAACATGCTTGTCGGAGCGGGCAATCGGCACCGCCGATGTCGTCGAGCAGTAGGACAGAGTGTTTGACTTGAGGCTGCCAGTGGGTGAGGTGGGTGTGGGAGGTGCGGACTCCTCGGTGGCATTCGAGACCTGCTGCTGCACTGCCGCTGCCGTGTTCGTCACCGTGGAGGCGGGCACCCAGAAGGCGGGGTCAGCATCCTCGGACTTGAGTGAAGTGGGACTCAAATTGCCGGCATTATTGTTGCCCAATTTGCTGCGTGCCACACACTCGTTCACACTGTCCACGTTGTAGCCAACGGCACCGGCAACGAGTGCCTCGCGGCTGCAGACGAGAGATGCTCAAATGCTAAGTGCTTGGCTCTCTAAAAAATATGATGAATGCATGCTCTTATCTTACCTCTGTTGCTCCTCATCCTTCTCGCTGGCCGATTCCAAGAGGTTCTGTTCGAACCAGTTTAAGCGATAGCGCCTCGAGCAGGTCGTGTAGAGAGCTGCACCGACTGCGGAGACCACAAGAAACGAGACGGACGCATAGATGCCAATCTGCGTCAACGATATGTCCTCCTCACGTATGACAATATCCATGTCTGTGGAGGGAGCCGAGCAAGAGGAATAGCTGCAATTAGTCGTTTGTCTTTTGGTTCTTAGCTTGGATAATGACACCCCAACTCGCAGTCATAAAACTTTCATTATCAGGCCCAAACCACAAGGGATAAAGCCCCCCTTATAAATAAATCACAACCGGTTCAGACTTGGCCGCCGTCTCCCCTTTGACCCACTGCCCCAATACACCTGTCTTCCTCCCCTGGCCGCTGCTCAGGCTTTGGGTTATTAATTGCGCTGCTAAAGGCGTCATTGTGGCCATGTCGTGACCACAGTCACTGACGCTGCACGTGCTGACAGTTTGTTCCCCCATTCAGACCATGTCTGTGTCAGACCTCTGCCACAAAATTGCCATAAAGGTTGCCGCTCAGCCGAGCAAGGGGTTTGTGAGAGGCTGGAGAGGTGGTGAGGTGGGGAGGGGGTGAAGGACTTTCTCAATTAACTGGCCAAACAACGAGGCCTAAGTTGAACTTGGCTTCAACCAGAAAGTGCGAGACTTTTGCCGTGAAATTGTTGCTCAACCCGTTTCGTGACGGCTCTTTAAACACAAAATTTATTGCCATCTTTTTAATTAATTAGTACTTTGAAGCTACCTTTTGCGATGCGTTTTGCTTTTTCGCTTTTCTTGGCACCCTCTAGAAAGGGCATGGACCCAAACGGGTATATTGAAACGCGCAAAGGGCAAGCAAATCAGTAGATAACATTTATTTTGTCATGTTTACAGGGTACAAGCCAATTTATTACCTCGTCTGTTTATTTAACGTTGATTCCGTAAATCGGCTCTTAGTTGATAATTAGTTCCCGGAATCGCCAATAAGGCTGCTATAAATATTTAAATAATTTATTTATTCGCTTAGTCCAGTTAGCTCAGTCTCTCCTTACTTGAGTTGCAGGATATTTACACGTCCTCCATTCGCTTGGCTAATTATTTCTGTTTTGTTCATCTCCCCATTCAGCAATTTTTGCAATTTGTTTTCAGTTTATTATTTATTTACGCAAACTTTTGTATGGGGTTTCTACTTTTACGGCAATTGAATGAAGTGTTTCCCTTTTGCCTCTCAGTCTTTTTCTCTCCATGGATGTGTATAAAAATAGAAGTGTGTGCGTGTGAGAGTCGAAAAGGAAAATGAAGACTGAGCAATGTGCAATGGATTTCATTGTACGGGTCTCGTCTAAATGATTTATAAGCCTTTGTGCAATGGGGACAGGCGAGATTCTCCCCATGATTCATGACATTGCTCGAAATGCGAATATTATTTAAAATGCAGACAGCCCCGAAAAACAAAAATAAACTGAAAAGTCAGCAATTTAATTAGATGCTTTTCTGTGCCCAGGGAGAACATGAATACAAAATTGTTGCGCAACTTTGAGGTTCACTGCGATTTGTGTGTGCAGAGTTCATGCGAAATGGGATTAAGTTTATTAACAAATCAATCAACCCTCGCATGAGTCGCCCATATAAATCTCATGGTAAACCAATCATGTCAAATTGAGTCAGATCGTAGGCGGCTTTATAAATCGATGTCAAGTTCTGCTCACATACCTTATGCATGTGTCAGATTTTCAGTCTGTGACTCGACATGTGACACAAATTGATCGGGAAGCGGGCAAGCTTTAATGTATTTTAGAGCCTTTTAACCGACTGTGGCTTTGTCTGTGTTTTTTTTTGTTTCTGTTTTATTATATTATATATTGTTATATGGCGATTGTGAGAATACACAGCGAGAGCACGATTTATGACAGTTGCCATAAATTTCATCATACAGCCAACTCGACTGCAGCTGATTGCGGTTTTCGGCCAACTGGCTGTATAAACAATTTTCGGTCTTTTATCGTATTTTCACTTTTCGCCTCGACCACAAAGCCAGATAAGAGCCAACTATTTCCGCTAATGGTGAAAAGAGGAAAAAAAATGAAAATGCTGCGCAGCAAAGTCAAGGGCATTCATCCAGTTGGGCGACTCATTCACTTGCCCAGCTGCCCAACTGCCTCTTGCCTGTTGCCTGTTGCCTGTCATCGTCGCTTTCTGTGCTTTAATATATTGACACAGTGACTAAAATTAATTTTATCTAATCGATGAGGCAACAGGGGCCACGACTCGACTCTCCCATCGCGGCGCTTCGTTTCATTTTATTTGCTATCTGGTGGCTGCCACCACGTGCCGGTAGAAGGCATTATTTTGTTGTGATTTTCATTCACTTCGGCTGGCAATTTCATGCCAACTTTGCTTTTTCTGCTCATCGTTTTAAAAGAAAAGACTCTCGCACACATATTGTATAGCATAAGGGAAACACGAATTTCCCCAGCGGCAAACGCCATCAAATTGCACAATTACGGCAAATTATGTTCATTAGTCTAATGAAGTGTTTGTCACACACAAAGTAGCACCCATGACCACGCCCACGACCCACGACCCTCGCCAACGCCCATATTCCACATTCTGTTGCCATCAGCTGTGACAGGAACAAAGGCAGGACGATGGACAAGCCATCGAGTCTGCGACCTGAACAGACGGGACTGGAAGTCCTGTCTTGTTTGTCTTCTTTTTTTTTTGCAGAAATACAAAAAATAGCCAGTCTGTATATTAATGGCAATTTAATGAAAAACTCATTGATTATTTTAAGCCACAAGTCAGGACTACCATAAAAAACAACAGAAAAAACATTGTGGCTATTTATAGCTTTGTCATAACTTTTTCTCATATATCAAGTTATTGTATTTTATTAAATATATTTTTTTTTTCCCCATCATTTATTTATGCACTTCGTTGTTCTGAATCTTTTGCAACTGAGATTAAAAATAAATTCTTTATTGACTTTGCCATGTTTTTAATTGAAAAATTGTAAGTGAAAAAGTTGTGATTAATCTATCGCACATTGCATTGTTTATTCATTGTCATTTATTATGTATTTACTTTGCATTTAAATGTGCCCATCTATTATGCAGAAGGATAGCTTATTCCCTAGCCCCTGAGTGCTTGCATACCACATTTTCCAGCTTGTTTGCTCGAACGCATTGTCATAATTAGATTACCGCATTGTGTCCAAGTTGCTGGCCAAACGAGAAGAGCAGCCGCAGGAGTCGAATAACATCCTGTATAGCATAGCTTATATATTCATTTTTGTTGTATCTCTGTAGGCGTGAGTGTGTGGGTGAGAGTGTGTTTGTGTGTTGCCTTGCCGCCGGAAGACATTGTGTGGTAAAATGTTTTATAAATGCCGTCAACAGTAGGTGCAAAAGTGTGAAGGCTGCTCGACTGCTTGACTGCTTGGCTGCTCTCTTGTGGTTCTTCGGCATCACACAAATCCAGCCAAGTATGCGAAAATATACACTTGGTTATAAATAGCGAATGTTAAGTATACGCCCAAGTGGCTGGCCACGAAAGCTTAACACACTTTGCGCAACGGCAAATGTGATGAATGATTTTCGCTCATATGCGAGATCAACAATTTGTAATGCTTACATAATGACATAGACTAGCTGTAAGTATCAACACATCAGCCAGCAGGGCAAAACATCATTATTATCAGGGTCAACCTCAACTCTTGTTTATACTGTTGACTGTTGGCATTGTGAGTGTCTGTTTACGTGTGTGTGTAACATTGTTGTCTGTCGTTCAGAGTCTCATTATTCGAGTTGATTGTTGCCGGCATTGGCGTTGACTTTGCCTCCATTGTCCTCCTTTCACATGCCAATGGCAAACAGCATCAATGGCAACAACTGCCGACAACAGGACTGCGAAGCTGGCAGATTGAGAGATTGGGATATTGAAAGATAGACCAGTATAATTAGCAGTCAATGAATATTTATGGCTCGCCTGTCAGCAACTTTGTCCGACCAAGTGTCATAAGCAGTTAATGCTCCTTGGAGATTTGGATTTGGGCAGAGAATTCCATCTCAAACTCTATCCTCAATCAGCTAACAGCTACAAAACAGAGTTTTCGGCTAATTTCGTGCATAATGAGCTGCTCGGAAATGCTTTCGATTGACGGCCCACACAACTCTATGCTGCATACTTTTTGAGGCATGTCGAAAATAATTCGATGCCAACTGGAATTCATTTGCTTTTGCTGACTAAGTTTCAAAGAAAAAACAAAACTACATACATACATATATAAATGTGCTTATCAATAATAAATGGTCTGCGTAACGTGAAATGTATTTTGGGAAGTCGTTTTGTTGTTGTTGGCTGCTGACACAGGAGACACTCGAGTTGTGTATTTTAAAATGTTTTGCCAATAACACAACTTTGCCAGCTGGAGAAAACTTTTTCGTATCGATTTGCAAAAGAGATGATGGGTGCTTTGGAGGAGACACAATGTAATAAGACACAATAAGCGATTCCAGTGAAAATTGCGAGAAACGGCCAATGAAAATAGAATATCCTATTAAAATCAAACAACCATATGTCAACATAGCAAATAGACCATTAAACAATCGAACCCCAAAGCATAAAAACTTGTGTCTTGATGGCAAAGATAAACAACAGTTTAATAATGTGGCTTCCAACACACAAAATACGACAAAGGCAACGACATTGACATCGGAAGGAAGCATACAAATCAACAAAAATATGATCATTAAAGCGGCAATATGCCCGAGACACTTGTTGTTTGCGCACAGTTCACAAGAAGGGAAAATAATAAGTGCGATATTAATACTCACACACACACACAAAAGAGAGGGAGACACACACACACAGGCACACAATGTCGAACCCAAAAGGCCAAAGTGGCAGCTGCTGTTGTGGCCCGCCCTGCCAATAACTCAGCATGTCAACAAACATTGAGAAGTTGTCGTTGTCGTTGTCGTTGTCGATGCCCCTTTGTTGTTGCCCCCTGTTGCCCCATTGCTGCTGCTGCCATTTTATTGGCGTCACGCCCCAGGCCATCAATGCGGCTGGCTGGCAGCCCCTCCCCCAACTGAAAGCTGTCTTGTGGTATGTGTGTGTTTTGCATTAAAAGTGCATTAATCTTGGACACGTGGTAAATATTCATGGCCCTTTTTTTCTGGCCCATAAGCAAAGCAATCATTAAACATGCAATTTTAAAATGCAGCCTTCGCTACGTCTGACTGCGCTAACTTTGTTCACAGTTGGTCCATCTGTTCATCTGAGTGCATATGTGTGAGTGTGAGAGAGTGTGTTTGTGTGTGTGTGTGTGTGTGTGTGGTTAAGGTCGGGGTCAAGTGTTTCAAGGGCGTGTCCGTGTTTGAGTGGCCTATGGAGGCAAGCAGAAAGTAGAGCTGCGTCCGATTCACTGAGCATTTAGCTGGGTTAAACAACCTGAGGCGAGGTTACTTTTCAACAGAAATCTCAGCTACCAAAAGCCCAAACCACACACACACACCCGCACATACTCGCACTCAACTTGCGGTAAATTGAAACGGCATTACAAAGCAGGGCTTAAGGACTTGCCGAGCAAAAAATGCGAAACTGAATGGAAGCGTATGTGCTGAGCCTGCGCCTGCTTATCCTGCTGCTGTTGCAAACTCTCAATGAGAAAAACAATGTATGCGTGTGTGTGTGTGTGTGTGTGTGAGCGTGTGCGTGTGTGTGTTCCTCGCCACATTATTAAATTAAAATGTATTTCTGTCATGGGAATTTATGATTTTGTGCGTGTTTTAGAAGAGTCATGTCATGTGGGGCGGCCCACGTTGCGTATGCGCGATGCCAGCGCATGAATCTGTAATCAACTGATAAATATTCAATTAATTCAGGATATTGCGAGGATACAACGAGCAGAGCCAAAGGTGCAATTTATATTGATTATAAGCGACTCGTTTTCAATTAATTCCAATTCATATTTAATGAACCGAAAACATTGCTCCCGATAATCCGACTATTTCCCCCCGCGTCACTCCCTGATGAGGAGATTAATTGTGCGCTCTGTGTAGCAAACATTTTGGATTATTGTGGAAGTAAACAAAAGAAATGTGCTGCCATATTTCTCAGCTGTATCATTTTCAATTTTCTTTGCGTAAACCCGCCATCAATTTCAATTTTAAACCCATTTAAATTATTTGCTCAGGCATTTGCACTTACCCTTTTCTTGTTGTTTGTGTTCGTTTTTTCTTTTTTTTGGTTATTTACAACGTTTCACACACGAGTTGAGCGGAGAGTATGCGAACAATTTATTGTCTTTGACTCGCTTACACGCAATAATTCGCAGCAATATGGTGACTTATCCCTGCGCTCTACGTGTCGTATGCGCAATATGCTCTAAAAGCACTCGCACAGCCGCGGCATTCTGTGGAATGTGTGTGTGTTTTGTGTGTGCGTGGAGTGCAGTTCAGCGTTTAAAAAGCAATTTCCTTATTAATGTACTTTCATGAAATTTTAATTCTATTTGCTCAGCCGAGCAGCGAGCACTCTGTTTTAAGCGATTTCGACAAATTTATATATATTTATTTTTATGTATATTAAAATGTTTATGTTTAACACTGTTGCGCCTCTTCAGTAGCAAACGGCAGCAGCAGCAACAACTTGGCCAACGCGTTGCTCAAACTCGACTGTGTTGTTTTTCGCCAAAAATTACACGCAGTTGCCGTTGTCGCACACACACTCACACACGCTTTCCCTCACACGAACACAAACACAAACACAGTTACTCAAACTTAGTTAGAAAGTTTGCATCCTAAAGTGCGCGCTAACTTTTTGCATCGTTATAACCATGAAAATGGACTCCTTTCGTACAAAAACTTTACCTATTACAAGCAATTTTAACTCAATAATTTGTGTTTTATTTTCAAACATTATTTTAAATGGAAAATCTCTTATAAAACCGGCATTTTACTTGGACAAATTGTAACGTTTATTTTTACTGTTTCAAAGTTGCGAAAAGCTTCTAGCGCAAGCAACAGCTGTCTCGTTAGCCAAAAAGCTCGCTCACGGCCTTAGAAATTGTTGCTCAATGTCAAAAACTTGAATCCATAAGCTCCGCAGTGATGTCTGAAAGCTCACGAAACTCAGCTTTTATAGCTACAGTTACTTTTGGCGTTGCCACCAAGTCGCAAAAGTGTTATTCAATTTATTTGAATTTCAGAAAATATTCATTTCTGTTTAGTTATTAATTGCAATAAAAGTTGTTCACAAAAAACTCTTCTAATAATCAAATAAATAATATGTAAATATTTTGTTATACTTATACTTGTATTCTCTAATTAGTTTTCATATGTAATTGCCTTGAGTGAGCAATTTGTTTATTTTATTCGAAGCCGTGAACTTGAAAATGCTTTGTCAACTAATCTGAAAATAGTAGCAGCTAAAAGCAAATTGCTATTGATGTTGATAAGGTGTGAGGCTCAGTGAATTCAGAAAATTGCCTATTGCTGCATTTAAATGAGCTGAAAGTGATTCAGTGAAAAGGAAACTGTGTCATGAAGACATTACCTGCTAAGAGAATCAATTTAATTAAGTGTCGAATATAACTTGAACATAATTACTTAAATTACCTAGCCTGGCAATTCGATGCCGCTCAATTTGCAAATTTTTTTGCTACGTTTGCTTTGCATTATCTCAAGTTCAACTATGAAACATGATATGATAGTGGCTGGCTGCTGACAACCTCGCAAGTCAATGTCAACACGCGTAACCCACTTATATAATTATACTCAACATATAATATCTAACAATCCACTCTTAGTACTTTAGATGTCACTTTGTGGTCTTTTGTGGTCTGAACTTAGTTGAGGTTTGATCTTAACACTGACTTTCAGCGTTCATATCAAATTACCAGAGCTCTTGACTTGTGTGAATATTTGGAATTTTTCTTGCGTACGTTTTTATGTTGTTTCAATAATATTATTGTCAACAACGGCATCAATATTTGTTGTTTAGTCTCTGGAAAATTGCGCTGCTAATAAATGCATATTAAAATTTGATTGTCATAACACGTCAAAATAATATTTTCATTTTTCATTGAATTAATATCTCCAGATGAAATGTTTTAATCTGCTTACTTTCACTGATAACAGAAAATCAATCAACTTCTCATGATTTATTGAATGTAAAATTGTTTTCAATTATTGAGCTAATCTTATAAAGCTGAAGTGCAAACGAGCCTTGTTTTTGCCGTAAGACAAGTCCAAATGTTGTTAATAATCCAATTAGCTAACGTTCACCTTTAAAATGCTGCAAATAAAAAGGCCATAAATTATTCAGATTAAATTCATATAATTGTACATTAAATGCATGCATAAATTATTTAATGCGCGTCAATTGGTGGGGGCAATTAATCAATTTCAATAACCGATAAGAGTCGAAGGTGCTTGACGTTTAACATTGAACCAAGATCGGCTAATCGAAACGTGTAATACAATACGCAAAAACAAATACTATACATAGTTTATTAATAGGACTGTGTCGCAATTTTACATTTCCCTTACATAACACCAACCACCAAGGAAGTGAATTCTATGTCAACTTAAAATAACTCAATACTAAATGGCGCTAGAGCGGAGAGAGAGAAATTTTAAATTGGTAAACGAGTTAGTAAAATTAAATTTCCAATACTACATTCATATACCTATATCGTACAAATTGAAGCCAAGTTATAACAAGATGAATATCTAATTAATATAGTCAAACATAAATAGAACTTGACACGCCTTCTACACTGCCTATCGCAACGCTTGATAGATCCACGATGCCTTTTAAATGAGAGAACATTAAGTCTTACAACTCACAGTGTGATGATAAGTGAAACTGATATATCAGCTCATCCCTACACTCAAGTACTCAGATGACGTACAACGAGTACATTTCAGATTCAGATTAAACTTAATAGCTCGCTCCCAGCAGAGAAAGGCTTGGACTACAGCGTCTTACGCACAATTACTTTGCATTGCTGATAATTACACAAGCTGGCTGATCAGAGACACAATATACAAGCATTTGTCTGGGGTACACTCATAAGAGATCGGTTCAGTTTGTCAGCGATCTGGAAGCCGTATCAGCGCTCTCGTCGGCGAGAGATTTGGATTCGGATTCACGTGCCGTCACTTATAAAGCGATTACCATTTGTGTCACGATTGACACTCGACTGCGAGTACTCGCAACAGACGCAACTAAACCGGACCCCAGACTAAAGTATAACTTGAAAAGACAAACACAAACACGAACACGAACACTTCGACTAAGCCACGCTCCATTTGCCACACACTCGAGTGACGTTGCAATATTGCGATTACAAAATCATACAAAAAAGTGAAAGTTCCCGATTGCAAACAATATTTGACCGGAAATTAAAATGGCATCGGCATTGACGAATCTGTTGCAATCGCTGCGCCTTGGACCGCTATCCTCATCCAGTAAATCGAGTACCAGCGATGTCTTAATCATACCCAAGGTGGAGAAGATGAAGGCGAAGACAGAGCTCGTTTCTGTGCCAGAAATAACACTGGAGGAGGTGTCGCAGCACGACAGCTTCGATGATTGCTGGATCGTCATCTACGATCGGGTCTATGACGTCACGCAGTTTCTGCGCGAGCATCCGGGTGGCGATGATGTGATTATGGATCATGCTGGACGCGATGCAACGATCGCCTTCCATGGCACTGGGCATTCCCGTCATGCCGTCGAGCTAATGCGGCATTATCTGATAGGACAACTGCCGCTTATGCAATGCATTTTTAGATCCGGTCAGAACAAGGTTCTCTCCTCGGGCATACCGGAGTGATCAGCATCGCATCAATTTGACTGGAAACATTTCCTCGCTGCCGTCCGATCTGTGAATTTATGTGTTTTGTTGTCAACCAATTATTTATTTAGCGTATAGTCGATTTAAGCTTTTATTGTTAATCAGTGTGTGCTGTCTGTTTTTCATGAGCCCTTTTCATGCCCAGTTAACATCAGTTCGATCACCTATATACATATGTATGTATCGAGCTTTTTTGTCTACTCACGATTCATATCACTTAGCTTGTAGATTACACAGCTTTTGTACTTAAGTGCTACTGCTCCGAATTAAATGTTTATATTATTTGAATGCAACAGTAATATTTCCTCAATATTTCCCACAATTTTCAGCTGAATTCCAAATTCATTCCCCAGTTCCATGACATATTCATGTTCTACAAATCACTCACTACGTCGTGATCTTATTCTAAACTTTGTCCTAAATCGTTAATCACCAGGAAGATGAGGCAACAATTTTTGGAATTTAATTATTAACTCAAACTGATTAATTCCTTGACCTTCTGCGATACCCTGTAGAATTCCCAGACGCGTGTAGAAAGACTTTAATTAACATTTCGGAAATGTTTGACTTCCCGAATCCAATCACAGCTTATCTTAAAAAAGAAGAACAACGTCATGAAACTGATGAAACCTTAGTCTTGAATTTCTAAAGATTACTAATTCATTGTTTTTGCTACTTGAAAGCAACTAGTGAATACCCTTATTTTATTATCATTTGAACTTGACTTTAAAAGCAGCCCACCAAGTAATCTAATCATTTTATGTATTAATACTATGCTGATAGCATAGCAAATAATTATAATTTTTATAATTCTTCTGTATACAATTATGTTCAATTACGTTCTTCAGTCACTACTACGTCGTAGTTTAATCTTATAGCGGTGTCCTAAATTGCAAATAGTGAAAACATTAACACAGATTCTCGAACGCAGCTTTTCCCTGACCTTAAAATAAAAGTTCCAATTTGATTGTGAATGGGATGTCAGAAATGTATTGCATGAATAGAAATTTGCAGCTTATCAATTCTGCTTGATTCAAGCAGCATTTAAAAAATCCAATAGGAGTCGAAACCTATGTGAATTTTGGATTGGAAATTAATAGAAATTTGCAGCTTATCTATTTGGCTTTATTTAATAAATGATTTCCCAACTATGGTTTATAAATCGACTAGGTCTTCGCATGATTCTATATTCTCTGGCATAATACTCTGCATATTCTGCGTCATTTTCAATGTTCAAATTTCTTGAGCGTAGACAGCATCGTGAACTCTGCTGAAATCATTATCAAAATACGTCAAAATTTCAAATTAAGACAAATTCAAGTGCACACGACATTTGAGACCCCTGCAATGAACTAGTTGCAACTAGTTTGTTGAATGTAGAACGTTTCATTTGATCGTTTTATTACTCGTACTGATTATATTCGACTTAGAGCTATGCAGACATTGTGAAAATGCGCAAAAGAAATTGCTTATAAAAGAACTAAATATCACTTAACAGATTCTCAACCTCAATCATGACTAGTACACAAATACTTTGGCTCTCAATTGACTTAAAAATTATGCGTATTGCTTCACTCAATTGCTCAATTACAAAAGGGGCGGAAAACTCTTTCCTATTTAGCTGCTGCTGCTGGTGGGCGGATCGTTGTGAGGTCCTTGCAGCAGGGCCTGCAACTTGGCCGCGGCCGGAAAAGCGCCCAGATCCAACGGAGCAGCTCCCGTGGTGCTCTGTATATAAGCCAGCAGTCTGAAAGAGGAGAATTTTATTAAGTCATAGTTTTTTACTATATTTATTCCAATTGGACTCACCTGCGCAGCTCCTCGAGCGCATTCTGCTGCATCAGTATGTAGTTTTTGGCCAGCAGCAAGGTGGCAATCTTCGACAGCTTGCGCACCGAGGGCGAATGCGCATAAGGAATCACACTGCAGAATGAATGAAAGCGTTAAATTGATGTCTCCAATTGATGTCCACAAATCTCATTCTCTCACCTGCGCAACTCGTCCAAGGCATCGTTCAAATCGTGCATTCTTCTGCGCTCCCTGGCATTGATGTTCAGTCGCACCGTCTTGCCCTGACGATTCTTTTGCTTGCCCCCGGCTCCACTTCCGCCGGGTCCGCCGCCGCCGCCCACCACGCTGGACATGGCTGCGGTGGTGGTGCCACCGCTAATGGCCGCAATCGCCACGGCCGTCGGACTCAAAGGCTTCTCGCCTGAACTCGGTCCCGGCTTGTTCTCATCCGTCGGCGTCATGCTCTGCTGCTGGCTGCTCATCCCCAGGCCCTGGGCATAGAAGCCGCCCAGGCCCACGGAGCCGAGCGGTGTGCGTCGCCCGGGCACGCTCTGGGGCGGACTGGCTGTGGGCGCGGGATGGCCGTGTGTGCCCAGCATGTTGGCCGTGGGCGGAATGGGCATATGGCCATGGCCAGGAAGGCCGGGAAATCCGAAAGCCAGATTCGAGGGATCCATTTGAGCAGCTAAGAAATCCTGCAAACTGCAAACGATAAAAAGGCTGAGCACAAAGATGCGTAATACGTAGGGTTGTCGTGCGCACAGCAGCTGAGCAGGGTTGTCAAGGCACACACGGAGTGCACAGCGCCAGCTGGCGGGCAAAAAGCGTAGCTTCTGCTTGCCGTAAGCTGCCCACAGATGGCGCTTTAGCTATGTGCAAGGATGCTGATTATTTAACACGCTTTTGTTAATATAAATAAATTATTTGCAAGTATTATTAAATTGCAGTTATGTTTGCCAAGTGTCCACTTAATTTTTTGCAATTTATTGCGACTTTTTGTTTGTTGTTTTTATGCCGGATTTGTTTGCACACACTTTAAGGATTATTTATTTAAATTAACCACAAAATCACAATACAATAAGTGAACACAATGGTTTGCGGCAGATCAGCCTATATACATATACATATATGTATATTTGTACATACATATATATTAAAACGTACGCACCACAGAAATTAAAATGCGGCTGTTGTTGCCGTTGTGTGGCAAGATTCGAATTCGATGCGCGAGTGTGAGTTCCTGTTGGCAGGATACGCGGCCCAAAACAGCACAGCACAGAGTACGGCGTTGCGACCGCGATTTTGTGGTGTATTTCACCGTATAACGATTTTTCGATTTTAATGCTACTGCCACAGCCGCCGCCAATGGTGCTGAAGCTGCCACTGCCACTGTTGTCGTTGCTGCTGCTGCTGCTGTTGTTGCCGCCGACGACACAGCCGATTATAATTTGTGCCTTGCCGCCACCGTCGCCGTTTACTGGTGTTAATCTCGGCAGTGAAAGAATATTACGACGCACTCACTGTACACACACAAATGCAAAAATGTGTAAGTGTGTGTCGCTTGGTCCTGGCGTTGACGTTGGTGGTTGACGTTTAGTGGTTGTCCTTATACTCTTAATGCAGCCTCCATGCCCAGGCAACACAACCACACTTATTTACGCACACACTCAGAGCAATATGAATCACTGTCCGTAGCACTTTTAATGCCCGAAATAAAAACCAAAGAAAAGAATCATTCATTGTGGCAGCGTTTTTATCGCCCGCTCTCTCTCTCTCTCTTTTTCTCTCGGTGTATTTCTCTTTATCTTTTGCCTCCCCCTGCGCTACGTTTTGTCTCTGATTTCAATTTCCATTGAAACTGAATCTAATCACATGCTCACTGCCGCCTGCTGATCCTAGCCATAGCTTAGTCCCTTTGGCTGCAACTCGACGATGGACAAAGCGAAGCCCCCCGAAACCACCCCTCAATCCCTCTGATGTGCTGCCTTCTGCTTCTGAGGGGGGTTGAACGATGCTCATGCATCATAATACATTCGAAATTTCTACTACATCTGCATGTAGTTTGATATATGTGCGGGTTTCTCGCTTCCTCTGCGTGTCTCTGTGTCAGTGTGTGTGTGTGTGCTGTTTGGTTGCCTGGAAATTATGGTATGCCATTGTTCAGAGTTGGAACAATGCCATAAATGGCACATGCCAAATATTTTTTCGTTGAATTTTTCGGGCCAGTGTTGTGCAGCGTCACAAGCAGAGCACGAGCACAATTTCTACGGCTTTGACTATTCGCATTCAAAATTCAGTTGTTGAGCTGAATACATGCTCCATCGAGCCGCAAGCGAAATGTACGATAGATTTGTTTTGGGCAAATATGCAGAGAGACACTCTGGTTATTTTCAAATGATGGTTTTATGCAGACATGCCAATATGGTTTTAATAGAGCGTGCTAGATTTTGGTAATAATTGAGAGTACATAATTCATTTTTGATAGAAGTTAAACTTATAAAATATTAGTCAATATTAAAGTAAACAAATGCGGTCATTTAAATGTGCAGGCCATGTCAAACTCGAAATAAATTAAAATTTATAAATATCATATTTTGAATTAATAATTATTATTATTATCAATTTGTACATGCATGTGAGCATATAAATTCTATATAGCAATCTTTAGCTTGGTGTTGATTGGACAATTTAAATGTACTCGAAATTGAAATATGGTTTATAATTATAGTCTATTTATAGATAATTATTGCACCATCGCAAAAAGGAAATAGTTATAATTTAAAATTTGCAACTAACAAGCTTTGGCTGGGTGTTAATTGGGCCACTTAAATGTGCTTGTTTTTGCGTTTCAACGTTCAACTTATAATTATAATTAATAATTATTAAAACAAGATTTTCTTAAATTCCTCAATTATTATCATAATTTAATTTTAATATTATTAGAAACGCTTGAAATTTCATGCTATACAAGTCAAGATCGTATGCAGACAAGTTATCAGCTTCTGATTTTATAAAAATCAATTAACAATTTGAATGCATAATATCTGTTTCTTTAAAAATATATTACACAAAGTAAAAATTCATAAGAAGATCTGATTACACATCTTATAAAAGATAATATATTGCTAAATACTCTCAAGATGTAACAGAAAAGGCTTTTAAGATTTAGCGTCTTTTTAATAATAGTTTATTGCTGTGACTGTGGATGGTTAATGTGAATGCATTAAACTTTATTGCATAAAATGCCCATTAACCTTGGCCTTTACTCCTTTGGATATCCACCAAACGAGGCATTTATTAACAGCTGCTGCCCGCGGCTCGATGTAAGTCAAACTACAAGTACGGGACACGGGACGGGCCTAATGATTTAGCGCATAATAAATTCCAAAGGAACAATATGCATACATATATACCATTTTTTTTTTGTAATATTAAAGCTGCTGCTGCGAGTGTAAAGAATTATTGTGTCAGATGTTCTTGGGCCTGGCGAACCGTCTGTTATTATATTTTCCCAAAAACCAGAACCAGAACCAGAACCGAGAAACGAGAACCGAGCGCTTGCTGCTTGCACCCTACGCGTTTCAATTCTGGACAGCCCTCGGGGCAATGCGCCATTTGTGCATTGCATTGTGTGTTTGCAGTACACGTAATTGCAGATGTTCTCCATCTCGCTCTGCCGCAATTTGCCGTCTCGCTCGCCATTGCAATTGTTCCGTGGACTAATTCAGTTTTTATGCTGCATTTACATTGCAATTTACAATTTCCACCCTGCGATGGGACGGAATTAAATGTTTGCTTTACACATTTCATCAATACATACACACACACACACACATATAGACACATATAGACACATATAGATTTATTTATATATATATATGTATGTATGTACATAAGCAATGCATATAAATATATTGTAATTTTGGGACTGTTCTGGGTCGGGTTTTGGTTTTGCTGTTGCCGTTGCCGTTGCTGTTGCTGTTGCTGTCCATGAGGAATTTCATTATAATTTACATAATTTATGCACGACCGTGATTTGCATAATTAAGATCTGTACATTTGCCGAGCGCGCTGCGTTTGCCCAGTCATCATTAGCTTTGCTGCCTACCAATTCCAAATGCCCCGCACAAGGATACTATTTTTTTCCTGCGTCATATAATTACAAATGCAAAAAGCCAAAACCCAAATTTAAAACTTGCTCCGACCACAAAAACCCCAAAAGATGTCGATTGGCGGTCGGTCCAGTCGTCGTCGCCGCATTTCCTTCAGCTGGATGTTTGTCCTTTTTGGACTTCTTGGGGTCCTTTCTGGTTGATTCGTCATTTTGCTGCTTTGGGGAGCAGAAATTGCACTCGACGGTGCCATGTGAATCAATCATTAGCATTTTATTGTTGAAACCCCAAATTGGCACATTGCTAAAGGTCTCTTTCTCTTTCACTTCATCTGGCTTTATGGCTTTCTAACCTTATTATCGATGACTTCATTGGCTGCCCCATATCAATATTTATGGCCGGCACTGTGAACAGTCGCGTCTAATGATTCCCGTGTGTATCATTTGCAAGGTATCTGAAGTACACTCCACTCAGTTGAGTTTTCAATGATTAGCCAACCCCACAGATGTTGTTGTTGTTGCAACTCTTTGTGTTGTTGTTGCTATTGTTGTTATTTGCTGTGTTTTATTGCAACAACAAAAATGTGTCAATTGCACGCTGGGGAAATCGTTGGGCTCTTCAAAATACGAGTCTGTATTTATATTTATAGCTCATTTCCTCTGCCAAGCTCTCTAGTATGATGCTGTATAGATGTGTGTGTGTGTGTGTGTGTGTGTGTGTGTGTGTGTGTGTGACTATGTGTGTGTGCATTGTTCGTATCTGCCTTGGCAATTGGCAAAAGTTTGCAAGCGCCAAACTTTGACCATTTCGTCTAAGACATTTCGTGCGTCAGCAGCTTAAGCGGCGGCATTAATTGGATTAACAGGCAGAGAAAGTACTTTTGGCTGGCACTGTTATTATAACACTAAAGCATGTTTACAACACACATTCTATAAACAATTGTTTGCTCTTTCTTCCCAAGCATATTTATGAAATTTATGTTCTTGATGCGTGTTTTATGGCAAGCATTTCAGGTGCTTTCAGTTGGCTTCTTATCCATGTCGAGTCCTGCATTTGAAAAGTTTAGAATGCCATTATATATGGGCTGCCAACTGTGTTCGAACTATAAGCATATATTGCTATCAGATAATATATTTTTATGTTAGTTAAAAAGTTGTTCATAATGTGAAAACTTCTTGATAAATGTAGTGTTAGCTAAATTAAACTTTTATTGATGAAATCGATTTTGAACTTCAAAACTTCTTAATCATTAAAATGATCTTTGTTGTAGTCAATGCAATTAATTTATTTTCATCTTTTATATAAGAAATCTATTATTTACAAGCTGATTTTATTGATAGTATTAAAGTTATCATTATCAGTATCTTATATTTATTTTCCCTATGACTTTGTTAATACTAATTTATGCTGATTCTTTTCTAAACTTCTGATAGTTTTTTGCATTTTCTTAATTTAACCCATTAAATTGAGCAATATATCAAACCAGCAATGATGGTAACATTTTTCTATCATCTCGCAGTTTGAGTAATTGCTGTGAGCTTGCAGCATACTTTTAACAGTGACATGATTGAGTTGGTGGCAGTGCAACCCTTACTCTCGATGTATAATTAATATGGTAGTTAGGCCGTCTAAATGGGTTGTGTGTCACACATTGGCAACTGCGAGCTCTTATTGATTACATCTAATGCCCATCAAAGGGCCAAAAATTACAAAAAATAGCAAGAAATGTGAACAAAGAACAGCATGCAATATTTTATCAAATTATGCGTTGTATGCAACTTCCTCTTTGCCGCTTGAACACCCCTGTGGGAAGGACATGGACATCCCCAATCCCAATCCCAATCCGAATCCCATCCACATACCAATTTCAATCCCAATCGTAGTCACAGTCACCGTCACCGTCTCAGTCACAGTCGCATTGCCGGGTTCAAAAATTCACCCAACGCACTTACAATTTATCAGCATCAAATGGAAACCAAACAGAGTAGGAGAGCCCAGACCAGGGGAAAGAGAGAGAGATGTGGCAACGGCAATGGCAACAACGGCAACAGAACAACAATAACAATGCCTGCAATACCAATTCGAATTAAAATGCTGCCGTTGCGGATGAGGATGAGACTGACGATGACGATGACGATGAGAACGGGCGGCAGAGGCCGAGGGGAGTGGCGAATGGGATTGGAAATGGGAGAGATGTGAGTGCGAATGCCACCCCGTCATCGTCGTCGTCGTCTTTCGCAAAGGGGTTGTTTGTCCCCGTTATTGTTGTTTTGTGTTTTTTTTTTGCGCGCGTTGTTGCAAATGGATATGGAATGTTACACAAACACCAAGCCATCGAGAGAACACGCTGCAGAAAAGTCGAAAAAAACAACAGCAGTTGAATCAAAGCCGTATACAACACGCAGCACAGAAAGCATTCACCACACACCACACACACACACACAAACAGTCAATCCAAGTGTACGCAATGAAAAACAATGCCAAAGTTTTTGGGACAAACTCCCAATTGTGAGACCTACTGCTGCTGCTGCTGCTGCTGTTGCGGCCCTGAGTCAGCTCTTTGCGTAATTTTCGACCCACACACGACCGCCTCCCCTCCCCTCCCCTCCGCTCCCGAAGAGATGATGATGATGATGTGACCATAGCTGATGATTTTCCTGTTTCTCTCTCAGTTTCCCTATTGCTGATTGGGTGTGTGCTTTGGGATTACGCTTAGTTTCTGCTTGCCACACGCATTTTTGATGATGCCACTCGTAGGCTGGACTGCAATTACAACTCGGGGCTTCGAAGTTGCCACCGATGTTGCTGGCTATTGCCAAGGTAACCCATTGAATTTCGAATATTTCCAACTGAAGTCAACTCTGGTTCCTGTTGCTGATTGTGATGAATTATGCACCGATCCCATTGTGAATGAACAGCAACAGCAGCATGTGGATGCGATGCTGCACGTGGTGGTTCATCCCAAAAGCCAGAAGGGCTCTCTACCCAACTGACCGTCTGTCCGCCTGGCTGCTGCTGCTGCTGCTGCTGCCTTTAATGATGTGTCCTTATTTCTAATGCTTTCAACGCACCACTGCCTGCCATAGAGATTAGTTCACTGGAGGCCTTAGGTGCGTTTCATAGATTTTGTGATTTATGTTCTGTTGTGAGCATTTCGTCGCTTCCCTAGAGAACCGTTTTTCACCCTGTCTTCGGCTGAAGGAGGAGTGAGTGGCTGAAATTGGATCACACATCTCATGCATTTTGAATAGCTTTCGTCGCATTTGAATTGCTGAATGCGCCAAAAAGGTTTTATTACATTTTTGTTGGGCCAGAACCTGCATACAATTAATCACAACTGCTGAAGATGGTTATTGATTATTCCCGAATAGATATAAAAGACGAGTAAAGTTAAAGACTAGTGAAAAGTTGATGGTATATATGTTGTGTCAAATACTCTGCTGCAGTCCTAATGCGACTAGACGAGAACCGCATGCGTCTGGCTCATGTCCGGACCGCCTCCAGGCTACGCGTTCTCTATCGCCTACAACATCCATTAATAGCGAACATGGAGCAACCAAATGACAAGAGCTGAGCCGCCAGAGCACTGTCTGAATTCAGAACAATTTGCTGCTCTGCCGTTGTCGTTGCTGCTGCTGCTGCAGCTGATGTTGATGTTGATTAGACTGGCCGCAGCTTCCAACTCACACATCATCTGAATCCCACGTAGCACAGCGAAATATGCGTCAAACAACCACCCGAAACAGAAACAACCGTTGACCACCGCGTTTCCCATCGCCAGCCATCAACCAAATTGAATAGAATCGACATAGTCCACGGCATCAGGAGCGTGTCCATTCGCCCTCATCTCCAGTGTGTTCTCTATGCTCGCCCACTCCCAATATTTTTTGCAGCAATGTTAATGACTGATTGTGCGTTTCTCAGCACTTTCTAAATGGAATTTTGATTGTATCCGCTTACGTGCACATTTCCTTTCCGCCTTGGGTGTTAATCATTATTGCATGCGTCAGGCTATTCTTCAGATCTATCCCTCAAATTACTAAGCCTTCCAACTCCAGCTTCGGGCTAGTTTTCCTAGTCACGTCCGCAAGGACATCAAATAATCCAGCTGCATTGCAAAATAACACAGTTGTAATGTCAACGTTTCGGCACATTTACAACCTTTTGACTAACTACACTAAAGGAATGGAATTTAAATTAAACACACCACTAATAGCAATATTTAAATTTCATTTTATCAGTTTTACATTTTATTTAAACTCTATCCTTTTTTATTTTATCGAACAATGAGGCATTTATTTGCTTTCGTCATAATAAGAATATGTAATTAATTTATGTAATTTGAAATTTCCAATAGAAATTATCCATAAAATGATTCTTGCTTTTTGTTGTTAATTGCAATATTTATTTTTCCACAAACGTATACAACGATATTGATTTATACTTCGTTTTATTGAGCTGCAATTTTATTACAAATTTTGGTCTTTTCATTTTCTGTTTGTACAATCAAAGTGACAGATTTATCAATTTTTCGTTGCTCATATATTTGAAACCTATCACTTAATTGAAATTTTCTTTTGAACGTCAAAGAAAATAAATATGAAATGCGCCCGACCAACTTTTAATAACAGTTCATTTCTGCTTGAATTAAATGCATGTTTATTTGCGTATGCGCCAGCATACGAGTATATCAATTTTATTTTTATTAAAATTTCAATTTGTTAGGATATGTGAATATTCGGTTAGCGGCGAATTATTTTCGTTTTATTTTTTTCTTTTGCCGGATTTTATTGTGCAGTCGAGTGGACGAAATGTGCAATAATAAATGCTGACTGTCGAGCGGCGATGTCTTTGTCCAGCACGGACGTTGAAACTTTATGTGCTTATAACGTTTTTGGGTTATTTTTGTGCCAGGACTCGAGTCGGCGAAAGGACTCTGTTTGAGTAGAAGTTTTGCGGTGTGGTATGGGAACGGACGCTGACATCGTTAACATCATCAGTGAAGCAGTCAAATGCTAATAGCTGCCATTTCCTGCAGGTCCGGCATTCAGGAAAATTATGCGCACAAGCGAGCTGCGTTTTTCCCATATTTTATTTTCATCTTTTTCTTTTTTTTTTTGTGTAGTTTTTCAGATTCATTTTATTTTTGCAGAATTTTATACAGACAGTTTGTTTGCAACGCAAAATCAGCTGCAGAGCAAAGTGGAGCGAAGACCGAGTGATTATGCTTTTTGGCCAAGGGAAGCGAAGAGATGCTTTCGGACGGTGAAGAGGGCGGAGGGGTAGAGAAAAACAGAAATATATGTATATGAAAATGTTGCATTTGCATTTTAGAATATGCAGCAAATTAGAGCGGGAAGTGCGCACATTAACGAGAAGCAAATCCTAACGAGAACTTTTTGCCCAGCAGTTGCCAAAGCATTTGCAAGGCTAAATAAATGCTAAACAGGTTATTCACTAACATCGTACATATATATGTATAACACAAACTGCTCAACCAACTACAACTAGGTGAGCTCTTTAAATGAGGTTAAATTGTTGCCAAAGTTCAACAGAAGTAAGCAAGGACTTAAAGTAATATTTTTATACCCGCTACCCATAGGGTAGAAGGGTATTATGACTTAGTGCCAACAGAAAATGTATGTAACAGGCAGAAGGAGGCATCTCCGACCCCATAAAGTATATATATTCTTGATCAGCGTCAACAGCCGAGACGATATAGCCATGTCCGTCTGTCCGTCTGTCCGTCTGTCTGTCCGTATGAACACCTGGATCTCAGAGACTATAAGACATAGAGACACCAAATTTAGCAAAAAGGTTCCTTCATACCCTACGCAGATCAAGTTTATTTCAAAAGTTGGATGCCACGCCCCCTTCGCCCACAATAAGCATTAATCTAGAAAAAGTCAAGTTTTGTTTTATGTAAATCGCGAATAACTCCAAAAGTTCTTTGTGTAATGATGTGTAACCCATCTGCGCTTGACACTCTTAATATACCCTGTAATTTTTGAACAAATCGGATAAGTAGAACAAAAGTTATTTGTTAAAGTATTTATCAAAATTTTTGTGCCCAATGCATATGGACGTTTTAAGTGTGTGAATGACCTAGAGATATCAAATTTGGTGACAGTATTCGTGTAGGACTTACGCAGATCGAGTTTGTTTTAAATTTTTGCCACGCTCCTTTCCGCCCCCAAAATCTGTAAAAGCCGTAATAATAGACCTAGAGCATTGAATTTTGGTGTGCATAATAATAATGATAGTCTGAATGACTCCTGTGAACTTGGTTGAGATCGAATAAAAAACGAGGAAGTTATTAAAGAATCAATTTTATATGCAAGATTCACTTGCAGCTCCTCGCGCTTTGTTTGTTTAGATGACAGTGTGACCATGTCGGTGTTGTGAAAATATATACAAACAAAACACAAGTTTCAGTATATTTTTGGTATATTTGTTGTTAAAATATCATTTAAATTTTTTGTTTTCTCTAGAAATGGGTTGCGGGTATCATACGGTCGAGCACTCTCGACTGTAGCTTTCTTACTGGTTTATTATTTCACCTACTAATTAAAAAGGTTATTCACGTCAATTTTATTTAATGCAAGAGTCTTGTTATTGAAATTTATTATATTAATGTTTAAAATGCGCCAAAAACTCTATTGAAATTGATATGCAAATAGATTTAATAAATATCGCTCTAAAAAGCCCAACTAGGCTTGTCACTCAAAGCTAAATAATTTGATTGATTTGCAAGTTTAATCGAAATAATCAATGAAATTCAAAAAAGTTATAAATGGCCAAATGAGCGGAGCACAAACAACAATCGCAATACGAACAATGGGCATAATAACAGCAATAATATAGATATACACGTATACTCGTATACAAAGGCAAGTCGGTGCAATATTTTCAATAAAGAAATTCCACAAATCATTACCCGAAAAGCCACAAAACACACAAAACTCTGGAAAAGTTTCTGACAGGACCACAAATGGAGAAGGACATGACGCCAGCAGAACCAAACCAGGGGCCAAAACAGAATTGTGAGGCAAACAAGTTGTGAAATGGCAGCAGGAGGCGAAGCAGGACAAGGCAAAAGCTTCGCTTCTTCTTCTACTTCTTCTTCTTCTTTCACTGACAGCGCCAAATAAATTGAATCAAACGAGGAAGTACTGCCAACAGCAACAACAACAGCAACTTGGGTGCTGAGCAGCATTTTGAGGACGAGGCAACTTTGCATGCTTCGAAATTCAATTCTAATTAACATAAATTTGCACAAATGAATGTCAACCACAAGAGGCAGCTGAAAGAATACTACGAACACACACACACACGCACACCCACGCGCTTACACACACACACTCAGAACTTGTAATTTAATTTATGTTGCTTGGCAACTTTTTCGTGAATCATAAGTCAGGCTCCATGCGCCGGAAGGACAACAGGTGGGAGGAAGAGAGCAAGAGAATGGTCTGGGGATTGGCCTGGCGCTTGATTAAAGTGCGCTTAATCCAACACCAACAACTTGTTCCGCTCGTATGTGCCTGTGTGTGTGTGTGTGTGTGCGTGTGTGTGTGTGTGTGCTCATCATGCATAGCAGGTGTGGGAGTATGGGCTATTTCCGGTTCTCATCTGCCTGGCTCTTGTCTTCGTTTCTGTTGTTGCCAGCTACTAATGAGCTCCACAGCAAGCACAAATATTATTTGACTCAGAATTTATGCAACAGAAGTAGGATGCCTGACACTTCCCTCTCTCTCCCCCCACTCTCTCTCTCTCTATCTCTCTCTCTCTCTTTGGCTTTGCCTCTGTTCTCAGCATACTTCTGCGAAGGATATGCACAATTTTTCACTGCGCCTGCCACATTCAATGATTAATAGAGTAATAAATCTAAACAGAGTACTTTGGTAATGTTTTTGTCGAGGAGCCTAATTAGCAGCTTTTTAATTTGTATAATGCTAAAGACTCAAATGCCGTACTTTATATATAATACATAATAATGATGACATATTGGTATATATGTATGTATAATATTTTATGTAAAATATATATACTTAATTAATAATTTAACGTTGCTTTCCTTTTTGTTGTGACTAATCTAGAATGTATTTTTCTTTTTTAAACCATCGCATCGCATTGTTACTAGTGAATTTTTGTATCCCATTTTCATGTTCTAAAATATATATACAATTGTTTTCGTATTTTTATTTGGCTGATTGTATCTTCATTTTGGATAAATGATGGCCTGAAATTGTGTTACGCTTAATCCCTTTCATCTTCACAGTTGAAAGGGTATCACAATGGCGGCCTGCAAATGGAACCTTCAAATTCATTGTATATGTATGAGTTTTGTGAATTTTTTGTAGCTCTTTTGTTCTTGGCAAAAGTTGCCGGAAACGGAAATGGCATTTTGTGCGCGCGCTTGCTGCAAGGCAAGTTGACTTAACTTTGCACTTCAAGTTGCCGAATAAACTTTGAATGAAGTCGTGCCGGCAACAGCAGCACAATCGGCAGAAAGGTGGTGCGGGGGGGGAGGTCGCTGACGGGAATAGAATGGGAATGAGCAATGGGTTACGGGTGATGCGACAATGTCGTGATGCCGACATTAAGTCGATGCAGTGAACCAGATGCACAGCAGAGACGCCCGATTTACAGGGTAGCTGAAGACCAGTGCAGCAGAAGAGCAGCGGCCAGAGATGGCAACAAATTTGCCAGCGGTTGTCAGGACAACGGGCAAACAAAGGCACTCGGCGATAACGGATGGTAACGATGGCGATGCGATGGCGATGGCGGCGCATGTCAGGATGCGCTACGAGGATGTCGACGGCGATATGCAAATTAGATACAAATAATAGTGAACGAAAAAAAACAACGAACACAAAGTTGAATGTGCCGAATGGAAATGCAAAACAAAAATAAATTCCACAAAATCCTTGCACGTATCCGTATCTGTAGCCGTGCATCTGTAAGGTAGACAGCCGGCCAGTCCAGGGCAGAGCAGTCTCAAAAGGGGTGCCAGAGCAGAAGGGCTGCAACTGCGGCGGGGTGGAGCGGGGATCGCTGTGCTGCCTACATGCTGCCTGCCATTTGATATGCACAGCGTCATAAATAATGTTCAGCATTTAATTTCATTTCCATTTTACGATATGATATTCAGTTTTCTCTCTCCCTCTCTCTCTCTTCATCGCTGGCAACGACGCTGGCTGCGCCTCTGACTCTGTCAACGCAGCTGCCGCAGCGTGCACAAATTGACAGAATGGAAAGTGTAATAAAATTTGAAATTGTATTTTCGGTTCGCGCACTTTCTGTGCTGCTGCCCAGGTCCAGGGGCCAAAGGCTGAGGACAGAGGCCAGAGGGCTGGGCATTTAATTTTATGATTTTTGATTTCAATTGCAACATTTGTGTGCCATATAAAGTTTCACTTTGACTTCCACTATTGCCTAACTTTAGTTAAATGGATTTCATATTGCAAAAGTTTTAAAGAAAACAAAAATTGGCAATTTTGAAAACAACACAAACATCTGCAATCAGTCTGGCTGTTATTGTAATAAAACAAAAGTGAAGAAGTTTGTCATTCTATATGTATGAAAACAAAACATTGAGGATATCAAATTTGGACTACCCGAAATGATTTGATAACTTATAAAATATAGATAATTGCATAAAAAGAGAAATATGAAAAGTAATTTACTTTTACGATTAACTAATTAATTAGTAACAACAATTACTTTAGAAATGTTATTTATTTGCATAAAAAGATAAAAAGAAATTTTTAAAAATCATTTATGAAAAATCATTGAACTCAATTGAATACTAATTATTTTGTTTTGCACAAACAAATTTTGATGTATTCTACATAATATTGGTATTTTATTCTAATACTTAATAATTTGCAGTTAGAATATATTTTTAAATGCTTTTTAATTCCATAAAAATGTATTTGCATTTTAAAGTAAATACTGGAGAGCACAATTGATAATCTCTCCCAGTCGCAATTTGCAATAATTTCTGTTATGACAATGCTGTCGCATTCCTCTGCTCGACAAATATTTGTCTCAGTTTAATTGTAAGCTATTTGCTGGCCCGCAAACAAAGACATCGTCGTCAGAGATTCTGTGCAAATCCGGCCTTCGCCATTGACAATGTCAATATGCAAACTATTGTCAAAATGCTGTGGTGAAAATAATTCATAAACTAAGCAAGTGCTGCTCTATGATATCATTGTGTTAGTTAAGTCAAAGTGCCCTCAGCGTGGCGTGGCTGAGGAGCTTCAGTATTGTTTAACGAAATACATTAACAAACAAAGGCCCATATTTAGGAGTATCTCCAAAGCAGCAGCAGGTTGTGATCGATTACGAAGGCTTAAACGTGAGTGGCAACAGCACAACTGTACTAGTCCTAAAAGATTTGCATGTCAATTTCCCCCCGTGCACTCCTTGACTTGAATGTATTTATTGATTGCTGCTGCTTCTGCTGCTGTCGTTGTTGCGTGGGTTATAGGAAACCAAAGTCTGACCACACCTTGGAAACACTCGGGCTTAGCAGCAGTCACTCAACAATGGCGTCCATATATCTTCTATCTTGCAGTTGCCATGCCATCACCATACACGAATCTATATCTGTGTGTGTGTGTGTGTGGGTGCGTGGGTGCGTGGGTGTTTGTGTGTTTGTGTGTGTGATGGACTATCAGTTGTTTAGCTATTGGTGATTTATGTCGACCCACAGAGCATGCGGATGAAATGCGCCCAGCTTGCAAGCTTCTTTGACTTTAGTTCAACTCTCTTGCCATCCATTTCAATTCCAGTTCTTTTCCCTGCTGTCTTGTGTCCAGTGCTCTTCTGCTTGTTGCTTTTCTGCTTTGTGATGTCCTTTGCTGTCCGTCTGTCCCGCTGTCCGTTTGTCTGAGCTGCTACCTGACTGTCAGCCAGCTCAAATTATTATTACCAAGTGCACTCGGGCGTATGCGCAATGCTTTTTTCCACTTGAGCATGTCGGTTGCAAAAACAATAACATTCACTTCACAAATGCCCTACAACTGAGGCATAGCAGAACTTCTCCACTTAAATATAATTGTTAATATAACGTTACACATTTTAGTGAATCAACGTTGCTTGTTATGTATTATCAAATACAAATGTCAATATTAACTTTCTCTGCATCGTTTTTATTTGATATATTTCAAATAGAGCATCAAGCTGTCGTTTTATCAAAATCATTTTGTTGTGCTATTCAGATTCCACTTCTTGACTAGCAGCTGCAAGCAACAATTGCAATTTGTGCTGCGCACAATTGTGGATTATTCATTTGCAAAAGTTTTCCCAACATTCTCCACATATTCAAGAGATATTTGTTGTATGCTACACCCAATAAATATTAAAACAAAGGGTCTGTTAAAGCTTGCTCGATTGAATTTGGCACTAACAACATAATCATTCGATGCCATACAAATTTGCCTGCTTTTAAGAGCACAACGAAAAAGTGAATCAACATTTCTTCCTAGATTTTTTTTATATTTGTATATTATTGTTAATAATATTGTTCATTAACATCATAGTTTTGTGTGATTAATTTAGAGGGTAGCTCGTCGTCATTCTTTACAAATTCTTGTAAGTTTTTTATTGCTGCTGTTGTTGTCGTTGACAACAAAAAGGATTCTGCTTGTCAGCTCATCATGATTACGATGATTTCGATGATGATTGCCGATGATGTGCTTGTTGTTGCTGCAGCAACAGCTATTGTTGTTGTTGTCGTCGCTGCTGCTGTTGCTTATGTATTTTGCTGCAACAGCGTTGCCATTTTCTGCGAATTAAGCCAATTTAATATGGAATGGAATGGCCCTGACAGCTCCACCCAAAAAAAAAAGGGGATGGAAGAGCGTTGTGCAACCATGGAAATTAATAACTGAAGCCTTTAAAAGTTTTTTAATAGCCTGGCGGCTGCATTTGTGTTGCTGCTGTCGCTGCCATAATTGTTGTTGTAGTTGCTGTTGCTGTTGCTGTTGGTGATGTCGTCTAGCAACACTTCATTAGCGCACACAAAATTCAGCGCATGAAAATTGTTTTCCATTAGTGCAACACACCGGAGACTGAAGATCAGGCAAGGCAGCGGAAGCGGAAGGGGTTGCTTGTGTGGGCGTGGCTGGCTGCCAAAGTTGCCACTAAGCCTTTATGCATTTGATGGCTTTGATTGTAGCTATATATCGTAGCTATATAGCTGTAGCCCAGCTGCTTGCTTTCATGTGGGCTAAAGCGTATGTGCAAAAACTTTGCCCGCCAACTCGTTAGACAAATTGAAATTTTGTCGTCAATTGGCGCTTTTAGTTCACCATTCTATATGCAAGAGAGAGTGTCTCTGTGTGGGTGCAACCCTACATAAATTTGTATTAATGTGTGTGTGTGTGTGTGTGTGTGGGTTTGTCAAAAGTTGCTCAGCACTCGGGGCTTTGGTTTAAGCTGCTCGGATCGCCTCCCTTGGCTGCTGCCTATGCAGGCGCCTATTTTGGCTGCCGGAGTTTTGGCCAAAATTTAATTTGACGTCGCCTGTAATGGGCTTAGAGCGTTATCAAAAATGCTTTTGGCAAATGCCAAAGTCAACTCTAAAAGTTGTCAATTGCAGAAAGTTTATTTTTATTACAAATTTCAAATGGTAGCTAATCTCTTGACTCTCAAAGCCGCTGATGCTACTGCATGGTCAACGTTTTAAAGACTTGTTTAAAATGATTTAATTAGCTGAAAATTTCAACTTGAACATTCTTCTTTCATAATTATAAAGCAATGATTTTATTAATAATATTAGTTGGACTAACGGCAGTTATTAGTTTAATTTAAAATAATTAAATTTAATTACTTGCATAGCCAGCAATTTATTTAGGTAAGTGAAAATTAAATATTTCAAATTATCTTATTTCAATAAAATGATTTTTTCAATAACATAAATTAAGTCTGCATTATTAGTTTGATTTATATATATCGCTGAATATTCCTTTGCCGTTTTTAAGCCATTCCATTAAATGCAATAAACTTCTAATAAATGCATTACAAATAATTTAAAATGCAATTATTATAGTTTTCATTTGCACAACGCATTTACTGCAAATTTATGGATACATTTCATGGCAATATTTGGAATTTCAATATGCTCTTGTGCACAAATCTTTCTGGCTGCTGAATTCCAATACAGACAAGCCAAATGGAACCCTATTCAGAAATATATACACCATAGAATGGATGTGAATGCGTGAGTGAACCACCTGCCGTTGAGCATAATTCATTTTATTTGCACACATTAAAAATGGGTTTTCAATAGATCAAACAACACAACAAATATGAACATACTTGCTAAACAAATATTTTTGCAATAAAGAGAAACTATAAGCTGGCCATGTGTACAGAACTTGTGTCTGTTTGCCAATGCAATTGAAGAGCAGCCAGTTATCTAAGTATCTAGGCAACCAATGCGCACATTTCAAGTACTTACGAGCAGCAGTAGCTGAAGCTGAAGCTGCTTTTGTACTCGAATACCCTGTCTTGATACTGCGAGGAGTATAAGTTTTCTACGATTTATAGAAACAATAAAAAATCGATGAAACTCATTCATTTTACATTCTCATAAATATTGTTGAAAAATATAAACAAATAGAGACGATTTTATGTCTGCAGGGTACACGCAAATCAATCATTCTAAAACTAATCTTATTTATTTATTTGTGTGTGCTCGAATTGTTGTGCTGGCTGGCAAACCGAGTATAAATAAATCAATTTCCATTGAAAAGTGTATTTTATTTGCATTCGCTCGAGTGCAAATGGTTTGTGTGTGTGTGTGTGTGAGAGTGTGTTTGTCTGGTATTTGCCATGAGTAGCTCACGTATAGCACGGCATTCGCATTTCAGATGTGCTTTGTGAATATGGCTTAAGATTTGCAGTGAAACCTTTTGCTACAAATTCTAGGAATATCCCTTGGCTCATTGTGAGCGACACGCATCCAAGCGTTGATTGAATTTGCAAGCTGCACTTTAAATCAAGAAAAACCTGTAATAACCAGCTAACCTAAAAAAGCGAACAACAGCAAATGAAGCCGTTTCACTTTGGGCCAGAATCATTTCCTGACCGCATCTTGGCATCTGGCAAGCCTAAAATCTAATCAGCACACGCTTGTCACCTCACCTGTGTGCAGAAAGCACATAAAAATATGCATGACACACACGCGTATGGGTTGCTATATGAGGTCTATATACTCGCACTTTTCTTGCAATGACGATGACGACGACTCCCCCATATGAAAACATTTTTTCATGGCACATGCCAGAAAAAGCCAAACTTTGTTGCCACAGAAAAAGTTTGCGGCTAAGCCAAGGGAAAAAAGGGTGCCCCAAAAAAAAGACCCAAAAAAATGTAGAAAGAAGTGCTCGAATGTGGCGGTCGCAATGGCAAAAAGTTGAGCACACACACACACACACAATGAGCGCCTGAAGCCTGGCCAGGATGTGGGTGATGATGATGACGATGTTCCTAGGGCCACAGTTTGGCTACAAAGAGTCATCGATCCATTAAAACCAAAAGTCTGCGCCCGAAAACTGTACAAAGGCAAACCGATGGCGATGGCGATGGCGATGGCGATGGCGATGACGATGCTGAAGCTGTAGCTGAAGCACAAACCGACGAAGCCAAAGCCGTCGTCAAGCCAACGGCAAAAGGCGGCGAGGAGGAGCAGCGACAAGGATGCGGCGCCCCCTTCATTGAGGTTAAGCTGGCGGGGCATGAGCACAGGTAGTCAAGGTTGCTATGGCAATATCTGGGAGCGAGCTTCGCACATGTCTCTCTGCCACTGTCTGTGTGTGTGTCTGCATCGTATCTGTTCGTGTCCGTGTCCGTGTCCGTTGCTCATACGCCATGTTGTGCGCACAGCTAAAAGCCACCGCTGTGGCGAGTGTGGGGCCGACTATAAAAGCGGTTGCCAGGCACAGTTCGCCGCACAGATGCGTTGTCAGGTGGCTCCACTGCTGGTTGGCGGCAACGGCAGCGGCAGCCACAAGGCCAGCACAGCTCTGGCTCCCTTGAGGCCTTGGCGAGTGAATCTCAAGTGGCTTGTGCCTGCTTGGATTCTAGTTTTGCCTCATGTTTGTTTGGCGACTGTCCGGAAAACTACGTACTAGTTTTGCAAATGGTGCTCAACGCAACGAGTGGGCGTCGACGGGGGCGGGGGCGGGGGCGAGGGCGGGGCAAGTGGGCTTGGCATCACTAATGTGGTTAGCAGTAATGACTGCATTTCAAATGCATAAAGGATCTGCAGCACTTAGCCATAACTGAGTGCAAATCCTCATCTACTCGAATACTTATTATATTTTGATAGCTGTTCCATACAAAGCTGATAAACGACCACTCACAACAGCAAACTGGCAACTGGCAACTGAGAAACTTAAAGGCCGTTAAAGTTTATCCAAAAACTTTGATAATCGACGAAAGTTTGCAGAAAATTAAAAATATGCACATTGGCTAAACGAACATATTGTGTAAAAGTTTAAAGAAAACTTTTCCAACGAGCCAATATTAAGCGAAATATTTTTAATATTGACACAAAATTGGGAGAATAACAATTATGTTATTGAAGTAAAGTAGAATGATTGCCAAATAATTATATGAAAATAATGCTAAATATGCTCTTTAATTTAAATATCGGTTTTATTTGAAAAATAATTTAAAATGTCTTATATTTTTAAAGTCAATGTTCTCTATTCAATTTTAATTAGTAATAATGATTTATATTATCAATTGACAATTAAATTATTTAAAAAATATTCTAATTTTTCAAAAGTCTGCCAATACATATTTATTTCATATTTACAATTATTTATTTTAAAACAAGTACAAATCTTGAGCTGTTTTGGAACCAATCTGCCTTATTCAAACAAAGTTATTTTCTTTTTCTTATTTTCATTAATAATAAAATGTCAATTAATTTGAATACAATATCAAATGGTTTACATCGAAATGGTTTATTTTATTATGATATTATATGATTTTAAAAAATCAATATCTGCAAATTGTAAACATTTGACGATCGTTTTCAACATGCGCTGCTGAAAACGTATCCGGTTTTGCGCAGTGTATGCGCTGGCGCTTGCGCCTTGCAGCTCGCAGTGAAAAAAACATGGCTGCGCTCACAGCCGGGACCCACACGCACACAGAGACGCGCACACACGCTCTCAGCGAGACAGACAAAGGCCATTTCCCCTCAACAAATGAGCAAGCATTGAGATACACACACACACACACACCCACACACACACAGACTCACACATAGGGACAATGTTGGGTTGTGTTGGTTGCTCAGAGTTGTGCAAACGATTTTCAACACATTTACAATTATTGTAAATGTGTGCAAAATTTCAAACATTATATATGTATGTGTAAGCGTGGGAGTAAATCAGCCCCAGAGAGCGAGACAGAGACACCAACAGAGCCCAAGAGTGAGACAGAGAGAGTCGTCTATGTGTGTGTGTGTGTGTGCAAAGTGAACATTCGATTTTACCGGTTGCTGCTTTTTGCCGGTCTTTTACAACAACTCTAGAGAGTGCTGTGCTTGGGCAGTGGGAGTTTAACTGTGAACTCCACTGAGTGAGCTGCTGTTTTGGGCATTTTATGCGTTCGGGGAGCTGGGGAGACGGCAGGGCAGACCTGCAACCGGAGCTGGTTGCTGGTTGCTGGCTTTCTGGCAGTTGGAAGACTCTCGCTCCCTTGAGTGTGTCGCCAACGTTGCCGCCATATTTGATGTTTGCCTGTTGGCCTGTTGTTATTTTCGATTTGTCGTTAGGCAACAACAACAACGCCAACAACAACGAAACTTGGCCAACTGATGTTTGTTGTCTTTGCTACGGTTCACTGCACGTTTTCCCAGCACACTCCATCCATCTATCTGCATGTCTATCTAGCTATCTATCCACCTTTTGACCAGGTCTAGGCCAACCCCTCGCAACACGTTTGCAGCTTAAAAGTGTGAGGTTTACTCTGCAATTGGCATGAGACTAGCCGACTTTTTCAGCCAACTAAACAACCATAATAATTGCTTTATTTTCCATACTTTATTTACATTTACTTTAAGCCAGATTTACATGTTGTATTCATTAAGATATTGGAATCAGATTTATAGATTTACATTGAATAAAACAGAATTATGTATTAGTAAATTAAAGAACCATCATTAGACAAAAAAATAAGATATTAATCAACATAATTTTAAATTATTTTTAAAGTATTGTGAATAATTTGTATATAAGCTGTTTTATCATGTTATCGTTTGATTATTCAATTAATCACAAAAAATAATCAATTTGTTTTTAATTAAGCTTTAATGGTTCCAAACCAGGTGTTTTAAACTGAACTCGATATAGTTAAAATCAATAAACTGAAATTAGGATTTAAAAACATCTCTTAGATGTAAATTACAACGACAAAACTAGGGATTTTTCTCTCAAATTTTATTCTATATAAGGGTAAAGATTTATTAAATTTGAAATTTCAAATTAGTGAATTTCATATTTGTATTTCTTCACAGCGAAATACTCTTGTAATATTACAGAAATATTTTCGTATCATAACAATATATTTTGTCGACCTAACGAAGTGAATTAAATGATAGCAAAGATCAATTTCTTTCCATTACATTAAACTGCATAGAGCATATTGTATTCGACTTATTCGATTGACTGTTGCTTATTATGTTGTTGTGGTGTTGTACTAATGGGCAGCCAGACGCCATTGGAAACGCCAAAGCGTTGGCGGCCATTGCGCGAAAAATGTGTTCGCGTTGGCCAGGCAACAACAGCAACAACAACGACAACAACAACGACAATAACCTCAAAAGCATTCACACACACATATACACACTTCAGGAGAGACAAAGACAAAATGGATGGTACTAAATGAAATGAAATCAACATGGCTGCCCGGATCCGGATCCGGGTCCCGCTTTCTGCTTTCTGCTTCGAACTGAACGAACTGCAACGTTGGCATTTTTCGCAGTTGTTTCCTTTACTGTATTTTTTTGTTAGTTGTTGTCTATGCTTTCATTTGCTTTCGTTGCGTTTCACTTCCATTTAGCCTTTGCTGTTATTTTGATGTGGCATGCCCCCTTAAATTCCTGCCAATCTCAATACCATCCTGCCATCCAATGCTATTAAAAACACAACCATCTCACGCAATTCGTGCGCAGCGAGGACTCCAAACAAGAACCGCTTTGTAATGTCCTATCGGGCTCATTAGGCCGCAACAAATTTAATTGAGGCACTTTTAAGCCGTGTTGCGTGCAACGGGCCAAAACGTGTTTGAAATGTAAACCGAAAAAAGATACAAATATTTTGCAATATAAGCATTTCATATGCTTCCGAGTGAGTTGGTTTTGTTTACTCATTTAGTTTCACTTTTTGTCGCGTTGGCTAATTTAATTCAATTAAATGAGTTTTACAACGATTTTATGCTGTGCTGTGTGTTCCTGAAAGGCAATTAATAAAATTGCAATTGTTTAATTTCCGTCAAATGCATTTTCAGAAACTTTAGCGCAGCCCTTGTTGTTGCCTGTTTCCTGTTTGGCGAATTTTATCAAATCTATTATACTCCCACTCACACACACACACACAACAAATTTGTGCGGCTGCTGCAAAAGTTTCGCAATGAAATTTTGCAACCGTCAAATTGATTGGAAAATACTTTGGCACATTATTCGAAATAGTTGCAGTTGTAAAACTAATTACACCATAAATATGAATTGCTCTAAGCAACATTGTTTGCATCTTGGGCTTCGTTAAATGAAATTGAATTAAACTGGCAATGATACTGAAAGTAATAGAATATTTAATTGAGGCAATTAGCAATGGTCATTCAATTGTAATGCTTTCTTTGACTATCAGCTGTAATGAACATAGATTAATATTTCTTTCAATTTATGAGTCGAAATAGTAAGAGAATAAATTGTAATATCTATTCATATATATAGATATCTTTTAAATGTAACTAAATTCATTTCTGTTTCCGCCTTTAAGTCGCTGCAAGAATATCTAAAGTTTCTCATCGTAATAAAAATATAATAAATTTCTGTGTGAACTTTTGCCCAAAACTGCCATATGCGACATGGGGATGCTGACAACACTTTAATTTACGACGAATTTGCCGTTGCCATTTCTCCCATCTTCAGCATGTCGGGGCGGGGCGAGGGAGTGGGCGGGGGCGTGTCGAGGCCTGTGGCTGGGGGATTCCCAGAGCTTTCTAGTATTTGGTGCGCTTGGTAAAAACCACTTTTCATGCACATCAGTTGCAGCTGTTACAACAGACCCGACAGACGGGGCAATTGCAATTCTCGACGGTTAAAAGAGAAAATCTCTGGCAGCAAACAAACGCTAGTTTTGCCAACCAACAGGCAACATTTGATAGAATTTTAGCTGAGCTCTTGCACAAAGTGAGTGCGAGAGCGAAGGCAGCAGACAGCGAGATAAAGTGAGACGGGGGGGCAGGCAAAAGCTTGTTATCATTCGGTGCCCACAACTGTCACCTTCTATAAATCAGCACATTCTCTACATATATAAATATATATAGTAGCACATCTACAGTATTGCTTATAAGTATATGTATACACACTCATGCTGTGCCATTTTGTCGCTGTTCGCCGCTCGCTGTCGCTGTCCCGTTACTCTTGTTGTTTTCCAACTAATTCCCTTAATGGAAAATTGCACAAGCGTGTTAAGAAAAAAAGGAACGAAAGAAAAATTGCAGCAGCCACAAGAAAAGCTGGCGCAAAACCATAGGAAAAACCAAGCAACTGGCACGTGACGATGCTTAAATACCCTAGCGCGCATTCAGTTTGTCGAATTACTTACCGACTTATTAAAACTTTTATTTGTTCTACTGAACTGCGCATATGCTCGGAGTTAAGTGCCAAGGAAGGTTGTGGTAAACTTGTCTTATCGATAGCGCTATCGCAAAGTTTGCTAAAGACCTAAGTAACTATTTTGAGAGTTCAATTTTGCTGCCCAATTTCAAATATTTATTTATTAAATTGATACTTAACTTTCTTTCACATAGTTAACTAAATTTCGTTTTTGTGCCAATATTATTTAATTTTTATATGTACATAAGCAGACTGCTATAGGTTCTAAAAAAAATATTAAAAATAATAGTTTATACATGGCAGTGCAGGTTTATTTAGTTTACCAACTTTAACAATAAATAAATAAATACAAGCTTAAACATAATATTTTTTTTATTTATTCACAGCTGTAGTCTTATATAAGCTCTCTTTAATGCTCTACCTGTGAACAAATTATTTAAGCTTTTTAATATCATTGAGACGTTTTCTTCCTTATTCATTATGTGATGAATTTGATGAGGATTATTTGCAGTTTCTGTTTGCAAACTGATAGCTATTGGGCGACCCTCGCCGCTGTGTCCTTATCTGTGTTGCTTTTACGCATAAAATATTAGTTGCCGCATTGCAATTGTTCTTGTTCCGTGTTGCGGGCGATGCATTGTCTCAATTGTAGTATGTCTCTCCCTCTCTCTCTCACAAACACACTCTGTCATTCTGTGTCAGCCTATATATATTTTTTTGCCATTGTAATGCATCCCCTGGCCCTGCTCCGTTTACACCCTCTAGCCACCCAGCTGCCAGCCAAACAGCCAGGCAGCCAAGCCGCCTGTTGTTCGTGCTGTCGCATTATTCTTCCGCATTTGCTGCCACTTTTCTTTATCAGGACACCAACACTGGCCTGGTTTGGCCTAACCCCGACCCGCGGCCCGACTTTGACTACAGTTCCCCTACCTCCGCCCCCCCCGTCCATTCCAGCATTGAATTCAATATCTCGTGTTACATTTCATTGCATGCACAGATTTATTATTGCGAAATGGAAAACTCTGCTGCAGATGGTCTCCTTCAAAAGCTGAGATCGAAACGCTCATCCTCATCACACACTATTGGGCCACACATTTTGTATTAGAGCAGTAAGTTGAACTCCCGGGGATTTATGTTCGTGTCCGTGCTTAATATTTTCCAAGTCTTTCGCTTAGCTGGCATTTTTAGCAATCCACATCCACAGCCCCATTTCACTTGCTTTCTCACACTCCTAATGGATTACGCACTTACTGTTGGCCATTTAGTACATTCAGCCAAGGCAAAAGTTCGACAGCAATTTACAACAAGTGCATGGATGTAATGGATTTCTATGAAATTTAAATTTACAACAGTGTTTATTTTAGGTTTAATTGTCTTATATCTACAGCATCCATTCTGCACTTTAAAAGCAATTGAATTTAAATAATTCACAATATGAAAACAAAATTTAAATAACATCAGAGAGACAAAAATTAATTTTTGTTTGAAATTATTATTTGTTAAAGAAATAATAATCCTAGCCTGAACCATCATGTAGAAAATGTTCATCTAACATACATTATTTCATATTTTAATACACATCAATTTACTACAAATTCTGATAACTTGCTCTTGCAAGCCGAGTAAAATTAATTGATATTTGTTCATTATTAAACTGCAATATGCAGCTCTAAAGCATATCATTTGTGAGCGGATTATTTGGTCAAAGTTTTCCTGGAAAATATTTTTTATGAAACTGCAATATGACATTTTTCTTTAATATTTTATTAATGGTCGGTTTTTTCTGAGATACGTCAGAAAAGTTTTCGTGGAAAATATTTTGTATGAAAGTGCCATGTGCGACTTATCTTAAGCATTTTATTTATGCTCGGATTATTCGGCAAAATGTAATAATTTTTCCTGGAAAATATTTTCCAACATAACATTTTATTCTTGCAATTTAAATTCAATAATTTAATATTCAATTATTTATATATATAATAATCCCCTATTAATCTCTCTGCTGCTGATGTGAAAGCATTTTGTCTGCGAATTTCTTGCTGTTTATTTATAATCACAAGTGTTGACAACTAATTATTCATTCATACATATTTTGGCACTTGCAGCATATTTCTCATAAACAATTAATAAAGCTGAAGGAAAAATGTCACATCAAGTTTGTCGGAACTGAAAGAGGTAAAAACAATCTGCAGCTGTAAATAATGTCAGATTTTGTCAGACGTATAATTATGAGGCAGACATGCTGACTGGTCAGATACTTTTCACAGACACCGTACAAAGAAGTTCCGCTTACTTGCGCACACTGCAATTTACCATGGCCAATGGCAGACAATATTTCTGTGTGAGATTTATATATTTTCAATTTCCGCTTTTATGAGTGCAATGCGAACATTTTCATGCATGAGCAAATGAAATGACCTCCTCGCCAGGATGCCACTCGCATTTATAAACGGCAATAACTATGGAGCTATAGATACGAATATGTCTATATGTATGTGTGTGTGTGGTGTAGATATAGTCATATATCAATGCACACATATGCTCTCGCATCTACGTTTCAAAATGTTTGAAAGGCTGCAAACGAAAACCGCATGCAATTGCATTGAACTGCTTATGCAAATGCCAATCAAAATGTTTTTGCTACCACACACACATCCCCCACCACACCCCCCATTAACTGCTTTCTCTATTCAACCAACTAACCACACACACACACACATACACACACACGTGCGTAGCATAAATATGCAAAGGATGTGGCAACCACTGGCACTTGAGAGTTGCAAGTTGCGAGAGTGAAATTTGCATAAGAAAAAGGCAAACATTGTTGGCAAATGTTGCTCGTCTTCTGCTCGCTCGCCTGCCCATCAGGATTTTCTCAAGTAATCTCCATTGAACAGTTATTAAGTTTTGCGTTTATTGCCACCAAAATCCAAGCCGGGTCACTGTGTGGATTGTGTGCAAAATACACATCCTCAAAGGAATCCCATGGACTCGATGCCTCCAGGCACCGAGTACTGTGTACATTTTGTGCATATGCGAAATGAAACGCATACGCCCCAATACCCTCGAGCAATGGCGAAGCTGAAGGCGGAGGCAGCGAAGTCGCAGCACTTTGCCTTCATTCTCATGCAAACAAATTTGCATACCAAAGCGGCAGCAGCAACAGCGCCCCAAGGCTGGCGATGGAGCTGAAATTCAGACCGGGCCGCGTTGAAAAGCACAAAAAATACAAAAAAACGAAATGGAAAAAGCAGCAAAAATATACAAAAAGTGAACAAACTATGTACATGACTGAGGAATCTACATACATACTTGCATATGTACACTTATTTTACATACGCCAAAGCTGTGCTTAGTCGCCGTAGGATGTGGATGGCTGCCAGATGTGAGTGCAACTAATGCTGTCAACCATGCCACGCCCACGCCCGGCCTCTTGTGCGCCCAACTGGCTCATGTGTCGCAGCTAAATCCCTGCACTTTGCCAAACATGTGCACATTATTTTTGCATTTCGCATACCCCGCAAAACGTCGTCTAATTGGGGTGTTATGTGCTACAAAGATGGCAGCAAATGCAAAGCTAAAATCACTGGCTTAACTTGTTTCGGACACTGTCACTATATTTTTCACAAGCAAATATTTAAAGATCCCAGTTTAAAAAGAGGAAAGGACTGTGTATTACAAAAATAAGTAAATAATAAATAAATACAAATCTACAGAAATTTTAAATCTCATTCACAAATAGGTGAATCAATGTTAAATGTAGGCGTCAAATAAGGGACTTACAACATGAAAGCACTGAAATTATATTCAAGAACCTTAATTAATGCCATTTACAAAATTGGAACTTAATTTATTAAACAGTTTCTGCTGTTAATCAATCCATAAATAAAAACTATATACATTGTATTAGGCATTAAAACAAAAATGATAGATGATAGATGATCAAGACTTCTTTGTTATTTTCCAAGTACTCGACTTATAAGCAAAGTAAATTTAATCTTATGCAGGGTATGCTTGAGTCAACATCTACTACTATTATATTTGCATTTGCTTCTTATTTTCGTTTTCCACTTTGTTGCTGAGCTGCATGTTGTTAGCCAAGAGAGATTTCTGCCTGTTAGCCCTGTTAAAATATTTAGATATTAAATTCTCGGCGCACTTTACCTTTACATTTTTCGCAATCTTCTTTTGCCCAATGCACTTAGATGTCAAATACTTGTCTTCTCTGTCTTATATTGCAATTTTCTACTTAGTAATTTTGTACGTTGCCTTCATTCCTGTTCCTTCAGCGTTGTTCCTTTGTCAACTTTGTTGCCTGGCAACGACACGACATCGCGTTGTCTCGCAGCCCATTGCTTTACTTTACGAGGTGACGAAGGGCTGAGGCCCATTTCCGCTTCCGCTGGCCTTGCGCTCATCCCCAAGCTCATCCTCATCCTCATCCTCAACTCTAACGTCGTTGTCAAGCTCGCCATTTTCTTGGCATCCTTTTGCTCGCCGCTCTCGTCCTTCGACAAGCTGCTGCACTAAGCCTCGACTAATGCATATTTGTGCAAGGGCTTTGCATGTAGCTGACGTTAAATTAATTTCCGCCAAAGAAATTATAATCCTCATCCTCCTCCATCGCATTTTACAGCTTATTGGCATATTTTAGACGGCATCCTTCAAGTTATTTCTGTTTCTTTTAACAAGCTTAGCGAGTGCTTCATCTTCAAATTGCAATTTCGCATTTTTAGATAATCACAACTTAAACACAATTTGATGTTGAGCCCGTAAGAAATAACTACCATAAAATTTTTGTTTTTGTATTTAATTTTGTTGGTATTATTGTATATAAATGTATTGCTTGCATTTGTTGTTTCTCAATACATCAAAAAATCGAATTTTCTTTTCTATGAGCCATACAATAAATATGTTTTCATTACTTGACCAATTTAACTTTAAGCGAACTGCTTTACACAATTTTTAGATTGTAAAATGTTGGAAAATAAATTCGTTCCTATTTCATTTCAATTTTTTATTATTTACTATTGCTTTTGAAATAAGACTGTATGTCTTTTCTATTTTGAATACCAGAATACTATTATTGTCATAAATTTTACTTACCTCAGATATTGTATACGTTCTATAAAATATTTTTACATGGACTATTTCAGCTATAAATGAATTTGTTTTATAATGTATTTTTAGTTCATTTAGTTTATTTTTTTGCACACTTTAATCGTCGTTTGCGTTGCTTTGAAATGTAGAGTTTCGTTCGCTCTTGGCATTCACCGCGTGCCTTATGGTCAGAATACATAGAGGCCTACAGTGGATACCAGGAGAAAAACGTACCAAACGACGTCACTGACACTTGGAAGTCCCTGTAGTCCAGTCGCAACTGGAACTTGTTTAATGAGATGCAAAACAGCTGATGTGGTTGCTATCGTCACTGTAGAGCCGAAGGTCCTTGGCAATTAAACGCCTCAAGGAGGCAAAAACACAAGCACAAAACGATGCGATGAGCTGAGCCAATGACCCAGCACGCAAATACCGAACCGAACCGCAAGACTCCAGCACCGAACGAACCGGTTTCACTTTTTCAATAACAAAACTATGTTTTGCGTTTTTGTTTTGGACGATTTGCGATTTGAGACGAGAGCGAGGTCCTGGGAGCCGTGTGTGATCCTTGCCAGTGTCGCGATCGAACTGCCCGAATTGCTGAATGCGCAACGCTACAAAACTCTGATCCCGGCCAGAGCCTTAAGTAGTCCCACGATCCCACCTATTTAGGGGTTGATCCCAGCACGGTAACAGGATCAACGGCAGCAGCGTGCTCTCTCCCTCTTCCTCCTGCCGTCTCGCTCGCCCTCGCCCTAAATCCGGTTTCTCGCCGAGTTATCCTGCCAGGCAGCTGCCCGTCTGCCTGCCTGCCAGCGACGATTCATTCAGAACGTGCATTGGCTTAGGACATACGCATCGAGAGCGCCCGCTGCTCCTTGTTATTGTTATCCTTGCCGATTTTATGATTATGTGTGTGTATGTGTGTGTATGTGTGTGTGTGTGTGTCCCTTTGCCTTTGTTGTTGCTGGCGTTTACGGCGTTGCAAATGCATTTTTATATCCTGTTTATGCGCGCGCGTTTTTATCAATGGAACTTTGATTTCTCCCTCCCTCTCCCCTTGTCTCAGCATGTCGCTTTCTCCCTCGTCAAGTCAACAAAAACATCGTCAAAGGTGAATGTCATCTGCGACTTTAAGATCTTGATGGTTTCGTCAACTTCCACTGTCATTATACTGCGTTTTTTATTTCATTATTTATTGTTAGCTCATGTTGAAATTGTTTCAATTTCTTTTGTTATGCAGATTGTTCAATTGAATAAACATAATTGTTACATAGGAAATGGGTTACTTGCACCTTGAATAAATCATTTGATCGTATATGGTGATATTGTAACAGATATTGTAATGTAGAGATTTTTTTAAAAATCAAATAATTATATATGCAAGCAAATGTGATTCAACAAATGTTGCAAAACAAATGCTCAAATATTGAGTTTATTGATTCCTATTCCTATTTAATTGATATAATTCAATTTACCAGTTTATTTACTTTTTACGTAAAAATAATAAGCATCTTTTTCAGAATAGTATTTAATAAAAAGATTTTTTAGCATCTAAATAAAAGAAATATTTAGCAATTTAGATATCTTTTCTAATACATACAGAATAAATGTATTTTGTTATGTAAAAGCTTCTTAGGAAGCTATCTCATTTATAAAGTATTTGTTTATACTACAAAATTTTTGAATGCTAAAATATAAGAACATTTCACTTAAAATAATGTAAATTGTAACCAAATTGGGATGCTAACTTTTGATTATAGCTAATTTCGTAGGTTGAACAATATTCAATGCCAAGAGCAGAAGATGCGTTGTCTGTGTTATTTGATAACTTGGGGATATATGTACGAGTATATATTTAAAGGACATTCCAGAGTTTAAATCCTTTAGTTGTAGTCTACTCAAATTGCAACGCAAGTAGAGGAAAGAATAGCGAATTGAAAAGCGACAACTGCTATTTGCCGATCAATTGCGAGTCAGACTCACAAATCAGGGCCCATCTGGAAAAGTCAGCTGTGCTGAGGATTTTTCCTATCTTGCAGTTTTGGGGGGAGACTGCAACACAAAGGGATAAGCGTGCATTGTTGTCGGCAGCAATAGCGGTAACAGCAGCTGATCGGCGGGTCAACAACTGACAGCAGACAAACTGGCAATTGAATAGAGAGAAAACCCCGTAAGCCATGGCCCGTGACACACATTTGCAGGAAGTACCGACTCTCAATGCTGCAGCGAATTGGCGCCCAAAAACCGAATGGCAACAATGAAGGCAGCGAACAAAAGCCAACGATTCTGAGAGGCGTTCATAAAAATTGCATGATTACAGCAGCTGTCAACTCGGAACGTTGCTCTTGGCCCATGCCAAACAGCTGAGGCTCGTCCTCTTTGGTTCGCTCTCTATTGATTTTGATGCGACACATTGTAGCTATTTAAATTTCTCATGCCCGTCGACTTTTTATCGATTGTCAGGCAGCCGACTGCGGATGCTTCAATGCATTCAATTGTGTGTGGAGTGGAGTGGCAGAGGGGAAGATAAAAATAATATGAGCTGAAAGTATCTCGAGTCAGCAAATGACGCGTCACATCACATAAACCTACAACCACATTAAAGCCAAGTGTGCATAAGAAATATGCAAATAACTGAATTCAACACTGAGAGAAAAATCCTCAAATTAAAAGCAATTTAAAAGAACACAAACGAAACTAAAGGGCAAAACATTGTTTTCTGGTTAATTATAACATATTTGCCACATTAGATAATTCTTATGTGGTTTTCCGTTCTAATTTCATTAATTTTAGATAATAATTCTTTAAATAGTAATGCGTGAATATTTTTAGAAGAATTACTTTTACAAGACTTAAATTAAAATAAAGACCACAAATTATTTTTTAATAAGGATCGCTAAGTTAAATATTTCACAATAAAATATTCTATAAAATTGTTCACTTAATATGTTGATGAGAATAGAAATCATGTTGAAACATCCACATGTTTCAAATAATATGATGATCTATTTTAAACAGCTCGCAATGCGCATATGAAAAGTATCTTATCTTTATAACAATTTCATTAAATAGAATCTCGACCAAATTAAACTGATTTTGTCAAAAAATGTTTTAGTTTTTTAATAATATCGGCATTATCTCTGTTGATTCAAATCTTTTAAGGTTCTTTTAAAAGTTTTTCCAAATTAGCTGCTCCATCCATACTTTATTCCCTTTCTCTACACATTTGAATTGCTTGCTTTCTTTTCTGTCAGTGTTCTCAAGCTTATTTAGTTTCGCTTTGCCTTGCTTTTCAGCTCTGCCTTGGATGTGTTTATGCCTGCTCTCTGGTGGCTTTCATGTAGACACACAAACACTGAGGCAGACGCAGACAGTGTGCGAGACATGCAAATGGTGTCCTGTATCACACACAGTCTAGCTGCTACTGTACTCGTATATCCCATGGCGAAGCTGTCTCAATGGCTGGCAATTAGCTGTTGTTGCTGCTGTTGCTGCTGTTGTTTTTGTTGTTCTCATCGCTGTCGCATTGCTGTCATATGAGCACTTAAACATGATTTTAATGTCAATGGTTTCCACGCTTCTCTCCACAGTCGCCGCAGACGAGAGACAGTGTGAGAGAAAGCGAGACGAAAAGAAAAGAAAAGAAAAGAACGTCGTTTGTTTACTCGCAAAGAAGATGAAAGTGTTAGAGGTCGTAGCACCTTTTTGTTTTTCTTTTTTTATAGATTTTACTTTTAGCTTGACGAGCTTTTCAGCTTGTGTGGATGTCAGGGCTGCTGTTTAATTTGCTGTAAAAGGACACTGAACAGCCGCAGGATGCAGCAAGTGCAAGAAAAGTGGAAATTAGTTGTCGAATTAGTGAAGCAGGAAGCAGCACTTAAAGCGGGTTTCGATTCGATCGATTTTTATATAAATAGTGCTGTCCATCCAACTAGCAATCTTCTGTGACTAGCTTTGATTATTTCTCTGGCAAAACTATGCATCACTTAATCAACTCTTGGGCAACTTTTAATGCCCAAAAGTTATGTTCACAAAAGTTTGCACAAACTTTTGCGCCCTTCAACCTTTAAGCTCAAAGCCTCAATTCGCTTTTCCGACAGCATAAAAGAAAAAGACTTTCCGGTTCACAAAAAACAGCTCGCACACAAACTTTGCTGCAACGCAAATGAAGTCGCTGTTAAAAGTTGTAAAACGCAGTCAACAAATTTTTAACGCCAACGAAGCGTAAGAGATAAATAAGACTCGACTGAAAGGAAGATGAAGTACGACAAGAAGAACGAGCACGAATAGAAAAAAACAAAACGCGTTTGCAATGATTTTTATGCAAAGCACGTTCGCGAAATGTTGCACGTCGCACCTGCAACGAGAGTCGCATAAAAATGTCATTTCCTTCCGCGCACCTAACAACGACAACGACAACGACAACAACTCGAAGGGGCAACGGTGAGGCAACAACCTGCCATTAATGGTCGCAGATGTACACACATTTGTGTAGATGCATAAAAAGTTGCTACTACGACAAATCATCTAGAACGATGCTGCTGCTCCTCATCGTCGTCATCCTCATCATCAAGAGCGAATGGACAACAACAAAAAGTATTTTTGGGTGCGGTCCTTGACATCGCGTACGACGCATGACACTCGCCTCCCTACGAATGTATAAGTATGTGTGTGTGTGTGCTTCTTGCCTCTGTTCTGTGCTTCAGATTCACAGGGTTGCCTGCTGCGAATACTCGTTTCGAATTCACGATGAACTCGATTTTACGACAGCACCCGCCATCATCACACGGACACGGGCATTGCGACGATGCTCAGTGTTAAGTGTATGCGTGTGTGCAAGTATCTGTGTGTATCACACTCCCACACTCACACACACACACACATCCTCGAAGAGGCTGTGTGAAATTTGGCAACTCACGACAGCCCCCAAAGGCAGCTTGCTAACTTATTTATTAGAGGAAAATTATTCGTTGTCTGCTTTGCATCCAATTCGCCAGCATTCTATGGGGATTTTCAATGCTGACGCATGTATTATAAAACTTTTCATATTTGATATGTATCAAATCTATATCATTTCACACGACAACTAATTTAAGTTGCGTGTGACTTAAATAGATAAGTGGGAAATATTTATATTAATTCCGCATTATATTTAAGTTTTTCAATATCAAAGATAAATTCATTAAAATCAATATAATTTATATAAAATATATATTTTGAAATTCACATTTTCAAAATCATTAATACTAAATGATAAATGAAAACATTTTTTTAAAATGAATTTCAATTTAATATGAATACCTATTTTGTAAATTTAACTCGTATGTTCGCAAAATTATTTTTAATGTTATAAAAATAAACAATAAAATAATTTTTTAGTGTTAAACGATCTTTCTAATAAAAAATATGGAATATATGTTTGACATAATTTAACTTAATATATTACAATTATTTTATTTGATTTTATATGGTAGTAATAGTAGAAATATTAGAAAGTATACTCACTATATTGCCTTGTCATTTATTATCATCGTGAGTGATGGTTGAAGAGCAACAACAATAAGAAGTGTAAGTAGAAGAGGAACGACAGCAATATCAACAACAACAACAACAACAATGACAACACCAAATTAATTTAACAGACATATAGACGTATATTCCATTACAACATCAAGTACATACCCATTGGCGATATACCGCGCACTTTCAACGTTTTTAATTTGCATTTCAAGTTAAGTTTCAAGTGAATTGATTTGAAAATTAGTTACATGGCATTTGTTGTCAGCACTTTTTACTTGCATTACTATTTTAATTAATTAATATTTGATGTATGTTATTTGATTTTGATTTGCACAGAGTTTCACTTTTAATCGATTGCATTTTACTTTCGCTCCAGCTGTTAATTGTCAAGTGTTCAGGTTAAAATATAATTAATTATTGTGCTGTCGAGTCTTGTCTAAGTATTGTCCGTCTGTCTGTCCGTCCGTCTGTCTGTCTGCAGTTTTCGCTTGGTCCAGTGTCGAGTGTCGCGCGTTGTCTCTGGCGTAGTTCTGATTTTGCTTTCTTTCGTTTTGTCAGCCAGCCATTTGTCATGTACAAGTGTGTCTTCTGTTTGTCCCTCCTCTCTCCTCTGTGTGTGTGTGTGTGTGTGTGCGTGAATGTAGGTGTCTGTGTCTGTGTGTGCGTGTGTGTGCAGCAGCAGGAACTGGAGGCCGTGGCTAAAAACGCTGATCACTGAGCGTTGTGTGTTACGTGTGTAAGCGCAGCACCAAGCGCACTAGTTGACGCCTAAACGTCTACTACGAATTGCGTTTGTTGTAGCGAACCCCAATTTCGAAAAATTCCAAATGGCGGCACACGCACACCACCGCAAAAGCAGCGACAGCGACACCGACAGCGACACCGACACCGACATCGACATCGACAGCAGCCGCAGCATCTGCTGTTCACTCAAACTCAAATGGACGCAGCGCAGCTCTCGCTCTCTGCTTGTGATTTATGTACAAAATGGCAAGAGCAACAACAAAATAATACCAAATACACTCACACACACGCACACACACACACACACAGAAGCACATGACTCATGCATGAACTGCGCTGCTCGCAGCGGCGACTTAATCCCAACAGTGTCCTGTTTTTGGGGGTGGCATTGGGCAAGCTCCCGGGCCGAGCGTGTATTACATAGTTGCTGCTCCGTACATATATGTATATATATATCTATATACATATATATCTATATGGCAAACAAATATATATACAATATATACAGCTCGAGTGTGTGTGTGAAGGCAGACAGACTGTTGCTGCCGGCTTTCGATTTTGAGTGCTTTCTGCAGCCTCCCAGAGAAGCTTTTTGAGTGAGTTTCTGTCTCTCTCAATTTTATGTTTAGTGTTTTCAATTTCGACGCGAGCATATCGCTTTAATTCAACTGCGGCAATTAATTTAACTGCTCTTCAAAACACTTAATGCTGGCAATAAATTATATATTCTTGCAGTAAATAAGTATACTTCGAAATCATGATTATCAAATATATTTTGTTGGTCAACTTTATAATCTCATTGATTCGTCGCTTATTTAATTTCCTATAGTGTAACTTGATTTTTATTTGGTTGCCTCCCTAACGCTGAACTTTCGCTCAAAAGCTTCGCTCAAAAGGCGCTTTTAGCTGCCGAGTTTTTGCTGAGAGCAAGTTCTGCTCTGCCAAGGTGAGAGAGATAACAACAACAACAACAACAGGAGCAGCGAGAACAAGCTGATGAAGAAGAAGTGCAAAAAGCAGCAGCAGCAGCGCAATAAAAATCCATTTTTATGGTCCCGGCAAACAACGCTGCCGCTGCCGCAGTCGCAGTCGATGCCGCTGCTGGGACACAAACCACCCTGCCGAAAAAAAAAAAAAATATTAAGTGGAAATGGGCGAAAGGGGGTCACGGGGTGATGATGCTGTAGCCGTAGCTGTAGCTGCTGCTGTTGCTGCTCTACTCCCTGCTGACTGCTGGGGTGGCGAGTACCAAAAATGTATGAAATTTTACTGCGTGCCAACGTCAACAGAAACTTCAAACTTTGCTGCTGTCGCTGCCGCTGCCGCAGTCGCTGCTGCTGCTGATGCTGCTGAGTGGCTTTGAGTGAGCGCGTAAAATGTTGCCATATGCCGCCATATGTACATTTGTACATACCAAAATCTGCTCTCAGCTCTCTCCTATCACTGTTTATCCTTTTCCCACACTCTCGCCGTCTCGCTCGCACACCAGCAGCCACAGTGCGAGTTGTTTGCGTAGCAGCAGCATCAGCAGCAGCAGCATGCTGGGTACAGTCTCTCTGTCGGCAGAGCAGCGCGGCAGCGTTAGGCAGCGACTGCGACGCAGCAGCAGCAGTCGGCAATTCACTGTCCGTCCCTTCATCCCAAGCGTCCAGACGTGCAGACTTTTGACTGTATGTGTGTGTGTGTGGGGGTGGCGACCACTTTTTCGTGCTTGACGATGCTGCTGCATGTTGTTTTTGCTGCTGCTGTTTCTTTGATTGCCATCGCACAGGGTGCTGCGGCTTAAGCTGCGCCCAACCACTCTTCATTAAGCCCAATTAAATCAATATTAATGTCAACTCACTTCAAATATAGTTAAGCCGACTACGAGTAAGTTTGCTTAACCGATCAAGCACCCTGTATGCCTAAAAAGTTGCTCGCAAGTAGCATAAGGTGGCTCTGATTTATGCTAATAACTTTGTCAAAGCTCAAACAAACCCATAGCGCACGCTGCCTTAATTACACTCAAGCATTTGCATTACATGGGCACCCTGTGCAGGCCATTAAAATACCAAGTAAAATCATTCTGTAGATATCGTACTTTATCTCAATCACCCTGTATTTGACACTTCATTTCTTACTTACTCATGTCCAATCGACAATTTCGATTTTAAATTGAATATCCGTACTTAAACTAATTTAGCTGATTGAATAATTGAATTTTACGTGGTTCAGACACCCTGTATGCGAAATGTATTCCATGTTAAACAACGTCTAATAGGCAGCAATTTAGATTTAATAAGGCCCAAATCAGTAGACGACCCGCATGGCAATCTTTTGACAAAGACAAAGTGTGTCGGCGAACTGTGGGTGTGGCAGCGACACCCTGTATATCTGCTGGCCATATTTAAGTTTAACAAGTACATAAGCACTTGGCTTTAAGCACATAAACAGCGAAATGGAATTAAGTTTGCATAGCAAAGAACATAAACTGCTACAATTACAATAACAAGGGGCCTCCGAGCACAAAAATTGAAACTAGTCTAAAACAACAAACAGCAAAAAACAAGAATAATAAAATATATATAAACACACACAAACACACACACACACAGATAGCGACAAAGCCTGCTAAACTTTCTTTTTTTTTAGCATTTTGCCAATGGCACAGAGAGGCAACAAGAAGAAAAGAGAATTGAGTATGTAATTTATAATACCCTTTGTGCTCAGTGCTGCTTTGTGCTGGTGAAAAGTGAAAATAAGTATGTGCAGCTATGTGTGTGTGTGAGTGTGTGTGTGTGAGTGTGCGGGAGTGTTTGTATATGTCAAATACTTTATACCACACACACAGACACTCTTGAATGCTGTCGCGCGTTGCTTTTTCGCCGCTTGTCGTTTGTGCCGGGCAAATAGTTAAAACTAAAATAAATTTAGTTGTTGTCCACACACACACACACACACACACACAGTCACACAGATAGCGACGCCATTTTTGTGCACGTTCCTCGTCCCCAGTCGCAAGCCGCGCTGATAAGTATGCAATGCTTGTTTAACTTGCCCCGTTTTGGTGGCACGAAATCTCATTATATTTGTTTTATTTTATTTGCTGCCACATCGTCATTTTCTTCTTCAGCTGCTGCTGCTGCTGTTACAGCTTCTTCTCTCTTTTATTTTCGGCTTTTTATGTCTATTTCTATGGTTCGGCCAAAGTACTTTTGTGTGTATCCTCTGACTTTGGGCCAGTTAACAGCCACAGCCACAGCCACCCAGCGTCTTCTCCGCGTCTCTGTGCTGGCCAGATACTTGGTCGCTGCCCCCGCTCATCATTGTCATCTACTTACTTACTACTTACTGCATGCTTAGTTATTGTTTTAGTGTGGCCTTTTGTTTCAAAATTATTAACAATGGACTTTGCCAAGTGAAAGGTGCTTGCTGGCAGCCAGGTGACGCGGAAGGGGGGAGGGGAGCTGAGGGGACGCCACCGATGCTGGCTAACAAATGCTGGTAATACCATTTAATGCACCTGCAAACACACACACACACACACACAGACACCAGAAGTTAAGGCGCTTTGTTCTTTGATGGCATTGTCATATTGCAACGCTTGCTGCAGCTGCCAGCGAAACACCGAGAGAGAAGGAGAAAGAGAGAGAGTGGGAGAAACACTTTAGCGAGACAGCGCAATCATCGTTATCGTCATCGTCATCGTCATCGTCATCATGAGCGCACATAAGCCGCTTTATAAATGAAGCATTCGCCGTGTGTTTGTCCATTATTTATTATTTATTTTCGTTGCGCTTAATTTTCACTCATTTGCAGCGTTGTTTTGTTGGCTTTGTTGTGGCCTTGTCCACCGTCCATCGTCCACCGTCCATCGTCCACCGTCCATCGTCCACTCGTCTCTCTCTCTCTCTCAACTCCTCTCCATTCTCATTTAATTGTGAAATTGCAAGCTAATCGTCTAATTCTATATTTATACATACTGCACATTTGCATGATGTCGCATTAAAGCGTTTAATGTTATGTGATTCTCGGTTGAAATATTTAAGCTCTCGTTTAAGAGATGCTGTCAAAATTAAAACGAAAACCAAAATGGTTAAATTCAGTTTAAAGGAAAACGTTCTATTTATTATTATGAATTATAAGTGTTTTCAGTATATTGCCGTTAAAAGGTTAAGATGGATTTTAGTCTATCTTAATTTCATAAAATAAATATATTATCTAACAAAGATTTTCTTCACAATTTTAAAGCTCAAACTATCAGTTTTAGAAAAAATTTAGTTTATGGAAGTCATCGAATTTGAAATGGTTTTGTGCATAATTGGAGTTAAGATGAGTTTAAGTACATCTTAATTTTATAAAATAAATAATTGATCTAGCAAAGATATTCTCTCAAATTAAAGTAATTTACAAATCAAATATTTCGGCAAATTTTAGATGTCTAAAAGTACCATAAACTTAAATGCATTGAACATTGTTAAACAATTTTTCAACGTATTAAGCTGACAATTGATTTGGTCTATACATAAGAAATATACCAAACGTTTTATTTTTATTATTAAGTTTTCTCAAGTATTTTATATTTGTGTGACGAATAAAATGGGTACTCGATAACCTTTTAGAAATACTGTAGATCAGAACGATTGATAGGAGTGAAAAAAATACAAAAAGGAAGCATTGACAATACATACATGAGTTTCGATATTTATTTCGGTTTTTGGATTTATCAAATAAAGTACGTTCCATACTAGCTTCGGAAGTGGTCTTCCAATTGGATTTCCGCGCCCCCATCAAACAAGAAAAAAACAAGTTGATTCGCTTAACCCTCAATGGTCGAGTGAGCTCAGCAACTGGATATTTGTTATTTTCCACACGAAGCTGCAATGGCATCGGGTCGTGTTAATCTCTCGAATCTGGCCCTCGAGAATAGTCTGGTTGGTGGCAAATATCGTTTGTTAAAATCAATTGGCAGCGGATCCTTTGGCGAGATCTATCAGGGCATCAACACACAGGACGGCAAGGATGTGGCCGTCAAGGTCGAAGCAGTGGACGTCAAGTATCCGCTGCTGCGCTACGAGTCCAAGGTATACAACCACATCGGACCACACGCCGGATTGCCCACATTCCTGCACTATGGCAGCGAGAGGCGTTTCAATGCGCTGGTCATGGAGCTGCTAGGACCTTCGCTGGAGGAGCTGTTCAATCTGTGCAAGCGTCGCTTCTCCCTCAAGACGGTGCTGATGATCAGCGATCAGCTGCTGATGCGCATCGAGTGCGTGCATCAGCACAGCTTCATCCATCGCGACGTCAAGCCGGATAACTTTCTGATGGGGCTGGGCAGGCACAGCAACAAGTTGTATTTAATCGATTTCGGGTTGGCAAAGCGTTACGAGGATCCTGACAGCCATCAGCACATACCGTATCGTGATGATCGCAACTTAACCGGAACCGCCCGATACGCCTCGATCAATGCCCAGCGGGGCGTCGAACAATCGCGTCGCGACGATCTCGAGTCGTTGAGTTATTGCATCATGTACTTCAACATGGGCAAGCTGCCGTGGCAAGGAGTTGTGGCCGCGAACAAGCAGCAGAAATACGAAAAGATTTGGGAACTGAAGCAGAGCATGAACATTGACGATGTCTTCAAGAATTGGCCCAACGAATTTGCCCTGTTCATGAAGTACACTCGCAATTTGCGCTTCTCCGATGGTCCCGATTATGTTTATTTGCGTCAGCTGTTTCGCTTCCTATTTCGGCAGCTAAATCATCAATACGATCACGTCTACGATTGGACACTGCTGCAGCAGGAGCAAAAGGATCGTGATCGTGATCGCGAGTATCGACGACGAGCCAAGCAGATACTCGAACAGGAGTTGAGTCGACGGCAACAAGCGAGATTGGAGCGAGATCAGATTGGCGATAGCAGCATTAAGACCCATAAGCACAAGGCCACCGACGATCGAAGGCATTGCAAGTGAATCGTCGCAATTTTATTGTCGCTTTTTAGAGATTTGTGGCATATTTTAAGCAAAATTATTAGAACAAGACCCCGAGAGAATGTAGATCATATATTTTTTTATTGTTAAATTGTTGAGAATGTCGCACGAGTTGCCGAAAACTTGTTTCGTTACAATAAATAGTTGAACAAGCTTGCAAGCGACATTCGTTGTAATTAAATGTGTAATTCTGTGTCGCAAAGTTGGCCAAAGAAAACCAACGTCAAATTGTCATGTCCAATCGGCGGGCAGGTTTATTTTTCGCTAGTTATTTATTGAGTGGCAGCCACACACACAGAGACGCAGATATACTGTAGAAAAACACTTGCAAGTTATGCGAAAACAAAATAAATTTTACAGCAGCAGCGGCCAGGACCAAAGTCCTGCCACTCGGCAAACAAAACTGCACACAATACACTGGCAAATAGTTTATCCCCAACCGCAGCGCCGGAATATTTTCCCATTTTTCTTCACTCGCTTTTTTTTATGTATTTTATTTTACTTTTCTATTTCTTTTTTGTGTGTTGTTTTTGAGGCGACGCGAAAATAAGTGGAAAAGTTTTGTGGGGAGAATGCTTTGACTGCGATGCTTAGTTGTGTTAAAGACGGGGTCGCGTCGCACCTGCTGCCAAATTAAATTGCAAAATAAAACAAAATACGTCACGAACAAGTTGCAAAGAAATACACAACTAAAATAGGAGTACAATGGAAGCACAGTGCGACACAAACAGCGTCGTCAACTATGGCTATGACAGTCTGGCAATTTCAATAATTTATGATGCTCGCCGAGCTTTCGAGCTGAAGCGAAGGCAAAATCATTTTGACATTCCCAGCAATTTTTCTTTTTGCCGAGCGCCAAACTTTGTGTGCACTGCAAAAACATAATTAAGTGTCGTCTTGAGTGCTGCCCGTTGACGTGGCAAATACTAGTTGATGAACAGCAACAAAAAAAAACAAAACAACTAAAAAGAAATAGAAGTGAAAAAAAAAACTGAAAAGTTGGAATTGCCACAAGGAAAGCAGGCTGAAAGTCGCGTTGGTCGAACTTGCAACTTGTCGCAAATAAAGCGGCTTGACAAGTGACAAGTAGCGAGTGGCAAGTTGCAAGTTTAGCGAGCACAACAAGCCGCCACAATAATGTTGCAGCGTACTCTTTTTCGACACATGACAGTTGCTATGTCAACATATGATAAATTGCTTCAACTGACAGCGGCAACAACGACAACTTGCTGAAACGATGTGATGTGTTATGGAAATTCGACGTCCGCTGACTGCAAAAGTTGCTCTCACCTCACCTCAGCTTAACTGTTAACTGTCAGTCCGTCCGTCAGTCAGTCTCTATATATGTGGCTGTAATGTAATTGCACATTTCGTTGTGTGCATGCCAAATAGGTGTTTATTTAATTTGTAGCTGTGAATAGCATCCCAACACGTATTTCTGCCACCTGCTGTTACTTGTCTTCACTCCTCCTCACTTGTGTCTGATTGAATGAGACTATTCAAAGTATTTTTGTAGTCTAGAACTAGTTGTCAACATTGTGGCAAGCTGAAGCAGTCCCTGAAAATTACATCAACTAAACAGATCTGACGAATTCGGCAAAAGTTAGTCAAAGAAAAAGTGGGAAAACGAATCCGTAGTTTCATTAAATTACTTTTCATTTGCTTTTGGCTTTAAGCCGAAACTTTGATAAATGTTTTAGCATATTTTAATTCATCTCGATTTAAATTTATAATAAGATTTGAAATGCATGAATAATTATCAATAAAATTAAATCAAGACTAAGCGAAACAATTTCTTTAAGCACGAATTCCATTTTTCAAATTATCAATACTTGCTTGATTAATTATTAGGTTCTTAAATCTCTCGTACATGTAATTATTATTATTATAATATTATATGTTCATATTCAACATCGAAATGAAGTAAATATAATTTTGCTTTCGCTTTTTTATCTTTTGAAAATGAAAACCCAATAAAGGAACAAAATTTAATAACCTAACCTTATATAATTAAAGTAAAAATGGCTATTAACAACGGAAAATAAAGCCCTTGCACATCTCATTAGCAACTTGTAGCAGCAGCATTCTGAATTAGTTTCTTGTAGCTGAAAAGCAGTTCGCCAACTATTTCATTAAAAAGTATGAATTTGTAAGTAGTAAGAGCTTTAAGATTACACGGAAGCAGGCTTGTAAGGATGTGCATTAAGTGCAGAATTAGTAGTAGAGCAAAAAGCCAGGGATTGTGAAATCATAATTTAAGCCAGGCACTTAAGGTGGGCAGGTAACCCAAGTGGCATCAACACGTAGCCGCAACAGCAGCAAAACTCAACTAATGGTCGACAACAACAATGCCAACAACAACAATGAAGAAGTAGTAGACGAACAAAGTTTTTGCAGATTTGCTTGCATTTATTTGCCAACTAACTGCAACTTACAACGTGCAACGCAATGAGATAATGTAAGCCAAAACCAAACTGTTGGCCACGAACGAGGCGAAGGAGGCGACGGAGGCGGCAACTCTCAAAGTTTTCACTCAAATAATTGCTTTCACGGGGCTGTTCTAATAGATGTGGACTCTCCAACCCAGCCCCCCCAGCACAGCTCCGAATACAATTTGGCAGCTTTGTTGCTGCTACTATTTAGTGCGACTTCAACTACTACTTAGTACTTTTACTGCCATTTCTTTTGTGTAGTATTTCTTGGTTTTGTGTGCCACATGCGCTTTGAATTATTTATTAAGCAAGCGGGCAGGGAAAGTAATTATGTGTAACGTGGCGTATGCGCAATGCTTTATGCCATTTTCTCAAAAGCAAAGAAAATTAATTAGTTTTGCCAGCTGCAGCAGCAGCAGGCTGCTTTTGTGGTTGACAAGCGAGCTGATAATGAATCGATTTGTTTCGAGTGAAGGCAGCGCACAGCAGGTGCGCTAACTTAAGCAGATTTCACCGTCTGATGGTCAGCGAATGAAGGCAAGATACCGAAAAACACGAAACACAATACACAAAATGCCAAAATAACTTCAGGCTGTTTGCTTTGCTGTTGTTGTCTAAAGTTGTAGGTGGTTTGGGGTTGCATAAACAGCATGGCCTGCCTATCAAACGCTGTGGGATAGACACACAGAATCGAATGTCATTAAAACAAAGACAAGCAGACAAGCAGACAAGCTGCCAGTCGAACAGTTTGCGCTGCTGCTCGACTGCCAGCATCATGTTGAGAGCTCATTAAAACGAATACGAATTTAATGGTACTTAAAGCGGAAATTGCCTGGGAAGTTTCCGCCATGCTAAGCACACAAGCAGCATCAGCAACGGCAACGGCAAATGGCGCTGAGCCGAAGCCGAGATCGAAGTCCCACAACAAAGCTTTTACGAGCTGAAAACTATTAGAGACAGCAACAACAATTGCTACCCCACACACACACATATTTAACAACTCACCTGTGCTAACCGTGGAAACGTAGTCCAAATGAAGCCATCGTCATTGCACATGGCACAAAAAACGATGCATGCTCTGCAAAAATACAAATGCAGCAATAAAAACAAAACAAAAACTTGCACAAAAAGCGCAAAAACAGTTGCAACTTTTCCATCAGAAAAACAAAAACAAGTCGAATATCTAATGCCTTTTGCCAGGGCAAAATGAATAAATGAAATATATTGACGTTGCCGCTGCTGCTGCTCCTGATGATGATGATGCTGATGGTAATCCTTTCAAATGGAATTTGAATATTGATGGTGGCATCAATGCGGGCACGTGTCTTCAATTTAGTTTATTTAATGAAAGCAAAACACAAACTAATGCAAATGTGGGTTTCATTTAAAATTTAATTTACCGTGCTTGATTTCCAAAAGAAATTAAATCTAACTATATTTTAATAAATGGGATTAAGAATTGAAGCGCAAACGTGTATAATTAAATTTCGTACGTCTTTGCCATTTCTTTTTAAATATATGATTAGTTAAAGCTGCTTGCTGAATGAATGCTCTAATTAACTTAAAAATAAATAAATATTTGAACACAACAATAATTAAAAAGTGTATTCTAACTGTTAATTTCATATACATTAATTTCAAGTTGTTTATACTAACACTTTAAACACTTTTTTCTTTTTTAAATTAATTACCAGAAAAATACAAAATCTTTTGAGCAAAATTATTGTTGATATTTAACCAGAATACTTGGAGTTTAAACTACGTTCTGCACAGCATAATTACCTATACTTTTTTTTTAAATTATAATTACCGGAAAAATAAAAAATAAATATTTGTAAATAAAATTCTTGTTCATCTTTAACAAGAATACTTGGAGCTTGGACGAAGTTCTGCTATATTTAATAAAAGTTGCTTATAAAAACAGCATAATTAAATAACAAAATGAAGCAAATTATTTATTTAAATTGCTATATTTATAAACGCTTCTCAAAACTCAACTTTTGTGCAGAGTAACCACAAAAGTGCAGATACGTCAAGAACAACAACGGCAACTAGAAGTTTCGCTAACAATGCGAGCGCACAAAAGTATGCAATAATTTAATGTCAGCTGCATTTGCAGGTGTTTATGCGCGTAATTAATAATGTCACAAATGGCATTACACATCCTAGATGCCCTGCCACGAACTGTAGTTAAACAGGGCGTGCTCGTAAAATGCGAAAACAACAAAAAAAGAAACAAAAGCGGCAACTGTAACTCAACTCAGCTGACGAGGCGAAAAAGTGCGACGCCATTTTTTGAGACGCACAAAAGTATGCTATAATTGAATGTTTGTTTGCATGGCATGCAGCGCAGGTGTTTTCGCCTCTCTCTTTCGCTCTCCCTCTCGCTCTCGCTCTAGCTCTCACTAGCATATGCATATTTTTAGATCTCTATACATATATGCCAGAGATTGTGTGTGTGTGGGAGTCTGTGAGCGTGCAAAATACTGTAAAATTTGCTGCATGCACATACGAGTATGCATGTCAGCAAAGCGTCCATAATAGCAATACCATTGTATGTACTTTGAGTTTTCAATTTCAGCTTTTTGCCACAGAACGCAGAGCGAGACAGACAATCCAGCCATCTGCGAGCGAGCGAAAGAGAAGGCCACAGGCTGGCAGAGATTATGATGTGTGTACTCAGTTTGGTCATACATATGTCCGCACGCTGGTTTTCGCATTTTATGCGCACCACGCGAAAATCAAATGTGTTTTGCTTGCTTCCACTTTATGGCGTTTGGGGCAAATAAAACAGCCACCTCAAAAAATAGCGTCGGAAAAAAGTTGAAAATTGATTGCGTTTATTGAATCATATTTCAAAGTCAATTGTATAACGGCTTGTTTATTGTATTTTATATTAAATTCTTTGCAAATCTAAAACGAACTTTTCTGAATGTAGGAATTAAGCGAAAAAAAAAACGAAAGCCGGAAAGTTGAAGCGATATATAAAGTCTCAACAGCTTTTGAAATTTATAATTGTGATGGTCAACAGCACGCACAGATCCCAATCCCCCGAAGAGAGGACGACTCATCGTTCACATAACAACCGACAGTCACACACACATACACAGAGAAATACACCCTCATACGACGCACACACACACTCAAAGTCGACTTTGAAGTGCACTTAGTTGCCAAAAAGTTAATAAAAATAAGTGCCTCTTGGCCATTGCCAAATGCCGGAGACCAGCATATGAAGTGCCTTCAACTTGTAGTCCGACTTCGGACACAAACATGGACACGGACACGGACACGAGAGCGAACCCAAGAATCGCCCTCGCACACACATAAGTAATTTAGGGATCTGGCGAGGGACAGCTGCGAACCGTTACTCTTGTTACACTTACTTACCCAGGCACGAATGGGAGAAATACCGCAGAGAACTTGGAAAAATAATAACAATCTGCAAGCAGCCAGGAGCCAACTCAGGTCCAGCGATGCAGAAATGTTGTGCCAGCAATTGACAATAATTGCTGTTGGTAAAACATTCTTTTCACTTTTCGCATTTCTCGCTATGCAAAACAAATAGCAAGCATTGCTCAAATCGTTTTCTCTGTCATTTCTCCATCAACAACAAAAATATAACATACATATAAACATAGCATACTTCGCTCGAAGCATGCGACTAAAATTTTCAATTAAAATTCAAAATTACAACGAGTGTAAATACAGTCCTGGGCAAACAAATGAAAAAGGAGTTTACATTCCCTGGAATTTGCACGTGCGCGAACTTTGCCCCATTTAACATCCGATTTATGAGGGCAACTTTTTCATGAGTGTGTATATGTGTGTGTATATACAAAATATCCCCTGGAAAATGTTGCTATGACCTAGGAAGCATTTTAATAAAGCAACGAAAAAATGTGCCAACTACTTAAAGAGACGCGATGCGACGAGTGAAAAGCCGCAGCAGGCTAAGACCCTGTAATCGCATTTCTAATTAAGTGCGAATTTCGAGCAATCGCACCAAACTCCTGCCTGTTTTTTTCCATCTGGAGACTGGAGACAGCAAATTGTGTTGTCGCCTAGTTTATTTCATCTGAAATTTGTTGCTCGCTTTTTTTTCGCCTGTGCCAGCTGAATTTAATTAAATTTCTTCACTTCAAAGCGCGGGTAATGTGTAAAATGTCCCACCGACTAGTCAAAACGAAAGAAGCCAACTTGGCAAACGGCGACAAAAAAATGGTTAAACAAGCACACGAATTTAACGGGTTTGACTGGGAAAATACTCTATAAAAAACATATAAATTAAATTATACAAATAATTGAGAACATAAATATGTCACCTCAGAAAATATTTAAATTTTTCTTAATATTCAAAACTAGATAGATAAATACATAGATAATTTATAAACACATAAATATAAAACTATACACAAATAAATATTTCATCATATAATAACGTCCTAAAGCAGCTCAGAAAATACAGTTTATTTTTCACAAGATGATAAATAAATATAGATAGTTAAATATATAAGACTAAATGCAGTTCATTTTTTACAAGATGATAAATAAATATAGATAGTTAAATATATAAGACTATCTGTATATACTAATAAATTAGTATAAAACTTCACTCAAAAAAATAGCTCTTTATATAAAATAGTCCTTATTTTCTAACAAATTCCTTTATTTATCATACCGCATCCCATTTATTTTGGTGCACAGGGTAGTTGAGAAGAAAAAGTGAAAAACAACATAAAAATTGCTGCAGAGGAAAAAGGAAATCTTAATTTTTTTTGTTGCCTTCGTTATTTTTGCAGTGCCTTCAACTTTGTTTCCTTCAGGTTACAAATTGTTGAAGCTGCTGTTTCTGGCTGGATGTTGATGCTTTGCTTTGCCCAGCTTTGCTTTTGCTTTTGCTCGTTTCATTTCGTTTCGTTTCTCGGGTTTCCCTTTTACTTCCCTTACTAATTAATTTCGATTCATTGAGCACTTTACAAGAAATTACACACCCACTCGACACACACAGAAATGTCTCTGCTCAAGCTCTCCACACTCCACTTTTTGATTCCCCCGTCCACAGATCCGGAATCCTATTCCGATTCCCATTGCCATTGCCATTGCATTACGCTTTATGCCATTGCCTCGGTGGGTTTATTTTATTTTCTTTTCTACTGCTGCTTTTGCTTTGCTTTCACTTCCAGCTTGTAACTTGTAGCCAGGAGCGCACTAGAAGTAGCAGCAGTAGCATCAAAGGCAGTCTCTGAATGCCCCAACAAATGAGCGTTTCAAATTGTTGCCAACAAATTTGCTGCCATTGAAGGAATTGCTGCAACTGTAAGCTGGGCGTCAGAGCGAGACGACGATGGCTTGGCCATCCAACAAAGGCACACTAATACTCGAGAACAACTCGAGAAATATCAGCATCGACTCCAATAGTCCTCTATATATATATTATATATATCCAGTTACACTTTGGCCCATTGTGTGTAGGTGAAGGTGTCTGTGTCGGTTTCATTTCTTTCGCTTGCTTCATTCTATCCGCCTTATCGATGTGTCAATTAAATGGTCTTAATCTAATGCATGTGTTAGATGTCCGCATTAAGTAGCTCGACATATCGTAGCTGTCAGTTGCCAAAGACATCGACCAAATCCCACAGAGTCAAGCTTGTTGCCATGTTGGGACCTTTGCCGCTCCGATTATACTCATTGAACAAGGCGTTTCAATTAAATAGAACATGAATTTTGAACTGAAATTTGAACCAGCTTATCAACTGGCTGTTACGACGACTTAACACGCACCTTAAGTAATTGGAAAGTTTGGCCAACTGAGCCGAGTTATTTCATTTGCATATTATAAACGTTAGGCGTTATCAGTTTTCCACTAAATTTGGCACTCAAATCGATTGAATGCTAAATATATTTATCTTGATTTTATGCCACTTTCGTTTAGATAATTGTATTCGTTCTATCACATTATTTTTTAAATTACTTTAAAGTATATTTAGTTGGCTTTTCTTTATTCAAAGCGCAGCTTGATTGACTGTGTTAGAAATTAATTTCTGTATTAATTTCGAAATTGTAATATCTCTTGGTGTTTTTATCTCGCAAACATGCCACATACTTCAGCACATTGTTTGCCTGCTGTTATATTAAAACAAGAGTGCAAAAGTTGCAATTTAGAACACATCGACTGCGTGACACCCTGTAATCAAAACTCAAAAAATTTCAACTTAATATAATGCTTAATAAATAAAATTATTAATGGTTCCATTGACCACATATGTATGTTTTTTTTTTATGTATTTTATTTATAGTCGACTATAAACAGTTGACATTGAAGAAATTACAAAATATACAATTGAATGTAATGTCAATAAATTATAAGTTCAAAATTTAAAAAATAATTAAAACATTCAATTAAAATACTTTCGGTTTCCTTTTCAATTCACTAGCATTTATCATACCCCGCCTGCTGGGCAACGGCAATTTCGATGTGGCTGCGGGGTATATGAAAAAAGTCTTATTTATATACGAGAAATTCCCCCTTTAAATAGCCGAGATGCCAACGGAACATGTGCAAATTGCAGGACAAACTTTACATTAACCAAAAACCCGCAAAAACCTCAACACAACCTCAACCCACACACACACACACACACATAGACGAATGAGATAGACAGAAGCGATTGCGGGAGCGAGTGCGAGAGAAAGCGAACGTAATAAAAATGTAGAAAAATAAAAATTAAATACCGTATAAAAAAAAGTGAAATAAAATAAAAGTGAAGAGGGGCAAAGGCAGGAAATGCAAGTGTAGCGCAGTCAGAGCAATTGCAGAAACGAAGCCGCAGCTACCGAAAATGTATTAAATTTTCAGAATGCTCATTAAAAAAATATTAAAATAAAATTTCTATGGTAACATGAGCGCTCACACACACACACACACACACACACACAGCGAAACATGCACACGTACAGTGTAACGCTCTGTTGTACTAATAATACCCATATGTATTGTGAGAAATGAAAATAAAAATGCGAAGCCGTCTGCCTGATGGCAAAAACATGAGTTGAATGTGTGCTGTGCGTGTGTGTGTGTGTGTGTGTGTGGGTGAGCGTGTATTAAAGTGTAGAAGGGTGGACTGAGACCACATTAAAATTGGCATCACACACACACACACACTCTCTCTCTCTCACTAACACCGACAGAGAACGCCTGCACATTAAAACAACGCCATGTTGCGGCGCCCAGCTTCCGCCCTGCTCTGCTGCCACGCCCCACACACACAGAGAGCCGTAATGTGAGGATAAAGTGGAGGGGGGAGCGACGGGCAGGTCAACAGCAGCAGGGGGGCTGAGCCAACGATATGTGAATATCAAGATTTAATTTAAAGTTAACTAAGTAAGATTAAGCTTTACCATTGCACACCGACACACACACACAGACACAGAGATACACACACGTGGCCATTTGCAGGGTGCAACTGCGAGGGGGTTGAGAGGGGGTGAGGGAGGGAGGCAGGCAGGCGCCTGTACTCGTATCAAGTAGAGCAGAAACTCTTAATAAAGCAATTGCCTCTGGCAGTCAAAAAGTAAACGTCGGCGTCGTGCAGCAACCTGATTACGACACGAGGCGGGGCGGAGAGGGGTGCTGGGGCGGAGGCACCTCCGTCCAGGGCCACGACCTCGTGCCTTCAACTGTATGTGTGTGTGTGAGTGTATGCGTAAGTGTGTCTCTCACTCTCCTTCCCCTTCGCCATCTCACTCGCACTCTTTGTAATGTGCTTGAAAGACCATTTTTTGAGAGCCATCATATAGCCGCAGTTAGTTCACTGTGTGGGTTCGTTTTAGTTTAGTTAGTTGCCACTCGGGTTGCTCTGCTCTAAATGTGTGTGAGAGTGTGTGTATGTGTGTGTGTGTGCGCTGTGTTTGCAACTGCAGATGGAAGTTGCACGAACAACGCCCTCAAATATCAACTAACCATAATTATATATTGAATAGCGCAAGCAGAAGAAATTTGAAACGCCAGCCGAAGCATAACCAACTATGAACTGAATTTAATTAGCTTTTTCGGTATGGATTGCAACTGCACAGTGGCCGCAAATATCGCAACAGCTCCATCAAAAAAAAATTATATTTAATTTTAGAATAACTGTATAGACCAAATACTCCTATAACAGACTTATGCATTTATTTATTGATCGACTTGCCATCACTTCATCAAAAAACACATACAATTTAATTGAAACTACCTGACTTTAAAGTTTTAAAAATATGATCTCCTCAACTTATTTAATTTTTTTAATAAAATTACAAACAATTGGAGTTTTTAAATGTAAAAAATAATACAAATAATAATTTGTCTCCGGATGTGTATAATTTCTTTAAAAATTATAATAATAATTTCCCAAACTTTCTAATGGTTGAAATATTGCTATTATATTTAATAACCTATAATTTTATTTGTAACATTAAATGAATTCTGTATGTCTCATTCAAAATGTCAAATTATTTTTCAGTCAAAGACTAAGTAAATGGGACCACTGTACACTTGAGTTGCGGCAAGAAAATCTGTGCAGCAAAAAGCAAATTACAAAGCGGCAGCATATTATTTGCAGCAGAGGCAGCAGCAACGACAGCGACTTGGACACATGAAATACAGCTTACAGCAGCAACAACAATAGCAGCTTTAAAGGGCTTCGAAATCCTTTTATTATCTCTATATATGCATGAAAAATATTTGTGCTAAGATGAGCAAAAGGGCCAGAGGGAGAGGCAGAGAGAAGTAGCGACGGCTGATGATAAAGTGGAGTATGAGGAGGGGGGAAAAAACAAATTTAATGTAAACATAAAAGCAAGTTTCGGGTAGCTAGTTTTGCATTTTATAATCAGCGCAAAACGCGGGGGTTGGCCGCGTTGTCCCTCGATTAGGGTGGATGGGTCGTGGGCTGAAGGCTGAAGGCCGAAGGCAACACCCAAAATGGGTGACGTATGAAGGGTGATTCGACTCAACTAGACTGTTTGCCCCGGCATGTGCTGCATTTGATGATGCGGCGGCTGCTTGGGTTGCAGCTACAAAAAAAAAAAGGGCAGCTGAGCGGGATGATGACGACGACAACGACGATGACGACGACGACGTTGAGGACAAGCTGACAGACAGACAGACAGACACACATTTGCCCTGGAGCCTTAATAGTGCGGACTGTGTGCTCCGGGATCGAGATCGTGGCGCGGTGTGGAGTGTGGCAAGGGCTTGGACTGCCGTCTGCCCTTTGTGCTTTGTCAAAGGGAAATTTTATAAGATTTTTAATGCTTCGCGCTTCATAAAAATGTTGCCGTGGCTACAGAACGGAATGCAAATAAATTGGCTTCACATGGCTTCACAACCAATGGCAGCCCCGAAGCCTTTAAGCCAATTTCTTTTATGTTTATGGATAGCCATTTCTATCGCTATCTCGCTCGCTCTCTCCACCTCTTGCACTCTCACTCTTTACTCTATGCTGTACTCACTTTTATCGTTCTATCGTTGTGTATTTGATTAACACGTTATTGAAGCTGCGCAAAATGCCAAAATGGCCCAACAGTTTTTCGTTTTTCGCTTTTTTTTTTTTTGGTAAAATATCCCCAAATTTACATGACAAAATTGCTTGAACTTGCCAACACGAATTTATGCAAAATTTATTTGGCATTTGCATACTACCCCCAACCTGGTCTGCAGCATACATTTTGGCACAGCACACATACAGTATTAACATAAAAAAGGTAACTCTGCAAATACTTTCATCGGTTTAAAAATAATTTATACACAGCAAGCCAGCTAAGGAATTTTGCCAGCAGCTGAGAAATTCCAGGTGCAGAAGAAGCTGTGAAATGTTAGCATCACATTAAAAAGTAGTTAGATGCAGACCCGTTTAAATTTAAGCAGAGTACGCGAATTTTACCAAATGGTAGCCTATTTTGACGCAATTTTGTTTGAAGGCATATTTGATGCTGATTGGTAGAAGAAAATTCTGATTCAATATATTCATTCAATTTCATCATCACCACAACGTAAATTAGTGATATATTATAGTTAAAACTTTTAATTCCATTAATTAAATGAAGTTACTCAAAAAATAATATATGTATATATGTAAATACACTCTGCCTATTCAATATTAAACCGCAACTGACACGTTCTTGATAGTTTATTCCACAATGTATTAATTCCCACTCTTAGGTCAGAGCCAGACTAAAATGGAAAGTATTTGAAAGACAACATTTCAAATAAAACAAATTGTGTTTGGCCGCTTCCGGCCATACAATAAAAATAAATAAAGAAATGAATGCAATTTGCTTCTGCTTACCTAAGCGACATTTATTTTTAAAATAAATAAACTTATTGCAGTCGTGTACATCTTTCAAATACCCTGTTATTAAAGTCAGAATATTAGAAGAACTTATTTGCAATGCCTGCTTAACGTCATATCATACCTTAAAAAACAAAACGTTAAATAACATTCGAAATAATCTAATTGCAGGGTATAACAATCAAAATATTTGTAATTCAAATACATATTTAATTGCAGCAAATAGCAATAATTTTCATTTTTAATGAAGCAACACCTCATTTTAAATACTTTTCACCAAAATTCGCTATGAATTCAGTGCGAATTTACCGTGCGTACAAAAAACATCAACCGCAGTACATTAAGGTTCGCTGCCTGGCAACCGACTCGTTACGCGGCAATCCAAAAAAAGAAATTAAAACCAATTAAAAATGGAAATGTTGAATGCAACGAACAAAAAATGAAAATGAGCACAGTACAATTATAATATTATATACATAAAACCATTTCCACCCGGGAGCAATAAACGCTTACGCAATTTAATTGCGCACAAAATGGCACGAAAAAATATGACCAAATAAGAAAATAATAAAATAACAACAAAAAATTCGAATACAATTGCCCAAAGCTCGTTTTAAAATTGCAGCTTAATTAATATAAAATAAAGTACAAAAGGCAAAAGCAAATGAGAACCTTTTATAAATCGACGTATTTATAATCATTTGTTCTGTTTTTTTCGCCAACAATCTTTTTAAAAAGGTATTGTAATAAAAGAGCAAGTTCCACGAATTCAATCGAGCTTAAGCAAAATTTGATATTATTAAAAGGCCACTGTAGCTAGCAAAAAAACTGAATGAAAATTCAATTCAAAATTACTTCCACTTTTACACAATATATTTTTAAAATATACATAAATTCAAAAATATATTTAAATAGGTCAAATAAGGTATTAAATTAGGTTTAATTTTTTTATGTAATTTGAAAATGTGAATTTGTATCCACACTTCGTTTGGAATTGTTTATCGTGACCGATCACTGTACTGTAGTAAGCTTTGCTCTCTGATTTTAATCAAATATCACATCAGCTTATCGACCTGTATAAACTGTCGAGTATATTGCACTTGCGATACGTTAAGCCAAATTTATTTTGCATATTTCAATGAGAGAGCCAGCTCATCTGTTTATATAATTTTCATTTTCAATTTCATTGGAATTGTTTTCAATACAAGTATTTGTTCCTTTTTTGTTCCCAGAACATATCAAAAGTCAGCTTTGCGTTCGAAATGAAAAATCCCCTAAAATATTCAAATTCAAATTGAAATTGAGTTTGCACAAGTCAGATAAGTGTCAGAGTTTTTGGCTCTAAGTTTGACGTATTTTTTGAGCCACCTGTCGCTATATTTTTTTTTGGGATTTGTTCAAAATGAAATGAGCAGGCTTCTTTTCGGAGAGGAAGATCGAGAAAATGAGGAGTAGTCAATTAAGTAAGTAAATGCCTGGGTTATTAGTGCATTCTCCATATGCTTTTATGCGTTTCTCGTATGCCTTAAAGCCAGAGCTCTCTGCTTATTAGTACAAAAATATACGAACATATATATTTATATGTATATATATATTTTTTTTATTTGCGCCAAGTATGCAGCAGCATACAGGACCTCTGCCCGGCGGCTAAGTGTGGCGTATCCTTGCAGTTGCCTCATTTTCATATTGCTTTTGCCGGCTCATCATAATATTGCGTCGCACCCCCAACGAGAGCAGCAGCAGAAGCTGTGGATGGAGCCGGGGCACCCTTAGGCCATTCTTCAGTGTCAAAGCCAGCACACACACCTCACACACGCACATATAAATACACACACACACACACGTACACACACACTGTTTAATGCGTGTCGCTCACATTTTATGAGCTGTCGCAAAGTGCGAGAAGGCAAATGGCAAACAGGGAAAAAAATATAAAGAAAACAGGAGCAAAAAAAAAAAAAAAAAAAAAGAGAGAAAGTAAAAAGGAAGTGCGCGTTCACCCAGCTGTGACCAGCATCGCAAATAAATGAAAAAAGTTAACGAAAATCAAGCAGAAACAGCAACAGCAACAACAACGTCAGAATGTAACCATAGGTAGAACGTTATTGGTCATGTTGTTGCGTCCTTTTATGCTGGCTCTTATTTAATTAAATGTCAAGGGCTGGCGTTCGTTTGACCCAACGGGCATTTGATTTGATTTTTAGATACATCCGTACCAATGACAGCCAAACAATTGCACAATTTGAATTTCGGCAATGTACAAAGCGAATTTCATTTGCAACATTGAGTTTTGCCGATACAAATGGAATGGCATTAGCTGAAAGTGCTGTTAACCAATATAACATTAATCTAACATAGTCGATTGAAATAAAGTATAATATAAAATACATTTAGGGTAATACAAAATATTAGAATTTATTAATTTAGAAAATTACTTCGCAACTCTGCTAAAATGTGCCTTGAAACAGCAATTGAAAATTATGAAAAATATGTTTATTATAACATATTAATTCCCCTTGACTCAGCATATCGTCTTTGTGTTATGTACACGTCATATAAATGCCAAAAAGAAAATGATCACACTGTCTGAAAGCTTTCCACTTGACAAAATAACAATAATACGCCCGAACGCAATGCTTTCAATTTATTCAACCATAAATAACACTCATACGCAATGTGTGCGGCACGTGTGTTTAAGCTTGTCTCATATTCGTTTTCTGAGTATTTAGCAAGGTTTTTGTATGTGGAGATTTAATTATCAACTAATTGATTTGCACGCCAGCATTTCAAATAATCAAACAAAATCATTGGAAGTTATTTGTCAATATGATTCGTGAGTTCTCATAAAATGTACAATTTGGATTTTACATTTTTGTGCACTTAATTTCACGCTTCGAAGCGCTAACTGAGGCCTGAAATCATTTTGATATTGTTTGTGATATCCTGGAAGCACTGAGAAGGTGATAAATGGTAGATGTCACCAACTATTGGGATCAAGAAATAAACCTAAAGACTAAATATGAACTTGTTATAAAAATGTGAAATATGAATTAAATACTTTCATAAAAGTAAAAAAGATTAATTTACAGGGTATTTTGAAGCTGCTTTTGCTTGATTTCCAGCGTTTTGACTTGTGTTTGTTTGTTTTTGCACTAAATAAATGCGACAGTTGATTATAAATTGCATGAAAAAGCAATTTTCTTCTTAATTTGCAGCTGATGTATTGCATTTAACGAGGCATTCTGGTTTGCCAAGGGGAATGCTGAACATTTTGGGCACACATACGAACGTAACATATATCGACGCAGAGAAGATGCCAAAAGCAAGGCATACCACAAATGTTTCAAATTATTATGCTAATATGTCATTACATTTAATTAACCACATTTGCCAGCGACAGAAAACTGAGCTGAATGCTGAAGGACATCAAAGGCATTCTGTAGCGCGACTTGCATGTTGCCACAGAGTAATTAGAGCTACCCTGGCAACTCTGGCTACAGCCCAACTACAACATATTATTAATAATGCACCGAATGCTTTGCTATTTGCGGCTTACGTCTGATTAACATTCGACCAAAGTTTGGCTTTAATTAGTTCTAAGTGCGCAGTGTGATGTGCGTTTCGCTGGTTGGTGTTGATGTTGATGTTGATGTTGATGTTAATGTTGCTGGCATATGGATCAAATCAATTTGTAACAAATTCAATTTGACTAAACTCAGTAATTTCAATACAAATGAGCTTGATTCTTTTGGGAAGACTGTGGAGAACCAGGGAAAACTGACGAAAATTGGACAAAACGAAAAAGAAAATTGTCCATAATTGCGTGTCGTAAAGTTTTCAACTTCTATTTGAGTTTTGTGACAGGATTCGCCCTGAGAAAACAACAAGTTGTTGTTCGGCCTGGCCTGCGGTGGACTAAACAATTTTCCAAACTAATGCCTCATCACTCCCCAGCACGTCCCCCCAAAAAACTTAACCGCAAAAGCCTCCTTCCAGCAAGGACCTGCACATGTGTAGACAAGAAACGACGGCATGGAAAAAAAGAAAAAGAAAAGCGAAAACTAAGCTAAGCAAAAACCGAAATCCCAAAAATCCCTTGATTTATTTCTAATGCTCACGCACACACACATGCGGCAACTACATACATACATGTGATGGTAAATAGAGCAAGTGAAAAGTTGTCTGCGACAACAACAATTTCAACATATCCCGCAGGAACTAAATTGTGCCAGCGGCGGTTTCTTTGCTACCTTCCGACCGCTCTTCTCTCTCCCCCTCTCTCTCTATCTCTCTCTTTCTTTCTCTTGGTTGTCCCTCTCTGCTCCCCGCTTGCTCCTCGTCCTCCGCTTAGAATATCCTGCTGCCGCTGGCTCTTAAGGAATTGTGCAAAAAGCACGAACATGCAAAGTGAAGCTAAACGAAAGTGCCTCAATTTAAGTTGTAAGCTGATTTGCTACAGCACACACGAGTAATATGGCTGCACACACACACTCACACACAAACACACACACACACACACACACACACACTAACACACATATGCTGTCACATTTGTATCTGCACTTCATATGCGTGAGTTGCTTTGCCGGCAGCTTATTGAAGTAGAAAAACTTTTGGCTGTAACTGTAAGAGCAAATGCTCAAAATTAAGGCAAAACTTTTGCCATTCCTACCCAGCAATTGACAAATCGAATGGGGTATGATGGTCCATAAGGCACGATACAAAATAGTAACTGCAATTTGGAGCCTAAATAAAATACAGAATATACAGCAAAGAATCTGAAGTGTGCATAATTGGAAAAAACGGAGATGTATCAAAGGGAAAATATTTAATTTGGAATTTTGAATGTGGAATAAGGAGTAGATAATACAATATATATCATATATATAGAAAAGGAAATATTAAATAAGGAATATGGGATACACCAGTAAAGGAAAATAATATATGTTATATATACAGAGAATATAAACTAGAAATATTCATTATTGAATTACTCATTTAAATTAGAATGAAATATAAAAAATGGACATGTGAAAGTGAACAAAACGAGCAAACAACATGAAATATATAAAACAGAGAAGAAACGACAAAAAGTGAAACACAAATAAATTGAAGTGGAACAGCGTAACACGAAATGATATAGTGTTTATTCTGTGGCATCCTGGAGTATCTACGATTTATCAATGCCGAGCCACACTTCATTTCTTGGACCGGACGCGTCTTGTCTTCGCTTCGGATTCTTTTTGGTCTGATTTTGACACAAATCCCTTTGGTGCTAAAGCAATTTATGCGGTTGAAGCTATCGGGCGCAGCGCAAAACACACACACTCTCCTAAACACACACACACACATAGGAAAACCCAAGCAAGGATACCCAGAGAAGATGTGCGCCCTGAATATGTGAATACGCTTTTTGTATGGCCCACATGCACTTGACTGGGTTTCTCGGTTATGGTTGGATGGCTGGCTGACTGGTCGGTTGGTTAGATGTTTGGCTGTTTGGCTGTTTGGATGCTCGGATAGTCGGATGGTTGGTTAGAGATTGGTTGCTTCGTTGGGCTGCATAAGTGCAATTTTATGTTTTTGGCCCCAGAGTTGATAAATGGCGCCCAAAAGCGCCCGGCCCCAAAAACGTATGCATTTCGCAAATCTCAAAGCCAATTCCCAGCCTCGGCATCTCATGCTCATCCTCATCCCAACTACTGCTGTAAGTGCACACGTATAAACAACAACAATATATTACACATAAAAAATGTAAATTTCTGCACATAAATTTACAAATTGTCATGCATACCTACGAGTACATTTTGTAGACATATTTTTCATGTCTGTGTCATATCACGGCCCAGCAAACGGCCAATGGAATATATGTACAATAAGCCATGGCCACAACCACAACCACGCCCCGCCACGCCTACCTTTGGCTAAAACGTGATCGCAGATAAAAAGGCAAAAGAAGAAAAAAGAAAAGAAATAATGCCCAAACATTTCATGTCATAAATTTATCAACATAAGCGCTAAAAGAATCCAAGCACAAAGCAATGCTCCACAAACAAAAGTCGCATATATTATAGAATTTCAAATGTCGAAGGCTTTATACTCTGGCAGGTAATCTATCGATAACAATAAATAAATCAATTAAACTTGTTTTAATAAATGTCCAATTTACAAAAGTAAAAAGTCATACTGAAATTTCAAACCAATTCCAATATATATCTGCAATATTTGCTGCCTTAGTTTTACAGAATATTTAATTAAATAAGTTGTATTCTACACTTTAATCGAACACAATTTAACATTTCTTCCATAACCCAAGAGCATAACCAACAAATTGAGCTAAAATTTCGTTAATTCGAAGTGCAAACGGCAAGCATTAATCAAAATACCCGTTACACGTATTACGAATAAATATTGATTTACCATTTTTTGCGTTTAGAACATTAATTTATTTAGGGGGCACAACAGCGCCTACCGCCCTTTTTGTGCTCTCACTCTTCTCCGATATATGTATATATAACGGCTGCTGTTGTGTAATGTCAGAGAGAAAGGGCGATAAATTAATTTAAGTGCCTGAAAATATTTTTGATAACATAAAATCAAGCAATCCGTTCCAGAGATCTGCCTTTTGGGCAGGCCATTAAACGAAACGAGTTGAATTCAGCAGTTAAATGTCTTTATTTTTTGGGCCCAGACTCCTTTAGATGCTGTGGGGCAAATGGGGAGGGGGTGGAGGGGAAGGAGTCGACTAGGAAAAGGGCAGGCCTAGGCAGCATTATAGCAACTTTGCACATTTTATTTGTCTTACGCTTGAAAATTTAATTAAAAAAGTCGACAGCAAACGAAGTTTTAAAGAAAATGTTGCCCGGCATTAACGTTCGAGTTGCCTCAGCGATGAACTGCAGACGACTGTAGGGAAAGACGAGGACAGAAGGATGAAAGGAGTGGGGGGGGGGGCAACTTGCCAAAGTTGCCGCATCGTTATCGGCGCCATCATCAGCAAAAGCAACAGCAGATACAACCACAACAACAACAAGAACAACAGCACCGAACGCAGTGAATTTCTCTTCGATTCCTTCGTTAGCAATACTTTTTAGAATAAATTGTGATGGTCTTCCCCCCTTGCTGCCCCCTCAGTGGCAAGATGGACGAAGAGGCAGCCAGCCAGCGAGCTGCGTGGGCGGAGGTAAATTGTTGAGCGCACAGAGACGCTTTTGGGATGCGGATGCCATGCTTCGTTTATGCTTCGTTTGAGTCGCCGTTGTTGTTGGCCCTGGAAAATTAATTGCATGCAAATATTGGCAGAGCGAGAGCAAGTAAATATAATTTCGTTGTTTGCTCATAAATACGCATTATTATTTGGGGAAAAAATACACGATTCAAATGAAAATAGAAAACTACCCGCACAAAGCAACAAAGAAGCGAAGAGGAAAAGCGAAAAAACTTGCTAACGAAAAAATAATACTCTAAATGTGTCTAAATCCACGTATTATTGTGACATATATATAAATAGAAATAGGACGTATTTATATATATATAAAAAATATATATATTTTTCAAAATATGTATTTATTATGCATAAACATTTTTTTTGATTTATTAAATTAAATTGAACTTAATTTAAGTTCCAAATTTACTGAATTGATTCCACAATTACCAAAAACCATTAAAAAAAAACCATAGCATACCTTTCAGGGCGTTAGTGCACGAAAATTTCAATACTCGAGAAAGAAAACATAACAAAATTAAATCGAATTTGGTCTCAATCGAGCTTAAAGTCTCCCACAATGAATATATGCATAAAGCAGTTATAAAAAAACCTTAACTAATGGACTTACTTTGAAACTTAAAGACCCGAATGCATAATTACAAAATAAAATATTTGAATAACGTGATTTGAAAAGGGCACAAATGTCATACATAAAATTAAGTTATTTAGCACATCAAATACATTGAAGTAGTTAAATAAATACAGACACATGTACGTAAAATAGACTTGCGTCTTGAGTAAATTCGCTGGGCAAATAACGTACGCCAGGCACTGTCATATTACAATTGATAGCAGTGGCCTCAGGAGATACACCTTGTCCCAAAGGATATTCCCATTTTACCCTTTGAGTGTGCCAAAGAAAACTACCCGACACAAGTGAAAGGTAGCAAACAAGAAATCAAAATGGCGTCCGATAAGAAATAAAAGGATTTCAGCAGATAATTGTGGGGAGGGGGTTAGACGCAGGGGAGCTGCATAGATTTCAAGATTAGCGTGGCAGATTTCAACATTATCTAATCGCTTTAAACAGTTTGTGAAAATGTTTTTGCTTAATTAGCAACATTATCTTTGATGGGGTCACGCTCAGCTGCCTGAGCCCCAAGTCGTGTCGGAATGCCAAGTCTACGAATCGCAATGGAGTCTTATTTTAACGGGAAATGGGGGGGGGGGGAAATGTCAGGGGGAAACTGTTGCCAGGGCGCTGATAAATAGCGTTTGCCGCTTCAAGGTGGTAATTAATGGGCAAGCAGAGTGAAGCCATTTTCAAGTGATAGAGTGTTATAATTAATAGGCGCGATAAGCACGGCGTCAAAAGGAGCCAGAAAGCCGAATGCACGCTCATCAGGTGGAAAAAAATACACCCCCTTTTTGGGTGCCTCGCCTCGAGACAATGTTGCGTAATTGCCCCATAATTGAACTAATTAAAGTTCGACAAAAGTGAGCCGAAAAGCGATTTGAGTCAGCGAAAAAGTGTGAATTGTTCAAGTGTTGCGCATAATCGTCAAACACTTGCTATCGAAATACGCTTTCGAAACTTTGCTCATAAATTATTAGACAAAATTGGACACAGCACAACTCGCTGGAAAAAAAAAGGAAAGTGTACAACAATTTTAAACAAAGCTAGCAAGAAGTAACAAAAAAAAGTAGCAACACTCTCAGCTTAAAATGAAATATGACTGCAAAACAGGCTAAAAGTTAAATAATCACAGTCATGTCAGATAATAAATGATTAACGTGCCTTTTGCGTACATCCCCCGGAATTGCTGCGAGTTAAATCCAAGCCATTTGGGGTCATTTATTTCGAGTCTTGAAGCACAACAAGTTGCCAAGTTGGAACTTCAATGCGCCTCTCTCTCTGTATGCGATATTAAATTTTATCTGCAGCCTGTCCCGGTTGGATGGGGGCTTCTGCACTTCAATTGAAATTGATGAGGACCAGCCCAACAACCACAACAATATCAAATGAACCCTTAGTTACTAAGACATGAAGGAGACTGAGGCAACACTCTGTTTGTGTTTTGGGTTGCTCTGTAAATTTAATGAGAAAAAATAGTAATTTAAAAATATTAAGTACACAATAAAACAATATCTTTTCTTTAGAGTTTGTTGAACTATTCATTTTAATAGTCGAAAAATATATTTTATTTTAATTACAACTGAATCCTTTCCTGAACTTGTTAGCATATATTCTAGATTTATTTATTTTTGATTTGTATTAGCATTAATATAATTGCCTACTCTTCTTTTAGAGTATTTTATATTATTCGAAATATTCATTTAATTATTTTCTTATATATTTTCCCCTACCCAAGCTGTTGCATTTCAATTTAAAAAAAAATAGTCTTTTTTAAAATTCTTTCTTTTGCATTTTGAATCTATCCAAATCCAACGTCTCGTCTCAAACAGCCTTAGTAATATTAAAATTATAATGCTTTCAATAATATTGCACTTCGAATGTTCCTAAATTTCATGTGGTAAATTTGCCTAATTTAAAAGACAATTTATTCAATACTCTTACAATCGTCTGCTTGCATTGATCGAATCTGTGTGATCTTTTGCAACGACGTTCTAGCTGACAATTTATTTATACACACACATCTCTGTACACAATTGAGCTAACGAATGTTGTGTCTCTACAAAATATAGAATACGCCCGACAACAACGCAATTTAGAATTAGAAACTCAGCTGGCAAAGCAGCGCCGTGCCACGGATGATCCAATGGGCAATCGGAGTATTTGGATTGCAGCTGAGCAGCATGGCAACAACAAAATTGGTACTGTGTCCTGTGGTGGACAAAACACCACGACGCTCGGCCGTCTTGTACATGGGACACGTGTAACTATGACGTTCCGGCAGATCGACGCGTTTCAGGGGGCGCAACCAGATGAGGGGCATGGTATCGAAGAGTTCACGCGGTCGTGATTCGGCCAGATATTTATGTTTGCGATCCCAGCAGGCGCCCTCCAGGAAAATGCCATAAACGTAGACACCGTCGGCCGGGGCAGCGAGGCCCTTGATTTGATGCTCCTCCAGCGAAAGCACATCGTAGTCGAAGGCCAACAGATCGATGGAGATGACATATTTGCGAGCGTAATTCTGCTGGGCGCCCGTCAAGAAGGCCTGTGTGAAAAAGAAGCCCGACAGCCAGAAGGTCGATGGAGCGCCATGGTCGTACCAATGCTGTGTGGGCAAAAGCAGCAAACAAAAAGAGGGTCAACATTTGTGCTAGTAGGCAAACGCCCCAAACGATTGAGCAAACAATGCCGGGTTGGTTGCCAATGGAAACCAGCGAAACTCACCTGCAGGAATTCGAGGCGACGCAAAAAGTCCGTGACATAGCTACCAAGTGGCTTGAGACTCGGATACGATTTGCTGGCCCACATGCCAGGTATTTTGGCAATCAGCACAGACTTGTAGACCGCCTCCACGGCAGCGGACATTACCACCAGGCCTGCAACACACACAAAAGAAAAGACAAACAAATTAAAGTCGAGCAGCAGAAAGTTATCAAGTAGGCCGAATCGAATTGAGAATTCAATTAGTGAAGCGGACAATCAAAATCAAATGAACGAACGCATCAATGATTAACTCAAAGTTACTTCTTTCGGCATAAATAAGTGTACACGAAAATACTTAATACATTACGATTGATTAGCTGCAAATTAATAAGAGGGATTTGAACGATGCCGGCTCAAGATGATCCGGGCATAATGAATGTGCTCTACGAGGCGCGTCGATTGCGCCACAGCAGCTCCACGTCGCGGCACAGCTCCTCGCCCCGCGTTGCCCCCCTCGAGCAGAGAAAGGTCAATTCGAGGGAGTCCGTCCAGTTGCTGGTGGAGCCGCCGAAGCATGCCAAGCGCGTGACCTTCAGCAAGCAGCAGCGGCGACATCAAACCGTCGTCAAGGATACAGAAATGCAGACGGGATTAACCTCATGCTTGATTACCAATCCCTCGCTGGAGCCACGTGTGCCTGGCGGTGAGTCCCGCTGGCCATTGTCCGCCTAGTCTATAGTGCTTCTACTGCTTTCAATAGGTGCGAACAATCCGGCGGAGCGGAAGGTGGGCTGGCTGGCGAGGACGGACAGCGAGTGCCAGTTCAAGGCGCCGGGCATTGAGTTCCTCACGGAGCGCGATACGAACGTCATCACGTTCGAGGTGAAGATGCGCGATTCGGTGCAGAGCGTCAAGGACTACACAACCAAGTGCGATTACTTTCCCAAGTTTGTGGACAGGCGACCCTTCAAGGATCAGGCCACTCAAACGCTCTACAGGTAGTCCAACTCACAAACTTCTTAAATTGTTTCATTACATTTATCTTTGATTGAGGGTTTTCTTCGAAGTAGCCCAAACAATTTGGATTGCCTTTGACTTAACTTTTTTAATTCTTCCATTTTTTTTACTTAATTCCTCATTAATATATCTTATTTATTCCTGCATATCAACAAATGCATTACATTTTAACAATTTATACTTTAAATTCCTTCCTTTTGCTATCTTTAATCCTTTAAATATTATTTGTATTTATTTGAAACTTAAATCTTTAAGTTTTATTACTTAACTTTTTTAATTCTTCCTTTTTTTACTTAATTCTTCATTAATATATCTTATTTATTCCTGCATTTGTTGCTATTACATTTTAATAATTTATACTTTAAATTTCTTCCTTTTGCTATCTTTAATCCTTTAAATATTATTTGTATTTATTTGAAACTTAAATCTTTAAGTTTTCTTACTTAACTTTGACTTAACCTTTTTAGTTCTTACTTTTTTTTTCTTAATTCCTCATTAATGTATCTTATTTATTCCTGCATTTTTTATATTACATTTTAACAATTTATACTTTAAATTTCTTCCTTTTGCTATATTTAATCCTTTAAATATTATTTGTATTTATTTGAAACTTAAATCATTAAGTTTTATTACTTAACTTTTTTAATTCTTCCTTTTTTTACTTAATTCCTCATTAATATATCTTATTTATTCCTGCATTTGTTGCTATTACATTTTAATAATTTATACTTTAAATTTCTTCCTTTTGCTATCTTTAATCCTTTAAATATTATTTGTATTTATTTGAAACTTAAATCTTTAAGTTTTCTTACTTAACTTTGACTTAACCTTTTTAGTTCTTACTTTTTTTTTCTTAATTCCTCATTAATGTATCTTATTTATTCCTGCATTTTTTATATTACATTTTAACAATTTATACTTTATATTCCTTCCTTTTGCTATCTTTAATCCTTTAAATATTATTTGTATTTATTTGAAAATTAAATCTTTAAGTTTTCTTACTTAACTTTGACTTAACTTTTTTAATTCTTACTTTTTTTTTCTTAATTCCTCATTAATATATCTTATTTATTCCTGCATTTGTTGATATTACATTTTAACAATTTATACTTTAAATTTCTTCCTTTTGCTATCTTTAATCCTTTAAATATTATTTGTATTTATTTGAAACTTAAATCTTTAAGTTTTCTTACTTAACTTTGACTTAACCTTTTTAGTTCTTACTTTTTTTTTCTTAATTCCTCATTAATGTATCTTATTTATTCCTGCATTTTTTATATTACATTTTAACAATTTATACTTTAAATTTCTTCCTTTTGCTATCTTTAATCCTTTAAATATTATTTGTATTTATTTGAAACTTAAATCTTTAAGTTTTCTTACTTAACTTTGACTTAACCTTTTTAGTTCTTACTTTTTTTTTCTTAATTCCTCATTAATGTATCTTATTTATTCCTGCATTTTTTATATTACATTTTAACAATTTATACTTTATATTCCTTCCTTTTGCTATCTTTAATCCTTTAAATATTATTTGTATTTATTTGAAAATTAAATCTTTAAGTTTTCTTACTTAACTTTGACTTAACTTTTTTAATTCTTACTTTTTTTTTCTTAATTCCTCATTAATATATCTTATTTATTCCTGCATTTGTTGATATTACATTTTAACAATTTATACTTTAAATTTCTTCCTTTTGCTATCTTTAATCCTTTAAATATTATTTGTATTTATTTGAAACTTAAATCTTTAAGTTTTATTACTTAACTTTGACTTAACTTTTTTAATTCTTACTTTTTTTTTCTTAATTCCTCATTAATATATCCTATTTATTCCTGCATTTTTTGATATTACATTTTAACAATTTATACTTTATATTCCTTCCTTTTGCTATCTTTAATCCTCTAAATATTATTTGCATTCATTTCAAGCATAAATTTATTATATTTTTAAATCGTGATTTTGTTAATTTGTCATTTTAGTTTATAATTTATTAATTTTTGTAATTACTGCTTCTTATTTTTATATATATATTTATATACATATTTATATTCTCTAAGTGATTTTATTTCTTTTTTAGTTGATATACATTTATTCGATTTTTTTTTAAATTAAAATGTAATCTAAATATTTTTCAGTCACGTATTATCAATTATATTTCTTAGTTTTATTTATTTATTTTATTTTATAAACAATATACAAAGATAATGGTAATTTAAGAGTACTAATTTTTTCCTTCGACTATCATTATTAAATTTTTAATTTATTATATATTTAGTACTTTAATTTTTAGTTTTAATTTAATCAGTTAATTTTTTTTTTTTTTTTTTTTTTTCTTAATTTAGTTTATAAAAATAGTTGGTTCTATATTTAAAACCACTTGATAATAACCCACTCATAATTTAGGGAATCTTCTGCCCAAACCGTCGCCTACTTGCCGGACATTGAGGACAAGGAGCAGGTGGAGCACCTGGAGCTGTTCAACCTGGCCGCGCTGCTGCCGGGCGACAAGCCGCCAGGACTCTACGAGGTGGAGATTCTGGAGCGAGCTCGCAAGCGTTGGGCCTTCAATCGGGCGCTGAAGACCAACTTTATGCAGCAGTTGAACGAGGCACGCGAGAGCGCGATTCACAGCAAATATCGGCCCATACTCGAGGCCTTCGAGTGGGAGCAATGGATCGAGCGGGAGGAATACATACAAGAGTGCCAGATGATGCGTCTGGAGATCGTGATACGCATGTTTGACAAGCGAGAGAAGCAAATGCACACGGAGTCCAAGACTCGCATCGAGGAGGCATGTGCCACCATCGAGAAGCGGCGTCAGCACGGACTGAACAAGAACGAGATCGAGTATCAGCGGGCGATGCGACGCCTGCAGATCGAGCACGCGGGCACCTCGCGACGCTGGAAGAAACAGAGTCCGGTGCAGGCGTTGGGTTCGCCTTGCTCCGAGTTCTATGGCCCGCTCTTGCGGCATGGCGTCGATCCGGCGCGTCGCAATTTCGTGGGCGATGGCCGCAAGGCGTTCGACATGCGCATCGATAGTCTGGAGAAGCGCGTGAACATGGACAAGCTGGAGTGTCCGTTCACGAAGCTCAAGGAGTGGTCCAAGCCCAAGGAGTATGTGAAGGAGTACGAGCAGAACTTCTGCTCCGACAAGCATCTGCAGAAGCTCTACGAATCGCTGAAGACGCTGCGCTCGCAGGCCACACGCCAAAAGACGGCGCCCAAGTGCCTGAAGCGCCGTCCCAAGCCATCGTCCGATTTGGACTCGCGCATCAGCTACAACTACGAGGATGTGGATGCCCGGGACTTCTTCAAGGATCGCGCCCGACGCTCCGATGGCTATGAGATGAAAAAGAGCGAGGAATTGTCGCCGGAACAGATGCTGGCCATACACAACTTCATCGAGGACGAGAAGCGACGCAAACAGAGTCCCAACATTGCCAAGCAGATGCTGCGCGAGCGACGGAGCGAGGATCTCGAGCAGCTGCTGCACATATACGAGGGCAGCACCATTGGCTGGGTGATGCAGTTCCTCTCCGAGGAAATGGAACGCCTCAAGGAGCAGCGCAAACTGCACTTCTTCTCCATCCTGGCCCAGAAGGAGCGATGGCGTCGCGAGGCTGCCGAGGCGGGTTTGCGGCAGAAGGAGAACAATTTGCGCAACCTCTACGAGGACATCTTCCAGCAGAGCAATGTGGTGAACAACGAGGTGACCGACGACTACATCAACACCATTCTGACCACCGACATTGCGCACATTGCCGAATACGATGCCGCCGAATCCGTGATGGTTCTGGCCAAGCAAATCGATGTGGACATTCAGCGTTGGCTGGACAACATTAAGTTGGTGCAAACTCCGCTGAGCTACGAACCATTGCGTGAACTCCTGCGATCGATGGTCTTTCCCGATCTGAACACTCTGGTGATCAAGTACGAGAAGAACATGATAGCCAAGTATATCATTGACGATGTGCTGTTCGCACGCATCTGGGATGAGCTGGAAACCTATGACATTGCCTCCACCATTGGCAGTGATCTCATCGATCGTCTAATCGACAACGATCTGTATTTGTTTTCGACGGAAAGCGAGAGCGACACTCCACGTCGCACCTCGCAAGTCGAGGTGGAGGCCATACTGCGCAAGGTGATCCGGCAGGCGGTGCCAGGACGACGCTGGAGGACGCAAACGGAGCGCATAGCGTATGAGAATTCCAACGATCTGTTTGACGGCATTTTCGATCGCATGTTGGAGGAATTTAATCGCGATATTGAGCCCATGGATCCGGTGGAACTGCATCAGGCGTTCTCACGCCAACAGATTAGCAAACGCGACAATATACGCGAATTGGAGGAGGAGAATGTGCAGAAACGGCAGTTTCAGGACAACCTTGCGGAGGTCGCTGATCTTGAGAATATTACACAGACGCAACTGTTATCGCTGATGAGGAAGCTGAAGATCGATAAGGTCACAAAAGTTCTGGCGTCCGATGAACGTTATTTGGGCGATTTTCAGCCATCCAAGCCGGGGGAAACGCACAGCGATGCTTTGCTGCAGGTGCTGGTCTACAATGAGAAGGAGCAGGTGTCCGAGTGCGATGACGACGTGCACAGCATTGTCAGTCTGCTGGATATGACCAACGAGGAGCAGTTTGCAGCCATCAAGCATCCGTCGGTGCAGACAAAAGTTGAATCCTCAAGCTCACAGATGACGAACATTGGCATCGAGTTCGGTACACAGACCAAACACACACGTGAGGATAAGTTACTTCATGCCTTTCACGAGCTGATCGATGGCACGATACCCGACGATTCGAACTTGGAATACGAGGCAGATGACGAGAGCAGTTGGTGGCATGACAACATGTATGATGGCGAGGCAGTAGAGGATGTTCCGGGCATAGAAGATTTCGACACCGATGTGGAGATTTTCAACCGGGAATCAAGAACGAAGGTGTCGTCTGCATCGAAAACTGCATCGAAAACTGTATCGAAACAAACATCGCGAACAAACTTGACAACAGACATAGTAGAGAAGGCAAAAAGCACTCTGCTGCTCGATGAGGAAGACGAGCATATTCGTCCTGCTTCGACCACCAAAGCATCCAACACGTTCTTTGATGCCCGAGCATCAGGCAGGAGTTTCAAGGGCGTCAGCAGCCATTATGATCTGACTGTGGCTCCCGATGACATGACGCATAACGAAATGAATGAAAAGATTATTAAAAGCGACGCGAGTAAAGATCGCGAATAGAAACGTTTTAGCGACTAGAAATGAATAATTGATCATGTTAAATGATGATTTTAAATTAAAAGTTACTTTAGTTATTGGACAGACAACAAACAGATTATCTCCGTCATTTTATATAGCTAGATATCAGAAAGTATTCAAGCTAATGTTACCAAAGTTAGACAAACAAATAATATCGTTCGCAGTTTTATAGCTGGAGTGTAGGCATTTGGTATACTGAAATTGAGTAGTTTCTTAAAGTAGGATAATAAAATATGAAGAGAAGAATTTTTAAAAATATATTTAATAGAAAGCTGTCAAAACTTGTGACAACCCAATTTAAAGGTATTCTTAAATTAAAAACAAAAATAACTGATATCGATATACATACACTTAAACTGTGGCAGTTTTAAAGTAGTTTTCATACCACTTTTATACGAAAATAACAAATATAGATCAACAGTAGATTGATGGTATACATAACAAGAAACTAGTATCTGATTAATTTCTTAAATTAGGAAACTACGATTAAAAGCACAGTCTAAACTATAGTTTAACAAGATAGATGTCAGAAATAATAAGAGCTATAAACTCTTGTAAGCACGACTTTATATTGGATACATTTAAAAAAAAGTGTTTCAAGTTCAAGCTTAGAGAATTTTAGCATACACCCACACATTATACTTACCTATTACAATTATTCTACCTTTTTTCGATTCCCATAACTTACCCTTAATGCCCTTTCGCAGCGTGATGAGACTCGTTCGAATGGTGTTCAGCAGCACATTGAATCGCACCATTTCCTGCACCAGCACCGTATTCATGCTCTCGTTGTAGCGCGTTGGATAACGCAACAAGGCGGCGTCGCGATCGAACAGTTTGGGCAACTTATCGAGAATATCGGTGGCCACGTTGGTCACCACCTCCTCGGGCGTCAGAGCCTTGGAGCCCTCGGCATCGTCCTTGCCGCCGCTGGTGTCCTTCAGTGGCATGTTGTAGAGCGCCACGAAGGGTGGACATGTGGGACAGGTGGGTAAAGCTAGATTCTCGGGGAAACGTTGCGACAACACTTCTACGTAAACCCTTTGGGTTTTCTCCAGCCGCTACAGCGCAAGCATGAAAAGCAAGAAACTTGAGAGAAGCGAAAGAGAAGCAAAGCGACAAAGGCAACTTACGCGTTTCTCATGGAGATCCTTTGTGGGGCGGACAAAAAGTGGACGAATAGTAAAGTTAAAGGACCAAATTTACAGCTAACTAGACTAGACTAATAAAGCCGGTTTCTCATGCTCAAGTTAAAGCGATAGTTAATTACCATTTTGACAAATTTATGGTCTTTCAGAACAAAAAATAATAAGACTTTTAATATAACGAACTTAATTATAAAATTCAATTGACATAACAAATATCAAAAATGGTTATTATGATGAACATTTCAAGACAATCCGAAACAAAAATGAAATTTAATTAAATATAAAAATCCATTTAAAAGATGAGATATTTTCATACATAGATATTAAATATAAATAAAATATATGAATACATACGAGTATATCTGATCTAGATCTATTTGTTCAAAATATATTTAATTTTTTTTAAATTTCAATTTGTATTCTGTGCTTTTGATAAGAAAAAAAAAATTTTTTAAATTAAAAATGCAAATTAATCCTGCTCCTGAATTTTTTGTAGGGTTTGATTTTTCTTAACGAAAGTAAATAAATTATTATGTCCTATAGTGAAATTTAACCTTAGCGACAAGAAATTAAAGATAATAACTTTCATTAACTCGAGGTTGAGAAACCAGTTCTAAAAGAGTAAACTACTGGAGAACTTACCCAACGTTCCTTAAAAGCAGCATTAAAATTGAATCAAGATAAATAAGCAAACATTTAAGCAGTAATGTGACTATAGACTAAAGTAGGAAAAGTCTCTTTTACACCTCTGAGGACTACGCTCTACTTACCTGAGTGAGCAGCGTGTGCGACAACAGCATGTCCGTCTCCTGCTGATCCTTCATGATGTCCGCATTCGCATGGAAGCCAAAGATGGATGGCGGCGATATCTGCGGCAACTCACGCGTGAAATTCAAATACAAGTCGGCTTCCTTGAACACGGGTATATAATAAAAGCCCGTGTCGTCCAAATAGTAAGGTGTCTCCAGATCAATCACCCCCGGACAATAGAATCTATCCAGAATGGTTTTGAGTGTGCGACGATCCCAATCGTCGGTGACACGACCGCCATAATTGCACTCTCCGGTCAAATAGCGCAAGGCATCGTAGTTGACGGTCTCATACTGATTGAGGAACATGCGCAGCTGCATCAGAGAAATGCGCAGATCCGTCTCGTTGAACTCGTAGGGGATATTCCAGCCAATCGGACCGAAGTAGCGTCGCTCCTGGATCACAGCATGGAAGAAGCACAGCGAGTAGATGAGCTGCTTGAAGATGCGCGGTTGCGTGCAGCTCTCGTACCACTCGAGATCGCTGATGGGATCGCTGAGCATGGACCGCATGATGTTCGAACGCAAGCCCTTGGGCGGTTCATTGGTCATCTTGATGCCGTTCTGCAGCACCACAACAGGGAAATGCTCGGCCGGGTATGAGGTGAGCCACAGTCGAAAATCGGGATGCGTGGAGTCGGGCAGCAGATTCTCGCAGACCTTCTCCAGCGAGGGCATGAAACTGGCAGCCAAATGGCAATTCTGCAGCACAACCCAATTGCCCAGCTTGACGCCCTCGTCAATCATCTTGATGGCAATCGGTCCCTGGCCTTGGCCAAGCGACAGCGAGAACAAACGATTCGTGCCGAAGCCCTGATCCTCGGCGAACTTCAGCAGCGTTGCCGTTGGATCCGAGCCGGGCGTTAAAATAAATATCAACGGGACACAACAATGCGAATCGCCAAACGAGGCGCTCAAATCGAACTGCGGCGGATCCACAAACTTGGGGCCCAGTTCGTGGGAGACGAAATTGAGCACAGCCGGCACCAGTTTGTCGGGTCGGAAGCAGCGCAGCAACAGCAGTTTCTGGAAGATGCTCAGACGATCTGACCAATCCTTAGGTATGGACAAATTATCCTGGGGTATTCTCGCATCGAATAGCACTTTCCAGTTGGCTGGATGGGCGACCAAATCTTCGCGCAGCCCATTGAAGTTGGGCAGATTGGAGAGGCGACATATCTCGTCCCAGTTCTGTACACCCAGCCAGGGGGCGGGATTCTTGTGGGGATTCTCGAGGCCAATGCCGCCAGTGAGCAGGAACATCCATTCGGCGTTGTCAATCAGGTTGTCATGCTTCATCAGATTGATGTTCAATATGAGCGAGAACAAGAGCTTATCCTGTCAGGGAGCAGAAATTTCATTAGTTGCCCCACCTTCTCCACCTCAACCTTCAACTCCCCCCACTCCACTCTGCTGCCGATTCACTCACGCATTAAATGGGTTATACATGGGTAAAAAGGTTGCCTCACTCGGCTCTCTCTCCACTGAAATCAAAGCAATTTCCCCAAACGAAGCGGAGCAAAATAAAAAATAAAATGCTGAAAAACCCCAAACAGCGAACACCATTTGCTTCCAGATAGCATTTCAACGTCATCTCCCTCCACTCCCTCCATTTTTCACAAGAAAATTAAAAGCCAGGGATCAAAGGCGAGCTTATGCGGAAGGCAAAGGGCATATCGCATAATTGACTGAAAACATCATGAAGCCAGCCAGCAACTCTCTCTCTCTATCTCTATCTCTTTTTCATCTTGTTTTTTTCTATTTTATATAATTTTTTCCTTACTTTTACTCGCTTTGATTCGAGCTCCATACGTAATCATTTTATTGCAACTGTGAGCGTGACACAGTGGACGGCTAAAATAATGTGTGAACATTTATAGGTGGCAGTGGCCCACGAGAAATTAAATTCCCCAGGTAAAAAAGAGATTCAGCGACGCACATGAATAAAATATAGGTGTAATATGTAATATACGTGAGGCAAGAACAGCTTCAATTCAACATGTGAGTTAGTTTAAATTGCAGAAAGTGATATTACTCTGGTATTTTAGAAATGAAATTTAATTTGAAATCAATTGATCAATTGAACTACAGAATATAAATAGTCTCATCAGATAATTAATAACCATCAGAGGAATACAAAAATATATATATATATTTGTTATTTAACTACAACAATTCTGTACGATATTTTCTAAGAAGAAAATCAGTTGCGGATAAATCTTGATCTAAATATCTTGGAAATGCTTAGCTTTAAGCAGAAAATAATGATTTTTTAAAATGGAAAAATGTGAGCGACGCACCTGGGCGAAACGCCTCGCAAAGCAGACTGTCAATTGAAGTGACAGCAACGTGGCAGGGAATGAAGGAGGAATGGTTTGAGCCAGGCTTAGGAATTATTATAAGCCAGTCGAGCAGAACACGCTGGCCAGCAGTGGCCACAAAGAAAATAAAGCAGCAAGTAATACGCTTCAAATGGAACGCAATGGGATTATATTGCAATTACGACAAAAGGAGTCGAGAGCAGAGTAGAGCAGAGCAGAGTAAAGTTGAGTTGAGTTGAGTGGATAGACCCAAGGTTGAACTAGCTGTTTGATGATAATTGGCATTAAGCTAAAGTACTTACACGCTCGAACAGACTGCGGCAAATGTTGACGTACAGACTGTATGTGAAATGATTCCTCAAGTCGGCCAGGCGTGCGGCAATATCGTCCACCTTTTCCGTGTTGTCAATTGAGCCCATATAAAGGTTGACAAACCACACCAAACTGTACTGATACATGGGATCAATGTTGGCCAGCTCCACTGTAAAAAAACATCCAATTAGCTTATCAATTATACACTGAAATTTCTTGTTTCTACCAATGGTGAAGAAGAGAATCGTTGAGTGCTCTGCAATGGGCACGTAACTGAGACGCGCCAAATCGATTTGCTTCTCGGTGGCTTCCGTGATAATCTGTTTTTCGCTAATGTCATTCGCCAGCGCTTTGGCCGAGCTCAAGATCTGCACCGCAGTCTCGTCCTCGAGTATGTTCTCGGCCGATGAGAGTACCTCCAAGATCTGATCCTCAGTCTCCTTTAACATGCGTTTATTCTCAGCGCCCTGCACTATAAGATTATTCTTTTCCGCCTCCAAATCGGGTCGTTCTCTGGCCACTGTAATGCCCAGCAATTGATCCTGCAACCCTTGTGAGGTAATCATGAAATTCAGCAGCGTCACCTTGACAGCCACCTCTGGCAAATAGTGAGGATTGCGCAGTTTTGTGGTCATGTAGAATCTGTCAAGAAAACCATTAATTGAAATGAATTTACAAAATATTAAGTATACGCAACTTGAAACTGTGATTGTATTCAATCACCGAATCGCCCAGTTTGATGCACAAAGTGCCGCCCTGTTTGAACAGTGTCTTCTGCAATATGGACTCCAGTATGGGATCCAGTTCCTCGCCAATGTTCTCCAGCAGCACGGGCAGACCGAATTGAATGGCATTCTCGAGGACACGCGTGTAATCCGCTTGATTCAATCGAATCACACACAATTTGTTGTTCTTCTCGTAGTTCTTTATCCATTTATTGGCCTGTCCCTGTGGATCAATCATCAAAGGCCAGCGCCGTGCGTTTCTGTAAACCGATTATGACGAAATATCAATTCGGATGGAGGGGGAAATGTATTTTAAAATGTCAGATGTGTAACCAAATTAACAATCAATAAATAAGAATTGCACGAAAGCACATTTTAAGTACAGATACGAAATTCAAATATTTCAGTGAACCTGAAATCAACATTTGAATTAAGCAAAATTCTTGGTATTCACACTTGCGGAATATTTCGCAAGAATTTGATATTTACGTAAATCGCCTCTGGAAATATTGTACATGAAACGGCAACATAACTTCAATATAAAAAAGGTACTTGGATAACTTTTAAGCAAATGCAACACAATCAATGGCAAATCAAAAGCGTAATTTAACATCAACATTATCGAGAACTTGTTGAATAATTCTGAGATTTACAGCAACTGGAATACGTCTTAGTAGCACAAATTTTAGGTGTTTGCATTTTTAATTCATGCATAAATATCTTGCATTTTAAATAAACATAATTGAGACAAATATAGTATGCACTCGAATATAACTGTTTTTTATATATGTTATTATTAGGAAAATGAATTGGATATTATTTCTGATAATTGATTAATGTAGAGAAGATTACCTTAAAAAATATGAATTGGGATTCGTAAAAATTTGAATATTGAATTCTGTGTGTATTTTCTGAAATATATATTTTTAGATCATCCTAATGTGCATACCCTTTTATTTGCATGCCTTACAGGGCATATGGTAAATGCCGCAAATGTATACGAACAACATTGGCTCAACATATTTATGGTCGCAAATATTTCTATAGAAATCACAATATGAAATTAATATAATGCACAGCACTGAGAGGCGGAGCAATGAAATTTAATATATGTATACAAAAACACACACGCGAGGAGTATGTGTAAATATACATATAAATAAATATGTATACATGTTTATATGTTTTATTGTGAGTGTTTAAGGCCTTTTATGCATGGGCGATATCAGCTACAGATACACAGAGATACGCCGCCATACGACAGATACAATAGAAAATCGGAAAAGGCAGAAGCAGGAGTAACAACAACAACAACAACAGCAACAACAAGAAGAACAAAACAAATGAGTACCCGAAACGCGACAAGCATCAGCAGCAGCACATGACAAATTCACACCGAACACAAATTGTTCGTGCGAATGAATGAGCATTTTTGTAAATTGAAAACTTGATGAATGAAAAATATTTGATGGAAAAACAAAAGAGCCAATTCCGAAACACACAAAAAACAGGCCAAAAAACAAGAACTGTCAGCGAATAAATGCGCATACTACCAGACTACTATAACATACTATATGTTATGTGTCCATCCATAGACATATTCATATTTATACAAATTCATCCATAGTATGTATATAGAGTGCAGCACTCGAATATATGTATGTATGTACATATAACACTGGTCAGAGGCAGCACAATAGTTGAATGCAGATACGGAAAACGATTGCAATTGTTGAATGCCTCGACTACTGTAGGCAGTGTGAAAAGCTCGACCAGAGTTCAAAGCACCCACGGGGGAAAAGGAAAAACCGAGTGAATGAAAAGGAAAATAGAGAAAAGGCAAGAGAAACGAGAAAATTATTCACACAATGTAATTGCAGTAAAAGAATACAAATTGTATACAAATGAATCACGCGAAAGGCAAGACTTAATTTTTTCAAATTAAAACAAAAAAACACACAGAATTTAAAGCTTGCAATAATAGTAATGATATAAAACCCCCAACAGAGCATCGAAATAAAAGCTTAAAGCTCAACACAATAACAAAAATTAAATAACAAAAAAATGCTATTCCCCCAAAGGCAATTCTCGTTTATTTTGGCCTTTTCCAAATTAACATTATTTAATATAACATTTATGCAAAGAGACAGCACCCGAAAGTGGCCAAAACGAATCCAGCACCTGCTACCCCACATTAGCAATTTACGTTTAGTCAATGTAGATGGAAATGGAGATGGAAATGGAGATGGAGATGGCGATGGAGATTCCCTGCTGCGCGTCCCCTTGTTGGTGGTCCCTTTGTGTTCGCATCGAGAGGGTCACCAAGTGGTCGACGTGTCGACCAAGTCCAACAGAAATATAGCCCACATGAATAGCAACCGCACGGCAAAAAGCAATACGAAAACAAAGCTAACTCAGGAGAATGGACTGATTGAGCGTCCCAGGCGGGCAAATACCCTGTGAAGCGAACTAATAAAATAGGTTCGACCGCATTCCAAACTTCTTATATTAAATATATTATATAAATATAAAAATATTATATAGTATAGATACATATATAAGTCTGCATTTTCTTTACTTTTATCGTTCTACCTCAACAATTCGAAATAATAACCAATTATATATAATAACAAATGGGAATAGAATATGAAAAATAAACATTATATTGCAACAATATATGTATTGAAATAATAGAAATAATTATTGTTTGTCAAAATAATTTTATCACTCATTCGTCATATTATTATATTAAAATATATTTTGGTAATAAATAAATATATTTAAGAATATTTTATATTCATGAATTATTTAGTTGTTATTTTAGAAAGAACAACTAAGAACTATAAATTAAGTGGCAAGACTTCTTTCCATTATATAATTTTTTGATATTTTTTGAAAAAGAACAGGCTCAACAATTATTATATGCATTAAAGACATTCTACTTATGGGATATTTAATTGAAAAGCTATATCACAAACCCATAGAAACAACAACAGTTTAATCTAGTTAAGACCCAACTGTCGCATTGTTGCTGTCTTTTGAAACCAATATACCCACTTTTTAGAAGGGTATTGCTTTAAGCAAAAACACAACAAGATAACTAAGCAAGAATTCATCCGTCTTGTGTCCAAGTGCAGAGGCAGTAGTCAAGGTAGCAATAGAGCCAAGTGTGTATGTTCATAGCTACTAGCTAGCTGTCAGTAGATGGACGTCGTAGTAAACTGTCGTCTGAGCAAATCCCAACATCATTCATTTGCCATGTCTATTCGATGTAAAAATTAAACGTAATGCGCCCGGAGCGCACATTAATCAATTGCTTATCCTTTGTATGCGTGTGTGAGTGTGTGTGTGTTGTTGCCTCAGAGCTCGCACCTCAGGTATTTTGGGCATGCTCCAAATTACTTTGAACACTTTCCGAGTCAGCAGCAACATCGGCAGCAGCAGCCCAAGAATTTCCTTTATTAAATCGACAGGAGACATGGTATGGCATGTGGCATGTGGCATCGCGACGTTGCCACCGCCACCGCGGCCCTTAGATGACGGTGGAAACTTACCAGATGCGTAAAACTCATACACACGCATCAAACATGAAAATGCTACGCTCTTTTGGGGGGTTGGAGATGTATTTGTACCTTGAACTAAAGCAACCACCGGCGCATGCGGTGCTCCTGTGGCACAGCCACAATGCGGGCGCAGAGGGCGAGAGAGAGAGACGGAAGGGGGAAGGGGGAAGAGGGAAGCACAACCCTCGCCTCACGTGCCACCTTTGGAAAACTTGAAGGCGAAGTGTGTGGCTGGCAAACGCAGCATCCGGCGCTGTTCTCACACTCGCCACGCTAAACACGCTGCGTATCTTTAATTTTCATAATATGCGTGAATTCCAACATTTTATGTTTTGTAATTAGAAAACAACAAAAAGAAAGCAGTCGGCAAAAAAAAAGAGAGGGAGAGAAACGTGCGCCTGACAAACGCCTCCTCGGCTATAATTACCGTGTCAGGTTGCCTAATTGATGTGGGCCTCTATGCGATTAGAATCGGACGTGGATTTGAATTCAATTGAATCGAGGTGAGCCCAAGACGTTGGGAGAGGGAAGTGGGGATCGGACACGAGTCACAGCTGTTGCCCCAACGAACTAAGAGCAATACTGCCAGGCAATTTGTGAAGTCAAGAAGCGCCAACAAATTACAGACAAGACAAAGATTAAACCCTGTAGGGAATTCATGAGAAATAGGATATAAAAGGTCAAGCAAACGTTTTCCAAGAAATATTATGCACTTCCGTGGAAATAATCCACTTGCACGGAATAAGCTCAAATTCATTTTAATAAAGATGAATTCGAAAAAGTAATCTAGCAAAGCTTTAATAAACTGAGAAACTAAAACTTCCAAGAAATGCAAATCCAGCATTAGCGTTTAAATACTGGTGAAAAACTATAAAACTTAAATATTTAAGCTCAACAGCTATCCGTGGAACACAAGCAACAAAAGAAATCAAATTATAACTATAAACTGTTTTCAGTTGAAGCTTTTCCAGGGAATGGTTTCTAAGCTGAATCCAATTGCATTTCGAGGAATTACATTGAAATTTGTGGCATGCCCGAGTCAATAAACAATTCCACAGAAACGCTGCTAATAAACAAAAATTCTAAAGAATTTTGTAATCAAAAGTTCCCAAATCAACAAAAATTTCCAATTAGTTTTGTACTCACTTCATCATAATGGCGCTCTCCACCGAGAAGGCGTCTGTGGGCAGGCCGCAGATGTTCCAGAAACGAATCTCAACCGGTTCGCCCAGCACCGTGGCCAGCTGAAAGTCTGGAGTGCAGGTGACGCCATAGTCGATGCACTTGGTGACCCATTTGCGGATTTGCTTGAGCCGGAAATCGATGGTGAAGGGCCCCAGATAGGCGACAACGCCCGACGAGATGAGCACATCGCCTGTGACGCTCTTGAAGCTCGCCTGCAGGTTTTTGGCGGACTCGGACCAACGAGTGCGTTCGCCGCCCAGGCCAGAGATGAGCTCCTGGGCTCGCTGCAGCTTCTTGGTGCACGCCTCATGCTCCGACAACAGTATGCTACAAAGAAACACTTTCAATTGATAACCGATAACGAACTGATAATGATAATAAATCTCACCCATATTGACGCAGCTGCTCGTCGAGTATCTTTTGAATGGCCGCCAAATTGGCCTCGACACGGGCCAATTGCGCCAGCTTCTCGTTGAGCAGCTTCATGGCCGCATTGTAGGTGGCTTCGGCCTCGGCCAGAGCAATCTTTTTGGGTGCCACAATCTTGGCCACCACGTCGTACTTGGACAGCGCAATGACCCAACGACACAGGCCCTCGCAGGCCGTCGAGGCCGACTTAATCTTGTCCGGATCGAAGGCTTCGTTGCTGAGAATACGCTGCTGCAGCTTCTTCATCACCTCTGGGGGAATGTTGTCCTTGTCAAAGTTGAGCAAGCTGTCGAGAAACTTCATGTCGCTGAGCACACGCTTCGAGGGACCCCAATAGTCCTCGACAGTGCCCACGCCACTGGGATTGGGCACCTTGTCCGGCTTCATGTCCTTCAGAATGCAAACTGCCTCCATCACAATGCGCACACCAATCGGCGGGCTCTTCATGGTCTTGACCACAGCAATATCGGCGGTGGTGAGCGTATTTAAGGCGGATAAAGCAGACTCCAAAATGGGCAAGGCTTCGCCCAGCTTGGCATCGCATTCGTCCTTGATCTCCTGCGCGACAGCCGCCTGCTCCTTGGCCGCCTGCTCGTCGAGTTTGACCAGCTCGCGCTGCTCGGCGGCCAGTTTGCTGTCTGCCGTCACCTTGGCCACCTGCTCGGCCACAATCTCGGAGGCTTCCTTCAGCTTGGGCTCGAGGGCCTGCAATTGTTCCTGCATGACGCCCACTTGCTGGGCGGCGATGTCCAGCTGCGAGATACCCGTCAAATAGCGATTGCGATTCGTCGTTATGTTGCTAAACAATACAATTAATTATTAAAATAATCACATATTAAAGCAATCACTTACTTTCTCTTCTGGCTCAGCAGCGCCTTGAAAGTCTGAATCAATTCCAGATACGAGGTGGGCGTCACGTAGTTGTATCGGCGCAATCTCGCAAAGAATTTCGCCGAAAGTTCCTGGGTCGAGGTGTGGAACTCCATGCACATATCGATGGCTGTTTTGCGCTCCAGTGCTGTCAGATCCTCGGTGGCCAGGAAGCGGGTGGACACCGCGAGCAGCGCATCCTCCGGCCAGGGCTGGAACCAATCGATGGTGCAGCAGTTGACGATCGAGGGAAACTTGCGGATGCGATTACGCAGAGCATCGCCGATGGGCGACATGGCCAGCACAATGTGCAGCTGCTCCTTGCAAGTCTGCACAACAAGAAGGGGTTTAAAAATATTAGTAAATATTAAAGATAAAACAATTTTATATATATAAGAGTATATAGATCAACGATCAGCTCCCACCGTCACAAAGAAATTAAATAGGGCCACGGGACTGCCGTCGGTTTGAACGGCCTTGTCGCGCTGCTTGTCGATTTGCGCCATCTTCTCGACCACCTCGATCTTCTCCTCGTTGGTGAACAGATTGGGCACCTCACCCGAGTTCAACAGATTGTTGATGTCCTCCAGGAACGATTCGTCTTTGATCTAAAACGCTCAAAACGTTAGCCCAGCAATCGAGTACTTATTCAAAATGAGAACAGGAACCAAAAGCTACCTTCGGCAAGCCAAAGAATCAATATCTATGCAGTTAGTTACAGCACTTATTTAATGTGAAAGTCTCTCTTTATGTCTAATATATAAAGCGATTATATATGGTAGAATTAACTGATATTATATGGTAGAGTTGCCCTTGCCAGGCATAAGCTAACCGAACAATCACAAAGTTTTACACAATTTCCCATTCTAACTATTTATAAATAAGGATTAAAGTCGTCATTAATTCTAAATGCAACGCGATTGTTGCTGCGGATCAAACTAACTGGTATTATAAATTTTTGTATTCCTTCAAAAAAATATATATTTGAAAGTATAAAAACGGATAGGGATCTATAGAGAACAATATTGATATTTAAAAAGGAATGCCCATATGACCGTGAAAGTATAATAGAGGGGAACTAAACGAAAATGTAATATAAATTTAATATTCTTTTTGAAAGTCCAGAGAAGCAATTAAAAGTAACTTCTGTTAAGGTAATAAAAATGATCTTTCCCTCGAAATGAATATTTTTATAAGCAGACAGACTAGAATTAAATATAAGCAGCTCTATTAGTTTATCTGGTGTCAATAACTTTTGCAATGATATTTCAAATGATGAACTAACCCAAATAACTACAGAGTAAAAAAAATGATTTACTACATGATAAGCGAAACTAAGTAACTACAGAGCAAATGAAATAAAAAGTATATGTCAATAGTTGGTTTACGATTTCATACCTGTGAGTCCGTAAAGAGGAAGACGCCATGCATTTCGGATGCACCGATCTTGCGTAATATTAATTTAATATCCTCATGATACTCATAAGGACCATACAATCGAGTGATTTCCACTTGGAACAGCTCATAGTCGCATATATGCGAAGCCAGACGAGTCAAGCTCTGGCGCCCGGAGCCCCCGACACCGATGAGCAGAGCATGACTACGTGGCTGCTTTATGATGCGACATATGCGCGACAAATGCTCGATGGCAAAGCGGAATAGGACCAGATTCATTGGTTTCTTGGACATGTTATTATATTCAACAAGATAGGCCTCCACCACACTGCGCAACTCCTCCAGATCCTGCACCTCCACATAGTTCTTGGTGTCCGCCTTTGGGTTCGTGAAATCACAGTAGATCAACTGCCGAAAATCTGCCTCCTCCAGCTTCTTGTCCTTGGCCACCAGGCGACCAAACAAACGTGACGGGTCCATGTTGAAACACTCCTGCACCGTGCTGCACAGCTTGCCAAAGAGCCAAGTGCGATCCGCGTCCTCCACCAAGCGATCGCCGTAGACTCGCAGCACTTCGTGCACCCAGAGGCGACGCATCGAATTCATGTCCTCGGTTGCCTCCGGCACCGACAGCAGCACACCCTGTATCACCCGTGAGAAGTCGCGCAGGTTGAACAGATAGTGCGACTTGGCCGGCGTGGGCAGCAGGTTCAGCTTGGCATCGTTGTACACCGACAACGTGGCGCTCACAATCTCATCGATGCACGGATCAAACTCCTTCGAGAAGCCGCTGTATTCGGGTGTTGAAAGAGCGATTAAATAGGGACAATATGTGGGCTTAATTAAAGATGTATAAACAATAAATTCCGTTTAAAGATTCGTGAAAATAGATTATATACTAGAATACTATCAGGATTATGATTGTATCGTGTATAAAAAATAAATTATTTTAAACTACATTTGCCGAAAATATGTGTTGATAATAAATATTGATGGCAGATTAACTTCTGGTGAAAATATAATCGCAAACAAATAGTTAGCATTATATGTTGATAGCAGATAAGTTTGTGATAAAAAGTACGATTGTAGGGATAGTGTGAATTTTAAATAACAGACTAATTTGCAGCAAAAATAAAGCAGCAGTGAATAAGCGCATTTATGTGTGGATTTGTAGGTCATGATTTGTAGTAGACTAATTTCAAAAGCTATACGATGTTTTTTTCTTATTCAAACCAACAATATAAGAAGAAAGAAATTAAAAAAGTATGCTTATTAAGAAATATAAATATGACAATTAATTAAATTTAAAGCAAAGATTATATAAAGTGAAAGATAAAATACAAATATTTCAAATGCTTAGAATTATTATTTAAAATATAAGAATTATACCGAGAGCCAAGGGAAATTAATAGCACCCTGAATGAGTACAATTATTTATTGCTAAGAAAATATTGTGTTACAAATAAATACTCATATTAATGGTAAAAAATATTAAAAAAATTACTAACGTGAAATCCAAACAACATTCTAACGATCTGCTTAAAATCACGCATATCGCGTGTCACGCTCCTATCTCAAATGAAATAAATGAAATTAATTGACTCACCGCGTGTCCAAGTGCCAGAGCACAATCTTGCCAAAGATGGTGTTCATGATGTCGTCGTTAAAGTCATCGATGGAGATCACATTGAAGAAGCGCTGGAAACGCGGTGTGACCGTATTGCCCGTCGACGGCGGTCCCATGGCGACAATCATCTGCAGATCGATCAGCTTCATGGGCACAATGTTCTTGCGATCGTACCACATCATGTGGTCGAGCATCATGCGCAGCAGCTCAATGGGCGGCTGGGCGCCATAGTTCTCCTTGAGCGGCATGGAGACGTCGTCCACGAAGATGACAAAGCGGCTGTTGAGCGGCGGACCAAAGACGCCCTTGCGGCGCTTGTCCAGCTTGGACATGATAATGTCCTGTGTCTGGTTCGCCGAAGTCTGGGCAGAGAAGCTAATGAGCAGGGGCTTGAACACGGACAGATCCATGCGTGTCAGCATATAGTCCATGATGTAGACACTCTTGCCGGTGCCCGTGGGTCCCACCAACATCAGCGGTTTGCCGTGCCGCACCAGCAAATCGATGACGGCTCCAATGCGGACGCTCTCGTTCGTCTGAATGATGATCTGATTGACGGGAATATCACGTGGCAGCGGCGGCGCAGAGTTGACGTCATCCTGCCACGGCTTCCATTTGCCTTTGCCCTCCTTGATGTAGCGATAGTCGAAGACCGACCCATTCTTGGGTATGGGAAAAATGAAGGGTTTGGCCAGCGTGTCCACATAGAGATCCTCGGTGATGCCGTAAGTGTCGTATATGCTCTGTGGGAAGGTTTTCTCAAGCAGCGCCCGAAAGATGAGATTAAACTTTTCTCTGCTCTCGGCGGTCAATGAGCCGCCCAGCGACCAAATGGCCGAGAACAGAAAGATGCCCTCGACCTGGGCGCGAAAGTCCAAATCGGAAATGTTCGCCACATATTTCTCGTCGCGAAAATCATCGATAAAGCACTCGAAGAAATTCATCAAGCTGACCATCAGATTGGTGTCCGAGGTCGGCGCAATCTCCCGCAAACTCTTTCGCACCACATACAACAACAGGGGGCAGAAGCGTTGAATCAGCATTGAGATTAAGTTCTTGCTCACGCTGTGAAAGGAGGCGGGCAACGTGTTCTTCCAGGAGGTGACCAGCGGCTCCCAGCCCAACGAACTCGGCTCCAAATAGATCATGCCACAACGCGACACTGTCGCCGGCGAAGCCACCTCCAAGTCCATGGGTTCAAATATCAAATTCGTCGAGTTCGAGAGCTGAATAATTTCGCCCGACATCAGACAGAGCTTCTTGTTGTCGTCCAGCACTGTGTTCATGTTCTCAATCCAGATGGCATCGACGGGCCCGTCGAAGATCAACCACTTGCGATCCGGCGAATCGGACACCGCAAAGAGGCGATAGTTCACAGCCAGAATGCCGTCGCTCCACTCGTGAGACACTGCATCAAACTGTCCGTAGAGCTGGCCCATTGTTATGGCCTTGGGATTGATGATCGTGAAGATGGCCTTGTTCTCGGAGCCATCCTTCTTCTCCATGCACTCCAGCGCCTCGGCCAGCACACGATATGTGGTCGACTTGCCACCAAATGGATAACCCACCAGCATCAGGCCGTGACGTACAACAATCATCTCGTAAAGCTGCAGGACAAAAACAATTAATTATGATGATGAGTTTTTTTGTAGTAAAGGCTTTGGGAAAATATAATTCAAACATTTTTACTCCAAAAGCTTTTATATACTCAGACGGCCAGACAGAAAGACAGAAATGGTCATAACAATAGGATATATATATTTATAGTGGCGGTCAGACAGACTGTAAGGCAGACAGATTAGTAGATAGTCGTTGCTATAAAGTATAAATAAATATAAAGCGATCAGACAGACAGACAGATGGAAAAGCGTGTCTATAAACAAGAGAGATAAGTTACTAATGTCGCTCTCATAATTATTGATTTTATACTGGCAGATAGAAGAACGGAAAGAAAAATAGAGAGACATAACTATCAAAATTGTTCTTGTTGATTTTTTACAATTTTTTAGCTATATATCTGCTCAATGTTAAACAAAAAGTTATTAATTATAATACCAATTTTTTTTGTTTCTTAATTATTGCTTTTTGGTCAACAATCAAGTGAACATTTTTGCACTTTAGTTATTGATATATTAAGATAATATTGAAAATATTTTAATTCTTGAAAGTAACTTTAAGCAAAAAAAAATTCTTCACTTCATGAACCTAAAGTTCTTATTTGCAATCTATTTTAGCTAAGTTATTTTTAAATTTAACCAAATTGTTTCCAATTCTTTGCATTTTGTTTAAATTATGTTACAATTTCAAGCAAGTTATAGTAAAGAGCAGTTTAAGGTCGTGACTCACCTGTTGCACCTTCTCGAGGACAAAAGGCGTGCACTGTTTGTTCAGCTTCTCACAGGCCCATTGGGTGCAGGCGTTGAAGACGACGTAATCGGCCTCGGGCAGCGTGACGCCCGGGAACAGATCGGAGGTAATGCCCTGGAACAATGGAATGTCCTGGTTCAAGAACTTGGGCAGATTGACGTCCTTGATGGAGCGCAGCACCAAGATGTCCTCGTTCTCGTCGCGATAGCGCAGCTTCAAGGCGCCAGCTGCCTTCAGCACAGACTTGACAGCGCGCATGCCGTAATCATAATGACACTGGGTGCTCAACTGCTCGGAGCACAAGCGATAGGTGGCCACGATCTTGACCGACAACGGCTTGGCGGTGAGGAAGCCATAAGAGTACAACTCAATCTCGGAGATCAAGGCATAATCCGGCACCATCATGGCCACCGAACGGAACAGGGCCTAGAAAATTGAATGAATTAATGAATAATTGATAAATTATTACGAGTTTACCTTAAGATTATCAGGCAGCTCGGATCGACCAGCGTAGCCAGGATTCATGGTGATGAAGACGGCGCAAGTGGGATCCAAGGTGAGCGTGGTGCCCTCAAAGATCAGAGTCGGGGAGCCCGAATTGATGCCACGCTGTATGGTCAAGATCTGTTGAGCAACCACAGACAACACCTCCAGATCAATGCGATTGAACTCATCGAAGCAGGACCAGGCGCCGCACGATGCCAGTCCCTTGAAGAACTTGCCCAGCGCCAAGTAATCCAAGCCGTCGGAGCAGTTGAACACAACACACTGCTTGGCCACCGCCTTGGCCAGATCCTTGGTGGTCTCCGTCTTGCCAGTGCCTGCAGGACCTTCAGGAGCGCCACCCAGATGCAGATTGAGCGCGGCGAACAATGTGCGATAGCAGCGATCCGTCAGCGGAGTGACGACCAGACGTGGCGTATTTCCGAGATACTCGTAGCCATAGGGCAGCGAGCAATTGATCATGCGTGTGTCCAGATTGTTGTCCTCCCAGTAGTAGCGCAGCTGGCACAGCCACTGGAAGTCCTGCAGATCGTCGACTTCTTTTTCGACGATCTCGGCGAGCACATCGCGCGCATGGACGTCGAGCACAACCAAGGCGCCGAGTGTTATGCGATTCTGGGTGTTGAGATCACCGCGCACAAGATCGACAATCTTGTTGATTTGCATCATGCATTTTTGCAGATATTTCGCCAGACTCTCCTTGGGCGTCTCGCTGACAAAGCACTCGGTGATCTCGAGCGTCCAGTAGGTGAGCGATATCGATTGCACCGTCTGTCCCGGCCAGCTCAAGACCCAAATGTTGCGCAGCATCTTCACATAGCTGTAGAAGGCCTGCGAGATCTTGTGATGCAAACTCTTCTTCATGTCCAACTCCAGTTCGAGCAGCCACTTCTCCACCTGACCACGCGCCTTGGCCGTCGAGATGACATCCACCAGGATGACCTCTTCACGCTCTGACGAACGCATAGCGGTGACCTCCAGCTCCTCGGTGAAGTTGAGCGTGCCAATGCCCTCGAAGCACTTCTTGAGATGCGGCTGGACGCGTGTGGGATCCTTGGTCTCCGACAATATTTCGAGCAACTCGTCGTTGGAGAGGAAGAAGAATCGCGGGAAATACAAACGTTTCTTCTCCAGATACGCATTGAGTCCCTTTTGGATAATCTCCAGCAGGTAATAGGCCTTCTTCAGCTTGTCGTTCATCTTGTCGATTTGCACGACGGTCATGACACGCGGATCGGAAGCGACTTGTTTCATCAGCTCCTTCCAGATCTGCATAGAAATTGAAGATACAATTTAGTGAAGAATTATACTTTTGTTGTCTTTATTTACTTTGTCGACGGCGCTGAAGCGACGTCCTTCCTCGGGCATTTGCTGCTGAATGTCGGGACTGCTGAAAATGGGCTCCAGATACATCCAGGTGGCCTGGACACGCAGCCACTCGTCGAGAATCTCCTGCAGCAGCATGAGCTTGGCCTCCCACTTGCTGTGATACGAGAAAAGTGAGGAATTAGATAACTGGAAGAGCAAAACAATCATTAATACTTACAGTATGTCCGCCTCGAAGGGTTTGATGTAGGGAGAACTCTTCATGGTCTGCGTCTTGATGATTTGATCGTCCAGCAGTATCTGTATGTCATCCACAGCAGACAGCTTGAAGGTGCCCGAATCTCTGTAGTAAACAATGCAATTAAAATAGAAAATGCAATTAAATAGCAAATACTGATGGGCTATAAAATACCCCCCTATCCAATTTTAGAAAACATAAATCTTAAGCGATCATATAGAAAGAAATTGAAATTATTTAGAAACTGGTTAATGGTATGTAAATAGAAATATATTCATTTTATGCATGTACAGCATAAGAAATTAAAAAAAAAAACAGTTTTACATGCTATCAACAAAGAAAACAAAGAGTTATAACATTGGATCCATAAATAACTTATTTCTTAAGTCATTTTTAACCTTTTTTGATTTGTATTTATATTTTTTGATGTTGAATTTTGTAAAAGTAAATAGTATCAATTTTAGAATAACTTTTAAGAAAGTCTTTGAAATACAAAATATAATTATATAATAATTAAAAAATGTTTACTTATAAATCCAAAATTAAAGTTTCTCTTCATGTCAAACATAAATACCAAATCACGTATATGTTATAATTTTTTAAATCATAAATATTATAATCTCGGAGATCTAGCAGTTGACGCGAACGGACAGACAGTCAGACGGATAACACAGTCTAATGTATTAAATACATTTTGGCACTGAATATAAATACCCTTCTAACCTATTGTTATGTCATATAATAATAACCCTTTTGCTTACCTGTAGGGGGAAATGCTGAACTCGACGCCCTCCCATTCGTTGACCATCTTGGACATGGCCTTCTCGAGATTGTTCTCCTTGGTGGCGCTCTCCGAGATCGCCTCGAACTTGGGCACATACTCGTCCAACTGATACTCGATGATCTTCTCGAGCGTCAGCTCCGGCGACACCTTGATGGGGAATCCAATAATTTCTGAGACTTGCTCCCAATGACGCGCCTTCATGCCAGGATTGCCCAGCGTATTGATGATCGGCATGTGACCGCGGAAATTTTCGATTAGCTCCTTCACATCCAATATGAGTTGCATGGTGGAGGGATGATCGCCCATCTGCTTCTCCAGCTTCTGGATGACGCGATAAAAGTTGGACACATCGCCGTCAATCTCATCCGGGTCAAAGGAACCAACTTGCGAATACATCCACGTTTCCCACTTGTCAATAAAGTCCTGGCCAGCATCAAAGAGATTCTTGTAGGGCTTGAGCTGATCGTGCGTCTTCTTGCGCACCGGATACTGCGAGAGATCCCAGCCATAGGCGGTTTCCTCCTCGTTGATCTGATCGATGGTCTCCATGGCGGTGACCAGTCGCTGATCCAGAATTGTGGCGCGCTTCTTGTACTTGGACAGCTGCTTGATGTCGCCCCAGGTGTCGTAGGTTTGCACCTGATCGTAGTAATTCTGCAGCTCGCGTCGGAACATTTCGATGCGTTTCTTGAGCAGCTCCTGGTACTCGATCATCTTCTCTGCGATGATGGCGCGATGCTGCTCAAACACAGAGGCCAACTTCAGATACCACTGGAAGGAGTTGCTGTTGTTCTTGATCTCCAGCGGCGAGTACAGCGTGTGATCCATTAGCCACAGTATTTCAGTCATATTCACTTTCAGACGTGTCTCCATCTCTGGCACCAGATTCTCCTCGGCATGCACCACATAAGCCTTCAACTCCATCAATTCTGCCGTGTCCTTGGGCACTGTCAACGCCTTCTTGGCTATCATATCGTATTCCTTGCCCAGTCGACTGATCCTCGCCTGCTGATCGGCCACCATTCTACCCAAGAGATCGGATTGCAATTGTCGCGCCAGTTGCTCCATGTGCTCGATAAACTTCTCGCGATGAAACTCATAGAGTCCCATGCGTATAACGCCCCACACCTCCTTCGCAATGCGATCCTCCTTCTCCCGATACTCGTACACCATATCAATGTACTGCTCAAAGGTAGCATCACCCTCCATAAAGCGTCCCACGCGCTCCGCATCGATGCCATTGATCAGATCGATGAACTGATCAAAGTCCTGCAATCGCAGCTCGGGTCCAATGCGCTGCTCCTCCAGCATCATGCAAATCCTGTTCTTTGTGTCGGCCACAATACTGTCGGGCACCGTTGGCGTCAAATAGAACTTCTTGGAGATCTTCAGATCCGTATAGAGCTTGCCCTCGATGCGGGGCATCGCTTGCACACTCATCACAATGGAATCGATTACGCGCAGCAGCTCGCTTTGGATCTTCGAGAAGCCCGGATTGAAGGCGATTGTGTCCTCGTCGGCAAGAAAGATGGAGATTTCAAAGCCAGGATTCGAATGCTGTTTGTTGGGTAGAGAAAGAATAAGATAAGAGTTGATAACGAGTAAAAACAGATATGGAACAATTAGGTAATCATAATGTCTAGCTAATTAACTGATTTGCTATTAGGAAAATAGTAAAGAAAATATTTTCTGGAATATGAACAAACGAATGAATGGCAAGCAAGTTGAGAAAACAAGGAATTAGGGAATATGTTATCTACTTATTCATGTAGTACAACAATCCTTAACCTAACCTTAATAAAAATAGAGCAGAACGAATTTAGAAGGGATTGAATAGAAACCATAAACTTGGATACGAATATATAAAATAAAAAAATGGGTTGTACTATTTCAAAATAATAATCAAAACTTTCTGAATGTAAGATAAAAAAAGAAATTATAAAAATGTGTAAAATGAGAACTTTGGCTTTAAATTTGAAAAACAAATTAATATAATATAATGAAATACTTTCTTAAGTATTTTGATTATTATTGTTTTTTTTTGCGGACTTCAGTATAAATAATAATAGAGCACAAAAAGTTAAATTGAAAATATTATGCGTATATGGTAGAAACAATACGCTTTAAGTAGGGCAATACAAATATAGTACATACAATTTAGTATTTGAATTATCTTAATTGATTGAGGAATTGGGAAAATAAGGTTGAATTAATTAAGGCTAATTGGTAAAACCTAAGCTAATTCAATCTTATTTTTACAACTGCTCAAAGCCAAGGCTGGCAAACAGGTGAGAGGTGAAAAGCTAGTCTAACAAATTGTGCTTTCATTTCGCAGATAAGCGCTTCACATTAATGACAAGGACATGACAATATAAAAGGACCGTCCCCTTAGGGCCCGTCGCCCTTGTCTTACACCAAAATCGCAAACGTAATTAGCGAATGCCTTCAAGCTGCGTATGCAAATGTCCTCGAGCTGTTGGGTCATTAAAGCAGCGACACAATTGAAGAAGCGCTTCACCAGCGTCATGCGTCTGATGTCCGGCAATTGGCCACGTTTGCTGGCCCTCAGCAGCGTCGTGTGGATCTCACCATACCACATCTCCTCCAGCATTGACTTGCCCACATCAATGTGACCGCCACACACGTACTAAACAGAAACAGGATATTTTTCAAAGTATATAACAAGTATTGAACAAGATCAGGACTGAAACTTGCCACAAAATTGAAGAGGGTAAAGGGCGTTTCGATCTTGCTAAGCTCCTCGATGTTGACCAAGAACTTGCTGCTGTACTTCATGCTCCAGACCTCGAGAATGCTGGCGACGCTTCGATGGATGCAGAAGAGGGTTTTCATCAAACGATTGCGATTCTCGTCGTAGCTGCAAAGCGACAAGATTTCATTAAGGGGAGAGTTATGCAAATTATCTCGAATGGGAAAACTTTTCACTTGAGCTATTTTAATATGGCCCATTAAGCAGTGTGCATAGATCCAAAACCGCCTACGCCTAACTTGGCCTACATTTAATGATGCTAAATGCTTTAAGCTATAAATTAGAGCTGCCTGCCTTCACTCCATGCTCTCGCCTTGCTCGCTATGTATATCGATGGGCTGCCGCCCAATTTGCCAGACGACCCACTTAGGGTCGAAAGTTTTTCCATCTCGCAAAGCGAATGTTGCCACGCCCCCTCCGCCGACTCCCCAGTTCAATTCATTTTTGAGCATATCCCTTTTACTACAAGTGGTGCAGTGTGTGTATGTTGTGTAGTGTAGTGTTTGTGTCTCCGCCTCAATCTCCTGTGCAACAGCAAAAGTCTTAATGTTGCTCATCAGATGTCAAACCAATACACAGGAGGATTTAACTTTCAGCTCTGTGGCAGCATCGTTCCTGTTCCGCCTCTTCATCAGCTAGAGCTTCAGCTTCAGCTTCAACTTCTGCTTCCAACTTCTGATACTGCTGCTTCTGTTGCTCCTGCTGCTTTTCCATTTCCGTTGTTGCCAGCCATTGTAGTTGTAAAAGTGTGGTTAAAAACTTTTTTTTTCGGTACGCCGCAAAGCGATTTCTCGCGTTCCCTGCCACCCTCTAGTCCCCCAGCCATTGCCAGGCAGTCTCTTAATAATCTTCCCTCCACCCCCCGGTACATACACGCGCTCTCGCAAGTATTGTCAAGTTATTTTATAAGATTTCGCACGCTGACGACTCATTTTGAATTGACTTCTTTATACAATTTACAAAGGCATTCAGCGCACACACAAGCTTAAAGTCCTTATGTGTGTGTCTATGTGTGGGTGTAATTGCATGTCAATTGCAAGCCTTAACGCTGGCAACTTTCTAACGACTTTCCTGATATGCTTCCCCGGAACTTAATGGATTCCAATTTAACACTTCATTTTAATACGCGTTTCAGCTTATTTCTTTTCAGATTTGATTCTATAATTGGATGCTTAAAGCGTTTAATTTTTCAACAAAACCTTTCAATGTATATTAGTTCATTAGTATTTAAATGAAATGTTTCTCTAATTTCCACAACAAAGCAAATATATAGATCAATGCGATCTTCTAATTCGTTTAGAATTAAATTCGCTTTACTAAGATATTGGAAAGAATTCTATCCAGATACCAATGTAATATACGAAAATTACTTAACTCGCTTTATGAAATTCATTGAAGTAATAATTGAAGGTTTAAGATAAGCTTTTCAGCTTTTTTCTTGGGATTCGAAAATAAAATAGTACTTATATATTCAAAAGATCAATATCACTGTATGTATATAGGAACAAATTTTCAGGCTTGCAGAAAAAATAGACAAGAGTTTAATCAACAATCCTATATATGCACGATAGACTTACCGATATCGCCAGTGATTCATCAAGTTCTTAATTTCCTTGCGCTCGGGTGTCTCATAGGTCGCTGGAGTCCCTTCTTGGGTTAAGCGATCCAACACCGAATGCCTCAAGACAAAATCGACCACAGCCTTTTTCATGGCAAACACATAATCCGATCGCACTTCGGCAATGTTCTCCACTAAAGCCGATTCCCATTTCTTTAGCAATGGTGGCACTAGATTTATAATTCTGTAAAATACGATTTATTAGTACTTGGAAAATGGGTAAATTAATTAATTACTGAATTCCACCTTTTAAGCGTCTTTTTGCTAATGGTGGACACATGTATTGTGTCAATGCCATGCTTGATGTAGTAATAATAACGTAAGACTTCGCGTTCGCTTTGATCGGGAAAAGCAGTTTCTGATGCGGAAGCCCGCGGCTTATCACCATCATCGTCCATGTTCAGGATGAGCTCGACAAGTTTGCGGCGAAAGTGCTCTCTTTCCTGTCGCATGGCCATATAGTTGGACGTCGGTTTGCCCTGATCTCCCGACTTATCGGATGCTCTATGTCGTGATCGGGATTTCGTGTTAACCAAGCTCTCGGGCAAATCGGACAGCATTTGACCGTCAAACAGGCGGCTGGCACATTCAGGCATATTGAGCTCATACCACAGACGGCGCGATTTGTATTCCGAATTCGCTTTCGATTGCAATATGCTTTGAAGTACATCTGGCTTGGGTCGCGTGTATAACATCTTGGATTTGGAGCAGATGCGTCGGGCACCGCAAACCGAAGTAAAGCTGGGTATTTCCTTGTTGGGGTTTTGTTTCGCCATTGTGTGCTGCTTCTTCTTCTTCGTGAGTACTTTTCAAATTACGCGCGCACACCAAACCTTTTTACCGGCAGGTGGCAGCACTGTTCAAAAATGTATCGAAATTAAATATTGTCAGAGTTGTTTTCGATTCATCGAAAACAAACACACAAAATGTGTCAAATCGATAGATGTATAAAAGCCGGTTGAGTGCACAGGTTGAAACAGATTAAAATAAATGAAATTATATACTTGAATAATGAAAGTATTGCATATTAAGATTAAGGTTTAAGAAATCTCTGTTTTAATTAACTAAAATGTCAAAGTCATCTAAAAATAAGAAACATTCTTTAATAAATTATTTAATATTATTTGACTGCAACAACATCGATGATTGCAACATACAGTCGATTTAAAAATAATAAAATTATCGATGTTTCTGCACATCTGTATTACACAAGCAATCCACTCACAATAACTAAAACTACATTTATCAATTGTTATTGTTAAATTAAACCGGCGTCACAACACGTTTAATTCGATTAATTTAAAGACCACAAGAGCCGGTGTCTGCAGCTAACAACGCTTTGCAAGCAACTGCAAATCAGACATTAGAAAATTGATTAAACAAAACTGAAAACTTAACAACCAAGACAACAACAATCGGCACGTTTTTGTTGCCCATAGCAGCAGGCTGAGAGCAACAAGTAAAAAGTCAGATATTACAAAGCCTTTTTGTCGAATCAAAACACAGCCTTTGGTAAATAAATTCTAAATCGAAAATATGTTGCTACAAAAGTATTTTGGACGCGCTCTCCACACCACGCGGCGTGTTTATGCCGCGGGGGCGGGACTGGAGAAGAGCGCTCTCTCGGCGCTCCGCAAGAAGACCGGCTACACATTCGCCAACTGCAAGAAGGCGCTCGAGTTGCATAACAACGACATCAGCGAGGTGAGTGAGGGAAAGACGGGAGGTTGCGACAACAATTACTCACTCCATCTCATTCCACTGACAGGCCGAGAAGTGGCTGCATCAGCAGGCGCAGTCCATGGGCTGGTCAAAGGCCACAAAGCTAGCGGATCGAGTCACCGCCCAAGGCTTGGTGGGCGTGCTCATCAATGGCAATCGCGGCGCCATGGTCGAGCTGAACTGTGAGACGGACTTTGTAGCACGCAACGACACCTTCAAGCGCTTCGTGGATCACGTGTCGCGTATTGTGCTCCACTACACAGATCAGACCGAGTTCGATGGCGACATCTGGAAGGTAACCAAAGAGACATTTTTTAATCTTAATTTGTTGTACTTTTATTTTTATTCCGTTTTGTCGCTAGTCACTCTTTAGTTATCTCGTTATTTTAATTTTATTCATTTATTTACTATATCTTATTAGACACAGAAACCATAGGTAAATTTTATATACCCGTCACCCAAAGGGTTTGAAGTTAGTGTTCAAGGTAAATTAACTTAACAATTCACAAAGTATATATAATCAGCGTAAAGAGCCGAGACGATGTAGTTATTTCTGTATGAACACCTAGATTTTCCAATTATGTTGACAACACTTGTCAGCTTTACACAGAAATTAAGTTTGTTTAGTCAAATCCACAATGTTATAGCTAAAGTTTTCAATTACGATCTCCACAATGTTATAGCTAAAGTTTTCAATTACGATCTACGCATTGAAAACAATAACATGCATAATTACTGAAAATTGGATAATAAATTTGGAATTTATAAAAGATACACTTAAATATGGGCACATAATTCTATAAGGTATTTGCTATTCAGCATTCTATGAGTATATTGCCCAACCAGTACTGTAGTAAAGTGTGTAATTTGAATAATAAGAAACAATTTTTTGTTATCTCTAAAAATGGGTAGCTAGTATCTCACAAGTGAGCTCTACGTATAGTATTTCTTGCTTGTTTAATTATTTATAGATAGTCCCTAATTGTTTTCAGCTTATTTTAATTAAATAAACGTATATGTGCATTATTGTATATGTAGTTGTTCTACATACAATACAAATTATTTATATATATTAATCCGTATTATTTGCTTTGCAGCTTGGATTTGATGCGGATGCTTTGAAGAATCTGGAGACACCGCAAGGCGGTTCGCTGGCCGATCATCTGGCGCTGCTCATTGGAGCCATTGGCGAAAATGCGAGCATACGTCGTGCCCTCTGCTTTAAGGTCAACAATGATCTAAGGCTCACTGGCTATGCACATCCGGCGCCCACCAACATCACGACCACCCAGAATATCACACAGGTGGGCAAATATGGTGCCATTGTCGCTTTTCGTGCGGCCGACTTTGATGATCAGGAGGTGCAAAAGGGAATTTGCCAGCAAATTGTGGGCATGAAACCCATTAAAATCGGCGAATATGGCAAAGATGTGCCGGCGGAGAACAAAGACGATGAGACCTGTTTGATTCACCAGGAATATCTGCTGGATGCGGATAAGACGGTGGGCGAAGTGCTCAAGGAGAGTGGCGTTAACATCATTGATTATCATCGATTCGAGTGCGGCGAGCAAACGAAACGCGATCTCAAAGATCTGTTGCAAGCCCAGCAGCTGAACAGCAACTGAATACTGCGAGTATTCGGTATTCGAGCTTGACTGTAGCATGCTAAATTTGTTGTACATCTTTATTGTTAAAACTTCTCTTAAATTCTAGCCAGCAGATAAATAACAAAAGAAAATAGTGGTAAACAAAACACGTGTAACAATTCCAATTCCAGGTGCCTCTCCGTTTCAATTGCATGCGTCACCGTCATGCCCCACACATTGTGTGTCTGTGTGTCTTTTGGGGGTAGAACAAATCCATCTGCGTGCGGGAAGCACGCTTGACCGCCTGCCACTTTGCTTCGGCTCTGCAACTGCCACTGGTTCTGGCTCTGCCTTCAGCTCCGATTCTGCGAAGCACCTACAACCAACTGGCATTAAGGCCCAAAAAAAAGAATGCCCGGTTTATGAATGAGTTTTATTCAACTGCCGCGTAATTACCCGCACGTCACTTTGTGCCCCAAATGAGATGTGCGGAAACACAACACACACAGGTTGTTGTTACTGGAACAGAACCTCGTCGAGTCAAAAAACTACTACAAAAATATGCAATAAGAGTAACCCTCCACCAAACACACTCCTGTGCTGGTCTTCGCATAAAAAGTAGGAAATGCTGTCAGGTTTCCCCTAAAAAACAATTCTGCAAAAAAGTGTTTTGAATAGCGATCAAGGCGAAACTTTTTCTTAGGGTGAACCAACGAGATTATCGTTGTACCGCCAGCGGAAAGTGTCAGTCAAATGTTGCTGATCTCAGTGCCTAACAGTCGAACGATATTAAAAACCAATGTAGGCTACTTAATCATGTTGAAATGAAGAATTTAATACAGTTGGCGGATATCGTTTATCACTACCAACTTACTTATTTTTGGGTTAAACTAAAATTTTTAGTCAAGTTTCCCTTAAATAATACAAAATGCAATCATATTTCTTTTTAGTATGAAATTATTTTTTATTTTTTTAATCGAAATATCAAAAATATTAAATGTCTGACATTGTAAATTTGTTTTAATTGTTTTAGTTCAGTTTTTCTGTTCCCCCAATTTAAACTTTTACCAGTTCCGATTTGCAATCGGGTCCTTGCATAGCAATTGAATTTTGAACTAAAAGAGCTGTCAAATATTTTTCGTCAAAAATCATAATCAAAGGGTAAGCATTTCATTCGAAACTAGCAACGTGACAATTGAGAGCACCATAAAATGGACTTAATGGATATGGATTCATTTCGATCGAGATATAGCGACATAACGGTCACAGCCGTGCCACGTTCACCAAAATCGAACAAACAATCGCCCAAGGAAAAACTAGATGCAACCGAGCATAAAGCAATTCAAATGGCGGCACCAACACCAAATGTGGAAATCATTCCACTAGGAGCAGGAATTTCCGCTCCCTCCACTTCGCACTATTTGCGCAGCAAGCAAATGCCACAACAGCAGCAAACAGTGACTGTGGATGCCACAGCGTATGCCAATGAATACAAACAAGTGCTGGCCAAGCTGGAGTACACCAAGTTTATGCAGGCCCAGCTGCAGATGATGTCCCTGACCAATCGAGCGGGAGGAGCACACGCAACGGGTAAGTCAAAAATCCTAAAACAAATATTTTGCAAACCTAAAGTTGAGTTTAAATGTCAAATAACTTTCAAAACTAAAAGTTTAAAAGTTAAGAATTAAAAGATAATTTACATGCTGGATTTTAACCACATCTTGTTTAGTTCAAAGAATGTAAAACTAAAAGAAAAGAAAATGTATATGCAGTTTTTCAGCACATAATTATTATAACTACATACTTGATACTTTGATATTGTTTCAACAGTCAATTCTCAACTTATTTTTTGAAACAAAGTTAATACTTAAAAAAAGATTTTGTGTGGTTCTATTTCTGTTTAATAATATTTTTGAGACGAGATGATAATAATTTTTCTTATCTTTTCTATGGGAACTTTCCTTTATTTCTCTAACTTATGCTGGTAATAAAATGTGCTCCACTGAATCTTATACTTTTCTCATCAATATTGTGTTTCTATAAATACAAAAAAATATATGCTTGAGTAGAAAAGGCCTTGGTGTTTTATCAACAAATTAACTAACACTTATATTTTAATTTTTGATAAATAAATGTATAAATTAAATTTAATTGGAACTACAGCCATCAATAAATTAACCTAGACCTAAAAAATACTTCAATTTATTATAATTCCAATTTATACATAAATTCAATTTTATGTGATTTGTTTCCCCCATAGAGTCGACTCAAGCTGCGAACATTGTGGATGTCTATGAGAATCTATTGGCGACCATAGCTGAGATGCAGAGCAATTTGGGGCCAACAACGATTGGATTGCGTGCCCCAAAGGAGCGCCTCTTGCGTGACATTGCCCAGGCACGTGTCCTTGTGCGGGAGTGCATTCTGCTGCTCATGCGCGACCAGTCGCAGCAGCAGCAGAAGTCGCTGTAGATGAAGAAGCTACTGAACGTCAGTGACGTCAGCTGTTAGCGCTTTAATTACTTCAACTTTTGTTTTAGTGTGCCATAATCATAAAAAAAAGAAAACAAAAAAATACACCAATGCGTGCGTGTGTTTCCAAGAACCTGCACACATACATTGACACACATAGAATTTCTACTTACCGCATGTACACACTGGCAGGTTAACACTACAGCGCCAACAACAACAGCAAACAAAAAGTCTGCTGTCCAAAAGGGTCACAAAACTTAGCGGCGACGCCGCTGCCGACGTCAACGGGGACGTCGACGTTGACGTTGAAGCCACGCTTGCCTTGACATGCGACGGAGAGCCGCGCTTCAATTGAAGTCATCGAGCAGCAGCAGAGGGGACGTTGCGTTCAGTCGTAAGCCGACTTTTCACGGGTTAAGCCACGCTCACGCATTTTCAATTGTTTTGTGCCGTGTTTAATAAGAGTCTTTTGTGCTTCCGTTAACAATTCGGGTTAATTTGTTTGGAAAGTGCGAAAGAGCTTTTATTTCCGCTGCACAATTTTCGCAAGAAATTATGAATTACGCAAAAAACAGCAGCAGCAGCAGCAACAATAACAACAAACGTTAATTATAGCACACGATCTGAATCTGCACGCGCGCTCGCTCTCGCTCGCTCTTTCGTTCTCTCAATTTGTCAGTGTGTTTGGTGTAACGGTAAATTTGCGAAAATAGCAAAAAGCAAACGGCGGCAAAAGACGCCGCTCTCTTTGCTTTGGTGACAGCTCTAAAGGAGTGCGAAAAAGATTTAAATTGTTTTTAATTTGTGGCTGTTGCACTAATTGGGGAGCGGCACTTTAAGTCATTGAATGTGCAACAACTGTTGCAATTGCAACAATCAACAACAACAATCCAAACAACTGCAACAATAGCCATAAAAGAAGACAGCTGCTGCTGCAGTTGTTTTTTTTATCGTCATTTCGCTTTTGCGCTTTGTCTTTTTGCATGACAACAACAACAGCAACTCAACTAAAACAAACCGCGAATTAGTGCGAACAAAATGCCACCGTTTAACTTCATTAAGCAGGTGAGTGTGAAAATAAGCATTAAAATGCTGATTTATTGCATGCGCTAACAATGCTATTAAAACTAACTGCATATGTATGAAGACATCTTTAATGTACATAATCGGTACTTTAATAGCACAATCAAAGATACCGAATATACTACAAATCTTTAATGTACTTAATCGGTACTTTAATAACACAATCAAAGATACCGAATCCACATACTGGAAATATACTGTGTCCCACATACTGTGCATGAAGCAGCAAATAAAAACAATTTCATAGCAAGAAGAAGAAATGTACCTAAATTTGCATACTCATGTACATACAACAGACGACGGGTACATTTCTAGGTTTGACTCTCGCTTTGAAAACGTGAGTCTTGCAAATGTTGTATTCGAAGATCACGATGTTTCTACGAGTTTTCCCTTCGTTGTTTGACAGTAAATTTACCCAGTCACGTTCTCCACACATACTTCAGTATTTGGACGTATTATTATGTTGACACTTTTTCATAATGTATTTAATAACCTAAATGCTTTCAAAGCTATTTGTAATATCGACAATAATTAGTTGCTTGCATTAATGCGCTTAAATGGGAGTTAATTACAGACAGATTGCATTTGAGATATATGTATCAGTTAATAATAATAATTTACCTATTGAATATGACTCAATGTTGCTAATGTGATTTAATGTGTTGATTATTTGATTAATCAACCCCAATTGGTTTGTCAATTCAATTGTTTTCGTGACAAAAATGTATCATTATAGTGTCGAACTTATGCAAGGTTCCAAATACTTTCTAAACTTAAGGAAACAGAATTGTGATGAGAATTTTATTTTTTATTTCCATATCAATTAGCGAAGTACCTAGAAGGATAGGCTGATTCTTCAGATCTAGCATTGAAATAAAATATTTCAATAGATAATTATTTTAGTAATATGTATTTTTTTTCATTATTTCGATATCAATAATGTGCTTCAGTATCGAAGTTCATTTAGATCAAATATCGGTAACGAATTTCGGTTTGACTTTTTAAATTACTTTGATTATTTTTATTTGAATACAACACTCGATAAAGTGTCACTTCAGTAGCAAAGTATTTTTAAAAGTATCTAGAGGCAATCTACTGTATTCTTAAACGTAGCATTGAAAAAAATATCAATAACGCTTAATATTTCAATAGAGCGTAATAAAACAAGTGCCCGTAAAATGCTACCGTTAGATAGCTGTCAATATCAATTACAGCAACTGTGTTCTATGTATGAATCGAGGAGTCATATTCTGAAAGAAATCAAGCAAAACGTGTCTAATTAGCTAGGCAAACTTTAGCGAAGAAATCAAACACGAACGTTACACAATTTGGATACACCCGAAACTCAGTTGGATGCTATGGAAATATGTAGATTTATGTATTGTGAATGTGAATGAAGAGCACAGCTGGAAACGGGAGACGCGGCTTTTGTAATTAAGCGTGTCTGCTGCTGATCAGATGCCCAGATAGATGCTCAGAGATAGCTTCCGGTGATTAGACAACCAAACAAGACTGAAAAACAAAAAAAAAAAATAAAGAATAACGAAAGAACACGAAGAGGTCGGCCATAAAGGTGGGAATAATTTCTACGGCTACTAGCGCTTTCTAATTCTACAACCATTTTGATGAGCCAGACCCAGATGGTTGTCTAGCATCTAAGATCTAACATCTACTCGGCTCACAATGCAAATGGTCAGCAATGGACTGTGTTTTAGAGGCTAGTCGAAAAGGGGATGTGATCACTTCTGTTTTCTGGTTGCCTTTGTCTAATGAATTTCCAAGCCCATTAAAGCAGCATTTTGTTTAATTTGGAAGGTTTTTCTTTTTGGGCCGTGTGATAATTAAGATGAATGACCCCCGCCAAGAGAGCGAGCGAAGAGAAGGCCAACTTCTCTTTCTTTCTAGTCTTATTTCAGTTCAGGCTCTCGCCTGTTTGGCTTTGGCTTTGACTGTTATGGGTTAACTTCAAGTAATTGTTGTTCAACTTCTTGTGCAATCACTCGCCCGCCTGCCAGTCTGCCCTTTTGCCTGCTTTCTTTACCAGTCGAGCACCCACTGTAATACCATAATACACGGTACCTGAAATTATTTTGAACTTTGTCTTCACTCGCACCCACATCTCAAAGCATTCGGCGTGGGAAGACAGACAACAGCAGCGACAGCGACAACGACAGCAGCAGCAACATCAACATCAACCACAGCCTCCTCCTCCTCCACAACTCGAGAGAGAGATTTTGTCAGTTGTCTTGGATTTATTTGCGATATGCTCACAATTACCAATCGGATCCTAACGGTAGCAGAAATGCAACAAATCTCCAAAACTGAGTTTCCCTCCCCCTCGATAAATCCATCTTCGCGTTGTTGCCTTTCGAAATGGAATTGATTAATCGCGACGCTTGCCTTGTGCATTATCAAAACAAATTAACAATTCGAAATGCTGCTCTTAAATGCATTCGCAGCACAATAAAGCCAATATATTTTATTAGCGATACTGTTAGCAGCCAACTCGATATGACTTCATCTTTTCGAATCGTAGTTACTCTCTTTGTGAAGATGTGTTTTGTTTATCTTTTTGTATGACAACAATAGCCATAATTCCATTTTTCCATTTGCTTTTATAGCTTTACTACGAGTATATTCAAATTTAATATCGTTTTATTTTTATTATGACATAACTTTTTTTTATTACCTTTGGCCTAAACTCGGGCTAATGTAATAATAGATTATTGTGCAGAAAGGTAGCAGTAATTTTTTTCAATTTCATCAAGTTTGGTAATCGAAATAAAATGTTAATCTTCAAGAATAATTATTTTGTGAAGATTAACTTACAAAAGACACTAAAATTATGAACATTATTTATTGAAGAATTAAAAAAATCAAGATATTTAGAAATATTATAGATCTAAAAAAATAAAATATATTTTCAGGCCTTCAAATCAATCTTTTAGTCAAATTTCTAAGCTTTAATATAATTAATGAAAGGATACTTACTGTGCTTAAAGCATCAACGTCTTTAGCTGCATCTGAAGAAGCCTTTTCTAAGAGCATCCACTTCGTGAAGTGACTTTCAAGCGAAAACACTTTTGGACAAGATCATTAAATGGCAGTCATAACACACCTGATGACATATTCAGTGTACCTACAACTGGAAAACCAAACGAAAAAAAAAGAACACATTTCCATTTGTGATGGAAACAGCTGTGGCCATGTGTCGTTGGTTGTCTAGTCTGGTCTTAGCCTGGTCTGCTCTGTGCGCTGGCAATTAACGACCACAGCATGGGGACTTGGAATTGGAGTTGGAGATGGAGTTGGAGTCGGAGTCGGGCAGCATGTTTGCCATAGTTTAGCCATCTTCAGAGAGATGCGCAGCATTTGCTGTTGGCTAATGAAAAGGCAGCTGAGTGTGCGAATGGAACAAAAACACAAACACAAATCGGCACAATCACCGCTAGCGGGGCCAAAGCAGATGGAATACTAAAGAAAAATCAAAGCGGTACATTTTGCTGAACGTGCTCCGGTTTTTCCCCCTGATCTCACCCTGCTCCTCTCGATCTCGACCGCAGTCGGAGTCGCAGTCGCAGTCGATGTAGTCAGGTTGTAGTTGTTGTTAGTCAGTAAGTAAAATGCATTTAATACGCTGGCATTGTTTAAACTTTACGTAAATGTCGTTAATGGGTGTTTGTCTTGAGGTGAGTCCACAGACTACAAGAAATATCAAAAGGAAAAACCACAGCAAACAATAAGATTGTTGCAGACCAACAAATGCAAAATAAAAAGGAAAAGTCAATTGTTCGGCCATTTGTTTTGTGTTGTTGTTGTTGTGTGTATCTTGACGTGTGTAATTACCATAAATTGTAAATTACATTTTTCATCATATTTGCAGGTTTATTTTCTCGAATTTTTCTTCTTTTCAATATGCTAAAAGTCGCACATTTCCAATGGCAAATGCTTTGCATTTACATTTTGCTTTCATTTTTATTTTTTTCGTTTTGCCATTCGGTTCACGCCTCAACCTCAACGGTTGATTGAACTTGTCAGAGTCGAAGTTGGAGTCAAAGTCTGAGATCTATTTGAAAATGTTGCACAGGGAAAATGTGTGAGTCGACGCGGTTTGTTGCTGTTTTGAAAGGCAGAGCGTTATTGTTGCAGTTCCCAATAACAATGGTCAGGCGTTACAGATACAAACGCAACACAAAAGATACAGATACATGCACTCAGTTCAAGACCCAAGGCGCTTACTAGTTTAGGCCCATTAGCGTCTTTCACGCTTCACACAAATACTTTGACTCATTAAGGAGCCGTCGACTAAAGCGATTACCAACATTTTGGCTTAATTGCGTTCAAAAACTACAAAACAAAACATCAAATTGTTAAACAAATCATAAATAGTAAGTTCGCCAACATTTCCAAATGCTTTTCACCAGGAAATTCAAGTGAAAGAGGCTGAGAGTTCGAGAGTACGAGAGAGAGCTAAGGGAATCTCCATTGTTTCCCTTGGGCTCTGCTAATGATTATAGACGATCGGACAGTCAGTCGGTCTATCTCTTTTATGCATAAATCATAAAAGTAAATGCCCAGCCAAGCAAAACAGCTGACAAACCCATCCGAAACCCGATAGTTGCCAACCATCCATCCATCCATCTGTCGTCAAAGTAGTACTTATGTTTACCTCCTCTCACTATCATATATTCAATGCATGATTGCATATGGAAAATGTCAATACAGCAAGTGGCTAATACGGAAGACAAATTGGCCTAAGGCGACTAACAAATATGCTTTTCGGAAAGGAAATTAATACTACTCAAATAGGCTCATCAAATTGGTAGAGCTCATAATAGTGGAAATTATAGTTGAGGTATTGCAGTTTCAAAGACAGGAAATCAAATAAGAGTTCAAATTGATGTTCAGATCATTGTAGATTGCTAAAATTATCGAGACAATATAATGCATATTATGAAATAATAAATTCTTCAAAATCAAGATTTAATTTTGAAAATCAACATAATTTCAATAATTTTCAATAAATATAACTAGTTATTAAAATGAATGATTGATCTTTTATTTCTTTGTAATTCGTACGTGTATATATACTTATTAGAAGTTCAAAGCACAGTCGAAATTGCTTTGACGAGGAAAGTTTAAACTATATTTAGTATCAAACAATTTTCTTAGAAATACATATGTATTTCAATAATGTAGATTAGAACATTAAAAAATAAATTATTCAATTTAGCAATAAGATAGATTTCAAATTCAAATTGTCATCGATGAGAAGCAGGCACAAAAACTATCTAATATCTGAAATTAAATTATATTTGTCAAGACTCGAACTCTTCCCAAGAATTGTTGCCACTTTCCCAACACAACCAGAAGACTCTTCGAACGTCTAGTAATTGCAGGTACTTATAGGGTAATGCCAGAATGACAACTATCCCTTTTTTTCAGTATGTTTATCTATCTGTTACTTATATCAAGTGGCATTATGCACATGGCTGATGTTCCGTTGGCTTTAGCTCTGCCTCCTCTCACTGTTAACCACAAAGTAAAACGCTGCGCTTTCTGCGCTTTTCTCACTTTTCTCAGAGCCAAAGACACATAACTGATAATTTCATTCATGTTACACTCCCAACTCCCGACTCGCACTCGCAATCGCAGTTAGAGTTGGAAGTCGAAGACTGAGTCGTAGGCTTCGTCTTCGTCGTCGTCGTCGTCTTCGTTGGTCTCTGAGTCACAACCAAAAGCGCTTCCCAGTTGGCTTAACTCGTGTGTCTCTTGGCCATAAACTTGGTGGCGCGGCATTCGCGTCGACCAGTCTGCATTTGGCTTTCTGGCAGCGACAACGCACTCGGGCCCCGGTCGAGTAGCAGTAACACTACCAGTTACCAATTCCAACCCGTTACCCATCAGTCAGTTGACTGTTGGCCGTCTCCACGGTTCCTCGCGGTGCTCTTAACGGTTTCCACCACGCGCGAATCTCACGCGAGTGCGAGATTGTGAGAAAGGTGCCTCAATTTTCCAAATCTGTGTGGCATTTGAGTCCTAATCACTTTTACTACAATTTATTTTCCCAACATTTTACACAAAATTCTCAAGTAAATAATACAACAAAAAACACCAAACAATTTTATACAAATAAAAGTAGTACACAAAAAAATACACAAAAAATAAGAAAAGAGAAAAAAACGTTAAATTTGTGGTGCGCGTAAGAAAATCGAGTTTGGAAAAGGATTTCACTTTGAGTGCTCGCCGGCAATTGAAAACTAGTTCAAGGCTGCCTACCTGTTGCTCTCCAATATTGCAAGAGACAGTCGAACAACAACATGGAGCTAACGTTGTCACCAAAAGAAACGGTATTTACTTTATAGGCTTTTCATTATGCATACTTATGTCTGTATATCTGTTTGTCCCCACACATCCCCCAATCAAATGCAACTGTCTCTTTCAAGTGACTCCATCTAAGCCGACAAGTTAATTTCTAGCCTCATCTCTTTTCTCTCTCTCTCTCTCTCTCTGTCAATTACGGGCTGATAATTATTATTCGTATCTATTCGCTTTTATATTATCATTGCAGTAATGCATTCGCAACGTTTATTCGATGTTTTGACAGTGTTTAACACGATTTATAGAAAGGCTTAAAGTGTTAAGAGAACCAGCGAAATTTAATTAACTTGTTAGTCATTCCAAAGTTTATCTTTTATTTTTAAATTTATTAATTGAATTAATCATGGAAAGCAAGTTTCTAACTTCAATTCAAATTCAATTTGTAGCTTACAAAATTATATTACGTTTAAATATTAAAATACTATAAAAATGTAATTCAGTTTGTTTTCCGTTTAATGCATTATATTGATTTCGTATAACAAGATATATATTTAATGTCCTTAAATTGCTCTTAAATTAAATTAAACAATTAATTTTCTTCGAATTAATTTGTAATTATTTGAAATACATTTCGTTTTTATCGTATTAAATTCCATAGAAATAAACTTTTAACTATTTTGTCGTATCCTTCGTTTAGGTTTTTATCTGATTCACGCTTTTTCTCAGATATTCACGCAAAATTCCATAGAAATTAATTTGCTGTAATACAAATGACCGTAATTAAATCTAGTTTATCTCTAAGTGCAGAACCATTTATAACTCTAGACAAATTAGAACCATTAGCGAGACGATCTACAGCAGTTTCATAATTACATTCGGTGGTTTTCAGTTTCGTTTATCGCATTCACATCATCTGTAAAGTATGCACGTGAATGTAATTCGCTTTCTTGCAGCTCTTTCGCCTTTTTAATCTGACAAATGTTTACCTGTTTGTTTTAGTTAATTGCAATTAGAGACAGTACACAGAAAATCGCGTGTGCTGCATGTCGTGTGCTCGTTATAAGAGGCGGTGCCATACAACATTATTATATCATTTCTATTTGGGGGGTCACAACTTAGCCTAATGAAATTTCCAAAGAAAACGCTTTAATTTGTTAATTTGTCGTGATTGTAAAACGCAACAACGACAACGTGGACTTTCTTAGAACATTTCTTAGCCCGGTGATGACACTAATTAATCTTGTGTTGTGTGAAAGTTGAAGAAAGACGAAAGACACAGACTAATATCATCATCATCATCATCATATGGAGCACTATGTGTAGCGGTATGTTCCAGTTTTTCTCATTTCGTTTTTTGTAGACTTCTTTTTACGGCCAAGTGACAAATAGTAGTTTGGCTGTCAGCAGCGCAGTCTTGGCTCAATCAATCATAGCGTCAATTGCCAAACGATGCCTCACCATCTCTCTGTCAGCCCAGAGTGCAATGTGGACCAATCCAATCCACTTGCCATTTCCAGACAATAATTAAAATGTTTTGCGCGCATTTTAACGAATTTATTTATGTTATTTATGAGAGCAAAGCCCAACAATAGCAAAGATACGAGAGAGCGAAGTAAATGACGAAAAACTCGAAAAACAATTTCAATTATAATTGCTGTCTCTGATTTCTATAAAATGTCGTTTGGGCTGATGATGAAGGCTGATGATGGTGGATGATGCCATCACCCAGCCAGCCAGCCAGGCGAAGCATGAACTCGTTTTTGGTCAATGAACACACTCTGAAAACTCCGGCACTCCGGCAACAAAATGAAAATGGAGCTGGAAATGGAAATGGAAATGAAAATGTAAATAAAAGTTATCAACGTGGAGAAAAAGTCAAAGACAAAGGTTGATTACGAGTATTAATTAAATGAGAAAAGACCCAGGCTAATGACATAAAGATCTGTTAGTTGGTTGCATGGCCGGAGAAGCCGCCCAAAACACCAAACTCCAAAATGCCAAGCCAAACTCAAACCACTTTCTTCCACTCGTTCCACACGATCCATAAATAAATAAGAAAATTAATGTTTGATAAAAACAAAAAGAAAAACTGGCTGCCGAGTCACAGTCGTCGTCACTCTAGTACAGTTTTCACTATCACTTGAATTGGAAAAGCCAAATGCAGAGCCTACACTGCCGTCTCAATACCCGTCCCAAAACAAAAACTACTTTGTCGGGTTTTCTGTTGTCGATCAAGGCATCAGGCATCGGGCATCAACATCCTTCACACACAGCTGTCAGAGGCAGAAGCTGCTCAGCAATGTTTGTTCGCCTGTGGCATTTGATAACTGTCGCATCCATTGAAGAGAAGACAACAATTATATAGAGCGTTCGAAAGGTGTTTTAGTGGCTTCGAACAAGCTCTTTAAATGGCGCCTTGACAGGCGTCATTAAGCCACATAATTGAGGCGTGGAAATGTACAGCAGACGGTCTAACAAAATGCAGCTGCGAAAGTCGATCAATTCGTCAGGCTTTGCAAAGTGCAATTTAATCAGACTACAACATAATAACTGGGTAGAAATTGCCGTAGGCCTTTTACGCAATTAATTATATAATGTGCAACACGCGATCCAGGCCAGAAGTAAAGGTTATAATCAAATTTATTTATATTTATATCCAGAATAAAATTGAATTGATTTATAGTTATAAATATTACTACAGCTAAAATATAATTGAATAAATATAGTTGTTATGCGTATGCTTTGCTTCATTAAAATCCCCTTTAATAAAATCAAATAAAATGTATAAACTCTTCAACACTCTCAATATGTTATATAGCCAAATATTATTATTTTATTTCTTAAAAAAAGAAGATAAAATTTAGATCTTCGCTAAATACTTTTTTGTTTCAATAAATTTAATTAAAAAACTGTTTTTTTTTTTAAGGAGGTGCGTCCCAACACAATACCCGATCTGAAGGTGGATGCCACATTCCGCAAGGTGCCGAAGCATGCGCTAACCTTTGAGCTGTGGAAGATCGACGAGGATCGCCTGGAGGCCGTGGCACGAACCCAATATGGCACATTCTACGACAACTGTGCGTACATCATCTACGCATCGAGTCTGGTGGGACACTATGCGAATCACGAGACCATCGTAAGTTTTACCTACATCAAAGTTTTCCACTAAAATGCTCAATAATTATTGTTTATTTTGTTAGACACGCGAGCAGAAGCCGAACGTGCCGCTGGAGCGATATATTCACTATTGGCTGGGCAGCAATGTCAGTGAGCAGAATCGCTCGAATGTGGTGCACAAGATTCAGGAGCTGGACTCGTATCTGGGCAATGTGGCGTCCATTTATCGCGAATCCCAAAACCACGAAAGCGCACGCTTTCTGTCCTACTTCAAGAAGGGCTATGAGTGAGTTATTCAAATATTTTATTTTATTTTGTACTCATAATCTATCTCTATTTGTTTCTAGTGTGCTCTCTGGCGCATTGATCAACTCGGTGCAGCAGGTGCGTCTCTTCCAGCTGTATGGGCGCAAATGGTTGCGTGCCGTTGAACTGGCTGACATTCAGTGGTCACACTTCAATTCGGATTACATCATGGTGCTGCAGATGGAGGCCATCACCTTTGTGTGGATCGGACGCTCCAGTGCCTCGATTGAGCGTCGCAGTGCGCTCGCCTGGGTGCAGCGACAGCGTGGCAAGGATGCGGCCACCATTTGCATCGTTGACGATGGCTACGAGCAGTCAATGAGTGCCGAGCACAAGCAGGCATGGAACATGGTGCTGCCGCTGCAGCAGCGTCGTGTCTTTCAATCCAACCAGCAGCTGGACAACAGCAGCGATAGCAAGGCAAACGGCGATGTCAACGCTGCCAGCAACAAGTTTCGCATCTACAAGTGCAATCAGCGTGGTCGGCTGCATCTCGATCAGCTGGACGTGGGCATGCCCAGCAAGGATGATCTAAGCGATGCGCATGGCGTCTATCTACTCGACAACTACGGTCAGAGTGTTTGGCTGTGGGTTGGCGCTCAGGCCACTCAAGCGGATGCGCTCACGGCCATGGGCAATGGCCGAGCATTTGTCAAGAAAAAGAAGTACGCGAACAGCACGCTGGTGGTGCGTGTGCTCGAGGGACAGGAGCCCGTGGAGTTCAAGCGTTTGTTTGGCAACTGGCTGACGGTGTGGCAGGATAATACGCGTGGCCACAAGCCCGTCTCCACCAAGTTTGGCAAATTGGATGCCGTGCTGCTGTGCGAACGTCCCAAGATGGCAGCGGACACACAGCTGGTGGACGATGGACGCGGCGAGCGTGTCTTGTATCGCATCTTTGGCGATCAGCTGATCGAGTTGCCGGCCACCAAAGTGACGGTCTTCACCACCAACGCCTCGTATGTGGTCAAGTACACCGTTCAGGTGAGTGACCAGCCAACACTCTTTGTGTTGCCAATTGTGTTCGCTTTCAGCACAGCATTTTGTGGCTGTGGCTGCGGCTTTATATTTATGATGTGTGAGAGGTGGAGGATAGGCTAATTAGAGTTGAATAGAGAAGTAGCTTTTAAATAATGGCAGAGGCAAAGCTATTGTAGGATGTGATACAGAATCATACTGTGCATTTATTATAGCAATGCATAATAACATTCAATATAAAAACATATTAATATAAACTATTTAAAGTTAAGATAATTGACTGAGGCGTAAAGACTTGCCGGGCATTCTTTTTAATGAGCTACGAATCAATAGTAGATATTTTTGATATGAATAGAAGAATATCGAAATATTCATTAAATTTATAGATGATTTAAAAATAAGTCCCTGTTTACTATTACGAAATTATTCATTAAATAATTGTCTAAATGGCTTTCAAGTAAAAATGGAAAATATTACTGCTGTTGCAACTCGCAGTCTCAAAACACCTTTATTAATATTGAGCAACTTAAAGACAACCTTTGTTATACAAATACGTAGTGACACCTATAGTCTTAAACACAATAATCTTCCGTGGGTTGCAGTGTTAATAGATTTGTTTGCTTACTTTTTAGTGCGCTACCGTTGTGCCCGCTGATCTGGCCTGTGTGGGCGTCAAGAGCATCATCTATCAGTGGAACGGTTCGGAGGCATCGGCGGAGACAATTGCCAAGGCCGATAGCTTTGCCATGACCACTTTCGAGTCGCTGCAGGGCACAGAGGCGATGTTTGTGCAGCTCTACGAGTTCGATGAGACGCCGCACTTCTTGCAGCTGTTCGAGGGCAAGCTGATCATAATGAGAGGTCTGCGCAGCGAGGTGCTGCACTCCAATAACAATCTCAATTGGGACTTCAAGACGAACATTATGCTGGAAACGTTTTTGCTGAAGATCTATGGCGATGCCAGCTACAATTCGAAGGCCGTCGAAGAGCATCCATTGTCAGCGATCAGCTCGAAGGATTGCTATGTCATCAAGACGAGTCATGTGTGGGTCTGGTGTGGTCAGAGCAGCACTGGCGATGCTCGCGAGATGGCCAAGTCGGTGGGCGCGCTCCTGGGCGAGAGTTCGCTGATGCTGGAGGGCAAGGAGAGCAAAGAGTTTTGGCAATCGGTGTCCATGTACTTCAATCAGACGCTCGTCATCAATGGCCAGTCAAGTGCCAGCAGCACCACAAGCAGCAGCAGCAGCGGCGCCGGCAGCATGTGCAACGGCAGCAGCAACAGCGGCGGCAATGGCAACATTTCGCCCACATTGAGCAACAATTGCTACTTGAACACCACAATGCCAACGAAACCCCGACCGCCAGTGCAACTGTTTCTCGTCTGGTGGCAGCAGACGCAGCTGCGTTGCGAGGAAATTCTTGGCTTCGAACAAAAGGATCTCTGCGCCGACTCCACATACATACTGGACACTGGCACCTTGGCTTACGTCTGGCTGGGCTCGAAGGCGCTGCGGCAGGAGCGTGAAAAGTACACCTCGATTGCACAGTGCTATGTGCAGAATGCGCCATTTGGACGACGTTCTGCGACGGCGCTGGCCGTGGTGCGTCAGTTCGCGGAGCCCAATGTGTTCAAGGGCTTCTTCGAGACGTGGCACGATGAGCAGGGCAAGGTAAAAGTGAATAATACATCTAAATTTATGTAATTCTGACTGAACTTTAAACGCACAGATCAAAGAGTAAGAGCTACGAGTCTGTTTTAATAATTTGATTCCCACTTATACTATTTTGAATTGATTTTAAATATATTTTACAAACATTCTTTTCTTTCACAGAACTTTCTTAGCTACGAGCAGATGCGTCAGGAGCTGGGCAGCGTGGCGCCCAACAATAGCCTCAGCGAGGACTCCGCGCTGCATCTGAACAACAATCAGAAGGACTTTGATGGCCACAAGAAATATCCGCTGTCTGTGCTGGTGCAGGAAATGGATATGCTGCCACCCGAAATCAATCCACTACGACGTGAAGTAAGTTCATCTCAATACTTTTCAATACTCAATAGAAATAATAATAATAATTTCTGTATTCCTCTGCAGGTTCATCTGACGCACGATGACTTTGTTGGGGTTTTTAAAATGTCCTTTTATGAATTTGATGAGCTGCCCAAGTGGAAAAAACAGGAGCTCAAGAAGCTCTATAAATTGTTCTGAGGCAACTGCCTCGCCAATTTCCTTCTGTATATAGTAAATTTTAATCAGGCTTGTTTGGAGAAGTAAGAAAGCCACTTATATATTTAAATATATATGTATGGTACATACTCCCATTGATAGACTATAATTAAGCACTGCTGTTTTTGTGAATTAAAAGCGAAATATATATTATGCGAAATGCACACACACAATTCAAAGACGTGCAGCTCAGCTCAAGGATTTGTTTCCACCTCCGAAGAGTCGGGTTCATCATCACCGGAGCCTGTTGAAAGTAAGCTGCAACTAAAATGATTTCACAATGATGCTGGGACCAAACTTACTTGGAAATATCAGTCCCATTATAAAGTCGAAAATGCCACCCAACAGGTCCCAGAACATGCTTAATTTGTTTGACTGCTGTGTTTAACGTTTTGTAACTAAATGACGTTCATTTTGTGGTCTGGATTCTCTATCGTCTATCGTCTGTCTCCCATTTAATGAGCCGTGACAAAAACTCGGTAATTTCATTCTAATCAAAGTCACAAATCCCCCAATTTATTGATGCGCGTGATTTGGGTCAATTGAAATGCTTTTAAGGGTAAATGTGCACAAAACTGTTTTTATTTGTATTAATAACTTGCATCCATGATTTCAGCACTTGATTATTGTTGATAGTTATTACAACTTTTATTATTATTATTAGTATTAGTAATCATCATAATAATCACCAAAGTAGTCCGCATCAGCTAGAAATGATAGAATTGTAGAAATAATTCAATTGAATAACATCGGGACAATACTTACTGATATCCGAGAAGAAAACATCATTGAAGAATCCCAAGAATGCCTCCACCAAAGCGCAGCAATCCATTTTTGCCAAACGATTGAAAGTATTTTCGAGTTTTCGGGGGGTTTTTATATATGTAGTACGTAAATCGTTTTGTCTATTTTTTGTTTTGGTAATTAAATTAATGTTTTGTTTTGTAATGCATGGATGGCAAATGGATTTGTCGAGGGCCTAATCATATTCAACTGATTCCGAACTATAATTCGAACTATCATCAGCTGACAAAGAGACGCCAGGAATTAGATTCAGCAAGGAATTAGTATTAGTCAGCTCTCTACTTACATCCAAATATTACTTCACCAATAAACTCGATTAAAATACCAATGATTTCGCAATTCTCCATGATTTACAACGGTTAACTAAACGCTCTGCCCAAATGGTGGCTTCATTTAAAGCTATTTATTTGCGTTCAACCTTGAAACATTTTCACAATTAATGCACAAAATTAATTTAATTTTAGCCATTAATTCTTAGAACATAATTTGTGTTTTGCGATTAATTGAATTAGTTCGCTGCCGCTCTATTAATATACGTCGTAGCCGTACATGGGAGCTTCCATAAAGGCCTTCTGTTGGTCTGTCGAATTGCGACGTATTCTGCGGCCAATGGGCTCCAGATCAGCATAGCACTTGGGGAAGACGCGCTCCACTGCATCCACAGCTGCCTGGTGACTAATATTGCGGACAGCGAGCACCGAAGCCAAAGCTTTTGATTTCACACAGTTCTGAAAGATTAGCAATTATATTTTAGCCCATAAAAAATTCATTAAAATTAATCTCACCTGATGCGCTTCCTTCACATTGAATGGCGATGCATCGCCCTGCATCATGGCACTTAGGAACGAGCAATGCGCCAAGTTGGCGGCTCTAATCTCTGTGCACGCCAGGTGATCCACATTGCGGAAATCCAAATCGTTGTTGCAATAGTCGAACATGTGAATCATCTCGTGCGTCAGCACACCATGGACCATGCTCTTGTTCGTGGCCATATTCTGGCAGACAACAATCTGATTTAGCACGGGATCATAGCCACCGGTTACGCTGGGATCGCACACCTCGCAGGAGATGTGACGCCGCAAGTCCATGGGACAACCGGAGCTGCGCAGGGCACCCATCATCAGCTTGACGAGGGGACCGTTCTTGACGCACCAATAGACGTTCTGCTCGCACTTGAAGCGATCGATGCTCTCCTTGCCCTCTGTGCCAAAAAGAATGCGCGACAGTCGCGGCTTGAAGGCCTCACCACGACGCTCCGGATAGAGATCATAACCCCATTCCTTTGGCTCTTTGTGGTCCGCTGTTGGTGTGTCTGGATTGCCAGCCGTGTTGCTTGCATCCTGCACTGGCTGAGCATCGGCTAGCATAACATTTTCTGCTTGGGGTGGCGTCGTTTCCTTTGCTGTTGCCGCGATTGCCCAAACTTGTGTTAGGAAACCCATAATATTGCTTTATTTAGTTTACCCCTGCGCTAGCCTAAGCAAATAGTTGAATAACAAACCGGCAGCTGTTTTGTAGTGTTGCCCATGCGTCACAAACAATGTGACCCATACACGATACAACTGAATTGTTGTTTACAACAACTTGAATGACAGTTTGCACTTTATTCTCATTAATTATTCATACAGTCTTTAATTTCTTAATCTTCTTATGTAATTTCTTTTCTACTTATTTAACTTTTATGACAATGCAATTAAAACATTCGCAGAATTGTTTATCAAGAGTAGTAACCATCCAAGCTCTTCGTATCGAAAGTGTTGCATATATCGATATGAAAAGGGCTTTATTATATCGATTACTCTTAACGCTATTTATTTATTATGTACATAAAATATTCAATTTAAATTTAAATTGTTACTGTAAGTTATGAACTTACAATTAAATTCTACAGTACAAAGAGCTGTTATCATTTAAACTGATAAACTACTGTGACCGTCGAGTGTGACCAGTTCCTGTGCAGTTGCAATATGTCGGTCAAAAGGTTGGTATTTTCCGGCCTTCATTTCTTGGTATTTTTTAGCCACAATTAGGCGACACACTTACTGCGCGACCGGCAATTTACAAGTGTAAAATTTCCACGTAATTGCAACGGTTCAGTTTTCACTATGCGGCTGGCAAGCACACAATTGGTATTATTAACAGCACTATTCACAGTAGCCACAGTTGCGGTACACGGTGGCGAACTTCCGCGTCCTCGCGGCGTCTCCCTTGCAAAGGCGGCGCTTTATCAACCGCGTCCGGATGGCAAATGGAGCTGCTTGGATGGCAGCAAAACGATACCGTTTAGCCAGGTGAACGACGACTACTGTGATTGTGTCGATGGCAGCGACGAGCCCGGCACCTCGGCCTGCCCCCAATCGAAATTCCACTGCATCAACAAGGGCCATCAGTCGGTGGACATTCCCAGCTCCCAGGTACAGGATGGCATCTGTGATTGCTGCGATGGCAGTGACGAGCTGCCCGTGGTGGGCTGCGGCAACACTTGCCACGAACTCGGCGCAGCGGCGGCCATTGAGCGGCGCAACACAGCCGAGCTACACAAGCGCGGCGCCGAGAAGCGCCAGGAGATGATTGCGCGTGGCAGGCAAATGAAGGCAGATCGTGCGGCACGTCGCTCAGAGCTAGGGGCACGCATCAAGGAGCAGGAGGGCATTAAGGCTGAGAAAGAGCAACTCAAACGCAACGCGGAAGCGCTTGAAACAGAAGCGATGGATGCTTTTAAGGAGCAGCAGAGGGAGCTGGACGCGGAGACGGCACAAGCGGAGCAGGAGCCGCAGCAGATGCGTCAGGAGGCGACGCTCAGCTTTGTGCGCTATGATGCCAACAAGGATGGCTTCGTGGAGATCACCGAGCTGATGGTGGACATGAATCTAGACAGCGATCGCAATGGCGTCGTGACCGTCGAGGAGGCCAAATACTTTTTGGATGAGCGCGAGCGTGTCGATCTGGATGCCTTTGTCACATTAGCCTGGCCACGCATCAAGCCACAGAAAATGCTGGCCGAAGGTCTCTTCCAGCCACCAGTTGAAGCCACTGAACAGCCCCAACCTCAAGTTCCAAGCCCAGAAATTAAACAGCCACCAATCCACGATGGTAAGCAATACTTTTGCCAGTGCGATAAGTTAAAAATCCTTTTTATTGATAGAGTAACTATTCCTTTAAGGATTAATATCGAAAGTAACCGACAAATCCGACCCTTAGTTGGCAAATTACTATTATTTGTCTTAGGTTTCTTTGACCCAGTTCGACACAATTCCAGATGTAGACAACAATTTTTTTTTAATTTAGAAATTAAATTCATGATTTAAACCTAGTCATAATTATACGTTAAATATATGATGGAGCATCTATGAAGCCGTTAAGAGCCGTTCCAATTAAGAAATTTCAGAACATCTTCAATTTTTTGTCACAATAAATTCAGCGAAATACTAGAAGTCATTGGACTGTATGAATTGCTCTAAAAGCATATAGCTTATCTATAACATGATTTCTTATACAAACAAAAAAGAACCGGGACTTATCAGGCGATTAAGCGATGCTCAAATAAATACCTAACTTTATTAATTGTTTTGTAGAACAAGCGGACATGGAGATGGGAACTGACGAGCATGGCGATGAGGAAGAGGACAACGAAGACGAAGAGGATCAGTATGAAGAGGACGAAGAGCCCGATGTAGGTGTGGGAGAGGCCACTGCCGACTCAGAGTCAACAACTGCCACGCCCAACTACGATCCAGAGACACAACGACTGATCGAACAGGCCAACGAAGCGCGCATTGCATTCGATGAGGTGGAACGTCACATGCGTGAGATTGAGCATGAGATTAAGGAACTGGACGACCAGGAGGGCAAGGACTATGGTCGCAACGAGGAGTGGGCGGTGCTCGATGGCGAGTGTTATACGTACGAGGATCGCGAATATGTCTACACCTTGTGTCCCTTCGATCGGGCTGCGCAAAAGCCACGCAATGGCGGCGCTGAAACCACTTTGGGCCGCTGGGACCAATGGATGGGCGAGGGCGACAAGTATAGCAAACAAAAGTATTCGAATGGCGCCGCCTGCTGGAATGGACCCCAACGCTCGGCGCTGATCAACATCAAGTGCGCCCTGGAGCCACGCATCACGGGAGTCAGCGAACCGAATCGTTGTGAATATTACTTCGAATTTGAGACGCCAGCTGCCTGCGATAGCGATGCCTTCCTGGCCGCCGAGCAGAATCAGCACGATGAGCTTTGAGAGAGAGCGTGAGATATTGGTAGCCGAAACGAAACGATGGATGTGGCGAATGGCAGTTTGTAGTTTTAAATGGAAGTTGATGTGTGTAATTTGTAAAGTGATTTTGCTGATCATTCCCCACGTATATTGTATGTGTTTATCAAAAGCGCGCTCATTTCACATTCGGTCGTAGACAAATATTCAATGTATGCTGCATTTAAGAGCCAAGTAAAAAGTTTCATTTTTTAAATATACATTCTATATACTACACATATGCTATTGCCGAGGCTGTTGCAGTTCTTTCCTCCGCTCCTATGCCTCAGTCACGGCCAGTTTAATGTCCTCCAGATAGCCATCCACCTGATGCTCCAGCGCCAAGATGTGACCCGTGTTGCAATCCTCGGCACCGACAAATGTCAAAATTAGAGGCAATTTGTTCATTTGCACCACCTGAAACAACAAGTGAACGATAAAAAGAGTTAGATTACAAGATATCTACAGACAAAGTGTGCTCGACTTTAAAATACCCGGTACTCATTTTTAGTACAACATTCAAGAAGTGTTTGATTTTGTACACTCCTGAGATCATCTAAAACTATTATTAACAGGGTCTGTAACATTTACATTGCAGTTGTCTGATTAGAATGCTTAGTTAACAGTTGATTTATAGGCGTGGACAATTTATAAAATAAACTTGACCTGCAAGCAAACAATACAAATGTAGTCAACAAAATAGTTAACTTTAATAGTCACTGAGATATAGATGTTCAAAGAGAAGACAGACAGACAAATGGACATGGCCTTAGCATCTATCCTGTTGACGCTGCTCAAAAAAACGTATTTTTGATGGAATCGGAACTTATAATACCCTTCAATCAACTGAGCAGCGGGTATACGAATCACTGATAAGCAATATTGAGAGCTGGTCACACCCACCTGATAGTTGGAGTACATCGAGATGATTGTTTTGTTGCGGCCCAAGCCCAGTTTGCTGGCCTGATCGCAGGCTGTGGTAAATGTGGGTATAAACGACGGCATCAAGGCGAAGTCCACGTTCTTCTCCTGGCTGTGGCTAACACGCAGCAACGGGACTCCATCGCGGTCCGTTATCTGGATGACGTAGAGTCCACTGACCCTGTGCAGAAGAAAATGCGAAATACGAGAGCAATTAGTAGACGCCCTTTTTTCTAAGCTGAAGATTTAAATGTCACCAACTTGTGCAGCAGGCCGTTGAAGTATTTCTTAATGTCGTCGGACATGGCGCTGCCAGCAACAACAAAATTATAATAATACTACAAAAATAGTTTTGCTTTTTTCTCGCACCGTGAAAACAAAACAAACAGGCAGAAATGCGCTAAATATACCCGAACTGCGAAAACGAAATACCAGTTGGAACTGCAGTGTTTTTGTTTATAATTACAATTTTTATTTAATTAAAACGGATTAATTATTAATTAATTAATTGTACAGAAAAGATATTATGAACATTTTTGTTTTTTTTTTTCGCTACGTAAAAACAAAACAAACAAATAGACATGTACTAAATATGCCCAAGCTGCTCAATAAATACCAAGTTGAGCAGCTGCATTGCAATGTACGTGTTGTGTTTTGTTTATTTTCGTTCACATTTATAGAGTAAAAGCTAGTTAATACCAAATTAATCAAGAGAATTGTTAATCTACATAGGGTATCTAATACGATGACAACGAGTAGCCTCAATGCCAGCAAGGACAAGTCCACGTCCGACCCAAAAACAGATGATGACGACTACACATCAGCGATGTCCCATTTGACCATTGGCGCCCAGATCCAGGAGCTGTCGAAGCGCCTCCAGAACACCACCGAGGAGCTGCATCAGCAGGTGCGCGACAAGCACGGAGCTTTGCTGCAACAGGCGACGCACGCTGGACGATTCGATGCAGCTCTGAACACGCTGACCGAAGATGTGCAGCGAGTGCGCGCCACGGGACATCGATTGAAGAGCCAGGTGGACACGCAATATCAGTTGGTGGAGAACCAGACCCAAGTGCTAGGTCGGCTGCATGATGTGTCGCATTTATTGCGCTCTGCGGGCACACTGCTGACGTTGACAGCCAAGTTAAAGAACACCAAAGATGTTCTAAGGCAGGCGGAGCTGCATTTTGAGCTTGGCCAACTGATCGAGGACAAGGATCTGAAGGACATTGAATTTATACAAGAGGAGCGTGCCTATGTCATCAGCTCCGGTCAGAAGATACGCAATCTGACTCAGATGCAGCTGGTCACTGGACTCCAGGAACGCAACCAAACGCAGGTGGTCAACGCCCTAAAGGTGAGCAGGATCGAAAATAAGGATTTTTTGTAGAATAGAATTTGGATCAGCCTTGGGACCAAATTAATGACATCATCATTTCAATAATTATGATATCGATGTTCATGATTTTTTACTTTTACTTTAATGATATTCATTAATGTAATAACCCTTAATTATTAACGATTATAATTTTAAATTGAATTTTAATCATTATCGTTTAAGTATAATGTGAAAATCATTAGTTAATAATATGCATGTAGCTTGTATATGTCTTAATTAAAACATTCTTTATTTATTGCAGATCTTCATGAACTTCAACACTCTGGAGAAATCGCTGGACAATCTGCTGGCCACATTCATAGCGGATATGGAGCAATCGCTGAAGGAATGTTTTGCCGGCACAGACATCTCGGTGCTGAACAAAGCCGATGCGATGCGCTCGCCCAGCAACTCAGCCAGAAGCAGCAGTGCTCGAGGACCGGGCAAAGCGCCTCAATTGACCACAACGCAGAACTTTCGTGCCAAGTTCTGGAAATCGCTGCATTGGCTGCTCTACGACGAACTCTACGAGACTTGCAGTCAGATTAATTTGCTGAAAACATCGTTGGAACAGATCAATCAATTCGGTTACACTTCGGAGTCATCGGATCAATGCATTCCGCAACGCTTCTGGCAGCGTGTGCAGCAATTGCTGCGCAAATCTTTTGACGAGTGCTCGCAGCATGTGAACCAAACACTGCAGGAGGGTCTCTCCAAGCTGCTTACCTCGGCCCGCGGTCTGGAGCAGCGGCTGCACAATGAATTCCAGTTCGACAACGAACTCTTTGCGCCTCTAGAGGTGGGTTATGTCAGCAAGTGTGCGGCCAACTTAAAGGCTTGCTTGGCAGGCGTTGAATTGCCCGGCAACGAGACCGTGGACAACTTTATAAGAGTCGCATCCACTGAGCTGAGTGCAGCCCTCATTGACAGCCGTCTGAGCGCAACGATTGCAAATGTTTTCATTGCCTGTGGCAAGGAATTGTGCACCAAGTTGGAGGCACAAATCAAGCTGGGCGCGGACTCCAAGCAAGTTGTAGATATGCCCAATTTGCAGCAGCAGCAGAACACACAGCTGGCGAATGTGCTCTACTACTATAAGGATTCAGTGCGTCGTATGCTGCGAGATCTGCAGCTGCAGTTTGAGAAAACAACCGGTGGAGCAAGCGCCACAATTTCGCGATCTTTGGAGCTGGCAGACTTGCTGATTGGCACTATACTGCAGCAGATAATGGAGTCGATTATCACCACCATTAGCATCATCATTTTAAGCATGCATCGCGAGCCGGGCTTGAATACAGATCGGCTGCCCACAACTGGACCATCGATGTATATGAAAGAACTGCAGGTTAGCTAGCTACAATTTATCCCAATCGTTAGAACTAAAACTACTTTGGTTATAGGAGTTTGTCAGTCGCTCCTGGTCGCATCATATTGAGCTGTTCGACGACAAGGAATTGACCAGCAAATGTGGCCAGGAGCTGGCCAAGCGTTGCATCGACCTCTTCATTCACAATCTGTGCATCTTGCGCCCGCTGAGTACAGCGGGCAGACAGCGTCTAAAGCAAGATTGCCAGCACATGGAGCACGCGTTGAAGCCACTCTGCCCCCAATTAGCTGAGCTTGGAAAACCGTCGCGTTTGTTGCGTGCCATGTCGTTATTGATTGTGCAAACGCCGCAGGAGTTGGTCAAGCAAACAGTTGGCTCGGACTCGTTGGTCCCCAGCTATATAGTGCTGTTACTTTTATTTGGCCATGCGGCCGCAGAGCTGCAGTCCCCGCACACCACAGCAAACTGGTCGAATGAACGTTTAATCGAATGGCTGGATGGGCACACGGCGGAGCGTGAGAAATTGGAATTGATATCGGGCGCACTGCAGAGATACCGCGATAATGCGCGGCGCAAGAATATTCAGCAATATGATGAAGTGTACCCCATGATGGTGGATTACTTTGAGCAGGCTTTAAAGGCAATCACATAGTTCACATTTGGATTCAAACTGTAACTGCAATATATTTAAAATATACATTAGCTCCGATAGCTGTGCGTTGCAATTGGGATTCGATAGTTGTGCGTGTTTCAATAGTTGAAATATCGCATCAACAGATGTTTGTAAATACCGTATGATTCAATAGTTTAAATATCGATAGTGCTGTAATCGATTTCAGGGTTGTATCGTGCGTGAGTAGTCGGCACATTTACCAGAAGTATCATCGCTGACTAGACACACCATTTTGTTTGATAGAAAAGTCGTGAAAACGTTTTCTTGTGGTGCGCGTGAAGTGAATTTTGCAAAGTAATTATAAATAGATAAGCGACAATGGACAACATTGAACGACTTTACAAATGCTACGAAGTATTATCCGAGGCGGGCGATAAAATAGCTGAGGTAAGTTCGAGCTCCGCCATGCAAAAAGAAAAAACGCGTCAACTCACACACCTACATACACACATGCAAACACAAATACACGCGCGCCGGCGCTAGTTAAATACAAACAAGTGCAAATACACATTTAAAGATATATATATAACATTCGGCATAATAATAATTGCAGCATGTGGCGGAATACAAAGAGATATTGCAGGCGGTAAAAGGCACATCGAAAGAGAAGCGCTTGGCATCCCAATTCATTGGCAACTTTTTCAAACACTTTCCGGATCTTTCGGATACCGCCATCGATGCTCAGTTCGATCTGTGCGAAGATGACGATACACAGGTGCGTCATTCGATCAAACTATGCAACATGTCGAAATAAACATGTAAATTATGCCCGCAGATTCGTCGTCAAGCTATCAAAGACTTGCCCAAATTGTGTCAGGGCAACGCTGATGCCACAATTCGCGTGGGTGACACTTTGGCCCAGCTTCTTATTTTAGACGATGCCACAGAGCTGCAGCAGGTGAACAACTCGTTGCTCAGCATCATTAAGCTGGACACGAAGAATGCCATTACCGGTTTATTCCAACAAATCACCACAGGCGATGAGCCGACACGAGAGCGTTGCTTCAAATTCATTGCCACCAAGCTGTTGACCATGGGTCCCAATGTCATTACCAAGGAAATCGAGGAGTACATTGTGGAGGAAGTGAAGAAGGCATTGCAGGATGTGACAGCTGATGAATTCCATCTCTGCATGACGATTTTGGGTGCCACCAAATTGGGCAGCACAATCACCGGACATGCTGAGCTTGTTAAGCTGGCCACAGAGCAGGCGGAACTCAATACAGATGCCATTGCTGTGGACGATGAGGTGGTGGAGCGTTTCATACAATGCGCTACAGCAGCTGCACCATATTTCTCGGTATGCAATCTCAACTCTGTTCAATGGCATCATAAAACTAATCTTTTTGTAATTATAGAAAACCATTAAGTCGACACAATTTGTGAGCTATGTTTGCGATAAGCTGTTGCCCATAGACACCTGGAATTTGCTGGTCACAGCTGTCTCGCAAGATCAAATACAGTTGCGACTGCTCAAAGTATTCGCCGAGATGATCAGTAACACGGACAAGCTGGATAATGCCAGCGAGCGGATCAATGCTGTCTACAATGTGCTTTTGGTGAGTGTTAAATGGGTGTAATTTTATTAATAGCAATGCTAAATTGTTGATTAATTCATTTCACAGGAGTACATGCCGTTGCCAAAGCTAACTGATGAGGATGTGGCAGATGCGCCGCCTTCTTTTCAGTTCTCGCATGCCGAATGTTTGCTTTACACGCTGCACACATTGGGCAAGAAGCATCCAGGCAATTTGACATTCGTTGAAGATGCCGAGAAACTAAAAGACTTTCGCGCTAGACTACAATATTTAGCACGCGGCACGCAGGGGTTAGTCAAAAGCTTTTAATTATATAATTACAAACAATTAACTAATTTGTCTATATATAATTTGTAGTTATATTAAGAAACTGGAGGAATCACTCAAGGGAAAAACAGGGGAGGAATTGAAAACTGAGGAGAATCAGTTGAAGCAAACTGCTTTGAAGACAACATCAAATATCAACATATTGATACGCGATCTATTTCATTCACCACCCATATTCAAACACGACATTGTACTCTCTTGGATTGTGCCCAAAAACGTTAGCAAATCGAATATTCTTAATTATTTAATATTTTATTTAATTTTAATATTATCATTGTTGTATTTTAAGCAGAGCAAGCTGGGCAAACGTCATGCACCCATCACGTTTGGCGACAAGGCGGCCGCTAATGGAAAGGAGGAATCGGAGCTGCAGGAAAAGAAATCGCGACCATCCAATGAACAGAAATTCTATTCGCCACCATCGGGCAAATACTCGGGAAAAGTGAATCCCAACTATGGAAACAATAATAACAGCAACAACAACCATCGTGGACGCCAACGTGGAGGGGGCGGCGGTGGAGGAGGATTTAGGAATCGACGCTACAGATATTAGAGGCCACTAAGCAAACAGATTTTTGCATATTTTATTGCAATTCCTAGTCGTTAAAGAACTACAAACACCACAAAAAAAAAAGAAATGAGAACCTTGCAGAGATTATGAAAATATTCTCTTAACGACGTTCGAAACTGTTTAATAAACAACTTCCGAAATCACATACACAGACTTGGCATAAAGACGCTACTTTGTCGAGACTGAAGCAATCGATCTGCTCCAACGGGTTCCAGGTGAGTATCAAGTGAGCTTTCCATGTAATTGTCTACCTTTGATATATTTCAGACCAGCGTGCACATCAAAATATCTCAGCATCATCGATTTGAATGCAGTTCTATTAACAATTATCTCTTATCTTGCTTTTGTTATTTATTGTTTCGAAACACCCACAAACAATTGCTTCGTATGTGAAACATGTTTGCAAATAATGTCTCTGATATCTTCAAGCAAACGCCACGTCCATTTTACACTCATCTTTCAACTCATCTCTCATATTATCATCATCATATGGACGTAGACTTTGTTTCAATATATCAAGCAACAATTTTTCTATTCTATTTATACAATAATAATAGTAATGCATAAAAATAGTTTGTAAACGTTAAAGAATAACCAATTTGCAATATCCTTCACATAATATCCACAATATATCAATTTGCGTAAAGTAAGGAAGTTCCCTCTATACTTAAAAAAAGAAAAGGCAACATTATATTATGCACAAGATTTACAAACATGTACGTGAAAAAAAGTTTGTTAAATCACTTTTAAACGTGAGCGTAAAAAGCTCCTTTTATTTACAAAATATATACTTAACAATTGTAATACTTACATAGCGAGAACATCCTACAACAACAAACATAAAAAAAAATTGCAAAAATTTGAATTTCAATAAACGGAAAAACTAAAAAATTGGTTTCGTAAGAAACCTAAAGAAATTATTAAAAGTATTTCCTTTGCAGGCACCGAAACTAATAATTACTGGAAAAAAATCACATATTTAGAGTAGACTTGGAACCAAACGATCTACACCAAAATCTTACTTTTTGTTTTCACAGATACTTTTTAATATTCTTATACAAGGATCATAAAGCAGACGCATTCATTTTTTTAATACAATTTTATAAATTTACTTTGAAGTTTTTTGATCGGAGCATATTAAAATCATTTTTTTTTTAATTTTACTGAACTGCCTTAAAAAAACTAGAAATGATTATTGTTAAATTAAATAAACTACATAAATCACGATTAATTATATCATAAGTTCATTCGAGATTTTATTTATAAAACTTATGAAAGATAGTCCTTGTCGTTGAAGAACAAAGTGCAAAATTCAACATTATAATCATTACCATGCAATTTTTATAATTTAACCTTAGATGGTAATAATTATTATTATTACGGTCGCTGAATGAAAATCGGTTGCATTGTCGTGTGTTGTATTTATTTATTTAGCGTTAATAAAAAATATATATGTGTATAATGTTTAGTTTATAAGCTTGTAACATTTAAGCAATTCTTTTGCTGCTTACAACATAAGTGTAGACAAGTGTTGTATTGGACTAACACCACAGACCACAGGTTGCCACATGCCGCATCTAGATGCTGGGTGGCGGCTGATTGTTGCCCCCGCCTGGCTGCTGGCCACCTGCCCCCGGATTAGCGCCGTCTCCACCTGGCTGCTGCTGCTGGGCGCCGACCAATTGTGTGGCAAAGCTCTGGAACAATTGCAGCATATCGTTGGGCATGGCCGGCACTTGACCGGGAGCACCGCCAGCAGGAGGTGCGCCAGGTGCACCTCCTTGGGGCACGCCCATGTTGCTGAACAGCTGACCAATGGTGTTCATGACCATAGGATTCTGTGTCATCGACTGCAGCTGCTCCAGATCGATTTCAGCGCTGCTGAACAAGTTTCGAATGGTTGGATTCGTGAGCATGGCATTCAACCCGTCCGTCAAATGCGACAGCTGTGGCGGCTGATTGCGAGCATTGCGCACCACCTCCAGGTTGTTGCGATAGTCAGCGTTGTCCGGCTCGAGTTCAATGGCCTTGGCGTATGCCTGCTCGGCCTCGTTGAACTTGCCTAGATTCGAGTATGCAACGCCCAAGCGACAGTACGCCTTGCTGTAATTGGTGTTGTACAGCAGAGCGGACTTGCAGTCCGTCACTGCACGTTCATTGTCTCCCAAACGGATGTGAGCCGCAGCCCGGTTGCAGTAGAAGATCGGATTCTTGGGGTCAAAGGTGATGGCGCGATTGTATTGCAGCAGCGCCTCATTGTATTTGCAGTCCTTCATCAGGCGGTTGCCCTCGTTCTTGATGGACTCGGCTAGGGCCAGGGATTCAGGATTGCGTTCAATGTACAGCGACTGGAAGAGCTCAAACATGTCAATGTTCTTGGTGTTGACCACATTGCCGCTGGTGCTGGGCGCCGACGGAGCAGCTGCAGCATCGCCGGGAGCTGCAGCTGTTGCACTCTGTGTGGTGGCCGTCAACGGCTGCTCCTGTGGCTCCTCGTCGCCCACATCGAAGGCGGCCTGCAGGCATTGAATGGCGACTTCAATGCTTTCGCTCTGATCCGGCGACATGACGTCCACCTGCTTCTTCAAGTAATCGATGAAGGAGCGCACAAAACTTTGCTGCACTTCGTCCGGCATTTTGTGAGTTTTGTTTTAGTATCTGTGTTATTTATTACGCTTGTGTGATTTCAATATTTTGTGGAAATTCACTTATGTGGCGCTCATTGAAGGCTCTCCTTACATAGACGATACACGAACACACACACACGCACACGCTTTATGTATGAAAATTTTTGTGAGCATGCGAGTCCGATAAATCCAGAAAAATCAACTCTATATTGTATATGAAACTTCTAGGGTTACTGTATGTGCTCGTCGATATACAAAATTATTGTAGCGGCCAGCAATTTTCCGGCTGCTGCTGCTATCGTAATCGGGCTATCGAGCGCGTGAAAAACTCGTTTTTTTATGTTGTTGCTTTGGAGCAAGCTCTGGCAAAGAGCTTTCTGTCAGCATGCAACAAAAGACTTTTCAGTTAAACGCTCTCTGGCCCTCTTGGCGTGTTGTTAGCTTGCTGTGTTTTGGTTGTGCGCGTCTTCCAACTTGTTGTACTTGTTTCTGTTGTTGTCGTGGCGGAATGATGATTGTCTAGTGTGTATATAATAACAACAAAGCAAGTGATTATTTAAATTACGTTTGAGCATATGTTTGCGGCATTGCCAAAATTAGCAGAAGTCCAAGAAGCTAGAACTACTACTTAAGAAAGTGTGTGCGCGTGTTTGAGAGTGTGTGTGAGTGTTGCTTCCTTACGTGACGTCAGTCTGCCTTACGTACAATCCTTTACGTCTTGTGGTCAGTTCGTTCGATTGACTCACTGCAAGCACAGTTTTGATTTCTCTCTCCTTCACACACACACTCACACATAAAAAGAAACCCTGAGTGGCGCCGCAATGGTGCGTTGGAGCGCTCGTTCGCGTCGGGCGCGGCAGGATCAGGTGGAGCTGCTGGCCAGCAACAATAAAATAGGCGAGGACGACACCGATAATGGTAAGTGTTCAAATCTTAAATACCTTTCAACATGTCAATTCATTGTCTGGCAATTAAAAACATACATTTTTTTATGTTTTATTTCATGGTCATTGCAGTTTTACTTTTAGAAAAACTTTCAATATTCAAAGCAATACACAAATAATTATTAAAAATTTTTATTTAATTTGAAATCTTAATTGAAGTTCAGTTTTATGTTACCTTTTGAGTAGTTTAAATTGGTTAAATATTAAGAGATGTTCATTAAAAGCATAAATTTTAACACGAGTTAATTTAAAAATTTACTTTTATACACAGACTATGGTTGCCCAGACAACAGGATGTATTGTAGTCGAGCACTCTGGAATTAATCTTTTTTGTTTTAATTGTATTTTTAGTAAAATTATCAAAATTCTTAAGCAGTCATACCAATTTTTTAAAAATAATTTCTTATAAAAAGACTACTAAATTTTTCATCAAATTATTCTATATTTTATTGTAGCTGCCTATCGCAATTCGGGTGATTTGTCGGACACGGATGAAATCTTTCTCAAGGGTCTCTTGCTCAGCAATCCATCAACGCCGCATAAGGAGCTTATGGTATGTAGATTAAATCTCCACACACATCGTTTTTAGCTTCACGATTTTGCATTTGGAACATGACCCAAATCAAGTTGAACCATCTGCCAATGAAAAGAAAATGATTTTTCCCCATTATTGAACACATGCACACAAACATCCACACACACACATGCACAAGCGAAACGATTGTTTACGCTGTTGATGTCAATGCATGCTGAGTACGAAGATACAGTGGTCCGGGACTTATTTGTTTCAAACTCGATTGGAAAGTTAAGCACGTTGTGAAAACTATTAAAAATACAAAAATGCATTTAATATATTTAATATAAATATTTTTTTTGTTTTCGATTTTTTCCCCTTGACATGAAACATAGCTTGGTACTTTAGTTTATCTCTACACATTATTTCATATCAATTATTATATAATTCTTTATAATACCATGTTGTTCAAAGTTACGCATCAAGACTGCGTGAGATGAGCTGTGAACCACTGTGCGCACTAGGTTTTATTTGGAGCAAAAGTTTTGCGTGTGCTTACGCTTTTCTTTCTTATTACATCATGTGCTACTTCACAGATGATTACTTGCGATATCATTTACCATTTGCCACAGCAGAGAAGTAGAAAAGTAAAGAAGGGTCATGGCTGCCCATTCGCAGAGCTTTCACTTGAGTAAAGAACACAGAACAATAAAAACTTGTATTTTACAAGTACGATGTTCTAAAGCTTGAGAACGGCGCGAGCAGCGATTACTTTGTGTCATTTATCTTATGATGTGCGAAACGGTTTATGGCGCTGTCCGTTATGGGACAATACTTTTATGTCAATTATGGCAATTATAGCAGCGCAATTAACACTATTCTTGACCTCTCGCGCCTCGTATGTGATTATGTAAAGCATTAGATAATTTATGACAAATTTATTGATTTTCTCCTCATTGCAAAACAATGCTAATGAATAGTCCATTTTCCCACTTAAATCTGCATAATCAGTAGAAATAATATTTGCTGGTTTTGTTTTGGTTTTTCGTATTGCGGCAAACCAAAACACGCAAAAGCCAAACAAACCCGATTTAATCAACAGCAAAACCAAAAGCGACGTCGCGTGTCGCTAATAATTAGAATAAACATTTTTCTAGCCAAGAAGAATGTGCATATATGAAAGTATATCTGTGTGTGTATGTGTGTTTGTGACCTGCTATTGAGAAAGGCAGTGAAAGTAATTAAACTTACGAGTCACGAGATTTTCATGAAAAACTAGTTGAAAATCATAAAGTAAATTCACTGCAAATGCCACAAGTCAATAAAAAGCAGCCACAAACGACAACAGCATCAACGCCCTACGGACACAAAGCTAAAGCTTGGCAGTATGCAAAACCGGTTTTGGGAAATGTTTTCCTAAGTAAATGCGCATACATGTGTTAATTATGAAAAGTTTACTTTAACGATTGCTGCTGGTAGTAACAACACAAAATGCACACCAAACACTGTGCAAAGTGGTTGGCCTACTAAATGCATGGCTCAAAAGCTCGGAGAGCGGCTTCAACAACATTCCAGCTGAGTCGCTGTTAACTAACAGCGCCGATTACAGCGGCGTACAGTTGTAACGTTATTCCCAATAAGACTAGCACAAACACACACACACGCACACACAACTAAGAGCACGACTAACCTGCAAGCTCTCGCTCACGTACACTTTACTGTGTACGCTAGCCCTAGCAGCCTAACGTGCTCTCCCTCTCTCACGCTCTGTGCTCTGTGTAGCACTCACACCCAACAGTATGGTAAACTGGGTTTCGTGCCAGTCAGTTACTTGCGAGCTGTGCTAAGGTGAGGTTCAGTCTGCTATTGTTTGGCGTGCGCAGTGTTTGTGTGTGTGCGTGTGGGCATACGTGTGCGTGTGTGTGTGCGCGCTTTGCTTACTTGAGCATGGCTTAAACGGGGCAGCGGCTCAGCATAAATATTCAACAGTTAGCGCCCGCTCATTCACTCTCTCTTGCTATTGCTCGCTCTCCGATCCGCTTTGAACTCGAAAGACGCTGTCAATATTAAGCTAAAACGATTAAAATGAATATGAAATCGATGTAATTGTGTTTGTGGGATTCGAATGTGTGCCATTGATAAATAGAGTGAAAATAGCACAAGTGTTTTTCTAGTCGTGTTGCTGCCTTGGTTACTCGTCGTCAACAACAAACCCCTTATTAACCTGGCTAACTGGCAGTTGATGACGTAGTCGCCACTCGTGTCTCAGTCTCAGTCTCGAGTCTCGTTTCGTATTGTGTAACGTCTTAACTGTGTTTTGGCATTTCCAAAGCCAACACACAGACACAACTGTAGAGTCGAGTCAGAAGCTCACTCTCTCACACACACACACATGCACGTTCTCACACACCTTTTGGTCTTCTGTCACGCTCGCGCTCTTCTTGGCTTTAACGCTCTCCGCTCGCGCGTTTTGGGAGTGGCTCCAAAAAAAGTGAAAAAACTTTAGAAACAAGTATAAAAAAACGAAAAGTGTTTTCTTCAAATGAAATCAATTTAATTTGTTCAACACTTAAATGTTAGTAAACAACTTGGAATGACAATAAAACAAGGGGAACTCTTCATACAACGTCTTCTCATTTTTAGGTTAAATATCTTAAAGATTCGTCAGTTAAAAAGAAAACACGTTTAACCTTCGCAGCTAAGAAATACACAACAACTGTTCATTGTTACTTATTATATGCATGTGTAATTTGCAATTTGCCTAATTAGTGTTTAACCTGTTGAAATTGTTCAACAATTAGATGATAAATGTGCGTGTTTCGTACGACGACAACAAACTGTAAGGTGAAAGCCCTTTGCTGCAACAACAACTGCAACAACAGCTACTAACAGAGCGCAGCTCAATAACAGTTGTCATTCCTCTGCAAGTGTATGTGTGTGTGTGTGTGTGTGTGTGGGGAAGGGTTAACAGCGGGAATTCCGTCTGTGTGGGGCTTCTCACAGGGAAGAAGAACTCGCAACGGAAATTCGATATTCAATGTGTAAACAAATAAACAATATAATCGCTGATTGACAAAAGCTCTAAATTAGGATCACAAAAGTACAGACTTAACTTCGTTCGTGCGCAGTCAAGTGTTCTTTCTCTTTTCGCCTAATGCAATTTGCGTGGGGGCAGCAAAAAGAAAAAGTCAGCGTACATTATAAATATTGCATGTGGGCGGAAATTGTAGCAGCGGCATAATAATAAATACAGTCAGACGACAGACAGGCAACGAGAATGCCACGCTGCTGACAAAGGGTACAAGTACATAAATAAATTCAGCTAGAAAAGTGCGCCGGAAGACGTGAATTAATTGCAATTGCAGCGGAAAAAATAAATTCACTTTTTCTCGCGATCGACCCAAATTTGGGTTGTAAGCGACCCAAATTGTTGACCCAAGTTACAACTGAAAATGGTTCAAAAGTTCAAGGGGTTAAATGGGAGGCTGCCAAAAAAATGAATGATAAAAAGCGCAAGCGCTCAATTAACGGACGTGGACGTCAATTAAGCAGAAGCAAAGATGACTTGACCTAGGGCATGATGAGTAGTGAGAAGAGCTGACAAAGCTAAGAGTTGAGCTGATGTCCAACGCCCCATCAAGTCGGTCTTAGAGCGAACGATTTAATTTAATTATGCGCACATGTCTCATTTCATTTCATTCTCATTCTTATTCACTTATTCACTTACTCACTCGCATTCACAGCTGAATCCAACCGAGCCGCAGCCCGTGCCCGCCTTTCTGCCCGCCCATCTGAACAACAAGCCGATCTGCGACGATATCATACGCAAATTCTCGCCCTCGCGACGTCTGGAATCGCGCGAGCTCGCCAAACTCTTGGCCCAGCCACACTTTCGTGTAAGCCAAGAAAGCTCTCTCTCCATTATACTCTTTCTCAATCACTCTCTCTCCCTCTCTCTCTGCTTTAGGCTCTGCTGCGCGCTCACGATGAGATAGGACATTTGTACGAGCATCGTTTGAAAGCTGTTGGGGGATCTATCACAAAGCTCGAGGCAACAAGTCAGCGCCAATTGGGCGGCTATCTCTACACGGAAGACATATTAAACAGCAAAATGCCAGTGGAAACCATTAAAATGGTCGGCCTACGCCGGGATCCAAAGCAACCGTTGGGTCTGACCGTCGAGGTGGACGAATATAAACAGCTGGTGGTCGCCCGCATTCTGGCTGGCGGCGTTATCGATAAGCAAGGCATGCTGCATGTGGGCGATGTTATACTCGAGGTGAATGGGACGCCGGTGCGATCGGCCGATGAGCTGCAAGTGGAGGTGTCGCGGGCCAAGGAGAATCTGACGCTCAAGATCGGACCCAATGTCGATGAGGAGATCAAGAGCGGTCGCTATACGGTCAGTGGGGGTCAGGTAAAACAGAATGGCATCTCAAATCTTGAATCGGGCAAGAAACTAACGGTAAGTTGTGTGTTGCTTTATAGTTGCTGTTAACTGTTAACTCTTTGCTAAAAGAAAATAGTCAAGAATTTGCTACTTTTTGCATGGATTTTCGACAAGTAGAACGAAAATAGTTATTTTTGCCTAGCTTGTTCAAGTTTTTTACTTTTCATGAAACAAATACATATATATATTTACCATATATAATCACCAATTGAACTTTCAAATTCCGAGTTACATTGTTCCATTTAGTCCAAGAAAAATCCAAAATAAAAGCCTGCAACTAAGTAAGTAAATTTTAAGCTTAGCCAAAGTAGACGATACATTTTTCAGCTTGTCTATGTCTAATGATTGTCTGATGCTCTTCTAGTGTTATATGCGCGCACTGTTTTCATACAATCCATCGGAAGATTCCTTGCTGCCCTGCAGGGATATTGGATTGCCCTTCAAGTCGGGCGACATTCTGCAGGTGGGTTTGACCATTGGCCATTCCAAAGTACAGTTCAAAAAACCTTTTCATTTTGCAGATCATTAATGTTAAGGATCCCAACTGGTGGCAGGCAAAAAACATTACTGCCGAGTCGGATAAAATTGGATTGGTGCCATCGCAGGAGTTGGAAGAACGACGCAAGGCATTTGTGGCGCCCGAAGCCGATTATGTGCACAAGATTGGCATCTGTGGCACGCGGGTAATTAATAATTGCAGTTTTTAATCCATACACAACTCTAACAAAATACATTTACGCAGATATCAAAGCGGAAGCGAAAGACGATGTATCGCTCTGTGGCAAACTGCGAGTTCGACAAGGCAGAACTGTTGCTCTACGAGGAGGTGACTCGCATGCCACCATTTCGCAGGAAAACTCTTGTGCTGATCGGTGTCTCTGGCGTGGGCAGGCGCACGCTAAAGAATCGGCTAATCAACAGCGATGTGGACAAGTTTGGCGCCGTCATTCCACGTAAATGAATCAGCACTTTGTCGGGAAAACAATTCGAATTATATTTCTCGTAACAGACACCAGCCGCCCCAAGCGCGCCTTGGAGGAGAATGGCGTCAGCTATTGGTTCATGGATCGCGAGGAAATGGATGAGTCCATCAAGCAGAATGAGTTTCTCGAATATGGCGAGCACAATGGCAACCTCTACGGCACCTCGTTGCAGTCCATCAAGGATGTCATCAATAGCGGGCGCATGTGTATTCTAGATTGTGCGCCCAACTCGTTGAAAGTGCTGCACAACAGCCAGGAACTGATGCCATTTGTCATATTTATTGCGGCGCCCGGCATGGAGCAACTGAAGACGATCTACGCCGATCGTCGAGCCACTGGCTCCAATAGAAATCTATCTGTATGTTTAGTTAGAGTTAGTGCTAGTTTAGATCCTGTTAACCTGATGCTCCCTTTGCAGTTTGATCGTCAAAGTTCCATACGCTTCAGCTCCAGACGCGCACGCACGCTTGAGTCGTTAGCATCGCTCTATGAGGTAAATGTAAAGGCGATGTTGGCCCAATGATAGATAAAGCATAAAGTTCTAATGCTGAGTCATGTCATACCCTGCAACCTGCACGTATTTAGGCCACCATTGTATCTCTGCTAGATCTCTGCTTGAACACACAAATATTGCTTAACACATCGATCAATTTTAATTATTACCAACAGGATGACGATCTCATTTCCACGGTAGAGGAGAGCACCTTCGTGCAGCGAAAGTATGAAAAGTATTTTGACATGGTCATCATCAACGAAGACTTTGATGAGACGTTCCGTCAGGTCATTGAGACCTTAGACCAGATGAGCCATGAGGAGCAATGGGTGCCCGTCAACTGGATATACTAGGAACGCAATTGAGTTTGCAAATCGAATTCTTCTTATTCTAATTAGCATCTATTGTAATCATCACAAAACGAAATAATGCATACATAATGTATATGTATTTAAATATCCAAGATTGTATAATGTGTAATGTTATCATGCCCTCCGCTTCTTTTAATTGGTTTCCGTATGTTTAAGTCTAATTAATGTTACTATATATGAAACGAATTCGTCCATTCGCATGCTGTTTTTAATTGTACGCCTTTAATTTTATTTATACTCTCGTATTTTTAACGCGTTTATTTCGTGCATTTCTTGAGACTTTTGTTTCTTTGCAGTTTATTTTACACTTTTTGTATGCATATCATATATTCATAATTTAATGAATCTCTCGAGTACAACAACACTTCTTATTATTACAAATCGAACTCTGCCAATATTTTCTTTAGATTCTAAGTGCATAAAACGTTTTACTTTTTGTTTTCAGTGAAATGTAATAAGTTTGTGCGATAAATAGACAATGTGTTGATGACAAAAATAAATGCGCATTTGGCTCAAAATAAAAAGCAGTGCAATTCCACACCTTGAAGGGGTTTTCCGTTTATTTTTCCATACTTTGTAATATAAAGTTACTTGTGAAATTGTGTGATTATTGTTCAACTAAAGATAAATGCCCATGGACTTCTCGACGACCGCATGAGGTTGACGCATCTGTTCATTGTTCTCGGGAAGGTTCAGGAAGTCCTCGAAGGCGATTTCATCACAGCGACCAGTGAACACATCGTCCATCATATTGCTGCAGAGATAAATTCGCTTAATCACATTTTTCAATCATGGCTTAAAGGTAATTTACCTAGATGGCAGAAAAGGCAGACGGCCGATTTGACGAGCTGCAAAACGTTCCATGCCCATGCGAAGGGGGGCACCGAGGCCCTCGTGATTCCTTAGCATTTGCATGTCAATGTTGTATCTGTGATCCTTGTAGTTCAACTCAGAGTCTCGCAGGCGATGAACGTGAGCCAATTGACTGACACAATTGGGCTGTGTGGGCAGAACGGCTTTGCCGGACGCGTTCAGGACGGGCACGTCAGTTGGGCGAACTTTGAGCGACTGTTGGTTCTGTAAAACAATATGTACGGATTTAAAAACGCGTTAACATGCTTTTTAACTAATTTCTTACCATTTTGCTTGGTGTAGTTGGTAAATTCCGGGTGTTTCAATATAAAACAGTTTACAATGACAACACACAATTCGGTACGACTTAAAGTTGGCTGCACGTAATGTGGTGGTACATCGATGACAGTATTGAGTTATCGATTAACGTGCTCTTCAGCTAGGTGGCAACTACTTGAAACGATAACGTTTTTTAATCGAGTGCTACAGCATTCAGTTTTTATGCGACACGTCCAATTTTGAAATTTGAATTTACCAGTTTGTAGCACAATATATGCTGAACACTTAATTTATATGTCAATTTAAACTTTGAAAAGGCAAATATTAATAAAAAAAATATTTACGTGCGTAGTATGCTATGAGTAATTTTAGCTATGCACAAATTAGGGAATCTCGTGCTCGAGACGCACTCACTAATCAATTCAATAAACAAATCAAGCGCACAACAACACAAATTTGTTGTTAGCTGGTTTTTTGTTTTTATTTTTTTTGTGAAATCGCCCACACCTTTTAGCGGCTTTTATGATCCACTGCTCCACAGAGCACCAAAATTCAGTTTTGAGTTTGCTTGTTTTTAATTTCTATAGAGTCACATTGAGTGACAACTGCTAGAAACAGACGGAATTTAATTAGTGCATGGTTACTAATAAAACTTGTTGCTTAATTTCCATAAACACAAAGAAAAAACAAAATATCACACCACGGCGGCAGCAAAATTGTGTTAATCAAACTCCCGCATAAAAGCCACAAATTGTCTACGTATCCCCGATCTCTGAACTTGAAACAAGCAAACAGAAAACAGAAAACCGGATGATAACCGAATGGCCAAGAAGGCGACGTTGGGCGTCAGCGGCGTGAAGAAACAAATATGTACCTAGAGGCATAAATTAATTATCTCGATCATGCTTGAGATAAGAAGGGACTATAGACAACCGATCTCACTCTGCATAAATGTTGTAAATATTTTGCATTCATTTCAAATGAGGCTACAATTAATATCATGTTTGCACATTGATCATGTGATTGTTGTGCCTTTATATTTAAGAATGAAATACATTGTATATACTTATTTTGGTGACGTTAAGAAACTATATTATTTGAGATTAGTTTCGTTGAAGATCAACGCTATATACTGATTGCAATGGAATCGACTCAAGTGGCCTCAACTGAAGCCGAAGAGGCTCTCAACGGTTGATTTATTATACGGCCGATTAACAAAATCGGAAATGTACGAGACTGTGAAAATATACAACCTGTCTAGATTTGTGATACAACCCAAAACGAAGCGAATCGAAGTGAACTAAAAAGGCAGCCTTAGTCACATCGATTGTTGCTGCTGCTGTGTTCCTGCTGAACCCAAAATATTTTGACTTTTATGTAAGCAAATGCGAAAAACCCGAACGGGGCAAACTAAGTAAACAGCCGATGTTGATGCCGATATCGGTTACGATAAAGGAAGTGTGCGCTGCGTTTTCACACCTACACGCTAAAAAAAGAGAGGGAAGCGAGCGGGAGACGGAGAATTGCATTGCGACTGCGCAGGCGCTCTGTTTGACGTGTTTGCATTTGTTCATGCCGATTTTTGACGATCTTCAACTTAAATTGAAATTCACTTTTTCTGTTTTTCGGCATTAACTCTTCCACCAAGGGGGACGCTGGCCTTTGGTCACTCGAGTGGAACGGATACGAAAAATGTTTGACTTAAGCCGCCGACTTCTGGCTACTGCATTACACATACACCACACATATATATATGTGTGTGTACATTTAACAATTGCACAATTACTGGGAATTCACAGCTTATGGTTGCTGCGCCATTTTGTGAGAGATTTGACATCTCCTCAAAAATGGATAAAAAGCGAACAAATGCAACGCATCCATCGCAAGTGATTTACGATCCTGCTTCTTCTGAATAGAACACGAAAAGTAGTTGGCCCTGCTCTTCTTCTTCGCCTTCTTGCCATAAAATATTGGAATGATCTTTTTAAGATCGCTCACGAAACGGAAAAAGTTTTATGATATGGCGGCGGCTGCTGCTGCTGCTTCTGCTGTCTTAATTGGCACCCATTGGATTGCCCAGAATCGACCCCTAGAGATACTTGGGTACTCTGATACTCTGATACTGACACTGCTGGCATTATGCCGTCCAATCATCGTAACTTCTGCTTACAGCTGCGCCCCATTGTCGTCGTCTGTCGAGCCAAGTTGAGGCGCGGATGAGCCATAAAACTTTATGGCAGTCCGAAAAGTAACGTTTCAAATTCGAACTTTTCCCGGATCGCATTCTACTCCTCCTGCTGCTGCTCCTGCTCTCCAGCTGCTCTGTCTCTGCTATGTCTCTATTAGTGACGACAATGGTGGACGGATGACTGCTTTGGATCAGCATCCAACGCAACTCAATGCAAAAAGATTATAAATTTTATGTCTTATCGACGGCATATACCATACACGTACATACATATGTATATTTGTCTTTTATGCATTTATTGCTGTGAAAAAATGTTAATTCTTTCGTTATACTTTTATGTATTCAACTTTTACATTTTTGTCTACCTCACATTCATATATTTAAGATAAACTCGTACATAGTTGACTCTTTGACGTTTTGCCCTGCATCGTTTCGTCCCAAATACTATGTATTAATTGGACGCATCTATAAAGCCAAGAGTGAATATCGTAAATCAATCTAAGTTGTAAAGGAAAATCAGATCTCCTTATTTCAATTTCTCAGGTGCTGAACGGAATGAAACAAGGTCTTTATGAAAGTCGGTAATGGATATTCATTTTTGGTCAGCCATAGTTTGCCACTTCTTTAAGGACATCGGACGGACATAGTTTTAAGCAATAGAACATTATTTTAATTATCCATTAATAATTTAACAATGATAAGTTTTAATTTCAAAAAATCCGTTGTATCTTGATTAATTGGAGGCGTTATCAAAATGACCTGTGGCATAAGGGTAGGTTTTATCAAAAAGGATAAAAATCCTGTAAACAACCAAACTTGCAAGACTTTTTCAATTTAGAAAATAGCGTATATCTTAGTCATATATATCCTGACATATCCTGTCTGATCCTTATGTTAAACAAAGCGTCTTGTTAAGGACCATCATCCTACAAAAGAAAATTCATATCGACCTAGCGGTTCTCGAGTTATCCTTTAATTTGCGAATTTTACCTTTTCCTCTTGAACCCTGGGCCGAAAAATTACAAGAGTGGGATCCTTAGATGACCCCGTATGATGCCGATCTATAGGTGGGGTCCTCGTCATCCTAGCAATATGTATCCTTTGAAAATGCGACACGATTTGACCGAGATATAGCTTAATTTTGAAAAAGGACATTCGTTTCTTAGTTATAACTTGGCCAAATCCTTAGGGATATCACAAGGATATACCTTTTTGTAATCAGGATAGCAAGGACTACCGATTGGCATTAAAGGATTTCGAGGATTTTTTAAAAATTACACCTCAAATTTGTACAAGGGTACCCCCTTGGAGATTTTGCAAAAATGCAAAAAATACGGCGTATCTCGGACATTTGAAGGACGATCGAGACGTCCTTTGGCACAAGGATAGGTCTAATCAATACAAACTGATTGGCATACTAAAAAGGACGAATATCCTTCAAACAGCAAAATTACAAGGACTTTTTAGGGTCCCGAAAATAGCATATATCTCAGCCGTATCCTGTCTGATCCTTGCAAGTCCTGTGTCAAACGATGCGTCTTTATGCGGACTATCATCATGCCAAAGGACATTTGAATCGTCCTTGTAGTTAACGAGTTATTCAGGATTTTGTGAATGTGGTCATTCCCCTTTGAGTTTCGCGATTAAATTTTTGCAAGTGTTGGATCCTTAGATGACCCCGTAGTTTTTTGATGCCAATCGCTAGAGTTGCAGCTTGTGAGTCCAACAAATCGAGTCTTGCCAAAATTTGCAAGGATATGGCCAAGCAAGGACTATTTATTCAAATATACAACGCGTTTCAAAGTAACTGCATAATTTAGCTAGGAAATGGCTCTCCTGAGTACAGCTTAATGTTTATGTGTTTGTGCAATTAGAAAGGAGTCGATTGGCTGCTTCAATCAAATTCAATTAGTTGCATACGAGTATTTTACAAGCGACCCGGGACGGCGCTTTGCCTGAGTGTGACAGAGCCAGCAATAGTGTCGTGAGCCTCAATGGCGGTTGAGCGACGAAGGCGTTGACGAAACGAAACGAAAAAAAAAAACAATTGACAGCTGCTGCTGCTGCTTCTTCTTCTGCTTGGTAGGTGGAGCGAATCAGCTGCTGCGCCTATTGTGAATGGGAATATTGTGAATAAATGAACATGTAATTAAAAAAAAAAAAGTCGTTACATTTGTTGGTATTTTTTGTATATTTTATTTTAATTCAAATAGCACAAGGACTTTACATAAATTAATTAACTAAAATTTAAATTACATGCAAGCGTGCTGCAGGTTTTGATATGTAGGCAACGTTGTTGTTCCTTTTGTGTATTAATTTACTTGTGTATTACAATAATTGGGGCTGTGCACAAAATATGTTGTTTTTGTTGGTTTTTTTTATTAACATTAAATTCAGATTACACTACTAACTAACTAATTGTTATTACAGCTTTAAAGTAATAAACGTTCAATTTGTTTGTGATACATATTTACATGTGTTTGTGTGTGTTTGTTGTGGTTGTTGTTGGCTCAAATTGCACCAAGGATTAAAATTGTCTTAGCTCGATTTCAATTAAATTATTTGTATACATAATTTGTAGTTGTTGTTGTTGTTGTGCAGCTGTGTGTAAATCGGGGACGGCTTTACAAATTGTTTATGTATAATGCATTAAAATTGAATTTGCTTTTGATTTGTTTGCTTTTCTCTTAATGGCTAGTGGTTGCTATTAAAATTGGATGTATCGTATCTTATAGTTTAGGCATTATCTAGAACAAAAACAAACATAATACATACAAGTGAAAAATTACATATTAAATACAAAATAAACATACGATATTACATGGTTATATTCATACATTTATATCTTTCATACTGGAACCTTGTTGCGGTGGTGGCTGAAGGTGGATGAAGGAGGGGTTGGGTTGGGGGTAGGGGTAGGGGTAAAGGAAGGGGCGGGGCAGCGTGGAACACGACGAATATACAATCACAAAAATTAACAACGTGCAATATTCAAAGGCGCCGCTGCCCAGGCCACTATTAATCAACAGTCTGACTGTTGCCCCAGTTAAGTTCTCCCCCCGCTCCCGTCACAAGTTCCAAGTTGCAGAAGTGCCTAAGCCAAGTCCACCGCCAGATCACTAGGACATGTTGCAAAGCTGTTGGTGCTACCCTCCAGTTGCTGCTGCTGCTGCTGCTGCTGCTCCAACATGTAGCTGCTGCTGCTGTTGCCATAGCTGCTCGCCTCTCCGTAGTCATGTCACATCGAGAGCGTGCCCACGCCCACTGCCGCGGCAGACATCTGGGCGCTGTGCTGCTGCTGCAGATGCGAGTGCGCCGCCGCCAGCGAGTGACTGTGCGCCGCCAGATGGGGATGCAGGCGCATGGCGGGCAGGTTCATGGCCATCGGGTTCATCGAGTGCAGCGTGTGCTGCAGATGCAGACTCGGCTCCAGCTTCGTCTTCGCGTCCAGCAGCTGGCTGTAGTCCGTGTGCTGAACGCCGCCCATCACATTGGGATCGCTGCCCTTCTTGTTCTGCTTGCGCTCCTTGGCCCGCCGATTCTGGAACCAGATCTTCACCTGACGCTCCGACAGCGACAACGACTGCGCCAGCTCGCTCTTGCGCCGTATGGTTATGTAGCGCGACGTGCAGTATTCCTTCTCCAGCTCCAGCCGCTGGAAGTCTGTGTAAACCACGCGGTACTTGTCCTTGGTGCGGGTTTTGCCTGCGAAGAAAAATAAATACAAAATGAATGGTTAGTTTGTGATTAAGTACATGTAGTTTGAATTTTATAATTCTAGTAAATATAAGAAATCGAATCATTTCTGATCTAAAACGAAATCATTGTCTACAACTAAATTTTAGCAATAGCTAAAAACTCGGAATACATTCAAATAATGTGTATAAAATAAATACCAAATGAAACACTTAGCTATAGATATGGAACGGCAAAAAATAGATTGCATTCAAATAATCATAAATAAATAATGACAGCTCAACGAAATAATTAAATTGCGAAAAATGAACTGTTCAAACTGACAGACTTCCGGCACTTGAAACATTCTCTAAAGACAGTTTGTCCCCAATTATTATAATTCCATTTATAACATAGTATACTACAAATATAGTAAATGCAATTATTTAATTATTGTTTCAGTTATTCAAGCAGGTGAACGGCGGCTCTGTCGTCACAGCTCAAGAGTTGAGTGAGTGGCGTGCGATGGGCAAACAAGTCGAGTTCGTTCTCATGATGGGCAGGCAGGCAACATCATCATCATTGCCATCAAGTTGGTCGTCAGAGCAGCCGACAATATTTGAATTAAGATAGGCCATAAAAATGAGAAAACGGGGCAAAAGCGAAGAACGCACGTTGCGGTAAACATCAAAATGCTAACGGGGAGGCTGGCTCCTCAGTATTTTTTGGGGCGCCGCAAGAGACACCCGAGAGGCAAGTGGCAACTGGCAACTGGCAACTGGCGACCTGGCCAAATGGCGCTCGAGGCTGCTGCGCAATTAGTCAATCAAAATTCAAATAGATGACAACGAAACGAGGCGGCCTAAAGACAAGGCATGAAAAAGGCCACGGGATCATGTCATGCCTCACTTGTGTCTGGCTACGTGATAAACACACACGCTCGCACACACTCTGTGGAAAACTCTCTATGGCTATCACAACAAAATGAAATGCAAACATCTACATAGGTTACTTTTTTCTTCCAGTTTGGGATTTTGCTCTAATTTTTTGTAGCACTCTGAATGCGTTTGTAAACCACAATTAAAATCGAGCAAACAAGCGAGCAAATAGACAAATATTTTCACAGATGATAAGTTCAAGCTATCGCAGCAGATACAAGAAGAACAAACCCGAGCAACGCGACCAGCACTCAGCACTCAGCGGAGTAGGTGTTAAAGACCTTAAGATCCTCTACACCTGCCTTGATATATGGCGCACACTCTCTCCCTCTCCCTCTCTCTCTCTCTCTCTTTCTGGATTTCATAATTAATCATCTGTATTATTAATTGGAGAATTTGCTCAATTGATTTCGAGTTGAGTTGTGAAAAGTTGTGGCTCAACAGTTGCTGTCCCAAAAGCGGCCTAAAGTCCGAAATGGTCTGTCGCTTTTGGGCCTTATCGCGAGCACTCGTATTTATTTTTTACACTTTTGTTTAGACGTGAATTTATAGCGTTCTCTTCGCTGTTGTCGTTGTCGTCATCGTTGGCTGTTTACTCACTTAAAGCCTCATTCTTTCATTTCATTTCGGTTTTTTGTTTTTTAATCTACATTTCCTACAGCTTTTCGTCGCGTCTCTGTGCCTAATAATAAATCTCGAATTTTCAGTCTTGTTGCAATTTTAGTGTGGGGGCTTTGAGATCTAGAAAATGCTCTCGAGTCGGCGATCATCGTCGCTGTGGGCCCGCGCGTGTTCTTGGCTCACACTGCTGATAAGTGTGGGGTGTTGTAGAAGCCATAATACAACTAATGCTGATAACCCGCAAAACTGTTTAGACAGACTTTAGATGGCAACGTTGGATTTGAGGAAGTGCACAAATATTTGAGACCATTAAAAAGCAAAAAAGCTTGGGGCAAAGATATTAAATACAAAAACAAAAAAAAGAATACAATCATCAAGTAGGATTTCCTTGTGTAAATTGAACAAAACACGAAAATATTATTCCATTTCCAGACAATTTCGCAATGTGATGATAAGTCATTAAGTCCGTTACTCAGAGTAAAGTCTGCCTATCAACTTATGTAATAAATTCTTTGAAAACAAGAAAATCTTTCGTGGTAATTATATATTTTGAAATTTACAGTGTCGTGTTGATTCGAAAAGAATAAATTGGAAAACATATGATATTATAAATAAATTGAATCATCAAAATGCGCATTTTCTTATTAGCTACTTGAGCGAATAATTTTCATTTATTTTTCCAAAATAGTTTCCTTTAATTCCTTTATTCCTGTATCGATGCAATTTTGTTGCTGTAGTAATTTTCTGGTTCCCAAAATATTATATCTTCCTCCTTCCATTCTATTCTAAAGGTTAATCAAAACCGTCTTTATTCCTTCCGGGTCTGATCAAAAATTTTGAACAAAAACATGATATCATTTCAAGATTCCCTTTTAAGAACCATCGTATAAATCTGTCTGCAGGCACAAGTTCTTCTTCGCGTATAATCTATGCATAATGCTTTATCTGTTGGCACTTTCAGTTCCAATTTCTCACACCTGAACACGCTGAGTAAACACGACGAGTCCAAACTGGAGCACATTGTTGTGAGTTGAGTTGAGTTGTGTTAGCGGCATTGGGGCCTAAATATGTGGTTGTGGTTAAGTACGGTTCTATCTGACCTTCACGGCCATAACCATATAATCCAATAAATTGTGTATACCATATATAAAACTATAAAGTTACTAACCCGTACTGAGTGTTTTATTATCTGCACACAAAATAAATACGCACACTTTATGTGGACCAAGCAAAGTTGTCTAACTCGAACTTATATCAACTGAACTGAACTAAACTGGGAATGTTAGACAAACAGACACAGATCTGTGCTTAAAGAGATCTCTTCACAAGATCTGCCAGATAAGATATCGTAGCTCATAACTCAACAGAGAACCAAAAAAAATTGCCACAAAAGGGAAAACAATATGGAAAAACTAAAGTCATTTTCGCAAACAACCGAAAAAGAGCTGAAGAAACCAGCAAATATTTGGAGTATCTTCAAGATACATGTGTATTTGTACATACAGTGTGTTTGTTTCTGGGTGGGTTGAATTGTATATAGCATATACTACAATATATATGCAGATATCTGCGTAGCAGACAGTCTTAAAAGCACAAATACATTTTATTCGTAATTAAATAAAATGCTCGCGTTGTGCCTGTTTTTTGTGGAAAAAGGTGTGACATTTTTTTATGGCTTTGTCACTGGCATTTTCGGAGGGGCAAAGCGGGGCGGCCAGAGTTGGTAAGGTGGGGTAGGTGCGTAACGGTAAACGTATATAACTGGGTGTACTTGAAGCTCTCGCTCTCGCTCCCGCTCTTTATCTTGCGCTGACTCTTCTTTCTGTCGCTGCAGCTCGCTCGATTGCATTAAGTGTGGCAATGATTTGTAATTGAAAATTGAACTGTGACTATAAATGAGTTCTCCAGCAGCGATCGCAGCCATCGTGATGGATTAGTTGACATTAGCTATCACAGTTTACAGCGCTTGTTGTTGCAATATATCACATCGATTGGCGGCATAGTTCAAATGCACGCACTCCCTAATCCCAGTTGAGGTCTATATCAACACTAACAACTCCGACTCTGATTCGAACTCCCATCGGAATTGGAATCAGAGTTGCGAGCTGCGAGCTGTGAGCTTCGAGTTGCACTCTGTTTTCTGTGCTTGCCTCAAGTTGCAGGGCTTTGCAGTGGCTTCGCCGATAAGCTTTAATAGCTGTTTGTCGCACATCGAACACTCGCTAGTGTTGTGATACTCAATACTCATTACACATGTCCACAATTCGATGTTGCTCTGGATAAAACTAACACTTTCATTCTCAGTGTTTTCTCTGTATATCTAGATACCACAACACTGCGAAAAAAGCGATAGTTGATTGCAGGACTGAAAATTCTAAAAATTCTTCTAAAATTTGCAATAATCGGTTTGTTTTCTCGATGACTTTTCTTTTTAATTGAAATCGTTATAAAACTGTAAAACATTCCCTTTTCATTGTACTAAATATATTACTATTTTTATTCTATAAAATTTGCTTGCTTCTAATGCAACAGAGTAAATAAATCAAATTTCTGATTATTGTAAAATATAAATATATATTAATTATTCCTTAATAATACTACTATCTTATTTTCAGATACTCCCTCTATTAACCGTGAATTTATTTATTTCCTTATTTATTTTACATTCATCGTTGTTCATCTTTATCTTCTATAAATAAATGAATTTGCCAGCGTCGACTTTGAACCCCGTTTTTCTGGCCAATAATTGAAAAGGAAAACACTTGCTACTGTTATTCCTGACCTTATCAATAGTCTATAAATTGCAGTGTAATAATTCACAACTGGTGTGCGCGCGTACTCAAACAATCGAATGGTTTATGAGTGTGTATCTGTAACTGTAATTGTATCTGTATCTGTATCTGCGTGTTTGTATCTCGCACCGTGTCTGTTGCCGACAAAGGAATTTGTGTAAATAGCAAATGCCAATAGTTGGGTTGGCTTTAAGATTTTATAGCCCCCGAGATTATGTTCCATATATATTGCTACAATATACTATATAAAATTGATTGTTCTCGCATTTAGTGAAAGAGGCACACACAAACAAATTGGAGCAACGTTAAGCTATTAAGTGATTGCCGGGAGAGACACAGTTGACAATGTTGCTTGTAAATTATAATTCATAAATATTTGCTGAACCGCAAGGCATGAATGAATGAATAGCTAAAAATATAATTGCTCGACCAGCTGTTGAACCGTTTCTACTGAGATTGCGGCAATTATTGTGTCCAGTTCCCAGCGGGCAAATCAGGCCGCAAGGACACTTATGGCTGCCGTAACTTCCCGTAACTGTTGCGGTTAGTTATGGGACTGTTCTCGGTTGTCGGTTGTTTGGTGGTTGGCCACTGGCAGCGTGTTAATGCGCCACCGCCTGCTGTGGCTTAATTTGTCACTTGCATGCCGCATAAGTGAACCACAGCAGAATCAAGCTGAGCATCTTCATCTATCTGTATCTCTGAGTGTATCTGTATCTGCGGGCATTGCCCAACGTGCTGAGAAAATAGTGAAGACCAGATGGGCAACTCTATTGGGAGACATTTGTTACCTGCAGCCTTGGCTTGCCTGCTCTTCGGATCTACTTAAATTCTGGCATTAAAGCTGCTGTCTGGGTCAAAAGTTTGCCTCCCCCTTCGTCTTCGCCTTGGCCACAGCTACGCACAGCAGCAATTTCATTTATTGCACCCCTGGGATGCAGTTCAACACTTGACTTTTCAACGCTCAATAATTCGCTCTGAGCTTAGCTTTAAGTTCAGTTCGCCATATTTGTTCTTTTATTCTCGCCCAACTTGTGGGAGCTGTGAGAAGCAGAGAGAAGGGGCAGCATCATAAATGTGGCAAAAGCAGAGAGAGAGAGAGCGGAAGGACAGCAAACAAGCGGCAAGAAGAACAACAATCAGTGGCTGGCTACTGGTTACAGTGAGTGTCGTCTGGCTTCGTCTACAGTGGCTGTTCTGCTCTCGCACCACCCAAGCGACAATATAACAATAACATTTATTTGGCATTTTGCTGCTGTTTTAGATGCTGTTATATCGTAAATATTAGCTCAAATTACATCATAAAATCATTTGATTCGATTTGACGTTTATTTTATTTTCCTTTTCCTTTTTTTCTCTCCTTTTTGGACGCTCTGCCTTTTGCCTTTTGTCTTTTGCATCCCGCTTACATGAGCTCGGGCTTATTTGCCAAAATTTACTACCTTTGTGGCGGCATTCCCCCTAAAAGGGTAAATCAATGCTGGATGCTTCACTTGGTTGCCCATTGGACAGCTTTATAACTAACTAAACGGGCGACATCTTGTTATAAATATTGAGAAAATTTTCCAAACATATTTGAGTCTTACAAGTAATTTAAGTATTAAAAGAAACTCTTAAGAAGGCAACTGAAATTTATGTAACTAATGGTTTTAATGTGAGTTTCATTTGTCATTAATGCAGAACTCATAAAAATATGAAAGATACTTCGATCTTCAATCTTACTTAAAGTTGAAAAATCAAAAGTGCAGAAAAATCTTTAATTAAACAATAAAATATTAGTCCTGATTTCATCTCTTTGGCTGCTGTGAAATTCTGTGATTCAACGTAGTTTGTCTCTAATTTAAATTGGTTTGATTGGCGTTTTCCCATTTGTGTCTCGCTAGCGGCTCTCGACTCAAATATAACAAGTTTGATCTTTGGTCTCGTTTCGGTTCAATTGTCTTTCCCAAAGCCAGAAAATTAGATCAGCTGTATAATTTCCATAAAACGTAATTAAAGTTGCCCCGAATGCTATGGACGCCATCAATAAATAACTCTTTCGCTCACACACACACACACACACGCAACACACACGCAACACGAGAGAAATTCAAAATGGCGGACATCAAAGTGGAAAGAAACATGCGACATGGAAACGCTTTATGAGTGCTCGCTTCCCATTCCCATTCCCATTCCCAATGCATGTATGCAAAAGTACAACGCCTCCAAACAGACAGTCTCCCCCAACCCCTCTCCCTCTCCAGTCAGTGTGGAGCCAGGCCGCGCCCTGGCACGCAGCATTATAAATGCCAAAGAAGGAAAGGCAAAAAAAGAAAAGAAATATTATCAGATCGCGTGCAGCACAAACGAATGCCGCCCGTACGTGCCGCAGCCAAATGTGGCACGCAAGCCAAGGCGACGGGGACTGAAGGGGGGGAGGGGCGGAGTTGCAACCGCTAACTGCAGAGGATGTGAGTGAGGAATGTGGCTGACTGTGGACGTGGACGTGGCCAACACGCCATTGGCAGCGAGCGGTTTTAGGCCGCATTTTTATGGCTGCCCGTGAGCTGAGCGCTGAACGTTGAACACTGAGCGCTGAGAGGGGAGTGGCGAGTTGGTGTGCTTACAAAATGGCAGCCAGCAGACTGTTGGCCAGAATTGAGCGGCCAAGTCAAGACGAAAGCCAAGTCGCAAGTCGCAAGTCGTTGTGGTCGTGGCCATTAAGGCCATAAATTGTCAGGCGGGTAAAAATTATTTTCAAATTTACGTTAATTATTTCGAATGCGGAGCTGTGGCATGCAATAAACATTTACAATCATGCGCTATATACATACTATACATGAATATATGTAGATACGATATAGTATAGTTGGATATACACATATGCGATACGATATACGACTCGAGCTTATTTATGAGCGGCACATGCAAAAGCCACAAAGCAACAGAAACAGCAAACAGAAAGAACCGAAACAAAAGAATAAAGAGTCTAAGAAGTTATTGGGATATATGTAGATTGGGATGCGTACCACCTGCCTCCAGTATATCGGAAAAGTCATCTAAATTGGGCGTGCTGCACAACTCTGTTAATAAGCAAAAGGTTAAGATTGATACAGTGAATGAGAGAGAGAGAGAGATATAGCTGATTGATAGATTGATTGATGAGTCGGTGCAAACTGTTTGCCCAACAGTAGCGCAGCTGTTTGGCCTGAGCATACTAAAGCATTCGTAAGCCAGGCCAACACATTATTGATAATTTGCGCTTCATAAAAATATTAAACAATAAATTTTGCACAACGCTGCGGTGCGGTGCCAACTATAAATTGTCTGCTCTACGGTCTCGTTTCTCGTTCTTATCGCAGTCGGCGGGTTAAACTCTTCGGGTCAACGTGCAACAATATTTGAATAATCTTTGAGGTCCGCCGCAGTGCAAACAATCGCGAGATGCAACTGCCGTTTGCACTAACAACAACAGCAACAGTAACATTAACAGCAACAACATTATAACAGTTTAATGGTCTATTTGTTCAGCTCGCTGAACTTGAGCAAACTTCAGCTTGATGACGATTGATGATGGGCAATGTGAAATGTGAATTGGGCGAGTAACGAGCGGCAAATGGTCATTTATTTATTAATGGCAAACGAGCTGCTAGCAAAATCACAAATCCCAGCTAATAATCATCATAATTAAAGTGGCATAAAAATCAGAATATGGCTACCATATACAATATTTATTCATTCATTGTTATGGTCGTTGGGGGTATAGAGTATAAAAATATATACACGGTTAGTAGTCGCTCGCTCAATGAATGGAATGAAACATTTAATTTAGTTTTTTATAATTATTGCTACTTTATTGTATTGTTAAGCGATTAACGGCATATATACTTATATATGGTAGTAAATGCGACCGACCATCTGGACTGCAAATCTCGGCCATAAACAGAACGAAAACGGTGGCAAACGATTCGCATACGCATTTCATAAGAAACGTGTCCACAATAAGCTTGACACGTTTCCCGCCCGCCAGTCAATCAGTCAATCAGTCAGTCAGTCAGTCAGTCGGGCAGTCAGCGAGTCACTCAATCAGTGGCATTATGCCATGAGATATACAAGAGCTGACTGATATTTTGTTTATACTTGTACACGCAAAATATTTGCCCCGTTCAATGTGTCGTATGAGCGATTTTGATTGACAATCGGATTTCGATGTCGTTGGCGGGGCTTACGAGGCGAGGCTAGCATGCCAAGTGTTTTTGTTTATGGCTAAAGGAAATGATTCTCGGCTCGGCACATTTAACTTTAATTTTAGAATTGAATTTTGTGCGCTTTGCTTTTTCAGCGATTAGCTGATAAACGCCTAAACAACTGGAAAAGCCCATTAAATGGGCTGAAGCTGATGAAATCGCCTCTTGATAGCAATGATAATACAGTTTGAAAGCTCTTTTTAGCAGTGGAAACTTTGAAAAGTGGCTGGTAATACGTTTCAAGGAAAGATTATGAATTTGTGTGCGAACTAATTAAATTGCATTTGATCCAACTAATATTGTAATAATAGTTCGAGTTTTTAAAGTGCTGCAAAACCCAAATTCGCCTTTCTCTATAAAAACAAATATCTTGCTTTATGATTGTGAACTTAGTTCAAGAATTTTAATAACCTATAGTAAAACGTGTCTCTGATTTTTGTAAGCATTTTTAAGTAGTGTTACAACGATACAATTCCCAACTTTATTCTTTCTTTAATGTATCTTAAAAACCCCATTTTGTTTTGTCTCTCGATCACTCTAAAGCTGCTTTTAAAACTCTGTCTACAGTTTAAGAATTAAGATATGGTTTTTTGTGTTCTTTATCTACTGACTCTTTTTCAATTCTTTAAATTCGTTAAGCTCCAAAATCCATGGCGCCTCATCGAACAGCCGAAATAAATTTACACACATATCGAGGATTTTAACACCTTATAGCATATATGCTCGGTATATGAGAAGGGCTTTTCAGCTACAAAATTTTAGTTATGAGCAATATCAATGCCAATACAAATAGCAGCGTACACACATTTTATTTAAACAACTAAGTCCAAAGCAAATGAATCGATGGAACACACACACAACTCATGTCAGTGTGAGACAGAGAAAGAGAGAGGAAGAGTGAGAGAGAAGGAGCAAGGGCAGAGGGAATGTGAGAGACTGTGCTAATCCTGGCATGTCAATCATGGTACCATTTGTTAGACGCAATGTCGTCGCTTTGCCCACGGATAGATGATGAACTGGGCTAATCAACAGCGGACTTCATTTTGACACATGCCCCGGGAGAGGGCGCAGGGACAGGGACGGGGACAGCATTGAGGGACTGAGGGACTGACTGTGGCCTGTGCTGACGGCAACGTCGCACAAAAACCAAATATTGATAGCACTGATAACGATCGACATCGACAGCGACATCGACATCGACGAGAACGTAGCTCTGACTGCACCACCAGCTAGTGGCCATTTTTAATGGCTTATCATGCAACCACATACACACTTTACCTTCCCTACACCCCCTTATATATGTGGCCTAGCTATGTTGGGTATCAATTGGGGAGTAGTATCATAATTTCAACTTGGAGTTCGACTCTTTTTTTTTGTTTTGGGGCCAGACATTTGGGCTGCACAAATCTAAGCTGACTATAGAGATAGTTCTCCCTCGATATTTGTGATATGTCGTATATATAAATTTTGTGCCTATTGACATATTAAATCTCAATGTGTCATGTGGCATTATGCTTCGAGCCCACCTCCCCCGTTTCCCCACTAAATAATTGCCTTGCCGTGGTGTTACTATTTAGCTCTATTCTGTTTCTAACCAAATCCCAAGTTGTCACTTATCAATTTGGAAGTATTATTGTTGTTTCTTCCTGGATCTCTTTCGCTCGCAACATCCAATATATTTTTTTGTTTTTTTTTTTAATAATGATTGCAAAGATTTGGCCATAAATGTCGCTATTTAGTTTTTATTGGAAGTAATACTAATTTTTATTGGTTTATTGGCTCTATTGTTTTAATCAATACTCTTGTACGCAGGGCGGCGCTGTTATCAACTTATCAACTATATAACCAGGCTATGGGCTGGAGATAACAGTACACGTTTTGATACTCGTATCACCCCGAAAAAAACATTATTGGAGCAACATAGAAACCCCGGGCGGACCATTGACAGGCGGACGTTCATTTCACAAAGGTGTTGGCCCATTGCAGCCCTTGCCCCTTACCTGCTGCCTCTGGAATCTAGACAATTCCCGTAACACCCTCTAGGCGGGGTGTAGCGCTAATCTAATCGCGAAAACCCCGCCACAGGCAGTTGAAACAAAAGTACAAGCAACAACAACAATTGTTCAAGAACTTTTATTGCCACACCCAACACTTCAATGCGTCGAGTAAAAATGGATCTGTTAGAGTCGAGTTCCCGTGAAATTAAACCCGAGACACGTACGCCCACTAAACACCAGTAAACGTAATGAGAAATTGCACTGACTGAAAATCATAGGCGAATTCATGGCGTTGCCGTCGCTCTCTGGCGCTAACTCAGCTCGAATTGTTTATTATTTATAAGAATAATAAATAAAATGCATAATCTTAATTTGTCGTCTTGACCCGTTGAAGGATTAAAGTGAACAACGGCCACAAACGGCAGGGCAATAAACGTTAATTGCATACCAACAGATTTTATGGGCTTAATGGATATCGTCGATATCGAACTCGTCGCCGTCGTCGTCGTCATCGTCAACTTGAAACGGGGGTCATAAATTTTGAGCGCTTGCGCACGTGTTTTAGTGTGAGTGTATTTGCTTGTTTGGCATTTAACTTGCACTCTGCATGTGTGTGTGTGCGAGTGCGAGTGCTTATGCTTTTGTTTGTGTTTGTGCGCTTGACATTTACATTGCTGTGTACATGTAAATGCGAGTTGTTCTTTTTGTTGTTGCTCTTGTGTGTACCAAAACAAAAGAGAGGAAACCACAAAGATGGCTGCCCACGGCGAACAGCAGCAGCAAAATAAAAATCAAAAACCTTGAGCTTTTCATCATTTGATCCGGCAGCTTTACCAGGTGAGCCGAGCCTTGCCAGACAGACGAAGGAAAATGGGATTGCATTGTTGCTTTTTGAAAAAAGCTTCTCAATTCAAGTGTCAAATATTTATTTTTGGTGTTTGGTATTTTCAATTCAATTCGCATCGCTGCATTCAAACCTATTAGAAACACTTCTCACACCGCTAATTGCTGTGAGATCAGTATTTCGTCTTTCTTGCGTTGCCTTCTATTTGAATTTTTCATTAGAAACGCGAGAAGAAAAATTGATCAACCCTATTGAATGGTTTTTATAGTAAAATTGATTTACGACCCAAAATTAGTCAACATAGTCGACAGATTGAGCCCTGAGCCTCAGCCTAAGGGGTATAAATCAATGCAAAGGCAATGGCAGTGTGCCCGTAAAATGAAGACAAACATTTGATTTTTATGGTCCGCTTTGACCGCTGACTGAATGCAAGCAAATTGCTTATTGTTAGCTATAAAATTATGTTTCATCTCTCTCTCTCTCTCGCTCTCGCGCTCTCCGTATGTTTTAAAGCGCGAACAGCACGAGCACAAAGCTTTGAAGACAATGCAGCGTCTGTGCTTCGCATTGCGGATGCGGGACAAACCCAAAAGAAGAGCTGACAACTAATACATATGCAGATGCTAATAGTATGTGTGTAGTGTATCCGTGTTTGTAAACTTACCAGGCTGCGGCTGCGCTGGATACGAGGGCTTCTTCATCCAATCGTAGTATTGAGCTTTGGCTGGCGACGTGCGATGATTGTTGTTGTTGGCCACACTGTTGTTGTTGTTGTTGTGAGTAGATGGGCTGTTGTTGTTGTTGCTACTCGCCGCTAGATGGTGGGTCAAATGATGTGGCGACGACGCGGACGTTGGCGCACCAGGGCTGGATATCTCACTGCCCGACACCGTAATCGGCGGCGATGGCAACCCTTCGGCAATGTGTTGTTGTTGCTGCTGCTGCTGCACCTGGGAATCGGGGCCGATGCTGACATTGGTTTCGTTCAGCTGCGTGGCTCCCCCTGCCGACGGAACGCCGCCAATGACAGGAGCTGAGCTGCTGCTGCCTGAGCTGGCCGAGCTGCTGGAGCCGCCGCTGGCCAGGCCGCTGTTGATGTGATGCGCATGATGCTGATGCATCAGCTGCTGATGCGCCGATGTCGGAACGTTCTGCACGAAGTTTTCGCCAGCCGCCGCAGCCGCTGCCGCTGCACTGGAGGCAGCCGGTGAATGCCATTCGCCGGCGCTGGAGTGGCTGAACATGTGATGGGGATTGTAGTACATCGGATGCGCGGCCGCGGCGGCGGCAGCATGATGAGCGGCATGCGGGGACTCCACCTCGCCCAGGAACTGATTGGGTGCGCTGTGGTAGTTGTTCCAGTTCCATGGCTGGCCGGCGGCAGCGGCCGAGGCGTAGGCCAGGTTGGCGGCATTGTGCTTTTGGGCATAGGGCAGTGTGTTGTAGTAGTGTGAAACCATCTTTGAGGTTATGGCGTGCTTAGCAGGACTGGCCTAATTATGTTTTATATTTATTGCGCTAACGTTTGCGTTGGCGAGTTTATGTCTTTTAAGCACTTTTCTTCTTTTTTTAACAGTTTACGAGCACATTTTGCAAGCTTTACTTGCAATTAAATTCGTTCTTTTTGCGGCGCTCCTTTTGTGCGCTCTTCTTGATGCTCTCTCACACACTTGTTGTTGAGCTTGTATTGGTGCGCTCTATTTGCGATTATCGATTACAGATTACACACTGATCTTGCTGTAATCGACAAGTGTATATTTGGTATTTATTTTGAATTGAATTGTTTCGAATTCACACTCGCGATTTTTTGTGATTTCACTGATGTGCGTTTTATTTTCAACTGCCGTTGCGTTTGGCCTGTTGTGACATTAACCGCAGTCGAATACGTACTGAAACCGACGAGCGTCGCACTCACTGATAAACAAACCAAAACCCAATCTTTTGCTTGCAGCACACAGGCAACACCAGCAGCGTCCAGCTAGTCATCTCGCTCGCACACACGCAGCCAACCATCTGTTGGCTGTCTTTAACCCTCGTCGCAGGCCCATTTCCGTTGAGTTTGAAATTCAAGATGGCTTATGTTTGTGTGCGTGCTCTTTCTTTGCTGCCGCCATCTCGCTCGCATACGTCATGTCATGGCCGAGCAGGTAGCTCCGCCCACTCCCAGGGGCAGGTACTCAACTCAGTTAGCGAACTGTTTAGATGGTAGGCGTTAGAGCCGACTACAATTACGAGACTACGAGACGAGACGAGACTACGAACAGCAACAACTACTAGTAGAAGACTGAAAGACCCCTTTTCCTTTACGACTGCTTCGATTTGTACTATAAACTACAATTGCCGTTGGCTGTCCCTAATTAAGTAATTCCATACTGAGTGTGCATTATGCAATTAGTGGCTGTAAAATCATGTTTGTAATGCCATAACTACGGATTTCATTTATTATACCTTTGTATGCGAACATTTCATTGAGCCTTTGGCATTTGACGAGCCTCGCCGCCAATCAACGTTTTAATGTTCAGATTTTCTTTCGATTTGTTTTATGCTCCCAGTTGTTTGGCATGCAGAGAAACTCAATGTGATTATATAAATATTACGCTAATTGTAAGTGGTATAACACCCATCACAGCTCCAGATATTGCTCATAAATCATCCAGTGATTGAACAAAAAGTGTGCGAATAATAATTTGAATCAACCTTTGAATAACAAAGTAAGAAAGAAAATGAATCGACAAAAAGTAGAATGTAGAGAAAGTAAGCCATTCTTTAATAAACTTAAAAATTGGTAATTAGTTCTGAATTAGACATTCTAAAATCCACTTGAATTGGAGCTAAGTATTACCAGCAATTTTATATGTACATATGTAGTTAAAACAAAAACTTAAAAAAATAACAATGAACATCATTTGAATGATCGCAGAAATATTATTCAATATTATTATATTTAGTTAAAACTAAAGGAAAAAGAATGTCCATAGCTGGTTACAACTGGAACAATAATTGTAGTTCACTTTTGCACTTCTCGACTCTAAGATCAAAAGGTTGAAATGGACGAAAAGTCTGACAGTTGTCGTTTACTAGCTGTATTATAAAATATTTGTTTTGCAACAGTTTTGCAATAGTTTCCATCGGTTGAGTAATCCGTTACAGTCGCGTTTCCAAGAACTAATCTAAGGATTAGTTAAAAAGCGGATTCATTGATTATTTTGGACCTGGATTTTAGTTCCAGAATGTCATAAACGACCAAGGCCAAATGTGTTTGTACAGTGAGTTGAAATAATTAGAAATGTATTCAGGTGACACAATGGAAAGTTTTCACACAGACAACCAGGGAAAATTGCGAAGATCGACGGTTCGTCCGTCAGTTGCTGTTTGTTTGTTTGGCACAACGCTTAAATTTCACTTATTAACGCTGAGGACCTTTAAGATGCTCAAACTGGCGTGCTCTCTAAACAAAAAACCCCTTAATGCCCAGAAACAAAACATTGTAAAACAATTGAGAGGCAGCACAAAAGTTTTATGATCGCAACGCGAACGCGACCTAGAGCAGCTCATCGCAGGTCGCGGATCGCTGACAGTCGTAAGGACACCAAACAAGAGGCCTCTTTACCAGACGTGAAAGGTGGAGGAGAAGAAGCTGCTGCTGCTGGCAATAAAGATCGCACTACAATTAAGCGGCCGCAGCCCATTTTTCCTCGCTTTATTTTTTTCGCAACGCGTCAACAATTCAAAGGAATTCGCCGAGCTAAAACTGCGAACTGAAGGTAGGCAAGGGTACCATATTTTTTCGGTCATGTAATAGGGCATAATGTTTACCTGGAAGTCATTAGGGGCGCAATATGCAATATATATGAAGTATAGTAGAAGAGACAACAGAGCTGTCAACCAGAGATGCTTTCAAAGCGTCTGCACAATAAAAATCGAATCCCTTCTAATGCATCTCTTTGCTATCTCGCTCTCATCTAGTATTATGACTCACACAAAACATAAATTAGAATATGACCGTGCTATTAACATTAACATCAACAACGACAACAAAACTTAAAAATTTTTAAAAGCAATTATGCTAATAAATCCATAAAGAAAGCACAGCGCCACAAGCCATAAAGCAGCCTCAAAATTCAACTCTCAAAAACTCAAGCGGCAATTAGACCGAGTGAGATGGGCAACAGCCATATACAAGCCCCAATCCGAGATATAATACATACATATACCATATTATAGCCATACCAATTGCCGTCGCCAGACTAAAAACTCCGAAACTGACGCGATGTTTGATTGGATTGTCGAGTTTGGTTTTTGTCGCCGTCGCTTGTCGGTTAATTTGAGGTTGAAATCGTTTTATAGCCCATGACTCTTTTTGAGCAAGTCCATCAAGTGCTTTCCGCTCGATCGTCGTTCTCCCCCTTGTCCCCTTCCCTTTCCGTTTCCCAATCCTCTGTCTGCTCTGTCTGTGACACGCAAGTGCATTTTGCGTTGTGCGCACTTTTATGATTGCCGCGGCAACAGCGATAAAATATCTTTTGTTAATAAAACAAATTAAAATTGTTTGCAGTGCGCCGCAAAAGAAAGAAAACCCCAAGTCATTTTTTTTTCGAATTGAAAAATTGGCAAATTGGCCATCCTAATGAGTCAATTTCCTTGAACTGCAGTCTTACGTCTCAGTTAATCAATGTAACTAGATGTAGACAGGATTGAAATTCATTACCAGCTGAAAATTTAAAATGCCACCGACTTTTCTTTAGAATCAAAAAAGATATTAAAAGTTGAATATTAATGTAAATATACCTAGACAGGGTTCAAATTTAGCATCAGCAGGAAAATTTCAATTTGAAGAGACTTGTTGAACAGGCAAGTTTAAGTTAGCAATTAATTGAAGTTAATCATCTATTGCTGACAAACACAGCCAATAACAAAATATGCAACAAAAATACAAAAACTTATTAAAATAAACGTTTGCATTAATGAAGTTTATAAAAGTAATTTAATCATGCGTAATCGCATATTCAAATTTTCGATATGAATTTAAAAAATTAAAATTTATATAAATTTACTTACTGTTGTGAACAATAAAAACAATATTATTTTATGTAAATTGAATTAAATGAAATAAAAATCGTATTAGTCAATAATGTCTGATTGCTTCTAAATTCTGTTGTCCTGGTACTTTCACAGATAGTTACACAATTAATACTATATTACTATCCTAATCATGATATTGCAATTTTTATAGCAGCGACATATACATACATACATTTGTGTGTGAATGCCAAGAGCTAAAAATTACTCGATATTTCTATAAAAAATACCAGGCGAACAGAAATCAGCAACAAGGAGAAAAACTCTATTCGGCGGCACTTTCCTAACGCATTGATGAATGTTTAACCGGTTCGCTAGCCCAATTCAAATAAGCCTTAAATTTGAAAAATCGCTGAAATTAGCATTTTGGGTATGCATCACGTTCTCTTCTCGTCGTCAGATAGTTTTCAAATTTAAATGCTTGTTGAAGAATAAAACGCATTTTCATTTGAATTTCGAACTCCTTTTATTTAAAGAAAATCTCATGATTAAGATAATTTGAAGCCTGCTTAGATATAGTTCGATATGAAGTTGTGTCAGTCAGTCAAAAAACAATTTGTGTAAGTACAGAGAACCCTTTCATTTTTGCCCAACGCCCTTTTAATCAACCGTTCATCTTTAATGTTGTTGTTTAATTAATGAATTATTTAATCGGTCTGACACTAGGCTAAAGGTCAAATCTGTTTCGCTTTAATTGCCTTTCATTATCTCATCTCATTATCATTGAAATTAGGAATCATTTTCAATTATATGTTTGAATTTATTTTAATTATTGATTTGGGAATTTAATTCCAAAAAGAAAATTACATAGCTCTGCAGTTTTGATTTTCAAAAAATTAGTTTAATTGCTCAAGTATAATAAAATTATTACAGATGGTCATTATCCGAAAGTAGATAAATTAACAATTCGTTATCGAGTATACAGTAGTAGGAAAACAAGTTAAAAAAAGAGAACGCAGCAATTGGTTAAATTAATATGTGTGACTTATAATCAAATTAAATACAAAAGGAATTCTATCGTTAAGATCGTTCATTTGGTGCTCCGAAAACGAAGTGACATGCAACAATAATTAAAAATAGCAATCTAAAGAGCCGTCTAAGAACATTCATCTCAAAAGTTTATCAAAAATATATATATAAATATTTATTTCGCGGATATTTGCCTAGTGATAATTGGCGATCATCTGGCATAGTCAGTATCCTGATTGTCTCTCTGTCTCGAAGTAGCTTCAGTTAGTTGTTGCAAACGTTTAAACAAGGCTACAGTTACCATTGCTAATGTCTAAGCACTTAAAGGATATATCTAGATATTTATATATGTACAGAGGAGAGAACTTGCTCCACACTACGCCGAGCCGAGCACCTCGCTTAGTATCATTTCCCGCGTCATCAGCTGGCCATTGTTGACCCTCGTTCGCGATCGACTGCGACTTAATTGGGCTCGTCTTTCGGCACCCGCAGGTCGTTGGCGTCGTGGCTGACGCGTTCGCTGGCCAAAGGCGGAGCCCGTTTGCAACGCCTCCAGCAGACTGTCCATAACACCCTCCTGCGCCTGTGCAGCGTCCATGTCGACCACAGCCATCTTGCGCTGCTGTCGCTCCATTTGCTCGCGCTGTGATTGCTCGCGTGCCTCCTGCATGCGTCGCTTCTTCTCCAGCTCCTCGCGTACGCGCACATTGTCGTTGTGGGCCGATTTGAAGGCATCCTTGAACGTCTTTATATCCGCAAAGAACTCCTCCATGGTGTATTTCGTCGGATCGAAGGCATAGTACTCGCTCAAATCCTTGAACAGCTTCTCCATTTGCACCTGCATTTTGCCTGCAAAATAAACGAATTGTTATGAGTGATCTTAAAGGCAGTTTAAAACCATTATATTCACTTACCCAGCACATCGACCTGCTGGCGACAGTCGACGGCAAACTTGCCCATCACCTCGCTGAACTTGTCATCATCGCACTGCGGCACCTTGTTGTTCTGCAGATCCGTTTCCAGGTTCTTTACAGCCGAATTCATTTGCCGCATGGCCTTCTGTATGGCATCCATGTTGACGCGCGACGCTTTGTCCACGTGCGACAGATCGTCGTAGAAATTGAGTGAATCGGGAAACTTCTTCTCGACCAGATCGACCAAATAGTGCAGCAGCGTCTGCTTGTTATCTGTGTCCTTGGTGTTGGTCAGTTTGGTCAAATAGGATATCTCAAAGCCAAAGGCCGCCTCGTTCTTGGAGCCCGTGTTCATGTAGTTGCCCAGCAGCAGAATTATCTCCAGTATGTTCGAGAACTTCTTGCTGTTGCGTATCTCCTCGCAGGCCGCTGTGCCAGCCACAATGTCCGGCTTGATATCCTGCACCATGTCCGCGTACGTCAGCTTGAAGTTGAGATTGTGCAGACGCGGCGACAGGCGTTTGATTTCACCTAAAAGTTGAAGGAAGTTTAGTCATATTCTCTATTGATAAACGCTTGCTTCTACTCACCTATAGTCGCTGCAAACTGTTCGATTGGTGGCAACGGTTCGCCCTTGGTCTTGATCTCCTGCAGACGCTTCAGTTGCTCAGGCGGCGGCAGATATTGTATCAGATTCTGCAGTATGTTGGAGGACAGAATGGCGGTATCACAGCGCAGCAGACAAATCTTGATTTGCTCATACGACAGATGCTTCAGTGAGCCACCAAGTAGAATGGACAGATTCTGTGCCGACTTGCCATCTAGCACGCGCAGATCAATGTTCTTCTTGGTCAGCGTCGTGGGCTTATCCACCGAATCCTTTTGCTCCTTCTTCACGGGCTTCGACGAGAACTTAACGGCCAGCTCTTCAAGGAAGTCATCGGAGGCAAGCTTATCTTCTTGGCACTTCACCCAGAACGCATTCTCGGACATCTTGGCCGGCGCAATGGCCTTCCAGTTGGCGCGCTTCATCGGATTCTTGGTGTCCCACTTCTTCTTGGGCTTCAGGCCATGCGGCAGCACCGGCACCATGGGCATCATCATCATGGGCGGCGGCGGCGGACCGCCTGGCCGCATCATGCCCGGCATTGGCGGCGGCGGAGGTCCACCCATGCCTGGCATTGGTGGAGGCGGTGGTGGACGTGGCCCACCCATGCCGGGCATCGGAGGCGGTGGCGGCGGTCTGGGACCCGCCATGCCGGGCATGGGCGGCGGCGGAGGCGGCATTGGGCCTCCTCCTCCTCCTGGTGGTGGCGGTGGCATGGGTATATTGAGTTTGGGTAGTTTGTTGGGTGATGGCGCTGCCACTCCGTTTGCCTCCATTAGCTTGACCTTCTCCTCGAGATGGGCGGCCTTCGCTTCCGCCTCCTGCTTGGCGCTCTCCAAAGCCTCAATCTTCTTCTCGTACTCCTCGGCACGTTGCGTCTCTTTGGCCTTGGCTTTCTCCACAATGTCGTCGAGCAGCACCGACGTGTCGATGTTGAAGTTGCGATTCTCAAAGTTCGGATCGCAGTAGCCCTTGTGGAACACAATCTGCGCTATGCACTCCTCGATCAGCTGGTAGTAGGCGGGCCGGAAGTAGTAATCATCTCGTATGTACAGCAGATGCTGTAGAATGGAGAGAAAATAGGGTTCGGAAGTGGTGTCCATCACCAGATTGTGCAGCACATCGAAGCAATCCTTGGGATCGTCCATGTTGAAGGTGACGTTGTCGAAGTTCTGCACAAACTCCTCGAAGTCATCGTCGCGTATGTCCTTGAAGATCTTGAAATGCTTCTGCAGATCCTCGTTGTTGCTGCCGTTCACAATGTCCGTGAACTCGTCCAATCTATCGTAGAGTCCCATGCGCATAATCTCGCAGCGCAGATGCAGACGGAAGTTGAGATCCGTGGGCGGATTCGTCAGCGTATTGATGAAGATCAAGCTGTGGCAGACGAGCTCTCGCTTGGGATCCAGTTTGTCCGATATGAACAGTGCATCCACAATGGGCCTGAAGCGTTCGCTCGACTTGTACGACGCCGCCGCCACTGTGGTGATGGCTCGCAGCACCTTCTCGTAGCCATTGCGCTCGTAGACAAGGCAGAAGGAGGCCAGCAGCTTGATGGCCTCGCACATCGTTTGCGGCTTGCGCGGATCCAGGGATTGGGCCAGCAGCAGCACCACACTATGCTGATCTGGGGTCAGCACCACGTTCAGACCCCACGTGTTGTTCATGATGGCCTTGAGGCAGCGGATGGCCTCGAACTCGATGCGTTCATAGCTGCGATCCTTTTTCGCACGCGTCAGCAGTTTCTCGATCTGTTCGATGCCCGCCTCGCCGAACTCCTTGATCCAGGAGATCGTGTTGCTGGTCAACGCCACGCGCAGCGACTCCACGCACTGATAAACCTTGTGCTCGCTGTGCTCGCCATTCTGCAGATACTCGATGTAGTCGATGGGCTTCTCGAAGCGAGAATTCGCGCTGCGCTCCGCTGGGTTCTTGCCTGCCGTCGAGTAGAGAGGAAACGTAATCTTGTTAGTTGGCACTTCGTTACAATTAATACGAGATTAAAAATGTGCTATCGAGAAATAGAGTGCAGTGCGTATTATACAGCGAGATACCAATTAAATACCAATTATTCCATAAACTGATATTTAAATTGAGGATAAGAACTGCCTATAGTAATCTGAATGTGTACTTTGTAATCATACAAAAATATATTCCCCTTTAAATATTGAATACATTGAAATGCAAATTGATATTAAAATGACTAAGCTATAAAAGCAGCTTATGGCAAACTTGTTCATGTTTAACAAATAATTGAACAAATTTAGAAATTTGCACTAGATTTCACTTAGAAACACTGCAACCTTCAAAGTTGTTGCTTGTATAAATTTTAAAGATTTTTTAAAGTATTTCATACATTCTAATTGTATAAAAAGCATGTCAAAATTTGAAGCCTTCCGTTTTCTTTTATGTGATACAGACGAAAGTGAAGCTATCAAAATTCAAAAGCTTTCTTTAGAAATATTTTACTTAAGATTATAAAGTTGACTCCAACAATATTATAGTTGGTTCGACGAACAGACAAGTCGGAGAATAGTCATCAAAAATATATAATATATTATTCACTTGTATAATAGTAATACAATATTTGGTTTATTAAGCCTTTATAGTCATCGCTGACATCCGTCCACAAACAGACAAGCAAACAGCGCTGCTGATGGCAATCTAGAGTATTTTCGCTCAATATATGTTGTACATACATATGTGCATATGTATATCTTCGATAGCCTATTTGTGCCTCTCGCATTCATTGACACCAAGCTCAGATACCCATGTCTTGAGCTCTTTCCACTGAATGTTTCGCTCCAATTGCGATCGCTTCATTATCGGAAGTTGAACGCGACTTTATCAGCTGAAGGAAACGCTGCTTGACTTTAAGTGCTTACTTTAAATGTAACCTTGATCTTTTTCACAAATCTTTAATGGAACGTTCCAAATGAGCACATACACCACAATATTATACTTGTACTTATACTTATATTGTAAAGAATGCTCATTGAAATATGCATATTAAAATTACGTCAAGTGGCAGGCTGACTGGCCGACTGTTGATTGCTGTTTGTATTATTATTATTGTTATTGCTCGAATGTGCAAAAATCAAGTATATAAACAACGCCTCGCTCTCTTTGAGCATCTGGAACCGAGAACTGCGAGAGCGAGAGCGAGATCGAGAGAATTGAATCATGTTCAGAGTCGAAGAGCATTTCTTCAGATTTATCTCACACGTAATGCAAATACGTGCACAAATGCAACATATGCGATACGAGATACGTTTCTGCGAGAGTTCTATCGAAAGTATGACAAAATCAGCCCAAAATAAATGAACAATAAAAAAACGATGATAAATCCACACGTAGATCATCATCGTAAGCATTGAGAAGGCGTCGACACAGTCACAGTCACAGCTACAGGTTGGAAAATGAAATAAATGCAAATTCATTGACTGCTTGATGTGCTGTTTTTATTGCACCGAAAGTATACACAAATGATGTATGCAAAATATACAAAGTACCGTGTGCTAGTCTGAGACAATATAAACAAGTACCTCATAGGGTTGCAGAGTGTCTTTCTCTGACTCCCCGTGGTTTAAAGGTCGATTGATCTGCTTCAAGCCTTCCTACCATTTAAGTGCTTATCACCTGGCGGAGACAGATCAGCATCTCTCATAATATAAAGCTTACTGTTTATAACGCTTATCACTCTGATGAGTTACGTAAGACATGTTCTTGAAACTTATGCGTTTGAAGTAGATAATGCTGTAAGATAATGTAAATCTCCTTAATTAAGTGACAGAAGAGCAAAAAAAAACTTTAAAGTTCAAATCGCATTTTAATATACTCTATTACCCATTTAGAAAACTACAGAGTCTTTCTCGCATTTTAATGGACTATTTTAATTGAGTATTACTAAATTAAATTCCTTTTCATTACTACAACATTATTTCAATTCATCAATTATTATAATCGTGTGTTACTATTTCTTTTAATAGTTTAATTTAACTTAATGAGTTTTAAATAAATGCAGAGCAACTAGTTAAATGTACGCCGATCAAATTGGAATTAATATCATTCGAACTAGTTTACTATCGGTAATCGCTCTAATAAATGTATCGTACAGATAAATGCAATAATAATAAGCTAAAAACAGCTTATGTAGTTTTCGATCTTGATTTTATTGCGCTTTCAGTCCATTTAAAAACGGAACAACCACAATAAAAAAAATGTGTACATTAAGGCACTTAAGCTGGTGGAAGGTGCGCGTGCCGCTTGAATAAATTAATGAAACGGCTTTGTGTTGTGGGTGCTGCGGATTTTCAGCAGGTGGCTGAGCTGTGGTTTTGGATCTACAGTTATATAGAGAGTGGCAAAGTGTATGCAGGTCTGTGGTTACAGTTACGATCTGCCCAACGTACTTGAAATATGGCCCGAGACGAGTCGATAGCTCTTCTTGGAATGTTGGCTGTGCAGAAACTCATTCCAAACGGCATGAGTTGCAAGCAAGGTAGAAACAATTTGGCTGTATTTGTTCTATTCATTTTAGATAAGGCAATATCTATATCTTATGGGTACATGATAACACCAACCGACTACTACTAATATTCCCCTAAAATGCCAACGTGACTCATCGCCTTGCCAATAAGGCGATAATTGATAGCAGACGTGCGACAATTGGCAATTGCAATAGCAACTTGCAGCGAACAAGCAAAAAACGAAAGGAAGAGGGAGAGAAACATACTCATTTGTCGGGCTATCGATGTTATCTGGGCACACACACTGTTATCGATGTTATCTGTCGCTCGATTGCGCTCACCTTTCATATGCATGAATATCATCTTCTGACGCTCGGCCATCGATTTGCTGAGCAACGGTTCTCGCTTGTCCTTCGGTATGTTCATGTCCTCGAGTATTTCCAGAAATTTGGCATTCACCTGCGCCTCGCTCAGCTCCTGAATGGTCCGCTCCAGATCGTCCACACTGAAGCCGCCATCGTTGTCCGTGGAGGCGGGTCGATTGGCGCCATGGGGCAGACTGTTGCTGTTGTAATTGCCGCTGCCCTTCGATTTCGAGGGTCGTCCGAACCAGCTCTCCAAGATGCCACCGCCCGTTGACTTTGATTTCTCGTGCCTTGACATGCTGTAAGAATGCAATAAATTCAATTAGTCGCAATCGCAAAATAAACTCAATTAACACGAAACGAACCCAAGCCCAAACTTTTTGAGACGCATTTTTCTTTGACTACCAAATGCACAATAGTCTAAATGAGCGTGTGTGTGTGTGACTGTGTGTGTGTGTGTGTTTGTGTATTTTCGGACATGCGCAGCTTTTGTTTCGACTGCGGCACAGCTGTTTTTTGTTTACAATGCAATCGCTTTGGACCGCGCGTCTTGAGCTGCAACGCGGCACTAATTGAGAGCAAATGCATCCCAGCAAATGATCTGCTTCATTATCGGCAGTGCTGCTGCGGCTACTGTTCGTTTTATTTACTTATTTTTTACTACTTATAACAAAGGATCGACGGTGGGTGTGAAAAAGCTTTGCTTAGAGATGGGCGCTTGTGCAAAGCTTCCGTTAGCGAAGAGCTGCAATTCTTCTGTGTTTTTTAAGCTCGATATTAATCGTGCGCCATGTCGAATCTGGACACCGCTAGTTTAATTACTTAATAGGTTATTGTTTGTATTTTAGGCACGCGCGAATCACGTATTTGTGAGTAATGAATTTTTCAAGTTTAAATCCAAAATTGGACTACATTTATTACACTTTAACATTCTTATATTGATCATTTGACTTGACAATTCAATTGAAATTAAAATTGAAAAATATTTATATTTGAAATATGATAAATCCATATTAATTTAAAAATTTCCACAAATAACTGTTATTTTTAATTTATTTTAATTACCACAGTTACTGCTCTCAACCATCTCTAGTTGACAAATTAGCATACAAATAATAAATAATACGCACGTGGTGCGTGAAAACTGTTGATTAGTATCGCAAACAAATCAACGCTCAAAATAAAAACGACATTAGAATAAACAAAGAGTTAAGTACTTAAGTAATAAGCATTATTGTTATTATTGAGCGATTGCGAAAAGTGACGCGATGATTACCAAAATAGGAAACAACACAAATTGTGCGATAGAGCGGACGCAAGAGCGAGTGGGAGTGCGAACGGGAGAGCGATATAAGCAAAAAACGATAATAGTTGCGCGGGGTCATCGGCAGTTATATATGTGTGTGTGTGTGTGTGTGCGCACATCATTTGACGGCTTTCAATGCAACTTTGTCAGTTAGATTTGAATTTTTGCTGGGATTGCTTAGAAAAGCTGTTGTGCTAATGATTCATTTGCCAGACAGGTTTTTGTTTGCCTGCTGTTAAAGATTGTTGTTGTTGATGTTGTTGATGATGTTGTCATCCAGCAGCAATGTCTGCGAACGATCTTAGGCAAATGAGTCGCTGGCTGGAATTGCAAAATAACAAACGGCAGCAAAGGGCAACAATTTCGAATTTCTTTTCATGTCGAGTAGGAAATGCGCTTTCAACAAGATTTCTTCAGCTCGAAGAATTTACCGCTGTTGCAATCGCTTCACTGCCTGAATAGGCCAAATGCAACAACATGCTGTGCTGTGCTGTGCTCTGCTTTTGCTTGGCCGCTTCTTCGCTCTCTTATTGTTTACATTGAGGCAGCAGCGGCAGAATGCACATTGCAGCAGCCCATCTATCGTGTGAATAGCTAATGAGCAGCCGCAATGCCAATTGTAAACAATCAACGCGTGGCGGGCTTTCAAAATTGAAACGGTTCCAACTGCAAGCAGCAAACAGCACGCAACGTGGTCTGTTTGCTAAAAATTCCAAGAAGAGGCCAAGATTGAAGCAGAGAGAAGACAGAAGACTCAAAACAAGAATTCGACATAAGAAGAATTCTCATACATACACAAATGCGACGCGCTCACCTTCGTTTCTATATGTGTCGCTGTGCTCACTTTTGATTTTTCGGTGGTTTACGTCATAAGACTGAAAAATAATGGCTTGGTTGGCAAAGGCGAACACACACACACACACATCCAAGCAAACACGCACAGTCACACACACACACACACACATGCAAACACCCCCCGTTTTGTTAGTGTTGTCACAGTGTAGTTGTTGTTTTTGTTGTTGGGTGCGCTGCGCGGCTGGCCGATTTTTGTTTGTTTTATACGCCGCGGCTGCGACGCTGACGCTGGCCTAAACAGAGCTGCGCAGCGTACTTTGGACACACATACATACACAATCAAGCACACTCACGCACAACAGAGACACTTTGCGTGGTAATTACAAGGCGAACTTTTCAAAAAACAACAACTACGCAAAACTTTTGAATCGTACGACGAACAATTTAAGAGCTGAGCTAAAAGAATTTCGCTTACTTTTTACTTTTTGGTATTCCGCTGCTGAATTTCGTGGTGACACCACTTGTTGCTGTCTCGTTGGCGCATTAAATAATGGATGAAGCGGTACTATTTAAAGGCTCATCTACGTCTATGCGCACCTCATACACTCTTTTTCCACTTTTGAGCACGTAAATACGCTTGCTTCAATTTGCCGTTTGGCATAAATAAATACAAAAATAAAATAGTAAGTAACGCAAGCGCTGCGTTCAACTGTTGTTAGTTCAAGAAATGCACTAGTGGTGGTTGAGAGAGACTCGACGCCACTATCGATGTATCGATGTTTTCTATATCTATGTAAACATCGATTGTTTATTGCAAATATCGATGTGTTTTTGCTTGCAAAGACTATAAATTCATGATTATGCGTTATTTTTAATTGAATAAATTATTGATTCATTTCAATATGCACAGTCTGAAGTTGTATTTCTAGTATTTCTTTCATTTTTAAAAGATGACAAATATACCAAATATACTGCATCCACAATTATCAGGCTGGCTATATTTTGTTAGGTACGGCATCATTTTCCAAAAAGGCGCAACTTTTTAAACAATTAAGTTATCGGTAAATTCATACGATAGCGATATTCCGACTAATCCAGCCGTTAAATTTAAATACTAGTTTAATATTGGTGACAGGTATCAAACTGATGCAATGTATATTGTACATGTATTTTTATTCAGAGGCTTCTTTGTTCCTCGTCTTCTGCAACACCGAACTCCCCATTCACAGAGAATGCGAGTTGCGGTACCTATATTAAGGTTGTTGATAACAAGGCAGAGATGAAGGCAATCAAAATAAATATTATTGAAATGAGGAGTCGTAATATGGTTAAACAGCTGGCTATTATTGCATTTTCTTATTGAAATAAATCAAACAACTGTGTCTGCATGTAAATATTTATGTGTTATTATGATTATTGTGCGCAATCTCGCGGATATTTGCTGAATGCAAACTGAATTACAGAATAGTCGTGTAATAAAATATAATTTGATAAGTGTTCGAAAGCCAACTTGAATATTAGTAAATATACATTTGTAATACTTAGAAATTAACATTCAACATTCATATGGTAGTTGAAAATCACACCTTGAACCTAAATTACTATTAACACACAACGTCCTGATCCAACAGCTTCTTCCACAGATCAATCTGCTCATTTGGCTTGATCATGTGCACGCTGATCGCATTACGTATAATGCAGGCATTGTACGATATTCGTCGGTTCACAAACTCATTGACATGCACTCGTTTAATGCCCAGACTTTGGGCCACAATACCCGTAATTAAAACGTCCTCCAGCTTCAAGTAAACTGTCTTCAATGCTCTCACATATAGAGCGTGCACAATATCACCAGTCAAAAGGTAAGCAGGTCCCGTAGTAAACGGAGGATACACTCCTCGGTACTGACCAGGCGATACATAATACTTGGATTTTCTATTACGAACCGGCGGCCATCCTTTGGCCAAACGACCAAAGATTTTGCGATTAACGTTACGTTTCAGCTGCTCTTCAGCAAAATTATAAAGCTTCGGCACATTGATGAACATATCATCGTCCGTCTTCAGTATGTACTTGGCACGGTTGCAATGCTGATCTGCCCACTCCAAGGCCGATATTGTCTTCAGCGTTAGATTATTGTATGAGTCAATGGAATTGCCTCTGATAAGATCCCCGTATAAATAGTTCTCCCAGCTGAGAGCCTTATTTTCAGTTTCGTTCAAACTGCGACCGAGCACAAAAGCAAAGCCAATGTCACGACGAGCTGCAAAATGTCCCCAAGTCTGTCTTATAGCCATGCGTTCAGTTTCATGGGATAGTGCAGATGCGATTAATATGAGAACAATTGTGGTCAGGCCTTTGAGCGGACAGATGTGTTCTACATCGATATCTACATTCATATGGCCGGTCTCATAAATCCGATTTGCTTCAAAAGCTTGATTACATGGCTCATCAGATTGTGCAGTCGTTAATTTGTTTTCATCTGTAAAAATTAAAACTATTTTGAAAATATCTGCGTACTGAGGGATTTAACAAAATTCATTATTTTATATGAAAACATTTTGAAAATGCCATATTTATAAAAGTAAGAATCAAAGTAAAAAATCTTTTGTAATCACTTGTTATAATTTTTTGGTGCATGAAAAGCCAGTTTGTCTGGATAATTTTAATCAATGAAAAGGAATGAATAAATTGACTACACTACACATTTTAATTATTTAAATGCCGTTTTTGTTTTACCTGCATTTGAATTAATTTGCTGCTTGGTGACATTGATACTCTTGTGTTCCTCATCTGCGAGGCGGAATTCGCCCGTGTTGTTCAATTCCAGAATTGGCAGCAGAGTCTCCGTAATGCGCAACCTTATTTTCATAGGAATTGCAAGCTGCGGTGCCCACTTGGAGGTCAAGACACAGACGAAGATTATCATAAGAAATATAATAAAAAGGAGCAAACTTAATATGCGCGAGTTGCTAAAATAGCTGGTAGACATTTTTGCATTTCCTTATTAAAACAACAAATGAATGTGCATGAAAATGTATATGCGATATTTGCTAAATTGCTGAATTTTTAAAATATAAAATAAAATTTAATTATTTTTCAAAGCCAACTTGAATACTTGAGCTAATTCTTGACGGTGGCAGAGTTGCCAATTATTCAAAAAGATTATTTTTCAAAAGATGAACCATCTTCGATAAGAAATCACTTTCGTTAAGTAGATTGACATCCAGTGTGTACCTAACCAAAACTTGACGTAATTCGAATTGAAAGCAGAAACCATCAGTTTAGAAATTACTATACTTACTTTTTCAAATGCCAACCGAATTTGCAGATAAAAACATTTGAAATTCTTATAATAGCTGCCTTTTATATATTTCGAAAAAACACAGATTATTTGTGGACTATAATTAAATAGTCCATAGTTTTCTTTGAGACTGTTTCGTTTCGTGTTTAATTTTACCCAAAAATTATGCTTCTAAGGATGTGTGTGTAGTTTTGTGTTGTATTTCGTAGTGTGAGAGTGTGTGTTGTGTTGTGTTATGTTAGCATACTTATGACCACAATTATAGCTAATTATCAGTTAAATAATGGCATTTATAATGCTAAAGTTAGACTACCAAAACATAATTAAAAACGTATCCATAGAGTATGCTGAGTACAACATTATATTGTATGCATGTAACTCGCGAGTAAACATCATCAGATCATTCAGATACATTCCTAATACTTAGAAACTAAAGTATCTCTAGTTGCTGCATTCTAGTAGCTGCCTTTTCTGTATTGTTTTCGTTATTTTTTGTTTTGTGTTTTGCTAAATCCATTGCTCTAAACATTTAACATACATATTGTAGATGAAATTCACACCTTAAACCTAAAATACTATTTACACTTAGTGGTCTGGTCCAGCAGCTTCTTCCACAGATCGAACTGCTCATTTGACTTGATCATGTGCACGCTGATCGCATTGCGTATATTGCAGGGATTGAACGAGATGCGTCGATTCACAAACTCATTGACATGCAGTCGTTCAATGCCCAGACTTTGGGCCACAATGCCCGTGGTGAAGACATCCTCCAGCTTCAGATAGACTGTCTTCAACGATCGCACATACAGATCGTGCACAATATCACCAGTCATCACGTAGGCAGGTCCTGTGGTAAACGATGGGAACACAGCAGCTGGGAACTGATCGGTTGACACATAGTATTTGGATTTCTTATTGCGAATTGGCTTCCATTTCTTTGCCAAGCGACCAAAGATGAGGCGCTTGTGCTTGTGCTTCTCCAGCTGCTTCACAAAATTCAACAGCTTCGGCACATTGATGAACATATCATCGTCCGTCTTGAGTATGTACTGGGCTCGATTGCAGTGCTGATCTGCCCACTCCAGCGATGAGATCGTCTTCAGCGTTAGATTATTGTACGAGTCAATAAAATTGCCCCTGATCAGATCGCCGTACATGTAATTCTCCTCGGTGAGCGCTTGATTCACCGTATCATTTGTGCCGCGACCGAGCACAAATGCCATGCCAATGTCGCGCCGGGTGCCATAATGTCCCCATGTCTGGCGAATGGACATGCGAGCATCGGCGTGCGTCTGTGCCGAGGTGATCAATATCAGCATTCTGGTCTTGGTGCCATTCAGCGGACAAATGCGTTCCACATCGAGTTCGTCGTTCAAGTGTCCGCTCTCGTAGATCTTGTCGGTTGTGATGCCCTTGGATGGATCCATTGGGCTGCTGGGAGCACTGGGTTTGCTTTTGCTCTTCGCTTTCGTTGCCCGCACCAAGGGTGCTGGAGGCTTGGCTGGTGTCGCCTTCTCTTTAGGTTCCTCTGGCGCTGCAGCCGCCGCTTCGACTTGCATTACGGCATAAGACGCAGCTGGCGGCGCAGCCGCATTATTGCTGTCCAGCAAATTAATTTGCAAGTCCTCCTCATTGGTTTTATCTGCATTAAAAAGAAAAGCGAGAATATATTAATTGAAATGATGTTGTGCTGTGCGGAAATTCAATATAGTATCTATGAGAGCGTCAAATTGTCGTTCCAGGTTGCGTAATTTGCAACCCAATAGTGGGGCAAGCGTCGAACAAACAACGTAGTACCGTTAGGAAAGACGATACTTGGTCTAGCTGGGTAATTAGCAAACAAACGAAACGACCTGATGCCTGACGCTCGTCGACGCCAGCACGCTCGCTCGCTGTTTAATCTGCTGGCAATTGTGTGTGCCCAAGTGTGTGTAGAACGCAACATGGCACTCCCATATTTGTTGTTGTTGTCATTGCGGTACAAACCCGTGCGTTGTTCGCTGGGCAGCAAAGCGGAGGCGGCAGCTCCAACTCCAGCTGTGTTGCTGCTGTTCGATGTCATGTTCTTCAGTATCTTATCGGCATTCTCAATGAACTTTTGCAAATTAGAAGTGGGTATCATAAGAATCTCCGCGTCCGAAGGCGACTGTTGTTGTTGCTGCTGCTGCAGCAGCTGCTGTTGTTGTTGCTGTTGCTGTGGTGAGGCGATTGCTGATGTGCCAACTGATTGCTTAACAGTCTCACTATTGTTATTGTTGCTATTGCTGTTGATATTGCCTGCAAAAAAAAGTAAATAAAAGAATATATTTAGTACTCGCCGTCAATTAGCAATATTGTGTGCAACTCACTCACCTGTCAGGGCATCAATACTTTGCACATATTGCTGCTCTTCGAGCAACTCATCGCCCACATTGGGCGACTGTTCGCTGCCAGCCATGGGACTTGCCCCGGCTGCCCCGCCATCCAGCAGCGCATCCTCATCGATGGTGGGCAAGCGATGCTGTGGCGCCTGCGGCGGCCTTCTGTGCAACTGCCGCTGCTCATGTTGCCTCGACTTGCCACTCGGCTCCTCTGCCGCAGCAGCGGCTGCAACTGCCGCAAGGCTCGCATCGCCCGTGTTATTCAATGCCCCTCCGATGAGTTGCTGGGGTGTGGGAGGCACTGCCGGGGCATGAATGTGGGTGGGCGTCAGTGTTGTTGTTGTGGAATATGATGCATAGATGAAGATGGTGAGTATCACGACAATCAGGACGAGCAGAAAGCGCAGAATGCGCGTATTATGCAAATTTCCAACAGCCACCATTTTGATCCTTTTTTTTTTGTAGTATTATTAATCTCCAATTCCAAATCTCCGATTCGTTGAGTATTCGTTCAAGTAACTATTTCTCTCTCTCTCAATTTCTGTGTTCTGCAATTAGAGATAAACGAGAAATTGTTTACATATTTTGCGAATCAACTGAGCGAGACTTGTTGTATGATATAATATAATAAAACTGTATGGTTTGTTCACAAAATGAGCGAGCAGTGATTGCGCCTGTTTTATTGTTCGTAGTGTTGAGTGCTGGAGAATAGCTGATATTAGATATGCTGAAGAGAGTGAAAAGAGCACGGAAATGCTGGAAGCTAATCTGATAACTCCCGAGGGAGTTCAACTCAACGCATGCTTGAAAAGCTGCCACGATGTCGTTGGACTGGGATCTAATGTCCGAAAGAAGTATTTAATAAAATAAAACAATGTTTTAGGCAAGTTCGAAATGCGTCGAGCATTGAGAATAATGTCAACTGTCAAGTAAACATTTTCGATTTATTAATTGGAAGAAAAGTAGCAAATATTTCGTTGTTTGTTATGATCCTCAAAAATAATGCAAATTTATTTAGATTAACATTTTTTTGATTTTACAAATATAGTTGTTACGGCCAAATTGTACATGCCAATTAATACAAATTAATTATTTTTTTATGAATCGAAAATTTACGAGTCACTGAATAATATTTCTAACAAAACTATTTATCTAGAATCACAGCCGTAAAAAAAACCTAATAGGATAATATTACCATGTTAATTGCTGATGATTTTATGTTAAAAAAATGTCAAAAGTGATTACTAGGACTCAAAGCTAAGGCCATTTGATGGCCTTGCCCTGACTGCAGTGCAATAAAATCGTTATTACTTTCGTGTATTCAATAAACAAATTAAAAGCCGTTTCTCTGACACATTTGCACAAGACAAATTATGACGCTTTATTTAGCCACTTTCAATGGAAACGGGCTATAACATAAAGTGATCTATTCACAGCGGTATTGGCCTTATATAATGTGGGCAAAACAGCGATCGATCAATTGCTTTAAAAATATACAAAACACGTAGCGCCGATGGAGGTGGAAGCAAAGAGAGTAAATAAGTAATTTGGGCATCAGAGTCAGAGACACGTTGCAGATGAAGTATGAATGTTGTTCTGGGCATGCTAATGAACTGGACAAACGTGAAGAGCGGGAATAACACCAGACATTCAGGTCTTCACTTGGCACATCCAGCATCCAGCTTCTTTTGTATGCAATGTCAGCCATAAGGTAGACATAAACTTAAAGCCACATTCTTGACCCGATTTGACGTTGAAACGAGCGAGTACTTGATGAAACCGCCTTCGCTAAAAACCACTTGGCGTCTGACCACTTGACTTGAATCGACCCACATACTCACAATAGAACATTGAATAGCTCTTCGAGCTGTACCTTGTAATCGCTTGGCGATCAGGCAATGAGTGTTGCTTTCTTATCACGACAATACTCGCCATTGATACTTGAGGCGGACGGATTTATCGCCTTAATAGCGACTACAATCGTTCTTGAAAATTTAAGGAAAAGGGGTTTTTGTTTAAACCCCAGACGCAGACTCAGAGACGACATTTATCGCAAGCTTATCACTAAAGCCAAAGTTGGACTAGTATCGGTGAGATTCAAACTTTATAAAAAGTCGTAAAGATATATTTCATACCTCATCAAATCCGTTTTGAAACTTAAATTTATGGCATTTTGTGATATATTCTTTTAAAACCAATAATGTGTTTCCTTCAATAACTTTATGTTACCATGATATTTTACTATGAATTCATCCTTTAATTTTCATTAAAATAATGCGTTCTATATAAATTCAAAGTAAATTGAAACCTTATCATTGTACACATGTAGCTAATTAAATTGATGGATTCGAAAAAGGCCGATAAATTTAAGTGTCATTGGGTGTAAACAATGCGTAATTTGGGACATTCCAATCAGAATTCAAAAGTTTCAGTGAAATTTAATTGTGATAAGCGTTATCAGACATGCATTTTATAGATAGCAATAGGCAAATGCATAAGTAGCGAGCCTATCTGTTCTGCAGCTAATTAAAGCAGAAATTGAAAACAAGTCGAATTAACAAGAAATCTCAGCAATTACTTTACAGGCAGCACTAATTAATTGTACTACCACAAAATAAATGCGTTGCGGATAAAAGCGGAAGAGTTCATTCAGAAAATAGTTAAGCGTAATCTTATCAATCAATAAAGCATATCTACAGACATAAATTTTACAGTTCAATAACAAGGTTACTAGCCAAAAAACAAACAATTCCCACCAAGAACAACGTCGATAAGATCTACAAAATTTCCAGAGTAAAGAGTTTTCAAGACATTTAATATAGTATGCATAATTGCTACTATGCATGATTATAGTATGATTAGAGTGTGTTATCGCCCAGTTATTTGGCTGCCGTCTTGTTGACACTCCGTTGACGCGATCCTTGACGCACTTATCGCAAACTTATCGCGCATTTCTCTTGGGATGAAACTAATCAGCCATCAAGCATCAAGCATTTGATGTGCTTGGGTATTGGGGACCGCAGCGTGACGCATGGAAACTTAAGAACGCGACTATCTAGAAAGCGAGAGCTAGAGTGCGTTATCAGTTGAATTTATTGCTATTGCTATTGCTGTTTCTAATGCTTCTCGATCTGGGTTATTATTTCCCCCCAGAGCAAAGCGAGTGACGCATCTCTCGCGATCTGTTGGCTGATAAGCAACACAGCATTTGGTCGTTACCTGTGTTTTGATTATTACCACTGCTAATAATGAATACAACGTTTTCCGTATAGGCATCAAGAGAGCAGCACAGTGCGGCAACTAGTTAATTGGACGACGCTTATCAGCTGCCAGGAAATACATTCATTCTAGTAATTTATTTATCTACACTTAAAGTACATATTTAACACATTTCGGGTGCTCGCATAATTCTGCCGGATAAGCAAAGTATTTTGTCTCAACTTGTTCGGGGACTGTGGCAATTAGAATTTATTTTCATACAAATTGTAATATTTTAAAAAAGTAATTCAGGAAAACGTATTTATTCCGTTTCCGAACTTTTGCTTGCTCCGTTTTTTTGTATTATTTATTTTATTTTATTTGAAGTTCAAGATTTTTTAAGTAAATATTATAATTAGCTGTGAATTATGGAGACTCTATGTGCAAATAATTTTTTTTTATACAAATTTTATTATAAAAAAAAAACGGTTCTTTATAAAAATTGATATTTGTGCATCATATTTGATTATTCTTTTCCCCAACTTTTACTTGTTCGACTTTGTTTTTCATTTTTTTTAAATAGACAAATTCTTCCCATCATAACTCTTATTTGCAGTTCATAATTTTTTAAATAAACATAATAATTAGCTGCGAATTTTGGCGACTTCGTGTGGTTGGCCTTAAACGATGAGCTGATAGAAATCGCAAATAATTAGCGAGTGTCCAATAAAACAATTGCATCACATTGATGATGGATCATAGTTGGAGTAGGTGAATAAATCGAGGCTAACATTTGAACCCTGGACTACGTACAATGAACCGCACAGAAGATAATCGTCGGTAAGCTTAGCAAACGGGTTTTTGGACCCAAAACTATCAACCAACCAAAAATCTGTGTGGTTCAAACAGCGTTGCTATCAATCAAAGTCGCATCATGGAGAGCCAAAGAGTTGAAGAGGGCGTTGACCAGCTTTTCAAGATATATACATACTATATGTGATATCCATGATCAGCAGCTGATCACAGTTAACACTGTGTTCGTGTTCGTGTTAGCCAAGTTACTTCCGCCAGCCATGGACACTAATGAAACCTTCGCTTCACTCGTAATACGCATGTGGAGAATTTGGCAATAACTAAAAAAAAACTATTACTCAATGGTTTGAGCAACGCTATGGTTATGTTAATAATTTAACAGCAACAAAAGAGCGAAACAAAAATAAATTCAACGCAGTCATCATTGCATTGTCACTGCTTTGGACACAACAACAAAAAACACATCTTGAACTAAACTCACCTGCAGCTTTTTTAGTCGCAGCTTCGTCGTCGACAACTTGCCGAGTAAATTTGTTAATTGAAGCAGCGGCAGCGGCAGTGGCAGCGACGTCGACGTCGACAGCGGCGTCAGCCTGAAGACAGCGACAAATTTGAGGCTTTGGCTATGGCTGTTTTAGCTGTGTTGGCTGCGGCTATTGTTGGACCAGGGTCAAGCATAATTACTAGATGGGCTGCGCCTGGCGTTTGTCTGCTATTATTGCTTTATTTTTAGTGGTGTTTGTTCATAATTCATTTGCGTTTGTTGACAATATTCAAGCACTCTCCTGACAATGATAAGTTGCAGCACACACACGCGCACTCACACACACTAGCAAACAAACAGGCACACACACATACACATACAAACTCCAGGTGCTTCGCCTGTGTCGCCTTGGGAGCCTGCGCTTCACTTTGAGTGTATTTTATTAGCCTTAATTTAGCACAATCGTACCGTCATTGGAGACATTAGCTGATGTTGTTGTTTCATTAGTCATGCAGCAGACTATGCGTTTATTTCTGGCCAATAATACTTATTATAATACATGTGTGTATGCAAAGGTTTCGGGTTTTTTCTCTGTTTTCTGTTTCTTTCTTTCTCAGTTACTGCTGCTGCTTTTTGCATTCGCTGTTGTTGCGCGACGACACGATGGATTGCTGTTTATTGCATAGCCGAATGTTATGCACTTTATCGCGAGCACGTATGCAATTAATGCCCTCGGTATTTGGGGGTTTAATCTCATTAAAATTAATCTCAAATACAGTTTTGTTTACTCCGCGCGAGTCGTGAACTGTGTGAACGGGGTGCGAGCGAGTCGGCCGTCTTCGTCCGCCAGTCGTTTTACACTTCTGCTTCTTTTCTAATAGTGCTAGTCACCCTGTTGTCGCCATAACAGCAGTCTGTTAATTTATCGCTGTTGAGCTTTCATTTACAGCGCACTGTTAGCACTGATTTATTTTAAGCGGGTTAACAGCATGAAATCATTTACATTTCATTTAAGATGTCAACTTATTTTTATGGCATGAAAGTTGGAGCTAGTGCTAATAGATGAAGGAAAAACAATAAGTGCGGCAGTAATTTTGAATTTTTGTGCCGTTAATTAGCCCGCAAATTGTGAAATGTTAATAACAGCACAATGTTAAGAATGACCATTAGCCGTAGAACAGTTACCCAACAGTTGGCCCTAGCGAACGCAAGCGCGAAATTTTACGCCTATCGATAAATTGTGTACGTCAGCTGCAGCTGTCAATAAGAGCGATTCACAAAAATTTTCAACATCCAAGAATTGTTATTGTGCGTGTTTGCGGAAATTGGCTGACGGTCGTCATTATCAAGCGTAAAGTGTTGTAGGTGGATGTTGTTGCATTCTAAATGTTGCATGCATGTAATGCACTAAGTGTCGTCACACGTTCAATAAGGAGCAAGGAGCCGCAGCAGCAGCTGAAAACCAACGCAACCAACACATAGAACGCATAACTATGTCATTTGTGGGTGGAGGGGTGGTGGGCGGAGGCACTGATGTGCACAAATTTGTTGAGGCGCTGCAGGCAGACTTCAAGACGCTCTCGCTGGAAACAAAGAAGAAGTATCCGCAAATAAAAGAGGTAAGTGCCCAGTCAGGGTCATGTTCTCAGCTGACGTGTGCATCGTTGCCTTCTCTAATTGCGGCAATTTGTCATGCGGCAACTTGGAGTGGGGAGGAGCAGGAGGAAAGTGGGTGGCCAACGCCTCGTGTGGTGTGGGAAGCAGGTGTGGTTGGTGTTTGGTCTGCGCAACGCAATTATGAAATTGATAGCAAAGCCGGCAGGCAAGAAGCGGAAATAAAATTGATTTTATGACCATTACGTTAATTGAATTGGTTGCATTGCATTTCGTTTGCAGGCATGCGAGGAGGCGATTGCCAAGCTCGGCACCGCGGGCAGCAGCCAGCAGAACTCGGTGTATTACACCGTCAATCAGATACTCTACCCGCTGGTTCAGGGCTGCGAAACCAAAGACTTGAAGATAATCAAGGTGAGCGAGAATGAGTCATCAACAATATCAGTCAATTATTCAACTTTTTTCTTGTTTGCCTATTGCAGTTCTGCTTGGGCATGATGCAACGCCTTATCACACAGCAGGTGGTGGATCAAAAGGGAGCGCTGTACATCACAAATGCCCTGTGGACGTTGATGGAGCACAACATCGAGGAGGTGAAAGTGCTACAAACAGTCACCTTGTTGCTAACTACAAATCTTGTGGTGCATGGCGACACATTGGCCAAGGCATTGGTGCTTTGCTTTCGCCTGCACTATACCAAGAATTCCACGATTGTGAACACAGCTGGCGCTACAATAAGACAGCTGGTGTCGCTGGTCTTTGAGCGCGTTTACCTCGAGAAGGATTCGCTGCACAGTCTGCAGCAGCAGCAGCAACAACAGCTGCCGGATGCCGATGGCAACAGCTCGCAGGATGGGCAAACGTTTGCATTGGACGCTTTTCGGTTGTTTCAGGATCTGGTACAGCTGGTAAATGCCGAGCAGCCTTATTGGCTGGTGGGGATCACCGAAATGACGCGTCCCTTTGGCCTCGAGCTGCTCGAGGCGGTGCTTAGCAACTTTAGCGCAGTGTTCCATGAGGCAAGTCCACTAATTAATTTCCTTAATTGCAATTCTAATACTGTCTTTTTAGAACCAAGAGTTTCGCATGCTGCTGAAGGAGCGCGTCTGCGCCTTAGTGATCAAGCTCTTCTCGCCCAACGTTAAGCATCGCCAGCTGCCGCCTTCCAGCAACAATGGCACAGCTGCAGCGCCAGTTGAAAAGCCTTACTTCCCTATAAGCATGCGACTGTTGCGTCTGGTCGCGATACTTATACAAAAGTATCACACGATACTTGTTACCGAGTGCGAAATATTCTTGTCGCTGATTATCAAGTTTCTGGATCCCGATAAGCCGCATTGGCAGCGTGCCTTGGCCTTGGAGGTCATACACAAGCTGGTCACACGCTCCACATTGATTGCCTTCTTCTGTCTGTCGTACGATCTGAAGAATCATGCCACGCACATCATACACGACATGATAGCAGCCATGGGCAGCTATATCCGTTACTCCCTGATCAATGCTTCGGCTGTGCTGAGCAATGGTGGCGGTCAGCAGATGGCTGGCGTCGCTGGACAGCAGCCCAGCACTTTGACAGCGCTGGCAAGCGGTGGCAATAATCAATGCGGATTCATGTTTCGTGGCGCCTATTTGCCGCTAGTGGCTACCTTTGCTCCCGGCGTCTCTAAGGCGGTTTAGTAAGTAGTTTAAGCTTTCTTTTACTTAAAAATGATTACTAACAAATTGTTCTTTTAGCTTGGAGCTGCTGGACAAAGTAGATGCACCCAACATACCCGATAGCTATGGCATTTCGCTGGCCTATGCTATATTGCTGGACATGACGCGTTCCATTGGCGGCGTCATACAGCGTACTCCGGACCTGCATCCCACACACAACACGGCTGTGGTTAGCGAGGAGGAATACAAGCCGCTCTGCTTGCAGCTGGTCAACTCCAGCTGGTCGGGACTTCTGAGCGCCTTCATTCCGCTTGTGGAAACCTCCATAGACGAGGCGACCACCGATAACATTTTGAAGGCCATGCAAAACTATGCAGCATTGTGCGGCATGCTGGACCAGTTGCAGCCGCGTGATGCTTTCATCATGGCCATGTGTCGCGCCTCCTTTCCGCCACACTATGCCATGTCCATCTTTGCCAGCAACGTGCAGCCCGATGCGGATCTGCGTTGTAAGTAAATGGACCTTGAATAATGTGCATAATAAGATTAATGTTTTCTCTATGCGACTTGCAGGCCACACGCGCAGCGGCAGCCAGGATCTGAGCAGTCAGTTCATCAACAGCTGCAACGCGGATGGCGGTGATTTTCGGCCGCAAATTGTGGCAGTCGGCACACCGTTGCCCAGCGCCTCGTTGCCACACAGCGTGATGCAGGCGCCTGTTATGCTGACCAACAAGAATCTGCAGTGCATGCGTGCGATTTTGCTGCTGGCGCACAACAATGGTAGCATTTTGGGCACCTCGTGGCATATTGTGCTGCAGACGCTGCAGCATTTGGTCTGGATACTGGGACTGAAGCCCTCCACGGGCGGCAGTCTGCAGGCGATGCCCAAGCCCGCCGTCGACTCCAATGTGGGCATCCAAACGGCTGTGATGGCAGATTTGCCGGTGCTCTCACAAATGATTGGCCAACTGTTCGAGTCGAGTCAGTATTTGGATGATGTGGCATTGCATCATCTCATCGATGCCTTGTGCAAGCTGTCGCACGAAGCCATGGAACTGGCGTATGCCAATCGAGAGCCATCGCTGTTTGCGGTGGCCAAGCTCATGGAGACGGGACTGGTGAATATGCCACGGATTGAGGTGTTGTGGCGTCCGCTGACCAATCATCTGCTGGAGGTCTGTCAGCATCGTCACATACGCATGCGGGAATGGGGCGTTGAGGCCATTACTTATCTGGTGAAGTCTGCGCTGCAGTTTAAGCACAAGCAGCCGCTTAAAGAGAATATAGTGAGTGACTTGGAAGCTTGTCTATAAAGAACAGTCTGTTAATCTTTGATTTCTTCAAGGAACTGCAAACGATGCTGTTGAGTCCGCTCTCAGAGCTGTCCACGGTGCTGCATGCAGATGTGCGCCAACGTCAGCTGGACTGCGTGCTGCAGATTCTCAACACAGCAGGCGAAATTCTCTCGTTTGGCTGGCCAGCCATCATTGAGATCATTGGCGCTGTCAATGATCATCACGGCGAGCCTTTGATACGCACTGCTTTCCAGTGCCTGCAGCTGGTCATCACCGACTTTCTCACGGTTATGCCTTGGCGTTGTCTCCCCTTGTGCATCAGCACAGCCGCCAAGTTTGGCTCGCAGACGCAAGAGCTGAATATCTCTTTGACAGCCATCGGACTGATGGTAAATACATTAGCAATTATTTTGCTAATTTGTTTATTAATTGACCTACTTTCTTGACAGTGGAACATCTCGGACTTCTTCAATCAAAATCAGGACAAGCTCATGTCTACGCAACTTGACGATGTGGCCATATTGCCCGACTTTCCGGGCACAGTTAAAATGCCGCAATTCGACAAGCTGTGGATGTGCTTGTATGCCAAGCTGGGCGAACTCTGTGTGGACCTGCGTCCGGCGGTGCGCAAGTCTGCCGGCCAAACGTTGTTCTCCACAGTTGCGGCGCATGGCAGTCTGTTGAATCCACCCACATGGCAGGCCCTTGTGTGGCAGGTGCTGTTCCCGCTCTTGGACAATGTGCGCGCGCTCAGCAGCTCGGCCAGCAATGAGAAGGTCGATGCCAGCGGCAACATTCTCATCCATCATTCGCGGAACACCGCCCAGAAGCAATGGGCTGAAACGCAGGTTCTAACGCTGTCGGGTGTGTGTCGAGTGTTCAACACCAAGCGCGAGCTGCTGCAGATGCTGGGCGACTTTGAACGTGCCTGGTCGTTGATACTCGAGTTCATACAGAATGCAGCGCTCAGCAAGAATGGCGAAGTGTCCTTGGCAGCGCTTAAGTCGCTGCAGGAGATCATGTATCACAACAGCACGGACCGAGTACTGAAGGATGCACAAACGGCCCAGCAGCAGGACGACGAAATCTGGACAGTAAGTATCCAAATATTAGCATTTTAAGAAAACATATTCATCTCCTACTTATTGCTGCAGATTGCCTGGAACATTTGGTTGAGCATTGGCATGGAGAGCACCAAGATGTCGGCGACAACCAGGCAACTGTCTGGCGGCAGCGCTGGCGACAGCCAAGAGGACTTCTACATTCCCAGTCAGGCATTTCTCACGGCGCTCATTCAAATCTTCCCTGCCATTTTCCAGCACATTCAAGTCAGGTGAGCAAACAACAATAATAACATCAGCTTTTTTTTTTTTGTTAACTTTTTTATTTGCATTTTGCTTTAGAGTTTAGAAGCTAAGAAAATTATTTACAAGAGCATGGATTTACAATTAAAATGAATTCTTTAAGTGTGCGCTTGGCAGAGAGTAAAAATCTCTAATTTTAATTTAAGTTTAACTTAAATATTAAATTTACTGGTTAAGGTATCTATATATTAATATTGATTTGTATATTACTAAATGTTTTTTTCAACGATAAATTTGACATTTGTTTTATTCTGTTATTGCAGATTCAGTGCCACCGACTTTGACAAGTTCTGCACGGTGCTGACGAATGCCGTTTGCATTCCCGTCCAAACGGATGCGGTTCCTTACATCATGTCCACGGTGTCGGATACGCTGCTGACGCCGCTGCATGATGGCATTTTGGAATGCATGGAACTGATACAGAAGGAAGCAACGCGCACAGAATCGGATCCCAGCATACGCCAACTGATACCCGCCATCTTCCGGCAGCTGCTGATCTTCAGCAAGTTCGCCTGCGCACCGCCCACATTTCAGCAGAGCGTGGAGCACAACAAGTACGGCAAACCGAGTACGCATTATGCCAACAACGCCTCCATTGAGGTGGTCAGCATGAATTACATTCCATTCGGCGAGAAGTCCATCAGCATTTGTGTGAAGTTGTACCAAAGCACGGCCATCGAGGAATCGGTGGTGCAGGAACAGATACTGCACGATATTATCAAGGCGCTGCGCACTCCGCTGGCCATGAAGTACAAGTGTCTGTCGTCGAGCACCTGGAAGCTGGCCATCTCCAGTCTGATCAGTGTGTTGCACACGGGACTGAAAGTGGCGCGTGTGAAGCCTCAGCATTTTACTAGCCTTTGGGATGATTTGGCAGACACACTGGACAAGTTTCTGTTTCCCGTCAGCGTGTGCACCATTGAGGATCGCGGCCTGGAGGAGATTGTGCTGGATGAGACTATTGATTGCCAGGTGATCGAGTTGCTGCGCGACGAAGTGTTGCCGCATGCCCACGAGATGCCGCATCAGTTTATTATGCAAATTGTGGTGCTGCTCAACAAGGGCTCCATACACTCGGCCTCGGATAGCAACATCTGCTACGAATCGGACTGGAAGCTGCGCGAAATCTTTGCCAAAACTTGCTTTGAAACATTGCTGCAGTTCTCGCTGCTGGAGGATCAGGCTAGCGCCAGCGCTAGCAACAATAATCGCCTTAATGCCAATCTACTAACTGCTGCTGGCGCCGGCGGCAATGTCAGCAAGGACTTTGCCGGTCGCCTGGCGGTTACAGCGCTGCTGCATCGCTTCCAGGAGGTGCTCAAGCGTTTCAATGACGACGAGCGCCAGAGCGGCAAGTGTCCGCTGCCCAGGTGAGCTCATGACGGCAATTATAAAAATTATTTGAATAATAATTTATTTTTTTGTTTTTCTTTACAGATTTCGCCTTTCTGAAATATCTTTTGTGCTGAAAGCAATCGCCACGCTAGTGGTATCCATGAAGAAGGCGCCAGCATCCAAAGGTGACCATATTTAATTTAATTGCCTACACAATCGTTAACGTTCTCCTCACTTTGCAGTCAACAAGCCCGCCTGGGATCTGCTAATCGGGCTGTATCCCTATCTGGTGGACTGCACCACAACTACATCGCCGGAGGTGTCGCGTTCGCTGCGCGAAGCATTGCTGCAGTATACGGATCTGTTGCAAGCACCGCGCACCTCCAACGACAATGCAATACAATCGAATGGACAGCAGTGAGAATATGCGTAGAGCCAGAGAATCGTTTTTAATTGTTTAAGCCAATTGTCCTTTTGAATATATATTCATAAACTTATCTAATATTTACATATTTATTTTAATGTGCATAATTTAATATTGTTACCACTTTTACCCCGCTCTATCCCTCCCTATATTATAACATATATATTGTATAATTATTATTATTATTGTAGTAGTACAGCTAATAAGACCTAAGTATATATGTATGTGTGTATGGTATTATCTGTCATGAGCTACATGTGGGCTACAAACAATTCAACAAACAAATTATAAAAAAAGCTGTCAAGAGCTTAACAGCTCGATAAGATAAGGTACCCAAAGCGATCCCCGTTAACCTACAATGCAGCAATAGCAACAGCAGCAGCAGCGCAGCCAAAAACAAAAAAAAATATATATTTCTTTAGTACCTTTTCGCTGTTTATTGATAACGATAACGATATGATATGATAACTACTTATGAGCTATGCGTGTAGCACATTTTAAACAAACCTACCTAGAAATGAAATAGACTTGTGTGTTATCTGAATCAAATACGAGTATACTTAACCATGATGCAACAACTTTGTAGTGACGTTTTTAAATAAAGCAAAATTATTATTATTACGTAAATGCTTTTCACTCACTCACAAATCTACCACTTGATAAGGTTAAGACCTTGATTTATTACGTCAATTCCAGTTATCACACTTGCAGACTTCTTAACTGGAATTTTGCTAATAAACTAATTACCTGCCATACAAAGTATGAATAATACAACAAGCAAGTATTCCCATATATAAACCCACTTCATTCTGGATCAACATGAACAGCTCATACTTTTTGGATTAATTCCCCAGCTAAGTAATTAAACTAAGCTTACTTCTAAACATTTTATTTTTTTCAATAAACAAAAGAAATATTAAATAAACATTGTTATTTTTTGGTTAATTAGAAGGGAGATAAAAAGATGGAAGTATTTCACCAGCTTCAAGTCGGTTTTGGGAAGGAATCTCGTCGACCCGTATTTAACGTATTTTTTCAAATTCAAGTTTGAATTACCCGCCCAGCTCCTGAAAATTTTTATTTTTATTCAATCTACTTGCTACTCTATTATGATCGCCTGGTATTCCAGCAGCGCCAAGTCGGTTTTGGGAAGGAGTCTCGTCGAGAATTTTAACGTATTTTTTTCAAATTCAAGTTTAAATTAACCGCCCAGCTCCTGAAAATTTAAATTTTTAGTCAATCTACTTGCTACTCTATTATGTTCGCCTGGTAATCCAGCAGACCGACTTGGGTTTTGGGAAGGAATCTCGGCGAGAATTTTAACGTATTTTTTTCAAATTCAAGTTTGAATGACCCGCCCAGCTCCTGAAAATTTAAATTTTTAGCTAATCTACTTACTACTCTATTATGTTCGCCTGGTATTCCAGCAGACCGACTTGGGTTTTGGGAAGGAATCTCGTCGAGAATGTTAACGTATTTTTTTCAAATTCAAGTTTGAATTCCCGCCCAGCTCCTGAAAATTTAAATTTTTAGTCAATCTACTTGCTACTCTATTATGTTCGCCTGGTATTCCAGCAGACCGACTTGGGTTTTGGGAAGGAATCTCGGCGAGAATTTTAACGTATTTTTTTTCAAATTCAAGTTTGAATTACCCGCCCAGCTCCTGAAAATTTAAATTTTTAGTCAATCTACTTGCTACTCTATTATGATCGCCTGGTATTTCAGCAGCCCGACTTGGGTTTTGGGAACGAATCTCGTCGAGAATGTTAACGTATTTTTTTCAACTTCAAGTTGAATGACCCGCCCAGCTCCTGAAAATTAAAATTTTTAGTCAATCTACTTGCTAGTCTATTATGATCGCCTGGTATTTCAGCAGCCCGACTTGGGTTTTGGGAACGAATCTCGTCGACGTATTTTATTCAAAAACTCAAATTTGAAAAACCACCTGATTGACAATATGATTGTTGTTTTTATGGCCGGCATCTTCCCCCCTATAGAGGTTTTATGACACGTTTTCTGAAATGCTATAATTTTTTCCATAAAAACGCATACATCAGGACTTATAAAGTATACATATTCTTGATACGCAAAACGACATAGCTCATCTGCCTGAACAACTAGTTCTCAATTTGATTAATACTTACCATACTTACCTTTTCAAGGATATAGTTGTTCGTTCGTAATACTTACCTTTTCCAAAATATTATTTTCTGAATGTTCTTTGTCGTCCTTACCTTTATTGTGTTTTTACTATTTTCAGCCTCCCTCTTTATTGAAAAAAATTATAGTTTTCCTTTTGTATATATTTTATTATTGGAAATATTCAATACTATTCTTTACTTTATCTATATGTATAACTAAAGCTCTGGTGGGTTCATTCGTGCAGACAAATCCTCATGTTTGTCTATTATGTTTGCGTGGAATTTTAATTGCTCCTCGTCTCAGTTTACAACTCTTAGATAAAAATGATGATATCTTGATATCAATATGCGAATGATGATGCGAGAGGCATTAAGATAAATTCCCATTCTATCGTTTTTAAAATCGATAAGACTTGATCTCCTTGAAGGGACACTTACCAGTGTTCGGCTGCAAACTGTGTGTGGGGAGAGATTTTATAGTGCAAAAAATGTTAATCTAAATAAAATTTTTATTTTAATTTGTTTTGTTTTCATTTTAATCGGTATAATAAGTATAATAACATTTTTGTTGTTCTTGTTGTTTTTTTGGTTTTCATTATTATTTTACCTGTTAATTTTAATGTTTTTTATATAGTTTTTGTTTTTTTTTTTGTTTTTAATATTAGAATTAGGCAATCGAGTTAATACTACCTTCGTTTTAAATATTATGCAACGAATTGGGTTTCTTTTTGGTTTTTGTTTTTTTTTCTTTTTATTTATGAATTTTTAAATGTATATTTAATAAACTCATTTCCATTCTGGCTAAGCAACATTTCGGGCTCTCTGACGATCCACATGTTGCTTCTTCTTCCACATCATATTTCTCATTTATTTATTCTTTTTTTTATGTTTTGCTGTGCCTTTTTAACTCAATTGTTTTTGTAGTTTCTTTTTTGTTTTGTTTAGATTTTAAATTTTAGTTTTTTTTATGCCATGGGCGCTAAATGTACAGTTGCCTTGTAAAAATGTACAATTTAAGCGCTTGCTTTTAAAATATTTTTGGTTTTGTTTTTTGTTTTTTTTTTTTATTTTTATTAATGTTACAATTACTAATTTAGTTTTAGCTGAAAGTCGCAATCACCTTAATAAATAGCCGCATTTATATATATTTTCATATATATATTTCAATATATATATGTTTTGTTTTTAGCTTTAATTAACCTTGTGTTCTTATTACTTTAGATCTTTTAGTTTTATGTTTTGTTGCGGAGTTTGTTGTTGGTTTCGGAGAGGGGAAAGGGGGAATCTTAGATATAATACAATTGTTTTTATTACTGCACTAACGCTCTTGTGGATTGCGATTTGATTTCATATAGTACTTAGTTATGAACTGGTTTCTTTTCGACTTCATCTTCATATTCTGTTTGTTTCTGGTAATATGGTATTTTAAGTATGTATGTATTTGTGTGTTTGTGTGTGTGTTGGGTTCAACAAATTATTTCGACGACATTTGCTTGGATTTCCTTTTTTCCTATCCTTTTTTTGTTGTCCTCGTTTCAACACTCTGTACATACATATGTATACATATGTGAATGCATGGTATGTGTGTTATTTTTGTTTTTTAAACCAAAATAAAGTAATTTAGAGCTTTGAAACTATCGATAATTGCGCCATCGACATGCTTGATAATATTATTGTCATAGATGACAAAATTAAAAAAAAGGAATGAAACTTTAAATGTACGAGTACGTTGAAAAAAAATTTTAAATTTGATAGTTGTAATACTAGCTTGTTAATATTCATTCTTCAATTGGTAAATTTAGGCTTAACTTTTATCGATAGTACACTCGATAGATTGAGAAGCTCTAACGCATATTCAAGTGCTAAAAACAAGTGTATTATGTATGCTTTCCATATATATAACTTTATATATAGATGTATTTGTATATGTATATGTTTATGTATATATGTATGTAGTATATATATGTATATCGATAGAAATATCGGTAGATTAGTGGAGAGGCGTAAGGAGCGCAGTTTTCCATGAAATTCGTTAAATTGTTATGCTTAGAAATTTGATGAATGGGTATTATACTGTTTTTGTTTTCGTTATTCATTATGTTATTATGTTATTTTATGTATGTATGTATATGATGTATATTTATGTTTGTAATTTATTATGTTGTTATAGTGTAGTTGTTTGGTTGTGTTCAATTTATTAAACTCATTACATTAAATTACATAGCTAAGTTCTTGTTTTATTTTATTTATTTTTTAATGCCATTAGCCATACAAAATGTCGTGTTGAATACACACATATACGTTAATATTGTATATGTATATGTATATATATGTAATCATTTTGTTGTTGCTTTTAGTTTAATGAACACTTTGTTGGGTTCAATTCAATATTAGTTTAAAAAGTTTGCATTTTCCATATTTATAGTATTTTTGTTTTGTTTTGTTGTTTTGTTTTGGTTTAGTTTATAGTTAGTTTAGTTAAGTTTAGCGTTGGTTTTAAAAAAGTTGCTCATCGAAATGAATATTTTTTAATAGTTAAAGAAGCGCTGTGCCCTGTTGACTTGTGATTTGTTTAAACGTTTGCTCTACATCCCTTCTTCCTTCTTTCCATATATAGTAGTATTACTATGTCTATATAAATTGCTAGAAAATCATAGTTTAAATAGTTCATAGTTCATTGATGTTATGTAGCAATTAAATACAGTTTGAAGACGCCTGGATTTCACATGCTGCCAGAATATCGTATATCGATAACCAAAAATAGATAAAAACTTCTCGTCCGATCTTTTGGTGTTGTTATTTTCTGTCGGCTAGCTATCGAATGATTAATTGTTTTTTTTGTTTTTGTTTTTTTTTTTGTTTTATGTGGGCACTTGATTGATTTGCTTTTCTTTTCTCTTCTAGCAATTTCATTTCAATTTAAAATGAAAAGATGTTTTCTTTTTATCTATTTTTGGCTGTCCTTCGGGATTTCATTGTATAATCTATATAATTTGTTTGCTTTATATTATAAATGATTTACCCGTAGTTATAACTGGATTATAGAGTATTTCATACAAATTGATTATACGCCTAGTATGTCAGAGAGCAAGTCACACGTTTCCACGACGTTTGCTTCTAGAAATCATTTAGGGGAATACTTTGATTTTGGAGAGTTTGCTGTTTTCATTACACTTAGCAAATTGTTGTTGTTCATCTTGTAATACTACTGAAACCCTAAGGCATTTTCATTTTGTTAGGCTAACTTTACACTACAAAGAGTTACGAGGACTAAGAGGACAACGGAAACAACGTAACGACGATATCGATAACTATGACAAAAGTGCACATCTTTAGGCACTGGAGTTGCGGGGAATTTAAACACGAATACCAATTAATTGAGGTAAACGTGTGACTTGCAATCGATATTCGATCTTTGATCATTATCGATCATTCATTCGTTATTATCGTGTAACTAATTTTGTATTTTGTATTTTGTTTTTAGTTTTTTTTTTCTTTTTAGCTTTTTTGAGTGTTGAAACTGAAATGATCTTAGAGGTGAGAAACATTTGTGATTTTTGAGACTACATCATGAAATATACATCTGTAGTAGCAGTTGTTGTTGTTGTTGTTCTTGTTTGTTTGAATGGTTCCAAATTGTTTGTTTTATAACGTGGCTTAAAGCTAATTAAAATTACCTGTTATCATTACTATTTATGTATATCGCATATATACACACAATATATACATATATATATGTAGTATATATATATATATAAATATAATGCTATATAAGATTTGCTTATGTTAATTTCCTTTGTATTTTTTTATATTTTATGAAGCGCTTAACGCGGGAGAGTAAAATTGTGTGCCAGTTGTTGTTGTTGGTTTTGGTATTTGGTTTTGTTATCGATAATAATCATAATACATACATATCATAATATAAACAATCGAAAAGAAAGGCATAAATAAATATATACTGAGGATTTATAGGATACACGATTTGTTTTGTCAGGCTTTGTTCTTGTTTTTGTTTTGTTGTTGTTGTCGTTTTTACTGTACATAAAAAAAACATACAATACTGCGTATGTACTTGTTGTATATAAGTGTATATATAATGTATAGTATTTTTCTTTTATTAGTATATAGCAATAGTTGACGAGTGTTTAAAGTTTGTTGTTGTTGTTGTTGTTGTTGTTATTTTGTAGTATGTTCAATAGTCGTTCTTGTTGTTGTTGTTTGTTTGTGGGTAACATTACGTCATACATTATAGCAGTAAATAGGTATCGTAGCTGTTCTTCTTCCTGTTATGGTGTGTATACGCAACGTGGGCTCACTTTTTCAGTTCAAGAGGTTACATGTATCTGTATTTGTGTGTGTGGGTGTGTGTGTGGGTGTGTATGTGTGTCATATAGTACACATGTGTATGTACGTACGTCTGTCGATGTGTTTGTGTGTGTGTGTGTGTGTTAAGGGGTTAGGAAGAGTTTGGGGGGCGTAAATAAACAAGTTATCTGCTGTATACAATACACATAATAATTATTATGTTAGACCTATATAATATATAGTCACAAATAGTCGTTACACAAATAAGCCACAAACTGTACAATAAAAAACTTATGCACAAAAAACCCTAAATTTGCTCATTTCCTCATTTCGATTTCGATATCGATCACTTGTTGTTGATCAATCGAGAGTGTTACGATTACGACGGTTTCAAAGTATCTTGCTAGGCTATTTAATTGTTTCTAAATATCTCCATATACATACATATATATATATAATGTAATACATACATATACATACGTATATATCTTCATATATATGTATATCTATATATTATTTTTGTTTTTTATATGTATCGATATCGAACATACACACACGATGATTCAGTTTTTTGCATTTTCTGCATTAGTTTTCCATTTCTTTTGTTTTTTTCTTTTTCTTCGTATATAACAAGAACGGTTATTTATATTATTTATGATTTATTTATTAGTTTATTAGTTTACTATACAAATGTCTCATGTTTATTTTATGCACATGTCAACATAATAATTTATCCTCATTATTCATTTATTTATTTCATTAATTCTTTTTGTTTTTACTGAGAACACAGTTTACTATATATATATAAATATTTAAAGCTTTGGTGGCGGCAAAAAAGTGAAAAACAGAAAACTAAAATGAAAAGTTTCGAAAGTTTAACTAAGGATATTCAGATTCGGATTAAGTATACGTTTTGTTTTTTTGTTGAAAATTGAAGACCGCTTTCGTATTTTAACTTGGTTTTCTTTATACACATACATACATATACAACCAAAAGGTTTAACAACTAACAGAAATCAATGAATTAATTAACAGTGTTTGTTTGTATTTTACTTTTTGATTTGCTTGTTTTGTTTGTGTTTCGTTTGTTTCTTTTTGTTTTGTTTTTGCAAAAATGAGGCAAAGTCGTCATAATGTCATAATCATACATAACATAATTATAATAATCATATTTCATAGTATAAGTAAGCAAATAGTACTGAACTTTACAAGTTTTGGCAGTACGCAATTTGTTTAAAATTATGCAAATATACAATGTAGTTGTTTTTATTTTTTATCTTCATCTTCATAATCAATTTTTCATTTTCACGTTCATCATTATCATTTCATATTATTTTACTTGTATTTTGTTTTTCTTTATTTTGGATTTGTTATTAAAATATACTCATAACGCGCTACTTAATTGTTTAAAAAGTTCTTTATTTTTATTAACTAATATTAATAAACAAATTTTAACATTTTTCTCATTCAACAGTTTTTTTGGTTTTTTGTTTTTTTCCGTTTTGTTTTGGTTGTTTTTATCTCTTGTTATGTTCGTACTCTTTGTTTTTACTTGAAGATTTGAGAAGTATTTTCACTTGATCGCACCCAAGAAACTTGAACTTAAACACCCCGAAAAAAACTAGCTACAAATGAAAATCCCATATATAAATAAATACGCGAGATTGAAGACGGAACCCTCGACGTTACATTTTCAATTACTTGTTTGTTCTCTAGATTGTAAACAATAAAGTTGTTAGGTTATGTACAACATTTCCTTCAAGATGGCGATTCAACCTACGTACACACACATGTATGTGTTATAATATATGTATGTAGTATGTATTGTATGTATGTGTGAGTAATTGCATTCGGGACTGGGGCTCGTGATGCATCTTTAATAGTTGTTGTAGTTGTATTAGAGTACTGCGGGTTCGGTGTTGTTGGGTTCTCTGGACCATCATCGTTATCGTCATCAACATCAATAATCGTCGTGCCAACTTCGTGGATCCCGTTGATCGTTTAGTTTAGTTTACTTTTTCTTTTTGTTGTTATTTTATATATTTAATTACTAGTGTTCCGATTTTTTTTTAGTGCTCATTTACTGCTATCACTTTCATTTGTTAATGTTAATTTTTCATCATTTGTTTAATATTAATCTGGTTTTGTTTTTCTTTTCTTTTCTTTTATAATAAAATACAATTTTACTAAACAATATTTGCAGACAATTCTTGGGGTATCATGGGGGTTATTTTTTTGTTGGATAGAGGGTCTCGAGCCAGGATATTGTTTTTTATTTTTGGGGATTTTTAGAGAGTGAGAGATAGTATGAGAGAGAGAGAGAGAGAGATAGGGGAGGGGGCTTGGATCCATTGTGACAACACTCATTTTGCTAGTTGTATGTGTATATTATGTATATAATATAATGCTTTCATTTTTTTAATTATTTTTCGTTTTTAGGCTGTCTTTAGGAATTTTAATCATAATTTCTCCTTTTCTTTTTCCTGCAATAGAAACAACAAATTGCAAAATCGGATGAGTCAAGAGATTGATTCAAGTGGCACTAGATAACTTATCGACTTAAGATTGCTAAATTTTTGAGAACCAAAAACTAAATGCAAAACGGAGAGAAAGGTGGGCAGCAATCAATTAATCAATTAGTTAAATCTCAATTACGGATACAAACATGAGCAATAAAAGAAAATTATAAATTATTTCAAAAGTATTAAAAAAAAACAAATTAAAAAGTACAAATTGATACTTTGTTGTCCGACTTGCTTTTTTTTTTGGTACAAATATTAGACTACTTGTTGTTGCTGTTGTTAATAATAATATAATATAGTCTAGTATATAATATAAATATAATTATGGTTAAGGTTTTTGTTAAAGTTGTTTATTTTTTCGGTTGCATAGTTGCTGAACGCTGGGCACACTTTCGTTTGGTTTAGAGGTGGAATTGAATCGACTTTTGCATTTAGTGGTGGGTGGGGGGCAACGATAGCGAGCGATAGCGACAACAATCGATAAACCAATATGTCAATCAATCAATCAATCAAGCTGCAGGCGGTTTCTATGGTTTTTTTTTTGTTCCTATTTACTTATGCATTAATTATTTACTTATTGCGAATTTTATCAACTACGGCATTACAATTTGCGACAATTGTTAGTTACGAATTTGATGTAATTTTATTTTTTATTTAGTTTTTTTATGCATTTTTATGTTGTGGAGGGAGGAAAGAAAATAAGAAAAGAATGAAATACAATTTGATTAGCTTCTCATGATTATTAGCTACGCAATTTATTGGCACTACGAATTCGACGATTACGAAAAGCAAAACTGAAAAAGGAAGCGCTTAGCACACATGGACACATAGAGATGGTTCCGAATTCCCATCATATATTATTTCTTGGGCAAATCCGCAGTTGCAAGTTAATACTGTTAAATACACACTATATATGTTGTTTATTTGGCTGTTGCTGTGATTTGTGTAGTTGGGAGAACGATCTCTATAACGCATTTACATATGTATGTATATATATAGCTACAATTTTAGCAAATCAAATAAAACACAAAAAATACTTTCACATACAGCGACACTACAATAAATACATATAGGAGACATTAAAAATGCAATGTGTTTAATTTGTTTTTTTTTTTTAATTTACATGTTTTTTATTTTTTTTTTAGAAATCCATCTCAAAACGCACAAAATGATAATTGGAAAAAATAGCACAAAGGTTCGGTATATAAAATAATGTTATATTTATAAACGGAAAAATCATAATTGTTGTAATTGGTAATTATAATAACAATGGTGGTTGGTTGGTAATCGTAAGAATTATTCACAAAAATATATAAAGAGCAAATTATAAAATGGAAACAGCAACTGTAACTGATAACTGAAAAAAATAAAAAGTGCGCAAAGAAAACAAATACTTTTCCGTGTGTACAAACTAATTAAGTGTATAGGGGGGCGGGGGCGGAGCGGAGAGGACGCACTACAAATTAAAATTAAAAGAAAACTGCAAACTGCAAAAAAAGAAAATGGCTTTTCTGGCGTAGCCGAGTATATGATAGGGTCTGTAGTTGATGTTGTTGTCGAATTGTGTTCTTGTTATTAACCAAATTTATTGCCAACTTTAAGCTTAGATAGTCATAATAATAATATACATAAGTAACGATAGAATAGAATAGTTTGATAAACTTTGTGTGTATTGTTTTTAAGGCAAAACTCTCGAACTCTTGATGCTAATCATGTTGTTTTGTTTTAAATTAGAATTAAACAATAAGTACTTAAAACAAAGTTCATAACATTTCACTTTCAATCTTAATAATGCACTCGTTGTAAATCATAGGGGAAATTGTGTGTGTGTAGGAGTATATGTGTGTGTGTGTGTGTGTTGTGTGTGTGAAAGTTAAGCAACAGAAAACAGGCACTGCTAACAAAATTGTAAACTTTTTTGGACATGAAATCATAAGGCATATTTATATATAAATCGTTTATATATATATATTGTATAATTATATAGTATTTATATGGCTATAAAACTACGCTCAATGTTTTGTGTGTGTGTGTGTGTGTGTGTGCTTGTCAATATTAAAGCAATAATTGTGTTATGTTTTTTCTTCGTTTAGCACACATCGAAAGTAAAGTTACAAAGTAAATTGTTTTGTTTTGTTGTGTGTGTTTTTTGTGTGGGCAGCAAGCAATTAAAAAATAAGTTGTACAGTTAAACATTAATCTTGTTTTTTCGTTTTAAATATTCGCTTGTTGCGGCACGCAAAACGCTTCACTAAATCATCTTTAATTCATGTGCACACACATTACATACGTTTCGGGATAATTATAATACAAAAACGAGTAAAATGCCAAAAACAAAAAACAATTATTTTTTTCGCGCTAATTTGTTGCTGGGATATGAAAGGGGTGTTGTGTTGTGTGTGTGTGTTCTTGGCGTGCCACAACAAACGACACGAAATCAACAAAACAAAACAAATTGTGCATTCGTTTTGTTGAACAATATTTTGTCTTGTTGCTCAATTTGTAATTCATAAATTGTTAACTAGGAGAATTTTGCTAAATTTTGTAGCTGCTGCTGTTCTGTGTCCGAGTGTGTGTGTGTGTGTGTGTGTGTAAGTACGTCGCAAGTGTCTGTGTGTGTGTGTGTTGTGTGTGTTTGTCTGCGAATGCAGCTTCAAACGTCTTTAATTTGCAGTTTATTAACTAAAATGTAAATTTTCTGCTGCGTTTCAATTGTTGTTTAACAAATATTTGGTGTTGTTTTTGTTGATGTTGTTGTTGTTGGTTTTAAAAGGTTGATGATTTCTTGTGTTCTGGCTGTTGTTGTTGTTGTTCTGGTTGTTGTGGTTGTTTTTCTGGTTCTGTGGTGGTTGGCAAACTTACTGTTCTTGGGGATCAGTATCACTCTCCTCCAGTTCACTCTTGTTGCGTCTCTTCTCATAGATGAGAATGATCAAACAAAGAATCAGCACCTCAGCACAGATGCCCAGGAAGGGCCACAAGGCAGCAAATTTGCCTGCAAAACAAATATATATGATTGTTTATTTAATATTAATTTGGGGACAATTTCATTTCATACCCTTAACACGAACGGTTGTAGTATCGAAGGCAGCAACGGTGTTGCTAAGAGCATGTTCATTGGCCTCGTTGCGTCCCGAGCATTTGTAATCGCCTCTGTCGTCCAGGGTAACATTCTCAATCATTAGAATGGCATTCTCGACATTATTATCATCTTTTTTCAGTATATAACGCTCTGTGCTGTTTGTTAAATTTGTGTAATTGCCTGCAAAAAAAATGAAAATATACCAATTTAGATGAATTGTTTAACTATTCATGTTTGCAAGATTTACCAAAGGTCCATGACAATTTGGGATTACTACCGAGCACTGTGCAGGGGATGATCAATTTCTCACCCTCCACAACACCATTATTTGAAGGCACTCGTACGACAACGCGAGCTGTAAACAGGATAAAATGTTTATTATTATCGTTGCTGTATCTAGTATTTTGATATCTTAGTAGACTATCATATATTATATTTTACTATATTTAAATTTCTATATTTTTTGTAGCTAATATACTAATTTTTAATAGATATCACCAATACATTTGTATTTCCAAAGACAACAGGAAATATTATTTCACGTATATTTACTTTTTTTTAACTTTTAATCCTATATATTAGTATATTTGTTATAGTTGTTATTCTTTAATTTGTTTTTATGGTATAGCTTATTTTCATATTTTAAATCGAAATATTTTTTCTTACCAATCGCCGTAATATTCTTGGACACGCCACTGAATTCACAACTGTAAAGACCATCATCGTGAGCTTCCGCCCTGTCAATCACGAACTTTCTTTCAAGGTTGATCAGTCTGAAGCGGCCTTTCAGAGATGCCACATCCGTCACATTGACGCCCTGCTTTTTCCTACAATTAAAGCGCGATATTAGTTTTTTTTTTAAGAAAGGTAAGTAAATATATACTATTATTGCGATACCTATTCGATAACTAGTTGTCGGATATTTGTAGTGGGATAATTGCAAGCTATATATGTTCATGGTTAAGTTGAATTATATTTGAAAGTAGACTACCAAATCAATAGTGACTTCTAAATACCTATAATATCGCTATACTTTTGATATATTTTTATCTATCGATAGACTGCTTAAGAGCTTGTGTTTGTAGCTAAACAACAACTATCGTTAGGTGTTAATGGCTCAAGTTTCCAGGCAAGATGTCTCTATATTTGGCGCAAATCGGTTCTCCGGGTGCAACTACAGAACTTTCTGTAGATTGGCTTATTATAAAGCATATCCAAGGTTCTGTTCTCCTCAGTACGTGGCGTCTTGTTAGGCAAATTGCGGAAGTTTGGTGCCAATTATTCAGGACTAATTCAACATGAGGCACGCAATGGCAACGACCAGAGGACCGACACAAAGTGTCATTACCATTACGAGGCGCCCACATAGACAGAGAGAGAGAGAGAGACCGCGAGAGAGAGGAAAATAGAGTCGGAAAAGCTCACTCTTAGGGCTCAGCTAGCTAGGCAGGCAGGAAAGTCGGACACTTTTTAGCACCCTGCTCTGCTCTCTCCAGGTTACGTCAGTCAAGTGTGGTAGGGAGAAGGGGAAGGGGAGGTGGGAAGGGGGCAACATAATTAAGCAAAAGTGCTTAGCTGTGCCATATTAAAATGATTGCTCTTATAACTGCCAGCTATGTAGTTTGCTTGCTGTCCCATCGCATGAAGGGACCCAGTTCAAGGTGCCACTGCTGTCTATGCGATATTGGCCAGTTGAAGGAAGGGTTATGCATTAGGGGCAGAGAGATTCACTTACCATATGAGTGGGTCCTGGGACTCCGTATTTTTCACGTCGCAGCTGAGCACAAGCGGCGTTCGTATAGTATAGAATACCATTTCACGCTCCTCATCGTCATATTTTGGCACCAACGAATCTGGCCCTGAATGGGAAGAGAGAGAAATGCAGAGATGCGGGCGAAAATGTATCATTAATATGTGTGCTAATATTTATCCAACGAATATACATTAAAATATTGTACAAATATTGTATCGTATCAAAAAAACGGTGGCGGGGACTAGGAAGGGAGGAAACAACGTTTACATAAATGGCTTAAATAAATTTTTATGACTAATAATCAGAAGAGAACAAATAAATAAAGTTTATTATAAGATATATTTAGATATATGTGGAATAGTATAAACTGAGTAAATACGCGAAATATTGTAGATAAATTTGAGAAGGCGAGCGCTTAATTTATGAGAGGTGGTTGAGGGGCAGCAGGGTTGGGGGGTCTGAGGGGGTGTGTCGCAGGTTCATTGAGCTGAGAAGATGTCAATTTGAATTCTGTATTCATGGCAGAGTAGACTTTAAATAATGTACTCTACACTCTACTTAATTGAAACTAAAATAATATTACAAATAAATAATAATCACAATTGTAAACGCAATCGTAATCGTAATAGTAATCGTAATCATTATCGTTATCGAATCGTAAGTGCAACTGAAGAGGGCAACAAAGTTACACACACAACACACACTCAAAGTGTCGCTAGTTGAGTACTAAACTAACGATAAACGATAAATTGAAATGTCGCAAAGTATATATGTTGATTGTGAACCCAAAACTAAAATATACAATAAAAATGAAAACAGCATTACAATAAAAATTTCTTTGGTGAATTTCCAATTTTTATTTTGTCTCCTATGAAACACACACACACACATATACACATACAGACAAATGTATTGTATATGCATGTAAATGTTTTTAATGATAAATATATATATTGTTTGTTTGTAATATGTATTTTTAAAACTTGGACTGAAATCAAATAAATGTCATTTACGCGGCATGTTATTTTTTGGTAGTAAGTATGCATACTAGTTAATTAGTAATTACAGTAATTAATTTATTAATTTGTATTTTATTGGATGTAAAGTTAGCTGCAATTTTCATGTCGATATCTAAATGCAGAATAATATTATTTGTTTTAAACATTTATTGATATTGATATAGATATTGATATCGATATGTAGAAGCAAAAGTAAACTAAAGCGAGAAGCGATAACCGATAGCCGATAACATAGCAGGCCACACAAGCATGTTATCAGCTGTTTACTTATCGACGGAACAAAGAGAGCAATAATGTGTATGACGAGATGTTTGATTTTGGGGGCAAAACAACAAGCCGGCTTATCGCCAATTCGAAATTACAATCGAATCGCGTTTAATATGCGTCACCAAAATGGCGGCCAATCAATCAAATTGAAGAGCGTTGCGCTGAGCTGAGCTGTGCTGTGCACCTGACAGCAGTGTGTTAGTAAAAATAAAGACAAAACTAAAGCAAACAACGCAAAACATCGAAATCGAACTGAGAACAACAGCAATAACAACAACAACAACTATGAAATCAAAAATTGTTACACATACATAAGCGAGTAACCGACAAAGGAAAATAAAAACACACTGAAACAATTTGTCAAGCAACAACAACAAAACAAAGGCTAAACTTAAAGTTCTGAGTATGTGTTACGAATTCAGAGTCAGCGAGCGAGCGAACGAGCTAGCTAGCGATTAACGTACAATATATAATAAAGCCAACAACACCAATTTAAATTCTATCAATTTCGATGAGTGGTTTGGGCGAGCGATGATTTTATTATCGATGTTCGGAAGGAGAGCGGCTAGAGAGGACAGCGAGCGAGCGAGCAAGAGAGAGAGCGAGTACGAGCAAAATAGAGAGCGAGGCTTAGACAATAATTGGACAAAAGTGATTTTAATGAGAGCGAACGAACGAACGGAATGTGTGAAGCTAGAACAACAATAGGAAGGGGGTCAAAAGTGAGCTGAGTGAAATGCTGATAACGAGTTGCTGTAGAATGTGTGTGTGTGTGGGTAAGTAAGGATATGTGTTGTTATGCATGTACGTATGGATGTAGGTAAGCATGTGTATGTGTTGTATGAGTGCGTGTGTGTGTGTGTGGCTCACCCTTTTTAATAGGCAAGAACATCTTGGGCTGCTGCTGCCCATGGTTGTTATGGTTGTTGTGGTTGTTGCTGTGGGCCGTGGTGAATAATGTGGTCGCCGCCGTTACAGTGGCGCCACCTACCGCCGGCGGCACAAACTGCGGCGAATACGTCTGATATTTGTCATTGCGATGCTGTGGCGGCTGTTGATAACCGTTCAGGGTGTGCTGCGCCTGCTGTTGCAGCTGTTGCTGGTGATGCGATCGATGATGCGCTGTGGTGAGTAGTCCTGTTGTTGTTGTTGTTATTGTTGTTGTCGCGCCGTCTTCAGTGGCAGTGTTGAGCAGCGTTTGATTGTACAGCTGGAAGGTGGGCGCCTCTGGTGGCGCCACCGTATGCTCCATCATGCTGATGCGTGGTGGCGGAAAATCGGGTGGGGTGGCCGAATAAATGCGATGAATCGCACCGCCAGCATTGTACCACGGTGTGGTGAGTTCGTTATATGAGGCATTTCCACCACCATAGGGATAATGTTGTTGTTGTGTTGGCGGCTGTTGTTGTTGCCTGTTATGCGGCTTGTGCGGCATTTGTTGCTCCTTCCACGTCTTGGTGAAGACATCGTTGGGTGAACTTGGCGTCATCTCGTCAATCGTTTGATAGCCACCACTTTCCGTTGAACTCAATGATTCCTTGCCGTGCACGTGCAACATATGGTAGCCGTTGCTGTGGCGATGATTATTGTTGCACTGATAACGTCCCTCGTGCACCTTCAACGCATGCCGCACTTTTAGCTGCGCCTCGATCTTGTGCAATTCGCCTGCGATGCGATTCGGGGTGAATTTGGTTGGAGTTGCGTTCTCCGCTAAATACTCACCTTCGATGGGCGATTCCGATAACTGATACGAATGATCGTCGTGACCATGACGGAAATTGTGACGCGTTATCGACTCGTTGTTGCGCAGCCAATGGATCTTCTCGCTAATGGGTATTACGCAAGCGATCTCAAACGGTTGCCCGATATTCACGTTCGAGTCGCCGTAATAAATGACGGGTGTACCAACAGCGTGTGCGGAAAACTCCTTCGAATCTTCGTCGCTCTCATTCGCAATGTCGCTGGCTGTTGCAATCGATTATCGATTAACATCCCGTAAGGCAGGAAAGCAACAAATCACAGATACATATATATAAATATATATTGTTTTTTTACGTAAGACACACACAGCAAAAAAGGTTACAACAATTCCAATAGCAAGTGAGCGAGAGATAGAGAGGAAGAGAGAGCAAGACAGAGATAGGCACAGATCAGATTCATCGAAATGGTGTTATCGAAGAGCGAGGGGGGAGAGGGTAATAATCATTGAACTCAAGAAAAAAAAAACACATCAACAATTAACATTAACAAAAATGGCTTTTTGCGGCAGTTTAATTAGTCTTTTACACTCTATAAAATATGGTTACAGTATCGCATCGTATACAAGGCGATTTCAATGGCGATACGATCGAGATCGAGTTTTTTTTCGGGGTCTTGTGTTGTGTGCGTGTTTTTTTAATCTGTTAATTTGTTTTCCTTTTTTTAATGATTCCAGTTTAGGATTATTTGATTTCAGCGCCAAGTTGCAAAAAAACATATATATATTGTATTTATGTACGATTTATTTATGCTAAATGTGTCGTAAATCTTGCTTAAATTTATACACACAGAACATCAGCACAAAAATGAACGAAATAAAAAAACCAATTGAAATGAAAGCAAAATGGAAATTATAATTATTAATTGACTTGATGGATGTGAGATGCGATAGAGAATTGTATTATTATCGTCAAATTATGCAATTGAATACGTACATTAATGCAGAGTTATTGATAGTTTAATAAAATGATAGAGAAAGAAATTTGGCAGCAGTGTATTTTGAATCACACGGCGTATACGTGATTTCGTCACATTGCACAACAACAACGTAAGCGCCCAATTAACGTTAGCGTAACAACGTTCGACGTCGCGACGTTGTGCCAAATCATTTACTGACGCAACTTGTTAAATTCGCCCAATCAAATTGATTACCATCAACTGACCAGTGTGCGCACAAACTCTAGTTAAATTCGCGACATCAACTGACCAGCAGACCAGTGTGCACACAGCTACTCTAGATATATCGATAAATGCTGTATGTGTGTGTGACATTGGGTAAGAGCAGCAAGTGATGACGTCAACGACAACGCTGTCCAGTTTCAACTGCATCATAATCTTGAACCTTGGCCACACACACACACACTTACACTCGCACACACTGTAAGTGTAGTGTGGCCATGTGCCGAAATTCTTATCAGCTTATCACAGGCGGCAACAAGTACATTTTTTAATGGCAACAAATAATAAATAATAAGCAAGAGGCTAATATGGCAATAAATTTGTATGTTCAACTCTCCATCACACAGACACACATAAACGTAGATAGAGCGGCAATCTTATCGCATCTCTTGTGCTTTATCGTTGCATGTCAACACACTCAACTCAATGATTAGGCATGTAGAAATAATATTTACACGCATACGTAACGTTAACCAAAAAAATATATATGTGTGTTTATATATGTATATAGGTTGGTATTGTGTGCTCATCCGTGTTCATTGTGAGCTGACAGCTTTATAGAAAATGAAGCGCAAAAAGATTGCAGACAGCAATTTCATTTACATTCAGTCGGCAAGTACACCACACCTACAACCCACCCCACCACGCATCCCTTACCCACCACACGCTGCCGCTAACGCCGCTGGCTAACCAAAAATGCTCTTGTCAATTTGGACAGCACACAGAGCATATTGCAGCCAAGCAGACAACGGGCGCAGCTGAAAAGTATTATAAATTCATACAGCAAACGCACACACACACACACACACACACGTGCGCGGCATAGCACACCTTAATATTTTTGCAGCCCACCTCTCTCACCACCCACCATACTACACCAGAGTAGAATACTACAGAGCACACCTCAGCAGCTCTGCCCGCTTTGGCTTGTTATACAAAGCCCTAACCGTTTAACCGCTATGGCTGCTTGTTTTTGCTTTCGTTGTTGTTGTTGTCGGTGACAAGAAATTTATGGTTTATTGCTTGTTCATTTAGCATAGTTTTTGTCGCATTCCTTGTGCCAAATAGTGGCGAAGAAAGAGCGCAAGCAAACGAGAGAAGTGAGTGCCAACTAAAACTTTATTTAATCAAATTTATGGTTGCCAGCTCTCGCTCTCTCTCTCTGTCTCTCTTTCATACAGCACTCGTGACATATTGTTATTGGCATTTGCTTGTGTCCGTGTGTGCGTGTGCATCTGTGTGTGTGAATGTTAATGCTCATTACACTTTAATTTTTCGTTTTAGTTTTATTATTTTTTAATGGACGCATTGAGCTTTGGGGAACCTTGTTATTGTTGTAGTTGTTGCTGCAGTGGCAAATGTTATAGCCAAAGGCAATTAAAATATTTACAACGAGAATTTTTGCAAAAAGCCGCAAAACGAACGAGAAATTCTACAAGCTCTAAAGACAGCCAAACCAAACACAAAAAAAACATGGCAAAATTAATTAACACGAAACAAAATTGATTGTGCCTATAATGTGTGATTGTCTGTGTGGTTGTGTATGTGAGTTTTATATTTAGCAGGCGTTGTGCACGTGAAAGCACACATACAGTTTATGAGCCGCCATGTAAATGGGTTTGACAACCACAATGCACACACACACAGTTTAAGAGTCAACGTGTAAAGGGGGCAGGGGGTTTGACAGCCACACGACAAAAAAGGCAATTGGAATTGAAGGCAAAATCAGCTTTGGCAATTCAAGTGGTTCACAAAATGCAGCAAGAGGCTGCCTGATTGATGCAAGTGCTGGACACACACACACATAAACCTACAGTTGAAATCAATGACAATCGAATCGATCGTGTGATCGGTCGATCGATCGATCGGTCAGTGAACGCACAACGTGAAATTCATTAAGCACATTGCCACGAAACATGTCAATTGAATTCTAAAAACGCACAGCAATTGACAAATGCCGCGCACAACAGCAAAACAAAGCAACAATTACAATAATAAAAAAACAAGAGATAATAAAAACAAGTAAGATAACTGCAGTCGAGAGTGCTCGACTGAGAGATACCCGCTAGCCGTTTGGAGAGAATGCGAAATACTTCATTGACATCTTAAAAACAAATATATTTGGTATATATACTATTTCTTGAGTGACTTATATGTTTCTCATCCGATAACCAGAGATGTAGTCTCTGAGATCTACAAAGAGACAGACGGTCATGTTTATATCGTCTCGGCTGTTGACCCTAATCAAGGATATATATCGTTTGAGGGGTCCTTCTGACTGTTACATACATTTCCTGTTGTCACTAAGTTATTAAACCGATTAACCCTATGGGTAGCGGGTATCAAACAAAACAAACTGTTGCAAAACAAATACAAGTAATTGTAATGTGCGAGAGTGGGAGCGAGACAAAGAACGTATGCACTTGACAGAGCGCTGCTAATGTTAATGGGCTGCGGCGGTTGCAAAAAATGCCAACTAAGCATTATCATTATCATGCTTGCTTATCATAATCAGACAGAGATTTATAAATACGCTTCATACATAAATATTTAAATACGCAACCAAGTCACTCGCTAACGCAAACACAAAAGTGCCAAGGGATTGGGAAGGGGGCTCAAGGAGGCAACAGCAACAGTTATGTAGACGTCGACTGCGACTGCGACGTCGAGTCATGTGTCTGGGACTGAGACTGAGAGCAGCATCGTGTGCGTGTGCATGTATTTGTGTTTCTGTATATGTGTGTGTTTGCGACTTGCTCTGCTGTAAATTGAAATAAAAAATTGTTTGTCTATTTTAAAATTAGCAAGAGCAACCAAAATGAAAATGACTAGGCGTCCTCGCTCTCTCTCTCTCTCTCTCTCGAGATCTCACGCGCACTTTCTCTGTCGCTCTCGTTGCAAAAGTTGAGCAGTTTTAGCCGCACTGCACGAAGAACTTGAAAAAATTTTGATATTTGCTTAGCATTTTTGTTGGGCGTTTTTGCTGGTTTCGCTGGCAATACACATTAAAGATTTAAGCAAACAAACATTAACAAAACACTTGTTTAACGTTTTCAAGTATGTTGAAAGCAGCAGCAACACAACAACAACAACAAAATCCCATGTAGTGAAATGTGTGTACGTGTGTGTACATAAATATTTTATTTGCCTTGCAGTTGTCTAATTAAACGAAATAAACATTAGCTAAATTTAATTTCCAGCTCTCAAGCGGTTTTCGAAGCCAATCAGAAGTCGTTTCAGTTTGGCAGTCATTGGGTGATCAGCACAGTTTGACAGACAGCGACTGCCAAACGTCAGACGGAGCGAGCGAGCGAGAGCACAACACATTTCTGATCCAATAAATAATGCAGAAAAAACATGTCAGACAGTTTTGAATATTTCATGCGGCGGCCTTCTTCTTCGTATTCTTCTTGCTCGTGCCAGACATTTATGTCAATTATTATTGGCTTGGCGCACAATTGAAACCAACGCAAATTGATTCGAAGAAAACTAAATGGACACACACAGATACAAATTCATTACAATCGCACACACACACATGCAGCCACACACACAACTACAAATGAAGGAACTTTTGAACTTTGAAGCCGGGCAATTTTAAATTGTCAAAGTCAATGAAGCGATAAAGCTTCATATCCTCTCTCTATCTCGCTCTCTCTCTCTCTCTCTCTCTCGCTCTCGTTCTATCACTCATTATTGCAGGCGACAAAGAACTTATCGAATAGCATTGTAAAACAAAGCCATTGGGTGTGAGGGAGACAGCTGCACAGTGTCCATGTCTATGGAATGTGCAAGAATTGATCGGACAGCCAGTGTAACTCTCTCTTTCTCTCAATATAAGTTTTCTTTTGTGTCTGCGACGACGCGACGTCACAATGGAAAAATTTTTTAGTTAGCTTTCTGAGCCAACAACACACAAGTACAATAACAAGAACCACAGCAGGGAGCAGTCAAAGTGAAAATATTTGTGAAAAAATCGGATTGTGACAGGCAGACGAAACGAAACGAGACGAGACGGACATTAAACCAAACTGTGTGACTGGCCACCAGTCTCCTCAAAACCCCCCTGCAGTGCGACTGATTGACTTGGCCAGGAGAGCAAAGAAAAGCGGAGGGAGCGAAGGGGGAGGGGGGAAAGCGACAGCTAGTGACGTTGGTGACGACTTTTAATTTGGCAGCGTTTTGTTGTTGTTTCTCGTACTTGATGAAAAGCTAAACATTCAGCAATAGCAACAAAATGCGCTGCCAGACAGTGAGACGAACACACACACATAGAACACCCACACTTGGCCACTCAACTGACACATAAATATGTATGCATGCATGTGTGTATGTGTGAGCATGTGTGTGTGTGTGTGTGTGTGTGTGTGTGTATTGGCAGTCGTCTGCAAGCACAGTGGGCCACACGCAATTGTCTTCAAGTGCAAAGACAAACTTGACATTTCACAAAATAAAATATGTTATATATGTAATATTCATGCGCAAATGTTTTCAGTTCGCTTTTTTGTTGACACTCACACAAATGTCAAAAATATATTGTACACTCATAATACACACACACATTTATTGTTCTCGCACGCAAAAATTTATTTATATTTATTTTTAAATATGTGAAATGCGCATATATGTATATTCACAATATTCACAATATATATGAAGTTGAACAAAAGCATACACAACCATCTCTGCATACATACATATTTATCTCGTATAAGTGCCTGTCTGCCTCTAAATAGACGATGTGTGAACTTTTAGCTTTTGTCAGGTGCCTGCTAATGAAAGGCGGGGAGCAATACGAGGCGCATAGTCGCTAGTCGGTAGTCGGGTGCTCAGAGAGTGAAAAGCGGGGGCCATGGCCACACGCAATAGATAAGAGTGAAAATACAAAAGTTGCTTCCCGTTCGGCTCCTCAGCAGCACACACAGCTCGAACAAATTGAATAGTAAATTAGCATGAAACGCAGCACGAGTCATGCGAAAGGTGCAATTCACTGATATACCCAGCAAATATACAGTATATATAGTATTCCATGGTATGCACATTTCTCTTTGTGGGCGTACATGGAAGGCGGGTACTCTGTGCTCTGTTTAAGCAGTCATTATCTGGCACAACCGGAAACACAGAAGCAACCTCTATATAGCAAAATGTGCCACCATTCGAGTTGCAAGCAATGCACTGCAGCAAGCTGCACAGTCAGAACAATATAGCCACGCCTCCACAACTGGGGATGGGGCGGCTTTTCTTTCTTACTATGACGCGTTGCTGGCGTCGACATTGAAAGGGAAATTACATTTCATGTTTATTGTCTGTCTTTATAAAAAAAATAATGTTGCTTCGCAAAAAAACACAGACACAAATCAACTGTTTTCATATCTTTAAGTCTTAGTACATGCAAATACATCTCATCACACGTAGAACAACATTTCTAACAAGTGAGCCATTTTTCAAATATTAAATAATGTATTTTTCAATTGTAGTCATCATGCTTTAAAGCAGAAATGAATGATTGTACATTAGCTTTCATGTTTTTCGATGAGTAACTTAATTTTTAATCTCAATGAGTCCACTTGGTAAACATGATGAATTTTCAAAGGATTTCAAATAAGTTTCGCCCCAGTGTTCCAGGCGTTCTGTTGTTCTGGGCGAGCCGAAATTTAAATATTTGACATTTATTAATGTAATGAAAATGCCGTTAAATAAACATGGCAACAAGCAAACTGGTAAGCCCCAAAGTACACACACACACACACACAGAGACACACAAGCAGGACAATTCAGCAGGCACTGAATTTCCTTGTTTCTTTTCTTCTTTTTTTGTATTCAATTGCCAAGTTCAAAAACCTGCGCGGTTAAGACCTCGGGAAAAATGTTGCAGATATCAAATAGAACAAATAAAAATGAGAATTCTCGACTTTAAGATACCCGATGCCTATTTTTGAGAAACAGAATTACAATGGAAAAGTTAAGTCACATTTGGGCTGGATTGCATATATATTTTTATGTATTTAGAGAAGGCATCTGCGACTCTTTAAAGTATGTTCTTAAAGTCACATTCATTTGCGGCTCGACACTTATTTATACCCTTCTCAATAATGACTATCGGGTATAACAAAATTCCTTCGCTGCTGTGGCCAACATAAACACCTGGACAACACGTGGTTACGGTTTGCCTACGCAAATCCCCTTTGAAGTAAGCACACAAGGAACAACAACAAAGAAACCACAACTGTAAGAACAACAATAAGAATGCGAATAATTTATTGTGATCGGACCAGTTTGTGATTCATATAGTTATCTGTAGTACTATATATAGTTCTCTCAATATATATGTACATTACACGTTAAAGTATTGCTCGCTCAACATTGTGCTTTTTAACGGCTCCCTTTAAACCTTTCGAAAAATATCAAAAGTTGGTCCCCATATTTTATGTTTTTTTCCCGCATATTTACGTAAACAATTCGCAAAAGCATTGAAAACATTGTACAAAGGAAAGAAAACAGAAAACCATGTGCGAAATACAATTGATAAACGGAAAAGATGAAAATTGTTCACCTGAAATCGCAGTGCAATGATATGGAAATACCCTATACACAATATTGAGCAATGTGTTATCCATTCATGAGTCTTTAGTCCCTCGATATATTTTCATATAAACAATACTCCGCCATTTCAGCAACTTGTATAAACAGTGATTTTCTTTGCCAGTCTCTAAAGCATACCATATAATATTAGCATTAATTCCTGAATTTGTATACGATAATAAAAAGAACGCGCTAATTCTACGTTATATATTATTATTTGATTTGACCGCATATGTCGAAACTTAAAATACTATTATACCCATAATCAATATATTAAAACGAGTAATGAAATGATTAGCTTGACAGAGATTACTTTTCATGCGATTCACGTTAAGAGGTCTTTGGCTATGGAAGGAATGTGTACAATAGAAATGAAAAACTTGATTATACACCTTGAATGTGTGGTGGGTGTGGGGAAGATGGATGGTAAATGGATAGTATGCTTAGAATAATAAATAAATAGAATACAGAGATAGATAAAAGCAAAGGCAAAGGCTAGGCTATAATAATATTGAGCATATTGACGGCCAAACACAGTCGCTACATGCGCAATGTAAACAATGCAGCCCGGCAGCGAGACTACAGCGTGAGTACCAGAGTATTTAATACTGAATACTGAATACCAATCGAGTACCCGACCGGGTCGATGAGTTAATATAAACAAGCCAACGGAAAGACGGAACGACGGATCGGACCGGCTAAGACTAGAATGCTTGGTCTATGCCCATCGACTGGCGACCTGGTGTAAATACACCTAAGCAACACAAAACATATAGCAAATTCATAAGATTTAAACAGAAATACTAAAATGAACTTAATATGTTTTGGCTTCTTTCTTTCATTTTTGCAATTGTGTGGAAAATTGAAAATCAAATGAGCGAGCGAAAAAAAAAAGCAAACAACACACAAACATATACCATATAGTTTTATGTATATATCGCTCTAGGTATATATATAGAGGGAATATAGTAGAAAGAAGAAGATGGGGGGCCAACATACAATGTCGAGCGGCGACCAGTAGCAGTCTCAAAACCCAACCAACCAACAATACAAACTATAAAAAGCAACACACAAAAATATCGAAGCACAAGTACACTTAACTAGAGGCCAAAAAGATAGACAGCGCGAGAGAGAAAGACACACGGACACACACACCAATACAGATACACCGATAGAGAGGGGAATAGTGAATAGAACAGAGTGTGAGTGAGAGAGACAGAATGGCGAACCTGCTCTGGGGGCGCAGGCGAAAGGAGGTGCATTTTTACATTGTAAAAGAGAAAATAAAAACCAAGCGAAAGGAAAGTGTTCGCTGTGTGTGTGCTTCATGTTATGTTGTATTAAGGAAATTCTCGAGTGTGTGTGTGTGTGTGTGTGTGTTGGAAACCCAACAGAACTTTGGGGGCATAGGATTATGGAAAAGAATGTCCTGCATTTTACAACAGAAATGGCAAATAGCCTAAGCTGGAATTATTAGAAATGTTGACACAAAATCAAACACATTTTCTCTCATATTACATAACACTACATCACACCTGCCCAAGAAGCGAAAAATATTTAGTCTAAATAGCACCGCTATAAAAAGGCTATGTCAACAGCAAAATTTGCAGTGTAGGTGGTGAAAAAGTCAGTGAGGAAGCTGCACCTTTCTCATGCCTAAAAGTTTTGCTGGAAGTCGAATATTTCACATGGGCAAATTGTTGTTGTTTCTGGCCGCTGCATCGGGCAATTAGGGCGTTTGGAGAGGCGTAGATGGGGGCGGTATAGGGAGTGTAAGGCACATACTATCATTTCTTTTTTCCTTTTTCATTCTTTTTTTCTTTCTTTTTGTTATTGTTTGCAATTTCTGCCACACACACACACTCACACACAGACATGTACAACAATTGAGACAGTTACAGTCGAGAGTGTAATCGACTGTGAGATACCCGCTATCCATATTCTTATTGCATGACAAATATTAAGCAGAATAAACGTAGAAGTTGCTTGTACAACTTTTGGACAGACTTTTGTGAAATAAAAATTTGTAGTTTAAATGAACTGCGTCAGTTTTTCATTGAATTTGTGGACCTATTTTATTTATGTTAATCTGCATTATTACTGCATTTTAATAAGTAACCAACACAATCCATTTCACATTATAGCGTTTTATAGAAATCCAAAACCTTCAGTATGTACAAAAAATAACTGCTTTGTAATTAGATTTCAATGCCTTTAATGCACATGATCAAATTGTTGAATCATGGAATTCTTAGAATTAAATTAATTATATGTTATGAAGTGTACCAACATTCTAAGAATTTGAAATGCGCTCGAAACGAAATACGTTAACAAAATTAAATAGCTGTATGTACAGCTGTTCAACCATTCAGTTTATTATTGCATTGCAATAAATTAAATAAAGTATTGCTTTTTGTTTGGAATAATAATTAACATATTTACCGAAACTAAAAATTAAATAATGCGCTTGGAACTCGTTTATACTCAATATGAGGGGCGGAACAACTAAGAACAATCTGATTAACGCAATCAAATTTGGTAATCCCAGTTTGCAGATTTATATTCACTCAGATGGACTACGCATATTGCCTCGGTTATTGGTACTGATAAATAATATTGTACGCAAAATTAATACAAACTTTTTTTTTCAATTAAATTTGAAAAACTATTCATATTTATGTATAAGGAAAACTGCTGCCTGTTGCACACTCGTTTATAATGCCCTTCTACCCTACGGAGTAACGGGTATAAATATGCTTCGAGTACACACACAAACAAACACATACATACAAAACATTCGTTGTATATTCTTACAGAAAAGAGCTTAAATATAATATATATGGGTAATTGGGGTAGTTAATGTTTTTCTTTGATTCTTGTTGTTTTTGTAATCATTATTATTATTATTATTATTACATATTAAAATTATGATTATTCACATTGTGGTCAACTCACCAAATGATTGAGCATAAATCGCTAAAAATATCGAGAGGAATGAAAGAGCGCCGGCCAAGAATTTTGCCTCCATCTTTGGTATTGATCCGTGTTGTTGTTGTTGTTGCTTGTGTTGTTGTTGGTTGTTGTAATTATTATTTTGCTGCTGTTGCTATTGTTGTAGTTGGTGTTGTAGTTTCAGATTGCTTGCATGTACATATTAAATTTGCATTAACTATTTGTTGTTGATTGATTAATTATTTTTGTTTTTTTTGGTTGGTTGGTTTGTTGGTTGTTTTGTTGTTGTTGGTGTTTATCTTTTATTTGTTGTTGTTTTGTTTTGTACTTTACGATTAACTTACTATGTATATCATTATTAATATTTATTTATTATTTATGTATACGATTTTACTTTTTGCTTTGCTTTAAATAATTATGCTTAATACTAATTTGATATTAGTTGATGTTGTTGTTGTTGGTTGTTTTGGTTTTGTATTTGTGTTTTGTTATAACGATTCTTCTCCGCCTTTTTTATTCATAAACCAGCTCCAGCTTTTGTTCTTATTTCTTGTCGCTATGTTTGTTGTTTCGCAATAAAAAGAAAAGTGGAGAAAAATTATTTTAACAAACAATTTTTTTTGTGATATTTATTGCTTTTTCCTTTTGTTTTTTGGCAATTTGTCTTTATTATTATTTATTTTTGTTGGTTTTCACGTTCAAATTTCAGTTTTCATTTGAGAATTTTATGCTTTTTGCACAAAATTTAAAAATACATAAATTCAAAAATCAAAAGAAAGCAAAAAAGAAAGAAAGCCCGCGGCGTCTTCCAAATGCGTCCACAGAGAGATGAAGTGAGGGGGAGCGAGAGCGAGATAGTTAGAGGAGAGCGGGCAGCTCAAGGATGTACACGCACCAGTGTGTACATATGTATATAATTTTGTAAAAATTTGCACTCTCTTTTGTTGTAGTTGTCTTTTCAACGTCAACGTCAACGTCAGCTGCACACGTGCTGGCCACGCAGGGGGTGGCGGGATAATGGGCGGTGGGTGGAGGCGAAGCGATGGACAACATGCAGCACCTTTGCTACTAATTTCTTATGTTTTGTGTCGCGCTAAACTAAACTTTTGACGTTATTCATTTCCATGCGTAGCCAAAAAAAAGCTCTCTCCTCACTCACACACACACACACATACACACGCATCAGAAACGAGACTGGGGGTCGAGAAGAATTTTTGGCTCGCAAACCAAAAAAGAAATATGGCACATTGACGTTGTTGGCTGGCTGGGTTTATTGAAATTGAAATGTGCTCAAAAGAGCACAAAACTCGAAATATCATATGCGAGTACAGTTTTTTTTGTTCCTTCTTTCTTTCTGTCTTCGTTGCTTCTTTTTTTTTTTTAAATGTATATTTTTTGCCAACGACCGCAACAATTTGCTGGTGAATTATACAAATTTAGGCAATACGTACACACTGGCCGGGCAGATATACAGGCAAAACTACTACAACTACAAACGACAAAACACCGACAAGCCGAGAAATGGCAAAAGAAACGGACACGGAACACAACACAACGAACGACGGAACGGAAAGCAACGCAACGTAAACGCAAACGTAACGCAACGAATTCAGCGAGCAGACTGAACTGGCAACTGTGCAGCCAGCGAGCGAGTAGGCAAAACAAGAGCGCACAGCGCCATCGGTCGACTGCGGCAGCGGCAGAGACGTCGACAGCGTCATGGCTGACTGATAAAAGTCGTACGGATTTGTTATTAGCTCATTGTTTTTGCTGTTGCTGTTTTTTTTTTTTTTTTTTTTTTTTGAAGCGGATGACAGCAACAAGAGGAGAAGAAGCAACGTTATCAGCAGCAGCCGCAAAGCAACAGCGGGAGTTTGTTTACCCCGCCGCGGACGTGAATGCGACGGCATTCGACCCATCAAAAATCATACGCACATTCTCCACACACACACACACGTTTCTAGTATATATCGCATTAAGATAAAGAGCTCATTGCAGTATTTTAATACAAATAGGCGACGCGACAACGTTGGCGACAACGACAACGTGAATCGTTCACGTATCGGCGGCGGCGGCGGCCAATGGGCAAAAGCTGCCGCAGGATGGGGAAAGGGGGTACTGATGAGCTGCCTAAAAGCGGTTTCGACATGATTTTTAGCTGGGTAGCTGCTAAGCTAATTTCGTTGCGTCGAAACACAAAAGGCGCGCGGACGACGCGTCATGTAATATAATTTTTATTTATTTCCTAATTGTTGGCAGCATTTGAAAAATATCAGCTGATGAGCGCTTCAGTGATGGCCACATGAGTTATCGATATCGATCTACGATGAGTAGAATGTGTAATGGCAACACATGTTATCGATTGTGAAGTAGTGAACTCGATATCGACAGCGGTATGTGTGTGTGCGTACGAGAACATAACATTTGAATACAAGTTTTTTTTTTGGCGTTTTATTGGCAAAGTTCGGAGCGCTAGCCCAAGACAAATTGCCTTTTAGCGCAGCATAACGTCATCGAGTCGACAGTGACTCAGTGTCCCGGTCATCGTTTATTTACTGTACTCTCTCACACACACAGACGCATGCGAAAACGAGAACAAAAACAAAATTGACTAAGTCGCCGATGATGATGATGATGAGGAGGAGGAGGAGGGAGGAGGTTGATGATGTGATGCTGTGGCAGCTTTCAAATAAAATCTAACTTGAACTATAACAATATTATGATGATTAATAAATGGCAATTATAATTGTGTGTGTGTAGTTAATTAAATTGATTAAGCTTTAAATTAAATTGAAAAAAGAAAACGATTGAGTTCACGCGCCGCCTACAAACACACACAGACACACTCATAAGCACACATTCATCGGCTCTAAACTTGGCTTCGCTCTCCGCTCTAAACTTCACACAAATGACTTTATAGTGTATGCGTGTGTGTGTGTGCGTGTCAAGCTGGATGACGTGATTGTCTCTCTGCTGCCCGCATATGATTAAAACGGAAAACAAGATAAAACTCGTTGGAGCAAAGGAGCAGCGTTCTTCTTCTTCTCGATGTTGTTGTTGTTGATGATGATGCCAAGCGCTAAAGGGGAGTATATATAACTGTGCGTATATGAGTGTGTGGGGGGAAGAAGCAGCAAATACGCATGACACTCCTTGCCGACACACACACACACAGAAGCACAAGCACGCGACACACAGACACGAGGTCACTCACACACACACACATATGCATGTATGTGTAGGGAGGCCACCCGCTTCCCTACTTCCTGCGCTTGTCATCAAAACTGTGTAGCAATTATTAGTTGATTTTGAACAGCGGCGACGACAAAAATGAATTTGTGTGTGACCAGCACTCAATATACTCAACAATGCCAAGTCACGAGAGTCAGAGAAATGGCAAACAATGAGTATTGAGTGCAAATATAGTAAAGGGATTTCAAGCTAGCTGCTCCCTCTTTTCTTCTTCTTCATCTTTTATTTTTTTCCTTTTTTTTTTGCCGCGATGACGACAGCGTGCGAGACGCTAGCAGCGACGTTGGCAGCGACAGCAGCAGCGGCGCCTTCGCTTCGTCTCTTCTTCGCTTCTAGCTTTTCAATAACATTTACATTTACACTTTGTACAAAATTTATGTAATAGTTTTTTTTTCGATGCGCGGCGGCACCTGGGCCAACAAATGATTTTTTTTGCACAAATTATGTATATTTCACTTTTTCGATCATTTTTCTTTTCCTTCTTTTTTGTACGACAATCACACACACACATATGCAAACGAGGCACGCACAAAACACACACACACGCACACACATACACGAAAATACGCGACACACTCAATGACGAAATTCATCGAAGAGCGTTGACAACTCTAGGTTCTAGCTCAAGCTCCTTTGCTTCTACATGTATATTCGCTGTGCCTGCGTCTGTGTATGTGTGTGTGTGTGTGCTGCTGCTGCTGCTTTTCATAATTTTTGCGTTACGATTTTGGTGAGCTTTGCACACGTGTTCACCGCACATTTGTGTGCACAATTTGATAATTATTGCAAACGCACTTGCTTCAGCTAGATTATTTAGCACACTTTTGCAATTTACCTAGCACACAAAACACAAAAATTCGATTTTTTCCTCGCTGATATTTTCACGCGAATGACCTTACATCACACGCATACAATACACACACACACACTTACACATGCCTCCAATAGTGAGCATTTCTAGTTTCGCACAGTTTGGCCACACCCAACCCAACAAAAAATACTATAATTTAAGCAGCCCTGCGTAATTTATCGTTTGCCAACACTGTTCGATAAATAGCGCTGAGTCGGGTTTATTTGCAAACGTTTTTATTAATTACTTAATATGAAAGAACAATGTGGTACTTTGATCACACAAATACCTTATTAATTGAATAATTTATTATTGTATTTATATGCTTCAAAATTATATTATTTATTTTTGAATTCGTGCAATATCGATATTCAAGCTGTTGACACGATAGCTTGCATTGAGACGGGGTGTGGTGCGATAACCAAGTCAGTTTCTGATTGCCCGTCACTAGCATAAGTCATCGCGTCGCGGGTTTGTGTGTGTGAGTGCGCTGCTGGGTTTCGTGTTTCATTTTGTTTAAAATTTAAGTTAAAACTTACGTTTTGTGTTTCTGCTTCTGTTATTACAAAAAATAATGCGCACGATCTGTCATCGTTCAGCGTAAAAATATACAATACACATTAAACAGGTGAGTGTGAAACTGGGATCTTAAAAGCGACCCGCCCAAAAATTTGTTTGCTCAAAATACCTGCGCTGCTGGCGTTGTTATTATGCTGATGTTGTTGCTGTTCGCACATGGGCGTTGACCGAAAAAACTGTAACAGCTAAACTAAACGTATTAACTTTATTTAGTTTATTGCAAATGTGAGCTACAGTTATTGGCAATGCATCTGGGCTGTGTTTAAACGACTGCAGGCTTCGCTTCCTGCGAAAAAGAAAAAAATACAACTCGCTGCCACCTGCTGCCCAATTGGAAATGTGCTGCGCTCAAATTTCATAGTCACTTTGCATATTGGCAATTTGGCATGTGTGTGGTGTGTGTTTCAGTGTTGTCCTCCAGGCAATTTCAATTGCACTTTTGCCCTCTGCGTTCACATGGCACTAATTAATGCCTTATTACCAATACACTACAAATGTTGTGTGTATACACTTGTAGGTGTGTACAAGTGTGTGTGTGTGTGTGCGTTACAGCGTCTGCATCATAGTGGAAAAAGGGTGGATTACAATGTGCGACTGCGACGTTGCAGCAGCGTTATTACGAGTTTGGGTTTCTCGCTTAGTTTGTTGTATTTGTTTTCACTTCGGCCAGCGACTTCTGCTGCTTCAGTGCGCAGGCAAAACACACACACACAAGCATACATTCAAAGTCAGGTAACTGTTGCTCTGTTGCATTTGTACGTTACCGGCTCAACGGTTGTCGCCCCTCTGCCATTGGCTCGAGGGTCAAGTGTGCCGTCAGCGTCTGCTGCCTAATTGTCCTTGTTCTGCTCCTCTCCTCTCACCTTTCTCGCTACGCTGGTTCTTTTATGGTTGCCCCTATGTTTCCTTATTTTGGTGTCCTTTGTGATCAGGATAAGCAGCTTTTAGTTCTCTTTCTGCTTTCAAGCATAATAAATGCATCAATGTCAAAATTTGAACCGCAGTCCGCCATTTTGTAATAGACAAAAATAATCGAAAGATGCTTATCGATTACTTGTGCACTTAAGTGCGATAATCGCGTTCCCATTTTTAAATTCCTGCCAAAAACTATGTATAGCACTTTTCTGGCTAAAAAACTGAGTTAATGTCGTAAACTGTTGAGAAACCAAAAGGAAGATGTCGCCTTAAATCGGTTTGGCACATATCCCATATCAAAAGACTAATTGCGCCACACACTTAAATGACATTTAACTTAAAATTTGACATAGTTTAAAGGCGTCAAGTGTGTGTGTGTCTGGGTGTATTGGGATGTGATTGTGCGAGTGTGTGTTTATAGAGCCGTCTAAATCCACAGCACGTTCATTGCTCCTGGTTTGTGAGGCTGCTATTAATAGTGCCGTGCAGCGACCTCATTTGATACTCTAACTTAAAGGGCAGGCCAGCTACAAAGTGGAGTATATACAGTGCCAGGCTGAAGTTTACATATGGACTATTTTTCTATAATAATAAAATAGTTTAGTCGTTTAGTTGAAGATTCTATTATCTAACATAAACCAATAAATTGGTCATCATTATTTTTACTTAATAACTCATTCACAAAAAACTGTAAAATGGCACATAGTAATATATAATATTTTTTTTTTTATTTTGTTTATTAAGTGAAGAATCTGCACAAACAAAAGAAAATATTATCATAACATCACTGTTTAAAATGTATTAATGTATAAAAGTAACATACGTTTAATACACTTTACGAATAGACTTTATAATTATTATTATTATTAAAGATTTGTCAGTAGACCGTTTTTTCAAGCTATACATTCTTTTATATACATATATAGTTTATATGTCAATTATATGTTATAGTATTCCGATTTAAACACAATATTTTTTAATGTTTAGAACTATGCAATGAACAATTTTGTGATTTTGATAGCATTAACTTTGTTATAATTGGGACTGCAATAAATAGTCCGTTTAAATTAACTTAATTAATTAATTTACTAATAATCAAATCAATAAATTAAAATGATTTAGCATTTCATTGCATGTGTGAGGTAATAATAATATTTTGTAATTATGTCCACCTTCTAAGGGCGTCTTCGTAGAGCATTTGCACTTCGTTGTGTGACTTTCAATGCTTTAGCGCTCGTGTTCGCGGTTTTGTTTTGGCTGCGTGCACAGCACGCGGAAAGCATTCGAGCAGACCCAAAAAAACAGCGCACAGCAGAAGACGCGTAACACGCCACAGTGCAACAACATCTTGCAGCAGCAATTTCCATTTCCATTAATAACACACAGGATAAAATAGACTGACAGACGGACAACTTGTTAATTGATGCACTTGATGCAACGCACTGATTGATTGACTTCATTTAAATACAACAACTTTATTCTGCTTTCTGCTTTGTAGTGCAGCACATTACTGAAATGATGCAGCGCTGTTTGTGGCACATGCTGCACGCGCTGCTGCTGCTGCAACTCCATCTGGTGGCAGCTCAAAACGATGGCAACTATTACAACGTACAGCAACAACAACAGCAGCAGCAGCTGCTGCTGCAACAGCAGCAACAACAACAGGGACAGCAACCATTGCTGCCACAGCCAACCTCGCAATACGACATCAATCAACAATTCGGTGGCAATCTGAATCCCACTTTGAATACGAATCTCAACAACAACAACAACTACAACAATCCCACGTATCGCACTGACGGCAGCTACAATGAGCTGGGCGCCCAGGATGATTACAATAAGCAGCGGCTGGATGACGAGGAACCGAGTTTGGGACGCGGCAAGAGCTCGTACAACGTAAAGGCCATGTTCCTGGACACGTTGCACAATCGCGAGCCAACCTACTTCATTGTCGCCTCCCGCATGGTGCGTCCCGGCCTCATCTACCAGGTCTCGGTGTCCATACTCCAGGCCAAGTATCCGATCACCGTGCATGCGAGTATCTCGTGCAATGGCGTCCAAGTCAGCGGCGACTCGAAGGACGTTAAGGAGGGCATTCCGGAAACGCTGCTCATGCGCATTCCGCCCACGAGTGTGACGGGAGATTATCGGCTGCGCGTCGAGGGCTTCTATCAGGATGTGCTTGGTGGCGTTGCCTTCTTGAACCAGACGCGTCTCGACTTTTCGCAGCGCTCGATGACCATCTTTGTGCAGACCGACAAGCCGCTCTACATGCAGGGCGAGACGGTGCGATTCCGCACGATTCCCATCACCACCGAACTGAAGGGATTCGAGAACGCTATCGATGTGTACATGCTGGATCCCAATCGCCACATTCTCAAGCGCTGGCTGTCGAGGTAAGTGTTCATAAAATAATCATTATCATTCATGATTTCGAAGATTATAATTTGGACGTTTTCTTCAACCATAATAATAATTAACTCCACCAAATATAATATATTTGAAAACAACATTTGAGCAAAAACAAAATCTTATAAATATTTTTATTTTTCTTTTGTTCACTCAAAATAAGTATTTATAATTTGTGGTATTTTAATTAACTTTTAACGATTATGATTATTTTTGAGTAACATAAAATCGATACGACTTTTGTTTTAGAATTTTTGTCGATATTTCATATTCCTAATTTTTTATTTATACTTGAGTTTTATTATTTGCATTATGTTTTTTATTTACAATCTTAAAATTTTAATTTGAGCGAAACAAGTAATCATTATTTTTTAACCTTTTTTTCTTTCAATATGTAAAATATAACATTAGTGAATTTACGGTTGAGTAAAAATAATGTAAATGAAAATATAATTTATCATGGCATTTTGAATATCAATTGTAATTTAGCTCTAATAAAATTATTTTTATTACTCTTCTCACAGGCAATCGAATCTGGGCTCTGTTTCGCTGGAATACAAGCTGTCGGATCAGCCCACGTTTGGCGAGTGGACCATTCGTGTGGTTGCCCAGGGCCAGCAGGAGGAGAGTCACTTCAGCGTCGAGGAATACTATCAGACACGCTTCGAGGTGAACGTCACAATGCCCGCTTATTTCTTCACAACGGATCAGTTTATCTATGGCCGCATTATGGCTAATTTCACAAGTGGGCTTCCCGTGCGAGGCAATCTGACGCTTACCGCCACCATACGGCCCATTGGCTACTTTAATGGTCAGGTGCTGAACGAAAAGTTCCGTTTGGGCGGCCGCTCGCCGCTGGAGCAAGAGAATCTGCACAACGAACGCTGGCGCTACAACAATCTCAACCAGAATCCCAATCAGAATCCCAACCAGCAGCAGCAGACATACAATGTTCCACAGCTGCCGCAGGATGGCGGCATTGATCTGGGCATTCAGAATCAATATCTGCGTCCGCCACGCTATTATCAGTTCGAGGAGCAATGGCCATTCTGGGTAAAGAAGCCGGAATATGTGGAGAACTACGACGTCAACTCCTGGACCACCAGCTATCGCAACTCGTTGCCATTCCTGCGCTACTTCAATGGCACCTTCGACTTTAAGTGGCCCATGCGCGAGCTGGAAGCGATGGTGACCAGCATGGCCGGCATGGAGGTGCTGATCACGGCGACTGTGGGCGAAAAGTTCTATGACGAAATCATCAGCGGCTATGCGGTGGCTCGCGTCTACAACTCCAGTTTGCGTGTCGCTTTTCTGGGTGAATCACCGCAAGTGTTTAAGCCAGCGATGCCTTTCACCACCTATCTGGTGGTGGAATATCACGATGGTTCGCCCATCAATCCGAATCTGTTGCGCCAGGGCCTGATGGAGGTCAGCGGTTGGGTGGAGAGTCGCAATGGCGGACGACGCGATTGGCCCACACAACGTTTGCACATGTCACAGCAGAGCGACGGCATCTGGGAGCTGAAGATTGATATACGCAACGACCTGCAGCTGGACGAGAGTCCCCAGGCACGTGACTTCCTTAACGGCATACAGAACATGCGGCTGCATGCGCTCTTCAGTGATCCACGCGGCGAACGCGTGCAGACCGAGCTGCTGCTGGTGTCGCACTATTCACCAAGGAATCAGCACATCAAGATCACCACGAGCACCGAGAAACCGGTGGTGGGCGAATACATCATCTTCCACATTCGCACCAACTTTTACCTGGAGGAATTCAACTATCTGATCATGTCCAAGGGCGTGATACTGATCAATGATCGCGAGACCATCACCGAGGGCATTCGCACCATTGCTGTGGTGCTCAGCGCCGAGATGGCGCCAGTGGCCACGCTTGTGGTGTGGAAGATAAACACACAGGGTCAGGTGGTCGCCGACTCGCTGACGTTCCCGGTCAATGGCATTTCGCGCAACAATTTCACGGTGTACATCAACAATCGCAAGGCGCGCACGGGCGAAAAGGTCGAGGTGGCCATCTTCGGTGAGCCGGGCTCCTATGTGGGACTGTCGGGCATTGACAGCGCCTTCTACACGATGCAGGCGGGCAATGAGCTGACCTACGCCAAGATCATTACCAAAATGTCCAATTTCGATGAGCAAACCAATGGCACTTACAAGCACATTTGGTATTCGCACGAGGGCAATCCCGATGAGCTGGTTTACTTCCCCGCCTCCTCGTTTGGCATTGATGCCAATCGCACTTTCGAGTACAGCGGTTTGATCGTGTTCACGGATGGTTATGTGCCCCGCCGGCAGGATTCTTGCAACCGCACGCTGGGCTATGGCGAATGCTTGAGCGGACGCTGCTACACGCTAAACAAGCGTTGCGATGGCATCTTTGATTGCGAGGACGGCACCGATGAGATCGATTGCAAGGTGCGCAACGACACCGAACTGCTCAACTATCGCAAGTATCGCTTCAATCGCGTGCTGCGGCACTACGAGAACGTCTGGCTGTGGAAGGATGTGAACATTGGTCCGCATGGTCGCTACATCTTCAATGTGGACGTGCCCGATCGTCCGGCTTACTGGATGGTCAGCGCCTTTAGCGTGAGTCCCTCGCAGGGCTTTGGCATGCTGAACAAGGCACTGGAATATGTGGGCGTGCAGCCCTTCTTCATCAACGTGGAGATGCCGCAGGTCTGCCGGCAGGGCGAGCAAATTGGCATTCGCGTCACGGTCTTCAACTACATGACGATACCCATTGAGGCGACGGTGGTGCTCCACGGCAGTCCCAACTACAAGTTCGTGCACGTCGAGGAGGACGGCATTGTGCGCTCGTATAATCCACGCACCAGCTTTGGCGAGCATCAGTTCTTCATCTACCTGGACGCACAGGGCACCACAGTGGTCTATGTGCCGGTGGTGCCACAGCGACTGGGCGACATTGATGTGACGCTGCATGTGGCCACCTTGCTGGGCACAGACACAATCACTCGCACTCTCCATGTGGAGGCCGATGGTCTGCCGCAGTATCGTCATCAATCGGTGCTGCTCGATCTCTCGAATCGCGCCTATGTGCTGGAGTATATGCATGTGAATATCACGCAGACGCCAGAGATTCCCTATCAAGTGGATCGATACTTTGTCTACGGCTCGAATCGTGCTCGCATCTCCATTGTGGGCGATGTGGTGGGTCCCATTTTCCCCACGATGCCTGTGAATGCCACATCGCTGCTCTATCTGCCCATGGAGTCGGCCGAACAGAATGCGTTCAGTTTCGCCGCCAATCTCTATACGATCATGTACATGCGTTTGATCAATCAGCGCAACAAGACGCTGGAGAAGAATGCCTTCTACCATCTGAACATTGGCTACCAGCGACAGTTGAGCTTCATGCGTGCTGACGGCAGCTTCTCGCTGTTCCGCAGCGATTGGAACAACTCCGCGTCTTCCGTCTGGCTGACTAGCTACTGTCTGCGCATCTTCCAGGAGGCCTCGTTCTACGAGTGGGAGAACTTCATCTGGATCGACTCGACCATCATTGAGAAAAACATGCGCTGGCTGCTGCAGCATCAGACTCGCGAAGGTTCCTTCTATGAGGTCACCTGGCTGCCCGATCGCAAAATGAATCGCACCAACTTTGCCGGCTACACGAGTCAACACAATCGCAATGTCACGCTGACGGCGCATGTGCTCATCACACTGGCCACTGTCAAGGATTTGTCGGGCACACTTGGCACTCGAGTGGCGCTGGCCACGCAGCTTGCTATTCGATATATTGAACGAAATATGCAGTTCCTCAATGAGACGCAGGAACCGTATGATGTGGCACTTACCGCCTATGCTCTGCAGCTGTGCAACTCGCAGTCGGCCGAGCACGTTTTTAGCATACTTCGACGGCATGCGCGCACCATTGGCGACTTTATGTATTGGAGTAATACGGAGTTGCCGCAACCGCCACGCAAACTGGAGAATCAAAAGTGGTTCTCGTTGCCACGCCTGCCCTACGAATTCGACTCGCTGAACATTGAGACGACGGCTTATGCTTTGCTGGTTTATGTGGCACGTCGCGAGTTCTTTGTGGATCCCATTGTGCGCTGGCTGAATGCGCAGCGTTTGAACGAGGGAGGTTGGGCGTCCACACAGGATACGAGCGCTGCTTTGCGTGCCTTGGTGGAGTACACGGTGCGATCGCGTATTCGCGATGTGTCCTCGCTGAGCGTGGAGATTGAGGCGTCGTCGCAGGGCGGCAAGACGCAGGCGCTACGCATCGATGACACCAATTTGGCGCGACTGCAGAGCATTGAGGTAAGTTGTGATGGCAACTTTATAGCAGCTAGATCTGCAACTAAACTATTTTTGTTCGATAGATACCCGATGCTTGGGGCACCATTAAGGTGCAGGCCAAGGGCGCCGGTTACGCCATTCTGCAGATGCATGTGCAGTACAATGTGGATATTGAAAAGTTCCAGACGAAGCCGCCAGTGCCAGCATTTGGATTGCACACCAAGACCATTTTCCACGGCAGAAATCAGTCGCACATCTCATACGTCGCCTGCCAAAAGTGAGTAAAGCTCTACTCTTTTATTAACCATTTATTCACTTAATTACTTTGCTCGCAGTTGGGTGAATACACGCGAAGCGGAACGATCTGGCATGGCTGTGCTGGATGTGGCCATTCCAACGGGCTACTGGATACAGCAGCAGAAACTGGACAGCTATGTGCTGAGCAATCGTGTGCGCAATCTGCGACGAGCGCGCTACCTGGAGCGCAAGATTGTCTTCTACTTTGATTTTGTAAGTACAATATATCTTTATAAAACTAGGCAGCTTGAAATATTGAGAATTATAATGCGAATCTTCGAACGAAGAGCAAATAATTTAATATGTAAAGAAAATATAGAAACTAATTGAACATACCTTTACAGCTGGATCAAGAGGACATCTGCGTCAACTTTACGATAGAGCGCTGGTATCCGGTGGCCAACATGTCGCGTTATCTGCCCGTGCGCGTCTACGATTACTATGCGCCAGGTGAGTGTCTCTGAAATTCTAAAAACTATTAAATACCCTATTAATGAAATAAACTAAATTATTTGCAGAGCGCTTCAACGAGTCGATCTTCGATGCGCTGCCCACATATCTGCTGAACATTTGCGAAGTGTGCGGCAGCTCGCAGTGTCCCTACTGTTCCATCTACAACATTGGCTGGCGTTCATCGTTGTCCGTCTGGCTGCTCTTCTTCAGCGTCTTCATTTATCTGCTGCGCAGTCGCACACATCTCGTGCTCAACACACTTCATCTGTTCACCTAAAAGAGTCTCAACTCCAAACCGATCACTAGCAGTCCAAAACTACACACAAAAACACAAAAACTAATCACGTTTAGTTATATTCGAATGAGTGTTGAGTTTTTTTAGTTGGATTTTTTGTTTATATTTTATGTTTTTTTGTAACGAAATTGCATTCCGTCCAAGAATTACTGCTGGCATGTTTTTAGTGATCTAGTGGCTTTTGAGTTTTACCTTTAATCATAATCTCGTAATGTACAAAACCAGCATCCACCAATTTCTTACGTCCCTGCATTCAAGTTACACATATAGCGTATTTAGTTTTCATAGAGTTCAGTTTTGTATTTGTTAAGTAACTTTTGTCATTTGCCACTGAAAAAAGAGTCTTTGCCTTAAACTTTAAATGTTGATGGGCACTTGAAGTGCCGCAAGAGGAAATCATAAATGAAAACAAAATGTGTCTTATTCGAATCACAAATTGCCTTTATCTAGATTTTAGAAATCGATAGTGAAATACTTTTTTGGATATAGCATGCATATCAATTGAAATTTTTATACACTATACATATATATTTAATCGGAATGATAATGATGATCATTTTGGGAATACAAACGTTGAAAGCAACCGTCCAATGCACATACATTGAGTATGTGTCTTAATGCAACAAATGAATCTAATTAGTTGTAAGTTTTATACGTATATTATTTGTATTCTGACAAAAACAGTTTAGATATTGCTTTTGTATATTATAAACCTAAATACCAGATATATGTAGCCATAGCTAACCGACTCTCGAATCTGAGTACTCCGTCCCTCCATGAATGTGAAATCTCTATTGTACGTTTTCTATGTAACGAAAGAATCGAAAATAAATTAATTTAACGAAATCCACATGAATCTTAAACATTGTTCGCAAATTGTTTTATTTTTAAATATCTAGGGATGGTAAAAATGTGATTTTGGGGAATCGTCAAATTAAACAAAACTGAAAGCGTTATTGTTTTTTAATTTGACTTTATACTTGTGCAGAGCACTTCCAAGGCACAAATTTAAATTCAAATTATTAAAGAAACTTCAATTCTATCCATTTAATTTGTTGTATTTTATTTCTTTTTTAATGTTCATATTTTAACTTGATCAATAAACTTTTCGGTTTGCCTGTAATAACAATTGCAGTAGAACCCGTATAAAACGAATATTTAAATTATTTAAAAACCAATGTTACCACAGCTTCAACGTCTTGCTTACATATCCTACCACGAAAAGTGTGGTGACACTGGCAACATTCTAAACCACAAAACAGTCGAAATTTTTATTTATTTTTATCTACTATAAAACAGTTAAGTTTATTGGTTTGTCCCTGCAGCTTAAACAGTAAATTGTTCGTTAAATGCTAGATTCGTTAAACTAAGACTTATAAAAAAATGCAACCATATAAACGCTCTACGTCTTGCGAAAACTCAGCAGAATTGGGGAAATGGCCTCGAGACAATCAATGATGTCCTTGCGCGACTTTGCGCCGGTAAATACGACCTTGCCATTGACAAAGATGAGCAGCACAAGACGCGGCTTGACCATACGATAGATGAGACCCGGGAACATCTCCGGCTCGTACGAACTGAACTGTCCATGTACCTGATTCAAGTTCTCCAGGCGAATGGGAAAACGCAGATCGACGGTGGCCACAATGTTCTGCAGCTTGTAATCCATGAATTTGACGGGGAAGCCCAGCTTTTGAATGATGCGTGCAAACTTCCGAGAGCCCAGCTGTGCCTCCATCTCGTTACGGGCCCCGGTGCAAATTACTTTGCCAGTGCGAAAGATTAAGGCGGTGCAGCGTGGTGAATGCATTCGCATGATGACGCCACGGAAGCGTTTGGGGGAATACTCGGAGTTGCGGGTGCGTGAATTGATGGTCTGCAGGTCCAGTTCACAATTCACCGAGAAGGTGGCCACGATGTTTCTTTCAGTCAAAATAAATCTTTTACACAAATTTTTGGCGAGATTCGTTTTGGTCACTTACTGCAATTTTATCTCATGTTGGGCATCTTTGGGTTCGATCAATGTGGCCGGTTGTTGGGGCTGTAGAGTGGCATGCGGATTGCTGAGTACTGTGGATGTTGGCCCATTCGGGTCCGGGTCGGCCACATTAAAATGGAACTGCATCGTGTTTTAATTCAGATTGACGTCGACAAACTTCACACAATGACTGCGGCCAGCAAACTGAAATCAAACAACACATGCGATGCAAAAAACAGTGTTGCCCTATTGAAGCAAAAAGGGGGAAAAATGTCAGCCGTTTGGCAGTGGCGTTAGCAAATAGTATGCCACGCCTATTTATTAACGTAAATGTTATCAAAAAGTCTATATATTTTTTGTACGAATTGTAATTTTATATAGAATTGCAGTGCCCATCCGCCCAAAAAACCAGTAAACCAACCAAAATATTTAATTTTCTACAAATGTTGTGCAAGTGTTTACCAACACTAGACAGCTGTTAGTGCAAGGTGTGTCCACACAACAATCGAGAACAAAAATTATATGTCTTTTACTTTTCGCACCACAAACGTAAACAAAGAAAATACGCCACAACAAACGTGAGGCTAAACCCAATACCAAAGCAGGCGAACCGTTGACAGTTCGCTGCCAAGCAAAGCAAAATCGAAGTCGAACAAGAAGAAGAGCTGAGAAGTGAAAAAAGGGACGTCAAATCAGAGTTTTACAAAAATGTCGGCGCACAGCGGAGGTACGGATTGGAATACGGTTGTAAAACCACTATTATCAAATCGTACGGGCGCTCTACATAAAAATGAAATCACCAATATACTAAAAGCTATTACCAGATGGTGAGTGCAATTGCAATTAATCAGCGCAAATGGCGCAGTTGAAAATTTTAGCAGCCTGCAAAGGTGACTTGCAAAATTAAATATGGCGACCCAGCCAAAAGAAAATTGACGAAACTTGAAATTTCGTGCAAATACTTAATTCTTGCGTTTTTCATATTGCAGCGAACACGATTTTTTCGATGAAGAAGGCAATTGCTCACAATTTTACACCGCATTTGCGGCTTTGGCGGCCGATAAGCTCATGCAAATCAAGTCAAGTAAGTCTCTCAAACCCTCCCCCCCCTGGTTACCCTCCTTTCATCATTGTCTTCCATTGTGGGAAATATTTTAACATTGCAACAAGCGCATACAGTGAACACTCGCTTGGCCAAACAAACAATGTTCGTTGAAGGGAATTTTTACGCAACGAAGATCATAAAATAAGGGAATTTTTTGGGGAATAGTTACGAAGAACATTGCAAAGTTTCCGACTAAAAGAGGTTTCTGACTAATAGAGGATGTTTCGTCAACAGAGGTTTCTGACTAATTGAAGTGTTCGGATAAGAGGGTTTATTTATCTTACTGCGTACAGTGAAAACTCGTTTGGCGATCGTCGAGTCGAGTGTCCGTTTATTAGAATAATTATTATTATTATCATTATTGAATAGGTGTCTGTCAAGTTTACACTGTATATACAGTATATTTTTATTTGTCTTATTTTTTGCACTTGGGGAAACGCAAATTTACGCATGACTCAGGAGGCAACTTGGCAACTTATTTTTATATATGTACATATATTTAATATATAGTATATATGATTTGTATGCTTATGATGAGTGTTGCTTTTCTTTACAGTCTGCCAGACGCAAGTTGCGCAGTTGCATGATGCGAGCGCCATTCTCATACGCTTCATACTCTTTCGCTTGCCGAAAGTGTCAGTATATGAAATCAAATGGCTGCTGGTGGCACTGAAAATGCTGTGCGAGGGTCGCGAACACGCTGCCAACGGTTCGGGGGCCGCACAATTCGATTACAATGGCGTCGCTGCGGTGCTGAAGAGTGCCAAGCATCCCGAGTCCAACAGCAAGAGCAGCAGCAGCGGTGGCGGAGTGGGCAGCGGAGCCGGCGGTGGCTCTGAAAAGGATTCACCCAAGTCGGAGATTAAACGATCACGCTCTGATCTGTCCACAGTGATATTGCAGCAGCTGCTGGCGCCTTTGGAACCAGGCAAAATGACCTGGGTGCCACTCAGCGAAGAGATCAGCGATTGTACTGTGAGTAGACAATGTATAACTAAACCAACTGATAACTAATTGTTCCCTTTTTGACAGGAGCAACTGCTGGCTGCGAATGTGGAGTATTTCCGGGAGCAGCAGGGCGTGGATACACTGCTCGATGTGGGCGTTTCATTGCCCATATTGAATCGCTATCGTTCCAAGTACCAGGAAACTGTGGTGGGCGGCAAGACACTGTATTTGCCATTGACACAAGTGGAGGCCAGCAACGTTAAATCAGCCATGACGCACATGCTCACCGATCTCTCGATACTGGCCCAGGCGCATTCTTTGATTGCGCTGCAACCTTTGACTCCCAGTCGCATTGAGAAGCTGTCGATTTGCGGCATTGCTGCTCTATATAATGCTGTGCTGACCTCGATAGCGGCCAGTGTGCTGAGCATGTGCCAGGCCAGCGGCAGTTCGCAGAAGCAGCAACAACAACAGCCATCGACGGCTGCATCGAGCAGCTCACAAGCTGCCGTGGGCGGCAAGGAACATGATGACTTTGAGGAGCAGGCTTGCAGCATCGTTAACAAGGCGCTGGAGATTTATACGAGCATTGGCGAGATGTTCAAGGCCTCAGCACGCATGCATGTCTATCAGAATCATTTGTGCTACGGCTCCTGGCTGCTCATCAGCGGCATCCAAGGCGCAATGGGCGCCTCCGGCAGCAGCAGCACTTCAGCCGGCAAAGCAGCTGCCACAGCAACAAGTGAAGCAAGCGCAACTGCAGCACCCAGCACACCAATTGCTCGCGTTAATCTGTTTAAGGTGCAGCAGGGATTCGGTGAACTCAACGCAGCCATTGCCAATCACAGCATTAAATTGCTTTCCGAACTGATTGATGACCTTAAAATCGAAGCTGCCTGCAATGCGGGCAGCTCAACGAGTGGCGGTACCATCAGCAGCGGTCTCGATGTGGAGGCAGCACAATTCGATATACTGCAAAACTATAGCGCCTTGCAGCGCATTGTGCGTGTGCTGAACACGGCTACGCTGCATCAGTTGTTCACCTTCCTGGCCACTGTGGCCTATCGTAAGGCGTGTACATTAAAGCGGGCCAATACCAAAGATCGCACCGAATGCGAGCCAATCAGTTTCTCCGATTCGACGACGTACTTCAATGATTCACTGTCCTGCTCCGACAACTCGGAGGAGGATGACAGCGAGAGCTACTTGGGACATTGGTTCAAGGAGACACTGTCGCCGGAAACACACGATGACAACGCTAACAACTGCGCGCAGGAGCGCAACGGTGATCAGAAGTCGGCGCTGGTGCCCAAGTTGGATGAGCCACACGAGTACTTGGACCTGGCTGCGGATATATTTTGCTTTCTTGATCAGTTTCTGGCCAATCGACATGCGTACATGCAGCGCTATGTGAAGGCGGGCGTCAGTGATCAGCAGATGCTGCTGATGGCCAACATTATCAAGGACTTTGATCGCGACGTTATGCGCCAGGAGGGCGGCGCTGGCACTGGCGGTGCAGGGGGCGAGGCCAGCTGCTCCAATTGGCAGACGGCCATGATACGTTTCTCGGGCGCCGCTGGGCGCTACATTCACAACTTGATCTCCACATCGCTGCTGTCGGAGCAGCTGCAATCGAATCTCTTGCAGCATTTGTCCATCTCCCCGTGGTCCACCGATACCAATAGCTGGCCACTGCAAGTCTATCCCAGCACGCTGTCGGTGCTCGTGCAAATCTTGTTGCTGAAGCCGACGCAGGAAAAGGAGGCTGCCTGTTTGTCGGTTTGGCATCGCTTGATCAACACGCTCGTTGAGGGCGTTTGTTCGTCGTCGTCGAGCAATGCCAGCGACACGGACTTTGAGGATCTCAACATTGAACATGCCCAGCTGCTGCTGTTTCTATTTCATTCGCTCAACTTGATGCAAAAGAAATCCATTTTGTTGTTGACAGCTGGCGGCGTTATTCGCTGCGCTGATGTTTGTCGCAGCATCGGCTCGGATCGCACGGTGCGCAACAGCCAGATGATGCTGTTGTCCAGGCTGCTGCTCTTCTTAGAGTATCTCATGAAGCATCTGTACAATGCTCCGCCAGAGCTGCTCGATCAGGTGCGCTGGAATCTGTTTAGCGTCAGCAGCATGCCGGATACGCAAAAGATCACGGATCTGTTGAACAGTCGCACCAAGCTGACGTCGTATTGTCGCCAGGACATCGAGGAGAAGTTCCGCAAGTCACCTGCAGGCGATTACAATTCAAGTGAGTATTGAAAAAGTTAATCCTTCAGCGATATACAGGGTAACAACAAATTGTCTGAGTTACTCTTTATTTTAAGCATTAATTTCAATCACTCAAATTTCATCATATCTTTACCCGCAACGATCTTCTCTTCTTAAAACACAAAATCATTCTACCCGAACGTTCAAATATTAAGACACTTTCTTAAACACTTCAATAATTGCTAAACTTAAGTACTAGTACTTAAATACTCTTAATCTATCCATTACATATTTTTATATTAACAAACAAAAATCCTCCCCTATAGTTATTTGACCTTATTGGATTCTAGGAGTATCATAAGTCTACCATTGCAAATCAATAAATAATAATTTTACTAAATTCTATTATCCTTGCAGACATTCGCCCCACCTTCTACTCGCTGGTCACCACGGATCCCTCGAAGCCGCATTGGTCGCAGGAGTTCAAGCTGGATGGCCTTGCCTGGAACTTCATACTCTGCACACCGGATAAGTTGAAGTATCCGTTGCTGGTGGATGCCTTGATTGACATTTTGGCCATTACGGACATGTCCGCACACGCCCGGGACAAGGATAATCTACACAATCTGTGTGCCATGCAGTATTGCTTCAGTGTGGCCTGGAAACTGCTCTTGGGTCTGCCGCCATCCACGTCGCATGTCGAGTCCCTGAAGAGCGAGCGTGTGCCCAATTTGCATTCGCTGATCTGGAGCATTCGCTGCCCATTGGCCAACTCGCACTATCTGGTGGTCAATAGTCTCATCAAGCAGGGCATGTACACGCAATACGCGGAATCATTGTGGGGCCAGGTTGGAGATCGCGCCGCCGACATACGCTACAGCCTGAAGCAGACAGCGCTGGGCGTGGAGGCGTTCAACAAGCAGCTGAACAAAGGTAGGGCTACAATTAATACTATTCATATCATTTAATTGTATATTTATAAAATGTTACTCCCCTTTTAGCTGTCACCAATCCACGCCTGTCGGATCTCATACTGTTCGATGCGCTGGTGGCGCACATGCAGGCCGTGGCCTGGGCTGACAAGGAGGGCTTCAAGCTGCAACGCAAGGAGAGCGACAGCGAGAGCATCACTTCGGAGAGTCGCGAACGCGACAGTTCCAGCGCGGCCAACGATTCAGAGGTCTATTCCTCCAGCGAGTCCATCGATAACCCGCAGTCCAAGCTGACCGAGGACAGCATTTTGACACCCGGCGAGTTGTTGGAACGCACGCAGCTAAGCAACGAGCTGCTGCTGAAGCTGATGGATTCGTACACGCTCATCTCGAACATTGTGCGTAGCCAGATGCTGAAGCAGCTGTCGAGCACAACGCCCGAGCAGGCGCTGAATTTGATTGTGCCCGTGGTGAGCGATAAGCCAGCCATAATGCTGGAATTGCATGCCGCTTTCCTGAAGCTGCTGCCCAACGAGGATAAGCAACTGATTGCCAACGAGTGGCCCAAGTGTCTGCTGGTCAACGACGACGCCTTCAACGGGAAACAACATCCCGTGGAGCCGTACACACTGAATGTGATCGATGCACACATCACTGAACTGACCAAGTCCACAACATACTCAACACTGCACACGCTGAAGCATTGCTTGAAGTCCATACTGCAGCTGCTGGAGCTGCTGTTGCCGTTCTGCACAGCAATTGGCGAGGTGGAGACACAGTTGAAGCCGCTGCTCATCGCCTCCATGATGGACATGCGCACCGACTATCTGCAGAGCCAGAGCGAGCAGTGTTTGCGCGAAATGCTGCACGGACTGACGAATGAGGCGCACAAACAGCTGCTGTTTGAGCATATGATTGGACACTGTTATCACATGCTGATTGACTTTGCCGCCGAGATGCGACAGCCCACAACAACCACGACGACGACTGCAGCAGCTGGCGGCGAGCAGCAGGAGCAGCGTGCGCTGTTCAACGAATCGATGCTGTTTGCGGTGCTCAAGACCATGATCAAGATGCTCGATGTGCCGACTGCTGTGCAGGCCATGCGTCAGTTCTTCAAGGAGCAACGAGCCGGCAGCTTGACGACCTTGTTGCTCAGCTTCACAGGCACCACGTTGCCACTGAGCTATGCCCGCAAAATGCTGCAGTTTGTGGAGCGTCTGTTTGAGCAGTCCACGCAGCCGGATGCGCACTTTCAACACGACGAGCTGGTCGAGTGCTTTGCGGAGCTGGGCACCGTGGAAGTGCCACGCTTGAAGCTGTGGCTGGCGCACATCATTTACGGCCCTAATGTGGTCAATGCGGCGGCAGCCAACAGCAGCAGCTGCGAGGCAAGCTGCAAGCTGCTGACCAGCGTTATGCAGCCGTCGAGCAGCTCGAGCAGCAATGCACAGACACCCACGAATATGGCCACCGTGTCGGCCATGCCCAGCATCTCGGATCAACTGGATGCCATGGACATTGACTACGATTGCGGCGGCACAGCCAACGCCGCGCCAAATACATCGCAAATCCTGAGTCTTTGGCAGGCTGCCAATCAACCGAACAATCAATCGGAGGAGGATTCGTCGCAGGCCTGCGATCAGCAGACAACGCCAGCGACAACGCATCGCAATGGCGCGCTGCTCTTGAGTTTCATCAAGTCGCTGGTGCGCGAACAGCCCGCGGCAGCTACGCTGGCAACTCCACTCTTCCATGCGCTGCTCCAACTGGGACAAACTTTGATTACGCCACCGCAGGACGGCTGCGACTTTGCGGATGTTCTCCAGATTATGATAACGTTGGCGGATGCGTCGCCTGCGCGCGGCCATGTGGCGTTGTTCAACACCACGCTGCTCTGGCTGGAGCTGGCGAAGCTGCAGCTGCCCGACAAGCAGCTGCGTCATGCCGAGAATGTGAGCGCACTGCTCAAGTATCTCAGCGAACTGCTGCAGGGCATTGGCTATCGCGGCAGTCGGCAGCATATGCCGCCCTGGGACGATGAGCTGCAGCTGGACATCGACGAGCTGTTCGATGAGCTGGCCGACGAGCAGCAGGAACAGGACTCGCTGCTGGATGACTCCGACGAGGACACGCTGAACAACAAGCTCTGCACGTTCTCGCAAACGCAAAAGGAGTTCATGAATCAGCATTGGTATCATTGCCACACCTGCAACATGATTAACACCGTGGGTGTGTGCTCGGTGTGTGCGCGCGTCTGCCACAAGGGACACGACGTCAGTTATGCCAAGTACGGCAACTTCTTCTGCGACTGCGGCGCCAAGGAGGATGGCTCCTGCCAAGCCCTGAGTCGTCGTCTGCCCACCAGTGGCTGTGACTCGCGAGACGGCTACGTGGCTGCTCACATGAGTCTGTTGGCGGCGGGCAAGAAGCGCGCGTTGCCGCAGACTCAGCTGCGCAAGGATTCGCTGAGCAATGAGCGCATAGCGCTGCTCGGCAAGCTGCTTGAACCGCATCGCGATGCGCTGCAGCATCCAGATCAATGGCTGCTCGTTGTGCGCTGCATTCTGGAGTACTTTGATGTGTTGCTGCCGTCGATTCGCGAGAACTGCACGCTGTACTCGATTGTGGGATGTCACAAGCGTGCCACGTCTGCATTGGAGCGTCTGCATCAGCTGGATCAGAGCTTCCAGCTGACAGATCAACTGATGTTCGCCACACTCGGTTCACAGGAGGGCGCCTTCGAGAATGTGCGCATGAATTACTCCGGCGATCAGGGACAAACCATCAAACATCTGATTTCATCGGGTGTCGTGCGTCGTGTGGCCTTTTGCTGCCTCTCGTCGCCGCATGGCCGACGCCAGCAGCTGGCGGTGTCGCACGAGAAGGGCAAGGTGACCATTCTGCAGTTGTCGGCGCTGCTGAAGCAGGCGGATGCCTCCAAGCGCAAGCTGACGCTCACGCAGCTCAGCTCCGCGCCCATCGCTTGCACAGTGCTCTCGCTGGCCGCCAATCCCTGCAATGAGGATTGTCTCGCCGTCTGCGGACTGAAGGAGTGCCATGTGCTGACCTTCTCCAGCAGCGGCAGCATCAACGACCACATTGTGGTCACGCCGCAGCTGGACAACGGCAACTACATCAAGAAGGCTGTGTGGCTGCCGGGTTCGCAGACGCTGCTCGCCTTGGTCACCTCGGACTATGTGAAGATCTACGATCTGGCTGTGGACACGTACAGTCCCAAGTACTATTATCTGGTGGCTGTGGGCAAGATACGCGACTGCACCTTCATCTACCAGGAGGGCGCCTATTATATGCTCACCTTTGCCAGCAGCGGCTACATTTACTATCAGGCGCTCGACGAGCAAAGTCTGGCTGTGCATGGCGATTTCTATGTGACGAATACGCTGGAGTTGAGCCATCATCACATCAAGGATGTCAATGGTCAGGTGGGCGGCGGTGGCGTCTCCATTTACTACTCGCATGCGCTGCAGCTGCTCTTCTACAGCTATTCCATCGGACGCAGCTTTGTTTCGCCCCTAACCAATGTGAATCAGGGCGTCAAGGGCATCTATCACCTGGACACGAACTCGGCCGTGAGCAAATCCTCCTCCAAGGGACCGTTGCAGCCGCTGGTGCAGTGGACCGAGGTAGCCGGACATCCCGGCTTGATCTACGCCAACATGCAGACATCGAACAATCCGATCATATTGATGCTGACGCCAGAGCTTATCTACATGCAGGAGATCAAGGCGCAGTCGGCCAAGTCGCGCATCATGGACGTGGTGGGCATACGGCACTCGGTGGCGGGCACCGAAAAGACGACGCTACTGCTGCTCTGCGAGGACGGCAGTCTGCGCATCTTCTCCGCACAACCGGAGCACACTAGCTTCTGGCTGTCGCCGCGCGTCCAACCTTTGGGCAATCAACTCTACTCGGCCACGCTGCTGGCCAAAAGTGGAAGCACTACATCAGCAAGCAGTCCCAAATCGAAGCCGAATAAATTGCCGCGTAAATCGGCCGGCGGACAGCAGAAGCAACTGACGGCGGGCGGGGTGCCCGTGTTTCCCATTGATTTCTTCGAGCACTGCAACATGCTTGCCGACGTGGAGTTCGGCGGCAACGATCTGCTGCAGATCTACAACAAACAGAAGCTTAAGACGCGCCTCTTCTCCACGGGCATGTTTGTGGCCAGCGCCCGCGCCAATGGCTTCACGCTCGAGGTGCTCAACAGCGATCCCAACGTGGTGATGGTCGGCATTCGTGTGCTCCTGGGCACACACGACACGACACGCGCCCCGCAATCCGTTAGCATTCTGGGACGCACAATACCGACGCCTGTGCGGCGCGCACGCTGGTTCGATATACCGCTGACGCGCGAGGAGATGCTGCAGTCGGACAAGCTGCTGAAGGTGTGCTTCGCCAAGTCACAGGATCCGGAGCATGTGACGCTGCTCGACTGCATCGAGGTGTACGGCAAGTCCAAAGAGCTGGTCGGTTGGCCCGACGACAGCGAAGAGTTGCCCGGCGCTTCTGGCGGCGCAGTTGCCGCCACAGCGGTCGCTTCGCCTGCGAATGTCGCCAACTTTGGCGAGGGATTCAATTCGATCACGCAGCTGGACCGCATGTGCACACATCTCCTAGAAGTGCTCGATTGTGCGCTGCATTTGCTGGGCAATGGCGGCGCCGTTGCCAGCTCGATGCGCCAGAAGGCGGTGAAGACGGCGAGTGCGCTGCTGTTGCTGCCCACGCCGAATCCCGTGCAGACGCAGGCACGCTATGTGCTGGCCACGCTCTACGGCAGCCGCAGCGCCTATCACAGCTACAAGGATGGCGTGCTGCTGCAATTTGTGCACGGCGAGCTGCAGGCCATGCAGCCGAAACTCGCCCAGCTGGACACGCTGCAGGACATCGATCCCGAGGCCTTTTATCGCCTGATTCTGCTGGTGCGCGGTGTTGCAAATGCGCGTCCCCAATCGCTGGCCAAGATCTGTGCCGAGTGCAGCTACGACATTGTGCCAGCGCTCATGGCCATGGTGCTGGAGCTGCACAAGGTGACGCCCGGGCTGGATGAGCCCACAAATATTGTGCGTCGCGGACTGTGCCAGGCGGAGACGATTGTGCACTGTCTGGTGGAGATTATGTATGGCTTTGCTCTGGCCGATGCCAGTCAAGTGGGCCGCATGACCAAGTACTTTATCGGGCTGCTGAAGCATGACGCCAGCGTGATTAGTCACAGCGCCAAGGAGGCTTTGATACTGCTGCTCAGTCCGCGCATGAAGCGACGCAAGCTGGCGCCGGTGACAACCACACCTCCCGCGTGCTCTACGCCCACGCCTTCGACGTCCGCCATCAGCAGCAGCAATCTGAGCGCGCTGCAAGGCGCCGCCTCGCAAGCGGCCAGCGACATTATCGAGGAGGCTGCTGCCGCGGCTGTGGATGCCGCAGCTGTGGCCGTTGTCGATGCGGAAGGTGCAGGCGGCCAACAACAGGAGCAGCAACGGGTTTCTTCCATGGGCTTTGGCTTTCCGCGAGTGACCGGACTACCAGAAGATGCGGACCAAGATACTTTCTTGGACTTTGCCCTTGCGGTGAGTCTGCAGCAGAGCGTTGGCGATCCCCATAGTCCGCTAACGCTGCATCAAGCTCTTGTTGACATGGCACGCGTACGTTTGGGCGCCGATGTCGCCGCTAGATTGATGGCAGCGGCTAGCGGCGACACGGCTGGCTCCGATGATGATGAGGGTTCGAATGTGGCCACCGATGGTTCCACTTTGCGCACCTCGCCCGCTGAACCCGCGGGTAGCGGTGGCTCCGAGAGCGGCGGCAGCGGCGTGGAGAGCATTGGCGGCACCTCAGCGCGCAGCAGCAACTTTGGCGATCATCCGAACGCATCGCCGCCACGCCAAAGCAAGGATCAGGATTCCGAGCAGCCGGGCACGAGTGGGAGCTGCGTTGGCGCATTAAGCGCCATGAGCAGCAGCGAGGACAACGAGATAAACGAGGACGAGAAGCTCAGCAAGCTGCACGATCTAAGGTAAGTTTGAAAGAATTCAAATATATTATAATGATTACTTAAAAAGGTTGAAGGGCAGACCGTAGTACAAATACTAGTTTCTTCTTAGATTATTATATATGTTGTATATTATTATTAGAAAACTGGCCGGCATAATGCGTCGCTTCCCCCTCGTTGCATTTTAAATTAATATTAAAATGAGTTTAGAAGCTGCCACTAGTTCATGTCTTAGATAAGCATTGGTTCAAATACGTGCTATAACAGAACAAAGGAAAACAAAATATTTTAGAATTGTATATAATTAGAGCAGTAATTTTAAAATATACCTGCTTTATTGTATTGTGGAACATTTGCAGTATCGTAGCTCTTACCATTTGGGCTGTACATTGAAAGATCATTAATAATTACTGTTTGTCGCTGTATACCTATTAATTTGTAATTAAACTATTGTAACTTAGTAATACGAATAATAATGAACCACAAAAATGCGTGTTTACAGAATTGCTGTGCTGGAGAGTATCATCGAGCATCTGGGAACCTTTGATCTATGCAATGGACTACAAGCCATACCACTCATTCAAGTTATACTGATGCTAACCACGGATCTCAATGGCAACAATGAGCGTGATCAGCAGGTGCTCCAAGAGCTGTTGGCCGCCCTCGTCGAATACGTGGAGATTGGCAAACGTGGCGCAGCCACCAAGGTATGCAAATCTCAATCAACAAAAGCGTTTTCAATTAATCCGCCTCTCACCCTTTTCAGATGGAAACCAAGTGTCCAGGCAACGAGGTACGCCTCGCCCTGCTCTCGCTCTTTGGCGTCATGATGGGCAAGACAAAATCCAAGCAAACGGGCACCACATCGCCCCCACATCAGTTCAAGGACAACAGTTCGTTTGTGGCCAGCACCACCGCGAATGTGCTGAGCAAGAGCGGTGCTTTTGTTTACGCCTTGGAGGCGCTCAACACGCTGCTCGTCCACTGGAAGCAGGTTCTCGGCGATCCCTATGCGGCTGGTGGCGTCAGCGGCGCGCAGCCAGTTGCAGGCAATGCGGCCAACAATGGCAATGCGGCACAGTTATTGAAGCCAATTAAACATGGCCCCAAACCAGACATATCCATACTCATACCACACAACTATCTTAAGAACTATCCGGACATCTTTGAGTCATACGATGGCCTGCTCACCGAGATCATTGTGCGTCTGCCATACCAGATATTGCGACTGAGCAGCGCTCATCCGGATAACTATGACAGTGGCTTCTGTGAGGCAATGACCTTCACGCTCTGCGAGTACATGATGCTCAATCTAAATCCGTTGCTGCGTCGCCAGGTGCGCAAGCTGCTCATGTACATCTGCGGCAGCAAGGAGAAGTTCCGCATGTATCGCGACGGGCATTCGCTCGATGCACACTTCCGTGTGGTGAAGCGCGTCTGCAGCATTGTCAGCAGCAAGGTAAGCAAAGCACTAATATAACTAATAACTAATATTGATTGTCTCACTTAATTAATTTCCTTTTGTTTTGCTTCCAGAATGGCGCTCCTTACAATGCTAATCCGCCGCTGCTGAGCTACGATGCTTTGGTGGAGCTGACGGAGCATCTGCGCACCTGCCAGGAGATTAGCCAGATGCGCACTGGCAACTGGCAAAAGTTCTGTGTGGTGCACGAGGATGCGCTCGCCATGCTGATGGAGATTGCCTGCTACCAGCTGGACGATGGCGTCTCTCCGATTATTATTCAACTGCTGCAGGCGGCTGTGTGCAATATGCCCTTGCCACTTGCAAATGGCGTCAAGCAGCAGCAGCAGCAACAACTGCAGCAACAGCAGCAGGTGGCTCAGCCCTCGACGAGCAGCAAGTTGCGCGGGGAGCGCGAGAAGAGCGAGGACACCGATACCGCCTATTACTCCAAGTTCGATCCGGCACAGTGCAGCACCTTTGTGCATCAGATCTTTCGCTATGCCAGCGATGCGCTCATCATACGCTTTGTGCGCATCTTTCTGCTCGAGAACAATGTGAGTCAGCTGCGCTGGCAGGCGCATTCCTTTATGACGGGTCTCTTCGAGCACGCCAACGAGCGACAGCGCGAGAAATTGCTCACCATCTTTTGGAACTTGTGGCCCCTCGTGCCCAGCTATGGCCGACGCACTGCGCAGTTTGTGGATCTGCTTGGCTATCTGACGCTGAGCACGCGCAGCATCACCGAGCGTCTGCCGGAGTTTGTGTCGCGCGCCGTCGACGTGCTGCGCCAGCAGAACGAGCTGCTCTGCAAGCATCCCAATGCGCCTATCTACACCACTTTGGAGTCCATACTGCAGGTGAGTCTAGCAATTGTAATTGTTGCTATTAAATCTTTAAACAATTATCGTTTCATCTGCCCCGCCAGGTTAATGGTTACTATCTGGAGTCGGAGCCGTGTCTGGTGTGCAACAATCCAGAGGTGCCGATGGCCAACATCAAGCTGCCCTCGGTCAAATCGGACTCGAAGTACACGACAACCACAATGATCTACAAACTGGTCCAGTGTCACACCATCTCCAAGCTGATTGTGCGCATTGCGGATCTCAAGCGTACCAAAATGGTGCGCACCATCAACGTCTACTACAACAATCGCAGCGTTCAGGCTGTTGTCGAGCTAAAGAATCGCCCGGCGCTGTGGCACAAGGCGCGTTCCGTGTCGCTGCAGTCGGGACAGACAGAGCTGAAGATTGACTTTCCGCTGCCCATCACTGCGTGCAATTTGATGATTGAATTTGCTGATTTCTACGAGACTGTCAGCGGCTCCAGCGAGAATCTGCAGTGTCCACGCTGCAGTGCAGCGGTGCCCGCGTATCCCGGCGTCTGTGGCAACTGTGGCGAGAATGTGTTCCAGTGCCACAAGTGTCGTGCCATCAACTACGACGAGAAGGATCCGTTTTTGTGTCACGCTTGCGGTTTCTGCAAATATGCCAAGTTCGATTTTAGCATGTATGCGCGTGTCTGTTGCGCTGTGGATCCCATTGAGTCCGCCGAGGATCGTGCCAAGACGGTGCAGTTGATACACAGCTCGTTGGAGCGCGCGGATCGCATCTATCGTCAGCTGTTGACCAACAAACAAATGCTGGAGCTGCTCATCCAAAAGGTGGCCGAGCATCGCAGCAGCGATCGTTTGGTGGAGGACAACATGGGCAGCGTGCACAGCACATCGCAGGTGAACAAGATCATACAGCTGCTCGCCCAGAAATATTGCGTCGAGTCGCGCACCAGCTTCGAGGAGCTCAGCAAGATTGTGCAGAAGGTGAAGGCGTGTCGCAGGTAAGCAAGAGATGTCACTTGGCAGCTAAAGATTGTTACTAAGTCTCTGCTTTTTGCTTGCTTCAGTGAATTGGTTGCCTATGATCGCCAGCAACAGGATCAGCCGGCGTCAACGTTGCCGTCCGGTGCCGAGGTGAATCACACAACGAATCGCTGCTATGGCTGCGCCTTGGCCTCCACCGAGCAGTGTTTGACGTTGCTGCGCGCCATGGCCTACAACTACGATTGCCGCGTTGGTCTCTACAGCCAGGGGCTGGTTAGCGAGCTGGCCGAGCACAATTTGCGACGCGGCACACCGCAGATCCAGGAGGAGGTGCGCAACCTGCTGGTGGTGCTCACCAAGGACAATGCCGAGGCCTGCATGCATCTGCTGCAGCTGGTCACGGCGCGTGTGAAGAATGCGCTGATGGGCGCCATACCGTTGATCAGCTTGGAGGCGGCTGTGCATCAGGAGATGACGCTGCTGGAGGTGCTGCTCGGCCAGGACGATGTGTGCTGGGAGTACAAGCTGAAGGTCATCTTTGAGCTGTTCATCAGCAACTGCCGGTGAGTTGAGCGCAACTATTTCAATCATCATCATGGCTGAGTATTTAATTATTTTCCACTTTAGTCTACCACGTGGTCCAGTTACCTCGGTGCTGCATCCGTGTCTGCGCATCATGCAGAATCTGATTTGTCCTGCGCTGCCCAGCAGTGCCAATAAGAACAACAACCAACAACAGCTGCCGCAGCAGCAACAGTCGCAGCAAACGCAGCAGCAACAACAGCAGGCGCAACAATCGCCCACGGAAATGTGCAGCATCAAGCTGCTCGAGGGCAACACTATCGACTATCGTGCCTGGCTGAACTCGGATCGCAATCACGAGTACAGCGCCTGGAGCAGTCGCATGCCAACCACGACCATCACGACCACAAGCGGCAAGACCGGCCAGCAACGTCAGGAGGGCAAACAACGCGCCAGCAAGCAGCAGCAACCAAGTGAGACAACAAAGCGACGTGGCGATGTGCGTGCAGCGTTCCTCTCGGAGAAGTATGGTCTGCGCTGGCGTCAGCATGTGCTGGACAAGGACAAGGTCATAAAGCCGCTGGTGTTCAATGCCAAGTGGATACAGCCGTTGCTGTTTAATGCCAACTCTCGGTTCGGTCGCCAGTTGGCGTGCTCGCTGCTCAGCGGCCTGTGCCGCACCAGCGAACGCAAGCAGCAGGCGCTGAACATGCTCACCGGCTTCCTGAAGCATGTGGGCGAGGCAGGAGAAGCCAGCGCCGAGTTCCTGACGCTCTATCGCACTGTAGCCACCGAGACGCCTTGGCTGCAGTATCTGGTGCTGCGCGGCGTGCTGGGCGAGATTTCGCAACTGCTGGCGGTGGAAATAACCAAGATACATCGCATGGAGGAGCATTCGCTGTCATCCGATCTGTCGCTGGGCTACGCATTGCGTCAGTATGTGGAGCTGTTGTGGCTGTTCCTCGAGTGCCCCAACATTCGTCGCACCTACAAGACGCGTCTGCTGGGCCCGGTGCTCGAGAGCTATCTGGCCTTGCGTAGTTTGGTGGTGCAGCGCACTCGGCTGATCGACGATGCGCAGGAGAAGCTGCTGGAGATGCTGGAGGAGATGACCAGCGGCACCGAGGAGGAGACGCGTGCCTTTATGGAGATACTTATCGATACGGTGGAGAAGACGCGCATGAATGACATCAAGACACCGGTGTTTATCTTCGAGCGTCTCTACTCGATAATTCATCCCGAGGAGCACGATGAGAGCGAGTTTTACATGACGCTGGAGAAGGATCCGCAGCAGGAGGACTTTTTGCAGGGCCGCATGCTCGGCAATCCGTATCCCTCCAGTGAGATGGGCTTGGGACCGCTGATGCGCGATGTAAAGAACAAAATCTGCACGGATTGTGAGCTGATTGCGCTGCTCGAGGACGACAACGGCATGGAGCTGCTGGTGAACAACAAGATTATTAGCCTGGATCTGCCTGTCAAGGATGTGTACAAGAAGGTGTGGCTGGCCGAGGGCGGCGATCGGGATGCCATGCGCATTGTGTATCGCATGCGTGGCCTGCTGGGCGATGCCACCGAAGAGTTTGTGGAGACGCTGAACAACAAGAGCCAGGAGCAGGTAGACACCGAGCAGCTGTATCGCATGGCCAATGTGCTGGCCGATTGTAATGGCTTGCGCGTGATGCTGGAGCGCATCGGCAGCCTGCAGCGCATCTCGCGCCAACGAGAACTTATCCAAGTGCTGCTCAAGCTGTTCCTCATTTGCGTCAAGGTGCGTCGCTGTCAGGAGGTGCTCTGCCAGCCCGAGGTGGGCGCCATCAATACGCTGCTCAAGGTGCTGCAGATGTGCTTGCAATCGGAGAACGATTCCATACAGTCGGCGGTCACTGAACAGCTGCTCGAGATCATGGAAACCATACTCTCGAAGGCCGCCAGCGACACGCTCGACTCGTTCCTGCAGTTCTCGCTCACCTTCGGCGGTCCCGAGTACGTCAGCGCTTTGATCTCCTGCACCGATTGCCCCAATGTGCGCAACAATCCGTCGGTGTTGCGGCATCTGATTCGTGTGCTGGCCGCGCTTGTCTACGGCAACGAGGTCAAGATGGCGCTGCTCTGCGAGCACTTCAAGGTGAGTCCAAGATAGATGTACAACTAATTGCTTACTAATTAAATGATGTTTGTCGTGCAGCACACTCTCGACTTCAATCGCTTCGACACTGAGCGCACCACGGAGGAGGAGTTCAAGCTGGAGCTTTTCTGCGTTCTCACCAATCAGATTGAGCACAATTGCATTGGCGGCACCCTCAAGGATTACATCGTCAGCCTGGGCATTGTGGAGCGTGCTCTGGCCTACATCACCGAGCATGCGCCGTGTGTGAAGCCAACGCTGCTGCGCACGGACTCGGATGAGCTGAAAGAGTTCATATCGCGGCCCAGCTTGAAGTACATCTTGCGCTTCCTCACCGGCCTAGCCAATCATCATGAGGCCACGCAGCTGGCCATCAGCAAGGACATTATACCCATCATACATCGACTGGAGCAAGTCTCAAGCGACGAGCATGTCGGCAGCTTGGCCGAGAATCTGCTAGAGGCGCTCAGCACAGATGCAGCGACAGCGTCGCGCGTCCAACAGGTGCGCGACTTTACGCGTGCCGAGAAGAAGCGTCTGGCGATGGCGACGCGCGAAAAGCAACTGGATGCACTCGGCATGCGTACCAATGAGAAGGGCCAGGTGACGGCCAAGGGTTCTATACTCCAGAAGATCGAGAAACTGCGCGACGAGACGGGTCTGACGTGCTTTATCTGCCGCGAGGGCTACTCCTGCCAGCCGGAGAAAGTGCTGGGCATCTACACGTTCACCAAGCGCTGCAATGTCGAGGAGTTCGAGCTGAAGTCTCGCAAAACCATTGGCTACACCACCGTCACCCACTTCAATGTGGTGCACGTCGATTGTCACACTTCCGCGATACGCTTGACGCGCGGTCGCGATGAATGGGAACGTGCCAGCCTGCAGAATGCCAACACACGCTGCAACGGACTGCTGCCACTGTGGGGTCCTGCGGTCGGCGAGGCCGCCTTCTCCGGCTGCATGACCCGCCACAGCAGCTACATGCAGGAGAGCACACAGCGTTGCGACATCTCGTATACGAGCAGCATCCATGATCTGAAGCTGCTGCTGGTGCGCTTCGCCTGGGAGCGCAGCTTCCACGATGATGCTGGCGGCGGTGGCCCGCAATCGAATATGCACTTTGTACCCTACCTGCTCTTCTATGCAGTCTACTTGCTGCTCTCCTCACGCTCTGCGGCCCGCGACAGCAAAACTCTGCTCAACTATCTAACCGCTGCCCCTAGCGACAAGTGGCTGGAGTGTGGCTACGAGGTCGATGGTCCACTTTACATGCTAACCATTTCGCTGTCGCTGCACAGCCGTGAGATGTGGAACACGCATAAGTTGGCGCATCTGAAGCGCCTGGTGGCTGTGGCCCAAGCACGTCATGTGTCGCCGTCGGTGCTGTGCAAGGCGCTGCTGGCGCCCACCGATCGACAGACCAAGGAGTATGCTGTGTATAAGCCGTTCCTGATGATGTGGTCACTCATCGATCTGATCTATAACACGCTGTTCAAGACGGTCAGCACGCCCAAGGAGGAGGATTGGCCTGCTTCGCTGTTCGAGTACATCCGCAAGAACGACGAGGCCATGCTCAAGTCCACGGATAGCATTCTGCAGACGTTGACGGATGAGTTTTTGCCCTGCACCTCCTTTGCTGAGTTCTGCGATGTTGCAGGTGAGATTCTGATTCTCCTTTTATCCTTATATATCCTTTTATAATACCGAATCTCTTCCCTTGCAGGTTTACTAAATCTTATTGAACAGCCGGACAGCTTCATCGAGGAGGTGCTCGCCACGCTGCCCACCACGAGCACGACCAGCTCTAGTTAAATTCAGGAAAATAGGGCAGTGGAGTTTTCAACAACAACAATTTAACAATGGATGCAACTTAAAAAACCTTACACTATAAAACTAATCCGGCGGATCAGCTGCAGCTGTGTGTTCCGCTTATAAGCATAATATGCATAAATAATACTTATATATTTATCACCTACAACTATTTAATCAATAAAATTATTCGTTTGCACAATGAAATAGAAAAACGTGATCCACGAAAGTTGTTGTACATTTAATTTATCTTTAACTTTATTGACACACATACCTTAAACATACATATACAAGTATATCAAAATAATACACATAATAATCATATTGCAAAATGGGACGTAAATTAAAAACAAAAAAAAACATCTGTAAATATCATCAGTTTATCAGTTCTATAAATTTCGCTAACTTCTTCTTCCCAAGAAACAAACTTTTCTCCTCATATGCTAAATAACAAATCATATCATGTTCAGGGGCTAATTTAAAAGGAAGAAAGTGTCTTTTGTTCTTTGTTTTTTAAAGCCATAGTGAGAAATTTGTTACAACCATTTGGTTACTGAGTGTTTTAATTAGTATTTGTATTAAGTGTGTTGTGAGTGAGTTTGATTAAGGAAAATCGAGAATTCTTCACTGAGATTCCGTTTTTGTTCGATAGTTGTTGCTTATTGTTGCTGTCGCTTGCTAAGTAATAGTACAAAAATTCCAGAGAGTGTGGCAAGTGATGTGTCTGTGTGTAAACATAACGAGTGTAGAAAAGCAAGAAAGAGGCAGTCGAGTGCGCCCGACTGCAAGATACCCGGTACAAGTGGCAGAATAATTTTATATAAACTAAGAAACACGTAAATTAAATGGCGGAACAATTTAAATATGTAAAAGACTTGCAAAATTAACGTGTTGTTGCGTTTATCTCGATAAAAACGAATAACCTAATTGTTAGTGGTATAAAAAAACAAAACGGACAGACGGCAAGACTTGTTAATGTCGATATTCCTACTGCTGTGAATATATGTAAATGTACTTTTCTTGTTTCCCACATTGACAATTTAGGTACCGGATATTTGAACGGGAGCATACATAAATACAATAGCTTGTTTCTTTTTGTTTGTTCTTAAATTAGTAGGTACACAGGTGCAAAAAGTGCGAGAGAGCTGTACGTAAGTCATTAATAGTAATTAATTAACTAAATTGAGCAATTGCTAACCATCAACCGAGACGTATACTGGGGTAGAGGGGGGAGGGAGTGGGTGTTGTATATCATAATACTCTTTATACAAATGTTCACTATAGTTACGAGTACGACGGAATAATAATAATAATCAAAAAAATATATATAAAAAATAATAATAATGATAATAATAATAATACCTTAACCGATAATAAAATATCAATAGAGATTCGGATTCGTAACGCGTTAGATGACACATTTAGTATTACATATACATATATAATAAATACATTGGTATTAAATATTTATGTTCCCTTTCTTCTTTTTTTACGATCCTTTGCGGTTCACATTTCCTTTTGTTTTTGCTATCAAAATTGACCATACACATTTTCCTGCTTACATCTTAGGGCTCTTAAGAATAATATGTCAAATTCCATTTGTTGTTTGATTTGTATAAATTGTGTGTTCTTGTTTGCTTTTGTGTGTTGTAGTTTGTTTGCAGAAAATTTGATCTCACTTGATTTTGGGTTAAATTGTCTTCAGATCTCTGACTCTACATAGTGTTTGTTGTATGTATGTTATGGATGTAGTAATGTAAGTATGTATTTATGTATTACATATTTGCGTTAGCTAAACGTTGTTTATGTACAAAAATTGCCTAAACTATGCATACATTTGTGCATACACTCATAAGTATTGCCATACGAGCTGAATTCTCGTAATCTTCGTCTATTAGCTTTTATAAACTAAAAATTCTCTAAAGTTGTGTTGCATTCAGAGGAGAGAGAGCGAGAGCGGAATTGGGAGGACGGACTGGGTGGGGAGCACTGGGGTGAAGGGGTGAAGAGAAAACTGCATATAGATCAAGCACTTACAATTGCACGCTCTGCAGGATTGCCCCTGGTTAAGCCTGATGATGTCGCTGCGCTGCAGCGCGCATAAAGTGGCGTGCATTGAGCGGATACTGCCGGGGATACGAGATGAGCGTGGAGCCCAGGGCGATGCTTAGCGGCGCCTTGGAGCGTCCTGGCAGACTGATGAATACGGTGCCCACCGCCGCCAAATTGTCGCAGGTGGGCTCAATGGCCACCAGCATGATCTCGGTGGCCTGCTGCACGGGACGCGTGCTCTCACGACTGTGGCTGCTGCTGTGATGTGGCAGATGAGCTGGCTCTGCGGCATGCTCGCGACCCTGTTGCTGTTGAAGGAGCAACGCTTGGCGGGCACGCTGACGCATAGCTCGTGTCGTCGTTGAGGAGGAGGAAGCTTGTGCTTGGGGGCTGCTGTCCATGTCCAGGCTGGCAGACGCTAAAAAGATCTGGGCAAATGGGCGCTTGGCCAAGTGCAGCATTTCCACAACATGCTGACGACGGGCGCGTCTCAAATCCGCGGCCTGTTTCACCTTCCACACGATCACGCAGAGGGCGAGAAACAGAAAGAAGCAGGAGAAGAAGACGGAGAAAAACACAAACAGATCGATGTGCAGCTGATCCTGGCGAAACACCACCGAGCCATAGCTTGGCTCGGGTCCCGAGCTGGCGCGCAGCGCAATAAAGAAGCGTGTGGCGCTCAGGTTGTGCGCATGCTGCGGCAACGTCAGCACCAGACGATTCTTCAGCCCGAACAGGCGCAGCAGCGTGTTGCACTGATTGAGCGTGACATGGGTGCTCAGATCCTTGGCATACTGATCCTGCACCACAAGCGTGTGCACACCATGGCTGCGACAATCGTGCAGATGCGGCACATAGAACTGCCCGCCATCTCGAGCACCGTTGCTGGCGCTGCTCCGTCGCTCCGGCGTAAACAGCTTCTGCAGCGTGACGTTGTAGTGACGTGGCAGGGCAATGTTGAGCGGATGCTGACGCTTCGTCTTGGGCACCCAGTTGTAGCGATTGTCCAGCAAGATCTCGTGGAAGCCGTTCGTTTGATTCGTTTCCACAATGAAGGAGTCGTCCTGCGGCGACATAAACACGTCCAGCTCGCCCTGCGTCACATCGATGATGATGCGTATGTCGACGTTCATGAAGCGCGGCTGGATCACAAAGAACACCGTCTGGCCGGGCTTCAACGCCGCCGGCTTCGACTTGCACTCCTCTGTGGAGAGAAGAAAGAGTTAAATAAGGTTTAAGTAATGTTAAAATATATTTCAAGGCTACAACTGGTTCATGTCCTCGCTAAACACTGGTTGAAATACATAACTTAGCGAGGAAATGCGCTGGATTTTAAAATTTTAATTTTAAACAGATGCAATTTTGAGAAACTTTACCGTATTGCACAATCAAGTGGCGTAAACTATATTGTGTTAAAATTGCAGCTCAAACGATAAGATTAATAGTGGAGTCTGTGATCAGCCAGGACAAAGAATTGTATGTAAATGTGGATTATTTTATTATATTAAAGATGCGCACAAACATCGATAGTTACAATGATTGGTGAATATTTAAAGCTGTCTGGCACAATTTAACTGTTGTTGTGCAACAAATGTGGTATCTTAAAAATGAAATGATATGCAATGCATTTAAGTTCAAAGATTTCGAGCAAATAAACTGCATTTGTTGATGCACTTGCAAGCAATTATTGATATGTAGCTAATCTTTTGAAGAGCTGTGCACTCACCTATGGGCTTGGCGTCGAAGCACATGCGCGACTCGACGGTGATCTGCTTGTAGCACTGATGGCCATCGGTGGGATTGCCCGCATACGAGTCGCGGCACTTAGAGCACTGCACGCTCCAGCAGAGCTGCGCCGAGTTCTTGCCACCGCCCGCGGTGCAGGTGGCGTCGCTTTCCGTGTTGTTGGCGCAATTGCACTTCTCCCCAGTGACAGCGTCGCAGACATTGCCATGTCCATGGCACTGGCACGGCCGGCACTGACGCTGCAGATCCTCGCTGCCCCGGAAATAGCCCAGCAAGCAGCTGTCGCAGCGATCGCCGGCTGTGTGATTGGCGCAACGCAGGCAGCTGGCATTGTGGGCGGGTCCCTCGGGCAAAATGCGCTCCAACTCCTGGCGTGTCATGTTGAAGACCGCCGGATCCGCATCGTAAGCCACACAGACATCCGAGTGGCCGTGACAATACTCAAGGCAGGGCTGGCAGGCGTGACCCTCGCGCGGATTGCCCACAAACAACGGCTGGCACTTCTCGCACTGCTCGCCCATGGTGTTGTTGTGGCACTCCAGGCAGATGTCCAGGCGGCTGCTCGACTCGCAGTTCGAGTGGCCGTTGCACAGACACTGAATGCTGCAGTTCTCGCCGACGTAGCCAAAGTCGCACTTGCATTCGTTGGGACGCACGCAGCTGCCGCGCACACAGCCCTGGCTGCAGACGGGCAGACAGCTCTGCTGCTCCTCGCGATAGCCGGCGGCACAGACGCACTTGTAGCCCAGCGTCGGTGTGTCCAGATCGATGCACTGCTCCGAGACGGCGTCGCAATTGTGATGCCCGTTCTCGCACTCGTTCTCCGCCGGACACTGCACATAGTGCCAGCTAACGACGTCGGCGTGCGTCAGCTGCGAATCGTTGCGCCAGCTGCTGTAGATCAGATCACACGTGGAGCCCGATGGATACTCCTGGCGATGCTCCAGCGCACCCTCAGTGCAGATGCCGTCGCCATTGAAGCCCTCACGGGCACACCAGCCGCAATGCGCATGCTCCAGACAGCTGGAGCACTGTGTGTACACATGACACGGCTCCGGGCAGCGTTCCAGCTCGCTGGACTCCAGCACCAGGCCACAGACGCCGCCAGCGCAGAGCAGCGGCTGCGCAGCGGGCGAGAGACAGGCATTCAGCATGGTCGACCACTTGCAGTCGCCGCTGCTCGCATCCTGGCCGCTCTGCAGGCAGCTGCTGCAATTGCGATGCGTGTGACAGGCAGCCGGACACTGCTCCACCAGCCGATAGGCATTCTTCTCGACCAGGTCATGGGCAATGCATTCCTCATGCCCAAGTTCGTTGCGCGCCCAATGGCAGAGTCCCTTGCACGCCTCGCAGCCCAGCTGATGGCACTGCGGCGCCGGACACGCGTCCAGCTCGCTGACGCTGTGCTCCTTCAGGCACCAGCCGCTGCTGTGCACGCACTCCTGGCCAGCCTGCACACAGCGGCCGCGAATGCCGCACTGATCGCACCACTGGCAGGCGGGCTGCGCCTCGTGGTGAATGGGCCACTCGGCCAGGCAGGCGCTGCAGCTGCCGAAGCTGGAGCAGTTGCGACTGGCGAGCCACACATCGTTGCAGGCGGGACCATTGTTGATGACCAGCGTGCCATTGTGATTGGCGCACGGCGCTCGTCCCTGGGTGAAACAGTGCGAGCTGTTGCTGTAGGTGCTCTGCACAGTGCAGTAGCTGCAGCCCATGTAGTGCCGGCAAATGGATTTGCCGCCGCTCCACAGCTGGCACAGATCCTCGGGCAAATTGATGCGCGTCACATGGCTTTGGGTGGCGCTGCCGTCCCAGCCGCCGATCACATAGATGCTGCCGCTGTCCGCATCGATGGCCATGGCCTCGGCATAACTGGCCATCGGCAGGCGACCAATCAATTGGACATCCTCGGTGAGACGCACCCACTGATTGCAGGCGTACACGTAGGCGAGCAGCACATCGGTGGCATTGTAGGGCGTTGTGCGTCCGCCATAGACGACCATGTAGTGCTCGGTGCTGACGGCCGAGTGAAAGTAGCGACCACGCGGCAGCAGCGAGGCGGGCGAGTTCAGTTCTCGGAATGTGGGCAGCTCGGACCAGCTGAGTTTGGTCAGCTCCAGCGCGTACAGTTTGCTCTGCGCCTCGCCGCTGGCATAGCCGCCAAAGACATACACGGTATGCGTCTCCATGTGGTAAACAGCGCTGTGGCCAAAGAGCACTGGCAGTCGGGCTCCCAGCGCCGTCAGCTGCTGCCAGCGAGCGGCGTCCAGGTTGAATTCCCACAGCTCGAGCGCACGCGACTTGTTCAGACTGAGGCCGCCGATTAAGAGCAGCGATTCGTGCTCCTGCTGACGCACCTGGCACAGCGTGTGTCCAGCGAGCGCTGGCGGCGCCTCCTGCTCGTCGGCCAGCTCTATCTGACTCCAGCGCTGATTCTGTATGGAGAACTGCCAGAAATCGGCCAGCAAACGCGAGTTGGCGCCCAGGCCGCCATAGATGTAAATGATTTGCTTCTTCACATAGATTTCGGCTGCATGAAAATAGCGTCCCAGCGGCATGCGATCCTCGGGCGTGGACGACTCCACGGTGACCTGCAGCCAGGTGCCGTTCTTGGTGTCGAATTGCCGGAAATCGTTGAGCGGCCCATGACTGGGCGAATAGCCGCCAAACATCCACAAGGAGCCGCGGCGATCCGCATTCACCGAGTGCCCAAAGCGTGGTATTGTCTTCCTCAAATGCTCCAGCGCCTCGCTGAGCAGCTGCGTGTTGAACAGCTCGGTCAGCACCAGATGATTGCGCTGCACCAGCGTGCCACAGTCGGCGCCCGCATAGCTGGCATTGCTGCAGATGCAGCGGCCATATTCCGTGTCGCAGTAGCCCTGCAAGCGCTTGGCATGGCAATTGCTGGGACAGATCTCCACCTCACAACGTGCACCCACGTAGCCAACGGGGCAGACGCAACGCTGCTGGGCATCGCAGACGTGCGGATGCAGACAACTGCCGGCCACACAATTCATCACCGAGTACAGCGCATTGAAGCCAAAGTGCCGCCGTTCGCTGCCCTGTTTGTAGTAGACAGTGACATGCGAGGAGCGTGCTTCAATGATCCTTGCCGCGCTGTACGGCTCACAGACCACGGCCAGCAGTTGATTCTGCTGTGCGGCGCCAGTTAGGTCGGGCAAACTGTCGTAGATGTAGACGGCATTCTCGTCGCAGTCCATGACGAGCGAGTTCCACTGGAACTCCAGCTGCAGCAGCGATTTGTCCGCCTGCAGCGTCTTCGGCTGCAGTATCCAGAGGCATTCGCGCACCTCCAGACTGGCGCCCCACGGTGACCGATACGACTGATAGGAGCCGATGGCGCTGCGTCCGATGCTCGTCAGAATGCCACGCGACTCGCACTGATAGTAACACTGGCCGCCATCAAGTGGTTTGCCGTAGTAGCCCGGCGCGCAGACGTCGCACTTGAGACCCTGCGTGTTGTCCTTGCAGAAGCATTCGCCGTGGCTCACATTGCAGATGCCCTGTGCACAGTGGAGAAGAGTAGCGATTAGTAGGGGAAATTAAATTAAAAAGAATATAAATTATTTATTTATTTTATACTTAAAAAATAAACTATTAATAAATAGAGGTTAAACGAACTATAATTTAATTAGGGAATATTTTGCACTTATAAAATGTAATTTATTTGAGGCTCAATTTGTTTAGCATACAATCAAAGTGCCAATAAATTATTTTTTAATTGAGGAGTAGCTCATTTGGTCTACATAACTACTTCACGTTTAAATAAGATATCCTTCTCAGTAATATTTAAATATAATAAAAAAGGTAACTAAAGTCTGTTAGACTCACCAGGTCCTGATTGCCGTGGCCATTGCACTCGCAGGGATGGCAGCCGACGGCAGCAGTCGCATTGCCATAGCTGCCCTGGCGACAGCGCTCGCAGCGTTCGCCCTCGGTCCACGACTGGCACTGATCGCACTTCCCAAGACGCTCCGTGCAGGTGGAATGATTGTTGCAGCCACAACTGATTCCGCAATCGCTGCCCGTCCAGCCGAGATCACACTTGCAGCTGTAATCGGGCGCGTTGGAGCAATAGCCATTCTGACAGGTCTCGTAGCAGGTGCGTTCGCATTTGAAGCGTCCATCGCCGTGATAACCACGCCGACAATGACAATTGTAGCTGCCCTGCGTGTTGGTGCACTTGGCCTCCTTGTGGCAATCGTGCAAGCCCAGGCCGCACTCGTCCACATCCGGACACTGGGCATAAGCCCACTCGGCATCGTGCTGTGTGGTGCTGTTCAACGCCAGCGAACAGTTGCCGGCGCTGTAGCTAAAGTCGCCCTGCATGCAGATGCCCTCGATGGGATTGTCGCGATCAAAGCACCAGCCACAACTCAGCGTTCGCAGGCAGGCGGTGCAGTTGCGATGCCGCTCACAGGACTTGCATTGCTGCAGCGCATGCGGTTCATTGGGACGCATCAGCAACGTGGTGGTCTGCGAAGAGGTAGATGCCGCAGTTGGGACTGCGCCAGCGATGCTGGGCGGCGTGCCCACCTTGTCGATCCATTCGCGGCACATGCCAAACTGATACTCGCTGGTGTAGACGGCAAAGCTGAAGCATTGCGCACTCGCCTCGCACCACACACAACGTCCCCGTTCGCCCAGACACTGATCGCAGCCGCGACGCTCGCGACACGGACGTGGACACTGCGCCAGCGCTCGCACGCTGCTGTTGGATTTGCCTATGCGTCCACAGCGTGCATCGTCCAGCCACCATTCGCACTCGCCATTGCCTGGCGTGGAGACGCAAGCCTCGCAGCTCACATAGTTGGAGCAGTTGGCACATTGACTCGGCTGGCTGATCAAATAGGCCCAGTGATTGTCCTCGGGCGCCACGCACACCTCGCTCTCGTTCACCGACTTCAGGTGACATTTGCCGGTGAGTGGACACCAGGAGCAGGAGGCGTCTGTCAGGCAGTGCAAGCAGTTCGAGTACTGACTGCAATCGCCGGAGTAGTAAGGTTCCAGGTACTCAAAGGTGAAGGCGTTCAGCTGCCCGTTGTGCAGATGCTGCAGCTCCATTTTGGTCTTCTGATAGATGTTGTAGATGTTGTTCTGCCCAATGCGACGACGTGCCTAAATGACGATTGAATTAAATATTTTTCGTTAAGAAATAATAAAACAATCACTTTACTCACCTGAAAATCGATGAGGAATGGCTGCTCGGTGCTGGGCAATTGCACGTTGCTGCAGTAGGATTGATTCGAGCTCTGGCTGGTCACGTTGTCGAGCGCATCGAGATTCATGCCGAGACCGGCGCGCAGCACCGCCGACGAGTAGCTGCTGCAGACCTGAATGGCCGAGTTGTTGCCATTGCTGCTGCTCCACTGCTGCTGCGGACGCACAAACCCCAGCAATCTGGCGAGCATTTCGCCCTCCTGGCGTTGCTCAAAATACGCAGCCGGCGGTGGCGAAGAGAAGTCCACCATTGTGGCATTGACAATGCCCACATAGTCAGGCATGGTATAGTTGACGGGATAATTGTATTTGATGTAGGTCAAGCCAGGTCGTCGATCGTTGCTCGTGCACAACTCCGGCTGGCGAATCTCGGTGCCCTGCTCTCCCCACCAGCCAGCGCTGTCGCCACAGATGCCATAGTTGTCGTCGCGATGATGACAGCGCGCATTCTGCACACACCACGTGCACTCGTTCAAGCCCAGCTTGCTGGCCACCGAGAAGGCGGCCGCGGCGCTGTTGCCGCCGCCCCACGAAGTGCCGTGCACCAGACAGGCATGGCAGTCGCCAAGGGAAGGACAAATGCCAGGACAGCGTGTAGTCTGCAGATTGGTGGTGCAATTGGCGCCAATGGTCCGGCCATAGCAACTGCTGTCTGCGGAGCACCAGCCGCACTCGGGATTCGACAGGCAGGCGGTGTGGGAGCCATGTAGACGGCAGGACATCTCCGGGTTGTGATTGTAGAGCGTGTTCTCGACGCGCAGCACCTGCGGCAGCTCGTAGGCAAAGAGATCGGCATTCACATTGCCATGATAGCCGCCCACAATGAGCAGTGTGTGATTGCGGCGCAAGGCAGCCGCCTGGGCAAAGACGCCTTGTGTCTTGGGGTACAGACTGTCGTCGGCCGTGACCACCTGATTGATCCAGATGTGACAGCTCAAGTGATACCAATACATTTGATTATCGTAGCAGATCTCGTCCTTGTTGTGGCGATGCGTGTAGCCGCCGAACACAATCATATAGTTGCCCGATATGGTGGCCGTGTGAAAGGCGCGTTCCCGTGGAATGTTTGTGTCGCGCAGCGCCGTCCGTGGATATAGAATCTCGGTCCAGTGCAGCTGATCCAGCTGAAAGGCGAAAATGCGATCGGAGAGCTTGGAGAAGCGCGCCAAACTGGTCATTATGCCGCCAAACACAATCAGCGAATTGGTGGCGCTGTAGTAAACCGTCGAGTGGGCGGCGAGGCGCACGTCAAGCGTTTTGCCGCCTCGTGGCCGCACCAGCTGCCACTGGGAGTCCTCGCTGAGTGGGAGTGCTATGCGATAAATGCTGGAGGAGAATTCACCAGTCTCCACGCTGCCGCCAAACAGATACAAATGCCCAGCGGCTGTCGTTAAAGTATGCCTGGCCAACGCAGGCGGCTGCAACGCGGATCTGATGGCCATTTGCTTCCATTTCCCGCCTGTATCGACGGTATTGTATTGCCAGAGATCGCTGTAAAAGCTGCCATTGGCATGCTTGCCGCCGTAAATGACAAATCCGCCGGGCACCACATCGGCAGCATGGCCGTAACGTCCGTGCGGCTTGTGATCGGTGACCTCTTCGAGTATATCCTCAAGATACTCGCTGAGTTCCTCGTCCGTCGAGTTAGCATTCACTGTGGTCAGCGGCAGCGAGGAGCGTGTGCGTCTCTGATGCAGATTCGATTCGGCCAGCGTATATAGTATGTTGCGAAAGAAGCTCACATCGCTGGTCAGACCCCAAAGCTTGGCTTCGTCCTCGTTCTTGTGCTGCAACACCGCTTTGAGCAGCTTATGATCGATTTTCTGCGGATGATAAAAGTGCCGACGACTCTGCAGCGGAATATTCCATTCATCCACCCATTGGCTGCTGCGAAAGCGATAGATTTGCAACGTATTAATCACATTATTCAAATCGTAGCCGCCAAACACAAACAGAGCATCCTCGTCCTCAATGTAGACGGCGGTGTGAGCGGCACGTGGTGTCATGCCCTCGGCATCGGTCGCCAGCCAACGCCAGCTGCTGCCCGCCGGATTATCGCTGAGATCGCACAGGCGTCCGCTGTAGCCGGCGGAGCAATGGCAAATGCTTTTCTGGCACTTGCCGCGACCCTGCTGCTCGCCGCATTTTTGGGGACATGCCTCGTCCTCGCAGTCGGGCCCCACCCACTCGCCGTGGCAGACGCACTGATCGCCAACGCACTTGCCATGATTGTGGCAGTTGTTGAGGCAATTTGATATGTAATAGGAAGCACGAAAGCCATCCAACACATAGTTGGTATCGCTGTACATGAGTATGAGCATCTGCAAGACGTATCGTATTAATAGATATTGATTACTAGGGACATCTGTCTATACTTACACTACCGCTACGGGCCACCAGACGCTGGGGCTGAGTGCGTCCACTGAAGCTGCCCAGCAGCGTGGAGTTGAAGGAGTCACCGTCGTAGACATAGATGTAATCATAGGAGCACTCGGTGCCCATGCTATGGAATGTGAGCGTTATAAATTGACTGTCATTCTTCGCCCTGATGAGCCATTCACAGTGCGAGTCCTGCGTGTAATTGTAACCGGTTGGACCGTCGCTGATCTCCCCGTAGGGATCGCTGAAAACTTTGCGACTGCGATCGCAGGGCAACTGTTGCAATTGGTGCGTGGGCTGCGGCAAATGTAGGCTGCTGGTAATGATAATCCAAAATGTCAAGGTTGGCGTCGTCAGCAGCAGCAGCAGCACTGCGTACATTCTTTGCATTTTAATTACAGTCGTCGCCAATCTCATTTTTATGCAAATTGCAATATCACACCACTACAGCGACAACAACAACAACAACAACAGTTCGTTCGTTTAGTATTTGTATTTCGATTTCTGCATGTTTTCCAGCCGTTGTTCATTGCACACACATAACTTGAGGGCGCACGCGACCGCTGTTCGTTCACACGCCAACAGCAAAAGTTATTATTTTTCCAGCCACTCTTTTTATTGTGCGGAATCTTGTTTTTTTGTTTAATTTTACAAACTAGTGATGGGTCAACGCAAGTATCATCGCAGCTGCCGGTGAATGTCAAAAATATCGATAGCCCGCATACTTTGCAACACTGAAGAATTGCCAGTCACAGCGTCACAAGAACATTTTGCACATCTCTAATTCCGTCTTTTTGGGTCTTCTTTCCTATTCAAGATGGTAGGTGTTTGAACGTTCCTCAGCGAAAATCGCCAAACATCCATGTTAATTATTGCTAAAATGCAATAAAAGTACATAAAAGTGATGCATTGAAGTGTAGTCTGTGTTTTAAATACGTTATTTCCAAAATGTGCGTACTTTAAATGCATGCTATTTTCCCAGCAAGATTTTTTCAAAGTCGCCGACGCACAAACAAAATGCCCAATGGGGGGAACTGAAAAACAATGAAATTACAATATGTGCTTTTTGCAGGTGAACGTACCTAAGCAACGTCGCACGCTGTGCAAGAAATGCAAGTGCCACAAGCTGCACAAAGTGACGCAGTACAAGAAGTCGAAGGAGCGCAAGGGCGCCCAGGGCAGAAGACGTTACGACAGGAAACAGCAAGGTTTCGGTGGTCAGACCAAGCCCATCTTCAGGAAGAAGGTAAGCAAACTGAAATATTATTATTGAATATGATTTGAAATGGCTTGGTGCCAACAGATTTAAACATTTAATCAAATTCGCACTGAGTAGACCTGAATAGCTGGCGCATTATTCGGCTGTTTGGTGGACATGTCGCGAAAGATAAATAATTTACCCTGCTTCGGTGCGGCTTTTTAAACGCAGCAGTAGAGTCTTTATTAATGGCCTACTTGAACCGACCAGCCTATAACATATTCCTACCACAAGCAACATCCTGGCACTTTGTAGAACTAAATTGCCTTGCATAAATATTCGGCTTTTTGGTGGGAAAAAAACTGCCGTTAAAATCGGCAGCTGTGTGTCAGAAATCCTGGCGTTCTAGACATCCAGAAATTGCAAAACAGGTTTTTAAATAACTCGATACTAATTCCTGCTTTTGTATTTGTTCTATCTACATATTCTTACCATGAACTTAGAAACATTCTGTCACTTTGTGTAACTTCGTATAATTGCCTTAAAATCGCACGAAATTAAGCCAAATAGCTTTTGACACAATATGGCTATTTGGTCAAACAATATGGCTATTTGGTCAAACCGCGCTCATTCGTGCAAGATAAATAATTTACCCTGCTTCGGTGCGGCTTTCTAAACGCAGCAGTAGCGTCTTTATTAATAGACTACTCGAACCGACCAGCCTATAACATATTCATACCCTAAGAAACATTCTGGCACTTTGTAGAACTAAATTGCCTTGCATAAATATTCGGCTTTTTGGTGGGAAAAAAACTGTGCAATACTAAGTTTTGCAATGGCTCTGGAGCAGCCATTAAAATCGGCAGCTGTGCGTCAGAATTTCCTGGCGTTCTAGACATCCAGAAATTGCAAACAAGTTTTTAAATATACAATTAAACCCAATTCGAAATATTCAACTCAATAATAATTCCCGCTTTTGTATTTGTTCTATCTTTAGGCTAAGACCACCAAGAAGATCGTGCTGCGCATGGAGTGCACCGAATGCAAGTTCCGCAAGCAGACTCCACTGAAGCGTTGCAAGCACTTCGAGCTGGGCGGTGACAAGAAGCGCAAGGGACAGATGATTCAGTTCTAAGCTGCCCGAGATCGTCCGATGACCCGCTCTTTTCTATAATGAAGTGTTTTTAAGTTGTTTACATGGACTGCTTTTGTTCCGTGCGATGCAACGCTTTGTAAGCGTTTCAAATGGTCCGCAACAAGTGGGAAATAAAACAAATTTGTAGACGTAAATTTAAGCCAAAGTGTGTTTAATTTAATATCACAAAATTATCAGCTTTTCTCTGCTCTTGCTTCTTTGCTACACGACGACGCCGTCCTCAAGTATTGCATCTGGATTACTGCAAAAACAATGACTTTAAATCGTGCAGCCTTATCTGATTTGTTTACATACTCTAGCCTTTGTGGTTCCAGACCCTCGGCCATCATTTTTTGCTTGACAGCCGGCGCTGGCACGCCCACATGCAGCATTTTAAAGAATTTCTTATAGCGTAGATCTTCGCAGGTTCGCACGCCTTTCTGGGGTTCAACTTCGACTTGTGCAATTTCCTCTACAGACGTTTCGGGCGCGGGGATTTCTTCCACATCGGGTGTTATTGTGACACTTTTGGCAGTGTCCAGTTCATCCAAGGGTATCGAAGCCAGCTTCGCTTCCAGTATGATTAAGGCAGCTTCGGTTCTTTGAAGTTGACGCTCCAATTGCACAAATTTCGTCTCACAGTTTAAGGCGAATTCGTTCAGGAACGTGCATGTGCTAATTAAAAAGTGATTGACAAAAGCTAATATACGCTTTTGGTTTAGCGGCGGTATTTGTGTCTTATCCACATCTCCCTTGAACGTTGCGCTTGCTTCCATATTAATAATTAACTAGATAAGTTCAGACTTGTTTTTATTAAAAAAAGAGCTTTCGTGAAGCACCCTGTGGTTCGGTGTGACCAGATGTAACATATTCGTTTTAATACCGAAACCAAAATACAGAAACCCCGATAATTGCCAACTGGCGCAAAATTCCCATGAGATTCGATAAATTTTTATTTTTCCAAAACACCTAAAAACTGTCCGAATATTTTCATTTCTCACTATTCCACTGTTCTTCTACTGATCAATTAAAAAACAAACTATTTTAGTTTATGCAACTGAAGGTTAAACTGTTTCTGTAGCTTTCAGTATTTGTATACCAAAAAGTAGTATATTATGCCGTTTACAATCCTACTATGCTGCACAGTGCTGTAAATGTATGAATTTACTGACAACAACGACTATTTTGCTTTTAAATATTTTATTTATTCGGTTTTATTATATCTTAACATGAATTGTGTGGAGTTCTTTATGTTTTTTTTTTGTTTTGTTTGTCGTTAAAGTATTCTGTACGATTTTTCAATTTATTATAAAAGTATGTATGTATATATTTTGTTTTTCTTTGTTTTTTTTTTTTTCAGTTAATATGCATGAAATTTGTTTCTCAATTTTTATATGTATAAACTTATGTGCTGAGGGCTGGGTTCTTGCCTATATGCTCAAATCTACAATGAACGTTTTACGACTTAATGTTTAACTTGTTATTTTTAATTTTTTATAATGCGCATATGGTTTAGTCGAATTTATCGATTTGTTGTGCGCGTTATTTTTTAAACTTTTGTTTGTAGTTTTTTATATTTGTATGTTTGCGTGAAAATTATAAAATATAGATACACGTGTATACAATTTTTTTATTTTTCTTGTTTAGTACGAGTATGTTGTGGTTTTCCTTGTAGAACGAAACGCATTCGTGTTTTTGTTGCTGTTTGTTGTTGAAATATTATGGCAGTGGATCTTCGAACGGTACAAAAATAAGAATCATGAATGTGATTATATCGTTTGACCTTTTTAAAACCCTTCGGGGTGCAGATTAGCTTTACTTATAATGAATGAAGTGAACGGAAAATGCTGCCAGCAGCGAAATGGTTTTGATTTTAAATGAAAAGGCAACAAAGGCTTCTTGATAAACTGGCGTGTTTTGGTTCTGATTCTCAGATGCTGTTGATGGATCCGTTGTAAACGAGAGCCAGCTGGTCTACAACGTTTTCAAATATTTAATTCATTCATTCATTCATATTAATGTGATTGTTGTTTCTCTCCTATTTTGTTGCATTTGCAATTGTGAAGTGGAGTGAGGAGACTCTTGGTGTTTAAAAATCTCAAGGCCAAATGTGACGACACTGTTTCATTTTGTAAAACTTTATTTAAAATAAAAATACATGGTAATAAAAAAATCAAAAATGTACAGTTAAAATTAAAAATCAATAGATTTATGTATTATTTATGTATGTATATATGCATGCGCATCACTCTGCATCAATCTGTATGCAATTTGTGTATTTGTGTGTTGTATATAATTTACCATCATTAGTAGTAGCTTTATCATAATCGCCATTTTCATATAGATCTACATGTTTCAGTATATATGTATATGAATTTGTGTGTGTGAGTGTGTGGGTGTGTATATTTATATATGATATCGCATGTTCATTTGTAACAACTAAAGTACAAATTAAAATACACATAATTAATGTATAGGTAGTAGAGGATTTTCTTTTTCACTTTTATACGAATCGATATCGATTTATTATTGTTATTGTTATTATTTTGTTGTTGTGGATTTTCTTTTAATGGTTTATCGAATATCAACTTGAATTTATATTCTTTTTTTTTTTGTTTTGTAGAGTCGCATTTTGAAACGCAACGGTTTTATAATAATAATAATAATTTGTAATACTATAACTAATATTGAGTTGCTCGGCATTCACGTCCACATTCAACGTATTATTTGATTACAATTTATGAATCGTTAAGCGATTCTAAACATATTCCATATATATTATATTTAATTTTGTTTGTTGTTATTCAACTACAAGTGTACGAAATCCATCGGATCAGCAGTTGGCGCTGTTTTTCTTTACGTTTTCATTATTCTTTTTGTTAATGTTTAATACTAGGCATAAATTAAATAAATAGCTTAGCATACAGTTATAGCCCAACGGCATTATTATTTATATTATCTGGATCTCTGTATGTATAATGTGGATCTTTGTCGTCCCAAGCTTTTCTTTGTATGAAAAATTATATAGAAATAGAAGCATTTGTATTTTTGTTTTGTTCTCACTTAGTGTTTAATAAAGTTTTCTCCATGGTTGTGTGTTTGTGATTTCCGACGTAATAACTTTCGTAACACATCTTCTTTCTTTACTACACTCGCTCGCTCTCTCATTCCGATTATTGGTAAATAAATAAAAGTCATTATCATCAGAATCAATTATCGTTATCATTACCATTATCGTCGTCGTCGTCGTCGTTCTCTAATGTTAATTTACAACTTGCACGTTCTTTGTGTTATGGGCAGGAGGATGGGGATTTAGGGGTATGCATATATATAAATATATATGTGTATTGGGTGTGAGTGTGTGTATATAATTACGACGTATGCCACTTAAGACTACAAAATTTGATCGTCTATTAATCATTACGTAAAACGTTTGTTAGATGAGTAAATCTTTCGGTCCAGCAGCAGCTCAATCCTAATCCTGGTCTGCTTTTTACTGGACTGGCGAATCGAACCTGCACAGCGAGTGGCCAATTACACGAAAATGGGTCATTAAAGTTAGCCATGGGGGTAAATCTATATTGTATGTATATAAGCATATCAAATGTACAGGAGGAGCATCATACTCCAACTCCATCGTGTGGAACTCTCAGGCCATTGGCACAATCGCTCTGCAAGTTCGCCTGCGCATTGCTTAAATTAAATCTAATTTTTTTATTGATTGGCAATCATCATCATCATCTACTTGCAAGAAAATGTTGTTAAACTTGCAGCTGGCCGCAGGCTAAAGAACTTTTCTACGTTAACAAATACAATGAGTGTGTTATATATTGGGATCGGGATTAGATGACGGTGGCCATGCTCTTAGCATCCGCTTGATGTTGTATAGATTACAAATTGTTGCTTTTTCTCTCGACTATCGACATGATTGCGCTCAAAATGCCATAATTAATGTGATTTATTTATGGGATTTAAATTTCCCCATCTTTTTTGTTTTGTTTTGTTATAATAGAGCAATGTTTTTGCCTTATTTTTCTGGTTGTTATTTGTGGTTTGTTGTTGTTGTTGTTGTTCATCTCTTGTATAATGTATAATTAGATTTAAATGTATAGTATATGTATATATATAAGTGTATTTATATGTATGTATAATTATTTAACTCGAACTCGTAATCGCAATCGCTTAGCTGGGGAGCTGCTGCATCTGTTGTTGCTGTTGCTGGAGCATTGGCCGCTGCTGTTCTCGCTTGGTGTGGTGTCGCCCCTGTCGTCTAGACAAACACCTTGGCCAGGCCATCGGCACCGGCGCTAGCTATGTAGGGTTTGGTGGCATGGAATGCCACATCGAATATGCTCTCATCGAACTTCTTGCGATGTGCCGTGATCTCTTGCACACACGTCTTATTGTCCAGATTCCACAAGCGTATGGAGCAATCATGCGAACCAGATAGCAAATACAATCCGTGCGCATCGACGGCCAGTGATGTGACCGGCTCCAGATGCGCCACCATTGAGTGCACCAGTGTGCCAGATGTGTTATCCCAAAATCGTATATGACGATCCTCGTGCGCCGTTATGGTGATGGGCAGTGTCGGATGTGAGACGACCTTGTTGATGAACTTCCCCGTATTCCCGGACATCTCCTGTGTCGCCTCCAGTTTAATCACCTGCTTGCCCGTCTCCGTATCGTAGATGATGCAGTGGGCACTATTATAGGCCACCACAATGTGATCCACCTCGTTGCGCACAAAGTCGACGGACGAGGGCCCGCCCTCGGCCTCGGCAGCTGTATAGGTGCGCAACAGCGGCTCCTTGGTGTATGGTGACCATAGTTTAACTGTGCCATCGGCCGAGCACGATACAATGTTGTTCTGCATCGTGGTCAGACCCCAGACGGCGTCCGTGTGTCCTTCGAGGGTGCCGGAATGCACATTGGGATCGTAACAGTCATAGGGATCAATATTAGGGGATGGCAGCTGCCAGCACTCGATGTTGCCGTCCAGGCCTCCAGAGTAGCATGTCTCACCGTTGGAGGACATGCCGAGACACAGCACTGGTCCGGTGTGCGCACGGAACGTGTACAGAGGCTCCACATCGAGACTAGCGGACTTTTTGGCTTGCACCGTCTTCTGCAGATTCCACAGCTTGAGCGTATTATCCTCGGACGCGGTGATGAGCACCGGCTCCTCCGGATGGAAAATAAGCGAACGCACCCCATCAAAATGGGAACGCAATGTGTACTTGGCATTCCAGGTCTTGCGATAGCCAGCGCCGCCAGTGCTGCCCCCAGTGCCGTCCTTGGCATTCGCATCATAAGCACCATCGGAATCATTGTTGACCGTCAGTTGCGCCAGCTCGCCCAATCCCAGCGAGCCATCAACCTCTGTGAAGAGACAGAAATAAGGATATTAGTTACAAAATGTGAACAATTTAGATAGAGATTATCTTATATGCGATTGAGCTGCAAGCAAAACTGGTCAGCCAAGTGAGAGCATTTAGTCGAAACGATTTGCTTGTTTTTTTTTGTATCAGAATATGCATCAAAAGCGTCAAAAACGGTTAAATTTATTATTTATATATTTAATTATAATTATATTTCGTCCAAAATGTTTTATTTTTGGGTATAGCATAATTTTCAAGTCTATTCCAACTGTGTGATTTATTATTATTTCTCTCACTGGATTGCCAGTTAGTTCATTTGATAAGCTGGGTTAGTAAAGCACACCTTCGGCCATAAGATTCATATCGTTCAAGAGCTGCTCTCCCACCTCGGCCTCAAGATCTACGCAAAGATGAAGGCATCGCGTCGCAGAAGAGAGAAGCGAAAGAAATATAAGCAAAAGCACAAATGCAGAGCAATGTCTATTTGGATGGATTTGGGGTCTCGAAGGGATTTGCAAATGAAAATAAAAAAATGCACACTACTTGAATGTATTTGTATGAATATGAAGTGAGGCGGGCGGGAGGGCAAAGAGAGGTTAGATGTTACGATTAATTGGGTCGGGGGAACTGAGACTCACCTTCGGTCAGCATATCCTTGCCGGGTTTGGGTCGCTTGGCCATTTTAACGTCAGAGTCCTCATTGTCGGTGGCAACCATTTCCAGATCATCGGAGATCTCGTCGTCATCGGACATCTCTGTGGGCCCAAGGAACTCAAAATTGGCCATGACCGCCGCTTCGGTGTCCAGTATGATGGCATCGTTTGATTGTTGCACTTTTTTAGCGGGAGTATGACGGCCTAATGTGAGCAAATTATTCAAATCTTCAAGAGGGTGGGGGGGACGAGGACGAGGGGACGACAACTTACCTTCAGATTCCGAGGCACGTTTATTGCTCTCGTTGCCATTGATATTTGGACTGAGATTCTCACCGCCGCCGCTGCCGCTGCCACTGCCCATGCCACAGCCCCCGCCATCATGATCCGCATTATTGTTGAGGCCCAAAATGGAGCGAACGCGATTTGAGCGCACATCAATGATGTTGTCTGTGTAGCCGATTTCAGCGAGATATTGACGCAACATTTGCCTGCCCTGTCGCCACGTAGTATTCGACACTGAGCTATAGGGCACCTCGGAATCAGTGGCCACATCGCCGCCCAGGCCACCGTCATCGTTCGACGATGGCTTAAACTCGTTCAGCTGCGGCGGATCGGTGCCGTACTTTAATCGATAGAATTTCGCACGCTCCTGACGCAACGCGTACTCCAACATCTTGATCCGTCGCGTCAGATCTGATTTAAGGCTCTCCAAGCACTTGCGCTCGCCCAGCAGCATCGCGATCCGCGCCTGCAAGAAACCGAGAGGGAGATGATAATTACTTAAGTTGATATTATGTTATCATTTCATTTAACTACACTTATTTAATCCATAATAAACTTAAATAATGCAATGATAATCGACAATCGGTAGCCTGTTGAATAAAAGAAAAATTGGCTAAGCTGATGGTAATGGATATCTTGCCAATAATTCACAAAACTGATCGATAAAGGGCGATTTAAATGATGCGAGCTACTTTTTTTGTAAGGCGCAAAAACTGAAGTGCATATACCCTTCGCGCCCAATGCTAAAGTACAGGGTATAATAAATTTTCATTAATGCAGCACTTGAAAAAGCTTTCTCATATGCTTGCCATAAACAGCGCGAATGCTTGCGTGTGTGTGTGTGAGTAATAAATGTGTGTGTGTGAGTGCGTCTCGTTGCAATCCAATTGCTGCGTTTGGCGTGACGCTGCGTCGCGTTCATAATTGACGGTCTGCTGCGCCGCGGCTTGCCAAACGAAAAACAATTAAATTCAATTAACTGTAATACATAATTACGGACTTGCCCCACTACAATTGTAGCAGACTCAAATAGAAGGCAAACTAAGAGAAACATTTACCAACACTGGCCACTTTCCAAATGCCAATTCATTTTCATAAACCCTAACCCCCCCCCCACACACAAACCTCTCCGCTAAGCAGCAGCAGCACACTAACAATGCTCGTCAGCTGAAGCAACAACAAATGTGTGCACAACATTCCTACGCAGGGGGCAAAGGGAGACGGGATGCGTAACGATGACAAACTGAACTTGGGCTGGCTTCCTTTTCGCCAAACTCACTCAATGGAAGGAGACCACACCACACCACACCCCACCGCAAATGCCCCGCTTTCACAAACAACAATAACAATTTATACATGCTAATATGACGGCAAGCAGCGCGTAAAATCGGAGAGAGCGAATGAGAGAGCAGTGTTCGAAATATGCCGCCATTTGATTTTATTCTCATTTTGTTTCCTATTCTTTGTCCGGTGCTACTGTTCTTGCTGCTTGCTGTTAATGGAAACATGTTCTGCATTTGAATTAACGCTCAATGGCAATTTCATTTGGCGTATTAGCTAATTAACAGTACGCAATGGAAAAAGCTCTCTGCTCGTCGCGTGTTATTGTTGTTAAAGAGCTTCTGAAATGCAAAAGGTAAAAAAAAGGTAAAAAGCGACAAAAGAGCACACTTTTCCACATTACGGCCACGGAAGCGAGAAGCAGGCAACCAACCAACTTTGGGGAGAATCGAGTTTGATGCCAGCCAGACTACATTTGAAATTGCTCCGCAACATGCAACGAGACGATGACGATAACAATGACGATGACTCGAGTTCCGGCTGATGGAATGTGAATTTGTGGGCGGCAGGTGGCGCATTATATTTATTTATGAACAAACACACACATCTATATGCATTTGGTTGAGCTAAGCAAACAGTCATTTGTTGGTACAAATATTTGCTTCATTTATTTGCCGCTGTCATTAGAAAAATAAATGCTGAACAACGCATTTAAAACGCAAGAGAATACTAAATGAGAAATGCAAGTCGGTTTTATTAATTTATTTTTGCTAATCGCTCTCATCAAATCGAGCAAAACAAATTGAGTAATTAACAACGACATTTGCCATCGATTACAATAGCAAGCAAATAGGAAGCTGATTGTACAAAGAACCAACAAACACAAGGACGTTGTTGTTGTTGTGCAGCATGTGCATCACTCTGACACTGACACACAAACACAAACAACAACAGCCGCAAGCCAGAAATAGAAACACGCAGCTAGGCGCCTGGTACACCACACACACTCACATACCACACATATGCATTGAAATTAGATGTATCGACACACACACACATTTAAACGTGGAAGCGCTAAAATGGCGTCCAGTGTGGATACCAAGGCGCGAAGTGGGATGGGGAGGGGGAGGGGGAGGGTCCGTCTAGTCTGCCCACTCTCTACTGCTCTTTTTCATTCTTCATGATTATAATTTTTGTTGTTTTGGTGGAAGAAAAAAAAAGCGGACAAGGCGAACAGGTTCATACATATATATTTTTTGCGACATATTTGCCGCTCAGGTAAAATGCAGCGTCAGCGTCGCCAACTTGTTTCAGTGACTGACGTTTTGAATGTCACTTGCAGAGCGTAGCGTAACGGCGGAGTGTGCATCAATGCAATATATTATCGATAACGATAACGAGATAAGTAAAGTGTTAGTGTGGTGTGTGGCGATCAAAACAGCAATGTAACAAATTTTCACAAAAATTAATATTCAGAGTAATGACAGCATAACCAATAATGTTACTAGCTGAAAATGAATTTTAAAGAAATTGGCCAGTGAAACGGAAAATGAGCTTAAAGGATATAAGTATGCATATATGTATGTATGTGGTAAACTCACCTGCAATTCGGCCCTGTCCACATCCCACTGTGAACGCTCTAGTTCAAAGCGGGACCATTCGTGTTGTATGAAATGCAAGATGCCCGGAATTGTGTATTGGGGCGTGGTTGCCTGTTGGTTATTGGGTCCGCCGCCCCCAGGGTTGCCACCCAAGCCGCCGTTGCCGCTGTCGTCATTGCCACCATTGTTGCCACCCATGTTGGAGACCAAGCCGCCAACATTGGCGTTCTGTCCTCCCAAGCCGCTAATGCTGAGACCGCCGCCGCCCAAACTGTTCGATAACACGTTGCCGCCGATCGATGAATTGGTCACAACGCCAACGCCAAGAACGGCTGCGCCGCCAACCGGCTTATTATTAATGCCAGCGGTGGCTCCCGAATTGGTTCCCATTTGTTGTGGATGTTGTTGTTGTGGATGTTGTTGCTGCTGTTGGAGTTGTGGCTTGGTGACTTTTCTACTTGCTGATCTTGATGTTTCCGTTTATCAGACGCCGTCGTGGTATTGTTGTTGTTGTTGTTGTTATTGCTTTTGATTCTGACACTTGATCGATAAATTTCACTCGATGGCGATGGACACGTTAATTGGTCTTGTTCTTAAGATTTGCCGTCGAGTGTTTTTTGCTAGCTGAATGTTTCTGTGGCTCCTGTTAGCGAGTGAGGCAAGGGGGCGAAAGGGGGTAAGGAAAGGAGAAAAAAGAATAGCTCGTATACGTGAGACAAATGAGGTCATTGAATTTTTCTGCCGAGCAGCAAAAACAAGTTAAAACGCAGGCGAACTAGCAACAAACAAGGAAAAGGATACGACGACGGTTTTTATAAGTGACGGCCTGTGTCTCCCCGGCTGACTCCACTCGCGCGCTCTCTCTGTCTCTCTCGCGCACTTCACCGGAACAACGGTCCGTATACGCCCCCGCTCCACTCCGCTCCACGCGCGTTCTCTCACTCTTTCGCTCTCTCTCTCTCTCTCACTCTCTTTTTACGATACAACAACGTCACACACTACATACACATGCACATTCACGCACTCACACACACACACGCACTCACCCAATCGTCGCACTGATTTGAATGACAACGACAACGACGATTACTACTATTTGGGCACACAACATATACACAATAATTCTGGGAGACTCGTATTAACACCTACGCACTTAATAATCACGTATTTTACTCACATTTACTTGAAAATTTTGTTTACTATTTACAAGTTTTTCCAAGGAAACGTTGTTGCTACCGTTTTTTCGACTACGATTTTGGTTAGAGACGTTTACGCAAAAAAAAACACACACACACACGCGCACACACATACACACACGCACACGACACACACAATTTTTCTGTTGAGCAGCAGACGGAGGCAATAATTGTAAAAGCTGAAGACGACGAGAGAAGTTTTCCGTTTTTTGAAAGCGCTTTAGCTTTACTTCAGAATGCTATTAATGCGATTGAGATTTTTAACTGCGTTATTTACGATTTGTTACTAATATAATTAATGCAAACGTCGTGCATTGCACACAAAAAGTCGATTCAGCCGTTCGTCGCACAGAATGTTTGGCCTGGAACTCTAAAACAACAGAGTTACTGCACCATATGGTTGGCTCTCTCGCACACGTTGAATAGACGGCACAGTTATCTTGTTATCCCGCTCTACGAATCTATATACAAAGAAAACACACACGAACACTAGCGCACGCTAAAGCCGTACGATTTATTTTCACTTTGTTGAATTTTTGAATGCCAGCCAATGTGCAAACATTATCATTTTAGCAATTTACTATGGACACCAAACGACACCGCCTTGCTTACATGAACTTTATCGCACTTCTTGTTGGTTGTGTTATAATGTATATGAGTAGTTTTTCATAGAGGTGTATAAGCATCGATGGAACTATCGATGTATCGATATGTTCGAAAACATTTCTTAAACCTTAATTTCAATCTGGAGAATGTTGCATGATACACGTACCTGTTGTCGTGAATTGTTACTATATATAAAAATAAATATATAGTTTTTTTTTTTACAGTTTATGGCTGTTTAAAAACATTTTTTGTAAACCGTATTCTTTCACACCTGTTTTAGTGTGACCGCAAGCTTAGTTTACAAAGTATTTATATTTTATTAATGCCACGATACGGCAGCACCGAAATATCCACTTGGTTTTTCCTTTATTTGCGGTAGACATTTAAAATAGGTTTTTTAATAAACCGCACTACTGCAACAACTTCGCTCACCATTCGAGTCTCCTTCCCGACAAACGACAGTATTATTTGTATATTGACGAGTATGTCGACATTCGAGATCTCGCTGAGTTGCTTCCAAAGTCCGGCAATGTTTTCACACAATTTTGTTATCGATTTATGGTCGGAAGTAACCAAAATGTCTGCTATAATTTATCGAATATAATTTTCAAACATACCCGAAATAATTTATTGCGCTTTAGTTATATTTCTAATTAACCACGAGGTTTATTTATTTAATGCTTAGTTTCTTTATTACTTTTTGTGAACTTACAATGCCCACGCATGTATAGTTATTGCAAAGTTAGTAACCATCAAAGTCATTTCAATTAACAATTGATATATGTATATTTAATGATATCTTAAGATTATTATATGTGCACAAAACTTATTGGTATTGTGGAGATTATACATGTTATTTGTTGAAACTCTCCTCCAATGTGCGCCCAAGCATAGAAATTGTCATCTTACAAGAACTCCTCACTCCAGTCATTAAGACAATTGTAGCAATCGGACGCTTGCTTTGAGCTGGCGTGGCACACATCTTTCATCCATTCCTTGAAGAGCTCCTCGTCCTTCTTCAATACCAGGAACTGACCTAGCACCGTGTATGCCTGCATTTTAGATAAGCAAACAAATAAATATGTGCAGATTATTTGCGCACTATGGCGTCATTATTGACAATTTACCTTGTCGAAGCCCGCGTCGGCCAAGCGACCCCCGAGCGTCTCGCCAATTCCAGCCAATTCTGTGACAGATTTTTCGCCCATTGGCTCCGCTACGAAATTCCTGTGTTTTTGTGTTGTGCCCGACATCGTGACAATAATTTCCGTCTGTATTTAATGCAACTACTAACTTGTTTTGAACGCACAATTATAACTAATTGCGAAATGGAAGAACTCAGCGTTTCGCGGCGTTTCTAAATATGACGCACAAAAAAGAATGTGGCTGTATGCCGATAATGAGAAAATGTTACACCCAAGTACAGCTGACAACAATATTGGTGCATTGTTGTTCAACAATTTTCATCGATGCTTTTGTGCGTTTGATGTTTTGGTCTAATTTACAAGCGAACACTGACATTTAATTAAAATGTTAATCAATCCTAAAATTCCACAACTTTTACTAAATAAAACTTAAATAAATAAATAAATGAAATTCGTGAAATATATTTAATGATCGATTTATCGATACTTTACTGAAAATAACAATCGATCATTTTTAGCTACGACCTGATATTATTAGATATTAACGAAAGTTTGGCAAACTTGTGTCATTCCCCCAAAATGAAATTTCCAACGAGTATAAGGCAGCATAATTATGTATAATTTGCTTATTTAACGGTTGTCAAAGCTTTCAATATATTCAGTTAATAAGCTATTACTAAACTCTGTGTCCATACATGTCCGTTGTTCTGATTTTCTCAAGCATGCCTACTTATCGAAATATTAAGTGAAATCTCAGCACTTCTGCGCACTTTTGTCATCAGAAATTCGTGAGGTTCCATAAACAAAAAAAAAACTATTTGCTGGTTTTGTAATTGTAAACAATCTAGCTTCTCATCATAAGCATCCAGCTGCAAATCTTGCTGTCCAAGATTAAAAGCTTGCCTTGCACATCTCTTACGGAAAGTACTGTTTAATGTGATTTTTCTTTGCACCTACAAAAAATTACACTAAAGGATCGGAATGTCTCAAACTGCCAATTGCACACATTAGCACAAAACTATAATTCCCTTTTTAGACACTTTCAATGGGCACAGGGTATCAAAAATGAATAAGACAATACATAATTGAATTTGTGAATTATGGTCTCGATTCTATTATTATATTTATTATTTATATTTATGAATTATTTTCACTTATTTCTTTATTCATTATTAACGTCAAATAGAATTAGTCGACATAAGAGCAAAATTTTGAATACAAACTAAAATGATAATTTCACAAAAAAAAATCGTTGATTAATAATAAAGTTAGTAATTTTAATTTTCTGGGGTAAGCAAAATTAATTCGTTGTGCCAACATTTGTTGCAGGGATGGGGGAAACCCCAGGAAATCCCAATCAAATCATAAGCTGGCGAATTATAGAAATTGCTTGGTCCAATCTTTGAGGGCGTTATAGCAAGCGGATGATTGTTTTGAGTTAGCATTGCAAGTGATCTTCAAAAAATGTTTGAAGTTTTGCCTGTTTTGATCCAGAGCCAAATACTGGCCATACACTTGGGAGGCCTATACAAAATGTGAGCAAAATATATTAAGTACATGTAATTAATTAGTTATACAATCTTTATAATGTATTCCCACTCATTCAATCCAATTTGTTTCATTTGAACGTTGTTTAGCCGAGTCTTACGCGAGCGGGGTGAGTCACCCAATCGTGTTCCGCATCCGCATCCGCATTTAATTTCATTCTAATCATTTTGCACAGTATTCATTCGAATATTTTCTTTTCCGAATTTATGCAGATCTCTATTATATATTTTATATCTAAAATGCAAAGTACCATTTGATAGCCCGCCTTGCTCAAGCGATCGCCAAGTGCCTCCCCTATTCCGGGTAGCTTTGTTACAAGCTTGTTTTTCATTGGCTCCATGAAATCTCGATGTTTTTGCGAAGTAGTAGGATCCGAGGGGTTCTTTTTATGAACATTTTTATTTGCGTAGCAAGGAGAAATTGTAAGATCGACTGCCAGCTTCATGACAATAACGAAGATCCAAATGAAACTGCGCAACATCTATATCATCGTTTAATTGGGAAATTTTCTTTTGTTGCTTATCGATATTGTATAAAACAAATATCGATAGCCCAATCACAACCAAATTGTAATCCGGGCCACTGATTTTTTAGGCATTAAAAAAAAAAATTTGCGTCGTTCCAACTTGTGAAGAAACTTAAAAATTTATTTGTCGTTTTAATTTAATTTTATTGCTGCCCAGCTTCTACAGAGCAAAAACAGTGGTAATCAAATATTAAATTAGGCAGTTACATATTAATCGCATTGGACGATAGATGGCGACAGCACTGCAAAAAAGTTCAAATTTTAAACGGTTACTTTTTGAACTTGTTACTTAGTGTCAAAAAACTTGACAAATATAATAAAATATATTATTTATGGATAATTATTTATTACTCATTGGTTTGGCTTTTCTTTTTTTTTTCATAATAATTTCCGATTTATTTCAGATTTTTACTTTTTAAATTAAATTAGCATACTGCTACCGGTATGGCGGCTTAACCTAATTATATATAAAAAATTTTAAAGTTACTGACTTTATTATGATAGCGGGAGATCATGACTAAATAAGTACAAAATAAAGAACAATTATATACATATGTACACTAACAACGAGACAGATCAGGATATGAGCCTGGCCGGCAAGTCCTGCGGGTGAATCCTTTTTAGCCGTCTCTTATCCCCATATCGCAATAGGCGTCGAGCCAGCAAATTTGGATGTAAGGCCAATCTATTAGCGTAGTTTTTGGCCTGCAGTTGAATAATGTCTCCACCCGGGTGCACCCTTCGGGACCAAAAAAATTATTCTATTTGCATTGCATACTTTTGCCAGCACTCTTTATTTTGCATACTTTTGGCGGCAATGAAGAAATTCAAAATTTAATAATATGCATTAACTGTGCAGGCAACGCTTAGTCACTTGGTAAAGAAATCGTCACTTTAAAACTTATGCAGAACTTTAATTTTAAGTGCAGCTTAACCTAATTAACACCCGCTGTGACTGATAAGCTAAAAAATGTCAAATGGTCGTCAAGTTAACAAGTTAACTCGACTTTCTTGGGCCTCCAACAGTCTTGATTGACACCTGGCTCTATCACAGTTTACAGGGCAAAAACTATAAATTCTTGGATCGTGCTCTTAGGTTTTGAGTAAAAGAAGTTGACAAGAAATATTGTGTGCAGAATGTTGAAGCTTGCACTGCGTTGGTTCCTTCTGACAGTTGTTTGGAAAGGTGAGGTGAGAGATAGAGAGAGAGTGCGTACAACCTGTGACCGACTTTCCAAATTTATTGAGTGATCACTTATTCGCCTGGTCTCTGATGCATTTAATTGCTGCCCGCCCAGCTGCAGTGGAGGCAGCGCATTAATTACTCATCTTGGCCCAGCATCTGCAACGACATCAGCAAACCGGTTCAAGAAAGGATTAAAAATAAGTGACACAAGAATTGAGATCGAGTTGAGATGTGCAACAAAACAGAGCCAAGAACGTGAACTTGATCAACCTGCGCTGATCAGTCGCGACGCAACAAGCTACCGTTCAAGATGCCATCGAATGCGCTGGCCTGCATCTGCAATGTGATCAATCCCTGTCGCAACGAGGTCTCCAACACCTTTGTTGTCGTCCAATGGCTAATCACAGGATTCGCTGCACTCGCTCAAGTTGTGCGGCCTGTGCTCTTGCTCTGTAATTTTAACACCTGCCCGATAATAATGCAATTCATACACAATTCAATTAGTTGCTCCATTGATTCGCAATTCCACTTGCAGTTGGCATACGTGGCGAGGTGGCCCTGAATCAGGAGGATTACAACAGGACCTGGCTCTACATGCCCAATGGCGATGGCAAGCCCGAGGTGGCCTATCTTGTGGAGCCGCCGCCAGAGAATCGCATTAGCCTGCCGCAGCTCATCCAATTCGAGTATTATGGCAGGTGAGTTGAAAAGCTGCTCAACGATTTATTGTGGGTTTAAGTGCTTCAAAATTACCATTTCGCGACTGGTGTAAATTTAAGTTTAGAAAATATCGTTAATTTGTTTTACTTTTGCAACAATTTAAATTTAATTACCACCATAAGCCGCATCAACAGAAATTCATGCTGATCTTGAATGAATCTGAATCTACATGAATGAAAAAAATACTTTATCTCCTTTGTAAATGTTTTTTTTTTTTAAATAATATTCGGGCTTTAGGAGTGAATAGTAGTTGTGCCCTCAATCCGACAGATAGCAGCAATGATAAATTAACATGAACCTCATTTTATTGTTCATTTCGTAAGCGATGCGCCCGATGATATGCGCAGCTCCAGCTTCTGGATCGATGAGAACGACTTTCAGCGCGTCAAGCGCGATAAGCGCGACACCTGGCAGGAGATGGCCGAGAAATTCGATCCCAGTCTGGACACCAAGATCCTCGTACACGGCTGGAAATCGAGCACCATGAGCAACTCGATCCAATCAATCAGAGGAGCCTATCTGCAACGTGGCCAAGTCAATGTGTTTGCCATCAACTGGCGCGATCAAGCCGACAATATCTACTATCTGACGCCGGCGCGCTATACGGTGCAAGTGGGTCGGGCTGTGGCCAAGTTGATCGATCTGCTGGTGGAGGAGAAGGACGCAGATCCGCAGCGTATTCATCTAATTGGCCACAGTCTGGGCGCGCATATTATGGGATATGCCGGCTCCTATACCAAGTATCGTGTGAGTCGCGTTACCGGCTTGGATCCGGCGCGTCCAGCTTTCGAGGATTGCATTGGGCCCGAGAATCACTTGGACAACACCGATGCCAACTTCGTGGACGTCATTCACAGCTGTGCCGGTTACCTTGGCTTTCGCAAGCCCATCGGCATGGTGGACTTTTATCCCAACGGTGGCGGCCCTCCGCAGCCCGGTTGCAGCGAGATATCACAGATATTCAGTGAGTATTCCTTGTGAGCTTTGAGCATTGAATTGAACACAAGCTTTTGCGCTTTGCACAGCTGGTTGCAGTCACGGACGCTCCTATGAGTACTATGCGGAGTCCATCAACAGCGACAGAGGTTTCTACGGCGTGCCCTGCTCCACCTTGGATCAGATGAAGGGCAAGAACTGCACCGGCGGCAGAATACTGATGGGCGATCGAGTGCCGCAGGAGGCGCGTGGCATTTATCTGGTCAAGACGGCAAACAAGCCCAGCTACGCTCTCGGCATGGACGACCTCTGGCCCAAGGACGACAACAACAACAACAACAATTGAATTAACTAAATCATTTACTTAATCTCGAGCTTAAACTATAATAAAGACTTGCAACTGCTGGAGGCGTTTGTTTGGTTCTTGTTTAAGGTATGACATCGGTGCGCCGACGAATGATGTTGCTGCGCCTGTGGTTGTCATTGGGCTGCAGCAGATCCTCGGGTCGCGGCTCGATCTCGTAGTGCTTGTAGCCATCCACGTCATCCAGCTCCTTGGACACAAACTTGCCCAACAGCGTGCCGCGTCCGGCATAAGGCGGCAAGTATTTGAAAGTGGCGGCTGCGGTGCCTCCCACGGGAATCTCGGCAATCTGCGAACATCAAGAGAATTTAATAATACTATAATTATGCGCAGCAGGATATACATATATTCAAAGAATATATATTTCAAATCAACAATCAAATTCTTTTCAAGTTCTGTTGGAATATCCAAAGATCTCTTATCCTTTATATACGTTACATTTTCCTACCACATTTTTGTAAATCTTAAAAATGTAACAGGCCACAGGCGGCATATAAAGAGACCTATAAAGTATATATGTTTGTATTTTATATGTTCAGAGAGACAGACGGATATGGTTGAAACTTATGAAGAATATATACACATGTACTTTATTGGATCGGAGATCCTTCCTTCTGTCTTTTTGTTGCCACTCAGTTATAATATTATTCTACCCTATGGGTAGCTGGTATCATAAACGAATAACGATCCTATCTGTAGCTATCCGACTTGTCAAAAACTGTGCTTTAAGATATTTAGAATTGGAATAGAATATTCTTGCACGATACAATATTGGTAACCTCGTTTTGACTCTGCGTTAACAGAACTACCTTCTATGTGTATATAGATTATAAAAATAAGTTATTAATTTGTAGTTAACCTTTTCGTTTCAAGTCAGATAGAATACGGAAATCAGAAAACAGAAAACTGCAAGTGATCCAAAATTCTTAGTGAGAATATTGAAAATGTTTATTACCAATTCACTTGTAATGGTTTGCATAGTAATAGTAAGTTCTGATTTTTATTGATCTCCAAATGCAACACAAAAGTTAAAACTCTTATTGCAGGTTTTTAATTCGTTGGACACATCAGATGCAGAGGGGCGTATTAAGATGCCATCATCAATTAAATCACAATTCTTTGTGACACAAAAAGAGAATATCAGTCGCGTTAACAAACCAGATACAAGCACAACACAGTTTTTAAATTATTGGTCGAAAATAATAAGCAAAAAGCATAAACGAATTGAAGACGACGATAAGGAATTAACATTATACATGCCGAAATTTACGAGAGATGCAGAGGGAAACTTAATCGGAGCTAATTGGCGTCCCACTCCCAACAATGTTTGGGAGGATACTCGTCTAAATACGAGAACAGTATTGAGACACACGGCCGCTGAATTAGTTGTGAACTATAGCCTTGGGTAATTATATTATTATTATTGATTTGTATTTTTATAGGTTTTATCATTATTATGTGTATTTCTATTATTCATTATTATTATTTCAGTGATAAACTATCGACTGTTTGCATTGGAAGGAGTAGACCGTACAATTTTCCCGCCATAAGGGGCTATCAATTAAAAAGCTTCTACTTGCAAGTTTTTCAAACCCGTGTATTTTTCAATTTACTCAGACGACAATTGTATATGTGGGGGAGATCCGAGGAGTGCCATGATCCTAAGGCTACAAGATGGTTGGACTTTTTCGAATGCTCTGTGAGACGTAATCAGCGACTCGAGTATCTTATACCTAAGTATCCAATGTATCAAAAAGGAAACCGAGAAGGTTGGAAGCGTCTCTTCTACAATTAAATGCGTACTTCTACAAATAGTCATGTGTTTTTACTCAGCGAAATGCAGGAATTGAGAAGTTTTCAGTGTAATGTTGCGTTTATTTTTCTGCATTAATTAATTTTAATGGAAATCGGTCAGAAAGTGAAGGAAAAGTTAAACCATTTTTCACAGAAGGTGTACTCAAGTAAATACATACAATACGTACTATTTTATGTGTGCTTATGGGCACAGTGTATCTCGTAGTCGAGCACTTTCGACGCAAGCGTTTTCAAGTTTTAAGATACAAATATTGTTTCAGGAATTCTTGGGGATACAATTTGGGTAAATATTTGAAAAAACAGGCACATTAAAAAATAAAACATTTTTTAATAATGTATCTTGAGCGAAAAATAATGCTTGCAATCCATTCGTTCGAAGAACTAGATCACAAGTTTTGCGAGCTTTGGGGCTACAATTTGGGGCAAAGACTTTTTGTTTTCTAATTCCGTAACGCCAAAATGTTTCTTACTAACGACTGTTGGATATCTCAATATTAAGCACACTCTACTGGCATCGAACTCACCTTGAACTTCAGGGGCTGCGATATGCCCGGCCCCTCGACGGTGAAGAGTCCCTTATGCAGGGGAATGGGCAGCGGATTTTCCAGACGCACTATCACATCGATCTCCTGTTGCGACACCACTGGAATATCGCCATTACCGAACTGGAACTTGATGTCGGGCTTACGCACTCGGAAATCATCTTGGGCATAATAATCATAGTCGGTGTCCTTGACTTTGCAGGCGGCAGATATTTGAAAGGACGCCTGCGAGGAGAGTTTGTCAAAGTACTCGTCGAATGTCACCTCCATGCGCACATATTCCGTTGTCTGGGGCTTCAGATCCACCTCAAAGCCCATGATCTTGACCTCCTGGGCGCCAACGCCGGTGTAGAGCACAGCGTCACAGTTCAGCTGACCGCTGGCCTGATGGATGCGCTCCTCACTCTTATTGGTCACCTTGAGCACCACCGAAAAGTTCTCGCCAATCTTGATGTCATCCTTCAGCTCCATGCTAAACTCCACCTCATTGAAGCTGTCGTTGAGATAGTAGCGACTAAAGGCTTGACGCGATTGCTTCAATGCCTTCAGCATGAAGCTGCGCTCCTCTTCGGTGCGCTCGGCATACTTGTAGGTGTCGGTGATGTCCTCGCGCTCCCACTTCAGCACCGCCTTGGTGCTGATCAGATGCCCAATGGCCAGCGTGTCCTTGCGCAGCAATTTCAGCGGCTGGCTGGGACCATTGTAGCGCCAATAGAGCTTGTCGGCATTCACCTCGGAGTAGACAAAGCCACAGTCGAAGGGACGCAGGATTTCGCCGTGCTTAACGGCCACGACAGCGGCGGGACCCACGCGATACATGTTGTCCGAGGCCTCCTGGGGCGTGGCGTCCACAGCCTGCCAGCCATCGTAGGCACCGTACTGGCCAATGCCCAGATCGGGGCGCTGCATCCACAGCTCGTTCCACACATGATAGTTCCAAATGGAGTCGGTTGTCTCGGCGTCCAGTTTCTTGTTGTTGGCATCGATGAAGACGTCGACGGTGAGCGAGGCCTGTGTATCGTGGGCCGACGAGTAGCAAGTGATGATGCGCGCCGGAATGCCGAGAGCACGCGAGATGGTCGCGAGAACGCCACTGAAATTCCAGCATTGCGCAAACTTAACCGATCGCTGGGTCTTGTGGAATTCCTGCAGGATTTCCGCCGAACCCGTCCACTTGGTGGGCGCTGTGCCGCCCGAGAAGTCCTCGCTCCAATTGCCCAGCAGCACGCCATCATCGTCCACGGAATTGACCAGAGCGGACAGCGCCCGAGCAACGCGCACCGGATCACCGCGATAGGCGGGCGGAATGCGTCCCACGGTGCCGAGCAGCTTCAGGCTGCACTCGAGTACGTCTCGCTCGAACTGGCCAATCTTCCAGACCGAGGGACGCAGGCGATTGTAGGAGCCGCGCCAGATGAGCGTGGTGTCGTGCATCACATACTCCTTGCGCTGCTCCCGATTGGCCAGATAGACCTGATCGTCGGCACACCACGGGTTGAACAGCACATAGATGGGCAAGGGCAGCTGATAGCTGCGTGATCCATCGCCCAGCAGCTTGGTGTCGATGTCCAGTCGCCATTCGGTCACGGGACACGTTACCGGCGGCTTGACGAGCACCGTCAACGTTTGACCCTCGTGCGCCTCAATGCCGGCGCCCCATTCAAGCGCATCGCCCAGATAGTCGATGCCATCGTGCGGCACTAGCGCCATCAATGTGCCATGGCCCGGACTGGGCTTGACGTCGTCGGCCACGCTAAAGATGAAGCTAATGGCATCCTTGCTGGGACTGTAGTCCCGATTGAAGTGGATGCGCAGTCGGAAGGGTTCGCCACGACGCACTATCAACGCCTCCCTGGCGGAGGCGGCTGCGAAGTGGCTCGTGTGGTGCTCCTCGTGATTGTCCTCCAGGCACAGGTCGACGCGCTGCACCCCGAGCACCGCTGAACTGCCGGCATCTACAAGAAGGGTCAGGTCAATAAGGCATTAGTTTAGGATTTATTTTATTATTATTTGTACATATTTGGGTAATTAATTAAAAATTGTATTATTATTTTGTTATTATCAAGAGTTGCATATTAATAAAATAAAATGTGTAATTCGCGTACAGTTTAAAGTATTTATTTCTACTTCGAATAATAGCTTTTTTTTTAATATTTCTGAGTAACAGACCAATTTTTAAATAAAAATATTAATTCAATAAAAGTTTCAACCATTTGGTTTCAATCAAAAAGTAAACATAAATTTCTATTAAAAGAGTAAATAACAAGTAAGAAAGCTACAGTCGAGAGTGCTCGACCGTATGATACCCGCAACCCATTTCGAGAGAAAACAAAAAATTTAAATGATATATTAACAAAAAATATACCAAATATACTAAAATTAGTTTTTTGTATATATTTGAAAATAGCGGGTAAAAATCACAACACCGTTTTAGTCACACTGTCAACTAAACAAACAAAGCGCGGGCAACTGCAAGTGAATTTTGCATAGAAAATTGATTCTTTAATAACTTCCTTGTTTTTCATTCGATCTCAACCAAATTCACAGCAATCATTGAGAATATAAATATTATTATGCATATCAAAATTCAATGCTCTAGGTCTATTATTACGGCTTTTACAGACTTTTGGGGGCGGAAAGGGGCGTGGCATCCAACTTTTGAAATAAACTTGACCTGCGTAGGACCTATAGGAGTACTGTCCCCAAATTTGGTAGCTCTAGCTTTTATAGTCTCTGAGATCCAGGTGTTCATACAGACGGACAGACGGACAGACGGGCAGACGGACATGGCTATATCGTCTCGGCTGTTGACACTGATCAAGAATATATATACTTTGTGGGGTCGGAGATGCCTCCTTCTGCCTGTTACATACATTTTCTGTTGGCACTAAGTTATAATACCCTTCTACCCTATGGGTAGCGGGTATAAAAATCGGGGAAAAATGTATATATTTATTACAATCCCTAGTTATTATCAACGAAGGGGTCTACAAAATAATTATAATTTAGCACAATAAATGTTGAGGATAAAATAAGATAATTAAAAATCAGAAGTGGCTAGTAAAAACTCTAGATGTACTCCATATTACTATTTTGTTGATCCAACATTGATAATTGTCAATGATTGATTGTACACACAAAGAGCCGAAGAGCCCCATAAAAGCAAATGTGATTTCAGTGTCATTAGTCATAGTTCTTATCGGCATTCCTCCGGTCAACGAGATGATCTCATCGAATATAGTGGAAGCTGGGCAAGATGCGATCAGCTGTCATGTTTAAATGGTGCAGCCCAAAGCGAACATGTTGAATAATCACCGTTGGCCATAAACAAACAAAAATTGTGGCATACTGGCCAAAAAGTTCAATGCCAGCACAATTAATTTTCATAGTGGACAATCGGGCGTATGCGTAATGCGACGACTGGCGCTGTTGCCACAACGTCGCGTCGCCCACAACAACAATCGAGTGTGGAGCCGGAAAGCAGTGTCAACAAGGCAGCTGAGCAACTGGGAATTAGCCGCAACAATCTCAACACTTCTTGATAGACAGTTTTGTCTTGCTCTCTGACGATTAATATTTGCTTTTTTAATGATCTAATCAACTTTTGATCACACTCTATGAAAAAACAGACGAAAAACACTTTAAAAGTATTTTTAAATTTGTAAAAAATTGCTATAATATCTATATACATATAGAACTATATGATCCATTGGTCCGAGCACAGCTGTCTCACAATGTCCAATTTCTTTAAAGAGTTTTACTTTTTGGTTTTTGAAAACTACTAAGAGAAATTGTTCAATGCTTCGTAATCTTTTTGGCCTTCTTCAGTCGCTTACATTGTAAATAGTTTTTAGCAATTATTTTCCTTTCATTGCACACTTAAAATAATATAACATGGCAAATTTTTATTATTGTAATATTATTCATTTCCAAGAACAAAACAAATATCTACAGCAATTTTGTTAGTAATTTATTTCAAGTCGCAATATACTTTTGAATTTATTCAAAACTTTGAATTTTCTGACACTCGCCAATTCAAAATGTGTACAATAAATTCATTCAATAAGCTCTTTGAACAATTTATAACTTTGAAAACTTGTGCCAAAAATAACAACGCTCTGAATGTTTAAGTAAATATATCATTCCAATTTACCAACGGCCAAAATCTTTAAGAAAACTATGCAATAGTACTAATGTAAAACAATTATTAGAAATTCTGCACTTATATTTATTAGTTTTCGATAGTACAATTTATTTGTAGCATTTTACGATTGCGTAAATTTTCAAAGGGAGTTTTTAAAAATAGGAAAACCGAATTTAATTGAAAGCAAAAGTCTACTTAAAGCTTTTAACGGTGCGTCTTAAATTGATCGAACTTGGGGTCGCCTTTTATATGGGGCCATTTAATAGAATTATGAAACAATTTCCACATGGCTGCAATTTTCGATTTCAGCTACAATACTCAATGTCTGACCTTTAAATTGATAGGGTTCCAGCGAAAGATGAGTGATAATAGCGATATCAGGAATTCGAAACATGCAAATCTAGCTATATTAGTCAAGTGACATTAACGAAATCAAAAGTGTTTAAAACACAACAACGAAATAAATAAATTTGCGTAGAATTCCGAAAAATCACAAAACGTGTCAAACAACTACAACAGACAACAAAATATTCGAATATCAAACAAAAGAGCGAGTGAAGTCATAGGCGAAAAAATAAATATAATAAATAAACACATCAAGAGGCAATGCGAAATAATTAATTGTGCTGAAAAGCGTATGTCATATAGGGTCATTATTGGTACACATATGTATGTATATATAATGGATGTATGCTAATTACTTTCAAGATCAGGCCCCGGACGTGTGCTGCGAAAGGGATTAAAGGGGCGTGGTGGAGGCTGTGGCTGCCACCAGCGCTGTATCCACCCGGGCGCATAGTTCCGATACCAATTGGCCATTATATTACGAGTATTATGTTTAGTTCTTTACACACACGCACTCACACACACGCAGAACGCTTAACGGAAACTGCGCTTTAAGCTGCTTCTGCTATGAAACTAGCGTTACTTTTAATACCAAAAACGAATTAGAAGCAGAGACCGCGTTTGAAGCCAAGACCGAACCGAACGTTGCGACGCTTTGAACCGCACTGATCACAAATCACACAGATGCGTATCGCGCATTGAGATAGTTTCGTTCGCCTCGCTTACTGCTAGTTCCTACTCTCTCTCACTTGCTCTCTGTCTGCGGCTCTCTCTCTATTTCTGGTTCTTAGTTAGGCGCGCCGCCGCTCTCTGCCTGTTATTATGAATTATGTACGGGAAGCATTTTTGCGTTAGCTTTGGTAACATGTAGAAGCTACCACCATCTGCTTGGCGGGGCGCTGGCTGCGTCATCGTCTTGATTCAACGCCGTTGCAAATGGGGTCCAATTTAATTGATGTATCTGTGAGCAATACGACCTGGAGTGAGTTCAATATCATCGCCATCTCAATCGTGAACATTGATTTGCATGCACTGCTTGGCCCACTGCCCATTGAAATTCTTTTTTCTACTCTGGTAGTATATTATTGCACATATGCCAGCTAATTTATATTTGGAAATTCCAATTGAAACCGCAGCAAGCTCATGCGTAAAATGTTAAGTGCGTAATTTGTAATAGAATACAATTATAGAACTTAATCCAAGCCTTTGATTTAGTATGCAAATAATTATCGGTTTCTGTTTTGCATTCCTTTGTGATTTGTTATTGATCACAAAGGAGCTTATTGCCGTCTCACTCTGCAAAAGTTTTTATTGGTCACACTCTCACTTTCATAGCCTAATGAAAGTGTGACGTCATCGAGAGTAGCCTCTTTGTTTTATTCGATCTGCTTATGCCTTTTTCTTTTATTTAGAGGGTATCAAAAGCGACTCAGGCGGCAGAACGAATTTTAAATTTGTTTACATACTTGAAATGATTAATATCATTCGCTTTGTTGCAATAAAGGATTGGCACATCAGAAAATTGGCTGGAATTCATGCTATTTTCTCCAAATTACCTATATATAAATTATTTATGTACATACTTGTATTTGAACACTTGTCTCGAGTAAGAATTTTTGTACCTGCTGTTCAATGTCTTTGTCAGTCTGCAGGTGTTTTTTTTTTAAATTTATTTTTTTAATATCCAGCAATTTCTGTATAGCTTCATGATTGAAAACCTCTCTAAGTATAGCGTATATGTAGTTTGCACTTGTGGGCAGTTGAATTTGAATTTAACACGTACGCCCACAGCAAACACAACAAAAATTATACAAAATTTGCATGCTAAAATGGCAATATCAATAGTTGGGTTATTAAAGTTGCGCAGCATTGTCACTTGAATTCCAAGTAATTGTTTTTATGCACCGGGCATTGCAAATAAGTTATAAATCTCATCAAACTGGAGCCAACAAAAATAACAAAATGTCTGGTATTAATGGCATATAGCATAAATATTTATTTATATTTCGAATAACAACATTTAATTTTTTAAGTAAACATAAAAAAAATAAGTAATATTTTCAATTCAATTTTAGTTTTGAACTTTTATTTTTGAAATTTTATTAAAACCTATTAACAGTAAAAAATTAAATAATTTCTGAAATTATTTATGTAACTGTATAATAAATTAAATCGCTAATCGTTAATGTCCCTGGTCTGTATAATCACCTGGTTGATCTGGAGTTGCCAAAAGAATCGCATCGTTATTACGTATCCGCCGCGTTGTGTTGTCAATGTGTGACACTGACGCTCTACGCTTTTTAAAAATGTCCAAACAAGACAACTTCTGGCCCATTATGGGATAGTTTCGAATTCCACTATTTGTGTACTATCAGAGTCGAGGGCGTTGCGTAGCTAAACCGGTTTTTAAACTGTGGATGATAAGCAACCTCAAGCGAACTGCGACAAATGAATGAGTTGAGGTGCAGTATAAGTATTTTGTTTAAACTTGACACGCGCGCTGTCAACAATTAACTGGCGATATATTTAAGTATGATTTCGGTTAACGACTGCACCACACAATATGTCAATTGGAGCCGTTAAAAGTGTAACAGAATTGCTTTCACATTACATCATCAACATCGACACGGCGATCGCGACGATCAAGCGACTGCTTCAGAGCATAAGCATTTTTCGACTAGCCAAACAAGTGTTTTTATATTTTTACATATGTGCGCCGACTGCTGCTGCTGCTTGACCCCAGACCCCAGTTAGTGGCTGGCCTTGCCTGTCCAAAATAATCAGAGAGATGCGTGCGTAAATTGATCGGCTTTAATGGAACAGAGCACATTGAATCGCATTAGAACAGAACAATCGATTTGATTTCATAAGATTGCTGCATCATTAAATGTTAACTACTTGGTTGTCTTCTTAAATGTTCAACGGGTGTAGCACAGGTGTGGCAGCTGCACTGTCCATGAGTGATGCAGCGTCCTCTTTGCTGCCCGTCTGTGATAAATGCTTAACAATATCGACCCAATCCCAACCACGTGCTCGTTCTCCCTTGTGATCTGTGCGTTCCCATTGACGGCGCTTTTGTGCCTTCGTTAGCTGTTCTTTCTTGGGCTCCTTGCGTTTGGAATCCGCATCCGCATCGGAGATTTTAATCGCCGCCACACCGTCATCAAGAGCAGCAACAGCTGGGGCAGATTCTGGTTGTCCGGCGGTCAGCTGCTCGATGTTGTCTTTCAGGCACTCGAAGAGCGTGTAAGTCATACCACAGCCCAGCCACTGTGATGCCTCGTTGGTCAACGCCGTCTGTATTTCTTCCTTAACGGCGGGCAAGCTAAATATATAAAAATAAAATATATTTTGGCCAAAATAAGGAAGGGGAGTCCATCTACTCACAGATTGCGATTGTAAAACGTGTTCATGTTAATCGTGGGCGCCTCGTCAGGATAGTTTTCACCCCATTGCAACTCCACCAGAAACGACTTGTAGTTGTCCTCTTCGCCATACTAAAAGGTTCGTTTTTGTAAATTTTGATTAGCCACTTTAGAGCATGTGGTGCTTACGTACTTACTTTATATTGATATGTGGTCAAGTTAATTTCCTTGAAATTCGCATCGCCCTCGTAAATTGACTGCAGGGCTTCTCGTTCATCTGTCTGCTGTTCCAGCGGAGTCGACATTGTGTTAGAATTACCAAGAATTTGCTTAAACCACACACATTGCAGACAAACCAGCGAAAAAATTAAAATAAAAAGACTTTTTGTCACAACAAAACAAAGCAACAGCTGAGTGCTGCCGGCAGAGCGCAGTTCGTAGAGGCGGGAGAAATATCGATTGCCCTATCGTTGTATCGATGTTTTGAATATTATTTTAAACATCAATTTTGTTGACAGCCAAATTATTATTATTATTATGAAATGTTTTTTATTAAATAAATGTTCTTGTTTAACAGTACAGCACGCAAATTTGTAAAATATTTAAATTACCACAATTTCGCAAGTAATTTGTAAATTATATAAAAATTAAAAAATTATATAAATTGAGCCCACAAGTTGCTTGAAAAATAAATATTCAGCGCCTCACATTAAACGAACTTTGAAAGTATACCGAAATATACCGCTTTCATAGTTTGGCACGTATCGATGTTATAGATTTGATCGGCCTCAATGCAGCATGTCGTGGAATGCGCGCTGCGGTCACACTGCGTGTGTTCTCTCAGTTCAGTGAGAAAAATATAAACAAATAGAAGCGTATTGCGTAAAGACAATGCGAGTGGCGGGGTGAATCATCGAATTACTATTACTAATTAACCCATGCGACTACAAAGATAACAACGGAGTCTCGAAATATGTCAACGGACACAGATCCGTGTGTAGCTGCATCGGAATGCGCACAATTGATGCAGTTCAAGGAGTTCTTAGCGTCATCGACCGCAGGCAGCAGCAGCGAACTGACCTCTGGCAATGAATTAACGCGCAACAATGGCCAGCCAACAAATTGTGTAACGCGGAGCAGCAACGACACCTACAAAGTCACGGCCGACGAGCAGCGCGCCGAAATTGTTGCCGCACTGTGGAAACAACTGGCCACCAAAGGTTGTCCGCATGCTTTTCAATTGAAGCTGCTGCATTTAAGCGCTGAACAAATCGAGCAGGATTTGCGACATGCCAAGGAATGCGAGGTGAATGTGGAGGACAACACAAACAGCGCTGGCGAGGCGCAATACGATCTATTAAAATTGCAAAAATTTGTTGCAACTCAGCTAGACAAATTGCTGCTCAAACTCACTGACAATGCGGCGCTGGAGAAGCTGCAGCTCTATGCCGATGATCAGGCGCTGTGCTCATCACCAGCCGCATGTCAGTGTCAGCCCCGCCCCTCGCCGGCGCACAGTGGAGCGGCCATTAAGAATAAGCCGCGCAAAATGGAGGATCGTCATGTTTGCCTCGAACGTTTTGGTGCCATGTATGAGTTAGAAAATCACGCTGACGCTCGCTTTTTTGGCGTCTTCGATGGTCATTCGGGGGCGCTGTCCGCCTGCTATGTGACCAGTCAAATACCCCAGTTGCTGGCACATCAGCTGCAACGTCTCCCAGCAGCCGAAGTTAACGATGTGGACTTTTATCGCAATGCCTTCGAGACGGCTTTTCTGCAGGCGGACGAACGTTTCGCCCACAAACGCATCACGAGCGGCACCACAGCCGTCTGTGCTTTGATCACTGGCGGCAACAAGCAGCTGTACATTGCCTGGGTGGGCGACTCCAAGGCATTGCTGGTGGGCAAACGCACCCAGCTGCAGCTGGTGAAGCCGCACAAACCGGAATCGCCAGACGAACGGCGTCGCATTGAACTGAGCGGCGGCACAGTAATTCATGCCCAGGGACAGTGGCGTGTGAATGGCATCCTAAATGTGGGTCGTTCCATTGGCGATTACAGTCTCGAAGCTGTCATAGCGGAGCCGGATTTTGTGGATGTGCCGCTGAGTGAAGCGCATGACTTCTTGGTGCTCGGCAGCGACGGGCTGTGGGATCATGTTGAGGAGTCGTTCATCGTGGACACTGTGTACGATTGTCTGGCGGATGCCACCACCCAACTCGATGACATTCCCAAGCTGCTGTTGGAGGCGGCCAAAGAGCACGATTCGCAGGACAACATCACTGTGGTGCTGGTGCTGCTGAAGCCACGCCATCAGATTGGTTGCAGCTAGATTTAATTGTTATTGCATGGCTTGTTTGTTTGTTTCGTTTAGTTTGTCGTGTACATAGCTGTAAGATCGCATTTTTTTATTGGAATGACATTGAAAACATTCTCACGTGCCTGCAGCCTTTGCTCCTCCTTTGGTTGCCTATCTCTCCTCGAATAAGCTCAAAAATCACCACTCGATACAGACATACAATATATATACATCTATATATTTACACTACACAAATATAGTTAACATTGTTTGCAATGCTTCCGCCAAATTAGCATGCTGTATATGAAAGGCATACATAAAAAGTACAATATATACACACAATTATATTTAAATTCACACGATTATATAGTGTACATCTTATATATATTTACCTCTTGCCCAGTTGACAAACGCAACGAAAATCCAACGAATGCTCGATTTTTGCGAGCCCGATTTAAATTTGAGCATGACAAAGAAAAGCTGTCTTCGGCAAGCCGAATATTGAATACCCTGGCAGAGAGTAGACTAATTATGATTGGAATGTTAAGAAATATAATTACTACTTTTGAACAGTGCATATTGTTAACTTTAATCGAAAAAAACATGTTATGCAGACCTTTGTAACAAATGCAAGTGTCATGCACCACTTTTTACTTTTAATGTTAACAAACAAAATTAATCCAACAAGGTTTTGCAGACTTTTTGCTGATCTTCGCATGACAGCCACATCTTATAGTCGTCCGATACGGCTAAAATTAGAGAGATTAATAGGCAAGAAAGGGACTAACATCAGAATTCACTCTGCTAGGCACTCGTAAATATTGCTAATAATCAAGCAAACAGTGATATTTGCTGTAAATAGCTTTTTTTCTTAAAAAACAATACAGAAAATCTTTATACCCAAACTAAAAGTAGTCAAATCTTTTAGCTACAAAATCGAAAGATAAACGTTTTTAAAGCCACAAAAAAATATTAGATTAATAATAATTTTAAAAGCCTCAATTAGTGGGAAGTTAATAAAAATTGTTTAATGAAAAGGTTTGTCAATTGGGTAGCTCCAAAAAAACACACACATAAACACAATGTTAACATCCCACACAGAAGATTAAGTACCTTTTTATACAATACAAATTAGCAAGAACTTCATGCATTTTATCAAACAACAATAAATTGTTTACGAATTTTTTTATTGGAATAAAGTAAAAGTCAAAGCGAATATTAAAACTAACTGCCAGGATTGTGAGGTGGTGGCATGCCATAAGGTGGCTGTGGAGGCGGATACATGTGAGGCGGTGGCATGCCCATCATGGGCATGTTCATGGGCGGTGGCATTGCATACGGATGCGGTGGCATGCCATAACCATAGCCATGCTGTGGCATGGGAAAACCAGCACCTGGCATAATGTTGAAATTGGCCGCCGGAGGATGGAAATTGTGATAATAGTTGGAGTGCCAGCTGCCCGGATTGTAGCTGGGATGATAGTTGTATTCGGAGTCGCGCGATTGTGAGCGAGATTGCGAATGCATTGACTGCTGTTGATGGCCATTCTGATAGCTTGGCTGGCGACTCTCGCGCTGCGCACGACGTCCACGCTGTCGCGAAGCTACCGAGGACGGCGCTGCAGACACGGACGATGCCTCGGTGGCAACTGTGTCCACCGAGTCTGTCGAATTCGTGCGTTCACGCTGTCGCTTCTTGCGCTGCTCGGCACGTGCTTCACGCTCGGCCTCGTCGTCCGAGTAATCAATGAATCTGGGAGGCGGCTCTACATCGTTCTCCCAGGAGGCATCAGAGCCACGCACCTGCATCACCTTTGACAGTATCACAAACTGTGTATGCTCTGTCTGTGGTGCGCAATAGACAGTGTCGCCAATGTTGATGCCGCGCTCCTTGATCTGTGCGTTGCTATTGAAGCGCACACAATACAAAGGATCCGCCACCTGGCCGAGCACATCGAATACCTGGCCCAACACCTTGCGTCCCTTCTCCAGGAACAGCACAGTGTCCAAATCGAACAGCATGGAATTGGGCAGCACACTCACAAGCACCAGTTGATCCACTATTGATTGCACCTTCCCGAGTTCAATGCACTCATCCTCCGGCACTGTTATCTCCAGCTGTTCAATGGGGGGCAGCTCATCGAGCAGCATTTCGCCACGCACCTTGGGTGGCTGGCGACGTCGACCAGGTCGCGCCTCGTCGTCCAACTCATCGTCATCCTCGTCGCAGTCCTCCGTGTTGATGCGACGGTCGATTTTCTTGCGCAACTCGGTGAGATATTCGCCCTCCGAATCCGTATCTGAATCGCTGCTGTCGCTGTCAGAGCTAACCACAGTGACCACTTGACGCCTTTGCGAGCTGGTATTATTGTTGCTGATTACATTCGAGACGGGCACTTCGACCACATCATTGTCATTGTCGCTGTTCTCTGCATCCGCTGTTGCCGCTGCATCCGAGTCGACATCGGAGCTGTAGGTGGCCAGCAAGCTAAGACCATCACCTGTTGATGTTGCTGCTGCTGCAGTTGGTGTCGTCTCGCAGTCCATAGATTCAGTGTTCGCTTCGAGTTGCGCTTCCTCTGTGCACATTACTTCACAAGCCTTAATTGGTAGCTGTTCGTTTGAAACTGGTGCCTTTTCCGCTGCTGTAGACAAAAATAATGAATTGATGGCTATTTAATATTTGAACTAAAGTTGTTTTACCTTTTGCTGGTGCTTGTTCCTCTGGAACCGCAGTTGTTAAAGCTGCAGCTGCAGCAGCGTCTGTTGCCTCAGTTGAGAGCTGTGCATTGACGTCTAAAGTCTTTTCTGAGTCAACTGTAAACAAAACTATGAATTAGTTGCTGTTTAGTGATTTCTTTAAAGCGACTATACCTGTAGCGACTTTCTCGTTTGCTAATTGTGCCTCGCCATCCTGGATCCCAGCTCCAAGGTTTATGGTATTTGCATCTACGGACTTTATTTCCCCTTGTAGATCGGTGCACATGGGCTCAGCGGTCTCAGCTTTCGCTGCTGCGTCTGACTCAGAAATATTTGGTGACTTCTCATCTGACACAGCCATTGCTATATAGACAAAACTATGCATAAGTTACCATTTTAGCTTTTTGCAACAGCCATTTACCTGCTGCAGGTGCCTCCTTGGAAATGGTTTGAGCCTCAGACGCCACTGGCGTCTCATTATTTATTTGATTCTCCTCTGTTGCTGCCTGCGTCTGCGCCACTGTGGTTGAGGCCACGTGATCGCTGGGCACAACCTCTGGCTGCACAGCATCCATAATTCAACAAAGTTCTTCAAATTGTTTGCTTTTTATGCTGCTGCACGTTCTTCGTTCACTACCCGCACGTGTTTTGATTTGAAGCTAGACCAACTGGCGCTATCGATATATCGATGTTTTAAAATATACCAGAATATACCGTTGCCAGTATCGATGTCTGTGCTTCGTTCACACCACTATCACGCACGCATTCGTTACATTTATAACAAAATGGGTACATGTAGGCTATAAGAAATTATTGTACCGAATTATGGTACGAAATTAGAAACTTAAGTTAAATTATTTATTTTTGTTATTGCGTAAAATATCAAAGAATTGTATTTATTCCTCTATTAAAATCAATTGCGTTTACGCGTCTTTACTACTAGTTTGCATCATACGAAAGCATTTTTAAGCTATTTTTAAGTGCTAAGCTAATGAACTTTTGCTATGCGTCAAAATAAAACAAAATATACATAAATCATTACATTTGAAGCTTATAAATAATATTACATGTTTTTGTATAAAATGCACAAGTAAAATTAAGCTTAAAACCTTTGTACAATTTCGTGAAATGCAATTAGAAGCGTCCCGTTCGTTGCGCAGATTTTGTTTAGTTTTTGTTTTTTGATTTTGGTAAAAAGTACCATATTCGAAATATACATACAATATGTGTACAATATGTGGTAAGTTGTTACAAAATAGATTTTGTGTGTTGTCTTCGAGTTTTAAAAATAAGCTACAATGTGTTAAAACGGTTAATCGACACAGGGGTCTTGAATATATCTTAGAATATATTGATATCGGATTACAAACGTTACTTTGTGCTAAGGCAGAGTTTACATTAGTTGGAAGAATGTTTCACGTTTTGTGGATTCGACAATTTACAATTTTCAAATTAGTTTTCTTTTTTTGGGACTAGAGCGAACGAGTTTCGAGATTTCCATGAGACTAATTCTAAATGTCGTTTATGTAAATATGTATGTTTTAATTATCGCAATAATTTTGCTAATTAATATCAACGTTTGCCTTATGCTTTTTATGGTTAACACCATGTGAGATATGTGAGAATGTTGTGAATATGTTTGTAAAAATGTTGTTCTAAGCTAAATTAAAATTTAAGTCAAAATAATATCGGTTCATTGCAAGCATGCCAGCGTGTTCTATCATCTTTGGTCCTTAATGGGATGCTGGAGGACACCGCTCTACACCTTCCAGTCCAAACGATACTCATCCACCAACAGCAAATGATGATTAACCATCCAACCTGAACAGAAAGGGAAAAGTATTTTAATTAATTGTTATACCACATCGTATTACACGCTAAATTAAAATGCAGCCAGAACCAAGAAAGGCTCTATTGATTATAATTTTGTTTACAAAAATGATTTTTGTTATACGTAAAATTAACAAAAGTTGAACAACATATTAACCTTCATTTTGTATTTAGAAGCTAAAAAAACTCTTGTTTTTGATTTATACAATACAATTCAAAAATAATCCTTTTTTTTTTTGCAGGATCAAAACCCTCGAACTATAGAAATAAGTGTAATTTTCAAACTTTTCAATGTTCATGGCTGTTTGTATATTAGTTATTAATACTAACTAACTTGAGGTATAATTAATGCTTTAATAACGCACCCAACTTCTCTAATAAACAAATACATCGAAGTTTAACTTACCCTCTTTCTGGGCCAAGCTCAAAAACTCCTGCCATTTGCCCTGAATGTCCCAATAGTTTTCCTTTATCTGGTTTCTGTCCTGCAGATACGAGACGGCAAAAAAGTACGCCTTTAGCACATCCTGAGCACGTGTATCGAAGTGCAAATAGACACCCAAATGTCTTTTGCTCTCCGCAATGATGAAACGCTCATGGGGATCGAACGAGGAAACAATGTTCTCAATGACGCTGCTGCTCTTGTACTCATCTATCAAATGCTTCACACTCAGCCCGAGGCGAATGTTCAACGATACCGACACTGTTTGGCCCACAGTGACGCGTTCCATTTTATTAACCTAAAAGGATATATATTAGTTTGGTGCTCCAGCAATAAGTGAAAAAACTCACCTGTTCGGGGTTCAGCATACGAGCAGAGCGAAAGTACTCCTCCAGAGCAATCAAATAGCGAGATTCATTAAAAGTGCGGAGACAAACGGCACGCACAGCTTTGAGATTTGCATAAAGATGCAGCGTGACCACAATGTAGAAGATGGTATAGAGCATTGCTTGGCTCTTGATCAGCGTCAGCAAATACAGGCCCACAAACGAGGCCACCAAATTGACACAAGTCTCCTGTGAACTGTCCTTGGAAGCCACATCCGCCAAATTGCCACGCACCGCATGATGCTGCGTCAATGCAGCTCGTGTTGCACCGCCCGCCACGCCCACAATTGCCTTGAGCAGCGTGGAACAGCAAAGGATTTGTGTGCTAAAATGCGGATACTTGGGAAGCACATAGATTTCAATGCCCATTGCCAGATCGTTGAGGAAATCCGCGCGTAAGCGCCATTTCTTGGAGTCTACATCCAGCTGAGAGCCTTTCCACCACGCGAATATGATGCGTCCCACATGGCCGCTGCCCTCCTTCAGTATCCAGGTAACGGTGGCCGAGTACGCGTTAATATTATCGCTGCCCACGCCGAGGCCCTTGAGTATGGCATGCGTGCAAAGGGTGCCGCAAATGGTGCTGCAGAAGGCCTGCAGCGTGTCCCAGATCTGATAGGCCACATAGTCTTCGGAGACGGAGTCCGGATAGCCTTTGGGCAGAAACACGCTCTGCAGCACACGAAACAACAGAAACTTCTCCTGTATCACCAGCTTATCGCCACGTAGGGGAACGCGCACAATATTACTTTGATCTGTCGTTTAATAGGGAGCTTGCATAATTATCAGAATTAAGAGACGTGGAATTTACACTCACCTGCCGGCGTTACATAAAGAATTTCTTCGCCTTTGGTGCCGTATTGCTCGCGAAAATGTATTTTCATTGTGGAACATTAAAATGAAACCCCTGCCAGCTTGTTGTTTACGCAAATCGCGGACAATCCGTGTGCAGCCCGTGTCTTGTGGTGTTGTGCCTCCTCTGCGCACAAGCCATCTACTAACTATGGTATTTTTGTGTAGCATATATTTGTGGGCTGTAGTTAGTAGTACGGCAACGCTGGCAGCACTGACTGTTGACTGAAAAAAATCGAAAATTGATTGCGCCATCGATATAATGCCACCTTTATAAACGAGAAGAACAAACGTGTGGAAGTAGATGCAACATCAATCTGATCAGTGAGAGGAGGATACTTGTATGGCGAGAAAAACATGTTCTAAACGGCGTGTAGATTTTTGTAAAAACATTAAATTTACATGTCATTTAAAATGACGCGCCATTTTACACACTTTTTGGAAATACATCACATATAATTTTACGCGATTTACCTTTTTGGTATTTGCTATTTTATCGACGCTAAAATGCAAAAAAATTAGTTTGAATTCATTTAAAAGAATAATACAATAATAAAAACAATATTAACAAAATTTATATTATTGTTCTGCAAGAACACCAACGATTGCTATATCGATACTTCGATAAGCGCCATCGATGTTTCTCACCTCTACTATAAAAAGAGAGAAACCAAAACAAATCAGCCATTCAACAACTTGAATCACAACAAAGCAAATCGTCAAAGCAAAGCAAAGTAAGCCCGAAAAGGGTGTGAAACATATAATTAATTAATTATTATTTTAATAATTAATTGAGACCAAGTGCACTAAAAAAAACCAAACTTTTTGAGTTGAACCACAAAAACGTGTCAAAGTGGTGTGAGACAAAAATCTAAATTTAAGTGGTGATTGTGTAGAAAACAAAGCAAACTTTTGGCAACAAACTGACAAATTGAACGAGCGAGCTTCACCTAGACCACACAACAACCGACACACACATCAGAAATACATCAGGCGATGTCATTGGAGGAATTGAAAGCAACTCTACGCCGTTTTCCAAAGCTTCTGGGTGGCATTGGCATTTTGACCACGTAAGTAAAATAAAACAATTGACTGGAGCAACAGCTGCAAAAAATTGCAAGAGAAAACAGTTTCTTCAACTAGTCACCATACCATTTAATTAAAGGGGCTCGTCATTAAACAGTCAAGCACATCCAAAAGCATTGGCAAGCAAAAGTGGCGCCACTTGGCCCTGAACATTACACGTAAATAATATATAAATAAATAAATTTACATATTTGTATATGTATGTATATGTATATATATTTATTATCGAGTGCAAGTGTACTCAGAATGCATTATTGCGTTTTCCGCATTCTATTGGTCTTAAACAGCCGATACCACCTGTGACGTCACTTGTTTACATCGAAATTGCTAAGAAAAAAACAAAATACACTCATTCTGCAGTCTGCTCTGCTGATCCACTGCCAACTGGTAATGTTGTTGTTGTTGATGATGATCAAAACAAACGTACGATTTTGCCAAAATGAGATGGCACTATTCGAAAGAGTTGTTGTTGTTATAGTTACCAGTTTGTTTTTGCTTTTTCCCTTGCTTCGCACTCTGCTGCTGCTGCTTCTTGTGCGTAACAGCTGTTCAAGGCCCCCCTCGGTCACACACACACGTGCGCGCTCTAAACACACACACACACATAAAGAGAAACCGCCATTTCAAATAGTGCGCATTTAGTTTTGCCAAATGCCCCTCGCGAATTATTATAGTCCACGTTATCGTTGTTATTGTTGACAAATGTGTTACTGTTGTTGTTGACTAATGTTGTTGTTGTTTATAGTTTAAAAATCAGTGGCGCGTGTGGCGCTTCTTCGCCGGCTGTACCCTGATCTGAAGTGACGCGCCCACTTTTTATAAAAATAACTATAATTGTTGTTGTTGTTTATCTCACGTTTCTGGCAACAACAAATAGTTGGCAAGCAGTTCTGACGCCTAATAGCTGGCCTAATTAAACCCGAAGCATGCTGCTATCGGCTAATTTTGATGGTTGATTAAGAGCAGCAACAATTAGAGCGATACATTATTTGAAATTGCCCTTTGGTGGGCATTCCTTGGCGGATACTTGATCCTTCTGTGTAAATACCTGTTTCGTGATCCTGCTCTGTGTGAATTGCAAATGCTTCCCTTTTCTTGCGTGTGCACCTCGCATTAGAAACACAAAAATAAAAGTTGCATCTTAATCTGATTACAGTGCCGGCCTCATCATCTACGAAACTCCGCAACTGCGCAAGTACTTTGCCCAATATGTGGACAAGAAACAACAGGAACCAGATAAACGACGCACCGAATACATCTACATTAAGTATCACATTTATCGCGAGTCCATGCGAAAGCTGCAACAGAAGCAGGAGGACGACAAGAAATGGATCAGTGTCATCATCAATCCGATAGGCAAATGGTGGAAGGCAGCCAAGCATTCGGTGGCCTGGCGCCTACTGAATATTGCTCAAACCGGCAGCCAAGCGGAGCGCTTGAAAGCCGTCCAACAGCTCGTGTGCATGGATCATTTGAAGGATTGGGACTTTCGTCATCTCGCCCAAATCTGTGATGCACGCACCTGCGTCTCTCTGGCGCGCAGCGGCGCCGATACACGCTGGTTTATGCCGGTGCCACGTCGGCGCTGCATCAAGAATCCCAAAATGCTGCTCTCCGAGCTGCATGTGATGTTGGATCGACTGCGTCCGTCATCCTGTGTCGATCACTTCTTCAGCAAATACTTTCCGGTACAACACAATGCAGTAAGTAACCGAATATGCCGCGTCTAAATGAATCAGTTTTAATCGCGTTGCTTTTAGGAGGATATCCATGAGTTCTTAACGAATGAACAATCACATTCGCTGTCTACCCAGGACACCGATTTGCTGAAAGAGGTCATCTCGTTTCTGCATCACATCACCAAGGATCCCAAGGTGTCGGCTCAGATTATGCACGACGGCGGTTTAATGCATTTAATGGAGCTGCGCAAGATCTTCAACGAAGACAATGAGACGCTATCAACGCTTTGCAAAGTGTTGGCCAACATGTCCATGGCGCCCGATGCCGTGGAGCATTTCTTTGTCTCTGGCTGGGTTGGCACACTCGCTGAGTGGCAGCAATGCCCCGATCTGCGGCTGCAGGTAATCTCTGCCAAGACAATGGCAAATCTGGATCATGATGATCCCAATCAAAGCACATATCCGCCCAATGTGTACCCGTTGCATCCACGTGTGCGAACACGCCGCAAGCCCACGGCAGATATTGTCTTTGTCCATGGACTGCTGGGTGGCGTGTTCATCACATGGCGGCAACGGGATCGCAAGCAAACCGAACTCGGGCTCTATGGCAAGAATGCGTTCTACACCAGCGAAACGGATGATGTGTTCTTGGTTGGCGAACAGAAACGTATCAATGGTAACAACAACAAGCAGCAGCAGCAGCAACAACAGAAACAGCCTACAAAGCAACATCTTGTTCCAGGCCAGACACAGGATATGTCTGACCCGATCAAGATGAATGAGAGGCTAAAAGATCAGGTGCTCAAGACCAGCAAGAAGGTGGAGGAAAAGCGTCTCAACATTAGCGATGCCGCAACCAAAGAATTTGTTGAAACGCTGCGCAACGAGGCCGAACTCGATTCTGACTGGGAAGTTGTGCATCCCGATATACCAGTAGAGGGCAATGAGAATTGCCGCGGCTTGTTCAGCGTGGCGGGCAACGAGTGGACGAATCAGGATGCCTCCGAAGAGTACACCAACTGCTGGCCAATGGAATGGCTGCCCGACGATTATCCCGATGCCAGGTAAGCTGATCAATTTTTATGCTTTATGCAGAATTTAATTTCGAGCTTTTTTTTGAAGAATCCTTGGCATTGATTACACGTCAGCGGTCACCGAATGGTCAGCAAATTTCACCAAATACTGCCCTTGCGAGAAGGGTCAGGGACACATCGATGTGCGGGCCGGCTCGCTGCTGGAGCGCATTAGCACTGCCGATGTGGGCAATGAGCGACCGGTTATCTGGATCGGCCATTCGATGGGCGGTCTACTCACCAAGCTAATGCTGCTCAAGTCGGTGGATGCGATAGAACCGCAAGTGCAGCAAATTGCTAGGAATACCAAAGGTATTGTGTTTCTGGGGACACCACATCGTGGCTCATCCATTGCTAAGTGGAAGCAGCATATGCAAATGATCCTGTCGCCCTCGATCGAGGTCAAGGAGATGGAGGAGAACTCTCCTAAATTGCTGGATATGCATAGGCGTTTCATGGGCTGCCTGCGCACACGGCTGCGTCATGTGAACGTGTTGACGCTGGCCGAAGGTTCGCCCACCATGCTGACCACATTTAAGTTTCCGCTACGCATTGTCACTGAGGAATCGTCCCGCATCGATTTCGGTGATTTCTTTCTGCTGAAAGACGATCATCTCAGCCTCTCCAAGCCGATCTATCGACAGTCGTTTCTCTATCAGCGCCTGTTACATGTGATTAAGGATGCCCTACGCAGCAATGAGCCGAAGGAAACGAGCGATGAAGTGATAGCACAGCCTGATATAAACACGCTCAATATTGTGGCCAACATCTTCAAGGGCACTAAGGGACTCTTCGAGATGCTGCCACGCTTTGCGCTGCGTTTTAGCACATAGAACCATGTACCTGGTTGAACTCGGCACACATATTTAATTAGTACTTAGTTGACTCCAAGTATTCCTTCCCGTGTTCATTTATATCATAGACATAAGAACGGAGTGCAACTCTCTCTGTCTCTCTATATACGAATCTTAATTTATTGCTTAAACTATGTGAAACACAATAAAATACTTATGTTTATAAATATATTGATGCCTATTAACTATTAACTATAGAGCCGCTGCCTCCATTTGCTTGGCACGCAGTCGCTCTTGGGCCAGGCGACGATTCTCCGCAATGAGAGCCATTTGATCTGATGACAGCTTCTGGGCTGACGACGATGGCGTTGCAGGCTGTGACGGCGGCAAGGGTTGTCCGTAGTCACTCGTGTCATGGGCTGACGCTGCCAATGAATAAGGCGTCGATACAACAGCATGACGTGAGAACGCAGGCGTCACCAGTGTGCTATTCGAGCTAGAGGAAATGTTGCGTCTGTTGACTGCAGGCGTCCGTGGCGCAAGCTTAGACATGGCAATTTGTTCGCCCAGCAGCGCGTCAAACTCATCGAATGGTTCCGCAGCAGCACCACCATCGGCATCCTCATCGTCGGCCTGCTCATCGCGCACCTCGTCGTGGACATTAAGCTCCTCCAGCTGGCCAAGACGATAGCGTGTCATGTGGACTTGTAGCGGTTTCTTTTTGCCCAGTCGCTCGATGTTGTTGAGCACATCGTCGAACGTGTAGTTGGGATACATACGATGGCCCCAATGCTGCAGCCGTCGCAGTATTTCATCCAAATCCGCTTTCTCATGGCCCTTGCCTTTGAAGTTGATGTCCTTAAAATAGTTTTCGATAGTCTGCAGGCCACGTGGTCCGCGAAGCTTGTCCACGGTGAGGCGTGGCCGCGGATTTCGCACTGCACGTTTCTTGGGCGGCTCTACCTTGATGGCTTCGCCGCCTGCACCAGCTTCATCGGCATCCGCATCATCGCCAAACAGCTTCTCGCCTGTGTCCGGTTCACCATCGCTGGGCAGCTGATCGTTGTCGTTGTCAATGAGGTTGTCATTGAATAGGTCGTCAACCCCGTCATCTCCAAATATGGTTGCCATCGAGGAAAACTTTTCAGGAGAGAATCAAACACAAACACACAACACTCAACCACCACTCGAAGAGCTCAGCAAAACAAGCTGTTTTGCCGCCTTTTCTCTGCCTCTTAGTTTGCTGTCATTCACACAGTGGCGTGTGCGCGGTGTGCGGTGCTGCTAACCTGCTTTGAAAATTCTTTGTCTTTGTTACATAATTTTTGTGCCTGTTCGCCTTTGAAACGACAATTATCTGTCATTTTAAATTATAATTATGTCATATTTAAACAGTTTGCTTGCAGGGTAAGGCTTTTAATGCAAAAATCAAGTGGCGTCTGGTAGCAGTTGGCAGCGTGGCAGTCGATTTAGCAACCCTGCGCCTTTGTGTGGCCTGGCAACACCGCGTCAAACGCCATACTTCTAAAAATGCTTTTTTCGGGCGAGTTTAGATTATCCGCATAATTCACAAAATTCAACGAAAACAAGTGTTAGTTGGATTTGAAAATATTGGCGCATGCAATTCGATGGCATGTTGCAGCCCCCAGTCATAAGGTCAAAGTGAAAAACGCGCGAAAAGTGGGTGAAAAGGCAATTTACTGGGAAAAAGCGATAGGCAGAAAAAAATTCAAGTGTGGTGAATAAACGTTTTACGCATTTTCGCTGTGCTGCAGCCCATCAGCTGCGGCTGTCAAAAGTTAGCGTGCGTGGTGAGTTTGTTGTGCAGCACAAAATAAGCCGAAAACAACAAAACAACAAAAACTATGCACAACATTCTGTAAACAACAAATATCGAGTGTGCGAGTGTGCGATATGGATAAACGCTTCAAATGGGGCATGGGCCAGAGAGGGGGAGGCGGCAACTACGTGGAGCAGCCGCAACAGCAGTATGGGACGAGATACAACAATTACTCGCATCCCAACAACTATAACTACAACGCGCCCGGCAACAACAACTACTACAACAATCAACAACAAAGGCAACAACAACATGGGCCACCGCATAGAGATTGTGGCTGGCAGTCACAACAACAGCAGCCTTTGGATTCGGAGCGCAGCTCGGATGTGGTCACTTTGATTGTGGAGAACAACAATCTGAAGCGGATGATTCTGCTGCACATGAATCTGATGCAGGAGCAGACGGATCAGCTGCAGGCGAAGGACAAGGAGCTGGACGATCAATGTGGACGCATGAAGACGCTGTTGGCGCACAATCAGGAGCTGTTGCAGCAGATTGCCAGGCTGAACCAAAGGATAGACGACTTACGGCAACAGCTGCAACGCTGCGTCAAGCGGACTGCCGAGCAGGATGAGGAACAGCCCAAGGCGAAGCTGCAGTGCTTCGAGGAGAAGGAAACACAAACTACGCTGGAGCTGCAGGTGGAGAACGAAGAGGGGGAGGAGGAGGAAGAAGAGTCGCTGCAACAGCAGCAGCATTGTTATCCTTTGCAGACTGAGGAGCAGCAGCACGAGGAGCAGCCGCCCAATGTGCTTGTCAAAGCACGCGGCGAGTTCAATGGCGGCAAAAAGGTGAGCACCATTTTTCTGCATCGCGTGCATCAAGAGACCAGTTTCCAGCATGAGCTAGAGGAAGATGCCGATGTGGATGTGGATGGTGTGGTCATGGAAGTGGTCGAGGAGGAGGACGTGGAGGAGCAAGAGGAGGAACAAGAGGAGGAGCAGCATATCTATCACGACGACATTGAAGCGCATGAAATGGAAGTGGTGACTGAAACGGAAATTGGCGCCGAAGAGGAGCTGCTCACAGAGGAGGCGACAGTCGACAGCCAAACGCACGAGGATAACGATCCGGTGAACAATGGCCACATGTATGAGGAGGAAGTGATTGCCGAGGAAATCATCAACAACTGTGACGAACACAATCTGTGGAAACTAGCAGAAGAGCGTGTAATGGCAAAGCATCAGCATCGGGTAAGTGTTTCCAATAGCTACAAAGAATCACGCTAATCTTGATCCCACTTTCAGATCTATGTGACGGAGGAGGGCGACATTGCCGAGGTTGCTGCATTTACGCACTCAACGCCCCACCGCCCCACGCGAAAGGAAACAACGCAAGAGCCTGAGGAGCAACAACAGGAGGTTGTTGAGGCAGCTGTAGAGGAAGCTGTAGAGGAAGCTGTAGAGGAAGCTGTAGAGGAAGCTGTAGCGGAAGCTGTAGAGGAAGTTGTAGAGGAAGTTATAGAGGAAGCTACAGAGGAGATTGAAGAGGAAGTTGTAGAGCAAGTTGTGGAGGAGCCTGAGCTCAATCTGGAATATGCAATGAAGCAGTTGAATGACAGGGAAAAGGAATGCGAGCAATTGTCCATTGATTATCAGCAGGAGGAACAAGCTTTCCACAATATCGTGAGTCGCAGCCTGAATCACAAAACTACGACTGAGGTAAAGGAAGTGGCAAGTCCAGGGCTGGCCAAGACACAAATAAAACTGCCCACAGTGGCCAGCAAAGTTCTGGCCAATCATCAGGAAACAAAGCAGTCGACACAAAAGGAGCGACACGCTGTGAAAACCAAGCAAAAAGCAACTATGACCACGACAGTCAATGATAAAGCGATTGTAACGAAGCCTTGGAAGCAGCAGCGTGAACTGGAGCTGCAACAGAAGGTGCGCGACCTGAAGAAGGAGCAGGAGCTGCTCAAGGAGCGTCATCTGCTCCAGGAGCATGAACGTGAGTTGGAACTGCGAAAGGAGGGCGAGTTGCAGCAGCAGCGAGAGCTGGAGCAGCTAAAGCAAAAGGAACGGCAGCAGCAGGAAGAGAAAGAGAAGCAGCGAGAGCTGGAAAAGGCGAGAACGCTGCAAAAAGAACTAGAATTCCAAAAGCAGCTCGAACTGCAGAAGCAACAAGAGCTGCAGGAAGAAAAGGAGCGGGAGTTGGCCCAAGAAAAGGAGCGCGCGTTGGCCGAAGAGAAGGAGTGCGAGTTGGCCGAACAAAAGGAGCGTGAGTTGGCCGCGCAAAAAGAGCGCGAACTACAGCGCGAAAAAGAACTGAAGCGTGAGCAAAAGCTGCGCGATCGTGAGAAAGAACGCGATCGGAAACAGCGGGAGCAACGCAAGCGCGAACAAGAAAAGCGACAGGCGGAAGCCGAGCAACAGCCTGAGCCAAACATTGAGGAGGAGACGATGCGCAAGCTGCAGGCACATCTGCAAAAGCAGCAGCAACGCTTGCAGCAGAACCAGCAGCAGCCGTTTGTGCGGCTGAAGAAGGCGACACTGCAGCAGACTAACAACCTAATCTATCCGCCAACGATAACGCCAGCACCCTCGCCGTCACCCACAAATGCAGCAGGGGCATCTCCCAAGTTAAAGATAAACAATAGCAGTACAACGTCAACGGTGACAGCAACGCCATTGACACCGCAATCTATCAGCAGCGTGGGCAGCAATAGCAACAGCAAAAGCGACAGCAACATTAGCAGCAATAGCAATAACAGACGCGCCGTCAACAATTGTGTGCCACAAACGTACAGCAAAGCGGGCCAGCGGAGCAACAGCAGCTCGGCGAGATACGTGACGTCGTTGGAGTCATACACGACACGTTCGTGGGAGGATCAAGAAGTTCACTGCGACAACGAATTCTTTCTGGAAGAGGCCGAAGAGCTGCTCGTCGATCATCCCAGCCTCGAGATACCCAAATGGAAGATTGTCAATTTCAGCGCCAGCGCCGACAAACGTAACATTGAATCCCTAAGCGATGCCGACTTTGAGCGACGCCACGAGAAACATGTGCGCGACGAGGTGGATCGCAAGAAGCGCGATGCGCGCGCAATACGTGATCAGAACTATTACGAATCGTTGCGACAGCGACACAATCAGGACGAGGTGCTAGTGCCGCTGGCACCTCTGCCCACATCAACCTTTTATCCACTGCCCAACGATATTGAGTATGTGCAGTTTGTTAACGAGGTGCCGGTGCAGGCGTTTGGCGAAAACATGGTCAATCTGAAGCCGGAGAATGAGAATTTCTCACTGCCCTGGTTGGATGCGGCGACGGCGACTACCGCGATTGCCAAGGCCAAAGCGGAAGCGTTGCCGGTGGCCACATTGGATAGCAAAAAGTTGCCCACAACCAATGCGGAGGCCAAAACACTGCAAAACAATTCCTCGTATGTGTTCCTCAAGCGGCGCAAGCGACAGAGGCGACGTTAAAGTAACAGCCGAAGCAGAAACCAACTCAAATGCCTGCAAAGCCATTATTTTGACGTTGCATATTGCTCACAATCCTTTTTTTTAACCACTTTTTTTTTTGCTAATTTAATTTGTAATATTTAGTCGAACGCAGTCTTTTAGCAACTAGGCACATTTCAAATTTCAAATTACGTAATTAACTATGTTAAATATTTATAACCATGTCAACAAAAAACATCTCAGCTTTATCACAACACAAAAAGAAACCATTACAATTGATAAGCAAATTAAATTGCCAAACTCAATTGGCATCAGCATATTTTTTTTTTAATCTTTAATCCTTTTTTTTTTCTATTATATAATTAAAATGATATATTTTGTGTATTTATAATTTGTTATTTGGATATTCAGTCGATGCTTCTGCTTATCTTTGCCTCCCAAGCTGTGTGTGCGAGTTTTGTGTGTGTGCATGAATTAGTTACTCAGGTATTTGTTGTGTACTGAATCCATTTTTCACATTATATTTAGATTTTATTGTGTGTGGATGTGTGATGTGCGTGGCTTGCAAAGTTTTTTATTGCAATTGTTTCGTATTAGAGATGAATGTGGCGTGTTTATTGAAACACACAGTTGTTGAGCAGAACAGACGCAGAAGCATGGAATGGATAAGAAGCAAAGATAAATGATCTGATCTTAAATTATGTCAAGCATTACATACTTTATTATAATTCTATAGTTTTCCATTTTTAAATTGTTTTACATTTTGACAATAGAAACTGCGAAAAAGAAAAAAAAAAAACAATAAATTCACTTGATTTTCGAGCTGTGTGTAAAATGTAAAGTGTTTATTCAACTCATTGTACTATATTTTAATAATCTTTTGCGCCATTGATAAGAGCAGAGATAAAAATCTGTGTAATATCTTCATAAATATTTAGTGCAACGTGCAACGTCTCGGAGAATTTGCTTTGCGAATTTTTTTGGTAGTGCAGGCTTTATCTGTACATTATCTGACCCAACACCCTTATATAGATAAGTAGCTCCTAAGTAGACGTGACTACATAGAAAATAGAAATAATGTATTTAACAAAAAAAAACACCATTGTGTAGATCGATATTTTGTAAGTTGAGGGATCAGCAATCCGTGCGATTTGCTTGTATATTGCATATTGTTTAAGGCATCTTTTTTTTAAATAAATATAGTATAGAAATTTAAATATCGCATGTAATTTACGTAGCTGTTAATTAGTTCAATTTGCCGCAGCTCCGTAAAAATGCATTGCCAAGAACTTTTTTGCAAAAAACACCCACACAAAAATATGTAATAACTATTTTGAAACTGCATCAAATGTATTTCTGTACATTTAACTGTTTAACAAGTTTTATTGTAAAAATTAAAGGTATATATATAATAATAATAAAAATACAAGTAATAATAATATAATAATTATACATACAAATAAAGTAAAATGCAAAATTTTCAATACTTAAAACTTGGACTCGGCTCAAAATACTAATTGACAAACAATTGACAGCTGCTGATTGGACGGAACGTGAAGATTATTTATTGCTTTGCGTGAGATACTGATGGGCCGTAGTCTCCCACAGCTCATCAATGGTCTCGAGATTGTCGCGCCACAGCTGCTCCAGTAGAATCCAGCCCTGCGCCTGGGTGACCAGCACATAATCGTTGCTTGGATGCAGCGTATGCGTGTAGGCACCCATCACCAGACTCTGTGCGAGTCGAGCTGCAACACAATACTTGAGATAGCCACGCTCCGTAGGACTGATAGACTGAATGCTGGTGTAGCCGGCGAGGAAAACGCCACCGCTGGCTAAATCCTTGGCCTGCAGCATCATGTAGCTCATGGAAATGCCCAGCTCGAATATCAAAGGCGAACGATTCGTGTCCCCAAAGTCAATGACGCCGGTGACGCGATACGAATCTGGTGCTCCCTCCTTGGATTGGCTAACCAGGATGTTCTGCTCGTTGTAGTCGCCGTGTATGATCTGCAATTCGAGCGTAGGCAGCACACTCAACACCTTCGACTCGAATGCCTCGATTATCTCCTCGCATAATGCCTTGCGCTGATGATCCTGTAGAGCGTAGAGGAAATCGCGCAACTGTGGCACCGATTGTAGCATCCAGAGGGTCTTGTGCGTTTCGTAGCCCTTGTGCGTAAAATTCTTCAATGCACGATTCAGTTTGGCCAAGTACTCGCCGCATTGATACAGCAGGTTCTTCGTGGTTTCCACCTCGTGAAACATTTTGCCGGGAATGAACTCCAGAAGACGCACTACATGCGCATTGCCATTGATCTGTTCCACCGAGTAATAGTTGCCTCGTGCATTAGCAATAGGTCGCGGGCACTTTACGTGCTGTTTGGCTGCACATTAAATAATTGTTAATAATTATGGCATAGTGTAGCTAACATACATAAGTGTTTATATTTACACAAGTACAGAAGCAGTTGGTTCTGAGCGTCCACAAATTCTTCTTTTTGCGAGTCCAAGGCATTGAGGACTTTTAGCACGTAGCCCAGCGGACAATGCGTTACGATCAATGGATTTTTTACATTGCTGCAACATACAAAAAAATATATTTTTATTCAGAAATAGATTGTCATTTGAATCACGCGGTCTATTTAACTTGAGGCGCGCAATTCACAGTAAATGACAAAACTGACATCGAGTGTTTTCGTTGATAGTTTGCACTACTTGCACCGAGTGCAATGCGATTATTGATTTTTTTACATTGTGGAAGTGCAATTTATTTTAGATTACAATTAATTTTAATTAACTAGTTTAGCAGTGTGCTCTAATAAACAAAATTCACGCAATTCGTGGTGAATGGCAAGAAATACTTTGTTTTGGCGCGAACTTCTGTCATCGTTTTGTTATCGGTTGTCTAGTTTGCGCTTATTGTATTTGTTATTGATAAACCCAGTGAGTGCATTTGTGACAAAAGGAAAAACAAACAAACTATGGGTATCACGGGACTGATACCGTTTCTGGAAAAGGCCTCAGCCAAGGTGCATCTAAAGAACTTGCGCGGCAGCACCGTCGCCGTGGACACCTACTGCTGGCTGCACAAAGGTGTCTTTGGCTGTGCCGAGAAATTGGCGCGCGGCGAAGAGACGGATGTCTATATACAATATTGTCTGAAGTATGTGCAAATGCTGCTGTCCTATGACATCAAACCGATACTCGTATTCGATGGCCAGCATCTGCCGGCCAAAGCGCTGACCGAGCAGCGACGTCGCGAGTCCCGTCAGCAGAGCAAGAAGCGGGCAGCGGAACTGCTGCGTCTGGGACGCACTGAGGAGGCGCGCTCCCAGCTACGTCGCTGCGTGGACGTCACCCACGAGATGGCGCTGCGTCTCATTCAGGCGTGTCGCGAACGTCACGTCGATTGTATTGTGGCGCCCTACGAGGCGGACGCACAAATGGCCTGGCTGAATAAAGCCGGCATTGCACAATATATTGTGACTGAGGACTCGGATCTGACGCTATTCGGTGCACAGAAGATCATCTTCAAATTGGACCTGAGTGGCGCAGGGCTGTTGGTCGAGGCCGACAAAATACACCTGGCTATGGGCTGTCATGAGAATCGTTATCAATTCGATAAGTTTCGACGCATGTGCATCATGTCTGGCTGTGATTATCTGGACTCGTTGCCGGGCATTGGCCTGGCCAAGGCCTGTAAATTTATGCTCAAAACGGAGCAGGACGATATGCGCATAGCATTGAAGAAGATACCACAATATCTCAATATGCGGCAGCTCGAGGTGTGTCAACTTTACATTCAATTTGGTTTAATTTAATAATCGTAATCTTTGCAGGTGGATGATGAGTACGTTGAGAACTTTATGAAGGCAGAGGCCACATTTAAGCACATGTACATATACAATCCGCTAGAGCGGCGCATGGAGCGATTGTGTGCATTGGAGGATTACAAGACTGACGAAAGCTACTGCAGCAATGCGGGGACATTGCTGACAGACAGCGAAATGGCATTTAACTTGGCCTTAGGTAACCTGAATCCTTTTACACTCAAGCAACTGGACAGCTGGCATCCAGATGAAAGTGCTGCCACGAAGCCAGCAAAGCAAGTGAAGCGCAGCAAACACAAAAGCATCTGGCAACCGAATTTCAATGCAAAAAGTTCGCCAATCAAGACGAAGCAAACAAATTGTGCGCTGTATTTCAAGAAGGTGGATTTCGTGGGTCAAACCATCGATGCTGAAATCGAAGCGAATCAGCGTCAAGAGCTGGCCAAACCTACAGAAGCCGAAGTATCCAGCATGTATAGCTTGGGTGTCAAACGCAAGCGCAGTCCAAGCCAAAGCAGCTGCCATTCGACGCCACCTTCGTCGCCGGCTCAAAGTCGCAGCCGACACAATCCGTTTGCCAAGGAGGCGCCTCGTTCGCCAGTTGTCTGCGAGAATGGATCGCTGTTGCGACTGCTGAGTCCCAGTAAGCAGAGTCCCCAACGCGCAACAGAGGAGCGCAGTAGACCGGATACGACGCGTGTAAATGCGTTGAAACGCAGCATCTTTGCCAAGGAACAGGTGGAAGTTAGAAGTCGCTTCTTCAGCACACAAGCAGACAAGGAAATAGAAAGCAAGGTGGAGAAACCTAAAGAAGTGAAGCAGCGATCCGCAAGTCCTGTAGAAGCTAAACCAGTTGTCGACGAAGCTCACGAAGCTAACGAAGCTGTTGTTGTGCTGTCATCCTGTGAATCTGATGACTCAAGCTCACTGACTGCCACATTGCCCAGCAGCCAAGAGGCTGCGCTACCCAGCAAGACGCTAACACCAAAGCTGCCGCCAAGTGCAAGACGCGTTGGCTTGTCCAGACCCAAGACCAGCAAGCGAATCATTCCTAATTCCAAAACTGCCAAAACCGATGAGAATCAAACAAAGCTCAGCATGTTTGGCTTCCAAAAGCGACCTGTCCTTAAGTGAATGGCTTCTGATTCACTCTGGTATTTATTTTTCTTTATTTTATGTGTGTTAATTTATAACTGCTCGTAGTAATTAGTTTGTATACATTTATTGAATGACTGACGGCTGTGCCTAAACTCCACACTGCCATTGCCCATATTATTAATGTCAGGCAACGCGTACAACTCAAATAAATATTCTAAGTTGCATAAAGTGCTGCGGTATAGGAGTTATTATTTATGATGGAGCTCAAAAAGATTGCCAGACCTGTTTTATTTTTTTCCTACAGAATACTGCGAATTTTATATTTCGCATACAGCTTTAATGATTTATCAGCATATCAGCAATATTTCATACATATAGTAATATGATGCATCTGACATAGTGTTTTGTAAATTAGATGTATCAGCAGTGCCACAAAAATTGTAATCATAATCTCAATAATATAATTTTCTAGTTAAGAATTTCATTATTACCCCCTTCAAATATATTTAGTTGTTTGACTGGTATAGATTTCAAGTTAGTCTTTGATGTGTTCGTCTAGTTACAAAATCATCTAGATTTCTGCATAATATTTACCCTAAGAACTAAACTGCGAATATATTCTGCGCAATATTTCCGGTGGAAGTTCTTGTTTTACGATTTAATGTGATTTTTCATATTCTAAGTTTGTTGAATAGTGAAATTATACAATTAATATATTGCTGCCATAGTCATATCAGCTGACCCTTGCGAGACGTGCCGGGCCCCACAGCAGTTTACATAGCCGATAACAAAGGAGGCTGCCAACCGCCAACCGCCAAGGTGACCAGCAGTCGCAACCACGTCAAGCTCAATTGCTCCCCCCCACACAACTTTAATTAATATCGCTATAAATAGCAATTATATTTATCTGAGTTTGTTTGTGTGTAGTCGTGTGTGAAATTGCCCCCCGCTCCGCTTAGGGCATTGTGTAAATACAAAAAAATATATCTATTAAGAGATGCTCACCAATCTTCCTGTATCAAGTAGTTGCGATCATCGTAGGAGATGAGTTCCTTGAGCTCGCTAACCGTTATGCCGTACAGACGACGCACCATCGGCTCGACATCTTCTTGCCGCATCTTGGGCTTGATATCCGAGCCAGGCTGCAGCACCTTATCGCCCACAGTCGTCACCTGGTCATTGACGTTGCCATTGGAATTTTGGGGAGTTGAGGCGATGTCGTTGGCCTTGTTGGGCTTGGCGGCATCGTCGTAGTCGTGATTCAGGGTGTATGACTTTTTGGTAATGCTCGTCAGCTCAACATTATTCCACTGCTCCATTTTTTGCTGGCTTTATCGGGGGGCAATGCAACAAACGAAACGAAAGCGAATAAAAACACAACAGATCAGAATACGACGATGATAATAATGATGATGATTGAAATGTGCTCGGTTTTGCGCTCAAAAGCGAAATGAAATTGAATTGAATTTCAGTTGTTCGGCCTGGTTGACGCAGCGCCTCAATTGAAACGAGTTCGTTGTTGGCAGCGACGTCGACGGCGACGTCAACATCTTCTTCATATCTTAAAAGGCGAGTGCGTGTTTTTGTATCTGTATCTGTGTGTGGTGTGTCTGCGTGTTGTATCTGTGTGTTTGTCTCATTTACCCAGCTAATTTTGTTATTTATTTAATTTTTTATAACCTTTCTGTTTACATTTTGATTGCGACGCTGCTTCTTTTCTTTACTTTTACCTTTTTTTACCCGCCTTATTGGGACACTCGTAACATTTTTATTTTTAAGCCCGGCACCTTAAATGATAAAAGAGTTTCAACGACTTCATGATCAGTCAAGTCTATTTGTTCTCAGGCTGTCTAGTCTACAGCTATTCATAATAAATTAGAAAAACGTTTTCAGGCATTAATTTTCGTAATCCTCATTTATACGTATTTAATAATTTTCATGGGAATAGTTAAAATATATGGATATAAAGTTTAAATATTATGAAACCACGATTTATGAAATAAATACGATGGCCCGGGTATTACGCAGTCGACAATTCCGTAATTGTTTACTATCAAGCATTGCCCAACAATCGCAGGTCCCCAAAAACAAACAGACTTAAAGTCGTGATCACACTCTATTAAATGAATTATTGCGAGGCGGAGGCGAATCAATGCATTATACACACATGCTATATACTCGTAGATATAAAGACTGATACTCGGTAGGTACAACTATAAATCGAGCAGATTATTATTGGCTTAGTTGTTGTACTAGTTAATCAAGCTAATCAGCCACTACTATCAAGTAAGTGGTTCAGATGAGGACTCACAATTGCTATAGAAGACTAAACAAACTCAATTGAACGAGATATTGTTAACTGTCTCTCACTTGAATCGAACAAACAATTGTGCAATAGAATTTATTGTATTGTTTACTACAGTTAAAAATAAAAATATCACTTGACTTGTTATGTAAGTGTAAACGAAGTTATTCGCTGAAATTGTTAATGAATTGAGAGCTAGCTGCCGACTGGACTGACCTTGACTCGAATGCAGTTTTAGTTTATTACTCATACGCCGCTTTACGCTTTGCATCGCTGCGTTGGCGACTGGGCAGGCGCACACAGACACGCACACACTCGCAATGCTACTTCACCCACCCACCGACACACGCACACGGACACACACACACACAGTAAATCAATGTAAATATGCACAGCTGATTTATGAATTATGCAAATTAGCAATAGAAAACCAATTTTAGACAAGCGCTCGAAACGAACGTATGCACGTGTGATTCAGCAGCAAAAATACGCACCTTGCTCGTACAACAGGTCAATTAAAACTAACGTTTGCTACTTTTGTTTTGGGCAACACGACTTGCCGCTGCTCAAGAGGCGCTATATTGTTTTGTTGATTTGCTTTTATTTATTGTTGCGCAATTTATAATTTAGCGAAGTTAGCGCGTATTAAATAAATGTAGTCTGCAAATCAATATCAAAAATTAACAAGGCAATATCTGCTAAACATCGTGCACGTAAAACAATTCAAAAAAATGCCAAAACAAAACGACGTTGCACTGTGAATGGCAAATTGACTGTTGCTGCTGCTGCTTCTTGCTGCTTTGGCCTCCAGCTGTTTCTATTTATTTTGCGCACTTAACCTCACAAAACAAGGCACTTTGATTTCGTTTTCTTTTGTGTTTGGAATTGTTTTCTTTTGGTACTTTCATTAGTTAAATGATTAGTTAATTGCTGTCAACTATGGATCAACTGTATGTGGAGATCGAGCTGAGCACGCGCAATGCGAAAAGCGAGACCACCATTTACACCAGCGTGCCTTCGTTTCTCGCCCTCTACACATATCGCTACCTCAAGGAGCCGCCCAACGTGAAGGTCAATTTCGTGGCCACCAAAATCACTTCGGGCAAAATAGCGTTGCGCAGCTCGCAACTGCGTCGCGAACTCACCGAGGAACATATCACGTGCCGCGAGGCCGCAGCGCTGCCCGCCCTCAAGGATCTGCGGCTGCCCATCTATGAGCGTAGTGGAAACATCTTCATTGCGGGCACTTGTGCGGTATGCAGGGAGCTGATTGCACGCCAGCCGAGTGCTCAGCTGAGACAGCTGCTCGGCTTCAAGGGCAGCTGTTTGCTGGCACCTGCAGAAGCCTCCATCTGGACGCGCTACTGCGAGGTGGATGTGGTTAATTTGGTCAGCCAGCTACAGAACGGTGAGCGCCCGTTGCGCGAGGTGCCCCTTGAGGTGGTGCGATTTGAACAGCACATGAATCAGCCGGTGCGCATGCACAACATCTACAAACTCGCGCGGGAGCAGGCGAATCAGGGCGCCAGCGGTTTGCCTGTGAAGCGCAAGGAACGCGTCCAAATCGAATGCAGCATTCCCAAGGAGCAGCTGCTGATTGAGCATCGTTTTGCCGAGGGCATCAGCTTTACCATAGCCGATCTCATTCTATACCCGCTGCTCCGTCTAGTCTTCCAGCACTGCGCCCAAATGCTGCCGCATTTTCCACTTACCAGCACCTGGTTTAGTGAGGTAAAAGCCGTTTTTTTTTATTACTTAAGAATGCGTACAAGAAATTAATTTTCGTTTTTTTTTCTTTAAAAAATTTAAAATCGAAATAGACTTGGAACAAAATGAATTTAACCAAAATTATTCTTTTACAACAAACTTATCCAAATTAATTTCGATTTTTATGCATTGAAGATTTTATCCATAAAGATTAATTCTAAATAATCTCATATACATTTTAGACTATAATTATTATTTTCGAGCTAGAAAAATATATGATCATAATTTTTTTCACTCGAAAATAGTGATAATGATTTTTTAATTATTAGAATTAATTAGGATTTATTTTACTCAAAAACAATGATTATGGTTTGGATTTAAAATATTATTTTTTGTTGCCCAAATTAAAACTTAAGTATCAATGATTATTGTCAAAAATTGATTAAATGATGTATAATAATTACCTTCTGATTTTCATAATGATTACGGTGCCTGCTTAACTCATTGAACTAATTTTAAAAATCTTCCCACAGATCGATGCTTTCGACAGGAATTGTGCACGTATTCTGCATGATTTGTATGTGCCCATTTTGGTGGCGCCGGCGGAGAACACACAGCTGCTTAGCATACCCGACTGCGAGGAGGCCAGCCTTTATAAGGCCGATCCCAAGCGTTATCGGCCGCGCAATCGCATTTACACTAGTCAAGCGGAAGTTGAGGTCGCCTTGGACAAGCTGCAACAATTGCAACTGCAATTTAGCGCCGATTGCGAGCAAACATACGGCGAACAATCGATCGACTGGAAGAGCATTGAGCCAACGCATGCAAAGAGCTCAGCGCTGCCGGAGGAGCGGCTGGAACGCAAGCGACAGCAGCTGGAGAACATGGCCAATGCCGTGGTTTCTCTCGCTCAGCCTGGCGATCGCATAGTGGACTTTTGCAGCGGCACAGGACATTTGGCCATCTTACTGGCCTTAAAGCTGCCCAAGTGTCTGGTGATTGTGCTGGAGAATAAGGCATTTTCCTTGGCGCACGCACAGAAACGTGCCGCCGAGTTGCAGCTGAGCAATTGCTTGTTCTATCAGTGCAACATTGACTACTTTATGGGCAGCTTTGACATTGGCGCCTCGCTGCATGCTTGCGGCACTGCAACAGACATTGTGCTGCAGCAATGTCAACGGGTAAACGCTCGCTTCGTGTGCTGTCCCTGCTGCTACGGATCGTTGCAGCCCATGCCACACATCTCGTATCCGTTGAGCGAACGTTTCCGCAAAGTGCTCGATACAAAGGATTATTTGTACATAGCGCACACGGCGGATCAGGCGCATGAATTGGGCACTACCAACTGTAAGCCGGAGACAACATTGCAGGGTCTGCATTGCATGTGCGTGGTGGACACGGATCGCAAGCTGCAGGCAGAGGAAGCGGGCTATGAGGTGATCTTGACGCGCCTTAAGCCGGAGCAATGCACTCCAAAGAATCACTTGCTAGTGGGACGCATTTAACAAAGTGCATACAAAATGCCTGAACCAAAATGAAGAGATAAACATGGTCAAAATATATGTATTTTTCGTATATATGTAGTTACCGTTGACGGTTTTTATTTGAGTGCAACATGTTTGAAGTAGGGGAGAAAATGACTTAATGCGATTCCAATTTGCTAAGATGAGGAGTTCCAGCCAGTCTAGTTGCCGCCTCGCAGTGCTAGGACCAAATGCAGCACGGAGCCTCCTTGTACTTTATAATCCGCCGCCGTTTTGTCGTCGTTCCTTTAAGATACACAATTAATAAGGTAAATATTCAGAGTGCGTTTCTAATGTTCATGTGACGCTCACATTTGTTTGCCGGAAAAGATGAGACGTTGTTGCTGCGGCGGAATGCCTTCTTTTTCCTCCACGCGCTCCTTGATGCGATCCACCTTGTCTGTGGGTTCAATGTCGATCTCGATCTCCTTGCCCGTCAATGTCTACAAATAAATTCAGCAAATTTCATTATTTCGCCATTATTATTGTTGTTGCTTCTTGTTTAGCTGACGCATACTTTAAGTGTTTAGCGATTTGATCACCATGCTTAGGATTGGGTGTCTACTGCGATTGTGGACTTACCTTCACTTTGATCAACATTGTGTTAGTCTGTGTTTTTGCTTTGCCAAATACGATTTAATTTTAAACAAAATCTATCACAATTTTTTTGCAAGCTTCTTTCCAATTGCGGCGTTAATGCGAATGTCATTCAATTAGGGCTGCCAACTCGTTGAAATCACGCGGTAAACTTTGCGCTGAATGTCGATAGACGGCGATATCAACACAAAATACTTTTTCGATACGCTAACTTTATCGTTATCCGTTAGATTTCCTAATAAAATTCAAGACTGCTGACATTTTGAGAATGACATACCTTTTTAATTTATATAGAACACCTTATTTTAATCAGTTTAAATAATTCACAATTTCGAGTGAATATATATGATAACCTTCATTAATCAAATAAGGAAAGCATATTTTATTTTATCTGGCATTTATTTACTACTAAGTACCTAATTTACACATACAGCTACAACTAACCAAATGCATTTTTTGTTCATTACTGAGATCCTCAGTGTTAATCTCTGGTGGCGGCGTCTCAAGCGAGTTTTTTCAGCTTGTTCAACGCATGAACCGCTTCGCTGATTAGGCGAATATCGCGGGCATAGGTTCGGCAGCAACCGCCAATGATTTTCGCACCCAGTTGCGCCCACTCTGGCGCATATTTCGCCAGCGACACACAATGCTCGCGTCCCTGCCAGCCGTTGGCAACATCATAAACCTCTCCGCTATTCGGATAAACAACCAAGGGAATTTGATCTTCGACACTACGATCGCCATTCAGGCTCTTGAACAGCGGCGTCACAAACTTAGGATGCACACAATTGACGCCCACGGCCAGGCAGTTGTCCTGTGCCTTGCGCTCACGCAGAATCTCCCAAATCGCCGTGGCTGCCTCAGCGAAGTCTTCGCCATGGGCCAGCGTGCTCTCATCCTTGCACTGAAAGGCAACCCAGAATTTCACATGCGGATAATCATCGCATAGCATTTCCACCAAGGCCTCGGCCTCCATCAGACAGGGAATCGTCTCAATAGCCAAGGCGTCGACACCAGCTTCCAGGCAGGCTTCAATGCGCACTCGATGCCAGTCCGTGATGGTCTTGGCGGGGACATAGTCCGCATAGCTGCCCGTGTACTCGGATCCATCGTGCAGATGGGCGCCAAATGGCCCAATCGAGGCAATAATCAGAGGAAAGCCTGCAGAGCAATGAAGGGGCATTAGTGTCAAGCCAGGCGGACCGAAAGCCAATGGTTTTACCTTCGGGAACTGCCAGCTGCGACTCGTAGCATTCGGCCAGATATTTTTCCTTAGCAACATGTGCCATGCGCACAGTTTTCTTTATCAAGTCAATGCTCTGCTCCTCGTCCAGTTCCAGATACTCCATGTAACCCTCGACACTTGTCTGATACGTGTTTGTTAGTATCATATCAGCGCCATCTATATATGTAAATTTAATACTGATAACTAATTTTGTTGCTAATTGATAATTTGCTTACTTTGCAGAAAATCCAGATGTGTGTTAATCACAGCTGTGGGATTGGTGGCGTTAAAGCGGGCACTCCAAAGCGGATCGCCATCGACAGAGTTTCCCACATGGACGGTCATCTGGGTGCCAAAGCCGCCATCCTTAACGAGCAAACGTGTCAGACCCATGTTTTGATCGCTGTAATTATGTAAATAATATTTTAGTCAGGCACTGCAATCATTTTAGATTATATATTCAAAACTATATAGTAATAATTGTATATTGATTTCTTACATTTTTATGAATGATAATAATTAATTAACAATTTAACTAATTTGAAACCGTTATTTGTATTTTAAAACTAATATAATTACTCAAAAATAATAACTATTTCATTTAAACTACCATAACCTCACGTAAATACAAAATTTAAATATTACATATTATTGGCGCAAAGCACAATTATCTTTAATCAATATCTGTGAGTTTAATTTTTTTTGAGTGGTATGGATAGTTTGTTTAAAAGAAAGCACTTAATGTAATTAATTGTTGTTGTCTATTCCAAGTGAGTGATATTTTTTATTTGGAACAAAAACAATCATTATTTTCGGTTCTCGATTTAAATAGTTTTTTCCAGATAGTAGACTGTGGTTGATTTACACGATTGTAATTGCTCTTATCAATGAGGCAGCTGTTGTGCCCAGTGCTTTGCTAGGCACCTGGTTATCAACCGATCACAGACTCTCTGTGTGTTTATCAACTACATTGTAATAATCCCGGAAACCTTGGCACATTAAGTGCTTACATTAGGGCGATGAACTGCAATAATAACTTAACTTGTTCTATGATAAGAGCTACTGATATGGCAGATCGTGGAATATTTTAGAGGCCCTTTTTGACATTGCCCACACTCACCTTGACAGCTTATAAATAGAAGATCTTGTAATTGATTAAAATTGTTTATGCACAGACGCGAGACGACTACAACAACGGCAGCAGCAACAATAACAATGTGTTTGTGATTGAATAGATTCCGAACAACTGAAACTATTGAGATATGATGTCTATGTGGTTGGGCGTCCAACATTCGTTTAAGTGGTTTACAATGCTGTCTGGTCGCTTTTATAGCTTGCCTTATCACAGTGCGAAACAAAAAGTAAAAATACAAAATCAAACAAAACAAAACTGGAGCCCAACACCCGGCGTTCGGTGCGTCTGTGCTTGGATCCCCGGGGCTGGTTTCAGTGATAAGTGATAAGAGCATACAGCTGCCAGACGGCTGTCTAGGAGCAAAAATAAAAAACAATAAAAACAAAAAGAAAGAGCTGATGAAATCCCAAACATGTTGCGTGGATCTGTTGATAGGGACAAAGACCAACAACCAAGACGCCTGGGTCCGGCAGTGCCTGATTCGATAACCTTTAAATCTTTTGAATAGCGATGCGCGGCGGTTTTCCAGTGCGGTTTCTTTCTTTTTATTGCCAAAATCTTGACCCAGATCAGGCAAAATGACCTCGAGTAATTATATATATATATACATATATATATATATATGCGTGCGATTGGCGGATTAATCAGACAATCCGTTTGAAGTACCCAGCAGGAATTTTAGTTTATTTTATTATTTTTATAATACATCCTTCTTCGGATCTATTTTATTTATCTCTATTTCTCTCCAGCATAATTTGACATTTTTTTTTTTATTATACTGCTTTAAAGATATATCTTACGCTGTTAAAAGTCATCAATGTGGAACTTAACCCTTTTACAGGAATGAGAACATCCATTAAATTCTGACATTCAAAAAATTTGAACAAAGTCGATAAAAACGAACATTGACTCTGTTCAATGCCGTTTCGATAATAATCGCAGCGTCGTGATAATCTATCGATGGCTGAACAGTATACATTGAGTATAACAGCGCGTTAACTGCCAGCATAACATTGTGGTAGGGCAGCAGCTGTATATACGTTTGCATATTTCTTGAAGGCAAATAGTTAAGAAATCATAAATTTCCAAAATAAATTACAATTTTAATGTTTAGTTCTGATATTGAATTGATAAATGTTACTGCAAGGCTTGGCGCTGACAGGAGCGTGTAACAGGGTTACAAACGCATAACAGAAGATGTTAAGTTAACATGCACATTACATATTAAATCCTCTTTGCGCAAAAGTACAAATCGATGCGTCGTCGGAAACTCAGTGGCACTTAAATTCGTTTAAAAATGTTATAAACAACGGTGAGTGACTTGATTATTTTACTTTATTTTGCAATAGATAAGGTCACGCATCAAGTGACACACAAGCATTTCAAGTGTGAAACTGCACAATTAGTATTTTTGTTGGATTTGTGTTGTGCTGCAAAAAAACTGCCTCTTTTTGTACCACAAAGGGTGAAACACACAAAAAACGAAACGAAGTATGTGTACATAATAATGCTCTATAAGCAAAACTTCTTCAGCTGTCCAAATTTGATGGTTGTTATACAGATGTTGCTCTCTTAGTCAATAAGTTAGCAACTTAATCCAAATGTGACAACTGAAAAGCGTTTGCGATCAAGGTGAAGACGCATGGAGCGCATTTTTAATTTATATTACCCTAGGAGTAATTATCTTGCATATTATTTTCACCTGAGTGTGTGTGTGTACGTGTATCTTCGTGTCTCTGCAAACATATGCGTGTGTATGTGTATGTGTGCACGCTCGCCTTTGCTCATTAGCGGCATTTTGGACGTCATTCAGCCAGAACCAACAACACACACACACACACGGATATGTATGTGCGTATGTGTTAAAGTGCGATTGTAATTATATATTCATGTATGTACATACATATGTATGTACATAGTCTAGTCTATTGAAGCGGCTGCGATATTCTATGAACTGGAGCTCAGCTCAGCTTGGAAGTGAATAAGATTGCAAGTGTAATTACGATTATGTAACGTTGTTTTTCCTATGTAAATCGGGCAGTTCAAATAGATTAAGAGTAGTACTGCATCATATGATAGTCATATATCTCTATTTAAGAGCTGCTTTCATTTGGAATTCATTTTTTATCATCTGTTTATGTTCTTGCTGCGTGTCTTAATTTAATTATTGTTCTCTGTGTGCTTTTTGGTCTGTCACTTTTTTGCATTTGTTGCGATTTTCTTCTGATTCTTTATCTGCTTTAACCTATTTGTTTTGATTTTTCTGCACTTTTTGTTTTTGTTGGATTTCTGTTGTTGACATGTCTTTAGAATATGTAATTATCTGATCGCCTTTTAGATACTTTTACTGTTGTGGTTTTATTGAAAGCCACAGTATTGTACTACATACAAATGCGATATCAGAACTGATTAATGGGCACTCATTATTAATTACAAACAATTCTATCTTGATCGCTATATTGTTGTTATGGGCTTATATTATTATGTTTATTATTATTTATTGATAGATATATGCCAGCTTAAATCAATAGCAATTCAATTTATTGCATTTGAATTGTGTCCTCAAATGGAAAGTAAATTTGAATAGGGTCTAAAAAGTCGTCTAACCGTCTGATTTTATTCAAATTGTGAAACAGCTTTAAATTTATTTTAATGAAATTTGTTGTAGATGTCCATTATTGTTGTATGTATTTCCTGTGTCGAAACTGGTTTTTATCGACTTACTTTATTATATACTAAGCTAAGAGATAGGAATAATTACTGAACAGCAAATGTTTCATGTTTGGCGAATCTGTTAACAAACGTGGCGTTTTGTGTGACACTATATATTTTTTGCAAACGCAAATCAGATCTTATGAAAATTGGGTCTCTAAAAACTTACAGGAATTTCTCATACGCTTTTTAAAAAAGTTTTCTGAAAAAGGACATATTTTTATTTCAATACTATGTATTTTATTTTAAATAATTTTCTACTCTTTTTGAATATTAAAATCAAAACTAGGTGTCGTACTTACAGTTTATTTTTATTATTTAAATCATAAAATACAAAATTCATGAAAATTACCTAATAACTTTTAGGTTTATATGTTGTTTATCAAAATTATAGCCAGTGCAATCTCTGAGGTTTGCTGTTTACTTTTGGCAGATGGTTTATTTAAAAAAAAAAACATATACACTAGGGTAAAGAGTATTAAATCTTTGTTGTGTTGAATTTGGCTCATCGTGTTATAATATTTATATTGTTTATTTTCTTGGTAAACAATCTACCATTTTATTCAATTAAAAGGAACTTGTGTTATTACACAACCTGCAGTGTGGACAAAAAGAAAAAGACACGAATGTGCATGTTATTTGATTCAGACAAATAATATTGATTTTACTATTTGACAAAAAAGGTTTTTGGGAGAAGATGGACAGGGAAAGTCAGTCTGAAAGTTATTCCAAAAATATTTTCTTGTGTCTACTCGAACGCGACTCTAATCGATAAATGTCGTTTGTTTTTTCAGGTATACTATGCGAGCATACGATGAGACACATCATATTATGCCATATAAGTTATTGAGATTGCATACGGAAAAATGGAAGCAATATCCAAGATCTCCTTGATATTGGCTGCATTGCTAATTTATAGTCTTGTTGCAGTCGAAGGCGACTGCATATCCGCGTACAGCGAGCGGATAACCACATCTCAACCCCAACAAAGTAAAGGATCAGGAGCTGGGACGACGACAGCCTCAACGACACGCGTATGGCAGGAGCACGAATTCTCGCTGTTGGGCTACAAATTCCATTTGCCCTTTGTGGGTCATGCAGTGGACCTGGATGTGGATGATAGTGACAGTGTGCTGGACGATAGCTGGTTGCTGGATAACACGGCACAGCAGTACACCAGCCATGAGCAGGATGTGGACCATGAGCTGGACAACATTCGCCAGCTAGATCCGGCCAGCAATGTGCTAAAGCTGCGCTGCCAGAATGTCAGCGTTGCTGCAATTAATGCCGAACTGTTGCGCCAGCGTGACATCAACTATGAGCATCTATCGCTGCTCCATGTGGCAGACAGCGGCTCCCTTCAGCTGCAGCAGTACGAGAGCATGCGTCAGTTCAAGTGGATCGACAGCCAGCTGCAGGATGCGACGCTGCAGCGTCTCTTTCAGCAGCAGACGCAACGTTTCGAGTCTGTGGAAACACTGGACTTTAGCGAGAATCTAGTGAACTGCACGTTGTGGGCTCAACCGCAGGCGATGCGTCGCCTCAAGGTGCTGCGGCTGAGTGGCAATCGCTTGGCCGGAAACTGCAGTCTGGCCGAGCTGCAGTACATGAATCATCTGCTTGAACTACACATGGATCGGAATGCACTGCAGGCGTTGCCCGCCCACTTTCTGCATCAGCTGAGCGAACTGCGGCTGCTCAATCTCAGCCACAATGTGTTGAGCGAGCTGCCGCGCAACATCTTCGAGGGCGCCCTGCAGCTGGAGTGGCTGCACTTGTCGCACAATCAACTGAGCATCTTGCCCTTCCAACTGTTTCAAACGGCACGCGATCTGCGCCTGCTCGACCTGAGCGACAATCGCCTGCTCTCGTTTCCCGACAACTTCTTTGCGTTGAACAGTCAGCTGCGCAACCTGCAGCTGCAGCGCAATCAACTGCAATCGATTGGCAAGCATAGTTTGTACAATCTGCGCGAGTTGCGCCACTTGGATGTGTCGCAGAATGAACTGGGCAGCATTGATCGCAAGGCGTTCGAGTCGCTGGAAAATCTGCTGGTGCTCAATGTGTCCAGCAACAAGCTAACGCTGCTGTCCTCCATCATCTTCCAGCCACTGCATGTGCTGCGTCAATTGGATCTCAGTCGCAATCATTTCAAGCAGCTGCCCAGCGGCCTGTTTCAGACGCAGCGCAAGCTCATCCTGTTGCGCATCGATGAGACGCCGCTGCAGCAGCTGCCCAACTGGATATCACGCAACGAGGAGCATGTGGATGGCCAGATCCTGCAGCGACTGCGTTATCTATCCATGCAGGCGAACACACAGCTCACAGAGCTGCCAGCCACAATGTTTGCCAACGCACGCAATCTGCGCGAGTTGCTGCTGGCCGACAACAGTCTGGTGAAGCTACCCGCTCAGATTGGCAGCCTGTCGCGCCTGCAGCGGCTCAGCGTGCGTGGCAATCGCCTGGCCTCGCTGCCAGAGAGCCTCAAGGACCTACGACAGCTGCACTATCTCAATATACTGGGAAATGAGTATCAATGCGATTGCTCCATGTATTGGCTGTCCGGCTGGCTGACGAACTCGAGCACATCGTTGCGTCGCCAGCCGTCTGATAACTTGGACACGTTTGAGCACATTGACAACCAGATCGATGCGCTCAAGTGTCAGTATGGTTATCCCGGGGATATGTTGCGTGTGCTCAGCAATCTCAACTGCAGCGTACCCGTTGTGGTGCAATCCTCGGAGCCCAAGATGCATCTACTGCATGCCACGGCCAAGCTTGAGTGCATGGTCTACGGCAGTCCCACGCCGGACATTATCTGGGTGAGTCTGCCGTAGCCTTTTCTTGGAAGAAGAGAATAATTAACCTATTTGCTTGCAGGTGACGCCACGGCACAAGATATTACGGCATCATGCGGATCCCGATAAGCGACCCATCATCATCAACAGCGACAAGGAGCATCAGCCCAGCAAGTTTGAGCTCTTTGCGCTCACCGATGAAACCAATCCGCAGGCGTTGAATGTGAACATCAGCAGGCAAAAGAGCATTGTGGGTCAACGCGTGGTGCTCATCGAGAATGGCTCGTTGTTGGTGCACAACATCTCGCGTGGCGACAGTGGACTATACACCTGCTATGCCTTCAATGTGATGGGCAATGCCTCGGCGGGCATCAGGTAAGTTGTAGCTCTAATACTATTCACTAAAGAAAACTACAAAATAGTATTCAAATTTTTGTTGTTTTATAATCTTTGGATTTGATAAGATATACATATACAAGTTATTTATCAATTTTGTATTATACATATTAAAAATTGCATTAAATTAAAATTCAAGAATAATATCTGTTGAACAAAAATTGAAATTTAATTATTATTTCATATTTTATTAGAAATGAGAAATAAGACGAAATACAGTTTATGTATTCAATTTGTTGTGTATTACACAACTACATTTTAATAATTATGAGTTTTATAATTTTCTTCAGGCATACTTATTAATTAATAGTTGCCAAAGTAAGTTTGATTTTTAGCGCAAAAATAATAAATAAACAATTTTTAACGATTTATATTTTTTTGCTCAAATGTAATGATTATGGACTGAGTTTATGACTCAATATTATTAAAATAATAAAATTAACGTATCTTGAATCTTTGTCAACGATTTGATACAAATAATCATTACCTTCGGTATTTCTTAAAATTGATTTAAGAATTAATTTTTCTGGATCCAATTTTTAAAAGACTTGTAACTCTTATTTGTTATCTCTGTTTATAAATATGCCCAACTTTTGTTAACACTTTGTTTTGTTTCCTACAGACTCTACATCGATCCCATTGTGTTTTATCGCGTCAAGATCGAGAGTCTGCTGGCGGGCACTGCTGTGGCCACAGCTTTTCTGCTGCTCACACTCTTAGTGCAAGGATTGCGCAGCTGCTTGACCAGATTGGGCGTTTGTCAGCGTCTCTCATGCTGTGCGAATCGCAACAAAAAGTCACCACGGTCGAGGCAGATTTACGCCATGCTTGACAGCATCGAGAGCTACAAGAGCCAGCAGCTGGAACGTTTGCGGGAGAATTATGCACAGCAGGTGCATCGCATACGGGAGAATTGTGCGCAGCAGGTCGAGTGGATACAGAGCAGTTATACCACACAGGCGAAGCACGTTAAGGATTTCCGTGATATTGGCTCGAATCATTTGACGGCACTCAAGGATCAATACTACGATCAGGTGAAGAAGGTGCGCGATTATTCCACCGGCCAGTTGAGCTGGGTGCGCGAAAACTATGTCTTCCAGCGTAACAAGATCAGGAAGTTCAGTGCCCACCAGGTGCTGCGACTGCGTGAGGGTTACAAGTATCAGCAGCAGTCGCTCAACAAGGTGCTGGAGAATCTGCCCAGCTTTTATTTTGAGAATTGTCGTGGTCGCTGCGAAGAGGACATTGTGGAGGGTAAATAATGTGGAATATATAGATTCGACTTTAGATTACTAATTCGTTTACTTGCTTTCAACAGATATAGACTGCTACTTCAAGGGCCAAATGGAGAAGGAGCTACACATTCAGAAGATCAAGTCGTGTCTGATGGCCGCCAACAATTCAGCCAGCAAGGCTTCCGTATACTATACGCCACCAGATGACGATATGCTGCACAGCTCACATTTGCATCTGCAAACCACACCCATACACATCAATTACATTGATGAGAATCTGGATCATCAAAAGTTCGAGCTGCACGACTTTAAAATGGATCCGCAACTGTTACTCTTCAACACATCGAGATTATACGTAAACCCGGAGGGAGCCAGCAGCAGTCAGCAGGCAGCTGCCGCCATGGCAGCCGCATCCTTGTTGGCCCGCAGTATTGAGGATAACAATCAGGATCAGTTGATGGCGGTGCATGAAGCTGGCAGCAGCAGTAGCGGCAGCAGCAATCAACCCCTGGAAATGAATGAACTGAAGGACTCGAACGATGTGAAAAATTCAAAATCGTGTCCTGCTATTTATAAGGTATCCAAGCAGCAAGACGGCAGCACGCTTCACGAGTTTCTCACTACGGATGGCAACGACATGTTGCGTCTCAATCCCGTGGATGAATCGTCGCTGACGACCAGGGAGATGCAGCTGCCCAAGGAGAAGCTAAACATCATAGTGGACGATTGTGGCAAAGCCTCGCTGCAGCAGCTGGAGCCGGAGACGGATTCATCGTGTGACTCCAACAGTGATAATGCCACGCTGTCTAGTGGTGAATCCCACTCCAACTATCAGCTGGCCGATGCCACAATGTCTGCAAACAAAACTTAGATTTTTTTTACAATTTAAAAAACAATTCAATTTGCAAGGAAAGAGAAAAATCATTGCGAACATAAATGACGCTAAACTACAAAAAATTGATCCAAGTTAATGTTAATTGTAAAATTAAAAGGCATCAAAACAATAATTACGTTTAGAATTAATTAGTGAAACTTAATGAATTCAAATGCTGAATATCAAATGGAGAAAATGCATCAACAAAAACAAAAAAAAAAGTCATACAATTTAATTAGTAGCAACAAAATGAAATTAAAATTGAAAACAAAAAGGTATCATTAACTATGTCAATAACACTTGAAAAGCCCCAATTTGTGATTTCATCTATAACATGAAGCGATTTATTTATAGAGTCCGTATCAAATCTACATATACATATAGTCAGGCATATTTTAAAAAGGACAAACAAATTTTATTCAAATTCTAAAAGCGAAAATAAAGCAACAAAAAAAGTAATTGTACATTTATGCATAAGAAAAAGATGGTTGAATGCCCAAACACATTGTATGCTAATTTATTTAAGACAGTTGCCGTCACTAATTGTAAGTTAAAATCGTGTATTTAGGGATCGGGACACTCTGGCTGCTTGAGCACCTCGATGGCACATGGATTGGCATCGATTTTGCATGGCTCCGACTCCGTCTCCAGCTCACTTAACTCGTTATCGCACTCGCATGGGAAGCATTCCATTTCGCCCTCCAGTTCATCCTCACCTTCCTCGCCCTCACCATAGAAACTGATTTGTTCCTGGCTGACAACACTTGGCTCTGTGGTTATCGAGCAGACTGACAACTCTGAATCGGAGATGGGTATTGGCACCGGCTCCTGTGGCAGCAACGAATAATCATAGACAGCAATCTCCTGGGCGATCCACAAAGTAGGTTTCATCTCAGCCAATTCACCGTCTTCATCCTCGATTTCTTGAACCGGCTCCTCCTCTTCCTCGCCCTCCACAGAGCTTTGTGCGGCACGGAAATTGTAATCGCCCGGCAAAAAGAAACCCAACAGCATATAGCGATTGTCAAAGCTGAACACACCCGGACCAGTGGGATACAATACATCCCAGATGCCATGCAGTATGGTGCACTTGTCATCATTTCCAATATACAACTCAAATGGACCTAAACGTACATTGGAGTTCCAGGTGGACTTCAGGCGTACCGACATGCAGCAGTTGTCGTTCTCGGTATGAAAGCTGTAGATGCCAACACCATGACGTTGTCCCTTGTACCAGTCACCAGAGTAGGTGTCGCCACTGGCATAGTTGTAGCGTCCCTTGCCATGCTTCAGATGCTTGCGCCAGTTGCCCTCATAGACGGAGCCATCGGGATAGATAAAGATGCCGCGACCACAGCGCACACCACAGCGATACTGTCCATAGTAGCGAGCACCACTTCTGAACACATAAAGTCCAATGCCATGGCGGCGACCTTTGCGATAGCTGCCGTCGTACTGATCCCCATTGGGTAGAATGGCCCAGCCACGTCCATGACGCTGGCCGTCAGCATTGCGACCACCAATGTACTTCTGCAGATGGAAAATGAAAGGTTCGAATGAATTTGGATTGCATTATTGATGTTACTCCTACGCCAATATTGGGACCCTCGTCCTCCTCGTCGGGATAGGAAAGCTCGGATTCATCAGAGAGATCGGAAATGCTCATGATGTATGTATTTATAATTTACTTTGCGTCGTTTATTTGTTGATAGAATATAATTTCGTACTTAAACTATTTTTTTTTTGGGAACTGTGTAATATCGTGTTCAACAGGGAGAGCAAAGGCTTGCTTTGACTACGTTTCCGTTGCATAAAAATAATTGGCCAACGGATAGCGTATGAAGAGCGCAAGCAACGTGGATAACACCTGGAATGCCATCAGCATTTGTGTCGCCACACGCTCGTGCACCGGCCCAAAGATCACGAGCACAAAGTTGATCAGCGTCAAGTTGTTCGTCACAATTCTGCCATCTGCGTGTTCCTGCCAGCTGACCAGACGCAATGTGCGCAGCACTTTGACCATGAGACGACCCAAACTATTAAGTTCCTCCAGTCGAAACTCTGTGGTGCTAATGTGCAGCAAATCCGTTTTATGATCATACTTGGGTAGCCGATGCCTTGGACAGGGCACGAAGTGAAACAGTTGCGGAGTTGAGTACAGGAAGTTCAAGATTTGCGGCAGAAAAAAGAGCAGAAGCGTCTTGCTAAAGTGGCCCAGGATGCCAACCACGGCAAAGGTCATGCCAGCAAAATAACAATACGTGTCGCCCACAAACACCTGCGATGGATATCTGTAAGTACAAATAATTGTATTTATTATTATTTATTGCACATTATTTCCATCCAATTTTAGCTGGTTAATTTTTAACTGAAATATACAAAAAAAAGTTTGAATTGGAAAACAGTTTATTATTAAATTAGGGTCACACTGCGCTTTCGTTAGACGAGTCTATGAAAACAAGTTGGCCCGTTTTTGCATTGCAGATTATGTGTGTGACGTCACAGCTGGAAGCGCAGTGCTTGCAGCAGATGCAATTTGTTTTACGAATTTTACGAAAATATTATAAAGCAGTGAAAAATGAGTAAACTTATACATTATCACTGATGCAATTTATCTACTATGACTCATATCAACGCATAGTCAAAGTGCATAACGTTCATACATTTTACACAGCTGCGAGAGCGCAATGTCAACCGACAGCTGTGCGTTATCGAGAGGACGACGACAGACAACAATCGACAGCTGTGCGTTATCGGGAGGACAACGGCCAGTGGCAATCGACAGCTGTGTGCATGTAGTGGGCGCAGCAATGAATAAAATGTGGGTGTGTTAGCTGCGAAAAACGCAAAAAAGCGATAAGTCTAGGAAATTTAAAACAATCATAACATGTGCTGTGTATAGTTAACTGAACACACAATGGCCCGGAGTGCAGGTCTAAACCAAACAGTGGCCAATGGCAACAACCGTCGGGCCATAACCAAAAAGCTAGTGCTCTGGTCAGTGCTGATAGTGCAAGTCGGCTTCATAGGCTGCATTTGGCTACTGCAAATGAACCGCAGCCAGCTGCTGCAGCAGCAGTCGAGTAGCGGAGCGGACACGCCGGACATGGGTCGTGTGCATTTCGTGCGGCAGGCAAGGAATACAATGAAGCAGAGACATCAGCAGCACTGTATGCAGCGCGATAACATTAATCGATATCGAGCGGACTTTTATCAAATGAAAACCGATAATCGTTTGAATCGAAGCGCGGACTATGCGCTGCCGGCGTACGTTGAGCTGGAGCTTACGCCAGCTATGTGGTGCTATAGAGAAGGCACACTTAATGAGACGACAAAGAATGATAGAGATTATTTGATGGCTCAGCCGCAGTGCAGCTGCGAGAGCGGCTGGCATGGACGCGACTGCGGCCAGCCGGAGATTATCTGGCGTGCTTTAATGACACACAGTCGGGCCAGTCGACGAGGGGGCCACGAGGCGCCACTGAAGCTACACGAGGCCAGCGCGACGTCCATGAAAAGACTGTACTATATGCTGAGCCTGGGCGACTGGGAGCATATCAACATGGAACTGCTGCAGCTGCAGCTGCGCACACTAATCAAGGTTGTCGACTTTTTTCTCATCTACTACTACGAACGAGGCGACAGCAAGGATCAGCTGAAGCAGCGTAGCCTTCAGCGTCAACTGAACTCTTTGTTGAGCTCAAACTATGTGCTGCATCAATGCAGTCAGCTGAATTGCAGTGGAGCTGCGGCTTTTGCCTATTTCCGGCATCAGCTGTGGACACTTTGCAGCGTGCAGTTAGAGGCAACAGATCTTCTGCTCTTTGGCAATCGGGAGACCATATTTGCACCCACCGCTCTCAAGTTCCTCAAATACTATGCCACAGATGTTTTGCCACTACGATTTAGACTAAAGCACAATGTCTACGGGTTCTATTGGCAGCATAGACAGCGCACTCGCCTTAGCGGCGTCATCAGTTCCTTGGTGCATCTGCATGCTGCACAGCTAGATCCACAGCGGTTGGAGCAACAGGCCAGCTATAAGCTGGGCGATCTCAATCATTACGGCGGCTGGATTTGTGAGCTGTGCATGTCACCGGAGCAAATTGTGTACTGGCTGCAGCAGAGTAGAATGACGGTGCGATTGCCCAATAAGACGAGGAGCGGACGTATCGACGCCAACTATGTGCAGCGATTGATTGGATCGGGTGTTGACTTAAAGGATGGCAGCTCGCAGTTACTGCGATTACGGCCGCAGAGTGAGAAATACTTTGCACCCGATGCAGCGTTGCAGCACAGCAATCAATTTGGCCAGCTGCTGTACAATCTGTATGATGTGGAGGAGGACGAAGACTAGCAGACTAGACTAAGGGGACTACGTAGTATTAAGACTCGAGTATAAGTAAGAAGCCTCTAAACGTTCCCCACACTAAACTGCAGCGGTTTTTGATTGAATTAAAATTCGAAATTTAGTAACTCAATTTACTAAACTGATCATTATTATTGAATATTGTTCGATAATAATAATAAACTTAGTAAATCAGCATGCAAATAGACAGACTGGGCGACAGGTTGGAGGAAAGGACGACAGCGACGCCATCTGTGATAATAAACTAAACTAGATATTGGATCAGTCAAGGAATTTGTTATCATAAGTTTAGCTTAGTTCAATTCAAATACATGTTGTAAGCAGATTCTCGTCAAATTTCAAATAATTTTTGAGCATATTATTAAATATTAAAATTTAATATAACGATCTGTATAACGTGAATATGCAGGAGGAGGAAGACTAGATTGGGGGACTAGCATTAAGAATTGACTGTATGTAATAAGTTAAGTGTAATTCTCTCCCACTAAAATCTGCATCGGTTTTTGATTGAACTTGTATTCGAAATTTAGTAAACTCAGCATGCAGACAGGCGGACAGACAGGGCGACAGTATTGGAAAGGATGACAGCGACGCCATCTGTGATAATAAACTAAACTAAAGTAGATATGAATTTTCAAAGGATCAGTCAAGAATTTTGTTATCGTACATTTAGTTTAGTTCAATTCTAATTCGAATACATGTTGTGAGCATTCTTGTCGAACTTTAATTCATTTGTGAGAATATTATTAAATATTGAACTAAATATATTAACAAAACATATCAACTCACCTATTGAACTTCCACAACGCCAGCGAGGTGGCCAAAAATGGCAGCATAAAGTGTATAGAAAACTGATGCGATTCCACTTGGTGACCCAGCGATAATTCAATTAAATTGAACAGCAAAACGGAGGCGGAAATGATCAGCGACTGACCCACTTCGAGGCCATTGATGCCAGCGAGTATATTGATGGCATTGGTGCAGAACACAGCCAAGCTACCCATAAACACATAGTACAATACACCTGGAAAACAATTAGACAACAAGTTAAGTGTGATCCTTGGAGAACGATAAGAAATAAGTAACACCGAAATTTATGAATTTTGCGTTTCACATACAATTTCAGGCCATTTTCTTCGATTGGCAAAATGTTGGTGTAATTATTGAAATTATGCAGCAATTCATTTAGCTCGAAGTTAATCCCAATTGTGATTAACAAAAAAAATATTGAATATCATTTTGAGACCCTGAACATCGCTTACCAATATTAACCGAGGTCCCGAACAAGGCGCGAGCAAAGTTGGGCATCATGACAGTTGTGGAATTGTAGTTGACATAATAGACCATCAGCAGGGGCAATGTGGCTATCGTGGGCAGGAGCAGCTTGTGCCGCCAGCGCAGATCGAGCACGTCGTCGGCAAAGCCTAGAAATATCATGCAGCATATCGACAGCAAGGCGGCAATGAGTTCCACGAACTGAAGGAAAACATAAATAGATTAGACGCACATATCTCTAGCTGAGTCATTATCATCAACCTTATCGTGTGGGAACGTTAACGGCTTGCCGCCCGTTACTGCATCCGTGGCGGCATTTTCATCGAATGTGAATGGTATTGGGATGAAGAGAAACATGGAGATGAGAAAAACGCAGCCAATAATCACGCCATAGGATTCGGGCCTGTAAAAACTATAATGTAAACAGATTCTAGGCAGGATTAAGAACTTCACTTACACTTCTGGCTTGTCCTTTTTGCAGAGATCCCGGCCACACAAGTTGGCCTTAATGAACATCTCACGCAAGCGGGGAATCATGCGCACCGTCATCAGGTAAGCGCCCGTCGAGATCGCCACATTTACGGCAATCGCTATCATAGACATCTTTTAGGACTTGGCTGCAATAGCACTAATTAAATTAAGGTTGGTTGCGTATTCAAAACACTGCAACTGGGGCGAATCGTTGTTCTCGTTGTTGTTGTTGCAACTATGCACAGAGGTTATATAGTTATCTATCACGCGAGCATAATGCCGAAAATGAAAATTCCGGCGAGCTGCAGAAGTACACGACAATTACACGGGCAAAGACAATAACAAACACAGCTGATAATCGTGCACAGCGATATCGAGCTGTTTTTGCTTAATTTGAATGTTATCGATAACGACAGTTCAACGGAACTGATTATCTGTTAATGCTCAATTCAAATATTATCGATAAAGACAGCTCAGTGATGGCGCTTATTCAAATGAGAAATACTTATATATTTATTTAATATCAGCACTTGGTGACTGTTTACAAAGCCTGTTTCCCATTAATACATATTTAAATAATAAACATAACAAAATACTTTTTAATGTCATTTCGAGATTGGTCCAGTTTCGTCGCGACGCCCTCACTATCGCTCCCGAAAAAATGGAAACGCCTTTTGCAACTCCCCCTTGGTCTTGCAGGCCTCCACTTGAGGTAATGTCTCCACAATATTCAGTAAATATATTTGCAATTGCTGCCGTCGCTCCTCCACAAACACCAGATTCATATTGCCAAAATGTTTCTTTGGCGGAAACTCAATGGAGCTGATGCTGGGATGTGTACGCAACAATGATTTATGCAACTTATTAAATTCGTTGTAGCGTCGGAAGAGCGTCCAATGGTCCAGCTGCTGACGCATAGTGATGTGAATCTCGTAGACATAGTGTGAGCCCGAGCGTTGCGTTTTTACCAGCTTTACCTGTGGAATGGTTATCAGAAAGTTGGAGCAAAACGATGAAGCCGGATCTATGCCAGTTTCATTGAACTGCTTGGTCAAACGACGCACCAACTGTCGATTTTGTCGCGTCAATTCGGCCACGCGTGTCTCGAGCAAAGCGCATTTTTCGTTTAGCTGCATCACTTTGTCCTCCAGTACAGCTGTTTGTTGACTGTTGCCTGCGCCATTGGCCGACGACGAGGACTTGCTCCATTGCGACGAAGTGTCACTGCGATCCTCAAAGAGTTCCTGTTCCGTTTCTGGCGTTGGATAAACATCGGGCAGTGGAGTCTTGAGAAATTCAAGTTCTGGTTCAATGGGATCACATGGCGTCACACGGTCCACTTGGGTGCTGTGCTCCAGCTCCAATTTTTGTTCCACCGTATCTTTCGATATGATTTGCTGCACTTCGAGCATTTCGCGCGGACTCAACGCGCCTAGCAGATCCTCCGTGGACGTAGCACACGCAATGGGTCGCTCCACCGCCGACGCAGTACGTCCTGGCTTGCGCACAGCCACAGGAACTGGTGGAGATGAGTATATAATGGGCTCCTCCTTGACCACATTGAGAGATTGCGCAGACTGGCGTTTGGGAGCATTAAGGTCCGGGTTTTCCACATTAAGTGCAAAGAGCACATCTTGCAGACTCCCAATAATATCGGGCAGCTTCTTAGCGGCCTCCTCGTTGAGCAGCAGCGACCACGGCGTGTAGTATCGCTGGATTTGCGACTCATCACTTAGCCAGGTGAGAATATGACTGTGGAGACGTTTCTCGTTCAGCGTCGCCCGTATAAAGGCACGTCCACGTCCATGCTTGGTCCAGATCTGTTTCAGACCCTCGTACCGCTGTCGTTCGTGTGGCGTCAAGTGCGATTGGCAGAAATCCCAGAACGTGGTCTCGTTATTTGCATTGACTCCGCCCCCTCCATTGGCATTGCCGCCCAAAACAATTTCGTGCATATTTTGAAAGAGCGCCACAGCAGATAGCGGCACATTCAGCGATTGACGCAGTCCGTAGCCGAAAGTGTCTTCCAGCGCTTCGCACAGCTCCTGGACCACATCGTCACGCTCGGTGGCCAATTCGTGTTTTCCACTGTAATTTTGGCTTGTCTGTTGCGCAGTTTGCTGGAGGCGTCGGAAGATGTCCTCTCTACGCTGGCCGAAGGTGCTGCCATTTAACGCAGCACGAATGGGCTCCGGCAATGGACTTTCTGGCATTATATTCGCAGCTTTATGCACTGTGTTTATTATTGCTTGTTATTGTTTGCTCGACTATTTATTTTCCTTTGCATTGTTTTTTTTGCCAAATGTATGTGTTGAATAACGTCATCAAGAGCCAGACTTGTATATTCGATAGCATGGATAGCATTTGGATTTCCAGAGTTATATTTTAAGTTCTGAAATCATATACAAAAAAGCAAAAGCAAATAAAATAAAATTGTTACTTTTTAATTGTCTATGACATTTAATGAATAATATGCATTTCAAGTATTGATTTGACTATCGATTTTCGATAAGTTTATATTTCTAATTCGCCAATGTTGTCTTTTTTGTAATGCTTGAAGAATGCAGTAAAATCCTATGAAAAATTAAATTGTATCCAAATTTATTGCCTGTTGCAATAAAAACATGTTTATACATATAACCTATTAATTTGCCTATCGACATTCGATATTTCGTTAATTATATTTTACAGCACTAAAAACTCCACGCGATTTGCCCTGCCAACAAGTATCGGTAAATAGCAGACAAATTGGATTTACGCATCACCAATCATCGCAACACTGGCATAAAATTTGCGCGTAAAAGAATGCCAAAAACTTGTGTAAATGCTAAAAGAACGCATTAGCAAAACAACAAATGTGCCGTCAACCAGTAACCAAATAAAACTAAATATTTGCGGTGTACAATAATTGAAGCTTATCCATCTCGCGACAGCCTTTTGTCCGTTTTCTTTTGTGTTTTGCGTTCGTCGTCTGCGCGCACCGTGCGCTTCATTGACTTTTTTTGAGGCGAGTGCAAATCGCAAAAACCAAGATTTCACATCAAACAAAAATAATTTGGTATTGCTCGTAAAAGTAACAACAATTGCATTGAATGCTGTGTGTTCAAAAGATAATTTCAGTGCAGCCAATAGGCAAATCGAAGCGCTAAGAATTTCCCACAAAGAAAAGGAAGAGAACAAGCAACAGAAGGCAGAACTAGCAAAGCAGAGAAGCGAAACGAAAAGAAAAACAGGCGCTGTGTGGACCGTTCGTTGTCCATATGGTCTGCCAAAAGCAGGAGCCTGGTGAATGTGTGTGTGTGTGCAAAGCTTAACAAAAACAATAAATACAGAGTGTAGCTGCGACTGAAGAAAAAATGAATCCGGCGGAGCTGCGCATGCTGTGGATGAGCAGTCAATACAATTCGGAGCGCATTTCACTGGAAGATGCGGCCAATTTGCTCGGTCATCCGACCGTCGGTCTATCGGTCATGGAGGATATATCAACACACCAGCCCACTTTGGTAAGTGCTCCACTCCCTTTGTTGTTTTTGACCCTCCGTGTAGGCAGTGTTGTGAATGCTTGTTTTGTTAGTGTTGGATAGTTCCTCCGTCTCCCGACGCCCTTCTTGCCCATCAAACCCAAATTCTATAGGTTAGTTATTTACTTGGGAATGGGACGAATGCAATGCCTCAATAAAGTAACTAATAATGGGTGTTTTTCTGTCTCTGATTGTCAAGCTGTCAATTTGATCTCCTATTGGGGCTCCTTGAATACTAATATTCACCTGATAAACTTGTAATAATAATTTAAAATTGCGGTTGAATTGTATCTAAATTAAAGATTTTTTAAACGATTTTATGCCCACTAAAGTTACCCTTTTGTGCATAGTCTATGTGTCTTATGTGTTTCTGCTTTTGGTTTTTGCAACAATTGGAATTTGTTTACTTATTTCTTCTACTTTCTTTTCTATGATTTATGTATTGGTTACCGTTACGTTACACGTTCCGTATCCACTCTCAACTGTCAACTCTGCCAATCTCAACACAATATCAACCGACACAACCGACTCGAACTCAACACACATCAACAATATCCCAACTTCACCACAACCAACCACAATCAATTCACCACCACCACCCCAACAACTACAACTACTATCGATAACTATCGGTATGCTGTTAAAGGATATGAATCCCATGATGAGCATTGTGGGGGGCGATTTCACGGGACAAGCGGCCGCCGCTGCTGCCGCCTTGGGCGTCCAACCGGGCACCTTGATTGCCACCAACACCAATAATCTGTATGGCTTCGCGCACATGGGCGGACTGCAGCAGCAGTTGCTGCAGCATCAGACGGCCGTCTTTCAGAACTATGCAGATATTGATCCCAGCAATGTGGCCGCCCTCATGGGAGTTGACACCTCCTCCGTCACCAATGCAGTGGTGGACGATGATCAACAGCAGGTGTATGGCCATCAGCTGGACGATACTTACGATGATGGCGGTGCCAGTGGCGGAATGTCGGATCTGGAGCCCAAGCAGGAGATCATTAATATCGATGATTTTGTGATGATGAACGAGGAGAATAATTCATATGATGGCACCGATTTTATGACCTCATCGGACAAGGACATATCACAATCCTCGTCGTCGTGCATGACCAGCATGCCCAATCATGATCTGCTCGTGCCGCTGGGCGATGGTCTGTTGCATCACAAGCTGCTGGGCACCACGCATGCCATGATCAATGCAGCGGCGGCAGCAGCAGCTTCATCCGCATCATCCTCGCTGACTGGCAACAATACATTTCCTAACATTCTGGTGGCTTGCGACGAAACAACGTCCAGCGGCAAGGCTGCAGCGTTGGGTTGTGGTAAAGCAGGTGGTGGTAACAATGGCGCCAGTACCAGTTCCGGCTCCGGCTCATCAGGGATGCGGGCGCAGCGCAAGACCCGCAAAATTGAGCCAGTGAACAGGCCAGGACTTGTGCTTAAGACACCGATCGCCTACAAGGGCAACATTGATCCATCGGTTATACCGATACAGAAAGATGGCATGGGTAAGGTTCTCACTTTCCCTTTATTTTCACTGTTATACTTTATCCTATAATTTCGTTTATCAAATGGATAACTTATTGACTGACTGCATCATGAATTTGGTAGCCAAACGAAGAAAGATATAATTTATATAGCATAGCTCTTAGAAGCGTGTAATTAAACTGCTTTTCTTCAGAATTACAACGTTAAATGGCTCAAGTTGGAGTCTAACGTTTGTTAAGTAAAAACCTTGTAGTTCATTAACAGTTTTCTGAATTTGGGTTTGAACAGCGACATCTCGTAGTAAAAATTCTTAATTATTGTCGCTAATGGAGCTTCTGCTAATATTTATCATCTTCTTGCTTCGCAGCTGTTTGTGAACGCTGTGGCGCCATTGGAGTGAAGCACACGTTCTACACGAAATCGCGACGCTTCTGCAGCATGGCGTGTGCCCGTGGCGAGCTCTATTCGCTGGTACTCAATAGCAAAATGGACGTCGCCAGTAATTCGCCAGCGCCCACCCTCGAAATTTCCGACACCACAGATCAGGAACAGCAACAGGAGGTGCAACAGGAACAGCAACAGCACCAGTCGCAGTCGGATGTTGAGCTAACGTTGCAGGCGGCACATATCAAGAATGCGAATTATCGTTTTCGCATTACGGATCAATCAAAGATCACACAACTCAATGGTTTCGGCGAGCCAATGTCGCTGGGTGGCGATGCCGCCGCCAACAATGTGCAGATGGCCACAGATGAAACAATTGCTGCCCTCAATGGGGGCGCTGTGGGCGATGCTGCAGCGCCGCCTGCGGAGGCAAGCGGCAGCAGTGATGGCAACAACAGTTTTGTGAATGCGGCGCCAACGCCCAAGGCGTTGCGTCTATTTCGCGATGTCTTTCCGCAGGATGATCTGCCCCAAATTCCCAAATTCGAACGTCTTCCGGCGCCCTGTCCGCAAATGGAGAAGATAATCAGTATACGGCGGCGGATGCATGATCCAACGCACTCATACGACTGGATTCAGCGGTTAGGCAGAGAGAATTTTCAGGCGGCGCCAGTTACCTGCTTCCCCCATGCGCCTGGCTATGAGGTGTGGGACAATCTGGGCGTGGGCATGAAGGTGGAGGTGGAGAACACGGATTGCGGCAACGTGGAGATCATTCAGCCAGGACAGACGCCTACCTCATTCTGGGTAGCGACCATACTGGAAATCAAGGGCTACAAGGCGTTAATGAGCTACGAGGGCTTTGATACGGACTCCCAAGACTTTTGGGTGAATCTCTGCAATGCCGAAGTGCATTCGGTGGGCTGGTGTGCCACACGTGGCAAGCCGCTGATACCGCCCCGCAGCATCGAGCACAAGTACAAGGATTGGAAGGATTTTCTCGTGGGACGTCTGTCGGGCGCACGCACATTGCCATCGAATTTCTACAACAAGATCAACGACAGCTTGCAATCGCGCTTTCGCCTTGGTTTGAATCTCGAATGCGTGGACAAGGATCGTATCTCACAGGTGCGTCTCGCCACCGTCACCAAGATTGTAGGCAAGCGTTTGTTTCTGCGCTACTTTGACTCGGACGATGGCTTCTGGTGTCATGAGGATTCACCCATTATACATCCCGTCGGCTGGGCTACCACAGTGGGCCACAATCTGGCTGCACCACAAGACTACCTCGAGCGAATGTTGGGTGAGTTGTAAATCTATTGCTGCTCTACTGTTAGAGTCTAATCCATCTCGCTTTTCAGCTGGTCGCGAGGCCATGATAGAGGTGCATGAGGACGATGCCACCATAGAGCTTTTCAAGATGAACTTTACCTTCGACGAGTACTATTTGGATGGCAAGACGAATGGTTTTCTCGAGGGCATGAAGATCGAGGCTGTCGATCCGCTCAATCTCTCCTCCATTTGCCCCGCCACCGTGATGGCTGTGCTGAAGTTTGGCTACATGATGATTCGCATCGATTCATATCAACCGGACGCCTCAGGGTCGGATTGGTGAGCCGTCGTATTGCCAGCAGCAAATGCAAATATTTCTAACGTGATTTGATACGCATTCTAGGTTCTGTTACCACGAGAAGTCACCGTGCATCTTTCCGGCGGGCTTTTGCGACTCTAACAATATTACAGTCACACCGCCCAACAGCTACGAGAATCGCATCTTCACCTGGGATGGCTATTTGCGCGACACGGGCGCTTTAGCGGCTGGCCAGCATTTGTTCCATCGGATGGTGCCCGATCACGGTTTCGAGGCGGGCATGAGCTTGGAGTGCGCCGATCTCATGGATCCGCGTCTCGTCTGCGTAGCGACGGTGGCTCGTGTTGTGGGGCGACTACTCAAGGTGCATTTCGATGGCTGGACCGATGAGTATGATCAGTGGCTGGACTGTGAGTCCGCAGACATTTATCCCGTCGGCTGGTGTGTGCTCGTAGGTCACAAGCTCGAGGGACCGCCGCGTGTGTCGCATCAGCAGCAGGCGAAGCCAGCGCCCAAGCCCAAGGTGCAGCGGAAACGCAAGACAAAGAAGGGAGGCAATGGAGCAATTGCAACTACAGCGGCAGCAGCCAGCAACAAGCAGCAGCAACCACATGACAACAACATGCAGACAGGTGAGTTTTTTTTGATGTTGCTGAATTTATTTTACTTTTACATTACTTGATTTTACTTTGCAGTAAAACCAAGAACGATTGCGCTGAAGACGACGCCGCACTTGCCGAAGCTGAGCATTAAGCTGGAATTAAAGCCGGAGCATCATAATGCCGCCTTCTATGAGAACAATCAGCCCGAAGATGAAGACGAGGATGATGGCGTGATCGAGGATGATGTCGATGGCGATGGCAGCACCAGTCACATGTCCGAGCAGTCGACAACGCATTCGGAGCAGCTAATGGCCATCACTGCCGGTGCAGCTGTAGCAGTAGCAGTTGGAGCTACAGCTGGAATAGCAGTTGGAGGAGCAGCAGCAGCCAGCACGACGGTAACGCAGCCCGCAGCCGGCGGCAAAACAATGGTAAAGAAATGTTCCACTACTAAATCACCTGCGCCACCAACTGTGGGTCGCAAAGCCACTAGCTACATTGCGGTGAGTACTTGTGGGATAATAGTGCGTAATAGTGCTTGTAGAACCTGCAGACTGCCTGCTCGCCTTTCTCTCCGCCTGCTCGCCCCACTCGAAACCGACTCCAGCTGCAGCTCGACACACATTTTGTACATAACAAAAAAGAAATCGATTACCAAGAAAACCTTCATATCAAATCAAATTTGCAATTTGTATATAACTTGTATATATATATATATATGTTTTACGCACTGTTATTTTTGGTACTTGCAACTCAAAATCATCCACAACCCACACACACTCATCCAGCTAGTTGCCTGTAATCCCAGCCACAATATCTGCTTACTCAGTTAATTGATATTCTACTCCCTTGCATCCACAGAACTCGTCAGTCACCAACAGCAAGTACATTCCCCGTCTGGCTGACATCGACTCTAATGAGGCGCAACTGGAGCTGATGCCGGAGTCGTGGAATGTCTATGATGTCTCACAGTTTCTGCGGGTCAACGACTGTACCGCCCACTGCGACACCTTCAGTCGCAACAAAATCGATGGCAAGCAACTGTTGCAATTGACCAAGGACGACATCATGCCACTGCTGGGAATGAAGGTGGGACCAGCGCTGAAAATCTCCGATTTGATTGCACAACTCAAGTGCAAGGTAAATCCCAGCAAGGCTCGATCACACAAGACCAACAAATCACCATTTTTATAGTGCGGAATCACAACATCTCCCAACAAATCAAAAGAGAAACACAAGCAGAAATGGAAATCGAATCCATGTTTAACAAAGCCAAGCGTCGTAGTTACTAAGTATATTATATATATATTTTTTTTCTCAAAAAAAAAAAAAGAAGAGAAGCGAACACGAATGTTATCACCGATTATCAGATTATGATTCTATATAGCTGTATATATATAGATACATATATATGATACAGTATTTTGTTAGCACTTGAAATCGAAACACATACGTTGCCTATAATGGATTTCGTGTCCATATACAGTTTGTATAACTAACTCAAGTCTCACAGCGCGTTATATAACTAGATATACAGATAAATATATACATAGAGATATATATAGTCTTTAGTCTTTAGCGTACACTCATGTTATCAGTCAGAGTTTCTATTAATGGGGATAAAACATTTTTATCATACACACAACTAAACACACAAAACCATATTTTTATATTAAGAACAACACACACAATTGATGTTAGGTTTGCTAATTGTATATAGAAAAAAATAAATTGTATTCTTCAGTCGTCGTCGCCTCATGCCAGTAAAATAACAAAGCAGGCAGCTTCTCATGAGCAAAACGCATCCAGTTAAGCCAGAGCAGCCACAGCTCCTAGTCCGTAAGCCAATTAATAAACAGCCCGACCAGCAAGTAAGCAAGCGTCCCCAACGTTTCTAATTTTTACTTTGAATCCTGCAATTTGCATGAATTAAGTACGTACTATATACACATAAATACTTCGAGTGAAGGCAACCTTAAAATTAGAGTAAACTTGTACGTAGGTAAACATAAGAAATATCAGTTAATAATGTCTAAAACACATATACCTAATAAAAACGAATTCAAAATTGCAACTACACTTAGCAAAATGTCGTCAATTATTTATTGCAGCATCGACGAAATTCACCTGTCTGATTTTCTGAGTACCAGGCGCACAGAATCAGAAAACAGGCGATGGCGGAAAAAGTTCAAAATTCAAATTGCGCGCCTGCGCCCAGCGTTTGCGAAGTGCCGCTGCTGGCCGCAACTCCAATTTTGCCCCTGTCATATTTTCTGAGTACCAGGCGAACAGAATCAGAAAACAGGCGATTGCGGAAAAAATTCAAAATTCAAATTGCGCGCCTGCGCCCAACGTTTGCGAAGTGCGCTGCTGGTCGCAACGCCAATGTTGCCCCTGTCGTATTTTCTGAGTACCAGGCGAACAGAATCAGAAAACAGGCGATGGCGGAAAAAGTTCAAAATTCAAATTGCGCGCCTGCGCCCAGCGTTTGCGAAGTGCCGCTGCTGGCCGCAACTCCAATTTTGCCCCTGTCATATTTTCTGAGTACCAGGCGAACAGAATCAGAAAACAGGCGATTGCGGAAAAAATTCAAAATTCAAATTGCGCGCCTGCGCCCAACGTTTGCGAAGTGCGCTGCTGGCCGCAACGCCAATGTTGCCCCTGTCGTATTTTCTGAGTACCAGGCGAACAGAATCAGAAAACAGGCGATAGCGGAAAAAGTTCAAAATTCAAATTGCGCGCCCAACGTTTGCGAAGTGACGCTGTAAAATAGGTCTGTTAAGGGTCGCTGTTAAGTGCTTCTGTAAGGCTGGTCTGTTATGGAGTCCTGTTAAAATTGCCGCTGCTTCGAACGCCAATTTTGCACCTGACAAACTTTCTGAGTACCAGGCGAACAGAATCAGAAAACAGGCAATGGCGGAAAAAATTTAAAATTCAAATTGCGAGCCTGCGCCCAGCGTTTGTTATTGGATTCTAATCACTGGTGTAAACTTTGCGCATGCGCTGTTCAGCTTCAGTCAATGATTTCCAATTGGAAGTTACCACAATTATCATATCAAATGGCTTTTGTAGCTGCTCAACAACTTTCAATAGATTGATTTATTATTATTATATTATTATGTTTTTGTATGTTTTTTTTTGCTGATATTAATACATTATTATTACAACTATGGGCTTATGAGTCTAGTTTACAATTACGTTTGGTGGCTATTTATAGTATTTTTAATATATATTTGATAATTATGCTAAGTTTTTGATTAAACATTTTTTAACACGCACACCAACAATGCTTGTCGTCGTTATTGGCGCTAAGCTTCTCTGTGTGTGGGTGTGAATACGACTATGTGAGTGTGTACTTGTGATTAGATGTGTGTGAGGAGTGCAAATGCAAATATGTATGTACATATACTTGTGTGAGTGTGTGTGTGTATGTAACTGCCATAACCGTTAATAAGAGCGTTTAAGGAAAAGAGAAATTACAGATAAACAAAGATGCCTATATACAGGGTGTTTTGTCCAGCTCTTATAATAAGTATATTCTAGCTTATATATGTAGATATATATATATATATATAGTGTGTGTAGAAAGTTGAGGCAATTTGCGCTAAAAAGTTATTTTCTTGCAAGTAATTCCTTCTTTTAACTATGTGTGTACTTGTAAAGGCCTCAATAACAACTTAATGCGATAATAATAAAAATAAAAAAATACTAACATTTACATACAAAAGTGTTGACGAATAAATATGAATACGAAATGAATATGATGAATGTAAAAATTGCTTTTATATGGAGATGAGGAGGCGAAGAAGGGAAGAGTATGTGATGCCTCGATTGCGAATGCGGTTAGGGTGTTTGAGCTTCTCTAAGACATAGTTCACGTGCTCGTGGAGTAAAGAAATATAGACGACGCATTAAAAGAATAAATATTAAATTAATAGCCGGGCATTAATCAACAATTTAGACAGCTGCAGCAGCTGTTGCTGTAGTTGCTGCAGTTGGAGCTGCTCCAACGCTAGGTCGTCGCTTCTTGATTGGCGGCGGCGTTTCAGATTCAATCGCTGGTGAACTGCTCTCAGCGACTTCGACTGCTGGTGACTGCAACTGCGGCTGCTCCACGGCATCCGCTGTGCTGCGGCGCTTATTGCTAGGACTGCTATTGGTAGCGGGTGGCGAAGCGCTGTTGATTGAGATGCCGCTGGTGATTTCGGTGACCAGATGCGCCTCCAAGGAAGGCGGCAGCAACGGTGACAACGGCATCGAATTCAGATCGCATGCATCGTCATCGCTGACCACCACATTGGCAAAGAGATCAGCGCTTCGTCCAGCCGCCAGCTCAACCACATCGTCATCATCGTCGTCCTCCTCGTCGTCATCGTCGCTGAAATCATTGTCCCAACAGACCTGTGCCCCGGGAAACACATACGAGCTGTGCTTGCTGTGGCAATAGAAGGTGCCAGGCTGCAATCGCTCTGCAGTCGTCTGACGCTTGCGCTGTGGCGGCGTGGGTGTTAAGCTGGGCGCCGCTGTCTTGGTTTCCAACACCACATTTGTGTCCATGGTGCCGCCATAGGCGTGTGTGTTGTTGCTGGCGTTGGAGAACTCGCCCTGCTCGATGCCGCTGTCCTTGGAGGAGTCGATCGATAGATGGCGATAGCTGGCTGTGGTGCTGCTGGCGGAGATGGAGCTGCTGCTGCCGGCGCTGATGGCAGGCGGTGGGACGAGACGATCACTGAGATCACTCAGGGCCGCCGTCTCATTCAGCTCGACGAGAATATCACTCTTGATGCGCTCGATAGCCGCATTGCGATCATCGACGATCGTCTGCTGTGGCTGCGGCTGCTCTGTTCGCTTGCCCGCCACCGTTGCTCCTGTGAATGTGGAAGACTCGAAGCCGCTGTCGGAGCAGGTGCCGGCCGAAGAGCCAAGCAGATAATCCGCCGATCCATTGGACTTGATGGACTGTGTGTCCGTGTCCAGTTGCGATGGTTGTTCGCTCTCCGAGCGACAGTGTCGATGATGATGATGATGCAGGTGGTGATGATTCAAATAGTAATCTGCTGGCGGCATTAGCTCCTTGGATTCATGCAGCACAGCGTCGTCGCAGCACAGCTGTCGCCAATCGTCGTTGTCGGCATTGTCATCGTTGCTGCCGCTGCCTGACAGACGATGGCAGATCTGATTGATGATCACATCCGAGTCGCCCAGCAGCTCCACGTCGAACTTCAGATGGTGCAGCTGTTCGCGGTTGATGAGAATCTGTGGCACCGTTGCCGGTATGCTGCTGGGAATGTGGGCGACGGGACGCACTTTGAGCGAGGAGCCGATCACAATCAGCAGATCGCACTTGTCCTTGTCCGTGGCCATCACCGTGTGATACTCATCCGGCAAACCTGCAAGCCAAAAACAACAAATTATAACAATATTGAAGAGAGGACAGACGGTTAAGATCAAAAGTTGTATTATAGAAATTACAATATAATTATATTTAGAGTAATTTAATATTTGCTCAAATAAAACTTTAGTGTAAAAAAATAACTTGGAATAAATGTATATAATTAGGAATACCGATTTCATTATAATACTTTCATTAGGATTTGAAACATGATCGGCAAAATTAATCCATAATTTCTTTTGAACCAAAAAATGAAAATCACTATCCCATACAAAAAAGGATATAATTCAATTTGTTCAGTCTATTTTTGTAATTTAAAAAACAAAAGGGTAATTTCCATGATCAAAGTGTGCTTACCTTCGCCAAAGAAGACAATGTCGGGCTTCATGATGCCATTCTCGACGAGTTGCTTCAGCTGCTCCTCGGTGACCGCCACAGAGGCATCCACGCTGTGCTCCACATTAGGCTGGCACTGCGGACAGACCGGAATGCGCTGGGCAAAGATGTCCGCACGCAGAGCATCCGCATTGCACTTGTACTTGCACTTGGTGCACGACGCCGTCGAGAAGGAGCCGTGGCATTCGATCACACGTTGAATGCCCGCCACACGCTCCAGCGTATCGATGTTTTGCGTGTAGTTGCGCAACAGTTTGCCCTTCGTCTCCAGCATCTTGATGAATCGATGGCATGGCGACGGCTTAAACTCACCCGGATAAATCTCCCGAGCGAATTTGTAGAACGGTCGCGGATCACGCTTGAAATAGTTAATGTCAAACATGGCCTGCGGATCGGGCAGATCGGGAAAATCGTGCGCGAGTCGCGCATAGATGCCGTTGGTGGAACGGAAATCGGGTATGCCACACGACACCGATACCCCGGCTCCAGTCAGCACAATGATCCGTTTCGAGTGCTGCACCAATTCGATGACATCGTCAAAGGTGTTCACGTTGCTCAGCTTGTTGCGTCGCTTCGGTTCGTTCAACAGATGCGACAGATAATCCCACAGCACCGACTCATCGATGTCCGCCGGCAACTCGGAGGCAAACTGCGGCATAATGCTGGCAATCACCTGGCGGGGCATCCGTCCAAATGCCGAGTGGAACTCGCGTTGCTGCTGCCAGCGCTGCTTCCAGTCGCTCTCGCTGGCCGAGGAGCAATCGGTCGAGCTAGAGGAATCGTCGTCGTCATCGCTGTTGGCCCAGCTGCAAATAAATACGGCATTTCAATCAAAATATTCACAATTTACATGGTTCGCATTTCAACTTTTATTGCAATCTTTAAATGTTTATCTTATCAAATTAGCATCATTTATATTTTATACTTTTACTTTACTCAAAATATTGAGTAAAGAAAGAAGAGCTCCCTAAATAATTGTATTTTAATTTATTTGTCTTTCAACAACATATGTTTTTTTAACTGTTGCATATTTTAAATTGCAACTTTTTAATCTATTTATTATTGTTGACATCTAAATATTATAAAAAATTCAAATTTGGCCTTTTTAAATATGTTGGATTTGAATATAAATGGGTAATTCTTATTCAATTAAACAATTTTGCGAGATACAATTGAAAACTATTTCGACTGTAGCTTCGATTTCGAATACACAAAAATATCCACTCCCAAAATATTAAATATTTTCAAATCAGTTCAATAAATATTTTAATTTTATTTATTTAATAAAATATAGTCTCTTAAAATATGTTAAATTTAAAATTATTTAATTAATTACTACCTCGACTTGTAATCCTCATTGTCATCCTCGTCGTCGTCATCTTCTTCGTCCAGCTCGGAGCAGGATTTCTCAAGACGTTTGCTCGTCGGCTGCTCCATTAAATTGTCTGTCAATTTTTTGGCGTTTTGATTGGCGCCAATTTCTTGTTCTGCCATTTGAGGCAATGTTTTTGTTTTGATTTCACTATTTGCTTTTGGTTGCGGTTCGCTTGTTGCTGCCGTTGCCGCGGCCGCGGCCGCTGATGATGTTGTTGCTGCTGCTGGCTTCATGTTGTTTGTTGACAGAATTTCAGCGCCAAAATCAAAATTTGTCGACGATCGCTCAAACATAATTAATGCATCATCATCGCGCTGCAAATTCACATCGCAGACATCGGCCAGCTCTTTGGCATTGATGTGGCCGAGTCGAATGTCCATGTCCTCATACTTTTCCATAGTTTTTCCAGGCGCAACACTCAGTTTTTCTCGGCCGTTCGTGTGTTGCTTTCGTCTGTGTGTCTGCTTCTTGCCACACACACACTCACACAGGCGCAGACACGCACACTCACACGCACAGCACACACCACCACAGCACAATCGAGTTGTTTCGATTTCTTCTTTTTGCTTTCACGCTTTCCGTTTTCTCCGCTCTTTCGTTGATACACACACAAAATTTTTACGTCTCTACTTTGCATCCATTTTTACTTGCGTGAAAAAAATCTCCAGTTGTCAATTAAGCGCAATTTTTTTTCGCTTACGCACTTTTTTCGACTTCAAATTAATTTTTTAATAATTTAAAATTTTTTCAACTATTTTTTAACGAAAAATTTGCGTAAAATTTGTACGTAATCTCTGGAAAATTTTCCGAAGATATGACGTACAAAACGTCTAGTGAGCCCAAAGCGAACGTTGGAATAAATCGTTAAATTTCACCACGCCCAACGTGTACTCGGACTGGCTACGTGCGATGATGAGTCATTTAGTTTTTTGGCTTGCAGCGCATTTGGTCACACTACAGATTCGTTTGCCATTCACACAAAACATCCAAGTCTTAGATTTATTAAATTATGTTAGGCCAGGTCAAAAATAATGTTGTTCAGTTTATTGCAATGCAATAATTTTATTTTACAAAAAAAATATTATTAACATGTATATTAAAATGGTTAAAATGGCGATGCAGTTCTAAAACCTAAACAAACTAAAGTACGTATATTGATTGTTTCTGACCAGAAGGCAGCTAAAGTCAGTAGCAGTAATTTAATTACACTTATTTAGAAGGCGCCAAATTAAGTTTCCGCAGTAAGTTTACCATCAGATTGTTTTAAATAAAAAAAAACTGCAAATTACATATTTCAACTGCATCGCAAATAGTTGAGCAGTTACAAGCCAGAATGTATTGCATACTTTTGTGGGAACAGAACAGCTGTTTTTACAGCTGTTTTGTTCGGCTTCCCCTGGAAAGTGGGGCGAACAACAACACTAGCTCATCAATTGGAAAATAACAAAAACAGACGCAAAACACAAAGTCACAGCATTATGTTTTGAAAAATTATCGTGTGACATTAGATTAACACAATTTAGTATAGCTACAATGTGTGCTTAATTTAGGGAGTAAATGGACAAATTGGATTTATACGGGGTTCTTGGCGTCGCCAAAGATGCGTCTTCGGAGGAAATAAAAAAAGTATGAACGATTTTTCTTATACTCCGCTTTTTACTCACCCACTATTTGTTGCTTTGCAATTAGAATTATCGCAAATTGGCCAAAGAGTTTCATCCGGACAAGAATCCCGAGGCGGGTGACAAGTTCAAGGAAATCTCTTTCGCCTACGAGGTGCTTTCTGACCCGGAGAAGCGTCGCATCTACGATCGCTACGGCATCAAAGGGCTGCAGGAGGGTGCCGAGGGTCACACCGATGCCTCGGACTTTTTCGCCCAGTGGTTTCCCTTTGGCGGCGCTCCGTCCGGCGAACGCAGTCGACGCGATGGTCGCGTTCTGTTGAAGTTGGAGGTAACGCTGGAAGAGATCTATGTGGGCAAGCAGCAGAAGCAGGTGCAGTACAAGCGCCAGAAGCTGTGCGACAAGTGCCAGGGCGACGGCGGTCCCAAGGAGGCGCGTGTGGAGTGCGAAGCCTGCGGTGGCGCTGGACACACGGCCGCCTTCACTTTCATGGGTTTGAGTGCCTTTGATGCGGTGAGTAGACCGATTAAACTAATAGAATTACAATTAACAATGCTATTTATTCAGGTGTGTCCGACCTGCGATGGCAGGGGATTCACCATCAACGAGAAGAAGCGCTGCAAGCTGTGCACGGGCAGCGGCTTCGTGGAGCAGCAAATGCAACGCAACGTGGACATTGAGGCGGGAGTGCCGCACATGCTGAAGCTGCCGTTTGCCAAGGAGGGCCATCAGCTGCGCAGCGGCGAGTTTGGAGATCTCTATGTGGTCCTAGTGCAGGCCGAGCACACGCTGTTTCAGCGTCGTCATGCCAATCTGTATATGCACGACTTGGAGATCAATATTACCGAGGCCCTTTGTGGCTATACGTATTGCTTTAAGCATCTGGATGGACGCAACGTGTGCATGACAACGCAACCGGGTGAGGTGCTGCGTCACAATCATATCAAGATGGTGCGCAATGGCGGCATGCCAGTGTTCCAGAAGCCCGTCGATCACGGCGATCTCTATGTGCAGTTCAAGGTACAAATGCCGCCCAACGATTTTGCCACCCAGCCACAGCTGGCCCTGCTGGAGGATCTGCTGCCGCCACGTGAACGCACCGTTGTGCCCACTGGCGCCGAAGAGGTCAACATGACCGATTACAAGCCGGGAGCGCGCCAGGCACGCACAGATACCGACGACGATGACGATTACAATGGGCAGTCGCCGCACTTTGAGAGCGTTCAATGCCAGACAACTTAGTTGTGGGCATCGGCATATCCATGGCTGTTACAGTCGCAGTATCTGCTCATCGATGGCTGGCGATTGCTTCCCAGGCTGGGCGTCGATGAGATGTGCTTCTTGGTGCCGCTAGTCGTCTTGCTATGCATAGTATTATTTTTCATACAGGAATGTTTGCTGTGAACTCGAACTCGGCGCGTGATCCCAAAAATTTTTAGTCATCACTTTTACTTAGGTCAACCCTCTCCCAAGGAAACTGATAAATTAGCTTAGCTAAAGTGCAATATATGATTGTCATAGTGTTATGATTAAAGACCCCTTCTACTCCCACTATAATACTTATATTCGAACTGTTATCATTTAACTTGCAAGTTAGCAGCTAATCCTAAACAATAACCAAAAGAACACGAGCACTGAATGCTTCGGCATGCCGAAGCATAAATATTCTGGCAGAGTGAAGTCATCATATTAATGCTACTATTTAATATAGTAGTACGATTTTAACTGAACAATGGGTTCCAAATCGGGGACAGTTTCTCCTATTGAATGTTAATTTTTGAACAATAGTTGCTATATCAACTATATTCAAATTATAGTATTATTTGCTATTAATAACTACAGTCTTCTCTGCTTGGGTATTACATTATCGTGGTGAGATGGCTTAAATATTACTAAATACACATAATAAATATGCCTTAAAGCTTGGTTGCCAACTAAAATCTCATATAATAGTAATGATATATGTTTCTAGATCTAATTCCTAACTTATTGCAATTGGTTCATATACATATTAAAATGTCAAATCTACGTCAAATCCTGTTGGCTCAGCCTGGGCTTCTTTCTTTCTATGTTTCTTCTTTGATTTATGTGACTTGTGGTTGAGCTCGGGAATGTGTTCCTGCTGTTGCTTGCTGGAGACCCGCAGATCAAGTGCAGCAACAACATCCGCCTGTGGATCCGAGTCCTCCTCCTGCTGTGGTAATGCCAGCATATGCTGGTCGGAGCTATTCGATTGCATCTCGCCGCAACGCATCGTCCTGGCATCGGCTGCCTGCTCGGCGCTGACCTTCATCAGCGTGAGATACTGATTGTACTTGGCGTAGTTGCGTCTGCCGGTCTCGTCGTTCATCAGCACCTGGGCGTGCTCATGCGACTTGTCGCGCATCGTCTTCAGACGGATGTGCTTGGTGATGTCCCAGCGCCAATTGGAGCGATACGAGCACAGCGAGCACTCGAAGGGCTTGCGGTTCAGATGGCCCACGATGTGGACGTGGAAACGCGAAGCGGTCGCTGCCCAAAACGTGCAGTGCGGACACTTGAACACCTTCTTCAGTGCATCCGAATCCTCGGGCTGCAAGGGCTCTGTAACCTAATTTAGTTTGCAAATCAAATCAATTCCATCAGCTTAGAATTATTGCGAGCTTACCTCGCCATAACCAGGCGCTGTTTCGACGCCGTAATAACTCGTCCCGTCGTGACAATCCTCCTCGTTGGACTCCTCCTTGGTGACGTCCATGTCGCAGTCCGGAGTTGTGGTGCTGCGCAGCGATGGCTCGCAATGCTTTAGATGGTGCACCAGCTCCGTGGCATTCGGCAGCTCCGGCGATTCATAGTACTTCTCCGGACTGGAGCAGGCATCGATCTTGACGGCAGCCAATTCGTCAACTGGTTGCTGCTGCTCCTGCGTTAAGCGTCGCATGGCCACATGGTGATTCAGTTCGTGTATGGTTAGAGATTGCTTGATGTTGGTGCTGAAATCGCAGACGCCGCACTTGAAAGAGCCGTTGGCGCCATGGTTCTTGGTGTGCCTGTCCAGATTCCATTTGTACGGCGAATGGAAGTCACAGGAGCCGCACTTGATCAGCGGCATCGAATGGTACTTGACATGCTTCTTGAACCTGGCACGGATCGGCGTGCTGTAGGAGCATTTCAGGCAGTGATATTGCATTGCCCTGTTGCTGGCCGAGAGATCAAGGGCCCCCGTCTCCTCGACTGGCGCCAGCAGCTCCTCTGAGTCCGAGCTGCTGGGCTCCGCATCGCGTTCCACATCCTCAGCGGAGGAGGACGGAATTGTGGGCGCCAGCATGCACAACTGGAACTCAAAGGCCATAGAGAAGATGTTGCCGCTGCGTGCAACCAGAGCCTGCAACTGCTGCAGCTGCTGCTGGCGATTGAAGGCCTCCACATTGTTGAGCAACTGCTGCTCCAGCGTCTGCAGTTCGCTCTTCAGCTGCGTCAGCGATGGAGCACTTGGAGCGACGTGGGCTGCAACAGCGGCAGCTGGCATCTCGATGCTCTCCTCGAGGCGTCGCTTGCGTGCCTCCCGGTTGCAGTGACGTCGCCCGGCCAGACTGCTGGTGTCGTCGTCGGAGCAGCCGTGCACCATCTTCATGTGCCGCACCAGCTTCTGGAAGTGACGCGAGGCATAGAGGCACAGTTTGCACTCGTTGATCACAATCTTCTCGCCGTGCACGTCGCGCAGATGCGACAGATGACTGCGCGGATTCTGCGTGAAGAAGGCGCAGCTATTGCAGCTGTAGTTGCGTCTGATCTTGCACTGCGGCAGCTCCTCCTCAGCCCTCACATCCACTGGCAAATGTGGCGTCGTCAGAGGCAATGCTGGCAACGGCAGCGACATGGTGCGATTGTTGAGCAGCTGCAGCTGTCGTTCCAAGTGCTCGGCATCCAGTAGCGGATAAGTTGTGGCCATGGCTGGCACAATCTCCTGCAGCTCGTTGGCATCCATGCCCGTTTTGTAGACGGTGACGCCGCTGACCAGGCTGCGCACCAGCAGCTGACCGCCAGCACGCTCCACCATCGATGGTAGTTCCATGATTAAATATATCTCCAGTCACTCGCTTTATTTATGTGTAAAATAAGTTCACGTTTTTTGTTCACTCTTTTTATTGTTCACGTTTTCTTTTTATTTCGAAGCGAACACGTCGAGAGCTCAGAACAAAATAAACCACGTTGGGCACCGTCAAAGCAATGGTCGACTTTGTGTTTTTGTTGTCGATTTAGGACTGACAGAAAAGGCTACTGTGGTCCCCGGAAACAATCAGAGCGGTTCTTTCGACTCCCATGGCAAAGTCTACGTCTTTATCTGTCGTCTGTCAACAGTCTGGTTCGATTTGACCGAAATACTCGCACCAACTAAATATGCTATGAATTCTTCGCCTGCTGGAACTAAATCGAACTACTTGTAATCTGCAGGTGACACTTTAAGTGGAGGAACCATTAAAAATAAAATAAATGAGTGAAATAAAACTAAGGTGAATTGCGTGGAAAGTTGGAAATCAATAAATTTTCTACAGCGACAGTATTGCAGATTCCCGCGAGCCAAGCGAACTTAAGAAACTGATTGAGAAACGAGTAGAAACCGAGAATTCTAAATTAAGCTTGATATGAATACTTATTGTAATAAAGAAGATGGACAAATTCAACATACTGTAAATAATAGTAGTTATAAATAATTTCAATAATTATATGTAGTTTAAACCGAACGAAAATACCGAAATTACAAAGATGTACAAATTCTCTACGATCTCCAAACCCAAGAATTAATTAAAAAATTGTAATTAAATAAGCGTAAAAACTCATTACTGTTCATAAAGTTCAATGAGAAATTAAAATACATTGATAAGGAAAGCATATATTAAAAAAAAGACATATTGTCAGCAGAAATTGCAAATTTTCAAAAGCAAAAACTTAAATTATCGGCACAAATAGCAAATTATAACAAAAAAATGATATTGTATAGCCAATATATAATGGAAAAAATCTTTTTGATCAAAATGATATCTTGTTGTGAGATAAGAAATAACAAGTTACAGTAGTTAAAACTACAAAGTTCGTAGGCCAAAAAGAAAATAGTTTCGAGAAACAATGATATAAAACTAAGGTTTCTCTTTTCAAAAAAAAATACTTCAGAGTAATTATCGTTATGGCAAGTAAGTTGTACTCACCCCACCACAAAGTCAACTAATTACAATGCCTTAACTACTGTGCATGCGACTTAAAGCTACTCTGCCGTGCTCCTAGCTTTCCTTCTCCTCCGCGAACTGCAGCGGCAACAACATCAGCGAGAATCGTTTATCGATGTACATCTCGTGCGAGCTGAAGTTGAAGAGCGGCGGCAAAGCAACGCCATTTGGCATCGAACGCTTCAGCAGTTCCATGAGACGCAGTTCGTCGAAGCTGGCATGGGCACAAGCTGCCAGCGGAGAGATGCGAGCTCCGGCATCGTAGACCAGACAATTGTTGAGCAGCTCCTGCAAATCCAGTGTCACATCTGTATTGAGCAGCAGCGGCCAATTGGGGTGTGTTTCAACTATCACCTTAGAGACGCCGCTGGCATCCATCAGGTGTGGCGCCTGCTCCAGTCCAAAGGTGCCCAGCACCAGGATGAAGTGCAGCAGCTGCTCCCGATCGCTGCCGCAGGGCTCAAACAGTGGCCTGCCATTGATGACCTCCGCCAGCACACAGCCGGCACTCCAGATGTCCGCCGACTTGCTGTAGGCGGGACAGTTGCCAAACAGTTCGGGCGCACGATAGAGACGCGAAACTTCGTCGCTGGCGTTGTCGCTTTGGCTGCTGATGCTTGGCGAGATTTGCGGCTCTTCCACGAAGATGGCGCTGCCAAAGTCGCTCACACGCAGATTCATTGTGAGCGGATCGATCAACAGATTCTCGGGCCTGATGTCGCGGTGGCAAATGCCATGCGAGTGCACAAAGGCCAGGGCACGAAACAACTGATAGGCTATGATGCGCACATAGGTCAGCGGCATGAAACGCTGCTGCTGCTCGTTGATGTAGTCCATCAGGGACATGGGCATGTGATCCAGCGCCAGCAGCGAATACTTCTGATTATGCTGCCCCAAATACACGTGAATGTTCATGTGCAGCTGCACAATGTTGCAGTGATCCTTCAGGCGATTCAAAATGTCCACCTCGCGGTCCAGGGGATCGTGCAGCACCTGCTTGACGGCCACCAGACGCTGCGATTTATTGAGACGCGCCGCGTAGACAATGCCAAATCTGCCGAGGCCAATCGGTTGGTGGACAGTGATCGAGGTCCACACTGGCTGCTGATCGGGGCCCTCAGTCACCTTGGCTATGTAAATGGTGCCGGTCGGAATTAGCTCCTGATCCTTGGCGGAATATTCGTCTGCTGTGTTGAGTTCAAAAGCATGGGGAGAGTTTTACGCTGCTCTTTCGCTTGATTAATTCACTTTGCTTACTGCTTACCCATTTCGCTTAGTTTCGGATTTATTAAATCGATTTGACAACTGCTGCTGCCAATTCAAATAGTTTCGACAAAATTGAACGTCAAAACATTAAAATCGTTCAGTGTTCACAAGCTTTCTTTCTGCAGCGAGTATGGTCACCCTAATACTTGCAGTCGATTATTTTATGTTTGTGATCACCGCTTGTTACAAATCGAAGTTCATTTGAATTTATGCAATGCATTTGTTATTAACTGCTTTTCTTTTACCGGTCTGGCAACTTAATCTAATGCAATATTGATATGATTTTATATAATTTTAATTATTATTTAATTTGAGGTTTTTTTTCCTTCTCTTTCTCGACCGGGTTAGTTGTTTGGCTAGTGCACTTTGATTGGTCAGAAAATATTTATGTTTTTTCTTTAATTTTTCGATGGAAATATTCGTTGACCGCAAAAATTTATATTTTTTTGGCTTTTCAGAAAATAAATATGGGTTTCTTTAATGGTCATTTGAAAGAATCTTTGGGGTATCAATATATTGTATTAATATATGCAATATACATATGTATGTACATTTGTTTGTGTTTTTAGCAGCTTGTACGATTCTTTTTTGGAGCCACTGTATGCACGTTTTACTTCATGCAGCTGACAGTTTATTTCAACCAAATAGTAGGAGCATCAAGCACTGCGCTGACTTTAATGAACCTATTTATTTAATAAACTGTTCATATGATTTTCCTATAAACTCACTACGTATACTAACATACATATGTAGTTTTCTAAAATTAAGATTTATCATATAAAATCAAAAGTTACATAAATGATGTCATTTTTATTTTGCGAACACATAATTGACAGTATGCATTTAAACTATTATCCATTGGGTCTGCACTTGGACTATTGCCAAACTCTGTCCAACGCCTCGACCATGACGATGCTATTGCCTCGGATTACCACCATGCCAATGCTGTTCTTCTTCTTCTTGGTGTCCTCCACCGTGTTCTCCAGCACCACGTTCATGAAGGGATCGAATCCGCGCAGAATGCCGCTGACTGTGCGGCCGCCACTCAGCTTCAGCATTACTTTCATGTGCATGTACCTTTTCAGCTCTGGAGCATGCGCTTTCGACATTTTCTGTTCTAATTTTAATCAAAATACAAGAATGCGTGCGAATCAAGCGAGCTTGTTGATGCGTCAATGAATAGGGTGACCGTTTTTTAATTCGACGCATCGTGTCGCGATAGATGTGGTGAATAACCATCTTGATAAAATGGTGAGCTTCAATCGAAGCGTTGCCAGAAGAAATAATTGGCAGACGGCACAAGAAGAAATAAACAAACAAATAAGAACACGTTTTTTCGGGTTACCATTTTAAACGCGAATGCGTTATTGAATGTCATTAAAATATGGATTATTGGAATAAATTGTATAGATATAAAATATTATAGACAGAAAAAAATGTAATATTATAATCAAAATTATTGTGAGTTTTGGATTTTTAATTGTTGTCTATTTTATTTAAAATTGTTGTGAAGAAATTAACATTAAAGGTGCTATCGTTTAGACTGCAGTTTGAAAGAATGTCGTCAATCAGAGCAAAGAACTTTATATATGTATATAATCTTATTATAATATTAACAATGATATATTTTCTTGTAGCCTCTCAAAATGAAAGACTTCAACTGAAGTGGTAGGTGAAAGTACTTAAAAAAAACATTTATAGACTTAAGAAAATGAACATATTTACAATCCACATGTTTTAAATTCAATTTTCAAACGTAGCCAAGACATTTTGTATTAGATATTTGTATTATTGTAGAAGAAGTATTCCTAAGTAACTAAGTAATATTACTAAATATTTATTTCTACAAAAAATAAATAAATAATAATTATTTCAATAAATAAAAACTATAACTTATTTTTGTAATTAGGTTGCAAAACATTGCTTAAACATCTCATGAGAATATTACAAAATAGCGCTACGAAATGCAAGAATGCAAAGCACATTATTTGCTTAGTTTGTTTTCTTGTGACTTGCGACTATGAAATGGATTATGGGTTTAAGTCTGTCTCGGCTGCGATAGCTGTCGACAGCGACACTGTTATTATGGCGAATTTGGATTGGGGCTTTAAGGCGATAAGTCACCCAACGGATTGGGATGTGCGGCGACGACTATATACTATAGAGTGCTGCCATTATCATTTCCTGTTGCCACGATAAACTTTCGCCAGCAAAACTTTATGGGCTGCACAGGACAAACATGGAATCAGACAGAGGCAGAGAGAAGCTATTGCGGAAATGTCGCTTGCCATGCGTCTCTGTGGTTCAGAGTTGAAATTCATGTAATTCCATTAACACAGACAACTTCCGTTGGACGAGAAAATGACAGGCTCGCCTAATGGGCGACGCGTGTGCCATGGAACTGTTGTGAATGTGAATGTGAATTTGGATGTGAATGTGAATGCGGTTTAGCATTGTAGCATATTCATGCCCGAAAAATATTCCAGTTACGAGTAGCAGGCTGTTCATTTTTGGCCGCCAGCCAGTTGACGCCATTAAAGTTAAATACCCAAATTCAAATGGCATATTTTACGATGGCATAAACTGCAGCCGATGCAACAGGTTCGTCTCCACAGCAACGGAAGCTGTGAAAAACTGCTAAAACGGAAATAAACGCCAGGCCAAAAAATGCCAAGTGTCAAGGGCTACGTTGAGTTATTCAGGATATCCTTTGACATCCTCGTTTACGGCCAAAGGGGAAGTTCTCGTTCGCTCTTGTCTGCTCGTATAATTACAAGGTGTTTGATTTAGTGCTTAGATTCGAATAATTTATGTGGCAAAATGGCAATGTTACACCTGTTATCGTTGCTATTTTAGTTGAATTCATTTAAAATATTTATATTTAGTTTTTAATTTGTATTTGATAAAATAAGTATATGTTTTAACTAGCGTTCTGTTTCCAATTTAGTTGGAGAAAAACAACGGAAATTTGTGAGCCAAATTTTGTTGAATTTTTTAAGTTTTGTTAAGATTTTTCATTAACCCATTTCATGATACATATTAAAGCCAACCCTCAAGCTAGCTAAAGCCAATTTTTTATAAATACAATATCAAAAGCATAGCCTATCAGAAAGGCGTCCAACCGATAATCATTTGTTAATTATGCATATAATTGTGCAACACTCAGACATTTGAGCAATTAAATCTGAACTGATCTGAATTTATTACTTTACCTGTTGTTTATTTTTAAATAACAATAATAACCATATTCCATTTTGAAATTGTGTTTGTTTGTAACAAATTGTTTAAATATTTCAAGATCAAAGCTTTGCCATTTCCAAATTTGAAAAAATAACACTAATGAATGTGAATTTGGGGAATAAATTAAATGTAAGATACATGGAAATTTTGTATAATTTTCTCTAAGATGATTCAGTTATCGATTACTTCTTTTCATATAGGTTTCCAATACATTCTCACTGCATTATACTCTACTTGGAAATTGTATTTTATGAGGTTGTCAATAGGATTATTAATATTTAATTTAATAGTCACAAGAAATATTCACATGGCATTCTACTATTATGCGATAAATCTTACTGGGATTTAAATTCTACGACTTTCAGCTCATAGCAACATTAAAATATCGTATTTGCTAGATATAATATATTTTCTTTACTTTATGCCCTTTAGTATACCTGCTTTATACGAGGTATAAGAAGAGTATTACCTTGAGTACCCTCAACCATGAAATTCGCATTCTTGGAGCCTCTGAAATGGAAATCGTGCCAAGTTCTCGCTCAGCTCGCGGGTACTTGACGTCTCAAAGTCAATGGCAATTGCAATGGGGCAATTCGTGGGAAAATCTTTCGATTGCATTCTATTAAAGATATACTAAGTAGGTGTGTGTATGTGTGTGTGTGTGTGTGTGAGTAATTCAGTAGTTGTAGTTGTGCCTACTAGCAATTAACAGCATTGAATACGTTAAGCTTACAAACATCTCTCTCTCGCTCTCTCGCCTCTCTCGTCTGTTTTGCAAATTTGTGCAAATTGGAAAATCTTTCAAGACAACACTTGTTGGCGTCGACTTGTTGTTGTTGTTGTTGTCGTTGGTAGTCACACCTTTGTGATGTTGTTGCTGGTGATGCACTGCGGTCGCTTTTGCTGCTGTGTCTCGACAGCGGTCTTGACCTTGAACTTGGTATTAGATGTGCGCTCACAAAACCGGTTGCTTACCTGCTTGCTGCGGCTTTTGTACTGCAAATTAATGGGATCCAGAAGAAAAGCGGTAACAAGCACAAGCCCAAGCACGAGGTAGTACCAACAACAACAACAACAACAACAACTGTAATAGCACCTACAACTTTATTCGGTTGAGTAACAACTGGTTGGGCATTTTACTGAAATTACCATTTTAAAATGAACAAAGGGCTCATAATTAAAATTAAATCACTTTCCTATGCTAACTCCATGCCATGCTGATAACAACAGCAAAGCGAGGGGATGCGGGGGGTGGTGAGCAACTTGTTCTATGGTTACAATTCTAATTACGGGCTGAAAGCGCGGCAATAAAAATAAAAACAGCAAAGCGACCCCCAGCCTCCCTCAGGCGACCACAGGGCAAATAAAACACACACACACACACACAGAGAGGGAGAGGGAGATGGGGGAGGATGGCCAACATGTTGCGCCACAGCCGCAGCTAATCCGGGACGCCACTAAGTATGCTACAGGTCAGGGAAGACGGGGAAGAGCAGACGACAGAAGCACCCTGTAGCTGTAGCATTATTTTATTGGCTGTGTGGCGTTTTTTGGGGCGGCTGTTTGTTGCTGCGGTTCGGCTGGCTGTTAAATTTAAAAAAACAACAACAAGCAAACAAGCGAAAAAATAAAATGAAACAAAACCAAAGCAGACATGCCGCCAGTGTAGGCATAATATGTTAGACTTTAAGCTAATTTGTTTGGTTTACCAACGCAGACGTATACGTAATATTTATGAAATTATGACAGATTGAAGCATTTTGCATTTAAAGCATCACTTGTTTAGTTACACATTTAAGCTGAAATTCAAGCAGGGGAAAAATACTTGACATTAATACATTATATATCAAGTTGTAAAGTGATGACATAATTTCTATTTTCTCTCGAAAGATTTGTGCTTTGAAAACATTTCATTTTCAGTCATTACTCTCGTTGTCGTTTAAAACTAAACTATTTCATATCAGCGCATTTGAATCTGAAATTAATTTCAAGGTCCCTTTCCATTTGCCCGTGCTTTGAATTTAATTTGTGTGAAATTATTGTGTAAATTAGTTACTAATATCTATAAAATTTAAATATGCGAAATTTAATTGCAGAAAGTCAGATTGCAAAAGTGAAGTAGCGATCGCTGTCAGTGGCTAAACTAATTCCCACTAATTGTCTATTGTCCAGTAATTAGACCAAATTTCTAGCAGCTGTCAATGTGTAAAGTACTGTCTACACTCTAGATAGATCGAATGTTGCTTTTCTCCCCAGAGTGACTGAATTTCAACTAGACAATGCAATGGTAGCGCAGTATGTGTGTTAAATAACTTGCGAATTTATTGCGGGTCGGAGATAATTGTTCAGGTGGGCCAAATTGCTGTTAATTTGATTATAATGAGTAATTTGATCCAGAGGCCAATTATTGCACTAAAACTTCAGTCAGCAGTAGTTTATCAAGAGATCGACTTCGGATAGAAGTCGCTGATTATTCAGAAATGAATTGAGAGAGTTTCTTAAATTTAATAATAATTAATAAGAAATGTGATTTTAATTATATTAATGTTAGTATATAAAAAATGCTATTTATAATTATATTCCTAAAATAAATACAGTTAATAATATAAATTATGTTATAATATATATTATTTATTGACCACTGTAGCTGTGAATTATATATGATTATTTGATTAGTAGTTAAAGTATTTTCGTTGTACTTATCTTTTTTGGAAAATTATATTAATATACTAAGAATATAAATATAATATATTATTTAGTGACTGTAGCTGTGAATTATGTATGAATATCTGATGAATAGCTGCAGTATTTTTTTTGTGTGCTTGCCTTATTTTGCAAAAATATGATGCACATATATTAATGTTTATAATACATAGACGACTGTTAATTTCTGTCAGTTTGTGCGTTTCTTGCCACGCCCCCTTTTCGGGCTGGCGGCGCTCGCACGCACAACAAGTTGACCGCCAAAAGAAACGCAAGCGAAACGCACGAAGTCGAAGCCCAACAAAGCTGCGTGCAAGCTGCGGGCGTATCGCAAGTAAACGACGCCAAATGCTTCTCAACGAGCAGTCGGAGGCTGCTGATAAAGAATGATCGACTTGCAGATATGCTGTATATCAAGAAAATATTTAAAATATGTAAATATTCACTGAACTGCATTGCAAGTATGTGGAATAATGTTAACATGAGCTATTTGGAATTATCTTTTAATTTAACTGATTTGGCTTACTCTGATGAAAATGTTCGTTGATACAATATATAAATAGTAAAATATATAAATTTTAAATTTCTGCATATTTATTTGCATTGCTTCTCAGTTCAAATACTAGTTATTGAATTGCAGCTTGTTAAGAATTATTTCAGTTTGTTAGCAACATCTTCTAGTTAGAAATGGATTCTATGTATTAAACAAAAATATTTGAATTTTATCAGACAGATCTGCATTGTTTTGTAAAATATATTTTGTACATAGATTATTATTATCTACATTTTTGCCTTTCAATTGTAAATATTTTCATTTATTTTCTATATCTATGTTTTGATTTTCACGCATTTATGTATATTTACCATAAAGCAGAGGCCTTGCAGATAGTATACACCCAATTGGCCAGCTCAGAGCATACAGGGTATGCATGGTAAGCATAAACCGGTTAAGTGGCGGCAAAGTGAACAGCTGCAAGTTGGCTGCCACAACAAGCCGCAGTCTTGACTTCTCTCGGCTGCCTTGTTGAATGTTGCATGTGGCCAAATACACATAACGCCGCTGGAGTCGCGGCTGGTGTTGCCAATTGCCAATTGGCAGTTGATTGTTGGCCGTTTTGTTGCCAGTTTTTCTTTTCAAGAACCAGGTCAAGGCTGCCACAGATGGCCATGCGTACGAGTAGATCATCATTGAGCTCTTGCTCTCGCTCTCGCTCTCACTCTCGCAACATGTTGCAAGCAGGTTGCAGTTGTGCCACTTACGAGTAGCTGCTAATTTGTTGGGGCATTGGACGCTCCGGCATTGCTGACTCAAAAGGTTTAAAAGCACAGATTGAGCCAGATTGGAAGAGATTGGAGCTGAGAGACAAGCCTAATTAGCACACATAAGCAATGAGTAGCTGTGTCACTTGTACCCTGTAATTAGGGTATCAAATTTGCATCGCAATTTTGAATTTGTTTTTCGGCAATTTGCGCACACCTGCAACGCTCGGCTGCCCTTATGAGCTCCATGATGCATCGTGTTATTCGCCTGGTTAAGCACAGTTCAATAAACGCCCCAAAAGCAAATTAATGGTAAACTTAACTCGAATGCGACCCGATGCAAACAAAAGGCTGCCAAGAACAGTAGCTGCCCGTTTCCTGGTTGAACTTAATATTCGTTTAATATGCATTTTAAATTAAGTGGCAGGCAACACTTAACTTCTGTTAATGCCATAGTCAGGCTAAGTGCATTAGCCAAGTTTTTATTATTATTACTCATAAGCGGCGCTATGACTGATACTCATTCGCATTTTGTACATCATTTCATACTCGCAGCAATAAGTGCTTATATATACATATACTATATTTATTTCAAAAGCACTTTAACAATGCTCGATTTTCGTTTCTGCGAGTCTATCGACGCTTTTCTCAGGTTCATGGCAAAGTTCAGGGCTCAGTTGACGTCAAGTCGACTATGCTCAAAAGCTAAGCTGCGTCTCGTTTTCTATTCTTCTTTATTTCTAGTTGAGTATCACAATAATTGCTTTGACTTTGACTACGCTATACCCTGTATTTAATAAGATCAACTCTTTCTACATATCATTATTATAGTAAAACAATTGCATTATTTGAAATTTATTGAATCGCTTTCAAAGTTTTAAATCATTTTTATACGATTTTATTTTTGTATTTTGAGAATCTTTTTTAGCTATTCAATAACAAAAACTAGGAATCCATCAAAGAAATATAATAATAAAATATACTAGTCAGCAAATTATATTTAGTTTATTTTTATGCAGACATATTCTTTAGTTGTATCTGTAACTGCTGTGATTTATTTGACTGAAGGACTTCAAAGCAGTTCAGTAAACTTCATATAAATCCATTTCAAGCTGCATTCCGTTGACTCTAAGCTTATTTTGCTTCTATAAATACGCTGAGCAGCTAAATTGCATATCATTCCCCATCATTTTTGAACTTGTACAGCTGTAAATGTTTTGGTAGCAGCTACTCGATGAACTGTTACCCTTTACAACATTTCGAGCGACAGATATTTTTCCATTATATTTAACAACATTTTTGCTACTCTTTCTATAGATCAGCTTTATCCTTAGCTTCTGCTGTGCGGTCTCTGCGATTGACATGTCAAACTGTCATGAAAATTTGCAACTTTTTCTATCCCTCTTTTTTTTTGCATGCTTCCTTCCCCTTTGGGATGGGCTGTCAAAAAAACTTGGCCAACTAAATTCTGGCATTATGTTGTTGGCCTGTTGAGTTGCAGCAGCTTTGGCAACGCTTTTCAGCGGAAATCTGGATGGGACATGAATGAAATTTGAATCGAAAGCAGTTGCCGAAGGAAATGGGCACAAACCGAAAGCTAACTAACATAGTTAAGCAGATGTTCGGATTCGGTTGCCCATAACGAGCGTGTATGTAATTTGGCAATAATAATTAACTACAAGTTGCATAGTCAAGTGGGAGCACATTACAACACCTTTGGCTGGCACTTGAAGCACATTGAACTTTCGCCTAATAAGCGCAATTGACATTTCGAGCAGACAGAACAGATTTTAGCCAACAAACAACCGAGTTGGCAGCGTTTACGATCCATCCAGCATTTGGCCCATAAGGGGCTTAGCAGTCGTCGATGCGTGCCATGGACATGTGACACCCAACATCCAGCCACCCACTTTGGGTGCTCGACTCGACTCAATTCAATGGAGCGCGAAACTGTGCGAATCGGGCAGGAAATCAATAATGTGTTGTAGGTTCAACTTTAAAGCTCTTAAATGAGCATCGAAAATGGCCAGATTCGTTTTCGCTCAGTTTTTATTTTGTTTTTTTTTTTTTTTTGTGGACTGTGGACTGCGGGTGGCATTAAAATTTCATAAGCTGTTTACGACTGTAAAACGGCTGTAAAGTTTGTTTTATGTGGCCAAGATAAAAGTTAAACACTCGACTCCCGGGCTGCCTGGACTCATCCACCTGTGAGTTTTGCCAGACTAAGGGACTCTGGGATCAGACACGGCACATTGTGCCTACTAATGAGTCCGCAGACATCCAGCTGTATCCGTTTCCGGGCCACTTTTCAAACGCTGCCCACATCCAAGTCCAATGCCAGCCCACGGGGCATTTTGTTTGTCTACCTTTACCTTTGCCAGTCAGCCAACCAGTCAGCCAGCCAGAGTTTAAGAGAGAGAAAGTCAGGGTATTGTCAGGTTAGGATCCTACATTTCATATTTATGTTATTTTGTATTTATTTTGAATAATAAGCCAGGCAGTTAGAGCATATAGGATTCGTTTGCGACGCCCAAGGTATTTTACATGTTTTTTTTTTTTTTTTTTTTGCTGTCGTCTGCGGTTTGGATGTCAGGTGAATTTCCGCTATCATGCACACGTTTTGAGCTCACATGTTGCTGGGGGTTTTGTTGGCAGGGCGGGAGGCTTAACTAGGCTTGACATTTGCAACCCCGTTTAGCATAAAAAGAATTGGCAAAAGGTCTACGATGCGCATTTTTATAAAAAAAAAAGTATTTTTATAAAAATTTAAAACATTTCTAGTCCCCTTACGGCATGCAAAACATAATGGCTTTAAAGCGATGTTGAAAAAAAAATATATATATTTTTGGAATTCAAGAATTTCCAATCGAAATTGCAAAATACATATTTTAAAGTAACTACGAATATTATAAAATTGCATAAAAATGGATTTAAATTGTATGTAAAATAATATATAGTAAAATAATCTTTAATTACGAAATTTCTAAAATAAATCTAAATTCATAGTTTGCATTTAATGAAGGTTAAATAATGAATTTTTAAAGACAGAATATGCCGTCAGAAATCTTGGTAAATTTGCGCTTCAACTATTAAACTTCAGCCACTAAACAAACGAAACTAAAGAAAATATTGTCGAGTATCCAAATGTAAAAGTTTTTTAGATAAGTTTAACTTTGAACCTAAAACTTGGACTGAGTTAAAATTTGTTGTTTAAAGTCAAAGATTTCTTTAAAATATTTAAAGCTGATACAAACATACGAATGGTGTGCAATGTTACAAAATTTTGCAATTAAATGAGTCTTGGTTGTGAAAGGTAGAGGAAGGCAAGACAGAGGCATGTCAAGCGAAATCCATTAAAAAGCGTCTTAAGTTAAGCTCAAACATACAAATATACTATAAAGGTATGTGTGTGTGTGTGTGCGTGTGTGTGAGTCTATCCCTTGTGACCATGCCCCAAACATAGTTCAAGATTTCACATTAAGATAATTCCAAGGAAATATCAAAATGCCTCATCGCATCGGTTTGGTGTCCCAATAGCCACGGCGCCGTCGAATACTCGTCGTACATCAATTGACAGTTTCGTTTCGTGTTATAGTACAAAAAAAAAAAAAACAAGCAACGACAACAAAACAGAAAAAAAGTTAAGGTGGAGGTGGAGGAAAAAAGCTGGGCAATTTGTTGGTGTTTTTATTAGCGCGAAGGTCTGCAAAATAAATAAATAAAATCAGTTGATACCTTACGGCCAGGTAGAAATTTGTGACCATCATTTGCGGACCATCGGCCTGACCATTCTGCAGAGCACACACCCAGATCAACATACACACACATATGTACATAATGATGAAATCATTTTAAAGACTGGGCTGGGCTGATATGAAGATTGGGGCTGAGGCTGAGGCGTGATTGGAAGCGATGTGAAAAAGAGAGTTTAAAGGTTCATTAACTAAATGCAGCAGCCGCCATATTTTGTATGAGATATTCGCGAATATTCAGTATTCGTATTCGTAGTTATGACCAATATCTGGGCATGAAGATCAAAGAAATCTTCATTTGCTAAACGTTTTTGAGGTCACTAATTGTCTTTGTATAATAAGTTGGATGCGCGCCTCCGACGGATCTTTCTTTCATGGGTGTGTCCCTGGGCAAGATAGGAATTCTTGTTATTATTATTGTTATTGTTATTACTCTGTGTGTGTATGTGTGTGTATTGTTTTACCGTAAGCCACTTTTACTTTTGTGGGTAACATTTTTTTATAGGCTTAAAGTGGAAGCTGATTGCAGTCTGATTGACAGCTGCGACGGCTACTTGAAGCGCAGTCGGTAAATCACTCGTCCGGTTCTCAATACCCTTGCTTCAGTCTCCTCTCCAATCTTCGTCTCTCTGTTGCTGCTCTTTGGCTTGCTTGTTTTGCCGAAAGCTCATAAATATTTTGAGAACGCGTGCTGGCCCTACGGCATTGTTATATACCCTGCACCAATACCAAGTGATTGATGGCCAAAAAAGGGGTATTACAGCTTTCGTCAACTGCATGTAACAGACAGGCAGACGACCGCTGTGCATCAATAAATCAGTCTGCTCTAAAGGATGGCTGTGGAGGACACTTGTGCGACTTCATAAATATTTCTTAAAATCTTCATAGTTCTTTCAATTGCTCTCAACTTTTAAGAGTTGATATTTAAAGACATTTGCAGTTGATTCTGAAAGTTTCATGATGATTAGTTTGCAATTATTCAAAATAAATTTGTTGCAAGTTCTAGAATCAATCCTCCTACTGTCTAAAACTCTTCCACTTTATTATAGAGCATCTGTCTAGTCTGGCTTCAGCTTTGCTTGAGTGGCTGTTGGTAAATCTGTCTGCGATGCTTATGATAAACGGCCTGACAACGATACTTATATATACACCAAAGATGTAAGTGCAAGTAGTTGTTGCTTTGCAGCTCTCCGAACAGCTCAGCTCAACTCAGTTGTCTGTCTGTTCCGTCCGCTTATCAGTTTGCCAATTTATCAGCTGGCCTAAAAACGAAAATATCTTTTGGCTGTGGCAATATACAACACACAAGCGAAATAGATATACATCGCTCAAATGCTTCTTTGGGCCATATGTCGGCTAACTTTTGGCACCATTTTCATGCAAACTTGAGGATAACATCGGCAATTGCCTCCAATATGAACAGCAGATACCCTGAATGCCGTGGGGTGTTTGCTTATCGATATTGTTTGATGTATTTTGCACAAAGTAGGTGAAGAGTAGAGTCTAAAGAGTCGTGGTGCTTTAAAGCTGTTGCTTCCGCTTTTTCGATGCATTGTGGCGCCCATTCCATCATAATTCACTTTGTATGTTATTTCTGACACATTCGTCAAGAACATCTCTATAAAAAACGCACGCTCACAACTTCTGCTTGTTTTCAGTCGCACACTCGCACAGGCATTCGGCATTGTACTGCAAACATTTCGAGCCATACATTTTCTGATCCAAGTGTCCAGATATGCCAGCGAAATGTCAACAATGTCGCTACAGACGGAGCACGAACATAAATGGGGATGAGGGCGGCGGCAACTGAGGCGCTTTAAAGCTAGCTAACGTTTGCTAGGGAACTACACATGCTTCCGGCCTCGAGACATAGAGAGAGATGCGTCAGAAAACAAAGATATAAATTGTAAAGTAAAAACAAAAAGCACAACAAACAGCGACAGCAAAACATAAAACAAACCTCTTACGCTTCATTGCACAACTACGAGTATTTTGGCAAAAGGTTTTCGATGAAATCGACAGCGAAACAACAGCTTTTGAGTCATGACATTCGCTCCTCAGACTATATGTAAATTGTCGCACACTTCACTGATCTGCCCCAAAAGTTAATAAACCAACAATCACACTTTGAAGCGGCCAATCACCAATCACCTGATAAGCAGATACTCTGTACTCCTAAGTATTCACAAATTAGTAACATATGTTAAGTGAAAATTAATCTGTGAAAAAACATAAATTATTGCCTTAGCTGTAAGTTATCAAAACTTTTTATCGATTGAATAATATTTGCTAATTTATACAAATTCCAAATAGTTTTTAAAAATATGCAGAGTAGAAATTAATTTGTAAAAAGAATAAATTATTACCACAAAAAAGGTATTAGGCTGTAAGTTACAAAAGCTTTTAAAAGTTGGAAAAATATGTCTTACGAAGGTATCTTAAGAATTCTAAGTATCCAAAAGATATAAATATATCTCAAAGAAGAAAATATGTAAATGACTTAGCGATACAAACAAAACTCTAAGAAATATCAGAAATTCATCAATTGAATTTTTATGACACAGAAGTCTACAAGGAAAATATCAAATTTATTTTGTATTCTCAGAAAATCGTTTATATTGGTATTCTCAGAAATTCATGTATAATTTCAAAATATTTTAAGATTTAAAACTGCAGGTATTTCTCCAAAGCTAAAATCCCTCATCTATGGATTCTTCTAGAGTTGCTCACTTTTCATCTAGTGTATATATGTATATATATATGTGTATAATACGAAGTATTCATATTGTCGTCCCTATAATAATTGCATCAATGTAAATGGAAAAAAAACCGTATTCCTCTAAAGGTGTTTTGACATACGATAATTTCAAAGAGTTCTGACGAACTTTGGCACATTGCAAAGAGGAGTTGAGTCAATGGCTGTAAAATTGTAAGCACGAAGTGTCCGCATTGTTCGCATTGTGCATAATACAGTTTCGAATTTAAAAAATAACTTTATTTTAGTTTTAATTGCGCGCAATAATTTTCTTTGATGGGACATCAACGTCAAGGCGAATCACCCGATATGCGCCATCCATCATAATCATGCCAGCTCATCCTCATCGTCACCCTCACCATCAACCGCAGCACGCAAATCGCAATTCCCAATTCCAAGCCCACACAATTTCAATTCCAAATCGAAACCTGAGGAATCTCTGATTATGAGCGCGTGCGCACAATCAACCAACAAGTTGACAACTCGACAGTCATCCAGTCATCAGAGGCAGTCTCAAAGTCAGTCTCAGACTCGACTGTGAGACTGCGAGTCAATTATCATGCAGAAAGCGCAGCGTAAATAAAACGAATCTGCGATTCAGTTGGCCAAATGGCGTCTTGCGCCTTGTTTTGCATGCCGCGCTCGTTAAGAACGATTCAGAGAACAATGCAGTCCAGCACAGGCCCAACCATGGCAACAGCAGCCACATCAGTTAGCCAACTGTTGCCCAGTAATGGGCTTAGCCCAACTTCCCCCCATTGGATGTCCAAGTCCAACTCAGAAGTGGCTGCTTCTACTGCTGCTGCTGCGGCTTATAATGACGTCTCGAAAAAGCCAAGCCAACAACGTGGCGCTCTGCATATTGATGAAGCGACAACTCTTCTTTTCACTTCCCACTCATTGGGGTCGATGCAATAAACCATAGAATGTGCAAAGACTGCGTGCATCATAACGCGTCGAACGAATCTACATGTATCTGAAAAGAGTAAAATAGCACAATTTGCACACACCTTATAACTTTTGTTATATTTATCTATAGGTATTTCCAGAATTTCTTGTTCTACCTTCAGGTGTTTACAGTACTCAATTTTTTTAGATTATTAATTGATAATTTCATCCAACTATCAATTATTAAATAATCAAATGTTTTGAAGGCCTATCCATCATAAATCTGATATCATTCTTATAGCGATGCAATGAAGGTCTAGGAAAATCTTCGTAGTCTTTATATATACCATATGAGTTTTAAAAAAATTCTTAATTGTTAATTTCATCTATTAAACTATAATCGAATACAATTGATATTCGACTATTTTAGATTTCGATTTATAGACAGATTTATGATGACACATAATGACCTAACAATAATATAGTGTGACAATTAAGGTTTATATTGTCTTCTAAAATAATTTATAATTATAATATGCGATTGAATTTAAATAAAATCTAAATGTTTCTAGACAATCTGAAGATGCGTTCTTGCACAAAAAAGTAAAGCGATATTTGCGGTCTTCGAAATTAGTTATATTTGCAAGATGTAATGGATTATCAATCTAAGTTGTACTTTAATTTAGTCATATTATTATTATTTCTTCTACAGTGAGTTTTGTCAACACCTCAACTTTTATAAAGAGATTATATTGAAGATCGTTCTGAAATTCATTCTTTTTTTTTAAGGTATTCAAATCATTTATTTGCGGAAGTCAAAGATAAAGACAAACCTACAGCTACGAACTGCTCTTTGACAGTCTCTTTAAAATTTGACTCGACAGCTCTTAGCATCTTGAGGCCGCTCTTAGGGCTACCTCTCTCTCTCTCTCAGTCTCACTCCCCCTGTCTGTCTGGCTCTCAGTTTCTCGCTCGTACACGTAACATAACCAATTTAATTTGTTTGTTTTACTAATCAGGGGCACGTACGAGCACGTATTTGCGCCAAAGTGTCTTTAGCTTGGTCTTTGGCTGGGGTTCTGCTGCTGTGGCTGCTTAACCTGCTGTGTTGTGTTGTTGCTGCCTGCCGTTTGGTTAAACAGTCCACGTTCAAACATGGCTCAGAGCGTGCTAATCAAGTAGCCCGAAGCGAAGCTAGAAAAAAAGCGAAAAATTACGCGAGTAACTGAGCAAAGGCTGTTTTGTACTCGTATTTGTTTGGCTATCTACTTTTTGGGCTTTGGTTTTGATTTTGATTTTTGGTTTTTGGCTTTGCCGTGTTGTCGCTGGCGGCTTTACGTGTAGTTTCCTATAAAAGAGTTGCGGGGCTTGGACTGAGCCTCTTTGGTTCGCTTTTGATGGCTTCTAGGTGAAGGTCATCGTGTGACTGAAATGTTAATTTGTCGGCTGTTTATTGCCAACTAAATATTTCTTCAGCCATGTGGCTAAACGGCAGAACTATTCCAATATTGTGCTACGGGCATCAGGTATTCTGGTCAAGCAACTAATACAGTGTAAGTATTTGGGTATTAGTTTTAGCTTAGTATTTATGGCTTAACTTTTGCTGGCTGTGGCATCGTTGGCAGCAGCACATAATAAACTTAAGTATATAATAATACAACTGCTACTATTCATAATTTAATGTTTAATAAAGTGCGAACATAAATTCAAATTGCATGTGAGAATTACGAACAACCAAATGAGTCAATAACACCAGTAATAACAGACTGTTAAGCTAAACGAGTAGCTTATTATCATTTAAATGAAATAAAATAAATTAAATATGCTTGTAAGTTGTTAACTGTAGCTTTAATGGCCTCTTAAGTGATTACTGATAGCACCGATTGTTCGATATATTTTTTCTAAGCGAAAAATGAATTTGTGTTGACAAGAAATGACTAAAGAACTATTAAATAATTATGATCATTTATAGCTCAGAGAAAAGTATTAATTGAAAATAAAATATATACTTATTATGCTATAATTTGATTTATAGTACTTTTTACTTGTGAAGCTGTTGTTAAATTGCACAACAATAACAGACTGTTAAGGGAATGTAAATATCAAGAACGCCTTTTAACAGGCAGTTGCCTGTTGAGAAACTGTTAATTTTCATAACAATAACAGACTGTTAAACGAATTTAAATATCAGAAGCGTTTAAATCACTTCTCATCTACTTATGCTACGAATCTGTTAAATAATTATGATCATTTATAGTTTAGGGAAAAGTGTTAATTAAAAATTAAATATGTACTCATTATGCTATAATTTCCATTATAGTACTTTTAACAGTCTTGAGAAGCTGTTGTTAAATTGCACAGCAATAACAGACTGTTAAAGGACAGTAAATATCAAGAACAGACAGTTGCCTGTTGAGAAGCTGTTTATTTGCATAACAATAACAGTCTGTTAAAGGAATGCAAATATCAGGAGCGTCTAAATCACTTCTCACTTATTTATGCTAAGAATCTCTTGTAAATTTGACGCTTGAAGGTGGAAAAAATGAAAGTTGCATGGTCAACGATCTGTGTAACAGTAATTTGTTGTGGCATGACAACAGCTGTGGCAAGTAGGCAAAGGACAAGCCAAGTGAGAGAGAAACAACGATAGATGGGATGAAGGACGAACCGTCGGACTGAAGGACCGATAGACTGACGGACTCATAAGCATAATGAACTCCAGGCAAGACAAGGCAAAGCGAAGCGAAGCTACGCCACCGACTGGAGCTGTATCTAATGGCTCACGTGGTAAGGGTCTGATGGGGCCTTCGATGCTGCAGCACAGCTCGAGACGAGACGAGACGAGACGGGACGGGAGGCAACGGTACGAGGATTTTTCTCTTCCATTTTTTCTGCTGATGCGGTACTTTCGAAAGCCATAAAAGGGCATTAGCCTCCTGAGCACATTGCTGCAGCTGCGCCGGCAGCGTCTGTGCGCGCTTTGGAAAATTGAATAACCAGTCGGGCCCAAGGATAGTGTGGGACGAATGGGAGGTGGGAGAAGGAGTCGGGGGTGGGAGTGCTCAACGTTGTAGCCAAGTCATTTAGGGGTTGCAAACAGTAGCTGAACGGTTTTAGCACAGTTTAATTTTTATGGCTTGTCAACGAGAGTGTTGGCTCAAATGCGTTACGTTGATATCATAAAATAGCACTTACTTTATGATGTTTGCCCATAAAACCAGATCGATAGCCTGCAGGTGAACTTTCCCCAATAATAATATTAATATCTCTCAAAGCGAACAACGATTTGGCATTGCATTGGGTTCTATAAAATATTATGTTCATACCGGATTCTGATTCGGAACAACGTGATCGTATACTTAATGTGCTTTGGGTAATTGTAATTCAAGCGTCTGCGGGTTCTCGATGCACTTTGCAGCTGACTCAGCAGACATGCCCAGAAGTGCAAGCAGTTGCATTATAATTTACCTAATCGATTCGCAATAAATGTTGTGGTAAAAACCATTAGCTACAGATTCATCTTCTCGGGAAGATCCGCTTCAAGCGGGAATTTCTTAGATCTATGCTCAGTTTACGCTATGCTAATAATAAGTGTTTGGGTATTCAGCAAATTTGATCTTAAATATATTTGTACTGCTTTATCTTTAACTCAGAAATTTACTTTAATTAGTCATTATTAATCTGTGGCTCAATTAGCATTAAAATTCTCTATAATTGCTGCCAACTTTTATTCGAAATCGCGCCTTGTTCTTTTGAAGAAGTATGAAGTAGACAATTTGAATGAAATTGATTTTCAACTAAAATATTGTTGCAAAATTAATTTTCTTGTCAAGCCTGAAGGTATTCCTCGAAGTCCGCAAGAACTTGGAAAGGTTCGAAGGTCAACTTTGAGCAAAGTTTATTGGGGCAAAAATCAACACAGTTTTCACAATGCTGTTTTTCCAAGGAACTCTAGATTTTCATTGTTAGAGATTGCTTAAAAAGACCATAAATATATATATATATATACACATATATATAGATGATGGCTGGAAAATGCGGAGCATGTTCAGTACTGCAAATAAAGATAATAAATGTGGTTTTCTAAACATATGTGGCATCAAGCGGAAGTGGTTTCCATGATCGAACAACCTTGAATCATAAGCGGCCCAATATGTGGTCAATATGTTTGTGTACAATCAATTATGAAGCGAAGAAGCAAAAAAATAAAACTGGTCATTTCAACAAGTCCGAGTAATTAACACAGCAGAGAACTGAGCTTTGGCCATGCTCTGGCGACATAAATCGCATAAATATGCTAATTTATGTTGTTGCCGCCCATAATACCAGCGTCGTCTCGTTCTAAACTCAGGTTTCGTTTTTGGCTACACTTCTTCTTCATCTTCATCTTCTATTCTAATCGCCTCTTCTGCGTTTTATTTCTGTTTCTTTTTTTTTTTTTGCTAATTTAAGACATAGTTAATTAGCATAATTTTTATTTTTGTTTATCTTACTGTCGGTTCTATGGCCAAGAGCACAATCTGATAGTATCTCTTGTGTGTGTGGATAAAAGTGAAAGTATTTCATTTTCGTTTCGGCAATTAAGCTAGTGCGATGCTGACGCATGAGATTCCCAGCTATGAGGTAAATAGACTTTAAAGCCACCCAACTTGTTTGACACTGCATTAGCATATCAATGTGGATCTTGTCGGTCACAATTAGATTGATTCTCATGCGCATCTATTCTTAGAAATTCATCATAATTGTAGAGCGCACTATTTGAATAATTAGATTGGTTCTCTTGTACTTATATCAATCAAGGTTGTATCTTTGCTTGAATCTTAAGTTAGTTAAGAACTTTCAGGTGCACTCTGAAGTGAATCACATGCTGGAAACTATCTCACGGCATTAGCTCCCACATCACCTGGCCGAGCATGATTCAGTTTTCACACCGACTGTTCTATTGAATGGCAATTTGAGTATGCAAAACTCACCTGTAACATATAATTATTCATTTGGAATTGTGGTCGACGTAACAGCGACGTAATTTGCCGCTCGAAAACTTCAACGCAATTGCTCTGTAAATTGTTTGATTACCGCAAGAGAGCAACATGAAGTGCTAAAGCATTTGTCATTCCTATCTGGCCATTAAGTCGAGCAATATACATACAACAAGTAACAATTGTTAACGTACTATACGAAGTATATGTTAAAGGACCTCAGTGTCAAATTGAAATGTTCTCATTAAATGTGTTTCAATTATGCGGCAAACATTTGCTGCCTTTGGGCCATTTTTTAATGCCTTTATCGCATTAAATTATTCGAGGTGTGTGGGTGTCGCTTTGTCCTCGTGTGTATTTAAAGCTGCCGCTTTGCTTAAATATTAATGTGCATTAATTAATGAGAATTCCGCCACACAGGCTTTGTGATTGTATTTGCGGACTCTCGTAATTATGTAAAGCATTTTCGTTTAAGGTATTTAACTGCGTTCTGGATTATTAATTTCGTTCTGCAGAACATTTTTCAATTTTACACAAGATATTAAAATTCTTTCAGTTAAGTTAAAGTACATATTGCAAAAGTTATTACAATTATCAGTATATTTGAATATTATTTCAATTTCACACAAGTTATAGAAATTCATTCAGACAAGTTGAAGTACATATGCAATATATATATGTTTTAATATTATTCCAATCTTATACAAGTTATAAAAATTCATACCAAAAAGTCAAAGTAAAATGATATACATATATTTTAATAATAATTCAATGTTTTACAAGTTATAAAAATGCACTCAAAAGTTTTTAAAAATATATGAAATTTGAGTTTTTATTCACTAGAATTTCCCACCAATAAAATCGAATTGTAATATAATAACTTACCAACGCACAATTCTACGGATTTCAAAAACGCATCAAAATGCTAAAATAGAAAAGAAAAAGTCTTTAATTGAAAGTTATGTTTAAAGACACAATATTATGTTTCAATATATAATTTAATATATTTTCAATATATAATTTAAAATTTAAAAATCAGTTGATGAACCGATTTAAAGAAATTAAAATACTCAAACTTATTAGATATTATTATTGTATATATAACATTTACAAAAATTGAATTAACATATAACAAATATGTAGTTATAACATTAAGAGAAATCGAAATACTCAAATAAATTAACCAAAATTACAATACGTAGATATGCGATTCACAAAATGCTCCTCACCCCCATTTTATTGCTATTTAAAAAACCAATAGCAGAGCTTATTGAAATTCCAAGAACTCAAATTGCGCAACCCAACAAATGACTTGCAGTTCAGTCCTTTCTTGCTAATCTCCCATTGTTTGATCTCAAAAAGTGAACCGATGTGATAGTCGCATTTAAGCTGTGTGACTTTAAGCTAGGTCGATAATAATCGATTGCTAATCCAAGTGGCTTTCGCTTCAAATTGATTTGTCAGTCGTTTTTTCGAAAGTCTGTTAAGAAGCCGAACAAATTCAATTTGTTTGAAGTGCGAGCGATGGGAATGAAGATGGGAGATGGGAGATGGAGGTGGAGGAATTGTTGATGTCCTCATCCACTGGTGGGAAGGTCATCTTTTGTTGATTACGCTTAAGAACAGGCCATTAGGCGAAGATAATAAATAAATTTAATCAGTTGCCAACTGAGGCTCTTTCATTGCTCTTTCAGACTCGACAGACTCGGGCCATCAAGCTGAAATCCGCTTCTAATTCTGACGAGGCAGCTTTAACTTTCGCTTTAATTTTTTGATTTTATTGGTTTGCCTGTTGTTATTGTTGTTGCTGTTGTTGTTGTTGTTGTTGCTTGTCTGCCTTCCGTCGCGGCTTGTGCTGCTGATACTATCCAGAGCTCAGCCTCGGACTTATCTTGGATTCTTGTGCCTTTGAGTTGACTTTAAGATTTCATTGGTCTGAGTTCATGTTCTTATTTCTGACTCGCACTTATTTTCAGTCTCTCAGCGTTCATTTTTGTCAATTCCAGCCAGCTTTTTATGAGCTCTCATTCGACTGCTTATCTCGCGTGACATCCCTGCCCCAGTCTCTGTCCCCCCCCCTTGAATTGTGTCATCCAAAAGTGCTGCTCATGCTTTGTGATGAGTGGCGGCAAGGGAATCTCACACTTACAATGCCACAATCATTGATAGACGCTTAAAGAGTGGCTTAAGTTGCCTCTTCGGCTAAACAATTGCAATTGAAGTTGGCCAATTAACCAGCCAGATTTTCGTTTAGACAGATTTTTTGAGCTGTGCTCAAAAGCAAAAGCAGAAGTCGAAGCAAAAGCAAAAGCTGCATTTACCTGTTTGTCTTCTTTTGCATTTCGCGTTTCCCGCTGCCGATTAACAGCCAAACGTGCTGGCTATTGTTTGTTATTGTTGCTGTTGCTGGTGTTGTGTTTAACAAATGCAAAAATAATTATAATTAATGCAGAGTTTTTGGCCTTGAACTTGCATAACCTGCACGCGGCTAAAACAAACGTAATTGCTCTGTCGACTCGAGAGTCGACTCAACGATGGCGTCGCGTTGTCGCTTTTTTCCCTCTCTCTGCTGCTTTTTTCGCATCGCATTTTGGTCAGGCTAAAATAACAGCAACAACAGCAACAGCAACAACAACAACTACTAAAAAAGCGTCATCGCTTTTCTGTTGTGGGTGAAGCCCAAAAAACTGCAAAAATATTTAATTGCTCTTGGTGTTGTTGTTGTCGTTGTTGTTATGAATATTCAAATAGAAATTCAAATATTCACTGCTGCTAATAACATTCAATTTTTCAGCTTCGCTGCGCAGCATTTCGCATTGCAATTGCACAGAATTTCAATTCAATTGCCATCATCAATTACAATAGAACACAGACACAACAACAGCAAATTGTATCTCTCGCTTACTGAGTGGATGTTATTTCTGTTTAGTCGGGTTCATGACGCCAGCCAAGGTGACACTCTAACCCAAAAGCCATCTCGAAGCAAACCATATTTCCTTCACTCGTATTGTTATTATTCTTTATTATTCATGCACTCACCTTTGAGTCTGATTCAGCGGAAAAAAGACAGTCTCAAGTGCAGTCGGCAGAACGCTGCTAGCTGCCAAGCTAACGTGGAGTTTTTTCGCTGCTGTCATTTGGGTGCTAATTAATAAGTTGACTCTCCCTGGAGAACACAGCAACAAGGTTTTCGAAAATTATTCGCCATTTGGCGCGCGTGTGTGGAAAACCATAAAACCAGATGATGTACCTTTAATAAGAGTCGATTGACTGAAACGAAACGAGCCAAGTTTCACTCTGCCATAGCGTGATTAATATTTCGCTTTGTTTTTTAGCAATTTGGCAGGTCAACTGCGTGACCTTTGCGGACATGGCCAACGTATTACGGGTATTGTTCAGATAGAGAGCAATAAAGACAGTAGTTAGCATTATGGAATAAGGATTGGAAAGCCAGAAAGACAACATTAGATTTGTCATTATAAGTTTATCATGGTATTAGATTTGGATTGCAGAATACAATTTTAGCACTCTTTACTTTTCGATTGAGATGATCAAAAATGGTTGTTAATTCGAACAGTGCATCTGGGTATTTAATAAGATTTTAAAAATATGAAATAAAAATATTTGTGATTTTATATAATTTAAAGTATATGTTAAGCAATTTACCCAACTTAAAATATTGTATTCACAATTTTATTTAATACAAACCCACTTGCAATTGTTTATTCGCAATGTTTAAACCCATAGAAAACTATTTTATTTTATTGAATAATATATTAATATACATTTGAAACTATTAATCTACTGGGAATAATTAAAACACAATTTTGAAACCCATCGAAAACTATTTCATTTTTAACTATTTACCTACTTGTAATATTTTATTCACAATTTTTAAAGGTTTAGAAAACTATTTGATTAAAATACAATTACAATTGAATCGAACTAAAATATTCGATATTGCATTTCTGTGCTAAATCTCCTTCCAACAATTTTCATTTATCTTTTTTCGATATTGCCTTTCTTTGGTCTTTCCAAAAATGTAATATTTTTGGAGATACTTTTCTCGTTGTTCTCTACAGCAATTAGTTTGCATTGAGCTCAAATCTCATTTTTGCATCAGCGAATCGTGAGCTGCAAAAAGAGTTGCGATTCGGTTCATTCATTCCGTTTGGCCTTTGAGTGTTTGCCGCTGTTTGAATGCTTTGCAAAGTTGTGGGCGTGTCGGGAGGGCATTAAAAAGTAAACTTTACTTTTTATCTGTGTATGCTAACTCGGAGCAATTGCCCGACGAGCGTAATTACTGCGCTTTCCCACCTGCTGCATCGAAATATTGTATTGTATATATTGTGCATGAGTTTGTTGTCATATAATTAGCAAAATTTGGCCATTCTAATTTATTTGCCACTTGTGAGCTGAGTTTATTCATTTCTGTGATTCACACAATTGCCGTGTGGGGGGGAGTTTAAAGGCGTGGTCGATCGACCCCAAACATTGAAGTCGCCTCGTCATCATTTGCCACAATCAGATCTCACTTTAATTGCCTCTAATGAATGTCAACGCTAATTGCCACTTGAGAGGCGGCTAAATCGCTGGATAGATGCATCGCAGCGAAAAAAGGTACGAAAATCGTATCAAATCAAATCAGCAGTTCAGTCAGAAAGAAAACCAAACAAAACAAAGGCAACTTACAAGCCTAATTACCCTCTGATGTTGCTGCTGCCTCATTAATTATGCGTCATATGAAAATTATTTTGTGGCACTTTTAAACGATATTTAAATGGCTTTAAAATATTTACACAAGTTTACACAAATTTTCACGGATTAATTAACTTATTCAGTTAACGCCGACGAGCCTAACGCCTCGACTCAACTTTGTCATTAATCATCGTCTGACCGAAGCCCCTTAAGACGATAACGCGACGGTGAGGGAAAACGCTCGAGGAAATGAGCGACAACTTGTGGATATTGCTAATTGAATGATTGCTTTATTTGTGCTCGCTTTTCATCAATAACTATTGATGGGAACTTGTCAAACCTGCAAGCCATAAAAGAGTTAACAGTGGGATGGCGAAAAGAGTTAATTGAAAAGCGAAATTACGAAGTAAATAGGAAGCTTTTCTATACTGTGGTTAAATCATTTGTCTTCTATTTGTATCTTTTTCTCTCCCATTATATGTATATCTCTAAAATCAGATTTCATATTTCAACGACAATTAAAGTAAATAATTTGAATATTATTTTAATTTGTAATATTGATATCAAAACTTTAGCTTGTAAGATGTAATGAAGAGCTTTAAAGTTTTACTGTTCTATGCAAAGTCTTACCCTTCATAAATAAATTAATTCGGTTCAATAATATTATATTATTGCTATGGAAATCATACTATAAAAGCCTTTCGAATACACGAATTCTATGTAGATTTTAAACAATTTTATGATACAATAAAATCTTAACGTAAACCGAAACCTGCTTTTATCTTATGATTGCAATAATTATGTTTTTAGTTGCAAACTATAATAATTTATAATGGCATACGTTTTAAATTGATAAGAAAATGTCGAAAATTGTTCATTGAATTTTAATTATTTTGTTCGTTGAGCCAGAAAATTTTTCAGAAATCCCTAAGAACTTTCTACACTTTGCCGAAAAAAATAAGTTGTTACTTTGTAGAACTGCGAGGCTGTAATTTATACACAACATGATTTTTTGTAAATTCCCACAGTAACTATTTTAAATCTCTTAATTATAATTAGTATAACAAGTCTTTAGTAAGCAGCAGAGTTGTGTTGCCTCTCCTAAACCATTTTCACAAATTGATTGTAATAATTATGTTTTATGTCACATTGTTTTAAAATACCTGTTTGTATAACACATGGGATGTGGTTTTAAGTTCGCTTCCGATGTGGATTCATAAATAGTTAGAATACGCTGTCATACCACAGTTTAAAGGCGAACTGCGAATGCGAATGCGATTGCGATTGCGTTTTGCCATTGCGATGGCGATTGCGACAGGTTGAGGTCGCAATTCTTTATGTGTATGGCAAAGTAATTGTCATTGAGGTTGATGATGTCATGTCAACAAAAGCCACAGAATGAGCCTCGAGTCTCAAGTCTCGGTCCGCAGTCTCAACTCCGAGTGCTGTTGATGGATTTGTTCTGTCTGGAATTGGCTTGAAGTGAATTGGATGTGCTCTTGTCTTGTTATTGTTGTTGCTGTTTGTTGCTGTTTGCTGCGCATTTTGACCAATTTTAGCCAAAGTCAATTAGTCTTAACTGATGTTCTGATGCTTAACAGTCATTCCGGGGGCTTTTGGGTGCTTCGTGCATCATTTTGATTGCTTTAAATAGACTCAGAAGGAGCTGGTTTTTATTGTTTTCTGATATCATTTGCCTCGCGAGGGGGGTCAAGGTCAATGGCAGCACCCAAAAGCCAATCCAAGCCAAGCCTCAGGCGGAGACGACGACGACATCGGGGCAACCATAAAAGCATTTCAATCGTGCTGCGCAATTCAAAGAAAGCCGTGCACATAAATTCAAATATTAAGATATATTTACTACATATGTATATGCATTTGAGTAAATGATTTCTTTTTCGCCTTCTCCCTCTGTGGCTTTAATTAGCACTCGAAACCGACTTGTATGCGTTGTTGTTGTTATTGTTGTTGCTGTTACCTGCGACTCCGAAACTCCCAGCCTTTGAAATCATACTGGATATTCCATATAGTATTTTCAAATTATATTATACATTCCAGTTTACATATGCGGCTGATTAACCGGCTAATTCTTCTTTAAACAAACTGCGAGCAAAAAACTGGCAAACAAAAAGAATCAACCGAATCAACTGAAATCCCAACTGAAAGACCCGAAATCTTCGAGCACATGCGAAAAAAAAAGAAGAAAGCAATAATACAGTTCTTGTGCTGGCGACCTTGGAATTTAATTTTTCAACTTTTGTGTTCGTTTATATGTATTTCTTTTTATCGCCTGCACCGTCCTCCCGGGTCCAGTCATCTTAGTCTGCGTCTCTTTTGGGTTGCTTTATTTATTAATTCGTAATGCGGTTTAGCGTTCAACGTATCGCCATTTGAATAAGCATCATAAAACGCTGACTGCTGTTTGAATCTTCGAATTTCTTAAACACACACGCATGCCCATAAAAAATCGTTCTGCGCACATTCTAAACTGCAGCTACTGGTCTTTTTAGCCTGGGTTGAAATACCGCTTAATATATTGTTTGCAAATACCTGCGGTATTTTGAAGTTACAAATATCAATTTTATATGCAAACTCCAAATGAAAAACGCAACTTTTAGTTCTCTTTTTTTCTCTTCGAATTACGAGTTTTGATATTATTTATTTTTTCTAAATTCATTAATTGAGTATTTATGTCTAAGCTCAATATTCTCAAAGTTTCAGCTGACAGCTTTTGGTTTTAAGTCTTGGTTTTGTCATTCTTTTCCCATAACAATATTTTTGCCACTATTCATAAATTGTTTGCTTTTACTTTGCTGCTTTTGGTCTTTGGCCCCTTGCCGCGAAGGAAGCTGCGCAATTTCTGAATTTCGAACAGCAAATTGCTTTGATTACGCTATTGCGCAAGTGGTTACACACACACACGCACACACTCGCACACACTCACACACAGATAGACCATTGGCCTCTTTGTGAACCGCGTGGCCTGCATTGAAATGCCTCACGGCATCAACTGCATCTGCAGAGCTCATTCGAAATGGAAAACAGAACCAGAACCAGAACCAGAACAGAATGCAATTCGCGTACTTACATAAAATGGACAGAGCCCGCCTCACAACAATTCGCCGGCAATTCTAATAGACATAAATAAGCAAAAGATACAAAACTCAACTCGCATCTGAATTGCAAGAATCCGTAACGAGTGAACGAATAGACTCAACAGCAACAGCCTCGTCACCCTTCCCCTCATCCATTGCATTGCACCAATTACTTAATTTACCAAAGAATATTTTGCGCAGATCGCGCCAGACAAGATGCAGAGCAGAATGAACGCATTTGTGCATCTACAGAATGTATCTGCAAATGTTGCATAAGCATTTTGCAATAAAAAACTGGGTCAGTCGAACCTCAGCCACAACTAATAAGAACTCGAAGTGCCGAGCTAGACCCTAGCGCTATTTATAGATGCAGTTGCTTTTATTGCTATTCGGTTAACTCTATAAATTCATTTTTTTAGTTTACTGTGTCATCGATCCAGTCGCTTAGGGTTTATTGGCCTTTTGGGGCAATCAATTCAAAAATTTGTCAACGTTAACTGACTTAAGTTGTTAATTAGCTGCGTTTATATTCTTCTCCTTATTTCTCCCAATACCTGCTGCGTTTTTAAGTTGTTCTGAGTCAGGGGCCTAATGAGCACATTTTGTGTGTGGTAAATTCACCAAAAATTCCTTCAAGTGGCTTTTATTATGTCGATGCTGACGATGATGATGATGATGATGATGTATGTGTTTATACAACAACAAATATTTGTGGTGGCTGCGGAGGGGGAAATCGTTGTCAAAGGTGAGCTTTTTATGCATGAGTAATAATATACTCGAAATATGGCTCTGAATGGTTGTATCGTTGCTGCTGCTGTTGTTCTTGTCTTTTTTTTTTTTTTGTTGCTTTTAGCTTTTATGCAAATGGTAACCTTGAACTTGGCAATTGAACCGCACGGAAATGAGCAAAGTTCTTTGAGAACAGCAAAAGGCCATCGCTGAAATTAATGTTGCGCTTAAGAACAACATGGAAAACATGTTTACAACAATACAATGTGCGAAGTTACAGCGGTTGTAAGAACTATTTAACTGCCTCCACCCAGAGTTTTGCTAATTAGTTGACGTGCAATCGAAGGTAGTGCAGAAAAAAGCAGAAAATCTCCGAGAATTAGTAATATTGGGTTCGTATTTAGTGGATACGTCATTAAATAAATCTGATTAATAGTTATATCGAAAGTGTATATAGTGAATTATGAAGAGTTGAATAATTTAATTTGTGAAACTTATTTAAATGAATTGTGAAATACAAACCATTTTTATACCCGCTACCCATAGGGTAGAAGGGTATTATGACTTAGTGCCAACAGAAAATGTATGTAACAGGCAGAAGGAGACATCTCCGACCCCATAAAGTATATATATTCTTGATCAGCATCAACAGCCGAGACGATATAGCCATGTCCGTCTGTCCGTCTGTCCGTCTGTCCGTCTGTCTGTCTGTATGAACACCTGGATCTCAGAGACTATAAGACATAGAGACACCAAATTTGGCAAAAATGTTCCTTCATACCCTACGCAGATCAAGTTTATTTCAAAAGTTGGATGCCACGCCCCCTTCGCCCACAATAAGCATTTATCTAGAAAAAGTCAAGTTTTTTTTTATGTAAATCGCGTATAACTCCAAAAGTTCTTTGTGTAATGATGTGTAATTTGGTAAGCCATCTGCGCTTGACACTCTTAATATACCCTGTAATTTTGGTAAAAATCGGATAAGTAGAACAAAAGTTATTCGCGAAATTATTTATCAAAATTGTTGTTCCCAATGCATATGGACGTTTTAAGTGTGTGATTGACCTAGAGATATCAAATTTGGTGACAGTATTCGTGTACGTCTTACGCAGATCAAGTTTATTTTAGATTTTTGCCACGCCCCTTTCCGCCCCCGAAAACTGTAAAAGCCGTAATAATGAACCTAGAGCATTGAATTTTGGTATGCATAATAATAATTATATTCTCAATGATTCCTGTGAATTTGGTTGAGATCGAATGAAAAACAAGGAAGTTATTAAAGAATCAATTTTGTATGCAAAATTCACTTGCAGCTGCCCGCGCTTTGTTTGTTTAGTTGACAGTGTGACCATAACGGTGTTGTGGATTTTTATTCGCTATTTTCAAATATATACAAAAAAAACAAGTTTTAGTATATTTGGTATATTTTTTGTTAAAATATAAGTTTAAGTTTTTTGTTTTCTCTCGAAATGGGTTGCGGGTATCATACGGTCGAGCACTCTCGACTGTAGCTTTTTTACTTGTTTAATTATTGTATTCTATAAAGTAAGCTATAATACACTAGAATACTATTTAAGTTAATTTAAAATGAACGCTAGAGTCCAGACATTTGGCTCACCATTTTTTTATGTTAACTATTCAATGAATATTTAGCGAAATTAAGCGGAATCGACTATCACCGAATAGTAGTAAGAAAGGAAGTCTACCTAAAGAGTTAAGTGATGTAGTTTTTTTTTTTTAATTTTCTCATAATTATTTTATAAAATAAAGCACAATAGCATCACCTAATATTGACAATATATTAAGCATACTTTTTTGAAGCAACATTAAAGAAATATTTAAAAATTTCAATACTACATTTTGTGAAACTTGTTCAAATCAATTTTACGGCACACACCACTTTTTAAATGTGTCTAAAGAATAATATTTAGAGCAATAATAGATCTCCATATTATATAATGCTACTTTCAACTTAATTGATGGTGAATAACTTTAATGAATTGGAAGCCTTTCATACCTTTGGAAATTTACAACTTCAACCATTAGCAGACAAAACGCAGAGTGTAAATATTGCAATTAGCACTTCAGAATATCGATTGTCAACGCTCGTTATGTGAAACAAAATTACTGAAGTCTTTTGCATCCTCGCTTAAACATTTCTTGTCATTCAGACAATTTAAAAATCATCATTCATCATCTGATTACTCTCCCTCTCAATATGCATATTATGTATATAGTATATAGCTGCAATGTCGTAATGACAGACTCTTCTCAGTTGGCTTGGGGAAGTTGCACAGTGAAGCAAACGGAACGAAACGAAACGAAACGAAACGAAACAAAACGAAGCGGCGTCGAATGCAGAAATGCAATAATTGCATATTGACCCATTTTACACGCACAAACAATTCAAAAGGGCGGATGATGCGGCAAATGAGGGGCGTAGCTGCTGTTTGCTGTGACTGCTGCTGTGGTTGCCGATGTTTGCCAATTGAGTTACGCATGCGTGCGCGTTGCCTTCATTTAATTAGGCGGCGACACCTGCGCTGCGGAGTCGGAGACGGAGTCCAAGTTGAGGTCGCCATCAATCAGCGAACGAGTCGTCAAGTGAGGCGTGAAAACGGTGGAAGAAATAACAACAACAACAACGGAATGAAAATGAAAACGAAAAGCGAGAGAGTTGTGAGTTGTGAGGCACTGCAAAACGAGGCGTGGCAGCTGTGCTTAAGCTCATTTGACAATGGAGTGCCTCTGAGGTTGCTGACGATGACGACGAAGGCGACTGCTGCATTGAGGCTCGTTTTTATTATTTGCCTGGCCCACTTTGCGTACAGCGGCGATAATTGACGCCACGGTGGCTGCAACTGCAGCAGCCGCAGCCACAACAACAACAACAATTTGGACTGCACTTTAGCAAACGAAGTGTCGCCAACGTTTTGTGAGTGTTTTTCACTGTAGGGCCGGGCCAATGCATTTGGCTAAATTGCATTTTTTTGCATCGCCATCGGCAGCAGTTGTGCAATAAAATTGAAGCATATGCACTTACGCACAATGAGACGGCGGGCCAATGGGGCGTATGCGTAATGCGATATTCGCCGGGTCAACAGCGTTTATTTTAAGGCTGGAGTGACTGCAAATGCCATAAACGAGGTCTAAGGTCTGTGAATCGAAGCATACACTCGAGTACTCTTCTTTTTAAAACAACAATAGAAGAATGAATAGAAGAAATCCAAATTGGCAAATAAAACAATTCATTTTCTCAATATCTGATCAACTTCAGCAATTGATAAACTCATTTCATTGCCTACCAAACTAGTAACTAAATTTAACTTGGCAACTGCAGAGTATATAAAAGATATATTTAATTTTAAATAAAAAACGTTGAATTCTATTGTTTGATAAATTTTACAATTGCTAAATTCCATTCCTGGCATATCCAGCTAACTAACAAGATTTAATGTGGCGCTGCTGAATCGATATTTAAGTTGGACAATCATCGGCAGGGCATAAAATCGGGCGGGAAGTAATGTTAATTGAATGGGAAATGTTTCTGCGGTCATTGTTGATTTAGATGCAATACTTAAATTTTAGAATGCTCGGTTTTATGGTCGGTTTCCCCCCTATTGCCAGCGACTAAACTCGAATTTCCTGCGCATTGTTTAATGCTCGGACCAATAAAGCATTGCCCCCACAACAAAAACCGCTCTTTGAATGTATATTTGGCTCACATGGCAATAGCACATTTTGACCACGTCTAAATACCACGCAGTACAAATGAACAGAGTACTATATTTGTGAACTTTAATGTTACGTAATTAGATAAATTGATAATAAACAAATAACAAAATTCACGTTTTGTGTTTATTAAAATACAAATAGTTTCATTATTAATACATCACTTTATTTATTTATTTTTAATGTTCCAACAACTATCTGTCGATATAATAATTAATGTTTCAATAATGTTTAATGTTTTCAATCAATATCTATCGATTGTATAATTTATCTATCGTCGACTACCGAACTGAACTTTAACAATACCATTTGTTTTCAACATCTTTATTGTTCTTTCTTCTATTGTGATTGCGGTTTTCTAATTGGTTTTTTTATATTTCTTTTGTTTCAACTTAATAGTGGATAACATTCTGAACCAGAACTTTAAATGTCAGGCGGGCAAACAAAGCCATATGGAAGAAAGTCCGCTCTAACTATAGTATTGGGATGAAACTAAAGTCACGTTCAGCTCGTTTGTTCTCTGTCCACGTGCTCAGCTTAAAGCTATGCTATATGCTCAAATCTATTTCCTTCCATCGCCCAGCTGCTTTCGTTATCGGCCAAATATATTTGGCAATCAAATAAGTCGATATCATATATCAGGCATTGGGTAATCTGCATCGAGACAAGACTGTGAGTTCAATTGACAAAACAAAAGGCTTTGCCATCGACTGCTTCTTGCTTCTTATCCTGATGAGCAGCAGACGACAACGATTTGGGTGGCTTGGGGGAAGCCCAAAACTAAATGCTGACCCCACATCGAAGGCATCTCTCCTTGTGATTACGCTAAGAGCGGAGCATAAAGCGCATATACATATATTTGTATGTAGTGTGCTGTGACATAATAAATAAATTTAATCAATTGGCAACGCTTCCGTAGTTCCATTTCGGATTCACTTCAATGTCGATTTGAATTTCGGGTTTCCATCTGCTGCTGCTTCTTGTGACTTGAAGATGATGTCGTTGTTTTTATTTTATTGTACTTTTATGGCGGCTGTTGGATGTTGGTTCATTCTTTGCCGTTGTCTTTTGCTCAGTTCATATTTTGTGTGTGTTTAGCGAACATTTCTTTCAATTTTGTGCCTTTTATGTGCTCGCTGCCATTCGCTTATCGCTTATCGCTCTCGCATCCGACTTTCAGTGAGTTCTTTACAGACTACAGGCAATACATCGATGGCTGGCCTGCGTATACGCAATAAAATACAATCGAAGTAAAGTATTAACTTTGACACCGTTTCAAATATTTATGAAACTAATTAAATTGTGTGGGATCCAAACTTGATTTGATTTGATTTGATTCTAGTAATTCAATTCCATCATTCATTCATTTCATTGACCCAATTCGAGGCGGCGAATACTACGACTACGAGTATTTATATATTTTCTGTTATTTCTGCTATTTTCTCGTTTGACTTGTGCTGCAAAAATTACTTTTACTTTTAGAACGAGTATTCTCGTAATATTATGCACACACACACACACACATAATAATACAACTTATGCTAATTGGGTGGAGCTGAATTTAAAATTAATGCGACATAAAAACGCTGGCAAACGTTACTCGAACAGCGAACAGCGAACAAATTAACATATTTATGCGATTTATGCGAATGCGAGCGCCTCTTCATTTCAATATCAAATTGGAATCCATTGGATTCGATGCTCTTCCTGCAATTCAAAGTGCTAATTTTTTTGCGCTCGCCGCTTCACCTGCTGACAAAGTAGTTACAAACATGCCACAGCTCAAGGACTGTTTGTAAATGAAATTTGTTTAGAATTCGCTTCCGCTTTTGGTGTTTTATTGTAATTTTATTGACTACGAGAACCAGTTATTATCTTGGACATGTCTTTGGCTACACTTTACATTCCATAACCACTTGAACTGCCTGGTAATGATGATGATGCTGACAGTTCTTTGTTTGGATTCTCGGAATTGCAGCGACAGCTTTAACTCATAGAAGATTCTCCAGATTCTTGGCATCAAGAAATGTGGAATTAATGTACGAGTCGAACAATTGATCATTTAGCATACTAGTTGCTGTCTACTAGTTATTTAATTAATTACAATTAATTCTTAGCTGTGCTGTGTGTGTAATTTTATAATACATACAATAATTAGAACAAACAGCTTTCAGGTCATAACTCATGCATAATCAGCCTAAAATTAACCACTGCAATGCGTTCAACGAACGTTCTCAGCTGCACAAAAAATAATGAAAAATAAATATTGAATGGAAAGGCCGACAGAGAAAAAGAGGGAGAGGGAGAGAGAGAGAGCGAGGGAGAAGGATAACTGAAAGAACAATACGTAAATTAATCACCGCCCACAGCTGTCGCTCTGCGATCCGTTTTTCTCCACAAAAATGCGACATTTAAAGCATTTGCATAAAGCATTGCGAGCCACACATAAATTTTATTGCGTATACGTAGTTTGTTTGTTGCATGCAGCCACCTTCCCGGGGGTTGGCATGATTTTTAAATAATATTTATTTGCCCGGCCCAAATGATGACGTTGTTGTGGCGGCCACTTTGCCTAGTTGTCATCCCAGACCCAGACCGAGGACAGCAGCTGGCGGGTGTCGTTTTCAGTTTTCATGGCGCTGGCACAATGACAAATTACAAGTTGAAAGTTGAGTGAACTTTGTCACAATACTGTCCACTTTTTGGCAATGTTCTCAGTCCTCAGTTCCCAGTCCTAGTCTCGGTCTCAGAGTCGTTGCCTATCATATCTGTTGATGATGTCTTCTGTCTGCTGTCAGCTGCCGTTTACGATTCGAGGCGCTGTCCAATCTCTCGGGCTGCAGTGCGGATGGCCTATGAAATTGATGAGGCTTTTGTTGTTTGGCAAATGAGGCGCAGATAAGCGTCAACTTTGACGCCCTCCTGTGCTCTGTATATTTGTTTTTATATTTTTTTTTTGGTCTGCTGCTTTGCTTATCAACACAAATGCTTCTCACTCAACACTCATGGCTCGGCTCTTTCGCTGTTTGCCTTCTTGAGCTTTTGCCTTTTCGACTGCCACTTGAACCCAATGAACTCGCATTTCTTTTCTGATTTCTTAAGTGACACATTTGTGCGCATTACAGGCCATTCATTTGCCAGTGTCCCAAATAGACTTGACATTTTATTTAATATTTTGTAATCCATCTTTGCAAAATGTTACGAGCTCCAATTAAACCGCTTTTGTTCGTGCCCCAAACTTCAACATTATCCGTGCCAAATCTGAAATGCAAACAAACTGCATTGCAATTGCATTTCCACTTTTCCATTTTCTCGCTTGCTGCTCGAGGGCGTGGCATTAGACTTGCAGATGAGCGGGGAATCCCTGGGCCAGACTGTGCTGAATCCTCCAGTGACAACACAGAATGTTTGCTCCACTTTCAGTGGATTAACTTTCGGTTTCTTTGTTGTTTATCAAGTTAAACGAACTCTGGCGCCTTTTGTTTTCCATTTCCTGTATGACTGCTTTTGCCTCTTTCTAGTTAGTTAATCCGCCGCAAACAATTTCTAGCGTCATTCAGTGAATAAAAACAAATTCTAGTTTCGTTTTCGTATTCTTTGTTTTTATGCGCGACACAAGATGAGAGACGACAATGTTTTTATTAAAATGGCAAAAGGAAGACCTTGATCTTTAGATTATCACATCAATAAATGGTATTTCTTGTTGTTGCTGTTATTGTCTATCAGTCATCGCCTCTTCGCATCTTTGTCGTCTTCTGCGGGCCGTTTCCAACTTGCCAACGACAGCGACAACGAAAACGAAATTGAAATTGAAATCGAAATTCTACATCTACGTCGCGACGTTGGCTCGACATCTTCTCCGACCACAAGCCACAAACGGATGGAAACTGGTGGAACCAGTCAAACCGCCATCCGCGTGGAGTCCAAAAGAACTTCTTTGGACTAATTGAGAGTTGTCATGCGCAGACAACTTAAGATAAAGATTCGAAACATCAATTCATCATTTGGCATTTCGAATGCAATTCTTCTTTGCCGTCCTAAAAGTTTATGCTAATTTGTTGTCTAAACGTAACTATTTACGAGGGCGATTTGTTGTTTAGTCGCTGGTTACGTGGTTACATAAAAAACCATTTGAACTTGAAATTACTGGAATGCGTCATGCTTAAAGTGGCAAGCTCTGAAGTAAATACCCTGAGATAAATCAATGCTGAGTATAAGCCTAAGAATATGTTTAATTGAAAAAAACATATGTGTATTTTATAACTTCTATATTACATTCATGTACTTTCATAATTTATTAAGAGTTCATGCCTATTATTTTGTATACTTTCAAAAGTCATTCAGAATTTAAAATGTTTAATTTTGTTAACTTCAATTTTTGTTTAGTGCATAAGCTATTCGTTAACTTTTTGCAACTGGGACCAGCTTAAAAGTGAATCTGCGGATATAAAAACGTGCTGGCAATTAAATTTGTTACAAAACGCATGAGAAGCGACAACAACTGAAACTGCTCTCGACAACAAACCGATCAAATTGTATAGCGACAATAGACGGAAAACAAAAGAATCGCAAAAATAACAGCAACGAAATAAGTACGATAATTGTCTAAAATGCTTCTCAATTACGTGCTACAGTTGTCAACCACATTGATGGAACAGGTATTAAAAATCCACTAAATTGTCTTTAATATATTCCAGTTTAAAATGAAAATATTTTAGCGCAAAATATATCATTAAAATGTAGTTTATTTTTACCTACAGGGTAACTGCTAGTCGCGTACACTCTCTAAAGCCATTAAATGATGTACACAATGTTCAATAAAGTTAGTTTAGTGCCAACGATTAGCATTAAGTGCTTGCCACAATTGAAATTGAATTGCTGTCGAAGTAGGGTTCATATTGCCTTTGTTATTGCTGTTTCAGCAGCCGAAATCCGCTTGACAAAGACAATTATTAGATGGCCATGGCTCCGACTGTGGCCTTTATCCCTTACAGACACACCCACTCAATGAGGGATAATTGTGCGTTACGCATACGCCTGCGTGAGTTTGATTTTATTGCTTAGCCCCCGGGCCGGAACCAAAGCCAAATTGTGCGGCCAAAGCCATTTCTGGGGGGGCGAACACAACGAAGCCAAGCAAAAAGCAAAAAAAAAACAAGTAAGAAAGCTACAGTCGAGAGTGCTCGACCGTATGATACCCGCAACCCATTTCAAGAGAAAACAAAAAACTTAAATGATATTTTAACAAAAAATATACCAAATATACTAAAACTTGTTTTTTGGTATATAGTTAAAAATAGCGGGTATAAAAATCCATTAATAACTTCCTTGTTTTTCATTCGATCTTAATTACAATTATGCATACCAAAATTGCTCTAGGTCTTTTATTACGGCTTTTACAGGCTTTTGGGGGCGGAAAGGGGCGTGGCCAAAATCTAAAATAAACTTGATCTGCGTAGGACCTATAAGAGTACTGTCACCAAATATGGTAGCTGTAGCTCTTATAGTCTCTGAGATCTAGGTGTTCATACAGACGGACAGACGGACAGACGGACATGGGTATATCGTCGCGGCTGTTCACACTGATCAAGAATATATATACTTTATGTGGTCGGAGATGCCTCCTTCTGCCTGTTACATACATTTTCTGTTGGCACTAAGTTATAATACCCTTCTACCCTATGGGTAGCGGGTATAAAAATACAACAGTAAAGAACTAAAGATAATTTTTGGGTTCACGGAAAGTTTTCCTCCCACGCACTCTCAACACACACTCAGAGCGATGGTCACAAATTGATTTGGTGCCTTTTGTGGGCGGGCATTCAAAGCATCGTTCATTAATGCGTCCTTGTCAATGCCAGGATACAGTAAACAGGATTCCAGATCCCGCCATATGTGGCGCATTGTAATCAATTGGCTGAAACTGTCGGCGTAATTGATTTCGGGTGGTCAACAACGCTAATTAAGTTCGCCAGCGCAGCGCCATTATACGATTTCCGCAATTTTATTCATTGTCCGATTTCGATTCCATAACATTTCTATGGCAATTCATGTAACAACAATTAATTCATACTTCTATTAATTAACGACAACATGCACAGAGACAGAGATATATAGCGAATTCTTTCAGTCTCCTGGCCGATTAAAAGGTGCTTGAAAGTTTTTGGGTCGCAACTTTGATTCGATTCCCAGTTGATACCATTCGAAGCAAAATGCCTCGGACTTTAGCCAGTCGAGGGTTTCGATAGGAAAACCAATCTTGATTAAGAAGTTTAAAGCTTCCTTTATGGTCCCTGGCATCGGAGTGCGAGTCCGTGTTAGCATCCGTAGCTTAACTATGATAGCATAGGAGGATTATTAAAATGTTTATTTTTAGGAAACTCATACATTTATACTAGTGTTTTTAATTTTGTTAAATTGTGCGCTTACTATTTTCTAAAATATCTATTAATTTAAACTACATTTCTAAAATACTATTTCCAATTATAATTGATCTGATGAAATTTTGGATTTGAGCTTAAAGTTAGCTCTAGTTTTAAATTACTAGTACGATCTGTTTAAGCAGTCTTGATTTGCTGAGATAATGTCTTTGAAAAAATAATTTAAAATATGTACTATTGTACATATATTGGCAGGAGCCCAATAATGTTGTTGAAAAACAGTGTTTTATCAATATTCCTTTATACAAATAATTTGAGAAATTCATTTATAATATGTTATAGAATATTTGATAGAAGCTTCGGAAAAATTGCTTTCATATAAATTTGAATTATTGGGTATGAGCGAAAATGTAGTACTCGTTGCAGTTCTCTGATCGATAGCAAGTATTTTGCATGTAAATTCTTACAAATATATATTTTTAGGGGTACTCACTATTATATTTGCCAGTTTCCTTATTATAATTACAAGCATACGTAACTGTAAGACTCTGGTAGTTGGTGTATAAAATGTTTTTCTGAAAGTAGACTGCATCGGCATATTAAATTGTATTCAAATATTGCAACTAACTTGTTGCTCACCGTTGTTTTTGACATTATAGGAGGCACAACGTCGCTGATAATCACTAAAGGGCAATGGAGTTGTGGCATAAGCGTACCAATTGCCAAGTAGCTGTTAAAGAAAAGAATGAAAGATACAAATTAGAGTTAAGGGAAAATAAAGAGAAAGCTTCCTTTGAGAAAACCTTGATTTTGTTGACATTCTTCATAATGGGATAATTGGGACAGACATCAACACTCAGTTTGTCTTCAATGAAGGCATTGGGTGTGATTTCTGGTACGGATTCCGTCGATGCAGAGGACAGCAAAATTACAAACAACCCAAAAGGATAGGAAATGAAAATGCCAAACTTAAGCTCCATAGTGAAGCATGCTGTTTGAGTGACTAATCGCAAGCCGAGTGGGAGAATTAACAAACAATAAGCAGCAAGTGTATTATTTTGAAGCATTCTAATTCAATTAGCTTCCGTCAATTACAGTCAAGCGTCTGTATGGCGTACATCTTTTGATCATTAGATTCGCAATTCGCATACTTGAGACCTGATTCAGCATTGCCATTTGCTGCGCTTTACATTCAGCTAAAGTTTACAGCTTAAATGCGATTGATTTGTGACGGTCATGGTCAAGGTCTTGCATAAGAATTATTTCCTGTTTAGCAACTGAATAGTTTGAAATATATTTCACTTGCACATAGTTTTCGTGGCGCGTCTATTGTTTATACTTATTTGCAGTCGATTTCAAGTCATTTATGCTGTACGTGTTTCCAGTACTCAGGATCAAAGTTGGCAGGAAGTAATGTAATTAAGCATTCCAATTATATAAAATATTATCTCTAGACATTTGATTGTTCTGTCTAAACTTCTACTTTTGTCTGAATTTGTTAAACTAAGAAACAATTTTTAAATATTCGAGTTCAAACTATTCTTAATAGTTAAATCAAATTTGTTAAATTTTAAAATCAATTCATTTAATATTGTTGATTAATTTTTTTGAATTTGCTAATTTTAATTATTTAATTTACTAGATTTGTTTTAATTGAAAAAAGGCATTTTACGACTCATTATAATTTGTTTAAGTTTTGTTGGCAATTGCTGCCAGATTTGCAGCACTTTTTAAGTCAAATTATTTTCTAATATTTGCTGTAATAACGTAATATTATGATTATAGTCAAGTAAATACATTAGATGCATTTTTTATCTTTTTATCAAAAACGACTTCAGCCAAATAGAAATATTTATATCAAAATTGAATGCGTGCGATGCTGCGGGTCAAGCTGGCTAGTATTATACTATATTTAAATATGACATATGAACACATTACGCATACGCAATGTGGGTTAATTCGTTAAAGGCAATTCTGACTCAGCTGCCGCGACTCTCAAGTGCTTTTCATTATACTCAATCTATATACTTAATGTATATATTTTGTAGTTTATCGACTCGTTTTTTTTTTTTTTTTTTTGACAATTTTACACAACAATTATGCACGTAACAGTCGTAACCGCCCCCGCCCGGCCCGCCTCACTTCGCCCCTCCCTGGAGCAGTTGAAAATCACAGCAACTCGACATCTGATGATTTATTCAATTTGTGCTATGAAGCGTAAACTTTTTGTTTGCCTGTTGCCATTTGCTCTGACTACTTGTTGTTGCTGCTGCTGTTGTTGCTGCTGCTGTTGCCATTCTATGGCAGCGGAAGTTCGTTGTGTGAATCTATCACAACGAGTCGTGGCCCCCAATTGCAGCCCGCCATTTGCCCTCTGGCTCCGCAACGTTCATTTCACTTTAAATGGCTTTTCCACATGCTGTTGACGTTGACAGTTTGCGCTGCATATCATTGAGCGTGGACCATACAAGCACTTTACCACTCGCTTCCCCCCAAAGGGCGCTTTCGCAGCGAAATCAGCGGGAAATCTGACAGAGCTACAAAAGCTAAGAACGACAGACGAAATCGCGATATTTTGTATTCAATTGTACCAGATTTTATTAACAGTAGCTGCAGCGTATCTACAAGTCGCATATACTTGCGATACAGACGTTATATTGCAGCATGAAATTGTATGCATTAATATTAAATAATATCAAACCAACTGGAAATCAAAGAGAAACTTATGTTGCCAATTGTAAATGAAATAAAAAAAATTGAAAGGTTAAATTTTAGCATAGATTTAAAAAATTGTGCATATAGTTACTAAATAAGATTAAACCAAATTTAGTAGAGTAAGAAATTAATTTGCCCTACCTTCTATCTCGCTTGGCGATTTCTTTTTTAAAATCTAAGTATATAGTAAATGCTAAGTATCTATAAGTAGCTTCTATACATTTTTAAAAATGCTATATTACAAATGTGAGTATTGCAAATTATGCATTATTCATGAATTCTATGCAATCGACTGGAGACACATAGGTGGCAACTTTCTTTGCTAGAAGATTTTTCCTTTTTTAAAGTCGTGTACTAAATGATAAAGAAGAATATTTTATTAAATAAATTTATGCAGAGTATCTATGATTTTTAATGGTTCATTGGAATATTGAAAATTATAAAAATTAGATAAAATTAATAAATGCGATTAAACCAACTGGAAATGCCTAAGGAAGTTGTGTTGCCAATTTCCTCTGCAATGCATTGTGCAGGCAGACACTCTACCGCAGACGCCACTGTAAACAGTCACTGTACGAAAAAGCAGCTACGTTTCTCTCTTCTTCTCTCACCTACTTTCTTAATCAAGCAAAGTGTTGACTGGGTATCTTTGCGTCGAGGGCTTTTGCCAACTTTTCCGAAATTAACTCAGTCATCCGCTTTATAAGCGTGTTTACCCCTATTTAATTTGGCGAAAAACAAACTTTTAATTCCAGAAAGTTCTAGCACAAAGATGGCAACGACAAGTTGAAGCTCGTTGCACACTTTGACACTCGGTAAATTTATAATTATTGCTTTTTTTTTTTGGTGAAATATTACTAACAAATTACAGTTGTTGTTCACAGCTCCAACAATGAGATGAGATGTCAGATAAAGTGGCCAAAATGACGGCATTTTCTGGCTGCATTCGGTTGGTTTGTTTGTTTCTCGGCACTTTTTACGAGAGTTTCGCCAGCAAAAATAAAGTTGTGCAACGAAAATAAGCTAATTGCAGTTCAATTTTTCTTCTCTGACTTTTCTTCGACTTGCAGTTTGACAGCTCGACGGCAAGTGTGAGACAAAGTTTGGACTATAATCGAGAGGTGTTTAATTGGTAACGCCCCGCAACTGATTGCCGTCGAAGAGCATAAACCGTTGCAAGTTTATTTTTTGCACATTTATTTTTTATGTGATGCTGTGCACGTTCCCAGCTGAAGGGTAAAACGTGCCGCAAAAGGCGTTGAAATTATGATTTCACTTTGGGACGCAAGAATTGCGAGACAACGGCAAGTGAAACTTGGGAACTTTGAGAGTTTGCGGAATACAATATCAGAGATTGGAAATTATTATTTAAAGATGAGCACAATTTATTCTATTGTAATCAATAAACAAATATTTATACCATTTTTCTATTTCATTGGATTCAATCCAATATTAAAGTATGAAATGAAATAATATTTTTACATTATTTATTTTCCATTCGCTTCAACATGAAATTAAAGAACGAAAACTCTGCTATTTGCATAAAGTTATTGTATTCAAGACTCTCTTTCAATAGGCCATCAAAATACATATATGTCCTAGCCGACTTGAAATATAGAAAGCACAAAATATACGTTATTATTAAATAATATTGCAAATAATTTAATGAAATATTTGATTCTATTGTATTCTGTAAACAAATATTTATACCATTTTTCTTTTCTTATTATTTGTTTTTGACTCAACCTTAAATTAAAGTAAAGCTTCCACTATTTTCTTTAAGTTATTGTATTCAAATTTGCATCTCTCTTGCAAAAGATATTTTCTAATCTTTCATCGACTAGAAATACTATTACAGCAAATAGTAAAGTGAATACTATTATTTAAAAATATTGATAGTGCTGCGCTATGGATAATTTAATTAAATAATGATGATAATTCTTTTGCCATGCCATTGTTTGTTGAACAATTGATACTATAATTAACCGACGATGAGAATTATTCTTATGCTCATTGTTAACAAAAACGACCAGTTTGTTGCAGTTTCTTAGAATAGAAAATGCATGGTAATCGATGTCTGAAAATTGATTTAATTGACGTATAATTGCTGCAATCAACAATTAACCTGGCTTAAGGTAAATTAATCCCACGTCTAGCTCTTGTAGCTTCCAGGAAGCGAGCAATTCAGCTTAAGCCGCTGCTGGAAAATTGATATTATGATTGCAGATATGTTATACAAGGTAAGTTAATCCCTTGTCAAGGTTCTAGAAAGTGCAGTGGCAAAAGGCGATTCGCGGAATTTGACGTGAGTTAAGTTGTCTGGCAGCTACTTTGCAACATTTGGACAAATTGCAGGCGACAAAGTGGCAGACAATGTGTTGGCCATATAAATTTCATTAATGCCAGTTAAATTAATTACTGTCAACACATGCGAGGCGATGGCAGTGTAATAACAACTGTGCGACGCAGTCGCAAAAACTAAAGCAGGCCAAAATGCCGAAGACGCAAGTGGCAAGCGGGTGAGCGAAGGGTAGCGGGTGGGTCGGCGGGAGGAGGGGAGGGGGAGCTGGACACCGTCGAGCGTGTAGCGAGCATAAACACAAAGTCATAAAGTTTTTACACAAAAGCATTTAATTTTATTGCATTTTGCGGGGCAGCAAGCAGTCTGGGCCACGAAACTGAGAACTCTGCGAGAACAGAGAACTGAGAACTGAGAACTGTTAGTGGGTCCCGTTTGGGTGCTTTTCGATGCTGGGCATGGTCTGCCGGACAGATGGGGGCCAACTTAATTTGGTGCAAATCAAGCAAAACTGCAACAGCAGCCGGCGACTAGGTCGACGCGAAACTAGCGCGCCGAAAACTTTTGCACAATGCGATTCAACTTTTGATTATGCTGCCGCCTGGCTGCCTTGCCTGTAAACTGACGCATTCACTGACTGACTGCATGACTGACTGACTGACCAAACTGAGTGACCAACTGTGCGCGTTTCGCTGACGTCAGCTGCTCAACAATAAGACGAAAAACCAACCAAACAATCTTCAACATGCAGTCAGAGAGATCTTCGTCGTCTTGAAATGGAAACCCAAGCAAATGTGCAAAGCACTGTAAATTAGAATTATGCGTAATGGAAAATTTGAAATGCATATGTATGTATGGAACAGCAGCCGTTGCAATGAAAAATTGCCACAAAAATGTTTGCCAAAAATTCTACGATGAAATTTTTGGGGTTAACAGGCATGAAAAATGATTGCAACATAGATTTTAATAGAATTCAATGTATTGTGCAGCCGGAGCTCGCCCCTTTTTATGGTGATGTTATCTACAGGGTATGCGTCGTTGACCAGCTGTCGCATCCTAAACATCGCATTCTTATGGTTGGTCCCCAAGTGCCAAGGAATGCAGCAATAAAAAGGAACTCTGTTCACTGTTTTCTGTCTCTGCCTCGGCTTCGACTGTCGCACACAAAGTACACTAGCATATGCTGAGGACATCTAACCTCTAACCCTCGACCAGCTTTCCCTCCCCTTCTCGACCCAAACACACCAATTTTATTTTAGTCAGTGTGGGAGGGAAGATCTGGGCGACGATAGACGGCGGGAGCGGGAGCGAGAGCGAGAGAGTATGGGCGGGGAAATATAGTCGGTAGGACATGGCCCATGGCATATGTCTGGCATGCTCATTAGGGGGCACAGCGTGGCGTGGCTAATGTGGCAACAAGCTGAAGCAGCAGTGGCAGCAACAGTGGCAACAGAAGCTGGAAATGCCCTCGGGGTCGGCTGATTTTCATTTGACTTTGCCAAGGCGCGCTTCTTTTATTTTTTTTATTTTTATTTTTATTTCTGTTTCAGCTTCTGTTGCTGTTTCTATTTCTCGGCGCACACTTTCAACTTTTATGCTCTCGTTTTTTTTGGCGTCACTTTTATTGTTTTGTTTTCACTGCGGTGGCCGTCAACAAACTCGGCGTTGTTGTTTTGGGTAATTCAATTTGCTGCCACAATTTTCATTTCGGACAAATTTCGAATTTGCTGCAAGGACCTGAGTTGGGCCCATTTCATGCACAATTTGTTTGGTTTTTATTTTTATTCTGCCGCATTGTTAAATTTAGCCTTAACATTGGCTTCGTTTGCACGGCCAACAAAATATAACACCGAACATTTAATCTAACTGCCAGACGAGTCAATTTGTCGTTAGGGTTGCCATCACAGCCTCAATGGCTTTTGCAACTCTGCGGCGCTGATAACTAACAGAAGAACAAGCTTAGTTTCGTTTTGCTTAAGCTACGCGCCAAAGAGAGCGATACGCAAAGAGAGCACCGCCCGTTTGCTCTTTACACTTGTCCGCTCTTTGAGCGCTCTGCTCTAGCAATAACAGAGCAGCGCAATGTTAACAACATGCTGTTAACAGCGGCCACTGTTAATGTACGTTGTTAAGCTGCTGTTATCGCCGTCAAATTGTGTAGAAAATTTTAATTTTCCCCAGAGTCACATTTGCCTCATTGGCCGCGTCGGCAATTCTTTGTTTTTGTTGTTCATATTGTTCTGTGTGTGTTTCTTTGCTTTCGGACATGGACGTGCTTGTTAACAAGTGCGTGTGAATTGCTCTTTTAACCTGAATAATTTCCATTTCTATATAGTATATCTATATACACTCGCGTAAATGTAAAGCGAGTAATATGACATGCAAATGCTGCAGTCCGCACTCGGCATTGTTGACTCAACTGGAAGGCTGGCGACATTGTCGCATCAATCATGCCGCACAACTATAAAGCCGGCAAATTGCATTAAGAACTGACAGAACTGCTGACCAAGGGGGAGGAAAAGGCGGCACTGACGTCTGCGTTGACCATGTGGGAGTCTAGCGAACTACATACATACAAACTATGTGTGGAGTTATTGTACTCTATTATTTGTGCATTACATATTATTATTATATTCCAATGGGTTTCCCCCGAATTTGAAAACTCGTGTAATAAACGATTTGCAAATTCCATTTGCCACTGCCACATGCCACATGCAGCGTTGCAAGCTGCTTGTCGATTCAAATATTCATTAATTTTGCGCACTTTGTTGCTGCATTCATTCTACGCTGGGAAATGGCAAAACGGATAAAAGGATTGCAGCAATTTGAGCTGAAGAAATCATTGAAATTCATTTCGAAATGTTGGCAATGGAAATGGAAATAAGAGTTATACAAGAGATTATTATAAAATAAAGTGCAGTCTAGCTGAAAATATTTTATTTATAGCAAAAGGACAAGTATTGATATATGTATGTAAATAATGTTGTCAAATTTAACATTTCATATTAGTTTCTTTCGAGACAAACAAATGTTATTAAAATTTGGTATTATTTTTTCCAATATCCAGGGTAACTTATAGTACTATAATTGTCGCCGACTTCTTAATAAATACTTATATGTTAGTGTATGTTGTGTAGTCGTTTCTCTGCCTCTCATTATTTCTGCCCGTCTCGTTCTACTTCTTATATTTGTAAACAAATAGCCAGCGCATTTTTTTGGCAGCCATTCAAAATGCTCATTGCTAAATGGATAAACAATTATTTGATATTTGTTGCCGGTGTTTTGCTGTTTGCTGCACACAAGTCGAGCCGAGCATCTGCAATACGCTGCGTATACGTTACGGATTGCGCCAAAGGCTGTAACAACAAAACAGCCGCAATATCAAAAGGAAAATGTGCATTTATTGCCAAACAGTCCGACACGCCTGAGAAATAACATTTTCTTTTTTTTTTTTGCCCTATCCTTTTCTCTTGGAATTTCAAGTAGAAATTGAAGCTTTTACCGTTTGCCTAAGGTAGACCACAAAATGCTTTGCTTGTCTTGTTTTTATTGTTCTTATTGTAATTGTTGTTGCTTGTGTTGTTTGTGTTGTTGTTGTTCTGTCTGCTTTTTTGAGCAGCCATTCAAACGTGATTTAGGATTTTTGTATGTGTGCTATTGAACACGTCGTCGTAGCAATTGAATGTTTGATTTATTGAGCTCAATCTTTGCAGTCGAGAATTGGCCGATAAAACGAAATAAGAACAATCAATACAAGACGAAACGAACAGTTGCCTTGCATTCTTCGCAGTCTAAATGGCCTTATCAGTTGGCAGGCGAAGCTGAAACCCCATTTAAAAGGTAACACTGCCAGCTTAGAAGCACTGATTGGCTTTGCCCGACAGCCCTTTTATTCAAGTGTTTTTAACATCATTTATCACTAGTTTAACACAAATACTTTCAACAGCATTTCCGTCCTCTGTGCTGTTTACTAAAAACTGCAAGTTGGGGGGATTCGTTGTGGAAAGCTTTGGAAAAGTCAATGGAATTGGGTACAATGCACTTTTTGTTGCCTACTTGTGACTCTTAAAAATCAGTGCACAAATGGATGACACCCTTTTTGGAGTTCCTTAATTCTGACACTTTCAAGACGAAAAGACTTTAGCATATAACATATTGTTGAAAACAATCTATATTTACGAGTAGATTTCATGCATATGTCTGATAAGTATCTAATTAAGTATTTTACATTCTTTAAAATTCAATCAAATAAACAAAAATAAATTAAATTAAATACTAAAATAACTATAGTGTTATAAATGGATTGCGTTTTCCATGTTAATTATTCTATCATTTGTATACACAATTTTTAGAGCAGTAATTAGATTATATAAAAAATGATAAAAATCAATGAAATAAAGATGAATAATAATCCTAAATGTATCTGAAACTTTATCGAAAAATTGAGATACTTTGTAAAATTTCAACAAAATAAATTAACTCACATTATCGCATACAAACATTGCCGTATTGTTAATAGTATCCTGCGCAGCAGAAGGGCAGCAATTGTTGAAATATAAAAAAATGCTACAAGTTGCATGGTTAGTGCCTGAATTGATAGGTGTGTGCAGCAGTGTGTGTGTGTGTGAATGGAAGTGTGTTTTGATGTATGTGTTAATGACAAGTGTTTTCGTGTTCCACGTTTGTATGTGCCGCGTAATGACAGGGATGTCGATGAGTATAATGACAACATCAATGCTACTGCTGATGATGATGCCTGCCTCGCTGACTCTGTAAAAGGCTAAGAGGACAACGAGCCGAGGGGATGGCAGACAACATAGTTGTGAATGGAGGAGCACTTGGATAGCTTGTCACGGGCGTCAGCTTAAAGTGCTTGTTAGGCGCTTTTCTTCAGCGTGTGTTTTGTGTTGGCCTCGTCGTCGTCGTCTATTTTGCCATTCGTTTGCACCATTGATGATGCTGTCAATGCGAAATTGAGCTTCCAGCATAAACACGTTGCTTGTCGTCAAATGACACGCGTGAGTGCTCACGCACGAGCGAACACGATGGCTCTCTGCACTCCCTCTCTCTCTCAGTCTCTCCCACTCTTCCGCTTTCACGATGTGTTCACTTTACAGTTTGATTCAGGTTGAATCCATTCATGTTTGTTGTGTGCTGTTGCTCTGATTTATTGTTTGATTCTTTGTATGTTATTTATACTATTTATTACAGCTCCGCTCATATTTCAGCCGGCAGAGGGCGCCACCTTAATCGTTACAACTTTGCCCCGGACCAATCCTCTGTTGGCCCATTGCCTGACCCGCCCTTCTCCGCCCCCTTGCCACACGCTACTCGAGTTCCCTTCGGTGATTCTGCAAGATTTGTCTGACGTGACGACTGCTGGGACTCGACACACTAATTTCTTCGAATCAAATGTTGTGTTGCAATGTGCAAGTAATAGCTCTGATGAATTGTGCAAAATTTAAGATTAATACGAATTTTTCTTGGCCAAATCAATGCATTAATATTAATTGTTGAGCTTAAGATTGATTTTTCGAGGAAAATAAAAAAGTTTCAGATGAGAATTTAGTTGACCTTATTTAAGAAATGTTGAATTTGCTTCGAGTATTAAATCTATAATAGTTTAAGCTTTGAAATATTGCTTACAAATATTTGTAATTACGCATTGTTTCTGTAAAACGTTATCAAGATAATATAAATAATTCAAAAATAAATTTAACTTTATATGAATTTGCTTTTCTTTACAATATAATCCTATGATGCACTTATTTAAATAAATCTATTTGTCTTTAGGCTTAATTTTATAGATAATATTTTGTTTCCTATATTATTTTCAAAGAACTTTATTTAATTAAAGAGTTCAATCTAAAGCCCTAATTGCTCTCAAATGTCCTTCCGATTTAAGCATTCATTTTATTCACCATGTGTCAAAGCTATCCTGCAAGCAAATTAGACAAATAAAATGAAAGCCTATCAACAGCCTTTGCTATTTAATATTAATATGATCCCTCATTTATAACTAATGTTATTTATTTATTTAGCCGCCTGCTCGTAGACAAATGTGTCAGCCATTTGTGAGGCAATTTTCCATCTTTAGTTGCCCTCAAAGTTGAATTGAGTTGAGTTCCAGCCAGAATGTTAATAAGAAGCACTTAGGATACGCACAACTGAAGCTCAAGTAGCGCAAAATTCATTTGAAATGCAAATGAGAAAATTTCCTAATTGAAAACTTTAGCACATTGGGTTTGTCCAACAGCTTCCGAGTGCGAATGCTTTCTCTCGCTTCCTACAAGTCCTTTTCCCCTCCCTGTCTTCTCTTTTCTTTTCTTTTCCTTGCCGCTTGTTGCCGGAGCTTAAAGTGTTAACTCACAGCTGCCGATTCGGGAGCATTAATCCAAGTGGAAGAAGAATGGGAACGGGAAATGCAAGACGCGCTTTTAATTAGGATTTCAACAGGCGACTGGGAAAATGTCGAGAGGCAACTGTAGCTATTAGGCTTTGTCAAATGAAAGTTAAATTCACATTGACATCCAGGCAAGTACACCAAATACACGAACGTGCGGAAACGCTAATTGAAATCTGTCACTGACTCGGGCCAAAAACTTGCCACCAAATGGTCAGAGGCAGTGCTTCAAGGCGTCTCAAAAATCAGAGGTTAGAAGTCGGTCAGCTTCAAGCCTGCTGCGAGCGAGAGCGAGAGCGAGAATCAAGATACTGCCATTCAGAAGTAGAACCAGGTCAAGGCTGGCAGCGTCATCAGCGTCATCGACAGCGACATCTGGCCAAATCGAAATCTTGCCACAATGCCGCAAATGCCGTGCAACGAACGGGTTTGCCACACTGCCATATGCCAAACTTTAACCATGTCTTTAAGAAAGTCTCAGTTTTTTACAAGAGACTTTTCAGTAGGTAAAATTAATTTAACGTAAACGTTAACGTTTTATAAAAACTTAGGTAATGCTTAAAATACATATTTAAGAAGGTACAACGCCACATAGATATAATAAAGTGCATGGTTGAATTTGAAGCAATATTTATCAATGAGGTAAATAGAAATTTTAAAAATATTTGCAATTCAAATGCATTTAACAAAGGATCTGAAATAATTATATTGATTAAAAATTAATGCACTTATTGTTTTCCAATTTATTTAATAATCTTAATCATGACACTAAGAATTTTTATTGCACTAATTAAATTAACAACTTATTTCTGTTTTATTATAATTATATCACTATAATGTCGATACATACAAGTTCGCTTGTAACATTTATAATAAAAAAACAATCTAGTTGTTATCAAATATTATCTGAACTAATAACTAGAATAATTTTAAGTGATAAATTTATTGAATTGAATATGTAAGAAAATGTTCTCTTCTCTAGCATTGAAAGACTTGAAACCTTCACCTATATAACTATTGCTTGAGGGAGACTGAGCGCTGCCTTCAGTGCTGCAATGACAGCAACATCATCCCGTTGAGTTTCCATGGTGAACTGGAAATCGAAGTTCTCTATGCATCTTTAGTTGGCATCATCAAGTGCAACAGCATTTTCTTGCAATGTCACATTAGTTTTTCTCGAACTGACGTAAGGCCAACCACTGTATGTGTGTGTGTGTGCGTATGAGTAATGTAATTGATGCTGGCAATTAAGCAGCCAACCAGCCAACCAGCCAGTCAGTTAGCCAGGCTAACCAGCGAGTTGTCGATGTTAACGTCTCTGCTATCGCACACATCTGGAAGGTAGCCACACTCTGAGGTGTTGACAGGCTCAAGTTCAAGTTGTTGCTGGTTTTGTTTTGCCAGTACCCCATAAATAATGAGGCCTCCCAAATACTTTAGCGAAGTAATAAGTATAAATTTGATTATTTTTAATCAACATCTCGCGCATTGTTTATGGTTCGCTTCGGGCATTTGCGTGTTCTCGCTTGTCACTTGTCGCGGATTAATCTTTTAATTCGGCGACCCGTGTTATTGCACTTGTCTCTCTGAAGTTCTCACTTTCAACCCTGGCTTCGAGTTCAAAGGTTTAACAGCTGCTGCTGCTGCTGCTGCTGCAAGGCGAGGCGAAGCGAAGCGTTCGTCGGTTAAGTGGTCCAGCCTTTAAAGAGCCATGAGTGTGCAACGATTCTCACTCTTCCTGCCTCTCTCTCTCTCGCTTTCTATCTCTCTGTTTTGGGTTGCAGCACTTAAGAAATTTTTATGGCGTATTTACATTGAGCTTAACGCTTTTGTCAGGTGTCAGGCAGTCAGGTAGAGATCAGAGAGCGTTAATGCCATGATGAAAATTGCCAGGGAAAAGTGGTTTCATTCCAAAAAGTTGTGTGCACTTGAATTACGAATTAACTTCAACTTAGCTTCACTTAATTATGAGCAAAGCTGCTTGTAGCAATTGCTGAAAGAATGCTTCTTAACTTGTTACTTGCATATGACAGGCAGAAGGTTGAAATGTGGGCTAAAACTGCAGCTGACAAGGCCGAAACACGATTGCAAAACTGCGGCAATTTACACAATTGGTAGAAAAGAGAATTGTTCACATGTTGTGGAGAATATTTAAGTTCGAGCAGACAAAACTATATTTATATATTATAGTATTGAAAGCATCATCTCTGGATATGTTTGTAGAACTACCAACACAAAGAGTTTATTCAACTTCTGGGAGACAATAATTTTTTACTGTATTATATTATTAAGAGTATCACCTTATTTTTATTTAAATAAATACCGACGCAGTTTTATTTCTTTCCCAAAGACTATAAAGATCTATTTTAAGATTATCAGATCAGTCAAATAGTAAAACAGACAGACATTTAATTTAATCTCAAAAATACTATACTCTGTGCTGATTATTTTACTAAAATTAATGTTGACTATGTAATTTAAAGTTGCATTATTTTTAATTATTAGAATCAATTATTATGCTACAAAATATTATTCGAAAAAAGATTAAATGATTTTATGATGATGACTTTAAATCAATAATTATTGTGGTAAAAATTTCTTAATTTATAATTTTTCTTCTAATTCATCATTAAATACTCTGCACAAATTGAGCTAACAGAATTAAAAGTCCAGTAAAAACTTAATTAATATGTTCTACGGAAATAAGCAAATAAATTTAATAAAAAGTTGTGTTTTACTAAATTGTAATCAATAATTATGTTGGTAATCATTTCTAATTCTGCATTTCTTGTTCTTCTTCAAATACGATTCACACTAATAAATTGAGCTAACAAAATTAAAAGTCCGGCAAAAACTTCATTAACGACATCGAGTTCGATAAGTATTATTCGCAGATATGTGCGCAAAGGAAAAAAGCAATGAAATCGAACCAATTACAGTCGAGCTAGATGAGTGTGTGTCGAGAGTGTGGTGTTACACTCATCAGCAAGTGCTTGGTGTCATTATCATTAGCAGCATCTGAGCTTTGGCTGTAAACAGACAAACACAACCAGTAAAATAATAATAATAACAAATAATACAACAAAAAATAAAGGAAAAAACGTTGAACAGCTGCTAGTTTGTCGTTGACTTTGACCTTGTCGTGCAGCAAGAGTATATGAGTTTTTTGTTGCTTTGCTGCTTCAGATTCACGATGACATTGATGGAAAACCACAAAAACAAAAAAAAGAGAGAAAAAAGCAAAAAGCTAAAGCCAAAACTCGTCCACTTCCTATAAGTGAAGCAGAACTTCTAATGGACGCGAAGCATGCAATATATAGTATGCAGTCGTAACAAATCGACAAATCATTATGTATACATACATATGTATTTAGCAATGACACGTTAATCATACGCACCGTGGTACGGCGTTAAATTGCATTTCCTTATGGGCGACCTACAAAGCGCAAAGCTTGCACTAAGTAAGTGCCATATTTTTACTAATCTCGTTGTTGGAGCAGCGGCAACAGCAACAACTAAAACAACAAATACAAATGTAAATATGAAAAAACAAGAACATCAACTAAGCAGCGCATGGCGCGCAAAAACAATTTCAAGGCCATTGACACAGTTCAAGCGAGAAGAGCACGACAGCGAGCAACGAGAGAGCGAGTGTGACAGAGTGCGAGCGGGATAGCTGCGATGAGGCGCGAGGGGAGGGGGGGCATGAAGGGCATTCGAGTGCATATTGGAGGAGCTTGGCTGCTGCTGCCGCTGCGATAAACCATGCAGCTGCCTGCCTATCCTCTCCCTTTTGCCCTCTCCTTCGCCAATCGTCCGTCCTGCTCTTCGACCAGCCTCTTTCTTACTCAGCTTCTAACAAGTGTACGAAGTGCAAATGTTTAGGTTTTTCATAGCTACAGTAAATATATACACACATATATACACTTGCAAGGCTGTGTGTGTGTGTGTGTGTGTGTGTGTGTGTGTGCATACAGTTGCAATCTTCGCAAACGCAGTTAAACTATTAAAGATTTTCAACCCTTCAGCTTTTAGTGCAGCCCAGTCATGTGCATTCAATTTGTTGCTACTAAATGTATTCGTACCCTCTAGACATTTATGCCTCGGTGGCAGCCTGATTCTGAGCTTAATTTAGCTATGAATACCCTGTAATATTTGGAAATGTCAATAGTTAATTCTACAAATTTAATTTGCATTGTAGTTTTAAACAGTTGACTATTTTCAGATACATTTATTATTAAAGAAAAGTTTACCCTAATATTAATATACTGCATTTTGCGAATATTTTCAATTTATTTGAAACTTTCGTGCAATAAATTGCACTTAGTAAATATCTAATAATAATGAATTTTAATTTATTTAATTTGTTGTCTAAACTAGTATTATCGGTCAACTGGTTTTAGCTTACTTTAAATGTAATGCAATAATGTAATTATACAAAATTACAAAATAAATAATATATTTTCGATAAGCATTTCTATTTAATTCACCATTTATTGCTATGCAATTAATTAATACATATTTTCAGTAATTTCTTGTTTCCTTCAGACTTTTCAAAAACAAATATTTTAATGAGAAATCAAATTACTCTCAATTACAAGTACTTAAAGAAAAAAAGCGAAATTAATTAAATGACAAATATGCCTTCGAGGACTTCTTTACAAAATATATAAAATTGCAATGTAATTAAATTATATTCAAAATATATGGGTATTATTTTGTGTGGTTAAAGAATAACTGAATACTTTGGCTAACTTCTCAATCAGACGTTCGTACATTCAAAATAACAAAAGCAAAAAAATAATGAAAAAGACTGTTCGATAAATAATTTATTAATTAATCAATTGTGTTGTGCTGTGGTTGCTGTTGGTTGTTGGTTGTTGGTGCTGCGGTGCAAAGTTGATTGAACTTGTTTAAGTACGGAGCTCATTTTAAATGTGCTTGCTTATGGATTTACTCGCCTGAGTATTCATAACATATACAAGCAGCAAGAAGAGGAGACGTAGAAACCAGACCAGATCTCAGATCGGACCACAGAATTGTGTTGGGCCAACGACATATAAACAATTTAACTTAAATAAATTGGTTAACAGGTAAAATAAACAAATTAAGCGCAGAGTTCGATAAATGCTTAATATATCTGTATATATATTAATACCTGTACTACATGCAGATGTTTGTGTCTTGTTTTTTCTGCAGGTTGTGCAGAGGCAGAAGAAAAGAGAGCAGAGATTGACAGAGGGAGATGGAGACATCGAAGCAGTAATTACTAAGAATTTTAAATTATAAATGCAATTGCGTGTAAGCGTCAGAAAGTCAAAAAGGCGAGGCTAATAGATACCCTATAATGTCACAAAGCTTATCAACTTTTGGTGGCATATTTTAGAAAGTTGAATATTTAATTTGTATCTTCACAAATAATTAAAAAATGTAAAGCAAATTTTGTATGGTTTGTTTAAAATTAAAAGCGCAAAGACTTACCAAAATAAATATTCTTTTATGTCATTTAAAAATAAACGTGACTACAGCTAATTTCGCTTCAACGGACAGCAACAAAAAAATTAAAAATAATTTCTTATTGTAGGAGTGGGTTTATTAAGAAACGCAGATGCAAGTAAACAATTTTTTTTGGTTACTGTTTTTATACAAATTAGTTATAATTTTAACTGTACTGAACTGTGTTGTTTATCTGGCAAAGTCATCAAATTTAATCATCTATAAATTGTGAAACGCTGAATCTTTTGCTTTGATTAGGTCTTTTGCTTTTATAGGATGTGATGATGATATCCATTCTATGTGGACTTTTTTACAATTTCTGTTGTTTTTTTATGGCAGGTTTTGGTTCTGCAAAGGCTCGGAACGAGAATTAAAGCGAAACTTTATACGCTTTTTGGGGGGTAAATAAAATAAAATTACATACTTTACGAGTCTTATGAATGTAGTATATTCAACCCGAGTATCGAGTTGATTCGCGTCGAATATCGCCGGGGAGGGGCATTTAATATACCAGTTGTTCTTCTTTCTTGTCGCTGTTGTTGTTGCTGTTGTTTTGTCAAAGCCATTCTTTAAATTTTCGACAATCTTTATTAACACGCCAAAAATTCGGTTGAAAATCGTCGGGTCTCGATTCGAAGCTTTTGCTTCATTTACAGGTAAATCTGCTTGACTTTGGCATCATTTGCGTCATGCATCCGAGGGGATGCAAGATCTGTTTCTCGCTTCTCGCTTCTTGCCTCCTTGCCCCCCCGACGCCTCCTTTCCCGTTGCTTGTACCGCGCCTTCGTTTGCGTTTCATTTGCAATTTATTGAAACGAAGTTGACCTTGAATTTGGTTAAAGTCTTTTAACTTTATTTCAGCTTTCGGCTCTTGCGACTGCTGTCTTTTTAATGCGTCGCCGTCGTCTGCTGATGATGATGATGATTCTTGCTGTTACTGTTGATTACTTTAACGATGATGTCCATAAAATGTATTTCAAGCTCGCACTTTTTTTCGGCAAGTTTGTTGGCAGCAGGTTTGACATGACCAAAAACACATAATAACAACAAACCAAGCGAGACAAATTAACCTTTTACTCTCCGGTCTCCTGTCGCCTCGTCTGCCTCTCGCTCTTGATCCTTTGCTCTCACTTTTCGACTTTTTGTTTAACTACTTAGTGCAACAAGTGGTCAGTTGTTGTGGTTTATTAATTGATCAGTTGGCATTCGCAGTGCAGATATCGATTTAATACTAGTAAATAGATTAACATATTTTTATTTGCGAATACAAAGTTTATTTTTAACTTTTGCAGACACAAAAACTAAAATTGGTATTTGTTTGGCATTAATTTCACATTTTAATGGGCTAAAGTTACCAGTCGAATATTATTAGCTTTTCTAATCTCTGGAATTTAAATACAATTTTATCATTTCGCATTTTATTGTAGTTAAAAAAAAAGCATTAAAGTTATTAGCTCGTTAAATTATTTAAACCCAATTCGCATTTTATTATTTTTCTTTACTAAATTAGATTAGCAACTATTCTATATAATTTGCGTTTCATCAAACTCATGCCACACTTATAGTATTTGTAGGGTATTTTTAATCTCACACACTTGAGGCATCGTTCACTATGCTTTCTAGTGCTTGCTCTCCCTCTCTGTCCCTCTCGCGCTTTCTCTTTCGCTCGCCTGCACTTGTGACAGTTTGTGTCGCGTTTTAATTAATCAGCTGGCGCCCACACACAACGATGACGTCTTCAAATTGTATTATTGTATTATTTATTTATATTTGCTTATTAATATTATTTCGTTTTGCGTTTGCTTCTGCTCTATGCACTCACATTCGCTCGCCGTTTTTCGGTTCTGTTTTGTTATTTCCGTGCAGTGAACTTGCCTCGGTTTGTTTGATTATCACACACACACACACACACACACACACACACACACACACACTGTCAAATATAGACCAAAATATGATATAGCATATATAGTATAGTATTTATTCATTGCTTACGCTACCGTTGTTCATCTATTTGGTTGTATATAGATTCGTCTATTTGTCGGCGCTTGTTTCAAATGTTTGCTCGCTTTACTTGTGTTTAGCTCTATTTATCTGCTTAGGAGGTCATTGTCATGGAATTTGTTTATTTTCATATTGTCTTCCCCCCTTCCTCTCCTCATCTCTGTTTTTGCCGCTATTTCGAGCACTCAAAAAGATTTTCATTTCACAGCAAAAGAAATGTGTGTCACACACAAGTCTATTTTTTTTTTATTGTTTTCATATTCCAAATCAAATCATATCAATACAAGAGTTTTCAATTTAATTTAGTATTTGTTGTATTCTTTGCGACCTTCTCTTCTAATGCTTATAATAAGCGTAATTACAGCATTTCATATTTTAAGCTGACCGTTTGAGGTCAATAGAAATTGGAACGCTTATCAGTCTGCTTAAGTACACGTAATGGAAATACTTGACAGTGCATTTAAAATGTAATTACGAACAAAAGATTTTAATTCTGAAACACTTTGAATAATCAAAAAATTACAAGAATTATTTAGAAAAGATTTTGTATTGAGCATTTTTTTTAGTTTGTAATTCTTCAACTATTAAACTTAAGTGGGAAACATTTTGATTTCAAGAGTATGGTGTTATAGTACTCGATGTATTTTAGATTATTTAAGACTTGTTTAAGAATATTTAATTATAATTGCTTTGTATAAGAAATGCAGTATCTAGGTTAATCTGAACCACTTGCAATAATGTAAAAATTATAATTTAATTTAATTTAAAATTCAGCAACTATAAATTGCTTAATTAAAATAATTAAATTTAAGATTAAAAACCATTTATCTCAAGTGTGTGCTTTCTTCAAAGTTCTTAATAAGTCGATATATTTCAAATAAATGTTGACTTGCTTACAATTTTTAATCTTAAAAAAATTTAGTAACTATTTCTTTGATCCAAATTCAAACCTTTTGATCTCTACACTCTATGCGTTTCAGCATTACATAAATTGTTTGCGACTTAAGCGGAGCACACAAAGCACATTGTAAACAAATGTAAGAATAGATCTCCTATTTTGCTGATAACAATCCCGAACCAGAATTTCCCAAGGCCTTGGAAATCAAGTTGTGGCATGCAGCAAGCAGGTTGTCAAGCTTATCACGATGTAACTGTCATATAGAGTTGATATTCGCTACCTTGATACTGTCACCTCTGCATGGTTCACTCAACTGCAACAGTTTGTCACAAAGAATAAAGTAAAGAGGCGGAAATCAAATAGCAGCGCCATAAAATACGTTTTCTAAGTGACAAAAGGGGAAATTGTGAAATGCGGCGATGCATATGAACTGCATTTTCCATCAATGTCAGAGCTCTGAACAGATATTTTTTATTTTACTGATGCGTCGCTCATTTTCATTTCATTTTTCTCATGGCAAGCGGACAGACGGACAGATGGACACGCAATCCTCATTATCATCATCATCATTGTCATTAATGTGATTATTGGCAATAATTTATATGAAATTATTCGCCCAAGTGCAACGTTAATAAACAATGGGCATGGTTAATAAAGAATAGCCACAAGTAGCCGACAGATACAAGCTCGTGCTCGTATATAAGCATTATGTTGTCCCAAAGATCGGACAGTCTTTCTTTCTCTTTCTCTCTGTTGGCAATGTCAACTGCGTCTCCATCAGCATCGGCATTAATTCGCCAATGATTAATTCACGTATTGTTCTTAAAGGCGCATCTGTTGCGCCAACGACCGCACAGACGGTCAGCCATCCATCGGTCCATCTGTCCGTCTGTCCGTCTGTCCGTTTAACCACCCACCCGAAATGTCGCAATAAGCCTTAATTAAATAAAAATTGTACACCGACAGCGGCATCAAAGTGTAATTTGTATTAAATTTATTATAGACCTTGCCGTCAGTTGCCTTCGTTCTCGCCGAACTGATGGAACATTCATAATTCACCTTTAAATATTGATTTCATCGTTCATGCATTTCAGTTTATTAATTCTATATCAATTTGCCAAACATTGTATTTAATAAATGGTTCATTTAGGTAGATGCAAAGTTTAATGGCAAAAATGTGATGTAATTAATTTAATTTTAGCAACTATTTTGTATGCATTCCAGCACGTGTCAGCACTGCAAAACTTCTAACAATTTGCCAGTCGAAAAAGTTCGAACTTCAAAAAGTGTGAAATAAAACTATGCACAAACATTTTGTGTTGAATAGAGTCGAAAATAAATGAAACTTTATGTGATATAATCAACAACTTTATTTTGGTGAAGCTAATACAATTTATAAGACATCTAAATTTGAAAGTCAGCATATGCAATTGTTAATGAACAACTTTAGATAAATGTCCGATTATTTAATTAGTTGTAAATTAATATTTTGATTCTGAGCAAAATAAGTTTGATGTTTTTCCCGTAATTATATTTATTTAATTCTTTAAACTGCTTAAATATCTTTACGGAACCGGATGAGATATTATTTTTGTGTTCCCTAACATCTCTTGAATTCCTTGCTCCCCCAAAAGATTGTTTTTATTTGTCATAGATGAAACCATAAATTATAGTATGAAAACTCCGCAGTGCATGCAAATTAATTGCAGCTGCTTGAGGCAATTTGCTGTACAATTATGTCGTTGAAACTTTTGCGTTGACATGGCAATTGAAATGGAAGCTACTCAGAAAAGTGTGTTTTTTATTCATATATTTTTTTTTGTTGGTTGAAAGGTCACTTTCACTGCAGAGGCTTCACGGTTCGGGGGGGAAGGGAAATTGACACACAATTTGTAGCTTGCCAACCGTTTCCAGCACTTGACATTGGTTACCCCAGCCAGTCCAATCATCATCCCATCCCATCCCGTCCCGAAAGATGGCAATAACAACAACAAACACCAGCGGCAGCGGCAGCGAAGCCAAGTCAAGTTTATCTACTCGTATTTGTGTGCCCTTTTGGAAGGGCAACCCACACAGAGATTTACATATTTGTATACACTTGAACACACATGCAGACGGGCGATGGAGCGGTGAAGGGAGGGGGGGAGAGGAAACCTAAGCCTAAGCAGATCCTGGGCAAACTGTTTACTTTGGCTAAACGCACATAACCAGCCAAATATTTGGCATAGCCTCTTTGATATGACTCAGCAGAAGAAGCTGAAGCTGAAGCTGAAGCAGCAGAAGAAGATACTTTGGCCAGACCAAAAAGTATCTTTAAATTCAATTTTGATGACTTGACTGAAGAGAGCTGACGTGAGTGGATCAGACTTTTGTTTGTGTGTCGTCTTTTGTTGTGTAAGTGTTGAGTGTGCACTTGACTAGATGCTCGTATTTATTGCATTTAGCCCAGTGTCAGTCCCTTAGCCAGCCGAAAGACAACACAAATAACACAATGCAAGCAACAAAAACCGGTTCTCAACGAGTGGTTGCATCTAATATCAAGTTCAAGGTCGCTGGCAACGTGTGTAGCTTGCATCGTTCGCTACTCTAATAAAAAATCAAATAAATTTAACGATCGCTTGTGCTCTCGCTCTCAACTTTGTGCGGTGCTGTAATTATTGGTTATAAAATGTGGCTGACAGCTTAATTTAATGAGCTGCCCTGCTGCGGTCCAAGTTCTCACGAATGCGCCCACACACCAACTAACAGACAGACGGACAGACTGCATAACTATAACAATGGCATGGAAAAAATGTACGTATACGCCCCATTGTACCCCATAGTAGCCATCAAGAAGCAGGTGACTAATGCTGCGCTGTAAATTGTTTACTGGTAATGGGAAGCTGCATGTATTCTATGCCAGGTTTATTTTTGGTGCCAGTTTGTGCCATTCCAAAGCTGACTCAGTTGCACTTCCACTGAAGTCAAAATAAAAGACCGAGAGAGAGAAATTAACACCGAAATGTTCTCGCATTACTCATACGCATCGTGTTGCGCCGTCGCTCGAGTTTTGTTCTTGCAAAACAAATAATGCAATAAAATATATATGTATGTATGTGTTGTCGACATTTACACGCAATTTCATTTGCGATCTAACACACACAACATATGTTGCCAGCAAAATGCTTTTCATTTTCCACAGAAACACCCAGAAAATAACCATGTATAACATGATTTTCATGCCAACCATTTTTGGCAAACATTTCTCCCTGTTTCTCTCACTCTCTCTCTCAATTTTATTCTTGTTGCAAGTGTAACTGCATTTAAATTTTTTTTTATTTGTGTGCTGCTGGGTTTAAATATTTGCATTTGAATTCACACTGTTTCGAAATCGGTGTAAAAACAATTGCGAAAAACCCAGGTAAATAATTATTCAGCATTTAATTGTTGTCGATAAAATGTAATGTAAAAAGAATTCACTTGCATGAAATTCAACTAGAGGGCATTTATTGCATTTATTTAGTTAAATAATTAAACTTATGCATATTGTTCGAGCTAAAGCGGAACAACTCTGCAGTTAGGTTAAAAATTCAATTGAGTTTTACAAATTTATTTTCCTAGTTTCAAGCATTTTTTTAATTTTCATGATTTTGCAAAGCAAGATAAATATGTTTTTAATTACTAGTAAGGAAATTTGTATATAACTTTTAAACAATTTTTTATATTGGTTTAAGCTGACAAAGTTATATTTATTCATAGCAAAATTTATAAAGGTTTTTTAGTATTTTTCCTTTGATGAGTTCTAGTTGAATTTTCAGCCAAATGAAGTAGGATGAGTTTAAACATGAAACTTATTAAATATTCCCAAAGTTGCACTACATTTAATTCAAGTCATTTCTAAATGTAATTTAATTTAATGCAGACTGTAAAGTGGCGACTAGACATATGCATATGTATTTCTGCTCCAACAATTGCGGGAAAAAAAGGGAAAGCACCTCGACAAAAAGCCAATTGCATTATTACAGCCGACCATTTCGCTTTGAATGTGCCCTTTTTGCGCATTTGGCTATTTTAATGTGGCGTACTAAGAAATGATAAACATCAGGTTACTCTATAAGCACAGACAATGCATAATTGTTGCTTCTTCTGAAATAATTGATGGGAACAGAACTTTTTGAATAAACTATTTTTATTTCACAATTTTGAGACAGAAATGATTTAAAAGTAATGCAGAATAATTGTATTTTTAAATACAAATTACTTAAGCAAGTCAACAGACCCTTTGCCAATAAGTTTTGTTAATTTAAACATTTGTTTTAAAGGGTATTCATCCTTTTTGCAAAAGTCGCTGTTAAAATATTGCTCTGTGCTGGCATTATTTTTGCTGTTGTTGTTGTTTTGTTGCAGTTGCAAAAGTTTACAATAGCAATGTTGTTGGGATGTTGTTAGTTTGCTTTCAGGTTTGGTTGTTGTTTTCAGTTCGCTTACAAAGCGAATATTTTCACCAAACATTGGGAGCAGTAGGAGAGAGAGAGAGAGAGAAGCTGTGTGTGTGTGTGTGAGTGAGAGGTGTGCTGGTATGGGTGACCATGAAATATTCACACAACGAGCGCTTCCACTCAGCCGATTCCGGTCTCTTTGTGGACTTGGCTGCGACGCAGATTGACGCTTCATTACAGCGCAACGTTATGCAATCCGGGCCCAGAGCACACACACACACACGCATACACTGTGCTTGTGTGTGAGTGTGTGTGTGAGAGAGATAATTTGACTAGCTCACAGTGTCCGACTTTGTACACTGTGCACATTGATGGCTGCTTTTCATGCAGTTTGTGCATGCTGAGATCATCGGGCAGCGCTCGAAACGAAAATCGTTCTACGTTCTGTATTCGCCCCGTGGAACGGCCAACAATTTGTCGGTGTGTCGCTCTGTCGCTCTATCTCTCTGTCTCTCAGTGGGTTTTGTCTATTTGTTTGTTTGTTTGTTTGCTGCCCGCTGGCTGCGAAGCGTAAATTGCAATTATTTCACATGACATGACTTTGGCAGCAGCCACAGTGATGTCGTCAATGCTCCGCCTCTCGGCTCTAAGCTCCCCATTAGAAGTGCAAAAAAGTTAGACCTTGAGTTTGGCGCGACTAATGCGTGGCAATTATTAAAGCAGCTAGCTGACTGCACGGCAACCGAATCAAATTCAAATTCAAATTTCGTTGAAAATCGCTTTCAGCTCACGTTGCGTATACGCAACATAAACCCGTCTCGATAACCAGAAAACCACATGTTCTGCAAGAGAGCGTGAAAATTTGCATAAATAAATATACATATACGATTTTAATTCGGCGCTAAGAACTGTTTCAACGATTCTTTTGCTCGATTTGCACTTGTTCGGCTGTTGTGGTTGTGATGGTGCCAAGAAATGTTTTCCAGCTTGTCGCCGCTCGCCACCGAGCGAGCAAACAAGATCCAAACGAAACCGAAGAAGAACAACAAGCACAAGTATCGAAGTCTCACTTCACTCACACACTCACAACACACTCACACAGTTAGCCTTGATCGTGTTTTATTTTGTATTTCTTTTGCGGCATTTCGGCAGTTAAACGCTACAAAATAAATAATACAATACGAAACCAGCAAAAAGAATTTCTTGTTTTTTTCATTCTTTGTTTTTGGTCTCTTGGCATTGTGGAATCCGTAAATGGGTGGACTGACAGCACAAGCAAAAGCACTTGGGAGTCGTTTGGCTGCAGCGCCTCAGTCTGCGATCAATTCATGCCCATGTCTGTAGCCGAAGATTGAGTAATTGTGAGTGCGTGGAAAACTTGACAAATCTCGCAGCGTAACCAAACAATAAATGCCACACACGGCAATCCATCTATCTAACTATGCCATCATAGAACTTGTCTCTTCAACGGCCAACTGACTGAATCGATTAAGAGTTTTATGGTGGATGCTTAAATTAAATAATATATACATTTTCAAATCGATTCGATTTTATAACTTTTTGCTGAGCCGAGAGCTCAGTTCGATTAACGAAATTATTTACTTAATACTCTTTAAGTGTTAATTTGTCGCTACAAATTTGTATGACACCAAAATTACGTTACAGTCTAGTTGAACAAATAGTAAAAAATTGTAAATTCTCTTTGTAATCATAATTTTATGAAAAGTAGACATCAACATTTTAAAACCATTTAATCCAAACTGATTAAATTTTTGGAGCCAGAAGTAATAAATTGTGAATTAAATTTGTGACCATAATTAATGAAAATTACAAATCAACATAAATTTTTTATATATTTGAATTTATTGAAACAAAAATAATAAATTGAGAATTGAATAGGTTATCATAATTTAATGAAAATTACAAATCAACATAAATTAATTATATATTTGAATTTATTGAAGACAAAGTAAAAATTTTGAATTTTATTTGATGAAAACTACACTTGAACATTTAAAAACCTTTTAATGGAAACTGATTAAATTATTGAATGTATTGAAAATGAAAAATTCAAATCTTTTAACTTTAATAAAAAGAGTATTAAATCTTCGATTTCGTACAGAAAATATACACATTATAACAGTTTATGCTCGTATTGATTAATTCATTACATTAACTTTTAGTTTCGGGGCATTTCTCTTTTCATTTATGCGTCTAAATGTCAGCTTGATTGCGGCTAAACTTTTTCGCAGTTTTTTTTTCGTCTGGTATATTGCTTGAATCGAATTGCGGTTTTATTTATTTGTACACTTTATTTATTGCATTCAATTTAATATACCCCAAACCAATTTTATGGCTACATATTTTAGTAGAAGGGGCGAAGAAGGGAACGAAAAAAATTGGTTTCATTTTCATTCCATTTTACCAGTTGGTTGACAGCTGGCCACGCTGTTGAGTTCTTGGGTTTTATCAATCTGTATCTGTATCTGTATCTGTATCTCTATCTGGTGACTGTAGCTGTAGCTGCAGCTGTATCTGTGTTGGCATCTGTATGTATATCGCATTTCGTTTACCAGTTTTGGGTTTTTCAAGTACAAACCACGATACGAATTTGGTCATTTAAAATTGCGGCGTTGTCTTGGCCAACCAACCCGCTGATGGATGGATGGATGGATGGATGGACGGACAGATAGATTTTGTTTGGTCTGCTTGCTGACGGTTTGCTGTCTTCTGTCTGCTATCTGATGTCTGCCTGCCTGCCTGCCTGCCTGCTTACAATTGTTGTCATTGTCAACGTGTTTTACTCCTCTTGACGGGGCGTTACCAACAACAACAAGAGGCAACGACAACCACAGCTTTGTCTTCGACAACCACTGCAAATGACCCATTTAACGGGCCAGTGCACAAGAGCACCGCCTTGGCTCTTGGGACGGTCTTAACTGCAATTGAGAACGTGGGAGATTTACCAGCTCAAGTACAGCGTTTAAGCGTGTTTCTTTTTTTACACCCGCTACCCATAGGGTAGAAGGGTATTATAACTTAGTGCCAACAGAAAATGTATGTAACAGGCAGAAGGAGGCATCTCCGACCACATTAACTATATATATTCTTGATCAGTGTCAACAGCCGAGACGATATAGCCATGTCCGTCTGTCCGTCTGTCCGTCTGTATGAACACCTGGATCTCAGAGACTATAAGAGCTAGAGCTACCAAATTTGGGGACAGTACTCCTATAGGTCCTACGCAGATCAAGTTTATTTCAAAAAATGGATGCCACGCCCATTTACGCCCCCAAAAGTCTGTAAAAGCCGTAATAATAGACCTAGAGCATTGAATTTTGGTATGCATAATAATAATTATATTCTCAATGATTCCTGTGAATTTGATTGAGATCGAATGAAAAACAAGTTATTAAAGAATCAATTTTATATGCAAAATTCACTTGCAGCTGCCCGCGCTTTGTTTGTTTAGTTGACAGTGTGACCATAACGGTGTTGTGATTTTTACCCGCTATTTTCAAATATATACAAATAACAAGTTTTAGTATATTTGGTATATTTTTTGTTAAAATATCATTTAAGTTTTTTGTTTTCTCTCGAAATGGGTTGCGGGTATCATACGGTCGAGCACTCTCGACTGTAGCTTTCTTACTTTTTTTTTTTTTTGCTGCCCTCTCAATTTTGGTCTTGAAATGTGCAGTGCAGCTTTGCGATTGATTAGAACTTGGTTAATCTAGCCAACAAGATTCGCATTATTATTTTAATTGTATGCAATCTGCAGCGAACAGATTTATATGCAAATTGCAAATGAAGTGTGAACTGCACTCTCTCTTTGCCTCTCGCTCTGTGTCGCTCTATGTGTGTGTGTATTTATGGCAATTAAGCATATCCATTAAGCACGTTTCAAGTGAGCCGACACTGACAAGCTCCAACTAACTAAGTGCCATGCAATTACAATGGCAAATGGCAAACGGCAAACGGCAAATGGCGCCACGTTTTGGGGCCAAAGTTGCGGATCAATTTTTGCAGCCAATTTTCTAGTTGGCTGAAAGAGATGAAGCGAAGTTGACACGATTTATGAGCTCGACTTGACTCTGCTGCAATGATTTAATATATGCTTATTAGTCATAACAACATGGACAAGAAAGTCAATTTGTTTTTCATATTCTTATTCCTGTTATTTGTAGCTCTCGTTGTTATTTTGTTACGTCTGCTGTCGGCCATTTTTGTGTAATTTATGTCAATCATTTGTTGCTGCTGCCGTTCGCTGCTGCCGGTTTTGCATTTGCATAAATTCATTTAAATGTCCAGTGGCCATTTGTTTGTTTATAACCGAGCACAATAACATTAGCGCCCCGACGAAAATTCCATTGGATAATCGTGTACTCACAGCCTCGGCCTGGAGCTCTTTTGGCTCTTCAGCAAAACATCTACATATCATATCGGTCTGGTGTCATCTGCTGTCTGTCTGGCACAGACAAAGCTGACACAGCTGCATACATACTATAAAATAAATGTAGATACATCCACATTCATGCTTCATGCACACTCATAAATTCGGCTGCCAGTTTTACACTTCATCTCAAGCCGTCGTCAAATGTAGGCAGCAATTGCTGATTACTCGAAATTGCCTTAATTATACCCGCTACCCATAGGGTAGAAGGGTATTATAACTTAGTGCCAACAGAAAATGTATGTAACAGGCAGAAGGAGGCATCTCCGACCCCACAAAGTATATATATTCTTGATCAGTGTCAACAGCCGAGACGATATAGCCATGTCCGTCTGTCCGTCTGTCCGTCTGCCCGTCTGTATGAACACCTGGATCTCAGAGACTATAAAAGCTAGAGCTACCAAATTTGGGGACAGTACTCCTATAGGTCCTACGCAGGTCAAGTTTATTTCAAAAGTTGGATGCCACGCCCCTTTCCGCCCCCAAAAGTCTGTAAAAGCCGTAATAATAGACCTAGAGCATTGAATTTTGATATGCATAATAATATTTATATTCTCAATGATTCCTGTGAATTTGGTTGAGATCGAATGAAAAACAAGGAAGTTATTAAAGAATCAATTTTCTATGCAAAATTCACTTGCAGCTGCCCGCGCTTTGTTTGTTTAGTTGACAGTGTGACCAAAACGGTGTTGTGATTTTTACCCGCTATTTTCAAATATATACAAAAAACTAATTTTAGTATATTTGGTATATTTTTTGTTAATATATCATTTAAATTTTTTGTTTTCTCTCGAAATGGGTTGCGGGTATCATACGGTCGAGCACTCTCGACTGTAGCTTTCTTACTTGTTTTGTTAATTAAGCCCAGCTGAAGCGAGAAGCTGCTTCCTTTTCAGCTACTTATCGATAAAACTAACATCTTGTGACTGAACACATTTTGAATAAATTATACTTTCAATTATAAGTATTATAATTTTGTAATCAATTTTATATGAATACCTACTAGGTTAAGTGATCAATATTAGCAATTATATTAGTATAAATTCTCCACATAAATTGTGTTAATTAAAAATGGTACTCAATGAATTCATAATAAATAAAAGAGATGCTTCATTCATATGCAAAGTATTTAGCTGGAGCAACGGTCAATAAATAATTTGTAATATGTTTCGCATACAATAAGTAGTTAATGAAATGATTGAAAAAGTCGCAACAGAAGCATACTTAAAAACTGGTTTAATTGCGCTCCGATATGCTTTGCCCATTAAATGCAATTAATGGCGAATTTATGAATGCTTTTCGATTAAAGTATTTAAATAAATTATCAAACAATCAGGCGCATTCGCGCTGTGATAATAATATTCATTTCATGCCATTCATTAGAATAAAAAGTTACTTGAGATGCTCTCATTATTTCTCTTCGAAATCCTTCAATAAAAATGTTTTTTTCAAAGAGTCCATGTGCGACGCCCACAACTTGGACTGAGCTCATTAATCATCCGTCTATTATACTATGTATTTGGAGCACAGACTGACGCAATCAATGGACCGGGCTCTCAAGCATCATCAAGCGAACAAAATGATCATCGGCATGAACATTAGCATTAACATCGACATCGGCATCGACATCGGGCATCAGACATCAACATCGGACATGAGACATCAAGCATGTTGAGGCATCAATTATGCAAAACGGCAAAGTGTGAAAATGTTTTCAAGCTCTCTCAGCACATCACGGTTAAACACTTTGTATCTGTATCTGTATCTGTATCTGTATCTATTAACTGGTTAACTCGTTTGCTAACTGAATGACTGACTGCCTGACTGGCTGAATGATATCTTTTAGTATTTGTAGCGACTGCTCTAAAGCAAATACAATTTGCACGATTTGTATTTGTATTTTTTTTTTTGAGTCGTACTCGTATTTAAGCCCATCTATGTGCGACAGCGAGTATCTGTATCTGTATCTGTATCCGTTGGCATTGAATATGTGGCAGGCCATGTCATGGAGCGCTGGTGACTCAATATGCCTACTATTAGTGTGCTGTTGTTGCTGTTGTTGTTGTATTTGCATTGGTAATTTGTGTATGCACTTGAAATCAACTTGCACGGCAATTACTTGCATTGCAGCGCAGTTGTTTTTGTTGTTGTGTTGATGGCGAAAACACAGATACAAATGCCAGCTGAACTTGAAATGTCAGTCTAGGCAGTTAGGACAAAAGCTGAAGCTTCAGCTTCAGCTTCAGCTTTAACCTGCTAATTTGTATGTCAATCCCGCCCCTCATTTTCATTTCCATATCCCATCGCTCAGTGCTGTAATCGAAAACTTTTCAAGTTTGTGGATTTCGACTTTAGTCAGTTTTATTTCTATTCTCTGTTCTCAATTCTGTTTTTATTTTTTTCGCGTGCAAACGAAAATGTGACATGCAATTGCCACAGCAACAACTGTCGTGCGGTTGCCAATTGAAGTCGAACCTTGTGTGCTCTTATTGTTATTGTTGTTGTCTGTTGTCTGTTGCTACCAAACGAATTTCCCAACGTCTAAAATTTCAAACAAACATTGCGCATTCGCCGCATCGTCCGCTGGCCATTTTGAGCTCTCCCTTCCTCTCTCTCTTTTATATTTATTTGTTTTTATTATGATTAGAACAAAGCCGCTTCTTTTGCGCCTCGGGGGGCAGCTTGACTTTGGCTTTGATCTGGTCTATTGAAGTGCGTAAATTTGATGATTTTATTATTGCCTTAAGATTTGCCAGTCCAGAAATGAAAGGCGAAAAAAGCAAAAATTTTGTTGTTGGCCAAAAACCGCAAGCGGCTTCGGCTGCTGCTGCTTCCTGGTTGACCTTGTGCAGTTATTAAAATTTCCATCGAAGATTGTGGCCAGGGCAAGTCGCGTCCAGTTTGAAGCCAATTCCTTGGCACTTGTTGACCTTCGACGGTCGCCTCTTAATCATGCATATGAACCGAGGGACAGGTGGACAGACAAGCGCTGCAAGACAGACAGACAGACAGACAGACAGACGGACAGACGGACAGACAGTGAGCAAAAGCAGGCGGCATAAAATTAAACACTTGAATCATAGCAACCGTGGCGACAATAATGAACAATGATGAACTCGATTAAAGAAGCCGAGGCTCCTATGCCAAACCAGTTGACTCTCTCGGCCCAAACCAGAGCACTTCAGTTAGTTGTTGTTATTACTGTTGCTGCCACAATGATGGCTTCAACTCTGGCGTTGCCAAAAGTCGCTTAACCTCTTTGCTCTCTGCTGCTGCAACATTAACCGGCGACATTCTCGTTTTGCCACTTTGGGATTAAGCTTGAAATATGCATTCATAACAGCGCCACACACAAAAACACAACACGATACAGTTTTTTTTTACTTCTTGCCGTCACCACGCCAATTTTTATACACTAGCAGACACATGTGGCATCTGGGGCCTGAAACGTTTTGTCCGACAAGTTTGCACTCCATAAAAGTTGATTCGACATCATAATAGTTGGGAAAAAGTTGCGAGAAAGTCAAGCTTGTATAGAAGTAAATCATTTAAAGACAATAATAAATGGCTGCGCTGTGAAAGGATGTAGGTATGGAAATCCTCTTAGAATGTTTAAAAAAAATACTGGTGACAGGTGAGAGAATTTTCTAATAATTAAAACATCTATACTATACTTTTTACCACATACTTCAATTCCTTTAAATTTAATCAGTCTATGTTATCTTTTTTTTTAAATCTTTTTATAACATAAATAAAAATTCAATTTAAATTTCAATTCTTATTTTATGCATAAATGCTTTACATATTTGATTTATAATGAAATAAAAAAATTAAATTGTGGTTAGAAAATATTTTTTAAATGAGCATAATTAAATTTATTATGTTATGCAATTCAGAAAAGTCTTCTATGAATTTTAAATAATAATAAGTTAAATAGCCGTAATGGCGAAACAAATTTGTCTGTGATTAAACCAAAGCATGTTAGAGATTATTTAATTTGATAGCATGCTGGCAATGCTAATGCTTGATTGTATTCCAAATTATCTTAAGCTCATCAATAAACAAATTATATGTGTTAAGCCTGCTGCCACAGCTGATGCCGTTTTCCATATGCAGAGTATAATAATTACCCGAAGATTCTCTGACACTCAAAGTCGGGCCAAAGTGTTCGATGTTGGGTTTTGTCAACTGGCTTTTGCATACATACTTAAATTCTACTTTCAGCATAAACAGCTTGACCAAGGCCAACAACAGCTGGTCTCCAATTCAAGCCAGCCAGAAAGCCAAGTCAAATGGCCAGCCAAGCCTTCGAGCAGCCAGTTTCCAGCATCTCAACACGATGGCGTTATGTTTCATTGAATTGTCTGTCGATTTGCCGATTCCGATTGCTGCTGATTGCCATCCTCATCTGCTCAATGCAATAACTTTCTTTGTCAACTGCGATTTAATCTGTAGTTTGTAGCATGGGATATGTGAAATCAGTAGATCGATTGATTCCTAATCCACAGCTTTAGTCTTGTCCTGTTTGTTGCTATTGGCAACCGCTTATCATTATATCATATCTCATTTATTACCATATACGCTTCCATTTTTCCGTCTCATAGCAACTGTCACGACTTCTGGACTGCATATGGATTTTCCAGCAGCAGCAACAATAACAATTGATGACCATTCATTCAGCTGTCTGACCAAAGTTGTCTCCTCGTTTTCCCATTAAATTCTCTTCTCGTCTGCTTTGGATGTTTTGGTGTTTTTGTTGTTCTTGATGTTGTTGTTATTGTCACTTGCAGCCATTTGTTCAATTAATTAGTTATTATTAGTTGGCTGTTAATGCGATTCACTTGATTTATAAGTTAATTAAGCAATTAGGTGGCCATAATGTTTGCCTTTGTTCGCCAAGTCGCCAAATTTGTCGATTGAATTGTGTCAATCGATTGTCGCTTCTTGAGAACAAAGATAAAAACTTTAACAATTATGACGGTGGGGTTTTGGACAATACCCTTTTATTTATAAGTAAAAATTGGAGAATATTGATTGCAAGAAATGTGTAATATAAACCAAAGAATATTGAAAAGAGGTAAAGCTTATGATACAAAAAAGGAGTGTAGAGAAATTGTTAAAATAAAATTCAATAAATAGAAAGAAAAATAAAGAAATTGGCAAAATTATTCTAACTAAAACTTTAACTATAGTAGAAACCCGTTAAATAGATTTATTTATTAATATAAAGCAAAAAGAGCGGAAATGATATTGCATTTAAAAATCTATACGTCCTTTAATATTTAATGGTTTTAAGTTGTTTTATTTAAAAATAATATAAAAGAAAAATAATTATAACCTTTAAATAAAGAATTACTTGACAGAAAAATAATTAAGTTTTAAATAAAAATATTTTTAGAAGAAAAATATTTGTAACTTTCATAACTTTCATTAAAGCTATTATTTATTTGCATTTCTTAGTAAAACTATACAAATTTGCTGCAATCTGTTTCTATTTTAAATTGCTCTTAAAAAAGTCATTAGCTTCAAAAATAATTTCAGATACAAAATTAATGAATTATTCTCCAAATTCTCTCGCTTGCTGCCATTATACCCTGCACATCAAGGTTATGTCTAATTTAGCTAATAACTGAAATGCGCTCCATCTGTTCTAAGTGTTCACAGCTCATTTCATTTCACTTACATTAAGCTAAGCTCTCTTTCTTTCTCTCTCTCTCTCCCTCCTCCCTCCCCTTCGCCAACTTTTTGTGTCGCCTTCTGCTCGTCATCGCACAAATTTCAATGGCTTCAGAAAAAGTTCCCCACTTGAGTTGGTGCAATCGTTTGGAGAACTGCGACTTAGCTCATCAAGAGCATCAACGAAATGCATTGTTGCGAACTTTTGTTAAATAACCGAAATTCGCATAACTCAAAACTGAAAGAGCAACAACAACAACAACAACAAAGTTAGCTAAGCTGAGCTGTGTGTGTGAAGAAGAAGAAGGGCGGGGGGGATGGATTTGAAATGGGCACGGAGACCACTAAAAAAGTCACATGATTTAGCTGCGGTCAAATGGGCAAAAGTGCGACGACGAAGGGGCTGAAAAAAAAAAGTTTCCGCACACCAAGAACAATAACAGCAGCAGCAGCAGCGGCAGCGGCAGCGGCAGTCGACGGCAACAACAATAACAACAAGTTATTGCAAAACACAGAAAACGAAACAGAAACTGAAATAAATGCTCGTACATTAGAAGCTGTTGTACATTCATAGATGACGAGCGGGGCGACTATGGAAAATAAATCTTTACTGCGCCATAAGACGACGGCGACGACGACGACGACGACGACGACGACGAGACGCGCCGCGACGTCGCTGTAATGGAGAAGCAGCCGTCGCAGTCGGCACATCGCGTTAGCCTCGGCTTATCTCAACGTTCTCGCTCTCCCGCTCTCTCTCCCTCCCTCTATTCTATGTCTGCGTGTGTGTGTGTGTGTGCGTGTTCAGTTGAGCTTCTAATGAAGATGATGATAATGAAATGTGCTTGTTGCTGCTCTGTCTCTGCCTCTCCTTCCCCCACTCATTCGCTCACGCTCTCTGTCTTTGTCCCACCCCAAATAGTAGTACACGAGCTGCCCACAATCCACACTGCCTACGGCTACACGGAGTCGGCCATCCACAAGCCACAGTCCACAGTTCGCCATCCACAACCCGTTCATTTTACAAATTGCTTAGCTGCACTTGCCGGTCATCTCGACATTCGAACGTCTCGCGTCTAGCGTCGCGTCCCGTCGCGTCGTTACTTTTTAATACCCTACAAAATGCTGATGCTTAACGCAAGATCATCGAACATCAAAATAAAAGACAAGAATGTTTTGCTTAATATTTGTGGACTCAAGTTTTCGCTGTCGCTTCTTATGCGCTTAATCAAACGAGCACGTTTAATTAATGACACAGTGGTCTTTGCTTAAGCAGAGCTTTGTCCAAAATGTCAATCATTAATGCGTCTCTTAATGTCACAGCCAAAAATTCTTTGAGTAATGTTGAATTGCGAAATACATTTGTAGTCAATTTGAATTTTCGAATTTTTACTGTAGTTGCGTTTTTCTCTCTTAAGGTTAAGCAAATGAAAAATATTAAAAAGAATTATTACATATTATACAGTTTAATGTAGCTGCAGGGAAGCGAGTATCTAATAAGTAATAATTTAGACAGCAAATGAGTATCTTTAAGAAGTTCTATACTTGACTGCACGCATCTGTTGTTAGCTGCACGTTTTGGATATAAGCATAAAGTTGATTGCATAACTTCTTTACTTAACGATCGATCGTTATGAAATTATTAGAATATCAAGATAATATGCTAAATTACTTGTGTAGCATAGATTCTGCATTCTCATTTAAAATTCAAGTCATTAAATTACTTTTGAAATTAAAAACAAACGTTTGAATACATTTGCTTAAATAGATATACTTTGAAATGATTTTGAACAAACAGCATAAATAAATGCAGATATAAATAAGGAGAATATTTGTTTTTAAATATTAATTAGACAATAACAAATGACCAGAATTATTTATAAAAGTACTAGGAGTGGAGGCATATAAATCATTTAAAAAATATTCTAAAGATTCACAAAACTTTTAAGAGTACAGTTGTTAGACATGCAAATAATTATGAACAGTACTAAAAGGGTATCTAGTGGCGATTAATCTGATAACTTTAAATCCACTTGTTAAGGGTATCTGTTGCTTCGTGAGGACCTTCCATAAAATTAGCACTTGTGTTTTCTTTTCTTTTTCTCGCTGCTGCCGCCGCCGATGCTTACATTGAAATACTTGCAAATAATTTTGTTTATTTCTTTATTTTTAACATCTTGCCGATGCTTTTGCTGTTGCTATTGTTGTTTTTGTTGTTGTTATAATTATTGTTGCTAGACGAGCGATCGTCGCCGTCGTTTGTTTCGTTTCGCTCGTTTCGGTTCTAAGTTTGCGTGTTGTTGTTCCAGGGTGATTTTGCATTCGCTATTCTCTCGATTGTGTTTGTTGTTGTTAGTTTTCAGCCCAACAGCATTTCAAGGTCTTTGGACTATTTGCTTTTGCCAAGTTTTGCACTCGTCAATGTGCAAGCTATCGTTTGTCGTCGCCGTTATTGTTATTGTTATTGTTGTTGTTCTCGTTCGTTTTCTGCATCATCTCTCACAGCGAATGAGAAGTTTTTGCGAAAATTTCTTCGCCCATCGCGCGCTCGTGTTGCAGTTTTTGCTCTTTTTCCACTTGACTGACAATTTGATTGGCAGTTTCTGTATTTGTTGCTATTACTACAGCAGCTGTTGTTGCTGTTGTTGTTGTTGCTGCTGCTGCTGCTGCTGTTGCTTTTACAGCCCCGCAATTATATTTAATTTTATTATCGAAGATTGCAGCTAGATTTTCGCCTCAAGGTCAGGCGTGTAAATCTTTACCAGACAGCGCTGAGAATAGTCCGGGTCCGATCACGTAAGCAAAACTTTTTTCCTCTTTATTATTGTTGCTGTAGATTGTTGTTGTTGCTGTTGCTTTTCCAGCTAGCCGTTTCACAGTGAAAATTGTCGGCGACGTCGTTGTCGTTTCAACCTTCTCGATGTTTTCGATGCTTCATTGTCGTGGCTTTTAATGGGCCTAACAGTTGTTGTTGTTGTCGTCAAAAATTTCAAGTGCATTTTGTAAAATTTTGTTGGTATGCGTTGCGATTTCTAAAGCATTTCCTATTGGAACAATTTTGTTGTGTCATTAGCTGATCGGCTGACCAGTTGCAGTCGTTGTTGTAGTTGTTGTTGTCGATTGCCATTTCCCTTGCTGCGCCATAAATATGCATGTTCCAGCAGCCGGAAGAGCGCCGTTCGCACATCAAGGTTGCCCAATCCGGCGTATACGCAATCTGTATTTTCTTCACATTTAGCAAGGAGTCGTTGCTGCATTTGTTACGTATACGCAGCGTGAACTTTACAAACAATATATTTCAATTGATTTAATTGAAACTTAATTATGCAGTCCATTGTTAAGATGCTTATCAAGCAAACATCCATAAGGTCAGCGGCGAGTTAAATTAATGCTTTCGACCATATGTTTGTTCAGTCTCTCTCACTCTCTCAGTAACGCCCACAGAACACGCTACACTCCTAACTATATGTAATTGTTATATATATCTTTTTTTTTATCTGCCGAGCAAATTGCACGGCAATGCGAGGTGGCGGGCGTGTCGCATGGGCGCCCATCATCAACATCATCATCATCAACATCATCATTTTCAACATCGTTCTCGCTGTCGACGTTGTTGACGTGGGCTCTGCACATTTTGCTCTCCAAGCTGCTTGCAATATCACAAGTAGACACACAATCGCATCGCATAGATACGACACATAGAACTGTCAAGGTTACGCATTCGCCACGTATGCAATGCAAAGCACAATGTCTAAGCAAATAGAAGACGCGCAAGGCGAACGCAATGCAAACAGAGACGGACATGGACACTTGTGCAGTGGCCCCCTCAGCTGGCTGCAAACAAACGCACACTTCCACGATGTTGTCTATTTAAGAGTCGTAGAATACAAATTGAGAGTTTGCCGAGAGAGCGAGAGAGAGAGAAACAGCTTAAGTGCTGGCATAACAGTGTCAAAAGTGGCACAAGCCATGGCCAAAATGATGATCAGCAAACTCTCGTACGCACCACTTTATATCTCTCTCTAGTTCCCTCTCTATTTCTCTCTATCTTTCTCTTACATGTCTCACAAATGCAACAATTAGCAATACAATAAACGCAGACTTGCCACCCACATCTGCTGCCTTATAAAGATAATTTGCTATTAGCTACTGTCTTTATCTGCAACCGCGCTAACGCCGCCCTCGATTCTCGATTCTTGTCTCAAGGGCAAACTCAAATGCTCTAATTGCCCATTTAAATTGCAGCGCAAATATCTTCTGCATTAAAATATATAGAATAATTTGGAGAAAAAATCTATTCACTAATATTCCGCAACGTCTGGTCTTCTGTCTATCTTATGGCAAAACATTTAAACATCTAACAATATTTTATAGTGAAAACGTAATCAAAGCATTTAATTCCATCGTAATGAATTGTTATGCGGAGCATTGTCCAATAAATTATTTTTCTTATTTTCAAATTTTTTCTCTGTTCCTTAGTTCTATTTTTCTTCACCTATTGATATTCATCTAAGTGCTGCAAACTTAATGTTATTAAATATTGTACTAGTCACTATCCAAGTTTATTATACTATAAACACTAGATCGTGTATTTATACTCTTTAATTTATGGAAAATATATTAAAATTAAATATATCGAAGCCACTCTTTTAGTATTACTAATCGCAGATCTTAGTAGAGCTATAAAAACTAAAATAAGTAAAATGTACATCTAATCAACCATATTAAATTAACATTTTTAGGATATTATTATACATCTATTATTTATTATATATCTTTTTTTTTTACTGCAGCTAATTAAAAAGTTTTCTAACTTTTGATTATACTCATTTACAATAGCAGCACAACTACAGTTCTGTTATAGCCCTTAAAAAATTAGGTAGAGAGGAGTAGATACTTCAAGCAGCGAAATCTTCTTCAATGTTGTAAATTATATTATGATGGTGGAAATGCTGCCTGCACTCTCTGACCCACCTGCAACGCCCAAAAAACTTGATTATGCACTCAATGTCTTACACTTTCGCATGGCAAAGGCGGCTTATGCTGAAGTGTTAAGGTGCATAAATTATAATGCTCTAGAGCTGCAGCTTTTCACACTCAAGTTTCGGCAGCGCGAAATCAGTGCAATGCAAACAGTGGCTTAATTTTATGCAAATTTATTAAGATTGTTGTTGCAAAAATGTGTATTGTTAATTATGCTGTTCTATTTCTGGTTTAAGTAGCGCAATTGCGCTTTTGATGCCAAGATTTTTATTATGCTTTCGCTGCATAGCCATAAGGTTCTGGCCGTCAAGGGAAAAAGTCTGCGAAAGCTCATAAAAATATGCATATTTTTTACCCCAAAAAAACTGCAGTCGTCTGAAGCAGCTTGCGACTTGCCACAAGGGAGCGAACAAATGATAAATGTTCGTGTAAAAGTGATAAATTTGTAGATGGATGCGAGACTGCATTTAATTGCAGCTACTTCCAGAGGTGGAATTTTAATTAAGCTGCCGCTGCCGCTGCTGCTGCTGACTAAACTGTGAATTTGTTAGCAATCAAAGCGCAGCGCGTGCGAACAATCAATCAGGGATGCGAATTGGAGGGAGGGAGCAGACTCGAGGTATCCTCTGGTGGGCAGCAGCTGGGCCACAGTCAGTTCGTTACTGTACAAGAATTTCAAATTGTTATGCAAATTTCACCTGCGTCGATGGCGCGACTGGCAAACTGAACGATGGCGAGAACAAAAGCGCCAGCAAACGCCATAATTCAAGTGGCCACAGCGATTTCATGCCTGATTTCAATTATCAATATTCGCGCAGAGGGTCGAAGAGGCAAAAGCGTCGTCCAACAATCGAACAATGGGCACAAATCATTTCATATGCCAAGCGTGTGGTCTTCTCCATCCTCTCGGGCCCCCGCCTCGTTTCTCATTGGGATTGAAAACAGTAGCCAGAATGGCAGGAAAGCCGTTGAAGTTGAATTGTTTTTTTTTTTTTGGTCAGAAATGCAATATTTTATTTTAGAGCAGACTTCGCTCCTTTTTTTAGCGATTCAATCCGTTTGTTTTGTCAACTGTCAACGCTGATGAATTTAATAATTTAAAACACCAAAAAGCGCACACACACATCCACAGACCGCAGACAGGCCAACATCAACGCCATCATCATGATCAGCGTCATCATCATCAGCATCGGCGGCGTGGACATCATCGCTATCGATGTTCGACATGACACAAAAGCTGCAGTTTGCCGATGGGCTTTGAATAAAAAATGCGAATATATATCGCAAACGATTTGCAAACGATTTGATTGAGCCAAAACGAGCAGAAGTTAACACAAGGGAGTCAAGGGAGATGCGGCTGCAGATGCATTGAATTTTAAGCAATTTAAACGATTTCAATCAAATTGGTTTTTTTCATTTTGGGTACCAAAAATGCTAACGAATTTGACAAGCGACAATTGCTGGATATATCTTTATCGACAAGCTACCTAAAGCGTTCGGCAGTTGAGATTCTCTTTTAGAGATTAAACCGTTTTAAGAAGCCTAAGTAGCTGAGTATTATAATCAATTTAATTTGTAATAAAATTAATTTGTTTAATATTTTTCTTTGGTTCGTTTAGTAAATATAAATACTTAGATCTACAAAACAAGCTAAAAAAATCGTTGTTTGTTTTAAATTATTTAATTAATGTTAATCAATAATCAACTTTAAAATCCAAATCTTTCAATTAAGTTTTGTGAACTGAAAACTAGTTTGGCCTAAGTTTTGGTATACCACATTTATTTCGACTTTATAAAAATCGTTTTATTGCGTTCCATTTATATAAGAGCACGCACTGAAAACACACCCACAAAGCTCAGCCCCTCGTCCTGCTGCTAAGCACAACAAGAGCATTAAATCCGTGTGCTAGCCTCATAATGGTTAGTCCATAAATATAGCACGTAACTAAGTATTAGCGAGAGCTTAGCGTGAGCGCGATTTAAAAGCCAAATACTCATCAAAATGCATTTTGGTGGCTTTAACAAAATATTCGCCCAGCATATTTCAATCGTCGCAACAGCCAAAGCCTGAAACCGAACTGAACTGAACTGAACTGTATTGAATTGAGTTGAAAGCACATTCATCAATTTTTAAAGCCATGGAAAGAAAAGTCTCGCCCGAAAATGGAATAACAACAGCGCGCAGGATGATGATGATGGGGCAGAAGGAGGATGAAACGAGTCGAGGGGTGGGGGGGGGAGGGTGGAACAACAACAAAAGGCAGTCGTAAAACGTAAATTTGAAGTGAGGCACGTAAAGAAAACGTAAAATATTTGAAACTCATGACCGACGCGATGGTGCGAGGTATTGTATTTTATTGAAAATTCTCACATATTTATTAAGCTTATTGCCGTTTGCCATTTTGCCGTCTCTTACGTAACGTTGTAATGCGTATACGTATTAGTGGAGGAGGGTTCTGAGGGTGAGGGTGGTATTGGAGGTAGTGTGACACCACAACAACACAGGCAACATTTTATGAGACAGCGCCAAGTAATTCTTATGATTATCATAATTTATATGGCCTTCGAGTACGACAGCCGGCAGCTTTTGGAATTTATACAAATATATATTTTTTGTTCGCCTGGGCTCACCACACAAGAAGCAGCATAACGAAACCAAGCAAGTTCCAGTTCCAGCAGCAGCAGCAGCAACAGAACCAGAACCATAACACAAACAAAGAAAGAAGCAGACAGCACAAATTGAGAACAAATCTTCTTTTGTGCTGCGACTGCTGTTGTACCCACTGTCGAATGCTCAAGAGAGGGTGGTTTGCCATCTATGTAAATCACAAGAGATGGCAAACCTTTGGCTCTTAAATGTGAAAACTTGATTACAATCAAACGACTGGCTGGCTTTCTGTCTGTCTGTCTGTAGGTGGATGTCGATCTGTTGAGCCATTAAATTTGATAAATCGCTTCCGGTATGCCATATACAGATTTATTGTGCGTATTGCGTTTCTGAGAGATAACTCGAGGAGCGACATATTCTCTGAAGTCCAAAAGTAAATGGTAAATAAATAGATAATGGTACATCAAAAATAATTAAACTTACAGAAAATAGAAAATAATAGGCGCAAAATAAAATAATCGAATAAAATAGAAAATAATAAAACCAATGGATAAATAAAAAAGGAAGATGCACATAAATATTTTTAATAATACATAAATAGATAAATGTAAAAAGAAAATAGAAAATAATATGTGCAAAATAATAAAAAATATCGGACATAAATAAACCCAGAAATAAATAAATATAAATATGCATATATAGTAATTATTTGAATAAATATCCCCGAAAAACAAAACTACAAAAATAAGTAAATATGTAAATACTAAAATATCGTCATAACCAAATGATCGTATACTAAATAAATACATATAAATATCAAGTAAATAGATAAAAAGTAACTAATAACTAAATTAATGTGTAATAAATATAGTTCAAAATAAATAAATTGTGTCCAACAGATTTATTTTGAACGTTCGCTTTCTAAATTAAGCCAAAGGGTTAAAAGGGAATAGTCAAGGGCAAAGCAGTGCAAGCAGTTCAATTGAACATTCGCGACATGCACTGCTTGCCATGCTCATCTTGCACTTTTCACTGCCCAGCACAGCTGACAGCAGTGCGTATGATTGATGCTAAGAACATAGCATTAAGCACAGGGCATCTTGAAGTCTAGCACTCTCACTTGCGGTCGCTCCGACTGCGATTGTGGCTGTAGTTGCTGCTGCTATTGCTGTAGCTGTTGCTGTTGCTGCTGCTAGTGGTGACGTCTTCCGTGCCGCTTCGTGCTTTTCTAATGCACACACAGAGAGCAGCAGCGGAGCCGTAGAGCCATCTAACTAATGCTAAATACTTTGACCTTGGAACCGCGCGCGTCTCAGGGTCTTGAAAATTATATAGATATACGTACGTACATAGTATGGATGCGGCTAGCACCTAGCTGAAAAAGCGTTCAACAGCAGAGCAGAGCGCACGGGGGGAGACAGAAGATGAGTGAAAAAAAAATAAAACAATTTCCACTCAATGAATAGAAAAATTGCGCACAATTGTTTGGCTGTTGGTATTTGACGTTTTTGTTTTTTGTGGTCGCTGATGATGTTAACTAAATAATTAGCTGACATAATTTGCGGGCTAAGAGCGGACCCATCATCGTACAATATTTTGGGCGGCATGCGGCATGCGGCACGAGGCAATGTCGCTCTTCAGACCCTCCAGAGTCAAAAGTCGGGCCAAAAAGTGTCAAATTAAATGCGCATTAGAGCGTCATTTGAGAGACAACAAGAAACACACAAGAGCAGAGCAGCGGCAGCCGCTCAAAGCTTTTTATATTGTATATTAAACAATTAAATGACCAGCAACATTTAATTGCATAATTAATAAACATTAAAAGCACTTAGGTATGGCAACAATGATTTGTTTTTGTTTTTTGTTTTTAATACTATACAATTTGCAGTTGTCGTTTTTAATTTTCTTAGCTTTGCCTTCGTTTCGTTTCGTTTGGTTTCTTCTGCCTCTTTGGCTACTGAATCTTCATGACAAAAGACACGAACCACTCTCACACACACACAGCCACACCGACATGCACACGCACACCACATAAATATGGATAAGTACATAAGTAATACTACGTAATGAGAGATTACAACACACACGCAAAATCCAAATACGCTCGATGGCAAACGTTGAGGAACTGACACCTGTGGCACTTGGCATTCCTCTATTCTAGAATACGAATACGCGCAAATCAACAAAAATTGTCCAAGCTCGCAGAACGCAACGCTCGACTGGGAGATACTGTAACTTAATTTTAGAGTCGAGTTGTCAAATGCATAAAACCAATTCTTTGAACTGAAGTGCACAAATAGTTCTGTGAACTGGTGAAAATAAACATAAAAACGAGTACAAAATGTGTCAATTAGCAACAGCTGGTATTATTTTTGTTTTGACTTAAACTCAGAAAATAGTTTAAATTTCTAATGAAAATATTGATAGGCAAATAGTTTCATAAAAAACGATTTTGTTATATCAATTTATCATTCCATAAAAAGTACTTATTGTAAAAACAAAAAGAAAGAGATAACACACAAAAATTAGTATTGTAGTTAGACAAACAATAAAATTAATATTATTTCCTTCAAATAAAATTTATTATTATAATATTAATTTAACAAATTAATCATCGCATCGTTTACAATTACTATATTTTAAAAAATAGATGCCGCATAGAATTCAAATTTATATTTATATTTGTTGTGCCCGCATAAATGAATAACGTTTGATTCGATAGGTATGTAAATTAAACAGAACAGCTTTTTAAAAATATCTAACCATATTAAATGTTTTGGTTTTTTTTATAAACATAAAAATTGACTATCAAATTGTACTTACCTTTTGCATATCAAGACGTCGCCACAAGCTTCACACTACAGGGTATAGCATTAAACGATTTGTCAGTTGCTAACCAACTTCTCGTTGCCGCACGCACAGTAGCTCAAATCTCGAAATCTGTAAGGCGAAAAAAAAACAAAAACGAAATTATCATTACAAAAGCAAACAGAACAAACACAGAATGAAAATACAAATACAGAAATGAGCAGACCGCCGCGACCTTCACCTACAACAGAACAGCACCGAACAGAACAACACAGCGCAGAGTAGAAAAGATCAGGGCACAAGGTGTCCCGCAGGGGCAACTAGGGAAGGGGGCGAGGAGGAGGAGGAGGCTGCTGTCTACTTGGTCATTCCGGGCAGCGCCTACGCAATTAGCTGTGCCCTGAGGCCATAAAAATAGCAACAATTGTCGGGGCCCGCGGGCAGCCAAAGGTCTCATTCACAGTCATCTATCTGGAAAGTGAATGTTTTTATTATTATTATGCTGTCTCACTCTCGCTCACCCTCCGAATCGAAATCGAAATCAGTTTCGCTCAAATGAAATCAAAAGTTGACGTTTCATTCTCCGGTTTCCCCCCGCATTCCCCCCTCCCTTGACTACGTCACTGTGCCATCCCTCGTCACCAGCAATATTTTGTTGTTTTTTTTTTTGACAATTTGTTTATTTTGTTGTGTTCGTATTCTATGCGCTGTTTACGCTTTGTCTTTTTCGCACGTAAAACGTGTGACTTGAACTTTGAATTAATTCGTTCAATAATTTACATTTTTTTTTTCAATGCCCGCCCCTACCCCCCTTTTCCATCCCCTGGCAATTCTTGCTGGTATTATTTATTTATGACTGGGTCTCGGAGCATTGCAGGTTCTTGTTTGCTTTGGGTTTGCATTAGTTTTCTAATTCCAAGAAGCGTTTCTTGTTATACTGGTAACTTCTAGGTGACCAACAGTCAGACGGTGACGACGTAATGTTGCTGTTGCTGCTGCTGCCCAGCCACCGACAACGACAATAACAACAAATCGTGGTAAACAATTCTAGGAAATGGCAATGAAACCGAATGTGTGTAGTTCCCGGTTATGTGCGCAGCATTGATTATTATTGTTTTCGGTTTTTTTTCTTCTTCTGTATCGCTGTTGCCCCTGGACGTGTCTCTCTATGTTTACCGCTAGCAGTGAGGGCACAAATCGATATAGAAATCTTGATTTCCTGACTGCGGTTAGGCAGAAAATACGTCACGCAAATTGGAATATTTTCAAGAGCTGGCCGAAATTCTATTACTTCCAGTGTCACAAATAATATAAATAAAGTTACTGGTTAAAAATGTGCAATCAATCTTAAAAGTGGAAGCAGATTAATTTCTTAGTTATTTTCTTGACTTGTTTATTAGCATAAATGAATCCCAAATTGATTCGAGCTGATAAGCTGAAATATTTCCAAATTTCTTTAATACTCTTTGGGAATTTCGAATTTGCATCAGACACTATGTGAAATGCATTTGAATATTTTCTGGGATTATTCTGCCTTCAAAGTGAATTACATAAATTCCTTTATTATTTCCAAGACAAGCTCAGCGATGATCGATTTCAACTGCAAGCAGAAGCACAGATAAGCTAAATTTCTCGAATACTCTATGGGAATTTCTAAATTGATTGCATCAGGTATTACATGAAATATAATAGTAAATAGTATGGGTTAATGAAGTTCGAATTAATGATCGAATTGCCTGATAGCATACACAACTGATAAGTCAATATATTATTAGAGATACAGTTGATTTTAAAACTCGGCCTGTGCTGTGCATAAATCATCTTTAGACTATGCGTTGCCATCTCTTATCACAAAAAAGAAAAAACACTGCACGCCCCCACACAAAAATAATTACAAACTCAAGGCGCAGTCGTATTCGTATTCACGGTCTTGGATACTCATGAATCATTTCCCGTTGCCATACTCAGCAGGCGATTGTGCTTAAATACTCAGTGCGCTGTTGAGTTTTTGCATTTTTTAGATATCAACTAAACTGTTGTATATTTTATGTGCACTTTTATTATTATTGGCATTCCATATGCAATATTTATGCGGCTTGCACACAAAAGACGCCACAGAGAGCGAGGGGGGGGAGGGAGGAAGGAGAAAGACACACATATGTAGCATTGTCTTCTTCATTAACAATATTCCTGGCCGTCGTCGTCGACGACGCTTTGTTTGCACATTGACACAGGTGAAACTAATTAGGCCACAAAACCCAGCTCATTTATGTTTTATTTGTTAACCAACAAAGCAAAAAAGACAACAGTAACTACAGCAGCAGCAAAGTAACAACAACAGCAACAATATATAACAATTAAAAGAAGAATAGACCGGGGGTGAACTCATTTTTGCAAACAAGCCTGTTGAGGCCTATTCTGAAAAGGTTGCCAAAACTGAGAATCAGCTGCGCTTCTGCTTCTGCTTCTTTTCTTTTTGTTTAAACAACTTGTTTGTATTTTTTTTGCAACTCGAGTCGATGAACTTTATACAATTCACGGTACAATATATATATATTATATTCGCATATGTATGTATGTGGAAAGCGCGTAACATTTTGAGCAACAAAAAGAAGCAAAAAATAAATTGACCCAAATGCAGAGAGGAGGCCGGCTAACTGAGCGTATGCGTAATAGCATTTTAGTTTCGCTAGTTTTCGCTTTCATGCGCGCAAATCAGCTTAACAACAACAACAATAGCAACAACAACAACAAAACAGCTGGCGAGTCCATGAAGCAAGCTGAACCCAACCCAAAAAAGCTGAAAACCTCAAAAACCGACTCGACGTCGCGTTGAGTAGGAAAAACGTAAACGTGCCTATGCAAAATGAGTTTCAATTGCAAAGCGCGCGTGAAAAATTCATTAAAAAGCCGTCGGGCGGCAACTGCCCCCTTTTAAATGTTTTTCTTCATATTTCGCTATTTTTTTGCACTTAGAGAAACAAACTCATAATTGCAGCGCATTTTACTTTTTGTTTCTTGGAATGCACACACACACACACACACACACTTCTACACCCTCGCAAACCGAAATGAAAATAAAAAACCGACGTTGAATGTTGCTTATTAAAATTGAGCGAAATTTAATAAGCAACGTTTTATGCACACAAACGGGACTTTGTTGGCCATTTTGCGAGTTCGCCACAAAATGGCCGAGACTCTGAGATTATGAAACTTTCCAAGGGGGGCTTCTCTTACACAAGAGTCTGCTCCCACATATGTACATATGTATATACCATATATAGTATATATATATCTCAACCCACACTTGCCAGCGACTTGCGACGACGTCGCAAAAATGCAGCCAAAGTCACGTTTTTTTTACTTAGACCCTTGCTTGGCATTGCCTTAGCCAAATGTTGACTATAAAAATTGTAAAAACGCAAAGTCAAAACAAAAACTATAATGTTTAAATGCCATTTGTAAATATTCAAAAATTTTATTATTTTCATTTTGTATGCAGCGCACATAATGTTCACATTAAAGCTCAGAATTAAGTTGTCGTTTTATTTAACGTTAACGCGCCGCTTAAGTAATGCTTAAAGTGGCACTAAAATTATCGATGTAACCGTGGACAACTGATAACATAAAATGCAAATAAAAAATAATACAAATTGTGGAATTTACATAAAGTATTTTTATTTCAAAATTAGCTCCTCATAATTGCTTTAAAAATAAATTATTTGTTATTTGAATGATTTAGTAGCGTTGAATTTCAAATGCAAACCAGTAAGAAAGCTACAGTCGAGAGTGCTCGACCGTATGATACCCGCAACCCATTTCGAGAGAAAACAAAAAATTTAAATGATATATTAACAAAAAATATACCAAATATACTAAAATTAGTTTTTTGTATATATTTGAAAATAGCGGGTAAAAATCACAACACCGTTTTGGTCACACTGTCAACTAAACAAACAAAGCGCGGGCAGCTGCAAGTGAATTATGCATATAAAATTGATTCTTTAATAACTTCCTTGTTTTTCATTCGATCTCAACCAAATTCACAGGAATCATTGAGAATATAATTATTATTATGCATACCAAAATTCAATGCTCTAGGTCTATTATTACGGCTTTTACAGACTTTTGGGGGCGGAAAGGGGCGTGGCATCCAACTTTTGAAATAAACTTGACCTGCGTAGGACCTATAGGAGTACTGTCCCCAAATTTGGTAGCTCTAGCTCTTATAGTCTCTGAGATCCAGGTGTTCATACAGACGGACAGACGGACAGACGGACATGGCTATATCGTCTCGGCTGTTGACACTGATAAAGAATATATATACTTTGTGGGGTCGGAGATGCCTCCTTCTGCCTGTTACATACATTTTCTGTTGGCACTAAGTTATAATACCCTTCTACCCTATGGGTAGCGGGTATAAAAAAATATATCAAATTAAATATATTTTTTTATATGAGAAATACTATATAATAATAATAATAAAATGACGTTATTCATCAAAAGAATTAACAAATATAAACAGAACACTTTATGAGCCCTTTAAACAACTAGAAAATACACATAAAAGTAGTGTCGAATAAAGCTTGAGGCTAATCTCAAAGTAAATAGCAATTTGGCAAAGAAATCGATCAAGTTGCCAATTTAGGGGTTGCTCTTGCGACCTTTTTGGCACTTTAATAAAAGCTGCGTATCATATCATCATCTCATATATTTTGTGTCTCGAAGGCGCAGCCTTAAAGCATATTGCACATTTGAGAGGGCTTTTCACTTGGCTTTCGTTCTGTGGCTGCCACAAATTTGTTTGCATAAAGTGTAACAAAATTTACATTTCAATTATGCTTGCCAAAATACTTACACACAAACAAACAAATACATATTTAGAAGTAGAGCTAAAGACAAACAGACAGGCTGTGGGGGCTGTGAATCATAGGTGACGAATCCACCTGCTCTCACAGAGAATTGCCGAAAAACCCACGGCAGACAAAGGGAGACGACGACGAGACCTTAAAGGGGGACTGGGGGAATGGGAAATGGAAGAAACGGGCGACTGGAGGCAATGAGGGCAGCCTGGCTGCGTTAGCATTTTCATAACCTTGTCAGCTTGATATGCGCATAAATTTGAAGCAGTGCACATTGTTTATTTAAATGCCACCCGCTGCCTTTGCTGGCAGACTTAAAATCGGATCTCGCCTGTCCTTGCCTCATATACACACACAGCACATCGTCCTTGCTTTCTTTGTCATGGAGCCAGGCTCTCGCTCGCTGTCTGGTTTTCTTTTCGCCAGCCTTCAGCATTGTAAATTTATCAGGCAGTCGGCAATAAATTGATGTAGGCTTATAAAGGCTACTGCTTCAAAATATACACTCCTAATCTGAACAACAAATACAAAACTCTCGACTATGTTTGACCGTATAGAAACACTTTGCTGCCTGGCTGAAGTTGTCTGTGTAAGCTGTGGAAAATGAAAGCCTCAAGTGTTATAAAATGGCTGAACAATTGGCGTTTTCAACTTGCCAGACTGCTGTCAATAAAATTGATTTTGAAAGAAAATTCACAGCTTCAATTAATATTCACAAAATGTGGTTGTCAAATGATAAACCAGTTTATTATGCAGTCAAGAGTATGCGCTTAATAAAGTTCTACAAAATTCTAAACAATTCGACATTCTCATTAATTACGGCAGCCAACGATATTAGTTAAACATTCAGACAATGCTGCATTTTGCAGTTATTCAAAAGGTAAATGCAATTAGTTTAGAATTTATGGTTGCAATACGAGTTTACCGCAACTGTAGCAATAAGCAGACATAATTGCCAATTGTGCAGATACTTTGATATTAGATGTATTGCGAGGTCTGCACAAAAGTTGCCTCAATTATTTGTCAGATAGACTTACTTAGCCGCGTCGCTAGCGTCGACTACTTTAGTATTCTTTGCCTAGTGTTGCGGTTGAGTTTTGACCTCAGAAGAGCTCTCGCAGCATAAATTACAAAGAACTGAAAGTGAATGCCAGCCAAAGAACGACAGCAACAGCGACAACGACGACAACAAAAATGGATCTAAATTTATGCTAAGCAAATGCAGGCGGCACAAAAGTTGCCGCCAAGGCGTCGCAGCGGCAATAGATACAGATACTTCGCACACACACACTCACACACTTAGATATAGTGAAGCACACACATTTTCCAAGAACTCGCTGCAGATTAAAGAAACGACAACAATGAAATTGAAATTGAAAGCAAAAGTCAAAAGTTTAAAGGCATGCCGTTCATTCCTGCCCGTTTACGTGCAAGTATCTCAGCGCGCTGTAAATGTATCTTAAAGATTCAACCGCCAAACTGACGAGCTGTTCGTCTGGGTCGCAGCACGCGCTCAATGATTTTATCAATGTCAACTGCAGCGATGGTCCATAATAAAAGTTGTAATTGCCGGCAGGCAGCCACAAACGCAAATTAAAAGCATCAACGTTGGGCGTTAACAGCACGTAAAGCACAACAACACAGCGCATTCAATAGATACTCGGTACTTGGGTACTTGCGATTTCACCCAATCGAGTTGTCCTCAAAAACGTACACAGGATGCGCAGCCAGATGGCAATGATAATAATGTCGTCTGATAATAATAAAGACGATCATCATCATCGTGATGCAAAGAAGCGTGACACTTGAGCAAATATTTAACTGTATCTCGAGTTTTTTGGGCGACTCGACTCCACTTCGGATGCGTGCAATCCGTTATGTAGTCCGGCCCTTGGGCCACAAGAATTTGCGCAACTTTCACGCGATTTTCACTTTTCATTTATGAGTTATTGTTGCCCGTCTGTATAAGTATGAGTGTGTGTGTGTGTGTGACATCATCATCATCATCATCATGGTTATCATCATCATTGGCTGCCAGGGGTCCAGTAGCTGACTTCTGGACTCTGACGGCAGCCAAGTCAAGTGTCAGAAAAAGTGAAAACTGCGTGTTTATTGTCGTCGTCGTCGTCGTCGTCTCTGTTGCAGCTTTTGTTTATTTTTCTTTTTTTGGCGATCCAATTTCAAGTGGCCTGCGCTGTTTATTTATTATTGTGGCCCCGGCGCTGCAACTGCAGCTGTTGGCATAACAACAAAAAAACACAAAAAACACAAAAAACTCGAAGCAATTGTTAACAAACTGGGCGCGTCACAAGCCGAAGCATCAACAGAGCAACAGAAAGTTAGCCAAGTTGCAGATGAAGTCATCATGTGGATTACCAAACACCTTTGTGGCAAGTTTAGCCAGCCACACATCATCATCATCATCAGAAACATCATCATCATCATCGTTCCATTCTCTTCGCCAATGTTAACGAAAGCTTGACCTTCAGCCGCCGGTTGCAATTCAAGTTCTGCGACAAATATTTAATGATCTCATTAAAAATAATTAATTTTATTACGCTACAAAAATGATAATTCGGCGAATTGTATTCATGTGTATTCCCATTTTGTCTCATTCTGTTTTTAAGCCAAATGATGCGTTTGAATAATAAATTAATCCAATGAGAAACAGCGAAAAGTTCGCATTGCAATTTCATTTGAAATTGCTTTTAAAACATGTTTATTCATCGCCTGTAAGCCATCAAATGTGGCGTAAATGTAACTTTATAATTTTTGCATCTTTTTTTATGGCATACAAATGCAATTTGATTATAGAAAACTACGTTGAATTAAATGCATTATAGTTTAAGGGCTTAATTAAAGTCAACCAACTCGAAATGGTCGTTGGTTGAATACTCTATGGAATGGAATAGAGTAGGAATAAAAAATGTGTATATATAAATAGTATAAAATTCTGTTCCATTTATTGGTTTATTTATTAATTTAATAAATTGCTGAATGTTTTATCCACTGCCCATAAAAGCGGCAAACAACTCATCTTTTATTCAGCAGGCAACTCAAATCTGTAACTAATTCTTAAAGAAACAATTTTCGTAGAATTCCCATAATTTAATTGCTCAACTTGAGTGGGGTTTTTGTGTGGGAAAAAATAATAATAATGTCCATCGATTAAGTTGACTGCACTCCGCAAGGCAGGGTTGTAGGTCAAAGGGAAAGCATCAATTCAATTGAATGGCAGTCCCAAATAAATACAAATAGCATCACAGTCGCAACTCGTATAAAGAAATTAAAAGCGTAAGCCCAATTTTCCACTCTCGCAGAAAATGTCTCAATTTTTCGCTCGGCATGGCAGCAAAGCCAGCGTCAAATAATAAACACATAAAAGTAAATAAAAAATACTAATAAAAAAACAACGAGACACCCAAAAAATTGGCTATGGCAAATAAAAAGGAATTTTGTGCCAAAACAGCAATAAAGTCGAAAAGCAGTTTATCAAATTTTCACGCACACAAAACTCGGCCAGACGGGCGAAGCATGGGCGGCGCCGGGGGGGGGGGGAATTCCCTAAAACCCCCAGAGACAAAAACAACAACAACTAGATGCGGTAGATTTGTTGGGACGTGTGTCGCCAATGCCTGGACAAACAATGTTGGACGCAAAAGTTTGGGGGAGCTGGAGGATGAAGCAATGACAATAGCGTAATGAAAAAAGCGTTAAATGTCTTAATTTTTCTTCTGGCTCCGAGGGCTTCGGTAGTCTTTTTGTGCTTAGTGAAAATAAAACGCATGACAGGCAATTTTCACAAAGTTTTATTTTTTTTTTTTTAAGAACTGTTAACGAGGTGACGGGGGCGACAGCGAGGGTGAACTTCTCTGCTGGCCAGCTTGAGTGGTCATGTCTTGTGTCCGCCCCGGAGGCGAACCGGGCGCCCTAAGGCTGTCAGTCAGGGGGGCGGTCAGGGCAGTCGGGCCAATAAAGCCAAGTCCAATGAGGCGCACAAATGAACAAAGTGGGCAAAACCGGGGCAACAACAGCAACGCTTTGTGGTCTCGCTGAATGCTGACCAATCCGCTACGGTCCAATGATGTTGACATTTGTGTCAGCCAAAAGTATTTGGCACTCGAATTTCTGTGGTGGCGGCTACAGCGACGGCTCTCATTTTCTGTTATTTCTATTTCTCCTTATTTTGTTGTTGATTTTTTATTTTGTGGCGGCTACTACAAAATGCCACATGCCTGTGCGTTCTCATGCGAGTATGTGGAATTTATGTAATTCGAGGTGCAACAACATCCAAGCCCAAAAAAATACAAAATAAATGCAGACACAAATCTGTCAGTTGGTTTGTTTCGTTTCGATGAACGAAAGCTCAGACTTCGACTCCGTTGGCATTAAACAGAAACAAACTGATTTGTTTATTGGTGAAATTCTATAATAGTTAAAACTATGCAGACTCTGCCTACGAAAATTGCGATCATTTTTATAATTTTATTTGGCACATATAAATATTTAGTACATTACTTTTTGCTTTAAAGCTGTTTCCCAGCAATTGAAAATGATGGTGGTAAATTAATTAAATTTCGAATCAAATTTTGATAATTAATTAAACAATGTCTCTAAAATCTTTTTTTCCCACAACATTTGAAAATGTACTCCACATAAAAGTTAATTTTTAAAAGTTCATTTCTATCATATAATAAAATTCAAATCAAAGTCATATGTTTCCTAATTATGTAATTTTACAAGATTATTTTTCAAATGTGCTCAACATTTTCGAACTAACTTATTTTTAAAATTTAATTTCTATCATATATTTTCAAAAATAATAATAAAAATAAACATACATAAAAAAATAATATTATTATATATGATTATTTTCCATATCTGCTCATCATTTATTTGATTTTAACTGATTTTACAAAAAAGTTAATTTTGAAAATGGGATTTTTAATAAATATTAATATTGTTCAAAAGTCAAACGAATATAAATAATGTTATATTACAATATAATTTTCCAAATCTGTTCAAGATATTCAAAATAAAGTTAGTTTTTTTTTAGATTATTTTCAAACTCTGCTCAACATTTTTTGATTTTAGCTAATTTAACAAAAAAGTTCATTTTAGAAATGTGATTTCTAATAAATATTAATGTTGTTCAAAAGTCATATGAAAAATGACAAATTACAATATAATTTTCCAAATCTGTTCAATATATTCAAAATAAAGTTAGTATTAGATATGTTATTTCTATCACATATTATTCTGTTTTATTAATGTTGAAATAACTTTTCTAGACTCATGTAACTCTCATAAAAGTTCATATTACAAATTTTTCCTTCAATTATACAAAAATGATATGTATAAGAATCATATAATTTTAAAGCTTATTTTCGACCTCTTATGTACATTGTGTAATTGATTATCTTTTTTAGTCTTCTGCTTTTTCATCGATATCTCACCGAAACTTTGTTTCCACAGCTTAATTTTTTGCCACAAACATAATGCAACTTCTATCTAATTTCGCCAATGCAATCGCCTTGTAATTAACGCAACTAATTTGAGCTTGTTCCATGAGCTGCCCTCTCCACACACACACATAAATTTGCCCTTAGACGCATACATATATAGAAGATTATATAACAGACGCAGCTGCTGTTGCATCTTCTCATTTGGTGTTGCTGCTGCTGCAGCTGCTTCTTCTTCTGCATCTAATTATGCGAATGCATTTAAGCGCACAGTATGTGTGTGTGTGTGTGTGTTTTTTTTGCGCACTGAAATTAGGTCAGATTTAACATATTCATTAGAATTTGGTGGTGTGCCAGGCAAAGTATGGGGCCAAGGGGCATAAAACTCAAAGGAAGCTGCTGCTGCTGGCAAAGCGAGCACAACAACAGCAACTGCACTGAACGCCGCAACTTGTGAAGCGCTTTTAATGGTGATTACAAGTGCCTCACACACACACACACACAAGCACACACATACAATGCCAGCAAATTATTAGAAAATTGCATTCGACGACGACGACGACGACGACGACGACGATGGAGACGGCCTCGTTTCGGCTGCTTCGCAGTTGCCCTCGCCACGATAAGCACTGCAAATGGAGGCAAGGCAAGGCAACAACTACAATGAGAACAAGAAAATATGGGATGATGGCACAGCAAAGTCAGAGCGATCGAGTGCAAAGTGGGGACGGGGCAGCAATGGCAATCGCTGGGCAGGCAGAACAGCGCAGCAGGCAGGCAATTTGAAAGAATTTTCAAATGCTGCTGCTGATAAGACCACAACCTAGTAGTGAAGGCGTCAAATGTCTCAATAGACAAACTGTGACACTCGAGCACGCAACGCAAAGCAACGCAACGGAGAGAGAGATGTTCATATGTGCGTAGCAAGTATCATACTTATGTAGTACATTCAATGAAGCATGATGGCGAAGAGCGAGCTGGAACCATCGAGTTGTTGTCGCTTCTGTGGCTACTGTTCTATGATGAGCACTTCAATTACACAAGCACGCAAGCTTCGTAGCTTCGTAGCTTCGGTCGCTGCCATCGTTTAATGGAATTAGTACAATGACAATTGGCCAAAGCCTCAAAGACGGCGCGACCAAGCAATAGAAATAAATTGAATAAATGCGCTGCACAGCAGCAGCAGCAGCAGCAACATCAACAGCAGCAAAAGATGAAAAGAAATGTAGAGAGTTGATGGAGGCAAAGCTAAAGAAACGAGGTCATCGCTGCTGATAATTTTGGGCAGATAGCATGGAACATGGCACATGGCGTGGCAGCGAGAGAGACAAGACAAAACACACTGACAATAAGAGTGACATCAAAATGGAGATCATCTGCCAGCAGCAGCAGCAGCAGCAACACAAGCAGGCGAATACAACAGGAGCCACCAGTCGTATACGTAATGCCATGCCCAGATTCTCAACACAACACAATAACACACAACAAAAGGCCCGTGTCGATGACAATTAGCGATTGGGGCGTCCCCGTGAGTTGACCCAACTGCGACACACCTTTCGACTATCGAACAGAACTGTGCGGCATCGATGGTCGCAAAGCGTAGGCAAAAATATGTAGAGCATGCAGCGTTGCCATAAATTAAATTTAACACCAGATCGGCTGGCATCGATAGCGGCAACCGATGCTGCTGCCGCCTTCTCCCGCCGCCTTCTCCAGCACAATGGAACGCATTTCTAATGGCAAGTGAAGCTCGCACAACAACAACTACAACAATGAAAGACAACAATCGACAATGCGAAACTAAACGCTTCACTGCATTCGATGTACACTCTGCCTCACTACCGCTCTCTCTGCCTCTATCTCAATCAGTCAATCTATCTAACTACTTACCTATAGCCCATACTCAATACCCAATACCCAATACCCATCCCAGGAAACACAATCCGAATACCCAGCCGAAAGCTGACAGTTTAAATTAAATGTTGGTCTGTGGACAGCACATTAAAAGCTTTTCCCAGTAGCTGCACAACAGAAGATGCTACATTTAAAGGTGTGTGGGCTGCACAGATAAATTAATGTAGAAATAAATACTTGGAAATCCAGAAGAGACAACAACTTGATGGAATTTATATAAAATTTAATAAAAGTTGGGAAAATAGATTAATACAAATAAAAAAGGTAGATTCTTTGCACTTTCAATAAAATACATGCTCTAATGAAAATGTATTTTGCAAAATAATGAATAAATTCAATGGAAAATAATTCTTGTTTTCAAGAAGAGAATTCATAGTAAAAGTTGTGCAAGATTTTGTTTTTCTTTAAAAAAATATATTCATGCCCTAATTTATCCTGTAAATATAAAATGAATAAATATAAAATAAAATGTTGTCAAATATTAGTTTAATCTATTTATTAGTAAAAATAAAATAAACTACATTTGTCTATATCTATTATATTAATTTATTAAGCGTAAATTGTGTTATCAGAATACACAGAATTCTCTGAATTTCTGTCTATACGCCTTAAGCTGGTTTAAGAATCCATCTAATGCATATCACAGTCCATGTTCAGACAACCAGGAAATCAAAAGATACACTTAATAAATAGGAAAATGGAAAAAATACACGAGTCGTTTCAAAATCAGAAGTCAGTCAGGCAAATTGTTAGTCCATCTGTCACTCTGACTGACAATTATTCAGTCAGTCAGTCAGTCTGTCAGTCAGTCATTCAAACATTCAGTTAACAACGCGTTGGCGCCGTCCGTCCAAGGAAAGTCCATTAAGAGTGCCCCCCAAGTACCGTATCATTTTGCGTGAAACGCGTTAAAAATAACAAATAAAAAAGATTGAAGCACGAAACAACAACGATGTTAAAATGCACTAACCAAATAGTTGAATAAAATGTGCATGTTGATTTATTAAAAGCAAATAAAATAAATTCATAAATAAATACATCATAAAAACTATAGCAAACAGCGGGTTTTACGCTAGACTATTGTGTTAGGGTATTTCGTGTGTCGTAAACAAACAAAACTTAACATGTATTTGTATATAAAATCAGTGGGGCTGACTCCGTCATAGATAGCATCGTAATGTATCGCTTTGCGCTTTGAATGACGCGTATCATTGGCAATTAAATTAAACATACAAACAGACACACAGAAGCACTCTCGCAAACACACTCTGCGATACATTTTACAATGTCAAACACACACGATACGTTTGTATCTACAACTACTCATAGTACACATAGTATCTGTATCTGTATCTATAAGTGTGTGTGTGTGCGCTGAGTTGCCGAGTGATTTTTCGCCAGTGACATTTTAATTGCTGTTATGTTTTATTGATATTCAAAAACTACAATTGCTAATTGTTTTATTGTTCATTTTAAACTGCCATTTATTTGCCTTCTGAGTGGCAGCTTAATAACCAATTTTAAATACTAACATCGCACAATTAGCACGATTATGGCCAGTTTATTAGTTGCCAATCTATCGCACTGTAATGCCACACACAAAGTCAGATAATGCAACTAACATATAGTATAGGCCAAGCGCTGCATAATAAGTTTGACTAACCATCTTCAGTAAGGCAATTTCCTCAAGTCGATGTAGACAGCACTGTAGATTCTCTTAATACATGTTGTAATAATGGAATTTATTATTGCACTTCAATGGAATTTTCAGATGATTTAGCGACATTTAAATTGAAAATATAGTACTAAGAACTCTTCAAACAAAATACAAAATACTCGTAATAATAATAATTATTTCATTGCAATATTAAATGTCATTTAATTGTACGGATTCTGCACTTATTGGGAATTAATAAATAATAATATAACATACAAAAATGTAGTTTAAGAACTGCAGTTAAATTTCGCCGCTATCAATTTCTTTTGCAACTTATTGTTGGCCAACTTTGTTGCTCTTCATTAACGTGCTAGTTAGCAATTTCAAATGGCAAAAATTCTCAATTACGTAATTTCATTGAATTAAAATTGACTGGTAAACACTTGAGTGATAGACAGACAGACAGATCGACTGTGACTGCTACTGCGACGACGACGACGACGACGGCGACGGCGACGGCGAATGTTTCTTGCGGGTCTTCAGCTCCCCTATCGTCATTGTTGTTGCCTGTCAGCAACTGGCTGTGGACCCATGAGAGCTGTGACTTCGTTTGCCGGAACGTGCACAACAAGAGAAGAGAGCAAGCACAAAAAAACAAAAAAAAAATAAGAATAAAAAGCATAAAAAAAGATGGACGATGCGCGTCATCAGCTCAATGGTTATGGCATTTCCGCACCTGACGTCCCTCAATGGCAGCCAGCGAACAGCAAGAAAAGCAACAACAGCAACAACAGCAGCAATAAAACGGCATGTCCGTCTGTCTAACAGTCCGTCAGAGTCTTCTTCGTCTGAAGTGCGTGCTTGAGTTTGTTCTTGCCTTTGCCTTTGCCTTTGCCTTTGCCTTTGGTTTTGTCTTTTTCCTTTTGCTCGTTTTCATACTTCTCAGCTGCTTCGCCATTCTTGTCTTTGGCTTCTTCTGCTGCCGATTTGATTTGGTTTCTTGCATTTGCCTTGCGTTCTTTCATTTCTGCACACACACACACACACACTTGCATACAATCAAACACACACATACACACACACATACATGACCACATACAATCGTAATTTCTATGACACTTGTCCATGCCGCCACTTGTCTTCCACTTTATGTGGTCGACGACGTCGTCGACGTTGCTGCTGCTGCTGCGGTTGCCTCCGCTGTCTGGTAACTAACCAAACACCTCAACCACCGCCTCGCTGGCGTCACGCCCCCTTTCGCACAAACACGCCGAAAAACGACACAAAAAAAAGCAAACGCAAAAAAAAGACAAACAGCTTGTGAACAAGCTCTTTGCATTCTTCGCTTCAACGAAACCTCTACACACTTGTCATATCGCACTTTCTGCCTAACCATATCAGGGACAAGTAACTAGCCCAAATAAAGAAGTGCTTTATTGATTTTCATTCGCGATCGAAATCACTATTACATTAGTTGAGGTAAGGTTGTTCATTTCAATTGTAACTTGTCCATTTTGAATCCCCTCTTCGGGAAAAAAACCCATTTACAGATTTCTATTGGAGTCGGATCTGAATTAAACATTTATCATTTCCAATAAATGTTAGTCCAATTTCTTTGTTTATTAAATGTATAGTATTTAAATTTGAATCAAAATGTTAAATTTAATTATAAAGTACAAATGTTAGACTAATTTCTTTATATCTAAAAACAACTCAACATTTTAAATTTATAATTAAACTCAACATTTTAATTTACAATAAAATATTAGAAATTTAAATCAGTCAACTGCGCTTAGTTCACTTTGTATTGAATTTAAAAAAACTGCTTTGGTTCAGGTATTTCAAGATATGTAAAAACAATCTACTGCAGAACTCCAAACATTTTCAAAAACTACTTTGGCTTACTAAGAACTCAATGTATTGACAATTTAAAAAACATAAAAAGAACTACTACATTCTTGGACTTTTGCAACTGAAATGCAAATGTTCCAAGGGGGTCAGTAAAATAAGTTCAGCGGCATTTTGGCCTTGGACTTAAGCAAAGTTTATGGACCGATAGAATCTAAGTTCCACATGCCAAACAACTTGACTTTGTAGGGTATATCCATATGTATGTATGTGGCTGTGGCAATGTGAGTGTATGCAATAAACCGAGAGACAGACACTTCAATTGATTATTGCGCGCTGTTGTTGTAGTTGTTGCTGCTTCTGCTGCTTTTGCACAAATGATTTACATTTTGTTGTGCTTGTTATTTCTTTGCTTCTTCTTGTGCTTCTGCTTCTGCTTCTGCTTCTTGTGGTTCTTCAACTACTTCTTGTTGTACTTCTTGCTGTGGCTCTTTCGATTCGCTTTTGGAGCGAAACTTGTCTTTTGTTGTCATTTGCACTTTTGATTTCATTTGAAGTTCTTGTTGCTGCTGTCCTCACTTTTGTTTGACTTGTTGCCATACAATAAAATATACTATATGCTACATTTTGTTGTTGTCTGTATGTTTTGGCATATAAATTAAGTTGCATTCCAACTCGAAGAGAAGGTAGCCGCAGTTATTTTGCTAATCATCTTTGCTATTGTTGACAGCAGGAGGAGCAGGGGATGAGAAGCTGGAGAGGGGTGTCTGCTTTGGCCTTTTGTGCGCGGAATACAATTCTCAGCCCACACAAAGAAGATGCTGTTGAATGCTGATGATGATCGCTCTCCTCTCTCTCTCTCTCTCCGTCTCTCTTCAAAGCACGTCAAAACCGCATCGCACACAGATTAATTACGGCAAAAGCAGGCAGGCAGCTTTGGGTCGAACTTGGCTTTGCTCAGACTGCGCCTGGAGGGAGGTCGCCATCTAAGTCGCCATGAAGTGCATTTCATTTATTTTATAAATTATCGCCACGAATTGTTCATGTGTAACGACAGCAGCAGCAGCAGCAGCAGCCAGTAAAACTGGCGATCTGTCCAGGCCTACAGATGGCAACAACAACAACAACAAATGAGAGACAATCTCACACACACACACACACACCTAGCCCTAGTCCAAGCAGCAAGCCGCCCACATTTGAGTACGCCATCTTTTTGCTTCCGCCGTTTGCCTCGTGCATCTTAATTACTTTTGTTTTTCCACCCCGTTCCCGTGCTAAAACCCGACAAATACAAATTTCCACAGCGCAACGAAATTCAATGAAAAATACTTATTCAAATAGCTGCAGACGCAGTCGCGGCAGCAAACTACTGAGGCAGCAAAGAAGGCTGTAAACGAGCTAACACAACACGAGCTGCGCACAGAACAGATACAACAACAGCAACTACAAATGCAACGACAATCTTACAGATACATTTGTGTTGGGGTTTTTTTTTCTTTCTGTATTTTGTCGAACGCTTCGCTGCTTTGCACTTGAGATTCTTATCGCTGCTGCTGCTGCTGCTGCTGCTGGCCCAAGTTGATTTTGATCTGTACAATGCATTATGCAAACAGTGAGAGTGTGATAGAAGTACCGCAGTGCAACAGAGACGGCAACAGTTGGCGAGCAAGCGAGAGCGAGCGATATTTGTAATCTCTCGACGCTGTGAGAATTCAGCTTCGATTCCATAGTATGGCAATTTGTTGTGGTCTTTGTTTGATGATTGCTTTTCAAGACCATTATATTCCCTGGCTTCTGTTACACTCAGGAAAAAAAGCAATAAATTGAAATAATAAAACAATTACAATTGAGAAATGCGCTGGTTATTTAAAGAATTTGTGGGTTATAAAAATAAGTATTTATAATTATATTCTTAAAAAAATTAATACACAAAAACGCCAACACAAAAATGAATACGTGTATAAAAAATGAGTAAAATAAATGTAATCATATTTTTTTTTAATTGATCGATATTCAATAATAAATGCAAATTCAAAAATACAAATAAAAAAACTCGTATATACATTAATTATTTGCGTCAATCAACGAATAAATATTTAAATTGATTACATTCGTTTTAAAGCCGCATGAAAAATGTAAAATACTGTGAATGTAAAATTAAATATTATCGATATTTTTTTTACATTTGTTTGTTCTTTTTAGTACAATTTAATAAGTATTCAATATAATTCAATAATTTCAAACCAATATTTTCAAGAGCTGTTTCTCAGTGTAAGGCGAAATGACGACACCCACAAATGCGTTGAGATTTGGTCACATAAATCGTAAATGAAGCGACGATAGAACCAATGTTCAGCCACATTCACAACTACACAATCCGACGGAGTCTGAAGTGCATAGTGCTTATGTCTCATTAGAGATACTTTAGTAGCCGAGTCGAAGTCGAAGTCGAAGTCGCAGTCGCAGTCGAGGTAGAAGCAGAAGTGGAAGTGGAAGCAGTCGAAGTCTAGGTCTGAGTTTCAGTTTGAGTCTGAATCCAAGTTGTGGCCTGACCTCGCTTTGACTTGGCTTGGCTTTATAAAAGACACAGATTAGTAATGCCTTCAAGAGTCCACAAAACTGAAATCTCTCTTGCTGAATGTGTGTGTAAGTAGCATCACAAAGTGTCAGCTTTGAGGCAGATTTAAGAAAGCAGCTGAGAGAGCAGAGAAGAGCAAAAAAGCAGCGTTAAATTAGTGGCAATTGTGCGCGACATGAAGTAGCCGCCAGCAGCCACAGTGTGTAGAGTACTTCCACACACACACACACACACACACACATGTATATTTACTTGGCATACATATATGTATGTACTTGTAACTATTTATTTAGTAGGTGTGGGGGAGAGAGAGAGCACGACTCTTGTACATGTGTATCTGCAGCTGTAAGTGCGGGTAAGCGACGTCAGCGTAAGCTGGCTGAAATTGTGTAACTGTAACGGCAAGTGGCCAAGTGGCCATCGTAAATGGCCAGCGATTTGTGTGTGTGGCCAAAAGGAGCTGGCAGCATTCAATGGCGAGAGGCGACATTTGTGCTTAGCCATCACATAAGCAGTCGAGCGACATTCGGCATTACACATTACACATTAGACATTAGACAGCCATTTCAATTCCTTCACTCGCCCGCTCTTCTTAGCTCCACATTTTTCTTTACTCAGACTCATTTAGTTGAGTTGCATCTTCCATTATCTGCTTAAGCTGTGCACGTAATCAGCAAGTTCTTGTTTTGACAAAACTATCTATAGTACGAATATAATATTTTTTTTATTAATTTGTAACTGCTTACTTTTTAAAAGATTATTGAATTTTTTAAATGTATTTACATTTGCAATTTTGTATGTAAAATGTTTTTCCTAATTTCAATATAATATCAACAATTTCTGTTTTAAAAATTAAACATCTAAATACAAATCAATACTAACTGTAGTGTATGCTTCTGATTTTACTGCAATTTGTAAGTCAATATGCAAGCTTACAGATGTGTCAATAAATGCCTTTAATAAATTAGTAACAACTTAAAATAAATATTATGAGTTGCAATTACAATGTAAGAAAATCAAATATTAATCAAGTCAACAATGTTACGAATTGCAACTACAATGTATCTAAAGAACTGAAAAATATTCAATTTTAAAAATAAAGCTTAAAGGTTTTTGATTTTCAATATCATTATGTAAAATTGTATTATTATTTTTATATTACAACATTTAATAAAGTAAACAGTAAGCTAATCAATTCTATACTTTGACAAATACTGCATTTTAAATGAGTTGTCAGTCAATGACTGTCTTTTGGTAGATTTAATTATTTCTCTAGTCTACCAATAATCGACGCCATCAATCTTCTGGGCACTCGACTTCCCCCAGCATCTAATTTCAAGATGTTCGACAATTATTGTACAGACATTTCGCATTTGTCTTGGCCATTATACACGCGCATCTGTTAATCGTGGCACTTCATGGAGAGCAGATGCCCCTGCCTAGATGTCACCCCACGGACTGGTATTATTATTGTTATCAACGACACGTGTGCCAGGTGTGTTAATCGAGGCCCCTTCGCACGATGAGAACGTGGACAACGAACGGCAAGAATAAAACAAATTTATGACAAAACGCAGCCCTTTATTTTCTGGCGTTCTTGTGGAACTTTCTTGCTATCTAGAATATGTATAATGTTTTTTCGGGATTTGTACTTTGTAGATTTTTGCAGGCAAGTTTAGTTGGTCTGGTTTAGTTTGCTTTGCTTTGGCACTGCGAGGCCTCTTATCGGAGCCAGCGACCAGATACACAATGCAAATATTGTATCAAAATTGTAGCGCCTAAGACAAGAACGAAGCAACGAGCAACAACAAGTATGCAGAGCTAATGGACGACGGCCGAGGCGCGTTTATGAAACTGTCTAAAAATTCTGTGTGTGTGTTTCAAATATTTTTTCTTTTATTTTTTGCTTTTTGCATGCCTCCCTCATGTTCGGTCTTTGCCTTTGTGGCCGTTGCTCATCTGCTGACCCAAAAAGCCAAAGCAGACAAATTAAACAAACGTTGGACGGACATTAAACGAGTCAGCGAGTCAGCCAGCGCCTTGAAGTGCTCCACAGTCCCTTCGACCCCTTCCACCCCCCCTTGTATTACAATCCCACAGTGAACTTCTATTTCAGTGGTGCCACTGTCGTCATCGTCGTCGTCATCATCATCATCATCGGCGGGCGGCGTCGTCTGCATAAGTTTCTGTAAATCTTGTTGCCAGTTGGCAAGTTGCGTCTGATTGCTCACTGTGCTGCCTGGCTGCCGCCTGTTGCCGCAATGCATGCAATCTGTTGTTCGCAGACTCTTTGAACATACATAATAAAAACAACAAGAAAAATAAAGCACAATTTGCAAGGAAAAAGCAGGCCAACTAATAAACTTGCTGCACTCTCATAATGAATACACAATTGGATATGGTTATTGCAACCTAAAAGCGACCTACGATCAACATCGTGCCACGCACAACACACAAATGTTGCATCATATACTCTATATATATTATATATTTTATGTTATTTGCAAAAGAAATTTAAAAGGAATGTTAATGGTTGTTTGCCAAGTACCATAATCTTGATTAGGGCCAAACACCGAAAGTTTTCTTAAAACGCGAAAAATATGGGATCTCTACAGAATTAATTCTTGAGCAGACTAAACCCTATAAACCGAGTGGGACAAACTATAAATTTGCTTGACATTCAGCATTTGAAATGAATAAACTATGAACGATTAATGAAAATAAATGTTAGCCTAATATCGATTTTATTTCAATAGATATATGAAAATGAATAATTTCATTTAATACATACAAAACATTTATGTATGTTTTAAAATTAAAATATATTGAATGTATTCAAGATAAAGTTCATACGTAATTTATTTGGTGGTTTACCTTTATTTTGCTATCTAAAATTTACCCCAAGCAAAGTTTGCGCTTAAAATAAAACTGTTGGCCAAATTTAGTTTATTGCCTTCATTTTAAGACTATCACCAGAATCGGTTGCAAATTAGCCTTAATGGCAGCCCCTTTTAGATAAGCCTAATTCACGTTTCAGCCAAGTAAAGTGCAATAAAAAAACACTACGACACTTTTGAGCAGATGAAACAAATAAAAGTCAGCAACTTGGCAAATTACTATAGTCAAAAGTTTCCTCAAGTTCTAACACACAACGATTACGCCATCACTGTGCGAGTACTACACATATTTATTAAATTAGCCACAAGTTGTGGCTTAAGTACAGCGACTAACCCATTGTTGCTCTGGGGTTCACAAGTGCAGCAATTAAACGTAACTCAAACTCCGCCCCCGCACTGCCCCTTTTGGCTGCCTCGGTCTGCTTTGCTTTCCCATAGTATTGTTTTATTTGAAGGCAAAACGATAGCTTGGACTTCGTCGTCGTTGTTGTTGTCCGGCAATTAGTCTGCGCGCATGCGTCGCTGGTTTCATTGTCAACATCGCCGTCGCCGTCGCCGTCGACGTCGCTTTCCCATATTCAAAGTATCGGGCGTAGTAAAAAGTTAATTAAATTCAATTAAAATGCGTTGCGGGTCTTCGACAAAATGTTATTCGCATTTCAAGGTTAATTTGACAGACGCTTTGACGCTTTGAAGAAGTGACAACTGGCTCAAAGCTTTGCCAGAAACTCACACACACACAGAGAGAGCGAGAGGGAGAGGGAGAGAGAGAGAGAAAGAGAGAAGTAGATGGAGACTATTGAGTAAAGTTCATTTGTTCCGCAACATTGATGATTTATCTATGCGCCGTCTCAGTCTTTAAGTCACAAGGTGAAGTACACAAAACAGCACAAGACCTTTTTATGTCCGCGCCACACACTGAATGCTAATGCCACACACACACACACACAAACACACACATGTGGCACGCTAGAATTCAGTTCAATTCATAGAGCCATAAATATGAAATTAATTTTTAGCCCAAAAATAATAAAGAGACGGCCCACAAATACAAATACAAATACAAAAAGCGGCAATGTAATAAAAATTATGTTGCTGCCACAAAGTGTCCAGACAGCTGCCGCCTCTTGCCGCAGCGGCATCCTTTCGGGCGTGGACCTCATGCGGCGTCAGCTGCGACTGCCTGCCACTTAATGAGTGAATGAATGAATGAATGAATGAATGAATGGCCGGCATATTGCACGTTTTCTCGTTCACTCGCGTTACAGCTGGGAGTTGCCACTAACAAAGCATTTAATGCTTTTATTTGCGGGTGGCAGGCCTGAAAGTGTTTGCCACACGCCGCATTTTGTCGACCGACTTTGCGACAGCCGGTGTGCAACATGTTGTTTCTATTGCTGGCTCTGGTTGATGTTGTGTTTGCTTTGGTCTTAGCCATGGCCGTCGAAGTGCTTTCAAATGTAATTAATTTAATTAAAATGTATTTGATTTAATGCTCTTAAATAAACACTTTTTTGGCAGCTTCATTTCAATTTAGTGGCATATTTTACGAGTCTTGAAACTTAAATTTGCAGTGTTAATTGAATAACCAACCTTTAATTAAGTTAAACTATCTATAATTTTACTTTTTTGTATAAAATATATAAAGTTTAACTTTCAAGTTACATCAAAATATGTTTAATGCAGTTGCAACTAAATGTCATTGTCTAAATGTCAATCCTGCCACTTCTTTGAATAAGTTTACTTTCCGAAAATAAATCTATTTACTTAGCTCTATATAAGTTCTTATAAGCTGGGATTTATGGCCGGAAATCACTACTTTATTGAAGCTCTAAGCGTAACTTTTGGTGCACGAGACAAAAGACAAACAGGAAACACTTTTAATGGCTGCCAGCAGCACATGAAGCGAGTTAGCCGGAAATTCGATTGCAACTATTTGGCTAATTGCTTCCAGAATCGCTTTATAATTCTCCGGGCAATTAGCCTAATACTGCAATCAATAACTCCAACTCGACAGAGTCTTCTTTCGCTCCTCACTCCCAATATTTCCCTTTTATGCTCTGCCAATCAGTTTGATTTATGATGCACCCAAAAACTACACCCGAAGTCAATATTTTTGTGTCCACTGCAGTGCTTATTCAATTTCAATGTGTTTGTCGATTAGATACCTCAAGCTGCACACTATCTAAGAGCAAGAGGATGGGGAGGGGAGAACTGTCACCCAGAGTTGACCTTTGTGGGCAATGCAAACAGTTCGAGTCGGATAACGGCAGCCATGTGAAAGACAAACCAAATCCAAATGAATTAAGTTATGGTTATTGACACTTAATGCACACATTGACTGTGGAATCCATGGCGGAATCATTCGCTCGTTCGTTGACAGATGAGTGTTGTGCCCCAATGTGGCAGGAGTGCAGAAACTCAGCTAAGCATTAAATATGAGCATTGACACCCAACACGCCAACCAACTGCGAGTATGATGACTGCGAGCACGAGTTTTCGCTGTTCTATCTGCACTTCCAACACACACATATTCATTTACGTAGTGTCTGTGTCTGTGTCGTTGTACCTCTTTGATTGTTTGCTACTGTAATTCAAGTCCATTCAACAGCATTTTTCATGCAGCCAGCACACGGCTCGAATGATATTAGATATCAGTGCCAAAACGAGACGCTTCTTGTTTCTGCTGCTGATAGCGCCCTAAACAAACATGCAAATGGAAGCCAAAGTCTGCTCTCGTTCCATGCCTCGCATTTGTAGTTCTTTTTACCCACAAACCACGGTGACGCATTCTTAAACAGCTCTTTAAGTTATCTAATATTTTCGAAACTTACTTGAGTACTGCCCAAAATACTTCTAAACGAATGCCTGAGCACTTCAGCTGGTGCATAAAATTGCTTCTTTTTACGACTTACCTAAAAAAAACAAAATATTTATTTAAATTAGTGAATTTTTTGATAAAAGATATTATTTAATAATTATTTAAAAATATTGTAAATATCATGAGATACATTTATTTTTACTTTTAATTTCTTTGTTGAATAATTCATTTTATAGATACAAAATATTTTATATTTTGTCGATAGTTTAATATAATCTTAACGATCAAATCTACAAAAATATCTAAATAGCTTTAAATAATAATACATAATAATTTCCTATATATGTACTATATATTATATTTTTACTTTATTATATTTTTACAATGACCTATACACATATTTGAATTTTAATTGGTTTCGGATTATTTTCAATGGTTTGCACAAAATATTATTATTATATTTTCCATCCTATCTGAAAAATTTAAAAATATGTCTGTCATACCAAGTTTAATTTCTAACCACAACCAAAAAAAATGAAATATTTAAATATTATTTATTTATTATCTGGAGTACTCCAAATTAAATTCAATAAGGCAGCCAGCATAAATGTTGGTTGCATGGAGCATATATATTATAACTAACTGGAGCATATTATTTAAGAAGAAATGTAATTATGAAGAAATTACTTTATATTTTCAATTTTAATATCCCATTAAAAATATGATGTATGTTTTTAATAAAATATAATATAGTCACGTATTTGATATATTTAAAAATATATCTGGAGTTTAATTTCGAATCACTACTAATAAAATGTGCATTAAGAGCAACAATTTAATATGCAACCCAGACTTTGGTCCCATTTAATCAGCTTCCCCTTCGGATACTCGACAAGGCAGCCAGCATAAATTTTGGTTGCATGTGGTGCGATGGGATGCTGCAGCGTGTAACAATAACTAACTGGGGCATGCCGTGTTTTGCCGTTAGCACTAATCCATAGGGATATGGGTAAAAGCTCAAGTTCAGAACTATGCGGAGCGTGGATCGAGCTCTCGAGGGACAAGCAAAGGCGCAGCGGAGCAATAAAAACGAAACCATCAACGAAAATGAAATACCGCAGGTGACTGACGCATGCCACACAAACACAAACACACTGAGATAGACACCCACACACACACACACATGCACATAGTTTTTTTTTTTTATTTATTTCTTTTTTGCAGTCATAATTTACATATTTTTTGCCTTGCGACCCGAAAAGTGGCCGAAAGATAAAAATGAACAACAAAAATCAAACAGAACTTTTTACGTTTCTTTTTCGTTGTGCTTTTGTTTTTTGTTTTTTGTTTTTTTTTTTTAGTGTTGCTTTGGGATGCACCTTTTTTGGGGGTTCGCTGAAATTGAAAACGGCGTTGATTATAATGTCAATACTCATAAAAAAAAGAGCTCGCGTCACACACACAAACACACACTGAGATGTTGACCGTAAATATAAGTATATGGATATCTGACTTATTGAGCTGGGTCTCCCTCACTCTCACTCTCTCTGTCTCTGTCTCTGTCTCTGTCTCTGGTTCTCTTTTTCTCCACTTGGGTGCGGTCAAAACTTGGCTTATTTTGTTTTGCCTTCTTGCTGTTGAATTGTTTTTGCTTTTTTGTGTTTTGGGTTGCTGAGATACAGATACAAATGCAAGGCAAATGTGTGTTTCGTGTTATTCATTGGCACTTTCATGGACATTACTAATGTTTTAGCTGTTATTGTCAAATTACCCTAACAGTGAGCATTATGATAGGCTCATCTCTGCTGCAGCAAGTGCAACGTGGAGGATGTTGCCTTTAAAATACATTTCATTTCCACATGAATTTTCTCTGCCTTTAAGATACTTATGTTCCAGTTCATAATTAAGAATTAAGCCCATGAATTTCTTGTAAATTCTTTGGACTACATTGAGCGACCCTTAATGATACGCTTTACAAGAAAATTCATTTGCGAAAGGTTTGCGCTCGGCAATTTAAACAAGAAAGTTTGCGGCAACTTTTTGCAGAAAGGTTTAGCTTGAAATTTGTCTAAGATTTAAAATAAGCAACATATAATTATGAGAGCCGAGTTTTAATGGAAATACTTTGTCGTGTTGCAAGTTGTTAGACTTTAAAGACGCCGGTTAATGTATTTTGCATAAATATAAATACAATTTTATTGAATTTAACTTAAATGAACATGTATTGATGGAAATTTGTTAGTTAGCTAAAATTTTTGCAATGTTAATATATTTCATAATTTATTCACTTTTTGAATTGAATATTTTGTATTTCATCAATTTGAAAATCTCGATAATATTTAGATGTATAAAAGTGTTTAATTTAATAGTGTCGATTTGTAAAGAGTATCAAATGTGCGTTGTGTGTTTATTAAAGCTCTTTGATGCTTGTACTACCTGTTGTTATTGTGATTGTGACCGTGTTGTCCTGCGGCTGTCTGTCGCCTTCGTTCCGTCTGTGTCTCTGACACTGTTGCTGTCCGTTCGTCGGCTCGTCCGTCCGTCAGTCTGTGTGTTTACCTGCTTTGCGCTGGGCGCTGTGGCAAGAACCAAAGTCAAAAACTTAATGCGCTTTGGCATGCTTTTAGGCAATAATTCATGGATTAACGCCATTTGGCTTAAGCTGATTTCTTGGCCGCTTTTAGCGCATTTGAAGGGGGCACATTTCTTCTTCGTTTTTTTTTGTTTGGCTGGACCTCACCTTTTTGGGGATGCTTGAGCAGAAGGAGCATCCTCTTTTTGACATTCCTTGGACGTGACTAATCAACTTAGGAGTCGTCTTTGTCGCCCATTCTTCTTGTTTGTATTTTATTTTGCGGATCTCATTCCATCTCGTTCTCTAATGATCTCTCTGCTTGGTCGCGATTTGTATGCCGATTTGTTGACCACAACAAATTGCATACTGAGGCGCCCATAAATAACTTTTGTGGCCACATCAGGCAGGCGTCTGCCTTGCGGTTGGTGTCCTTGGTACCTGTCTCCGACATGGCGACGGCGACAGCGATGGCGTTGGCGATGGCGATGGAGTTGGTCTCCTGGCAGCACGTGCTAAGTGCCAAGCAATGTGCAGTTGCCCGAAGCTCATTAATCAATATGACAAGTGACTCAGGCGGGAGAGAACAACTCAGACGGGAAGAGAGACATCTGATTTATGCATTAGAACTTAATTTCTCATTTTACAATTTCAACATTTGCCCCCGAAAAATGTGTTAGTAGACTTTTATCCCCTTTGCGCTTGAACAATTCATAACTTTTCGAGGGGGGGGGATGGAAACTTACAGACAGCTTAGTAGAGGGAAAAACCCAATCAGCTTGGCCCCCAAACTACAACTACTTTTCACCCTCTTCCGCACACATTTTGCGCTCGCTTTGTTACTGCCACGGCATGCAAAATCTTTGATGGGCTTGAGGGGAGGGCGTAGCTTCCACTATTTGTGGGTGACTGACGGCTCCCAAGTGGCATTGGCGACGTCGTTGCGTCGTTGGCTTCCGCAACGCGAATTTTCGCGTCCATTGTTTCTCGTCCTTGTTGCTGTCGCCATTTTCTATTTAGCTAAAAGTTTATTCGCATTCAGCGCATTTAATAAGCGCTTATTGTACTTAAGTTTGCATTGTTGCCCGTCACAGGCTTCATCATTGTGACTTTAATGAGCAAAATTCGCTTGCGGCCATTTTGTTTGCTGGCTTTTTGTGCTAGTGATTAAGTGCAAGTAATTACAATTATTAGAAATATTATCAATTCCAGCTAATTAAATGTGGCATCAAAATCAAAGTGATGCCAAAGTACCAGAACTCGTCTAACAACATATGGCAGCAGTGCAATACAGTGCGCTGTTAATGCATAACAGACAAACGAAATCAGCTTGGGCTTGGCTTGGGCTTAACCATGCGCTGCTGTTTGGCTCGTGCGCTCCGCAGCACACACACTGTTAGCCGTTTAGTTAGTCACTGCTTAAGTAATCGTGGCGCTCTTCGCCCGCGCACGAAGCTGCCGTCGTCGGTCGTTCGTTCGTTTTGCTCGCACACGAATCGTATTACAGTTGATGGCGTCGTCAGACTTCGGCTTCGGCTGCTGCTGCTGCTGTTGTTACTGCTGCTGCTGCTGCTGGCTGGCCAGTGCTTCAGTTCTTCAGTAGCCAACAACGCAGCACGCGGATGCTACGCTTCGTGTTGTTTTTATTATTTTTGTGTTTCTTTCTTGTGGCCTGCGTTTACAAAAGCACAAGCAAGCGCGCTCTCTTAAACTTTGCACATTTACGCTCTCTCGCACTCTCTTTTGCGTTGGCTCCTCTCTGGTTAATGGTAATGCTGTTGCTCTCAACTCGCCCAACGCCGACTGCGACTGCGACCGCTGCTGCTGCTGCTGCTGTTGTTCTTGAGTTGTCGCTGTCGCTGTTGTTGGCTGGCCTGACTGACTGGCTGGCTGGCTGGCTGCTGTTTTTGTTGTTGTGGTGGTCTCGGTCTCGGTCTCTGTTTTCTGTTTCGGTTTCGGTTTCGTTTGTCTGCCTGCCGCTGCTGCTGGTTTGATTTTTGTGCGCTCCGCAGCGCCGTCGTCGCTCTGCAGCTGCGTTCGTGCGCTTTTTGAAAATAGTTACAAGATGCTCATCGAAGTGAGTAGAACGCCGGAGCGGTAAATTGGACAAAGACCAAAAACACAAAAAATTCAAAAGCCCAACAACTCACACACACACACACACGCGCACAAGCAATCCAACGCAGACGCCGTTTTTTTGGTTCAAGACTTCGCATATTGAACTGAAACTTCCAACTGCAACCCAAAACTCAAATGTAAATTGCAACTGATACAAAATTAAATAAAGTGTGAACGCTGATCAAACAAAACAACAACACAAAATCCACACGTGTGTCTAACAACAAATTTCAAATTTCAAAAGCCAAGTGCAAGTTCCAACAACAGCAACAACACAAATAAATAAATAAAAAAAAATATTGAATTCAAGTGGCGCGAGTTTTTTCAAAGATTCGATCATCACACACAGCTTTAAAGTCCATGTCCAAGTAAAGTGCAATCCATGCGGAGCTGCTGTTGTTATTTTTAAATCGCTGACCGCAGAGAATCTAACGCTAAAAATAAAACGGACCAAAACAAAATACAAAAATAATAACGAAACACGCGTCGAGTTTTTCCTTTTGGTCGGCTCGGCTCTGCCATATAAAAATACCCTCAAATGCAAAGGGTAAAAACTCGAAAGTGACAACCAACAACAACTGCAGCAACAGCAACAGCAACAGCAACATCATCACCAACAACTGCAACTGCGACCAGCAACAACAACAGAAATAACTGCAACATATCGGAAAAAGAAATACAAAATAAAAAAAATAAGTGCGTGCAGCGGCATTTTCCACATGTGAGTGAAAATTTTCGTTTCATTGGCCGACGCTATAAATACAAAAAAAAAACAACAAAAAAACAAAATAGCAAATATTTTTGCTAGAATTTTTACAGACTCTTCTTCTGTCGTCTACCAAATAAAAATAACAATAATAATTTACGCAAAATACAAATAATATTGTTATTGATCAATGTCGCCAAAGTGAAGTGTGTAACATGCAAATTTTTTGCATAAATACAAAATAAACCCACAACGAAATGTTTAAATATTCAAATCACTAACACACTCTCACACACACACACACACTTAAAGTTGAAACATAAACAAAAGAACTATTATTAATGTTGCTGCAATTTTCTGGCGCATTTTTTCGTCGCTATTTTTGGGTTCTTTAGTGTTATGCTTTTCCCTTTTTCCGCGCATCTCTTGGATACTCACGTACATCCATAGATACACACACGTTTCCGCTGCAGTCGAGAGTGTGAAGTTCTTCAATTCTTTGCGTAGACAAAAGTTTCTCAAGTGCTGCCTGCATTTTCGGAATAATTTTTTGGATACGTACGGCGATTTTGCGCCCTTCGGAATAACTTGTTAAAAGGTTCGTAATTTACAGCTTGAGTGTGTTGTTATTTTCGTGCTGGCTCCGTAAGTGTTTGCAGAAGTGCTTAATAACACTATTTGCCAAATTAAGTATACGCTATTACGTATACGCAAAAGGTGGCAAGCGCGACGATAAAGATGGTGAATTATGAGAAAAGTTTGTATTTGCAATTAGTTAGTCACGGTCTGCACTCTTAAAATACAAAACAAAATTCAATATTATTTAAGAACTTTTACAAATTTAATTTCTGATCCAGCAGAACGTCAATTCAATTTTAAATAGACTTCATTCGTATTTGGCATTGTCTGTAATGCGAGGAGCCCAGACGGCGCGACTCTAGTTGAGAATTTGCTTTCCAGGGAAAAGAATAGAATATACTTGTACAAGAATAACAAAAAAGGAGAGTGGGACACACCTGTATGTCTGCAACAAAGAAAGCTACAAAATACATTTAGATATACAGACATATGTATGTGTGTATTCGTATTCGTACTCGTAAAATGCTGCTTAGCAAAAGTGCTTTGGCATATCTCATTACAAGCCCAAGGATCATCGTAATCATCATCATCAGCCGCTGAGACCAAGACTTTTGTCTTGCTGTCGCTGCTGCAGCCCCACAACAAAGCGAACAACACAAATAATGTTAAGAATTGTGCAGAAAAAAATAAAACAAAAACAACAACAAAATAAAGGGAACTTTTCTCATTATCAACGCAAGTGTTTTAAACTTTACGGACTTGCAGAGGAGCTGCGAGGAAATGGAACCGAGGTGGTTTTATAACAATGTAGAACTTAACTCAGTCAGACAGTTAGTCAGTCAGTCAGTCAGTCAGGGCTATGGATATGGCCAGCTGGTCAGTCATTCGTCGTTGGTTCGTTTGTTCTTCAGACTTCAGTCAAGCGTCAGTAATGCTGTTGGCCATAAAAAGCGCTGACAATTTTTACATCTGTCATAAATTTGCGACACTCGTAAATCTATTTTCTGCATTTTATTTGTTTATTTAAAATTCTTGAGCGAAATGTTCAACGACAAAAGACAAACAGTAAAAAGTGAAAAGTGAAGATGGAACGTCATCGCCAAGTGGGCGCCTGATTGATGTGACAATTCCTTAATTAATTTCGGAAGAGCAAAATGCGCTTGGATCGCATTTAATTATCCAATCTGCCGCTGCTGGGGATTCTCTTTCTCTCTGTCTCTGTCACAGACAGATCCCGATGCGGGTAATACATCAAAGTAAATTATGGCGAAAAAGCATTGAGCGTATTTGTGAGTTTATTCACATTCGACTCGTGGCAAGTTCGAATACCTTTATTGCAGTTTCACACGCATTTCCCACGCTTGCTTATCAAAATCAACTAAACAAATTTTGGGTTTTATTTTTTTCGTTTTTCTTTTTTTTTTGGCAATTATTTAGAATCCCCTTCAAAACAGGTTGCTGATAAGCGAAGCGGGCAAATGCAGTGTGCGAGTTCAATGACATGCTTTATCATTGCGTTCAGCACAAAATGTTGAAGCACATTTTTGGCCCAACATTGATAAGCGAAGATCTGAAAGAGTCTGAGAATGCTGCTGCTGCTTGCCCTCTATTCTAATCTGGGTTAATTAAACAACACAGACCCTTATCATGTGCAAACACAGATATTAAATATCTTTCGATCTTCACTTTTACTGCTTCAACAACTCTGCTCGTCTCTTCGCTGATTTAACAGACATTCAACATGATAAGCAATGTCAAATGTTAACTTTAACAGGCGCAGCGCTGTTATGTTAGGCGTTGTCTTCTGCAGCTGTTAATATCAGAGCACGACACTGTTAAGCGATAACGCTTAACAGTTGCGTGATATTTTCAAGTATTTAACTGCTACTTGAAGTAAAGTTTTAACATAAAGTAAACAATATTAAAAAGTATATATAATTCCTATTCAAATATCTCCATATGCATTTGGCAATTTTATTTCGCTCGATCGCTTCCTTTGCATCTTTTGCTTATTAGCATAACGAAATATAATTATCTGAAAAATGCAGAATATAGTATTGCATTTGGTTTGGCTTGCCACCCACCCAATTAAGTTGCCGCCTCTTTATGGGCAGACTGCAGTAAATAAGCAAACAACGGCAGCAACAACAAAGCCAACAAAAATTGTGCGCCATATTTTGCAGCCAACGCACATAAATAAGCTTTAGTCCAAAGCCAACTTGGCCGAGGTTGAGGAGATGGCAACAACAAGAAAAACAACAACAAGAATAACAACAAATGCTTGGTTGTTGCTGTTGTCGATGTTGGGAAGCAGCCACCAAAAAGTAGCTGGCAAATGGCCAAAAAGGCATGGCCAAATGTGCCGCCTGTTGTTGCTGTTGTTGGTTTTGCTGTTGCCATCTTTCGAATTTGTTTTCATTCTTTTTGGCTACTGTTGAGGCCAATTTTGCAGCCTCTGTACTTGAAGCTGGCATCCTCGAGCCAGCGCACTAATAAATAATTTTAATTGTATTCATTTTCAGTTCAGTTCAGCCGCTGCTCCACTTTGTGTGCCGCAAAAGGCGGCCAAGAATATGTAATAAGCGTATGAGTGTGGTTGTGAATATGAGTATGAACTCTGTGTGTGTGTGTGTGTGTGTGTGTGTGAGTGTGTAAATTAAAGATACCGCAACCATTTCAACAAAAATTTTGTGTTCATTGTTTTTGCGGTGTCTCGGAATTGAAAAACGTGTTCAACGATCAATTCGCTTTCATACCTCTTGGTCTTGGCCTGGCCCACTTTGACCCAAACCGCCTGCCTGCCTGCCTCGCCTGGCTGCTTATCGTCAGTTTCAGTTATGGTCATGTTTACCCTGCCTTGGCATGGACAAACTTTGGCACTGATAAGCAACAAACACACCGTCACTTAGTCAGTCCGTCACTTTGAGTCATCGAACACGTCTTGGAAGACACTTTGTGCAGAGATATGAACGCTGCTTTGCTGGTGACCAATTGCGAGCATATTGCGCATACGCTCCGTTGAACGGCGACCGTCTCTTCGTCACGTCTTTGGCTGTGCACTTTGTGCACACTGTTTGCCTCATTTGGCGGCCTGACTGCCTGACATTCTGCAAAACTGCACACTGCAGTGGGACGTGCAAATCGGAAAGCAAAAATCCACACAAAGTACAATGTAAATCAAAACAAAAACGACTCCAATTTCACATACATACATATGTATGTGTGTACCTGAAAACTTACATAATTACAGTACGTAGTCGGCGATTATTGCAGACGAAACGAAAGAATATACAATTTAAGGGCGTATATTATTTGCACTCTGTAAATTCGCATAGTTTCTGGCTATAATAAAAGGTGAACATATATTCTTGATTCACTCATTTAATTAGCCTTGGTCATTAATATGACAAGCGCGTATTTATTCTGGAAAGACACATCAGAGTGACTAATGCACTACAAAACATCTAGCATTCTTGAACAAAGCAATAAGAAGTGTAGGGGTTGCAATTACATATAAAACGTATACTATGCATTCGAAATGATTAATTCGAGTTCAATGCGAAATGTAGTATGTGACTCTGTTGCGAAATTATTCAAAATTATGAAATAGGCTAGCCGCCATATATGGGACAATTCTCTATATAGTATACATATATTTAGCAGGTACACGTCACTCAAGCTGACGCTTCTTGACTTAAATGCGCTGCAGTTTGTTTAAGCTGTTAATGGCTGCTAAAACCTAATTTCAATTTGAAAGCTACAATTCTTATGAATTTATATTTTGCAAAGTATTATTTCTTTAGAATTTATATTCATATAATTGCATGTTCTTGTTGAGTGTGTTTTTTGTTATATTTTTTGTTGCTGTGATGACTTGAAAAGTGCATGCAAATCGCTTTGGCCCCAGTGTGCTGCTTGGCGACAAACGACTTAAGCATTGAAGGCGCTTTTCTCTCAGCCCTCTCCTTCCCACTCTTTTTCTTTGCACGGGCAGCGACGTCGACAGCGACAGCGACAGCGACTGCGACAGCGACTGCGACTGCGACTGCAACTGCGACTGCGACAGCGACTGCGACTGCGACAGTGACGTTGTCGTCATTTATTGCGGTTGTTGTTGCTGTTGTTGCAGTGCGCTCAATGCGCTCGATATCTGCTGCCAATACAAGTACACAAACACACACACACACACACACACACATGCAGATGGACACACCCACACACACAGGCAGGCAGACAGGCAATGTTTATAGGTGCGTTGTGTTTATGCGCCTCAATTCTGGGCCAAGGTAGTTTTTATCTTTCTACTCTTTTTGCTGCCGCTGCTGCTGTTGTCTGGCAGCTTTTTGTTGTTGTTGCTTGCTTATTTGCTTCACTCTTATTGTGGTTTTGTTGTAATTGCAATCCTTGAAAATTTGTTGCACACACACTCGCGCAATTATTGCAAACACAAATAAGGCACTCGGAACACTTTTGACCGCCATTTGCGCTGTCACGTCTTCAGCCGCGGCTGTAACACAGCACCACAGCACCACCGCATCCCGCACCGCTTCCTGAATTCACGCCCCTCCACCATGCGTTGCAATCGCAATTTTATATATATATACATATGTACATACATATTTTTTCGTTCACTTTATTCGCATTTATGTATTTATTTAATTTTCGTTTTATTTGTTATTGTTGCTTTTATCTGAGCAAACGTCGCGTCGCCCGCTGCACGTTTTCTTCTCTATTAGTCACATTTTGTTGCTCCCAGTTTTGCTGCTTTCCGTTTGCACAAACACAGACATGAAAGCAATAAGAAAACAATTGGAATGTGTACACAAATTGAAGATGTATGTACATATAGTGCAGCTAGCACACAATCATGCGTACAGTGAACACCGCCTAAGGCAAACACTTGCACTCCAATTGATTTATCGACAGAATTGTGCATACAAGAAAGAGTATTGTTTTGGCAGCAAGCAAATTAATGTTTGCACAGTTGTCAATAAACTGCAACTGCAATACAGTAACAACCGGCTAAGAAGATCACAGAGATTTTGGAATCAATTTTAAATTGGCTTTTTATTTATCTATTTACTATTTCTATTATTTTAATCAAATTCAATTATGCATTCATACATTTTACTTGTCTACATTTGAGAGTTATTTTTATTATTTATAAATATATAAACACATAATTATTTATTCAAAATATTAAAATCCATTTACCCAATTTTCTATACGGAATAGTCTTAACTATTTATAATATTTGTCAATTATTATTTGAGTCGCTTCGCCTTTTCAATTGATAAATTAATGTCGAACTACTTTAAGCTCATTATCAAATTTATTTAGTGAATATTAAACTTGTGTTATTTCTGCCATTAGTAAATCTTATTTAATCCCTTTTGGTACTGCATCAGCATCAGTTGCACAATAAATAAATATTGAATTACTCCACTGCTAATTCGAAAGACGAGCGAGCTGCAAAGGAAATCTTTAAGTTTGATTTCTAATTGAACATTTGCAATTGAAATTGGTCCATCTAAATTTTCGCTCTCTCTCTCTCGTCTTATTTGATGACGCCTGCTGCTGCGAATTTCCATTACAACAATTGGCACTTGCAACAATTGGTTGCCAAGTCAAATGAATACAATTGCCATGTTGGCCCTTCCCAGCTTTGGCTTTAGCTTCTGCTTCTGCTTCTGCTTTTCGCCCCTTACGGCTTTCTTTCACGGACACACACAATGCCAGCCGACTGTCAATGGCATTGATTTGAGTGTGCGACTTATGTTTGCCAGCTGAACGCCTTTCAGTTCGAATCCCTTATCCCCACACTGCCACGCCCCCCCTCCCCCACTCACAGCCCACAATTTGTTGCAGAGTCCTCGGAGTCTCCTGCTCGGCATCTCCGTGCTCAGCGTTTCCATTTGGCTTGTGCAATCAATGACATTGCCGCTGCTGGCAGCTTTTCGCCTCTGCCACAATGTTGCCTTTGTCTCTGCCACTCACACACACACACACACTCACACACACACTGACATGCTGCATTGTCAAACTAAAAGTGCAAAAGTAGCGCAAGAAAAATGTACACTGCGCAAACTTTGTTGCCACTTTGTTTTGCTTAAATTTGTATTTGTTGCGTTACGTTACGTATGCTGCTGCCACACCCCCTTCACATGCTGGCCCGCCCTCTTTTTGCACCACATTTTCATAAGCCTGGGCGTGGCCAAAAAGTCACTTGCCTCCCCATCCCCATTTGCAACTCACGTGTATGAGGGTCTTCAAAGCTGCTGCTGTGCAGCGATTTCTCGAGCTATCTGTGGCATGCCACTTGCTATCTAACTATCCATCTATCTATCAGCTATCGTAGTTATCCTAGCTGCTGCTGCTGCTGCGTCTATCTGTGAATCCTAGCACATAGCACACAATACATTGTCCATTCACTTGGTTATGCAACAGAAATGTGAATGCGAATGAATCTTTTATGCCCACATATACACATAATCTAATGCCATGCTGCCTCTCTCTCTCTCTCTCTGTCTCTATCTCTATCTTGCTCTTGGTATTTGGCTCGTATCTTGTCCTATTTGGAAGCCAGCTTGTAGATCTGCCAGCTCCCTGGAGGCCTTGTTTAGATTTATTGCTTTTGCGTTCTATTCTCGGTGCTCTTTTCACTTGATAATTGATGAATGTTGCGAATCCTGCTGCACACTCAACAATATACATATATACATACATATATACTATATGTGTTCAGTTTGATGTTGATTTACTTGAAATTAGTAGAACAAAATGCAATTTAAGCTGCAATTTCAACTGAATTCCATTCAAGCTAACTAAACTGCAAAGCTACAACTTTAATTTATTTAAATTTGTATTCATTCTATGCGAATTTTTTAAATTTATTGCTCATTTTACGAGTTCCGAAATTGTATTGTCGAGTCCCCCAAATAAATAAAAACATTTCAATCAATGATTCAATTAACTCAAGTGCAGCTCACCCACACACACTCACGTATGTGTGTGTGTGTGTGTGTGTGTGAGTGTGTGTTTGTAGCCTGCTCTAGGCCAGGCCACAGGCTATTACCCCAGATCAATTGCGAGCGGGCTTAAACTGTCATCAAAGTCATTTTGCAGGTGTGAAAGCGTGAATGAGCAGCACTGCAAAACGCACAAGGCGACGCTTCTCTCTTGGGTCTCTGAAAGTAATGTGGCAGGCAGGCAATGGAGGGGAGGGATGGGGAGCACATAAAGCTCGACAAGGATACGTGCCAAAATGCTAGCAAAGTAGGCAACTTAAACTCAAATCCTATCGCAAATGAACGGCTTCAAAAAAACATGAGGAACAAAAAAGCGGAAACAAATGAGAAAAAACTGTTGCATTGGGGAGTGCACAACTAAAAGATACCATCTATAAATATTTGTGAAATATGAGAACAGTATATGAATTAAAATTAATAATTTCCAGAAAATAAATTGTTGGATAAGAAACTTTTGATAATGTTTGAGGAGAATTTTAATAAATTGAAATAATTTGTGGTCATGAAATTAAAATCTTTTGTGGGAAAGAATCTTTTAACTTTTAAAAATCATTCATGAATATGAAATATCTAAAACAAAATAGTTTGATATGTTAAAACTATTTTTAGAATATATTTAGCATATTTATGAGATGAGAATATAAATAACCTGAGGTACAAATTAAATAACGAAATTTCAGCTTAAAAGATTGCCATTTAGTATTCTGTTCTCTTATTTGGATTCTAGATTATAAAATATTGCAAATCAGCTTGTCACTCCCTGCGGCAGTGCGATTTACAGGGTATGCAGGCTCAACAATTGAAAGACGCTCTGCATGGCGACAGTTTAATGATGGCGACAAACAAAAACCCAAAAGGCAAAAGCAACCAAACAAGTCTCGAAAGTCGCAGGCAGCTGTTTATTGTTTATGCGTGTCTCTGCATGTCTCACTCTAAGCATGTGTGTGTGTGTGTGTGTGTGTTGGTGTGTGTGTGTGTGTGTCGGTGTGTTGGTGTGTGAATGATTGCCGGCGCCTGCTGATGACAAGTGTTGCGTGTTTTGAATATAGGACTATGGCTGGCACTTATACTTATACTTGCTTACACGCAAACACTCACAACATATTGTGCACTGTTCACTGTACGTGAGTACACTGTACACATACTCACACTCACAGCCATACTCATGTGAATACACTCGTACAATGGCTGTTGTCGAGCACGCCCTTCTAATGACAACACAAGGGAATTTCTCAAGCTGTGTGGCTTGATTATAATATGATACTCGTCTAATTCTTTGCCTGTTATTTGTCACTGCGAAGTGGCTCTTTAGTGTCCCGAATACTTGTACGAGTACTCGTACTTTGCACTCATGCATATTGTTGCCACTCACTTCAAAGAGCAACAGCTAAACACAATCATTTGTCAGCCATCGCCTGCGAGCGATATCACAGAATTAACGATGCCAAAAACTATAGTTTCAACTGTTCGAATAAAAGGCAATATACTTGATTTATGTTTTTGAATAAATTTGCAGACAGCTTAAAGAGTGCTGGGAATACAAGAATAAACTATTGTATTCATTTGTATAAAATACGAGTATTTGGAAAAATAATTCGAAAAATAAATATGTATAAGGAAATGTGATTCTAAACTGTATATTCGGGTAATTGCACTCCATAATTATGTTTAATGAATGATTTATATTCCATGTTGTTATTGCAATTAGAAGTCCACTAATGACCCTAAAAGAATAATTTCGTTAAATTGAATAGTAAAATTATGCAACATTTCATAGGTCTATACAAGCTCATTGTTATAAATTGTAAATTATAATAAGAAAATCATTAATTGCAAATTCTGGGCAATATTTAAAGTATAGTAATCTTAATCCATCCATTAAGTTATGCGTAAGTTCCAAAAATAGAACAGCCAATAACAAACAATTGCTGGTTATACATTCTTTATATTCCTTGGCAGCTTCAGTTGATTATCCTGTCTGAGCAGTCGCAACTTTCCGCTGCATCTGCACTTGCTTAACACTATTTGCGCACAATTTCTATAAATATGCCACTTTATTTTCGTAGTTTCGCAGTTGCAACATTGTTCATCGTTGCTGCACGACTGAACTTTTGTTTGCCAATTTTTTTTTTTCGTTATTTTATTTCCACATTTCCTGCTACCTTTTTGCATATTTCGCAACGTTCAAGTTGGCGTCGAGTTTGTTTTTCAGCCGTTATTGGGCACAAGCTTAACAAGGGAGTTGGCGAACGCTCTCCATATGCTGCCAATCTCATCAATCATCTGCATGCAGAAGTGTCGAACAACAACAAATATGCGTTGTGGGAGAAAAAGAGCAGGTTAAGGTTATGGCCGCCATATGTTCGCCGTGCGCCTAAAAGGCTGCAGCAATTTCCTTGATTAGTCCGTTGTCTGCGGGAATTTTCCTGAGCTTCGCCTTTCGCCTGGCCCTTTGGCCTCGTCCTTGTTCTCTCTCTCTCTCTCTCTCTTTTGGTGTTCGCATAAAAACTAAACGACACACATACACACCAACTGGCACATAATTGATACACACACACACACACACAGACACACCGTTTACACAGTTTTGCCTTGTTGTTCAACCAGCCGAAGGGCCAGGCACTCTGCATTTTTTCTCTTTTTTTTTATATTCTTGTTTGCGTCGTGCGCTGAAAGATGCCAAAAGAACAAGTTTTTACAATGTTTTTTAGGGCTTTGAGAACTGTCGGCATTTTTAGTTAGAAATACTCGGAATTCAATAGAAAAGAGAAAAAAAACCATTACTATTTTTATCAACAAAGTTTACAACTTTTGCTGCAACTATGCAATAGTTAATGCTCAGGCATTTCTAAAGGAGTTTCGCAAAGGAGCTTGTTGAATGCCCACGTTGGCCAAAAGCGGAAATTGTTGGCAAGAAAATCTGCAAAGAAAGCTTGTGCGGAAATTCGTAAAAGATTTGTGCGCATAAATTAGCCAGCGAATTTCCACATCATCGAATCGTCATAAATCGGTACATCAATTTAATTTTTAATTAATTTTTTGCCTATTTCGACGTCGCTATTTTCTTCTTTAAGGCCAAGCGAGTGACTCATGCCAACTCACACACACTCGCACACACACACACACACACACGGAGATTGGCTTGAGGGATGCTGGCATCCTGGGCACCTTTTGGCACAGGTGTACACTGATATATGGCACGGGCCAAAGTCGTTTTAGGCTTAGGTCGTCTGATATATGTGGCCACGTGGCGGTGTTTCCTCCACCACCGCCACCGCATTTTCCCGCTTGGTTTGTGTGTGTGTGTGTGTGTGTGTGTGTTATTTTGGCAGGCGCGCATTTGAGTTTCTAATCAAGGTTATTTTATGTGCGCCAAGCGCGCATTTAATGCCAAAATTACATTTTTAGTTATCGTTTGCGGTCGTTTCTTGTGGCTGCTGCTGCTCTTGCCAATCTGCACGGTAAGCTGCGTCGTATACGTGATAAATTCAACTCGACTCCCATTATGTAAATACATACAAGTGTATATACATACATATATGCGGAATACATTTGTATTTCGGTGAGTACGATTTCAGGCACACACACATTTAACAGTTTGTGCCCTTTTGCTAATTAGGCCACAGTGCGGGGGGAGTTGTGCATCCTGCGGCGACGCAGCAACAACAAAAGCCAATTGTTTGCCAAGACAGAACCATTATCGTTAACCGAAGGGGACAGCGACAGAGTGCGAAAGAGAGATGGGGAATAGGACAGCCCAGACAGCTGAGACAAAAAGCGGCACTTGAGGCCGCATTTGTTGCCTTGACTTGCTGGTTTTAGCCAAATTCCTTCGGCTGCCATTGTCAATTGTTGTTGCGCATATGCAGCTCTTGGCTGATGGCTTTTTGTGGCCTCTGCCGCATCAGCGCTATTACAATTATTATGCTGGCCGAGTTGGCTTATTGTCTTGTCTCATGCAAATTGCTTGCGACTGCCAATTAGTCGGTTGGCCAAAAAACCAGGCGCACTAACAAATTTACTCGTCCGCCCAGCGCTCAAAAGTATGCTATACAAAGTGATGTGTCCCTCGACAATACACATGTAATACACAAGTGTATTTGTGTGGGTGTGTGGGAGAGATAACTCAATGCCTTAGTGCAGAATGTATTCATCAATCAATCAATCAATGCGCTGAATGCGCTGCTCGGTTTTGGGTCAAAAGAGTTCGACATCGCAGTCTGTGCAATAACCGTCTCTGATAGTGTGTGTGAGTGTGTATGTGTGTGTGTGTGCTTAATGCAGCAATGAGCAGGGGCATAATAAAGCGGCAGCAGGACAACACACGCCTCGTGCCTCGTGCCTCGTGCCTCGTGCTGTGGCATTGGCATTAAGTGCTTGTCAATTCGCTTTGATTTGACACTCGCTCGATTATCGAAATGCTGTTCAGATGGCCAAATAATGATGCAGGCACAAATACCCAGCAGTTGCAGAACATTTAAAATGAATGTTTCAACTTTAAACACATACATAAACAGTTGAAAAATACATGTTATTACACTCAACTTTGGCACACTTAAGCTGAGATTTAAACAAGCTAAAAATTAGAAAAATATATATACATATTTCTTATTAAATGTCAAATATTCAAATTAAATTAATTATAAATCATAATCATATTAGTTATAAATAAGTTCAACTAACAAAGAAACAATAAAGTTTCTAACTACAATAACTTCCAAATAAAAATTCATGTAAATGATCAACTATTATTTAGGGTTTAAATTAAATGAATTACTCATTAAGTGGTTGCTTAATTTTTAGCTTATAAATTTTTAAATGAATTTTCAATTTATGCGATTAGAAATCCTATAAACATATAGCTATAAACAAGTTCAAACAACAAATAAATAATATAGTTTTTTACTACAATAACTTCCAAGTCAAATCCATTTGTATATCAACTATTATTTATGGTTTAATGCCCTGTAATTGTAATCAACTTTGTCGCATTTTATATTCGCTATAAATAAGCTCAAAACACAAACTTCAGATTCACAAATGCGACTACTGTAACCATCAAATAAAATGCATATTTATACCTATATTAATCTAGACTCTCCTTTCTCATTTTAGCTGACATGTTCAGAGCCAATGAAAGCCCCAGTTTATCTATTGGTAAGTTGAGCTTAATAAACATTATGAATGAACAAGCGAAAACTCATTAAAAGTAAATGTGCGCAGACAATTTAAACTTTTTGTGTGGCAGCCAAAAGACGCGACTTTTCCGCCAACTCCAAAAAACAAGCTTACAAATCGTTACCCAAACTGACAAACAGAGACAGACAGAGTCTGGCAGCTCGACTCTTAAATAGCTAATCAAAAATACATATTGACACCACAATAAGCTCAAGTGGTGTTGAGAGTGTGGTGCAGTGGTTTGTGGCTTTCGTCTGTCTGAAAAACTCAAACAACAATTTTCCAAGTGAGAAAAATAACGAAAAATATTTCATATGTGCGATGGGAGCTCAAAAGATTTTTCATGCCAAAGTAAATAGCAGAAATTGTTGGGGGCAAAATGTTTAAATTAATCATACGTCATGTTGTACCAAAAACTTGTCGTCTACATGGAAATTTCATTAAATTTGAAGTTTGGCTGTGCGGCCCAAAGGGCTTGAAGTGCTCTTGTTCGTGTTGTTCGAGTTGTTCCTGTTGTTGATCTCGATGAACGCCCCTAAACTGTCATTAGTTGAAATCACATGTCATTGACAGTGAAAAGTGACCCCAAAACTCACACATACATACATACATACTATACATATATAGGTATGTATATAAATAAATATCCAAGTGTGAACTATGGGCATTGTTCTTGTTGTGATGTTGGGCGCTTAAATGTTTGCCTACGTGTCAGCCACTGTCAGTGGCAGTGACGTCGTCGTCCTCGTCCTCTCCGTCCACGCCCTGTTGGCTGTTGTTCCCCGAAATGCTTCATCAACTCATGGCACATATGTTGAGCCCTGTTTTATGACAGTTCATTGATATTCATTTGCCTGCGTGCCTGTGTGTAGGATGTGCCAGCCTCTGGCTGTGTGCCTTTGTGTTGATTTACTCATTCTATGCTTGCCCTCGGTTGACTGTCGCTTAAATTGCCTCCTTTTCACTGGTTCGCCAGACGAGCAACAACAATCATAAAAACAGCACTCAGTTGGGCGACAAAGGGAATGCGATTCAACCAGGAAATTCAATTAAAAACGCAAATAGCGGCGACATTTCGTTGTGTGAGTGCCACAAATCGGCTTACGTATCCTGTGTATCCTGTGTGCTCTCTGTCCAGCTGCAAAGTCAATCAAACTGAAGTTTGATTTCCTCTGCACAACGCTTTTCCCAACTCTTATTGCATACTTTATAGCCATTCCCTTACACACACACACACAATCAATACGGCTTTCAGATTCGTTATAGATTCATGTCCGGCTGCCTTCACCTCTTTTGGTTTTTCCTTCTTCCTGCATGAATATGAATGCACTTCTGCTTCGCGCACTTTTTTATGTGTTCTTTCTACTCAGAAAAGTTCTTTCGCCCGCTCTGTTTGTCTTTTTATCTGTCTCTTTTTTTGCGCTTTTTTATGGCATCAAGTCTTGCCTCTAAACTTGATGCTGCTGCGGCTGCAACGCAAATAACATTTTATATCCGCTTCTGGTTCTCTCGTTCCAACTCGTTTCCGCACTTTGCGAGATGGCTTTAAAAGCTCAAGAGGGCGAATGAGAAACTTCTGCAAAACTAAAGCCACACACAGCGAAAATCTCATCAATTTTTCAATGCACACCTGAGAGATGACTTGGCCGTCGATTCAAAACAACAAGTAGCAACAAAATTAGCCAAGTTTTGTTGGCCAAATATCAAGCGAAGCGTAAATTTCATCCTCCTTTCATTGATATACGTCTCTATCGCTATACAACTACCTCCTTCTCTTTCACTCTCTCTCTCTCTCTCTCTGTCTGACAGACATAGACACTTAATCCGCACGTTTACACCTCAAAGCACACACACAAAAGTGTGGCTCTCCTGTGGCTGTGAAGAGTCTGCAATAAATTCGTGTATCTACTTAATAATTAACTCGCCTAAACTTTTGGCACCACAACAAAAGATTCCCATTGCCAGGCCATAGAACAATATGACCCCAAGCTGCTGTCGGCTTGCCACCTTAAAGTGGCAACAACAAAGTTGGCAGTCGGTGTCGTTTTCAGTTAATAAAAGTATGCCATCGACGGAATACGTTTAAAGTTCCGATTCGATTCATGTCAATCTTGCTCAAATAAATTAAATGCACCAAATGAATGTGTAATGAATAAAATATATATATTTTTTTATTTTAGTGTATAAGCACAGATATTTGGTATATATACGATTCAAAATAGTTTCAGGATATATTTTTCAATTTAATGAGTCGAACAAATGGTTGCTGAATGAATTAAATTTAATTCTTTAGAATTGTTGAAAATTAAAAGAATTTAATGTATCAAACAATGTTTATAAATTCTTCAGAATAGTTTTATTATTTATTTTAATAATGTTTGATTGTTGCTGAATTAAAGGCATGAACAAATAATATCAATTTAAAGAATTATATAGTTGTAGTTCCTATAGCAAATTGATTCTGCTATATTTAGAATAGTTTCAAACTTTATGCTAATCATGCTTATCCAGCTCAATAATTATTGCATCTGGTTATCGATCAATTTGGTCATGTCGAACGCAATTCTTTGGGATAATTTCAATATTTGAGTTCGCATAATTAAAGCGACGCTGTTTTCCGGTAGCCCTTCAAGGCCCCAGCGCAAATATGAAAGGGAAAGATCGAGGAACAAGATGGGATGATTACAAGCAAATTTTTGACGTTACTTTAATTGCACTTGAACTCGCAGCAGCAGCGAGTTGCTCGGACCCTTTTGCCCCAATGTTGCCCCCTCTACCCCCCTTCGTTCCGCTCCTGCTCGGCGAGCGGTTCAAGTTAATTTGCTCGGCGTCGGCTTGACGATGTTCCAGTTGCTCATTAATTACAGCTTAGTCGACGGCCCCTAATGATTTACCTGCAAATGCTGATGTTGTTACCTGTTCAGCTTGTTGTTGTTGTCGTTGTTGTTGTTGTTGCTGGTAATGGTGCAAGTTTTGCGTTTTATTATTTCTTGATTCCTTTACGGGGCGAACCTTTCCAGTTGATGCGTTGAATTCGCTCGTTGCTCGGTTGTTGCTGCTTGTTATCCTTGCTATCCTTCTGCTTTCTTATAAATGCCTTGAAATCAAATACAAGCAACAACTTTTCGCCTTTCCATTGCCTTTTATTAACATTTCTTCTTATTTCTCGCTTGATTATTTTAAGCGCACGCTATCTGACCGTTGAGTTTTCTTTTCTTCTTTTCGCTTCTTTTTTGCGTTTCGTTGTCTTTCTGCTTCAGAGTTTTTTTATTTTTGGTTAACGGTGGCCCGCCACGCCCCCCACTTTGCGCATTTAATTAAGCAAATAGCAGCAGCTGAGCTCAGTATTTTCATCGTTTTCTCTCGTTTTTGTTTTTATTATTATGTAAAGCACTCGTTGCCCTTTCGAAGCTGATTCTTTGCGGTCTCGCACTTGTTGCCCATTTTGTGGCATACTTTTGTGGCGACTTCTGCTGTCTCTTTGGGGAAATGGCGCTAGGCGTGAGGCAGCCAAAGTGGCAGCAGGCAGAACAGCCGAAATTGTTAAAATTTGTAGCGCACAAGCGCTTTAATGTTTAACAGCAGCAATATTTTGCAGTCTCGAGTGTCTTTGTTATCGATGTGGATTTCAATAATTAACAAATACAAATCTGTATATAGTTTTGGTGCTTTCGATGAATATAAAAATAATTTAGACGCTATTGAATTATCCTCTATAATATAATACATTGTTATCGACGTGGCTACCAATGATAATTAAATAAAAATGTGTAACAACTTCATTTAAATCCTATGGAATTTTCCTAAATATTATAATACTATGGTATCGACATGGTTAACAATATTTAAGCATTAAAAATCTATAAACAATAAATATTTTATCCTCAATATTATAATAAATTGAAAAGCAATAACATTTAATTGGCAACTTTTAAAGTCTATTCTGAAATTAATAATTTCAACTCATCTGATATTGATATCGATAGCGCTTTAGCCTTCCTTTGACTTTGCTATTTTTGCTAGACTCGCAGTTTTGATGTCCTTCCCTCTACTTGCAGCCTTGTAGCCTAGTTTAATTCACCCCAAATCCACCTAGAACCTATGCAGGAGACAACGCTGCACATTGATTTCTTTGTTTGTGGAGTGGCAAGCAGCTTGTGGCAGAGTTGTCGACTGCACTCACTGCCAATTTGCAACCAAATTGCCAAGCTGTCATTCGTGTGGCAACAAATAAACAGACAGCAACAATTTAATACGAAATTGGCGACAACTGGGAATTGAGTGAGTTGGCAGCGAATCCAATGTGCAGCAATTTCAACCTAACCAAATAGCATGCCCCGTTGCACAGTCAACCAACCGCAGTGGAAACCCTTCGCCCGAGAGACAATGTGAGCCCTGAGAGCGAGGCAGGAGGCAGGAGGCAGGACTGCACCCGCAAACCTAATTGAATTTTAATAAAATTTTAAAGCAATTAACTTGCGAGTGGCGCTCGCTGGGCTCGAGTTTGCATTAATTTGCAACAATTAATAATGCATTAAGGCAGACAGAGCGACAGCGAGCGAGTGTGAGAGAAGCCAAAATGTCAAGATTGCAAGTTGCAGCGACAGCGACCGAGACCGAGACATGGCAACAAGGTCGCCATGCACGGCCAAAGACAACTTAATTAACCTCGACCTTCTCCAGGCGGCCAATATAAGTTGACGTCAGCCACCAGCCACAGACTCGGTCTCGGTCTCCGTTTGCCAAACAAGCCACGTTCAATGCCGCCACGGACAGCGACTTTGTGTGCGAGTGTGTGTGTCTCCAGTTGACCATCGCTGTTGCCACATTAAGACATCAATAATAAAATAGTTAATAATGCGTGTGCATGCAATGTAAATATGAGCATAAAAATGACAACGACAGCGACATCGACGAAGTTGCGTTGCGCTAATTGCCAATTCACCAAAGCGGCCAAGTCCAAGTCCAATTGCAAGTGCGAGCGAGCCGGCATGCATTTAAATTGTATTTTTTTTGCGCATGCGCAACCCAAACGAACGTAGGTTCGATCACAGCTCTCTCTCTCTCGCTCTCTCTCTCTGTTTCTCGCTCTCTGCTCGTGTCCAGCTGAGCGACGCCGGCAGCCGAAAACCCGTTTGGCAGCCTCTCTTACAGCGTTGCACAAGTGACAACTGCTGTTGCCATTGCAATTTCAAGAACCGGGTCAAGGTTATTGCTGCAACGCGCGACGTTGTCGCCGATCACAGCCAGCGGCAAAGTCGACGTCGCGACGTCAGCGTCGACGCCAACGTCAGCATCGCTTTCGCCTTGTTCGCTTTACATTGAAAGTCAAGTTCGTGCACATGTTTGATTGGCATTGGACACAATGGCGTTTGTGGTGCTCTGAGAGGTGGACGCTGGACGTTTGTCGTTGTGTTTGATATCAAACATGTTTGATGTGCACGCAACCATGCAACATGTTTGCACTTCTACCATTTCCGTTGATTCATTAGATTATTTAAATATTTAAATATTATCTTGCATGCTTATCAGCACTCTGAAATTATTTGTTAAACGCAAATAAATCTGTCACAAAAGCTGCCACATCTATGCAAATAAATGTGTGATTTCATTATGCTGTTTAACATTTGCAAATTCTGGGAAAAGCTTTCTAATGCATTTATTTAATAAACAAGTATAAATATTATCATTTCACTGTGGCAAATCTGACCGCTGTCTGCCACATTTCAATTAAAAGCTGCACAAAATCCACAATTCAGGTATTCAACACTTTGTGCTAAAGTCCTGAACCAACAGCAGCTGTTGCCGTCATACAAAATTATGAAGGAGCCTTACAATTTCAACTTCTGCCAAGTGCACTCCACTCCACAGGAGGCCACAAATTTTACTCTCTCACTTTCTGTCTCTCATTCGCACACAGCATATACTTTATATATATATAGTTAAGTATTTTTGAGCCGGTACGCACATCAATTTTCATTTACTTATGAAAATTAATAGCATTTTCGTAGAAGCGCTGGAGGAACGAGATGAAAATAAATAAAGAGGTAGCGATAAGTGAGGGTTGAGCATAACTCTTAGCCATTAATCAAACGCTGCCACAAAATGAAATTAAAAGTCTGTCTCGACTGCAGCTGATGGCCGGCAGGCGGCGCCACTTGCAGCGTGCATTTGACGTGGCAAATGGCTTTTAAAAAAAAATATGTGTGTGTGTGTGTGTATATAAATAATAATAATAAACACTGGCAGAAAGTCAGTTAATGCTGACAAATGTTGCATTCAAAATTGCACTTAATTAAAGTTAATTTTCGTGTTTTTTATTTAAAACTATTATGTGGTGAAAATAAAAAGATTTTATATAATTTATTTATTTGAAATGCAACCCAATATTATTGATGTTGATTTACACACACAAATAAGAGTAAACAGTGGCAAAAAGTAATTGACAAATGTGGCAATCGAATCAACACTTAATTAAAGATAATTCACAGCGCATCAAAGTCTTTTATATAAAATTATTGAACCCATTATTATTGTAATTGATCTACAAAACTAGCTGACAAATGTTCGCACTTAATTAAAGTTGATACGCAAATTATTAAAGCAGGAAAAATTATAATATTTGTGTATTTATAATTATAGTTCAGATTAACGATGTGTTTAGCTTTATCAATGCAGTACAGCAACGCAGCAGCTGTCATTCAAAGCGCTTTTCAAAGTCAGAAGAACACACCATGTGGCCATGTGCACAGCATACTCAATCTGTTTGTTTGTACGAGTATGTGCCTAGCATACACTCTTATACTATCCACACACACACAGACTTGTAAATGTGTTGATTTAGATGCACAAACTTAGATTTGTTGCAACGACGACCCTGAAAATGCAATGACTGAAAGAGGCAGCGATAAATTAGCGACTGCGCGAGCGACAGGCAGCGAGAGCGAGCCAGCGATATGTAGAGCTGGTTTGGCGATAGTGCGACAGAGAGAAGAACAGCATTGAGCTGCAGCTTGACGCCTGAGACCTGCATCTTTGTAGCTCTATCTCTGGCTGTCTTCTGTGGCCAAGTGCAACCACATTTTCGCAGCAATGCCAAACAATCGACTCAAATGACTCAGTCTCGCTCAGTCTGATAAGGCAATATTTTGCAAGAATAAATTATGACTCAATTGACCACAAAACTGCAGCACGCTCCCCTCTCTCTCTCTCCCTCTCTCTGCCGCTCTCTCTCAGTTTGTTGTTCTTGCTGTCGGTGTGGCTGGCAGCTAAAATCAATTGTCACAAGGCAACACGCAATAGAAAACCAAAACGTTTGCATGGCTGATCTTGAACCAATTGCAATTTGCTAAACGTTGCCAGGGCCACAGCAGCCAGCGAGCCGATTGATGCTAAAAGATATGCACATTAAATATATAGAATTTTTATAGTAGTTTTTATATAGTTTTGTAGAGTGCGCTTGCATAATTCGTATGCGTAAGCGTAATGCACTTGAACTTGCTGTTTTGCAAGCAGCTGGCTGCGATTGTGGCAACGTCGCGTATGCGCAATTTACGCATTGACTTTGCCTTATTTGCACATTGCGCATACGCAACGTTGCCGCTGACCTTGCAAAACTAATGAAAAGCACCTAATTAGAGACACTCCGAAGCGGACAACTGGCGAGTTGTCAAGTCAAGTGCATTCAGCGCTCCTCAGTTGACTGTTTGATTATCAATTAGCTAACTGACTGACTTCGGACGATGCCAACATGGCCACAACATGATGAGCGACCTCCACAGACAACGCCTCCCCACCGCTCACTGCCTGCTTCGTGCCACGGCGTGTCGCTGTTGCGACAAATGAAGCCAATGTCAAACTGAGCAACACAAACGCACAAATCTTCACACAAACTCAGTCACAAATGTTCTCGTTCTCACTCTACATATGCATATATACTTTATTCCTCTCTGTCTCTCTCTCTCGCTCTCTGTGCACTTAATGTTTATCGTTGCGTGTTGTGCGATCATTCTTTTAATAACTACTCGTATATTTCAGTTACTCTATATATAGTTGAGTTACTTAACCGTCTGATACTGATATCACGACTTTATCGACTTTATAGAACAAAAATACACGCTAAAATTAACTTTTATTAATTCAATTAATTGCTCAATTAAAGGCAAAACTAGTCTTATTTTTGACGATGAGTATTTTAAGTGTACAAATTCTTTACTTAGGAATAGAGTTAAATTTTCTACATTCTAAAAATAGATTTATGTCGACAAATTTACTTTCTCTTCAATCTGTTCTTCTTTATTTCTAGAAAAAAAAACTGTATTATTTATGAACAATTGAATAATCGAATGCTTGCTTTCTTCAACTCCCAATTCAATCAATTTTCAATTCTTTTTGCCTTCAGCTTTATCGCAATGCTCATACATCAATCATCATGTTGCTTTGGACATGCCAAAGCATATCTTAAACTGAACAGAAACAGAACTCAACTCACTGTGTGTGTCTGCCAAGGACTTTTCACACTGTCTCTGCGACGACAACTCGTCGGGGCACGTTCTCTGGGTGTTGCACGTTTTTTGGTGGCGTTCAAGCAACACACGAGCAGTTTGTGGGGAATTGGGGCCTTCGGCTGGCTGCCAAAGTTGTCGGCACATTAATCATAATTTAATGATTAGCGCAAGTTTTGTTTATTAAATATTTTGCCAGTCGAGTGTTTTGTTCGTTCATTTTTTGCTGTTTTTTTTCATTGTTATTTACGAGCCCGACGATGCCGCGATGCCACGCGTCGATTGCGCCGCCTCACAGCCGTAAATTGCATTCATGTTTTTGCCGCAGTTTTGCGTTTTGCTTCAACTATGCAAAAAACCAATTACCAATTTGCACAACATTTTTTTTTTTTTTTTTGGCCAAACGCCTCGAGCCGTCTGCCGATTTATGGCTCACTCTCAGACCGAGCCGCCTGAAACCTGTACACGAAATCAACGAGCCCGAAATCATAAATAAGAAATGCTTGGCTTGGCTCGGCTTCACATCTATCTGACACATTTTTCGCCAGGCGCACGTGTGTCCTTTGAGGTCCTTTCACTGCGGTTGCTGTGTCACGTAGTCAAAGCAGTGCGACAACCCAGAGCTTTTTGTTCCTATTTCATTTGCCTTTTGATGATGTCTGGCTGTAGGCAAGGGGTTACAGAATCGCGCTCTGTGCGGCCTCAGCTGTGAAATTGGGCCACGGAATGTGCTGTGGGGGGCGTGGCAGGAGCCGTAACAAACGACTGCTTTAAGCGCGCCAACATATTGTGTGGAAAACTGGGGCAGATAACTGAAAGTTAAGACGCAAATTCCTAAATGGGAAATGTATTAAACGACAGTTTGCTAAAGCAACAGTTGCCTTTAAAATGATTTAATACATGTTTATACAGAAGAGTCTAGCAGTGTTTTAGCCTTGGCAATTAATATTGCAGCACTTGCGCTGCGACTTGAAAGCATAAAGCGATTCTTGGCTCTTGCATAATTAAATTGGCCGCAACCGTATTTAAATTGTGTTTTTTTTCGTATTTGGTAACATTTGCTTGCATAAAAGGTTGCCTGGCAAAGTCAATGTCGCCTTCTTGTTTTGCTGGCAGCTAGTCAAAGTCAGCTTATGAAATATTAAAGCAGCTGGCAAAGACTGGGGACCGCTAAATCCTGTGGCTGGCAAGGCGTGCTGCGACAAACTCTCTTGACTCAAAAGCAACGTTGTCACACATCCTGTCTCAATGTGCGTTGCCACCTGCAGCTGAATTCAATTTTTCTGTTGCTTCGCTTTATTCCATTTGCGAAGCGCGCACAAAGCAAAAGCAAAGTTGGTAAATAAGTTAGCAGAGAGAGAGCGAACGGGAGAACGAAAAAATCAACTACTAAAAGTATTATTATTGTTGGGGTCACCTGCAGGTGGTTTACTTTACTTTGTCACGGATATGTTTTCTTTAGACTTTCCATGTCAGCAGCGCAGCACGACTTTCTCTCCTCTGCACTGCGTCGGCTGCTCTAAGGTGCTTTCAAAGTCTCCACATGTGTGTGTGTGCCGGAAGTTAAATAGGAAATTGTATATGCTTTTATAGCTGTGAACGTGCTCACAAGGACGTCGCCCACCAATCTCAGAACTTCTAGTTTCACCTATGCGAGTAGTGAGTGCATGTGAGCGTGTTGGTTACGTGGCAACGGCAACAACTTGTTCATTCGTTTGATGAAGTGCCGTTCATGGCTTTTGTGGCTTTGACTGCGTCTTTCAAGTGCATTCATTACACCCACCAAGCCTTGCCAAATTAATCAATGATACGCCTTCGAGCAGCCAACTAACTGGGCCAACACGAAACCACAAATCTCACGTGAGTTACCCCAAAAAGTATGCTGCTTAAATTGCACAACAAATTGCAAAGGAATTAAGCAGATTTTCGACAACACTTTGGCAAATAAATTACTTGAATTATCTCAGCCACATAAATGTTGAGCTTTAATCAAATCTGTGTTTACACAAAAGTGTGAACATGATTTACAACAATTATTGCAGTCAATAAATTTGACAATAAATGCATATTGAATGCAAACTATATTTTACATTACATTAAATGGTTATGGTCCAAAATTTGGATAAATTACCTTCAATAAATCTCAAGAATATCAAATCTATGTTTACACAAAAGTGTATAGTTGATTTGCTACAATTATAACATGTTATGGCAGTCAATAAATCTTAAAAAAAATGTATTTAGACATTTCATTCTATTATTTCATAGACAATGCAATGGTTACCAAATAATTACATCGACTTTGCAGTAGCTTAAATGTCTGCAACATTTGCCATAATAATAATGTTTTGCAAAATTACGGAATGAGCAATTGAGCAATTAGAACTTCGTCTCGTTTTCGTGCACATTCTCATTGCCAAGCTCACTCGATGCTTCAATATGCAATAAGAAATTGTAATCCCAGTTAAAGCAATCACAACCTGGGCAAAATGCTGCAACCAATTTCAGTGTGAATTTGTGCAGCTTCATTACGCTGCATCCTGTGGCCAAAGAACACTTATGCCACACACTCACACACACTCCCTCACGTTCTAGATACATCGATGTGGCAAGGGAATTGCCCAGGTCCTGCCTTGCTGCTGTGAATAGAGCAGCTCAGCTCATGTACTCTCATGTACTCGCCTCACATGTTGCACTCGAGCAACTTTGCTGTGGCCAAATCGAGCGGCTTCATTTACCAGCGATGGGAAGGGGGGAAACGGGCGGCGGCTGCAGTTGCCCAAGTGAAGCAACAAGCAAACAAACAAGTTGAGCTTTGGCAGTGGTTGCCAGTGCCCACACACACACACACACACACTCCCAGAGACATGTGGCCAAAGTGTAGCATAGTTTTCAGCGCCGTCAACTGTGGGCAAGTGTTTGATTAGAAAACTTTCATGTCGGGTTACACGTCACAAGTTGCCGCAAAGATTTGGCTAAAAACTTAACTCGTGTCCATGACAAATATTTGCCCAAGCTACAGATACTCGACGTCCTCACGTGCCACCCTAATTGCTATTAAAATCCGAGACGAGAATCAATTGCACACACACACAAACATATATACATATATTTTTTTCGCAGTCTTTTCCATTTTTGATTTTATTTATTTACGGCTTGCCGGACAGAGCCAAGTAAATATATCAAATAACTAAGCACAGTCGCCTGCTCCGTCCACATCAAAACCTTTCTGAATAGGCAGGAGCAGCAGCAGCTTTGCTTCTTTTGACAGTCATAGGATGTCAAGTGTTTATGTGTGCATGTGTGTTGGCCTGCTTCCTGGCCAAGTGCTGGCCATGTCCTGGACCATGTCCCTAACCAGTCGCTCCGCATGTCCTTTGCCCAGACTAGAACGTATAAAAATGCATGACCACAACACATTTTTCAAGCGGCCATTCAGCAAACCCTTCCATCAGCCCCCGCTCCTCGCTCTCTCGCACACTCACACATGCACACACACACAGACAGGCAGACGCTTATTTCACGGCTTCGCCTCTAAAGTGTTAAAATGTTGATTGTCCTTTTTTGCCTGTATGTGTGTGTGAGCTCGTGTGCTAAGTGTTTGTGCTTTGCGACGCCTCAGACTCGGATATACGGGTATCTCTCTAACAACCCGCCTCCCTCTCCCTCTCCCTCTCCCTCTCGCTCTCGATCCCGTCTCCGCTTTCAGCCCTTTATTCTGGACCCTGTAAGTTAGTCTCGTGCGTGTTGCAAATAAATTTTTAAGTAGCATTTGTGTTGATTGCGTTGAAAGAGGACACGAATCCAACTTTATGCCCGTTGCTTTGCCACACTTTTCAGTCATTCAGCATTGCGGTTTCTTTTTTTTGCTTGGTTTTTGGTATGTTGTTGGAAATAGCCCTTAGCTTCGCCTAGAAGCGTGTTAAGGGTGCTTGAATTCAACATTTATCAAGTGGATCCTCTTTTTGCCGCTTGGTTAGCAAATTAAGTACGGCAAATGCTGTGAAGAATGTCAAATTAAAATGTGCTTCCAATTGCAAAAAAAACAACGTTGACAGATGACAAACTCAATGAATAATGAAACCAGACCAGCATAAATAATTACATATCGAAAATGGCAATTTAATAGTAAAAGTGACAGTAAATGTAAATTGTTCATAAATATTTTACGATTATATACAGTATTAGTTGTTTGCAAATTGTCAGCTAACATGGCGCAATTATTTAGTTAACAGCGCCGGATAACAGTTGCTGCTAATAGCACTAACAGTCTGACAACAGTTGCTGTTAGCAATTTAAGAGAGCCGCATGCAGTTTAACATAGCATTAAGCATTGCGTCCTCTGCAATTTACCAACAGCTGTTGCGGATGCTGCTGTCAAAGAGGACAACTAACAGAAAGCAGGAAAATCACCATGGCGGCCACTTCTTGTCGGCTGCTGCTCTCAGTTGTTGTTGGACCACAAGAGTGTTTCGTTGTGTGACGGCAGAAACAGAAAAAGTTATCAACGGAAATAGTGAAAGAGAGAGAGAAAGTGCGTGAAAGAGAGCGAACAGGCAAGCGCTAGATATTAGAATTTTTGTTGCCGTCGTTGTTGTTGTTGCCTGAAACAAAGCCAGCAAATCTTGTGCATGTTAAAAGCTGCGACAGTCTATGTGTGAGAGCGACGACGAGTGTGTGCGTGTGTGCTTGTGTGGGTGGGAGTGAGTGAACTGCCGAAGGCATTGTACGCTATGCATGTGTGAGTGCAGACAATGCACGAGCAGCGCTGCTCTTGTTGTTGCTGTTCTTGCTCTGCCTGTTAATTTGCATGCGAGCGCAATTTCGTTGCTGTTGTTGTTGTCGTCTGCATCTTGAACAATTGCTGCTGCTGCTGCCACCGGACATTTGTAGTAGTTGTAGTGCTGTTTTGTTATTGTTGCTTAGTGGTGTTGTTAGCGGTGGCTTGTTGGTTTATTATTATGAATTGTGCCCGTCAGCCAAAAAGTGCTTTTTAACAGCCAACTTTCCAACATATGCTGACGAGTCCTTTTACCTACATATGTACATACATATGTTAGCGTGTATGTGTGTGTGTGTGTTAATTAAGTTAGTGCGTCCTTTTTTCTTGTGTGGCGTATGAATAATGGCCACGACAACATTGTCGCTTCTTTATGCACATAAAAGCTGGCAGCATAAGCCCAAGACGTCATGCAGCACAGCAGGTGAATGCCACGATGCCATCATCAGCATCAACATCATCATCATCACCATCGTCGTCGTCGTTGTCGTTGTCGTGAACTGGCCAGCATATGCTGCCATATGTTAATGTGGCTGTGGGTGCAAGCAAACTACTTTTTCTGCAAGTTTTGTATTTTAATTGCACTTTTAATATGCAGTATAAGCAACAACAACAACAGAATATAACAAATTTAACAAACTGCCAAACTGGAAGTGAACTTTGCCATGGCTCCCCCGCCCCAAAAGAAAAAAATGGACAATACCCATTAAAGTTTAATCAGAAACGGAAGTTAAGCGCACAACTTCCGGCCAAAAAGTTTTTGCTTTCAAAACTGAGTCCGACAGCGACTGTCGAAGCTCTTAAGCAGGAACGTGATGACGAGGCCATTACGACAAGGGCACAACCAAAAACAAAAATGCCAAAGTGTCCAAGCGCGGCGCAGAAAATTTCAATTTCTAAACATGTTTCTAAATTAAACCGAAAGGCGGGCAACCAAAATCAAAGCAGGCAACACATTTTCAACATTTCTCAAACAAAAAGAAAAAACCAAAAAAAATAAACCACTGAAAATAAGAAAAAAGATAACAGTTTGTGTGAGAGAGCATGAAAACTCTGTGGAAACTCTGTTTTCATTTAGCAACAACTTATTTGCACACTGTGCATGAGTGTATGTGTGTGTGTTGCAGACTATCTGAATGTCTACGTGACAAATCTTTATTTCATTTAAAAAAATGCGAAATAAACTTTGACTTCTGCTGCGATTTATTTGAAGGCAATAGAAATGCGCACTTCCCTCGACAATTCGCTCTGCACAACAAAAGTTTTGCCTCAAGTGTGGCCAAAATAAAAGATTCAAATTGCATAGAAAGCTACTCTGACTTTGGGAAACTTTCAAAATGTCTGGCGAATTTGGAGAGTTCAAATCTGACAATATAATGTGGCAAACCATAAGCATAAAATGAGTTTATTAATCAAAATAATATTACCCAACTTCATGGCAATATTAGCAAACAAACTTCTGGTTTGCATTTTCTTAAAGTAGACAATGAAATCTGTAATATCATTGTGAATATTTGACGAAAATCAACAATTTCATTTTATGTGGGAAACACAAATGATGCAATATCCTTTTGCCGAGTCACTGCAATTAGCAGCACAAAAAACGTATTTCAATCGCTATTAAAATGAAAAAAAAGGAACTTTTCGAAATCATTTACTGAACTGCAACTGATGATAAACAAACATTTTGCAGCTGAAAAGACGAGCTCCGATTCTCCAGCTGCCTCAATCGCAGCTGTGCAGCATGTGCCACATAAAAAGCACGCAAATTGCGTAAAGTGAGAGAGCAAAAAATTAAAAGGGGGCAAGGGGCAAGGTAGCGAATTCTCGTGTATTTAACTTGCGAACTTTCCCGCTCGCTGCCGTTGCAGTTTGTATTTACTACAGCTGCCATTGCAGTTAATTTGTAGCTACACATTTTTAATTTCATGCCGCAGGCAGTCAGGCAGGATGCAACTCCAACCACCCACTCCTTCTGCTGCTGCCGAGTTGTTTTCCTTCAAAGTGACCAACAACAACAAATTGCCACAAAAAGGAAATGAAACAGGACGCAATGCCGCAGTTGTGCCTGTGGTAATTTCGCTTTTGTTTAAAGACTTTTGCTAATTTGGTGCGCAGAAATATTATTTTAAACCAAACATTCAATTTGCATAAATTGTCGCAATTTTCAGAAAATTTCATTTGAATTTTTCAAATTGAATGCAAAAGTCAACGAAGAAGTAAATCCGCCGCCAAGCCCCAAGCCACGCCCATCAATCAAAAGGGCGTCTGCTGTCCGTTGTGTTCCTTTGCCTTTGCCTCATTATCAGGCAGCAGGCAGCAGTCAACGCCGAGAAAAGGATGAACAAAAAATTAAGTAACACGAAACGAAACAGGACACACAGGAGGACGTGCTAAGCCCACGGCAAGATTAATTAAGTCCGTGCAAGGCGACAACACAGCAACAGCAAAGAGACAAACAAACAAAGGCAACTTGAGTCACTGTGGCAGCCGGATGTTGTTGCGATGCCGTGACGTCGCGTGTTAATGTTTTCGGTCTCACACTCGTCTTTTTTCTTAGCATACTTTTAAGCGTCGCGTGAAAAATTAAAATTTCAAAGCGCCACAAAAAAGTGTGGCGGCTGCTGCGTCTATGTGTGTGTGTGTGTGTGTGTGTGGCAAGTATTTGCTCTCGCAAGAACAACAATAAGAGAAACAAGTGTAAACAAAAGCAAATAAGCAGGAAGCGACATCGTCGACGTCGCCTACCCGTAATAAGCATATTTTAAATGGGTCTAAGGCTCGGCGTCAACAATGCTAAAGGATATGTTGCCCCCCTTCCCCATCACTTTCATCTCCTTTTCGCTTTTCGCTTTTCGCCCTTAGAAGTGCTTGGCAGTGACGGTGAACGCGATAATGCGTACTTGGCGAAACTTTTGCTTGTTCTTTGTGCAGCATCGTTAACATAATGTTTTAAATTCAATTTGCAGATCAGCGAACTAGTAGAGTGTGAAATAAAACTAATTATGCATTGCATTTAATAGAAAACACTCAATTATTTATCAGCACAATAGACTAAAAATGGATAATTATTAAATGGTTTTAGAGCCAAGCCTATTATCAATTGATTTTCAATATGCTGCATTTTAAATAAGAGAAACTGCAAATGCTAAACTGAATGATAATTCAAATAAATTATGATTATTTTGTCACACCAAAATCTGAAACAATGAGCCAATGATTGTAGTTAAAAGTTGCAACTTCATGTGTGTATGATTCTCATTTTGCGAAATATGCAAATTAGGAGAATGTGTCATACTTTTTGGGTAATTTAACTGATGCTTTCGCCACCCCTGAAGCGTGTGAGTTAATGAGCTCATCCTGACGATGTTAATGCTCTTTTCTTTTCTTTTTTTTTTTTTGGTTGGCTCAAACGAGCAGCATTGTTGAGGAATTGTCTAATGTTTCGCTTTACATACACACATATTTCTTTTCATTTGTGAAGTTGGTTTTTTGTCGTTCGCTTTACTCTTCCTGCTTCCCGTATTTGATGTTTTTTTTTTGTACGCATTCGCTTCAAGTCAGCAACATAATTGCGGCTTTGTCGGGCGCTTAAGACTGCGCCTGGGAGCTCGCATTAGTCGCCCATTTTATTTAATTTTTGCGTTCATATGTGTATGAAAACCGCTTAAAAGACGACATTTGTGTGGAGAAAGGAAAAACGGGAAAAGGGAAAACATACTCAAAGGATTAGACGCACTTGGCATGCGAGCAAAATGTTTGGAAAACTTCAGCATTGAATTGTCAGGGACTTCGCCATGCGAAATGGCTAGCGTTGACCTTCCGAAAAACTGTTTTTTGGGGCATGCCACTTCCTTAATGCTGCAGCTTTCCCCTTCCGGTTATTTATGTGTAAGCATCGGCATTCGGGTATTTCCGGCGGCGCCCAAGCAACTCCAATTAGCCCTAAAATGGATTTGTGTAACACATTTGGGACGGCAGCAGCAACCCACACGAAAACAGACACAGACAACTACAATACGTAGACCCTGGAGATTTGTGGCACACTCTGCCTCTCTCTTTCTCTCTCTGCGACTCTTTCTCAAATTTACATGGCTTTCCACAATTTATTTTCCGCTAGCATCCAGTTTCAGCGGCTGCTTCGGTTTCGTTTTGCGTTCTGCGTTTTTATGCCTGAATCATTGTCAACTATGTCTCAGGCCTCGGACAGCGACATTAAAAGCGACACAAACATTTCATTTTAATATCCTTTTTGGGGCTTTGGCCAAGGCGCGAATCTGACACACAACAGAAGCAACAACAGCAATAACAATCCCTCCCCAAACTCTGCTCTGATCATTCGTTTTGGCCTTTTGTTGTTGCTATTCCGATGTGCCGGGACATTAAGCGTTGAAATATTTATGAGCTCGACATATACACACACACACACACACACGCACACTCAGGACTCAGTACAAGTGTAAAATACACGCGTATCCCTAATGAGTCTGCATTGTGCCAAAATCTGCATTTAAGACAGCTTTAAGTATTAATGCGAAATTTTATGCGCTCTCTCTCTGTAGGAGAGAAAAAAATTCATTTAAAAACATTTTCATGCAAACGCATCAAAGTGTAAAAGCAGTTGAGAGAGCGAGAGTTTTCATAAAGATTTCAGCTGTTTTAAGTACTTTTTTGATGCCTTTCAAAAAGAAATACTTTTTTATGTGGGTTGCACCAAATGAAATGCTACAGCAATGGCCTTTAAAAAATATTAAAGTGTGTAGGCAGTATGGAGAGCAGAAAGACAACTTTAGTTGTTTATTTAAATAAATAAATAGTCTTTGCAATAAGTGAATAAAATCGCAAAATACATTTTTATATATAACATTTTCTTCTGAATTGTGCCTTAAAGTCACAGAAACAATTAATTTAATTAATCATTCCAACTGCATTGAATTTAAAATATTTTAAAATATTGCTTTTAAATCACACTACCAAAAGACTTAAAAGCCATTGAAAAACGTGTTTTACTTTTAATTAATTATTTGTGCATTGCAAGTGCAATAAAAAAGAATGCCAATTGAGCTATTGAAAAGTCATTCACAAACGTATGTTGCCTTTAATTAAATAAAGTCTTTTCACTGAGTTGTCATTCAATATTTTCTCTCTACGAAAATATAAAAATTAAAGGCAATGAGGTATCAATAAGTACTTTATTTAAACACCTTTCAGAAATAGTTTTCTGTGACTTGCTAAGAATTGATTCAAATTGCTGGAAATTCTGAGAAATGTCGTCTATAGAAAGATAAAGTTCACTTTCATTTTTGAATGTTAATTGAAACATTAAATTCCTATCAAACATGTATCTTATGTTGCACACTTTGCTTTCTTTGCTTGCAGTTAAACATTAAGAAAGTGCAGCAGGAATTCTAAGCACACAGAGGAGTGCACACACACAGAGGTGTGGCAACATGGACCTGCCCTCGATGGTGCAACGTTCCGGCGACACGCTCATTGTGCGCAGCGTTGTCAGCGGCAATCAGCTGTACATGGAGCAGGGCCACAACGCTGGCAACAGCAGCACTAGCAACAGCAACCATAGCAGCCACAGCAACAACAATGCTGTGCACCACAACAGCAGCAACAACAACACAACGCCACCGCTGGGCAACGTGGCATCCACATCGCCCACGCTGACAACGACAAGTGCATTGGAGCAGCAACTGGAGCGTTATCGCCTGCAACAATTGCTGCAACAGCAGCAGCAACAAGCCGTCGCAGCAGCCGCTGCCGTTGTCAACAGCGTGCAACAGCAACAACAGCAACAGCAGCAGCAGCAGCAGCATGCGGTGCTGTCGCTGGACGCCAAGGAGGAGGGGCTGCCGCAGTGCAAGATCAAGCGCAACTACAGCTGCAATCATTGCGCCTACTTCACACAGAATCCGCGCTACCATCTGACGCATCTGCGCGACGTGCACGGCGAGAAGATTGTGATCAACAAGTGCAAGCTGTGCCTGTACGCCTCCCGCCACTTCCAGAAGCTGGTGCGCCACATGAAGATGGTGCACGGCTGCACCGACGGCATTCCCAGCGGCCACGGACAGGCGCGCGGCAAGCGCGGCATGAGCCGCGAGGCACGCAAGCGCCGGCTCGAGGAGAGCGTGGGCGTCATGGGCGGCCAGACGGTGGCCATTGCGGTGCCCGACATGCCGACGCTGGAGCAGGTGAAGCGCGAGCTGCAGCTGCAGGAGCAGAAGCTGCAGCGCGACATCGAGGCGTACAAGCAGCGGCAGCGCGAGGAGCTGCAGCGCGAGCAACAACTCGAGCTGGTGTCCAACTACGAGCGACAGTTGCAGGCGACGCTGCGCGATCTCGATGCTCGCGACAGCTTCGAGCGGCAATCGTCGCCCGCCGAGCCGCCGACGCCCTCGCCCAGCGGCTCTGCAACGCCGCCGCCGCCGACAGCGACGGCGTCGAGCGGCGAGGAGCCGCAGAATCGTCTGCTCAAGTGCAGCGCCTGCGATTACACCACCTTGTATCGCACCCAGCTGCGGGCCCACGAGCTGGCCGAGCACGGCAAGACGAAGTTCTTCCGCTGCGACAAGTGCAGCTATGTGACGCACATCAAGGCGCGCTTCAGCAAGCATGTCAAGTACCATTCGATGCCCATGATCAAGTGCGTCACCTGCGACTTTCGCACACCCTACAAGTGGAACCTCGACCGGCACATGAAGAATCATGGCGGCGCCGGCGCCTTCAAGTGTGCGGCCTGCGACTTCACGGCGGACATCAAGCAGTCGCTCACCGTCCACGAGATGAATCATCATGTGCCGCCGGTGGGCAACGCCGGCTCCATTTGGCCGCGACGTCAGAACAAGGTGGGAGCGAGCGAGATGTGCGATGATTTCTTGAGTGATTCGGCCGAGCTGGAGGATCAGTATAACAACAATAACTTGGACGATGATCTGGAGGATGGCGATGGCGGCGCATTGAGCGCCGGGGAGGAGCACTATGGCAAGCGGAGCAAGTACGAGGAGGACGAGGAGCCCACAGATCTGTCGCAGAAGGGCGGCTGCTCCTCGGACACGTCCAGCGTGGGCACAGCGACTCCGAGGGCCAAGCGACCCATGCCCAATCTGATTCCCATCAGCAAGAGTCCCAAGGAGTGAGTATTTTAAATTGAGCGAATAAGGGATTATCTTTTAAAAGTGATTAAAAGTGGCGTAGCATTTGTTATTATAATCTTTTCCAAAGAACTTAATTCTATATGAAAGTATTTAATAAAAAGTGGAAAAGTGGCAAAGCTTCTTCCAGGAAAAGTAGAAATTTCCTGAGCGTTGCTCCATTTCAAAGGAATTCAAAATAAATGCTGTAGCTTGCAGCAATTTCAAAATTAATTCAACGAGTAGTAAATTAAAGCATTAATTTGGCTTTGAAAGATAAAAATGGTTCATCTATGATGAAATCCAATTTATAATAATTATTAATATCAAGTAATTTATTAACTCTCTCAATTCCACAACTAACTGTCTGAAATGTTTTCCCCCAAAAGCGTGCTGAACCTTTCCAAGGATACGAATGCCTGTCGCAGCTCTCTCACCGAGATCGCCTCCATGTTCTTCAACGAGAAGCAAATCTCCGAGATGCTGGACAAATCGGATGTGCCCCAATTGTCGCCTGCCACGACGATCACGTCGCAGGCCTCGTCGCGCAGCCTGCTGGCCAAAAAAGGCGGCTCCTTCTTCGACAAACTCAAGACGGGAGCCCAGCACGACAATCTGGTGTGTCAGTGCGGTTATGTGGCCAAATATCTGTCGGAATCCATAATACATGCCAAGAGCTGTCAGTCGTCGGCGGTGGTTATCGAGGACGACGATGCAGCGCTGCACGAGGATGATGCCGACGATCGTCTGGAGATCGACGAGGATGACGAGGATCGTCAGTCGCATTCGGCATTGAACTTGAGTGTTTCGGGCTCCACGCGCTGCCAGCACTGTCGACATCGCTGCAAATCCTCCACAGATCTGCTGCATCATCTGTCGCAATGCGCCGAGGCCATTCGCTGTGCCAACGAGATGTACGACTCCAATTCGGGGGAGAGTGCCGAGCGGCGTGTCGACGCGCACACGTTGCAACAACAGGCGGCTGTGCAGCAGCAACGCGTCTGCATTTGGAACAAGGCGGCCAAGGAAATCGCCGCCGCCGTGGTGCAGCAGGACAAGTCGAATCTGCTGAGCAAATCACCCGGCAGCCAAGCGGCCAGCAACGAGGAGAACAGCTACTATGGCGTGGAAACAGCTCCCGGCTATGGTGAGGTAAGTGATGAAACACCTCAGCAAGCCAGCAAAAAATACGAAAAGCACAGCACGCCAAAATAAAGTTCTAAAAGCAAGATTAAAATCCTGAATAAAGACCAAAATGTCTTAAAATGTATTCTCAAATCAATTTAGGATTTCAAAATCCTAAACCGAACTCAAAATCTTGTTTGAAATAATTCTAGTTTGAAATAAAATTGGTTTACACTCATTTCATGATGAGAAAAATACTTAACATCAAGAATGAAATAGTTTCAAATTTGAACTAAATGCTAAAATTTTTAAATCAAGAATTTAAGTCATTAAAAAGAAAAAAAAAACGTATTTATAAATTGACCATATTTAGCTAAATTTAATTAATATTACTTGCTAATTTTTAGTTCTTTATAAAAACCAATAACGATTGCTTAATAAATTTCAAAATAAAAACATTCCCACTGCCTAGATTGAAAATTCTTTTAATTCGTTAAACGTAAAGGTCTCAAATTCCACAATTTTGTTCTTGATTTTTAGAACGTTAAGTTTTTTTGCAAAAGAAAGAAAAACACACACACACACACACTTGCAACCTACGCACGACAAATGCGTCAAAATGAAATTTGACTCTCTCATGCACTGCAGGTAACCAAAAAGATGACGCCCGAGGAGGAGGCAGCCAACTCATCACTGAAAAAGGTCTACAAGTGTCCGCACTGCAGTTTCTGGGCCTCCACAGCGTCCCGCTTCCACGTCCACATCGTCGGTCATCTGAACAAGAAGCCCTTTGAGTGCTCGCTGTGCTCGTATCGCTCCAACTGGCGCTGGGACATCACCAAGCACATCCGGCTAAAGACCATTCGCGATCCCTCGCACAAGACCGCCAAGGTGCTGATGAACGATGAGACGGGCAGACGCAACTACACCAAGTACAACAAGTACATCACCCTGATGAAGGTCACCGAAGAGGACGGCGACCCCAAGCTCATGAAATCCGGCGAAATGACGCCCAACCAGGTGGCATCGCTGGCCTTCCTGAAGGACTATCAAAAGGTGGGCGTGAACACCGCTCACGACATCACCTTGGAGCCGGTGTCGCCCAACAAGGTCAGCAACACGCTGGACGACGCTCAGCTGGCGGATAATCTGATCCGTTTGCCGCTGCTGGCGACCATGATGAATGCCGCGATGGCCAAGCAGCAGCATCAACAGCAGCAGCAGCAGGAGCAGCATCACTCCACCATGATAACGCCTTCGGTGACCATTTCGCCGGTGAAGCGATCGCATCAACAGCCGCCTGGCAAGCCCAGCGATGACCTCATCACTGAGGTGCATCAGGAGGGCAGCGAGAAGAAGACCTTCTACAGATGTCGCAAGTGCAACTTTAGGTGAGCTTGGCAACAATTCAATTCGAAATGCTCTTTATATATTACTATTTTGGAGATTATTGGGTAATTTATTAAGCACAAAAAAAAGGATTAGCAAATAAAAATTATTTATGATTTTTATTTTGTTTCGCTCAAAATGATTATTTTATACCAAAAATAATACGAAAACAACAATATTGAATATTTCTTTTTATTTATTATATAATTTGTGGGCAATCCGAAAATTAATAGTTTTTAGACTTTAACCAATATTTTTGAGCAAACAAAATGCAAATTTATGATTCGCTCAAAAAATAATTAAAGGAAAAATTAATTTCTATACTAAATGGTTATTTATAAATTTATATAGTACTAATGCTTATTATGCTTGGGTTTTGTGTTCAGTGAAGAAAAGCACGCATAGTTTAATGTAATTTAATTGAAATTCTCAACTAGAGCGAATGGTACTTTTTGTACTATCAAAAGCAAATCGAATCATTATGCCTGATACAAAATATATTTTGTTTTGCAGACATCACAATCGGGATGCGGTGCTGGCGCATGTTAAGATCCACTACCAGGAGTCGAGTTTCCCCAAGTCAAACGCTGTCGCCTCCGGCAACAGCAGCAGCACAACGCCGCTGCAGGTCTCGGTTAGCTCCAATCAACAGCTCTATATGAACAAAGTATTTGCCGCCATGTGCCTGTCCCAGCAGCCCTCGCCCACATCGGGCGGCAGCACGGCAGCAACTGTTGCTGCCGCTGCTGGCGCTGGCAGCAATGGCCAACAGCAACATTCCCTGATACCGGCTGGCCTGCTGCAGCGTGCCATACAAGAGGCGACGCAGCATTCGCCGACACCGAACGCAAGTGCTTTGAGTGGCCTCGCTTTGGCGCTGGCTGGCGGCAAGACGATGGCAGCTGCAGCAGCAGCAGCCGTGTCGCCAAAAGCAAACGCCGCCTCCATATTAGAGCACGGTGAGCAGAAAGCGAGTCAAAATGAGGCAAGTGCCGACAGTCTGACGTCGCCCACAATCACCAACAACTGCAATTCGAACTCCAATTCGAACTCAAGCACAGCGCGATCTTTGCAAGATCTGCTAACATCACCGCGCACACGACATGGTCAACATTATGGTGCAGCGGCAACTAATTCTAATGCTAACACAAATGTGGTTATGGGTAGCGGATACAGCAGCCGGCTGGACAAGAAGACGACAGCAAGCTCACAACAACAACAACAATGCATCTCCACCACAAGCACAAGCACAAGCACAAGCACAACTACATCGCCTTTGCCAGTAACTACCACTCCTACTCCTATTTCTACTTTTCCAACTACAACTGGTGCTAAGTCTTTGGTTCATACTACACTGGGTACAAACAGTAACAACCTCAATCCATCCGACACTCACAACTCCCATCTCAATCTCAATCTCAATCAAAATCACAATCACATCATTGCCGGTGATGGCATCTATCTGATGGCAACGGGTCTAAATCATTCAACCACTACTAATCTTAAATCAACAACAACCACCACAACAACAACAACGCCAGCCTCCTCCTCGTCTCTCTCATCATCGTCTACGTCAACGTCAACGTCAACATCGACTTCAGCCTCAGCCTCAGCTGCGTCGTCATCCACATCGCAGGCTTCGGCCGCATCGTCGCCGCATTCGTCGCCGCCACAAACGATGATGAACGGCCAGCAGACGACGTCGACGACGACGCCGCAACGTTTCCATAGCCATAGTCCAGGTAGTCCCAATCTGTTAACGATGAACGATACGGATCGTCGCGATCCGTCGCCATATCGTTGTGGCCACTGCCATCAGGTGTCGAATTGGAAGCATGTGATCCAGGTATTTGCTTTAATTCCATTTTACACAGATTTGTGTTTTGTCCCATTCGCAAAACGAGTCTCTCTTCCCCCCCTGCCAACAAAAGCTAAATTCCCGCCAACCCAATCGCAAAGAGTTTCGTCCGCTTTAACACAAATTGTCGGAAAAATCGGAAAACATTTAGGAACAAGTAGAATTGGAAAATATCTAGTTATAAATACTTAGAAAACGTGTCTTGAATGTGCGCTACCTTTTTGGCTAGATTTGTCTGTTAAATATACATATATTATTTCTGGTAGGTTATTATATTTCTTTTATTAGTGCCAGGCCAGGCTCCTGCAAGTCCTTTGTTTTTCTCACACATCAAATCATCTTTGTCTGTAGTCCCTACTGTATAAGTAACGCTGGTAAATATGCAAACAACAATTTTCTTATTTTAAACAAACAAATTCAAATGCTAAATGTTTACATGTGTGGTGTCTGGTCTTGCTTTAAATATGGTATTTATCGATTACAATTAGTATACAAACTATTTATAAGAATTCATTATTTTGGTGACAGTTTTATATTTTCGTATTTCGCTTGCTCGCGCAACTAATTCAAATTGCATTTTAAATCGATTCGATGCTAACAAAACCCCCATTAAAAATGGGAAATATCGATCAAGTTCATATAAACAAGGTGCGGGTGTTTCGTTGGGGTTCCCTCCCACACACACACACACACACACACACAAACACACACATATACACATCAATACACACATCAATACATTGACATGAAAACTGTACAAACAAAAGAGACTGCATGCTAATTGCAACAATTGTTGTTCTCTCTTTTCTCTTTCTCACCTATAGCGGCATTGTCGCTTAAAGCATTCCGGGGATATTCGGATCGAGACCCTTGAGCGCAGCGCCGGCAGCAATGCGCCGCCCATTTACCGTCCACAGGGCGCTGGCGCCACCAACGAGTCCCAAACCCATCTCAACACCAACAACTACAGTACCAACAACAACAACAACAATAACAGCAACAGCAACAGCAACAATCTCAACAAGACGAGCAGCAACATTAGCGCCCTGCTGAGCAGCAAACAGCTGGAGCAACTGCTGCAATCGCCGCTCTCCGCGGCCGTGGTAAACGCGGCCACCACCCAACAGGACATTCAGGCGGCTGCCGCTTATTGGGCCGCGGCCTGCAAGGCGGCTGTGAACAGCGGCAGCGTCGAGGAGCTGCTGCAACTGCAGCAGAACGATCAAATCGAGATCACGCGTCTGCCCTCAGCAACGGCAACGGCAACAGCAACGGCAGCAGCAACAACTGTTGCTGGCAATCAGCAGGAGTTGCCCAACAACAACAGCAACAACACCAAGTCCAAGCAGCAAAAGTGTCCGGTGTGTCCCTACATCTCGGAGAGCAAATCGCAGATGAACTATCACGTCTCGCTGCACAAGCCCACGCAATACGAGTGTCGCCTCTGCACCTTTGTCTGCGCCAAGAAGCAGCATCTCAGCAGCCACATGCGCAGCGTGCATCAGCAACAGTTGGGTGCAACTGCCACAGTTGCCACCGCAGCTGGCAACGCTTTGGGTCTGGACTTTACGCTGGCCTTGCAGCGTGCCGCAGCCACCAAGCAGCTGCCGCTGGCCATCGATCTGAGCCAGCTGCAGCTGGAGGAGGAGCAGCAGCAGGCGACCGCCGAGTTGCCGCCCGAATATCAGTACAAGCTCATCAGCTACTGTCCGCGCTGTCCGGCGCGCTTTGCCCAGAAGCATCACAACGACGAGCGCAACGCGAAGCTGGAGCTGGAGCAGCATCTGGCGGAGCATGCGCCGCACGAACTCGAGGCCGAGGAGGTGCACATTTGCGCCTTCTGCGAGTACCGCGCCAGCGCTGAAACCTTGCTGCAACTGCATCGTGCCGTTCACATGCCGCACTACCAGGAAAAGTGCCAAGAGCTGTACAGAAATTGCAAGGAGGATGTCATGTATCCGGCACCAAAGTTGCTGCAAATCTCGGCACCCGAAACCATTTGGGTGGTGGACAACGAGCTGGGCGCGCAGCTGCTGCGACAGTCGACAACAGCGACGACGGCCACGACGACGAGCAACTACGATGGCCAGAACTCGCTGCTGAAGAAGCAGCTGGAGTCGGGCAGCGGCGGCGGCATTGTGCGCGAACAGACGCCATCCAAAGCGCACGAGGCCGAGGATGAGTGTGAGGAGGAAGGGGAGGAGGAGGAGGAGGAGCGGCAGAGCAGCTCCACGCCCTCGACCAGCGCATCGGTGGCCACCAGTGATCTGGCTGCCGATGGCAGCAGCGAGGCGGGCTCCGTGGACATGCCACAATCGGCGCCAGCGCCGCAGCGTTGCCAGCACTGTCCGTTCGAGACCGAGCAGCACGAGCAGCTGCAGCAGCATCTGCAGAAGCATCAGTGCATCAATGCGGCTGGCGAGGAGGAGCAGCTGCAGCAATGTGCGCACTGCGACTACAATGCGGCCGATGAGGCTGAGCTCGAGGAGCACACGGCAGTGCATTTCAATGCCAGCGAGAAACTCAAATCTGTGGAGTTTTATACGTGCTACGACAAGCTGGAGATTAGCGTGGAACAAGAGCCGGAAGCAGAGCAGCAGCAGCAGCAGCTAGACGCTGCAGAGGCCAAGCAGCCGGAGCACAACAACAACGAGGACAATGTGTTGAATGCCAATGTGCAGCAGCAGCAGCAGCAGCAGCTGGACGAGGAGCAGCAAGCGACGGAGCCGGAGGCAAAGAAGCCCTGCACCAAGCTGATACTCTACAAAACCGATGGCGAACTGAGTGTGAAGCCATCGCTCGGCTCCGAGGAGGACGCGGCGACGACAGCCCAGAAGAGTGGCGAGAACATCAGCGACAGGCTGCGGCGTCGCAGTCTGCGTGGCAACAATGCAACAACAGCCACAATCGCTGTGCCTGCCACATCGCCAAATGCCGCAACGGCGGCAGCAGCGGAGACAACGACGGACAAAATGATACTGGTCAATGCCAAGACGGGCAAAGTCATATACAGAAAGTAATAACAAAAAAAAAAGGCGACTATTTTGCTTAGGAATAATATATCTATATCTTCGATATATACAATCTAGAATAATGAGCTATAATTAATTGAAATCTACAATTATTACGATTATGTTTTATTTTTTCTGTGTGGAATTGTTAATTTGTTTTGTTTGATTTTCGGGGTAAACAGTTAGCAAGTTTTGTTGTTTAAGCACCAATAGTTATTATTTAATTGTTACTAACACACACACACACAGTTGGAACATGTTCCTGCACTTTCAATTGTAACTATTAAAGCTTAGCTGTAAGTTTCGTTTTGTAAAAGCAGTTGATGTCCTGATGCGTAAAACTAACCAGTGTGTGTATCTATGAGGACATCAGCTGTTAATTCTTGTTATCCTTAAATACTAATACCTAATTTCGTTTGGAGCGGTGCAAAGTATCTTTTACTCTTTAATTTATATCTCTAGCATGTAAGCAAAGCATAAAAATGAATCAAAACTATCTCTATATATATATAGTAAAAGAAATTCGGTTTAAACTCTAGTTAATCTGACCACACACACAAAAGAAAAACGTTTCATAGAAATCAAAACTTAAGAAGAGTTAAAAAAAAAAAAACAAATTCCAAATTTTGTCTTGCAACAAACAATTTGTTTTTGAATGGGAACTGTGATTATTATTAAAAAAAAAAAACAAACAACAAAAAAAACAATATGTGTAAACTTAATATTAAAAGAGAAAATTGCAAGATATATGTATGTGTAGAATTGGTATCGATAAAAGAAAATCTGTATAATAATTTGCAATATTTGCAATAATATATGATATTGATGTAAAACAGCAGCAGCACATTGTTATTTAAGTAATTAAGCAATTAACTTGTAGTTAAAGTTAAAATTAAACATTAAATGGCTTTTGTTTAAAATCAATTGTTTTTTTTGTACAATATTATTTTGTTGTTTCTTAGTTTTGTAGCAGAGTGTAGCTGCGAAACAATGTTATCATAAACTCTAAGCAAACAAAACGTAAAGCACACACATGTGGAATAGCGGGGCCATATTTAAATAGTTTAAAACATAAAGCCAAGAAACAAGCAAAACAAAAAAGCAGCAACAAACAAAAAACAATTATGATGAAAATGAAAATGATGTATACAGAAACTTAATTGAATTATGATATTCAACCGCAACCGCCTTTGATATACATATACATATACAAATACATATACATACGCATGTATCTACATATATATCTATATCTATATACATAAAAACAAAAGCGATATATTTAAAAATAGTCTATAACAGTAAATAGTGTAAATAACTTAGTTTTGTTTACTACGCACACACACATACACACAAACACATATTTACGGCATAAATTTAAACAAAGAAAATGTACAAAAGAAACAAACAATTGTTAATACAACAACAACAGCAAAAAAAGCATCAAATAATAAAAAGCAAAAAAAAATACACAACAATTTGCATTTACACTTTTACAGCTTCTTTGCCCTTTGACCTTTGATGTAATTCAACTAATTGCATATTAAATAAAATTGCATTTGACTAACAGAATAACAAACAATAATCAAAACGAACAAGAAACTAGTTTGGCTCAGAATTTGTAGAAAACAAAAATAAGTGAAAACAAACTTTTCATTTCATTTATGAGATGGACAAAAAAAACCAACTGTAATAAAATCGCGATTGTTGCTCGCAATGGTCAGAAATAATTTGATGTATTCAAATTAAAAATATTTTCTCAATTAAAAACTTTGTAATTATCAGCCAATGTGTTTTTCTAAAGGGTAGTAGAATTTTCTTTTAGGGTGGCTTACAATTCTCCAAAACAAAACTGGACATAATATAAATAAGATATATGTATAAATTCAACAATTCAAATTAAACTCTAATTAAACGTTTCATAGAAATCAAATGTCAAATCATGATAGAAAACAACAAATTGCAAATTTTGTCTTTTCACAAAAAACTTGTTTTTGATTTTTATAATTTAAATATGAAAATATATATATACATATATGTATATATATAATTTAAATGATAAATTAAAGAAAATAGAGATAATGCACACAAACATTTTCTATTGCTTGGGTATTAAGTTATTGTTTTATCCCTAGTTCAACGTATCTTAATTGGTTTATAACTTTCCACAGCAGCTACTATTTATTCGATCTCACACATCTCGTATACGTGATTTTATTTCCCCTTTGGCATTTGTAGAAGAGTATTCTTCTACGCATATAAGAGATTTACCGCGTTCTTATATTAGAGCTTTTTGGACAGCATGCGACTTTTCATATGTGCCTATACATACATACATATGTACGTATAAGAACTTTGTTGCCTCCATGCAATGAATGTGTATAAAAGCTTTTTCGACTTCCCAACTTACAATCTCTAAAAGAGACGTTAAAAACTTAATTGAAATATTATTAAAGCAGGCCAAGAATTAAGAAAATCTCCCCCAATGTAAACCCAAATAATTCATTCCTGTTTTAGTCTTCGTTGTGTTCGCAACTTAAAATTTGTTTGCCAATATTTTAAATCTATCGGAACTCAAGGTAAATGAAAGTGTTGAGCAGCAAATCGTATTGTTAAATAATATTGATTTCCAACATCAGTTCCCGGCAAAAAGAGCAACAGACACTCGCAGCATAGAATTGGAAGAGACCAAAAAATATTCCCAGTTTCTTTCCCCTTGTTACCGATTTACCTTTTTCCGTAAGCAATCACAATGTGCTGTGGTAATCCAGGTGGCTGCTGCAGTTCACCCGCCTCAATTCAGTGCACGAATTTCTGTTTCAATTGTTGGACAGGCTGTGCAGCGAGTCCGTGTTGCCGGACGGGCTACTCCCCTTGCTGTCCAGCGTATCGCGGCTGTTGCGGCGGACCACGATGTGGATCATGTTAACCCCAACCCAGTGTTGGCTTAGAAGGAAAGAAGGTTTGTCAGGCCCAGGGATAATGTCCCAATTCAGTGGTGTCTTGTAACAAAACTCCAATAAAATCTACTTGTCTGTGGTGCTTGCATACCACTAAAATATATAATACTTTAATTAAAAAAAAAATTATAAATACACAAGCATCCCAATTTTTATTTCAAGAGAACTCCCCATTCTAGGTTTAATAAAAAAATCGAATAACATAACTTAAATTTAATTTAATTTAAATTTTAAACTTTAAATCCAATTAGACGCATATGCCCTGCATATATCGCACTTACGATATATAGTATTTAGTATATTTATTCAACAAGGAAATACAAAATGGATGCCAATTGAAAAAAAAAACGGACTTACCGTTGGAAATTTGGTGCTCCTGTGGGGAAGTGGAGAAATTTGCAATTGCACTTGCACTTTGACTTTATAACCTGCACTGGTTTTATTGGTTTTATGGACACTTAAAACATTAAAGCACATTAAAAAATAAGGAAAAAATACAACGCAAACACACTAGACTTCACGAAAGCCAATTGGAATTTACGCGGTTAATTTGCCGCTTATTGGCGGCCTAAAACACAACAAAAACAACAACAAAAAGGAGCTGCTGCTTTACACTCATCGATCATGTAATATGTAGAACGCGTAATATAAATCCATAACAATAACGAGCACTTTAAAAACAACGCACTGTTTGCATTTTTTTAATTCTACAAATAAAATGTAGCCGCAAATTAGCAAAATTTTAGCTTGCTGGTGAACGCGCCGATCAGAGCTGGAGACGATACGATACTTAATCGATGTTATCGATTCTGCATTATGGAAGAGTGTGACCGCAAGTGAAAAAAATAAATATATCGTGTAGTGATGTATTTGCTGGTAAATTGATTTTTTGTGAATGTTTATAAAATGTTAAATGTTTCTTTTCAACATTCACTCGGTTATTTGTTATTATTTGAACATGCAATCGCTATCGATGTTTGTAAAACAGGTTAGCAGCACCGAAAGCAGTATATCTATCGGAATGGCAATTATCAGAGATTGCTCCTCACTTAACTGATTTGTTATTTTGCTGCTGCTGCAAAAAAAAAATAATTGTTGTTTGGACGCGCATTGACTGCCACCTGCCACACATGGATAGCAAGTCCAACGATGACTCTGGCGGCAGCGACTCCCTGGACAAATCAATGCAACGTAAATGCGTGATGGTCGAGAGCACAACAACAACAGCGACAACAACAACATCAGCAACGGAGTCCGACAATTGCAGTAGAGATTGCGCTACACTGCAGCAAGAGGAAGAGCTGGGGCAACGACAAGGGGAGGAGCAAAATGTTCCACGACCGCCAGGCGGCAACAACAACACAACAACTACAGCCTTTGAAACGAAAGTAAAACAGATATCGCAGAACCTCAAAGAAACAAAGCTGGCGGAGGAACAGGAGGAGGCGGATGGGGTAGACCAAGAGGAGGAGCCAAGCGGCGATCGGATGAGAAAGGTGCGTTTCCATCCGGATGCCAAGGAGAACGATGGCGGTAGCAATCGCGTGAAAAAAAAATTGAAATCCTCACAGAATCATGGCGGCGATGGCGCCAATTTAGGCTGTGATGGCATGGAAATGGATGAGGGCGACGAGGACCAGCAGGCGGATGAGGAGGAGGAGGAGGAGTTCAATTTAGCTAAAACAATGGCCGAGGCGGAAGACTATTTAAAGCAGCATCCGTTGACGTTTGTGCGGCGCAGCAGCGGTCAGGAAAACGGGGAGCTGAAGGGGGAAGAGAATGCGGCACAAATTGGTGTCGAAGGGGAGCGGGGGGAGGAGGAGAAGATCGAGGTAGACGACGATGATGATGAAGACGAAGACAGCGAAAGAGATTTCTATAAAAATTGTAAAGCAGAAAATGGCATCCAGCGTGTTTTGGGCAAGGAAACAAAGGCGGGCAAGGCAAGTAAACAATATTAATCAGACAAATCAAATAAAATAATTATTTAAAATGTATTTGTTGCAGGTGGAATATCTGTTGCGCTTTGGAAACAACGGCGATTTATCGTGGGAAACTGAGGACTTCACTCGCTGCATGTGTCCAACGCTTTTAAAGCTCTACGAGCAGAATCGCGAGCGTCGTCAGCAACGTTTAGTAAGCACCTAAATTGAAATTTTATTTAGTATGCCTTTGTAAACATTTGAATTTGTTGCAGATGCATCACGTTGCCAAGCGCCAGAGTCTGCGACAGCGTTATACGGATTTTTAGCAATGTACTTTAGCTTTAGGTCATTAATTATTAGGTTGCGCAATTAATTGTAACAATTTTTGTAATATGAAGTAAATGATTTTCCTTTGTTGAACAAAAGTAAGCTGAACATCAGTTGTATATCGTTATCGTTATGGACTTATGCACATTGACATCGATTATATCGCCCGTACTACAATTGGCAAAATTTCAGTCGCTGCTGTTATCTATAGATTTCTATCAATCTACTTATCGTCAAATCACATATCGATTAACAAATTGCTATCTAATACGCTTCGCTTATAACTTCTAATTACGCTGATTAAGCAATATTAATTACGTCAAAAATTGTGTATTATTTTTATGCATTAATCGATTGCCAGTCTACCATTCAGCTGTTACCGCATCTCGCCCAACTGCGATAGGCGCGTCGTGTGGCTATCGATGTCACATCAACAATCCTAGTTCTAGTTCGACGGCAGACGCACTGTCTGCAAATTGCAAGAAGAAATATAATTTTAATAACTCAGTGTGCTCAGCAACAACAATTGTAGCACACGCCGCAGCCTCGCAACTAACGGAACATTTGTGCGAACTAATCAATTAGCAATTGTCAAAGAAAGAAAGCAAGCAACAAAAAAAAACTGTGCCATCGTCAGAACAAAAGAGAAACTTTTTTGTGCGTGTCACCGTCAATTGTGAAGCAACAACAACACCGCGACCCTTTTCAAGGGCCAACGCTGCGATCAGCACCAACAAAAACAACGGGAACGATACGAACGGTAAAAGGCGCTGCCTTCCCCGTCGCCCCCTCCCCATGAAAATGCAATAGACTTTGGCACGCATTAAAACAAAAACATTTTTTCATGAATTTTGCTGCCAGGTGAAAGTCACAATTTTAAAAGGTAAGCAACCATATTAAATTTGGCGTATATAGCACCCAAGTTGTTTATTGTTTTTCTGTGCAATTTCCTTAGGAAATGCGCAGCATTTTTCCCAATATAATTCATACATATATACAATGAATAGTGTGTGGGTTTGAAAACAACAAAATATTTTGGCTTTCTGCAAAAGTTTATCGTCAATCGATTTTTTTTTTTCGATATTCGCACTACAAAGGTATTTATTTATTTATTATTTGTAGCAACATTACTATAATGTATTAGAAACGTTTGCGCAAAGAATTTTTTGCGTTTTTGGTCTTATCGCTGATGATATCGATAGACGCGCTCTTGTCGCTTGTTTTCGCTTTATTTGCTTTCAATACTCATAACAATTCCACCAAATAGTTTGCCACGTAAAAAGATCGACTAATTAATTTTGTAATTAAAATAAAGCAATGCAAGTAATTTTATCGATAGCAAGACACTGCACTTTTGCGTTATCACTGCGGTTATCGATAGACGCTGTCTTCTCACTTGTTGTGATATCGCTCAAACTGCAATTAGTAAAATCGCAGTCGCTGCTGATATCGATAAACGGGCTCTTGTCACTTGTTTTGTTGATATCGTTCAAGCTGCAATCAGCAAAATCGCATTAGTCTCTAAAAATAGTCAAAACGCTGCTCGTTTTATCTTTGTACTAGGTCAGAAATCGTGTAGTGCGTAGTTAATAAAATAGATCACAAAGGACAACAACAACCCAGCAGATGCTGCGCAGCAGCGACGAAGACGACAACGAATCATTGTCTTCTCGTGAACTTGACGTTGACCGCTGGACTCTCTTTTTATGTTGTTTATTTGCTAAGTGCGCGTGCCAACACTCATTCTCCCTCTCTCTCTTTCTCGTCGCTCTTTGTTTGGTTCGTTCACCCGGATAGCAGAACTACGCAACCGAAAAAAAAAGCAGCCAAGAGATTTCTGCAGAAGCGAAGAATTGCCAGCTAAAACATTATGCCGGAAGAGGAGCCAACACAAAAGCCCATGGAGGAACAGCAGCAGCCGACGCAGCCCGTGGACAACACAGCAGAGATGACACAAGAGCAGCAGCAACAGCTGCCACAAACAGTGCCCGTTACCACAGAGCTATCGGCCGAGGAGGCAAGCTATATAACCTTAAACCACCAACCTTATGACAAACATGATCTAACAGCTGCCTGTTTTTCTTTCCAACAGATGCGCGCTCGACGTTTGCGCACCTTGGCGCGCAGCAATGTCCTCAACCCAATTGCCACAGCTCCCCTGGCGGCCGAAAAGCCGCCGCGTGTGGTGGCCGCAACCGAATCGCGTTTGGTGCGCGAGGCGTTGGCCAGCAGCAGCACAGTGGACGATAAGACCGATATAACGTGGTCGGAATTGGCCAGCAAGGCAGCCGATGCAGATGTCGAGATGAAATCGGTGGCCTCGACGCCCATACACGATGTGGAAATGCTGACAGCGCCGGCACCAACTGTTTGCCTGCCAACAAAGGTGGTGCCGTCCAAAATCGTGGCACAGGCTGTGACCAGCATGGAGTCGACCACGCTGCCGCTTAAAACGCTCGATGAACGCCTGGAGCAGCTGCTGTCACGTGTGCTGAATGCCACTTGGAATGAGTTTGGCAGCGGTGCCATTATTTGTGCACAAACCGCCAGCTTTCTGGAGCAATATCCCGATTTGCGTTTTAATTTCGAGGCCATTGTCACAAATGTGCTGCTGGAGACCGCCTTCAAGTTCTACAACGACGAAGTGGAGGAATCGGTGCGAATGGAAACGGCCGCATTGGCGACGACGGGACTGAGCGATGCAAATGCCGGCGACGACAAAGAGTTTTCGTCAGCCAAAAAGATCAAAAGCGATGATACGGAAGTGCAGGAAATCCTGGCGAATGCGGTCGCTGTCAGCGGCAATGCGGAGGAGGATCAACAGCGGGCGAGCGCCAGTGCAACGCCAAGTCAGAGTGAGATCACGCAAAGCGATGCTTCCATCACGTGTGCCGTGCCGTCGCTTTTCAATGTGGTGACCACCACCAAGCACAATGTGATGCTGCATCTGCTGCGTTGCTATCAGAACTATCAGAGTGAATGGGAGCGCAACAAGAGCCCTGATCCCGTGAAGACGGCGCGCATTCAAGAGGTGCTCACACAGACTTTTAACGGAATTATGCGTGTTGTGGTTTTGGTGCTGACCGACAAGATTCAGCAGAATCTCAATGTGCAGCTGGATCAGTCGACGCTGCTGGAGCTGATGTATTTGGATCGTGTAAGCGAAACATTTCTCGTGGATTTGGTGGCGGAAACACATCAGGATCTGACAGCGTTTGACGCCATCTTTGGGCAGGTGTTGCGTGGCTTGTTTGTGGGCATGCAGCGTAATATTTGCAGTTCCAAGATCAATACACAACAGATCGAATGGCTGTCGCGTCTGATTGTCATCAAGGTGGGCAATGTGCGTCCCATTGCCGATTTGGTGTCGCGTCAGCTCAATTTTATACCCAAAATGTGCACCAAGATACCGGGACGTGAGATTGTCAAGTGCAGCTTCCTGGGCGCCTTTCTGTCGGTCTCGCTGTTTGCCGAGGAGAACGTCAAGTTTGCCGAGTACAGCACCAAGAACAAGCTCGAGGATGCGGCCACATCGCGACTGCGTTGGGTGAGTTTCAGTTGAAGAAAGACAATGGGGTTATAATATTCTTTTATCCGTCTATCTGCCTAAAAAAAGTTTTCAGACATTATTTATGAAGTTGTTTGAACTTAATTTGACTTGATTTTAATTTGCAATGTTATCTTTTTAGGAGCTGCACTCGATGCGTACGCATATGCACACAGTGTTCCACTCACTCTGCGTCAATGCCAGCAGCCGCCCCAGGACTTTGGAGTACGTCTCCCAAATCCTGCGTCACAATGATCGTCGTGTGCAGTTTGCCAGCGATGAGAAGCTGCTGGCTCGCGACGGTTTTGTCATCAATCTGATGAGCGTGCTCCAGCAATTGTCGGTCAAAATCAAATTGGATCGTGTCGATCCCAATTTCCATTATTTCAACAACTCGCTGGTCAACATTGAGCAGGACACCAAGATTCGCTTTAGCGAGGAGGAGTACAAGAGTTTTTTGGCCCGCGATTTCGCTTCACCCGTGGCGAATGCGAATTTCCAGACGCAATGCTGGTTCCTCACGCTGCAGGCTCATCATCTCGGCTACTTGCCGGCCATTCAACGCTATCGGCAGAAGGTGCGCGCCATTAAGGAGCTGCAGAAGCTCATCGATGAGCTGGATCGCACCAAGCCGCATTGGGTCAACTCGCGCTATGCCAATCGCAACAATCAATTCAAGGAGCGCTGGGAAAAGCAGCTTCGCAAGCTCAATCGGTATGTAGTGAGGGATAGATTCATTTGTAGAAGATAAAATAATTATTCTTAAATGGTCAACACTATAAATTACTAAATATTCTGATGGTATATACATACATATTCATAAATGTCATTTGATATTAATTACTGATCAATAATAATAGGAAATTAAATAATAGTTTGGTCACATATAAATGAAATAATTATTTAAAATAAGATTTAAAACACTTAAATCTCTTCATAATATTCACAATTAATCAGATATCTTAAGCTGGATGTGCTTTCAAATTTATCTTATCACTTTTTTAAATTATTTTGCAGTTCAAAGACCTGCAGCGAGATCACACTGCTTGATCCGGCGCTTCTGCAGCGTTGCACAGAGTTCTATTCGACGGTGTGCGAGTTTATGCTCTACCAATTCGAGGGTCGCCCCATCGAGGGACCTTTCATCTCGAAGCTGCCGGTGTCGCAGCTGAAACCGACTGATGCATTTTCTGCACTGCCCGAATGGTATATCGATGACATTGCCGAGTTCATATTGTTTGCGATGCAGCACGCGAATGTGGACATCAGACAGGGCATCGATCATTCAATAATCACATGGCTGCTGACCTGCGTCTGTGCCTCGCATCTCATCAAGAATCCGTATGTGACGGCCAAGCTAGTTGAGGTCATGTTCGTGTTCTCCCTGAAGCCAGCCAACTCGGTAAATACGGCGGTAAGTGGAGCAGGAAATAAATAATAATAATTATTTTCTAATTTTATGTACTCTCTCTCGTCAGATGTGGAACCATGAGCTGGCACAGAATGCGCTTGTCAGCGCTCTGATGCGCTTCTATGTGGACGTGGAGACCACAGGCCAAAGCACTGAGTTTTACGATAAGTTTACCATAAGGTATGTACATTACATTTGAAATCTACAAATAAAGTTTACGTTTAATCCCTACTCTCGTCTTTTAGATACCACATTAGCCATCTGTTCAAATCGATGTGGGAGAATCCCATACATCGGCAGGCCGTCATCTGTGAGTCCCGTCAGGGCAATCAGTTTGTCAAGTTCGTCAATATGCTGATGAACGATACCACATTTTTGCTGGACGAATGCCTCGAAAATCTGAAGCGCATTCATTTGACACAGCAGCTGATGTCCGATGTCCAGAACTGGAGCGGCATGAGTGCCGAGCAGCAGCAGAGTCGCCTCACCCAGCTGGCGACAGATGAGCGGCAGTGCCGTTCCTATCTCACGCTTGCCCGCGAAACTGTCGATCTATTTCACTATCTCACCGTGAGTTTGTTTTATCACAAACATAGCTATCTTTATCGTAATTTTTATGTATGTTTGCAGAGCGATATTAAGGAGCCATTTATGCGCGCCGAGCTCGTCGATCGTCTCAGTTCGATGCTGAACTTTAATCTTAAGCAACTAGCCGGGCCCAAATGCAACGATTTGAAAGTGAAGAATCCCAGCAAATATGGCTGGGAGCCGCGCAGCTTGTTAGCCCAAATCTTTGATATATATCTCCACTTGGACTGTGATAGATTCGCCCAGGCCTTGGCCGCCGATGAGCGTTCCTTTGACCTGCAAATATGCAATGAGGCCGCGTCGCGCATCAAGCGTCTGGCGTTGCGCTCTGGCGTCGAAGTGGAACGCTTCAAGGCGCTCACTCAACGTGCTCACGAGATTTACGGTAAGCTATTACAATCTACATTTAATTTCTTTACTAATTTACTAATTAATTGATTTCCTACTCTGCAGTTTCCAACCAACAGACTGAGGATGAATGTGCCGATGCGCCCGATGAGTTCAAGGATCCGCTAATGGATACATTAATGTCCGATCCCGTTGTGCTGCCCTCGGGCACTGTCATGGATCGTGCGATCATCACACGACATCTGCTTAACAGCTGCACAGATCCATTCAATCGGCAGCATCTCACCGAGGACATGCTGGTGACCAACATTGAACTCAAGCAGCGCATCGATGCCTGGCGCAAGGAGCAGCGTGGCAAGCGACAGAATAATAATAGCTAAAAAGGCCGCTCGATCGATCGATTCTGCCTAAAAGAAAACGGAAAACAATCATAATGATTGAAACCCATTCATAGTTTAATGTCCAGTCTTAGTGTCTACTGATTACATCTATACCATTACAGCATATGTGTATATGAATACATGTATCTATATATATATATAACATCATTTATCTGTATGCAGAAATAAGCTAGAATTTTTTTCTTTCGGTCTCCTTCCTTCCTACTCCTGCATGCTTGCCTCCCCGCCCGCCTGCCTGGGGTAGACGCAATCTGGAACTACGTTATGCAATAATTTATACAAATATACATACAATATATTAAAGGTCTATGATTCTTAAATTGCAACCCCCTTTTTTGTATTTTAATTATTTGTCATCAATTACAGCGCTCCAAATACTTGAAAGAGAAATTGTAAAGAACATTGAAAATCTACCTAACAAGCTTATGAGTAATTTTTAAGTTATAACTTTCTCAACCTTTTTAGTGAATTAATAACTTTGGTTCTAATTCTGAATAACCGAATTATATATTGAGTTTTATGATTTCCTTCAAATCATTATATTTGAACAACAAAATTAAATTCGAAAATAATAATCATTATATATAAACAAATTTTGACTAAAGGATTTTATAATTTACAAACGTGTAAATATTTATTATCTACGGAAGTTAAATATTATTTACTCATTCAATTCATTAGTTCTGTTAGATATCAAATCTTCGTTCCCCATTTACTTACCATGATTGTGAACTATATTTGAAGCGTCTCCCAGCAAGTAATTAAATTGCAATTGATTGGAATTTACAATAAGTTTTAATAAAGCGTATTTCTAATATAATATATAAATTATACATTTACTTTACTTTATATTAGTTATTTATAGTTGTAATTGTAACTGCAATTAGTAGCTGCAGCTTTAACTTCTGCTGCCTCTTCCACATCTACTGGTTCATCTCTTGTGGTTTCTTTATAGTTCAGTCTGGGTTTAGTTTTGTATTGTATTCTGCAGTGGAAGGCATTACCAGAAGGGACACCAACCGATGTAGCACTGACAGAGGTTCTCATTGTTCGTCGCCTGCTGGATGAGCAGCTCCACCTGCTGCTGCTCGGTGACGCCGTCCTTGGTCTGGAAATCGGTGCCCGTCAATTTGCGATCGACTCTCTGGATGACCAAGCTCGCCTTGCTGCTGGTCACATCGGCCACATTCGTGTTGTAGCCAGCGTTCAGATGTTGTGCCTCATACGGCTTGGACTTGGCCATGGGATTGCCTTGGAGCATCGGCTCCTGTTCCACTGAATTGCTCAGACTAGCACCATTAGCGCCCGCCGCTGTTGTGGCCGCCGTCGGATCGTTGCCCTTCTTGTCCACGTCGAGCAGTCGCCAATTGAGCAACGGATCGTAGACAAACGCTTCGAGCACCGCCATCAACGAGTCCTTGTTGCGTCGCAGCACCAGCATAACGCTCTCGCAGGTGCGACGATAGGTGCCCTCAATGCCCGTGACCTCCATGGCCTTGATGAGCATGCGCGTCAAGCGGAACGGAATTTTCTCGGGGAACTTTTCACGCGTCATCGCAACCTCGAAGCAATCACCGAAATCAATATGCAGAATCTTGCCACTCATGCGATCCAACATCAGATTCGAGGGATGGCGATCGCCAAGACCGAGAATGTAGCCCACCATGGACATGACGGCCAAGGAGCGTGTGTAGTTGTTGCGTCGCTCGAACCACAGCTCGGAGGAAGGCGACTTCAACCACAGCAACTTGGCCAGATCATCGCCTTGTGTTTGTCCCAGCGCATACTCGAAGACCTCCACCTTCTGCATAAGCGTCAGATGATCGTAGTCGGGCGCATAGTTGAGCATGGTGCGATGCTCCTGATTCAGCGGAACCTTCTTCTTGTCCCTGTAATCCCGGATCAACGTGTGCAGCGTATCACAATGCGGCACCCAGCCAATCAGACCAGAATTCGTGCTCAACGGAATGACAGCATAGCGCTGTATGGCCAGATTACGGCGGAACGTATCGGGATCGTCGAGCAGCAGCGTATTGACCAGCGAGAACAGCTGCATCACACGCTCATCCTGTCGCAGATCCTCGTGTCCCTTGAGCAGATACATGTAGTCCTTGCCATTGCTGCCGTGTATGCAAAGTTTGCGCGGTCGCTGCTTGGACGTGATCACCTGCAGATTGTTCTTGATGTGACTGATGCGTATCAGCTCCTGGCCGGGATTATATGATCCGGGCACCGCCAACTCCAGATCCTTGCAGGTCATCAGCTTGGGCGAGACATAAGGCAACTCTAGTGACGTCAGCTGCGGCAGCTGACGTGATATCTTCTGGAACACATGATAGTAAATGTCCCAGGCACGATCCAGATCCATCAGCACCGCCGACGTCTTGTAGCGTTGCGTCCATTCGTGTGCCTCGGTCAACTCCCTGCCATAAGCCTGCGAGAAGCTCGTCTCCTTCAAAGTTTGCGGCCCGCGATCCAGCATGGTGTGCAACGGTTCGAGTATCTCAAACATGCCTTTCACATTGCGATCGCCAAAGTACAAGCGCGACGCCTCCTCGAGTCCTTCATGCCACTGTTCGTGCCACAGGATGGCCACGCGTATCAACTCCTCACTGCACATGACTGCCTGCTCCACCAACGTCGGCGAATGTTTTCGCATCGAATCCAGGATTTTAAAGGCAGCATTTTTGCGCGCCAACGACGCGGACTTGGAGGCAACGGTTAAAGGATAAACGAGCGCTTGGGGATGATTCTTGCCAATGTCCATGAGTAGCTGATGGATGAGTTGCCCCACCAGCTTGCGATGCGTATCGATGCGCGCTATCAACTGTGGTATCACCTGCAGCCAGGTGTTGATCTCGATCAGCTTCATGCCGGACAACAGCGCATCATAGACCTCCGCATGGTAGCCATAGTCAAACCAGAGCGTCAGCAGACGCAGCGTGTCCTGCAGCGAATTGCCGTGTATGAGGCTGATGGAGCGAAAGAATCCTTGCACCGCGGGCACAGCATACTGCTGTATAATCACATTGTCGCTGTTGATGTCCTTGTTGCCGCCCAGTTGCGTCGACGTGGAGATGGGCGGCTGTTGCATCTGCTTGAAGTTCATGTACGCCCACAGATGCCACGCCTTGTACCAGTTGGGATCATAGCTGGTGGCCTTCTCAAACGACTCCAGAGCACCCTGCACCGCCTTCGGATCGCGTTTGTGCTCGTGCAGTTTATTCTGCCAGGTGGCCAGACGCAGATAGCAACGCGCCATCAGACGCTGATCCTGCTGCTTCAGCGCCTCGGGCGGCAGATAACTCAGCTGTGTGGTGTAGGTGTTGACAAAGTCTCGCAGCTGATCGTAGGCCAGCTGCAGCTGCGAGGAGGCAGCCAGATATTTGGTGTAGGCATAAGTCACTTGCGGCTGATTGCAGGGCAGCGGTTTTTCCGGCGCCACCTGCGGATCGGTGCCCAGCAGCATGACCAGCGTCTTGTGCGACAAGTACAACGAACCGCTCTTGCGGCACAAGCTGGCATACTTGAGCCACGTGTGGATGTCCTCGTGGGGCTCCACCACCAGCGAATGCACCTGGATAATGCGACGCCAATCCTCCACCAGACGCTGGCCGCCTTGCAGACGCTTCCACCACATGGCCTTCAACGGTTCGCGACGCTCCGGTATCAGCTTGTATTGTATCACCTCCTCCAGCTCGGCCAGCATCTGCACGCAGACCATGGCGCCATAGGCACGCTCATAGGATTCACCGGCCATCGAGGTCAACTCGGTGTCGAGCAGATCGCGCGTCTCGTCGATCAAACGTTGCGCCGTCTCGTAGTCGTCGTAGTGCACGGCCAGCACAGCACGATAGTAGCTGCCGTCCTGCGTGTCCTTGGGTATGCACAGCACATACTCCTGCATGCCCTCCCAATCCTGCAGACCCCAGGCGGCCACAGCCGCCAAAGGACTCGCGCGCGCCTTGGCATCCTTGGTGAAATTGGGCCACTCCTGTTTGCACTCGGTGCTCAGCTTGGACCAATCGCCGAGCGCTTCCAGACAGCGCATGTGACCGAGACGCGCGTCCAGATCCTGGTTGTCCATGCTGAGATTGTACTGATAGTGGCGCAAAGCCTGGTCCCAGTTGTGCAGCTTTTCGTACCAACGTCCCTGCACATTCAGCTCGTTGGCCGTGTTGCGATACGTTGTGAGCAATCCCTCGGCTGCCTCGCGTTGCTGCAGCTTGTTGTTGATGAGAATCAGCGACTCGAAGACGTGGGCATCCTGGCGCAGCACAAACTCCTCCTCCTTGTAGCGCAACGCCTTGGCATAGGCACGACACGCCATCGCACGCGTGCCCAGCAGCTGTGTCTCAATGGGTATTGGGTCGCGATCACAGTGCTCCATGAACTCGGCCAGATTGAGTATGGTCTGTGTGATTTCGGGCATGTCGGTGATTTGCAGCGCCTGGATCAGGGACTGTGTGAGCTCATGCTTGTGCTCGGGCGACAATTCCGTCCAGCAGCTGATGAAGGCGGCATTGAACAGGTCACGCAACAGCGTATCATAATCCTGGGCCAGCACGCAGCAGGCGCGCAACGCATGCGACGGCGACTCCTTGAGCAGACCGATGGACAGGCGCTTCAGCCACTCGACCCAGTCGTCTTTGGACACCAGACGCGTCACCTGCCAGGCGGTGCGTAGCGCTGTCGTCGACACCTTCAGATTATTGCTGTTGTTGCTGTCGATGACGAAGGGTTCGTTCAGCTGGCGCTGATTGAAGTCGACGCCAATGCCGAAGCCAACGCCACAGGCATCGGGCAGCGTGCTGTTGGATTGAATGCGCGTCAGCAGCTTCTCGTATTCGGGATCCACAATGCGATGCTTGAGTATGGTGCGCTGCACCATGGGCACAAACACCAGATACTTTTTGCCCAGCTGCTTGACCAGCGAACGCAGCGTTGTCATCGCCTGATCGCGCAGCTCCGGCTCCGCTTCGAGCACACGCACCAGCGGATGAATGATGCGCGACGAGAAGTCGGTAAAGTCCAGCTGGCAGGCCAGATTGTTGATGGTTTCGAGTGCAACTAGCGAGACTTGTTGCGGCACATACGGCGAGTCAAAGAGCTTGACAATGGGCGGCACAATTAGCGGCAAATAGTAGCCCAAGGTGCTGCCGAATTTCTGCAGCGCCTGCAGCAGACGACGCGTCACCATGCGATCCTTGGAGTTATCGTGCTGCAGCACACGCAATATTTGTGGTATCAGCTGAGCGAGATAATCCCTGAACTCACAGCCCAAGGCCACGGCAATCTGTTCAATCAAATTGATGAGTGTCGAATGGAGTGGGGTGTTGATGGTCCAGAACTCTTTGATCAGCTTGAAGATGTCGTCCATGTAGCTGATGATGTGCAGCTTCACAAAGGCCACCAAAATGGCCAGCTGCTGGAAGAGAAACTCCCGCAAATTGTTGTCCGCGGTGCGCACATTGTCCAGCAGATTGGGCAGCACTTGTGCCAAATACGGCACACACTTGATGCCCAGCGTGTGGAAGATGAAGGTGACGGCTTGAACGACGCTCGTGTGTCGTCTGCTCAGCGTTGGATCACGCAGAATGCGCATCAAGGCAGCAATGGCTACAGCAGGATAATATTCGTCGAGTGCGTTGCCCATGTTTACCAACAACTCGGCTGTGGAGATGTCCTGACTTTCGTCCGTTTTGCCATCGGAGTAGGCAATCAACACATTATCCTTCTGACTGTCAATCAGTCCCTTGTTCATCTTGTGCTTGTAGGGATCCATGGCGCCAAGCAGTCCTAAAACACGTATTGTTTCGCGTCTGATGGAACGCCGCTGCTCCGTCTTCAGAAAGTTGATCAGTATATCGATCAACACCGGATATTTGTGGTATGGACTAACCACACGTCCGGTGGCGCTAATCAGCTGTCCCAGCGTCCACAGCGCAACGCCACGCTTATCCGGACTGCCCGCATCGCCCAGCATCTCGAGCAGTATGGACAGCAAATCGTCGGCCCACAATTCCATCTCATTGGAGCCGCCATTGACCTCGGCCAGGTCGCCAATGGTCCGCAGCACATTGAGCACAACGCCCGGATTCGATTCGGGTTCATGCAGCTTGGGCACCAGCGCCTTTAGTATGGGATTCATATACGAGGAGATGAGACGCGGCGTGCTGATGACCAGATGATCCAACATGCGTGCGCTCTGCTCCTTGTTGCGACTCATCCCCGAGTACTTGAGGTCCGTCAGCAGCTCAATCATTGTGGTGCGCAGCTTGGGCATCACATAGGCGGGATTCATGGAGGACAGTCGTCCGATGGTGACCATGGCCAGTTCGCGTATTTCAAAGATCTCGTCGTGCAGCGTTATAAACAGTGCATTCAACGATTCGGGTTGCGCCAGCTTGGCGTCGAAGGTCTCGTCAAGCGAGCGCAAGATGCGTATGCGGACACTGCAGTCCATGTCGGTGATGGCGACGGTGAGCAGACGCTCAATCACATGCGAGACGGTGTCGCTCAAGGTGCGCGAGTTCTCCATGCTCTCCGCCGACTGCACGGCGAGCTTGAGCAGCCGCGTGCACGTCTGAACCGCCTCCAGGCGAATCTCCTGCTGCTCGTGCACAATAAAGACATCGGCGCAGCTGCAAAAGGTAAGAAATATAAATGAGTATCAGTTATTTATAATATTAAGATAATAAGCACTGGATAAAATATGATCTGGTTTGTGTCTTAACTTCACAACGAAATTCACACTAAAATCTCCAATCTTGTGTCAAGCAAATGTCGTACAAATTCCATATTGGGTAAATCTATAACTTATTAACCCCAACTCACCGTTGCACAAAGTCCAGCATATTCTGCTCCTCAAAGTTGAACGTGCCTAGCGTCTTCAGAGCCAGTACGATGGTGTTGCCATCCGCCGGCTGCATCGTCAGTGAGGTATCCATGCTACTGATGGGCGGCATGCCCGGATACGGCATCGCCGACGGTTTGTTCATCAGCACTTGGTAGAGCACTTTGATCAGCCCCTCCGTGATGGCGGACTTCTCCTCCGGCACATTCTCGGCCAGCTCGCGCAGACAAACCGTCAACGCTGGCGACAGTCCGGTGTGAAACATCTGATCAAGAATATCACGCACGTCGTCTTTGATCTGTGATTTAACCGCATGCGCGAGCAGCGTGATGCATGCAAAGATGGCAGCATCGACGGGTGGCTTCCGTTTGATGGTCAAATCCTTGGCAGGCAACGCTTGTTTGACGCAGCTCATGATTGTTTTTAGATGCCGTTCAATGTCGCTTTGGACAGCGACCGCGATGTAGCCAATGGTGATGTACGCCACATTGCGATCCTTCTCCTTGCCACGCAATATGGACATTAAATGGGCTACACATGTCTTCAGATATTGCTCGACAAACACCTCACGATTGAAGGCAGCCAGACGTGGCAGGATCTGTAGTAGCGCCTGCTGCACATACGGCGACTTGGAGTTGCGCTGCTCCAGCACATTGTTGCAGATGGTGATGAAGTGTTCCTTGAGTATTTCACGAGCATACGCCGATTCCTGCACAGTTTGCTAAAAGAAGAGATTATTAATACATGGAGCTAATAATACCATGGAGTTTACCTACGTTATTAAGCTTGTTGCTGGTCATGCCGTTGTGCTGCTCTCCGTGCTCCATGTGCATCTGTGTGCTGCCCAGTTTATCCACAAACGGCACCTTTAGGCGCGGCACGATTGTGTTCAGCTGGGTGCCCATCGAGTTCGAGCTGCCGTAGGACTCCAGAAATTTGTTGTGCTGCGGCTTGGGGAAGAGTTGCTTCAGCTGATTGTAGCGACGCTCCCACTCGGCATTGGCGCAACGAAACAACTCATTGAACACAATGAGACCGCCGTGTATGCGATCATCACGAGTCATTCCCTTTTGCTCCTTGCCCGTGGCAGGTTCCGTGTTGAAGCTGCTGTGCGCCTCGTCGTAGCAGATCTTATACCATTGCGGTTCGCTCGATTGCTTCGTATTCTCTCGCTGTGCAGTCACAATTAAGGCGGCACGCAGCGCCTCGCCAGCGGATTCTCGTATCGCCGGCTTTGGGTCGAAGATGGCGTTGAAGATGTGCTCAAAGAAGGTCAAAATTTGCTGATAGAAGTACGTGGGCAGCGCTATGGCCAGCTCACGTAGTATAAAGACAGCAGCATGGCGGCGATACTGCAAGAAAGTTAAATTATTATTATTATACGTTTGGTTTATGTCATAACTTCGTTTGTAATCCGAATTTAATTAGTTCTAAAGCAATTTCATACTCCTTTTTAATGGGTGATTAAAGACTGATCGAGTAGGAATTTTATGAAACCCAATCCTATAGCATGATCTCATAGCCTAAACTATTTTGTGAACAAAACCCAGCCTAATAGGTCGTGTGTTTAATTAAAATGCGGGCTTTACCTCTTGACGATCGCCGCTGAGCATCTCGAAGGCCTTCTTGATGTCAAAGTCAAAGGATTCGGCGCCCTTGGAGCCGGGCATGTTGGCCAGTTTCACCAGCGAACGTGCCGCAATCTCCATAACGGACACATCGTTGATTAGCAGCAGATCACGCAGACGATTCAGATACGGCGAGATGCCTTTGCGTGTGATGGGCCCATCGCCGCTAATCAAGCACTCTACGAAAAGAGGAAAACGATTTAGTTGAGATTTATTTATTGGTTTATATTGGTTACTCACTCATGGCCAAGGCGCCGCCTTTCTTCTCATTAATGTCAGTGGCATTCACCATGTTGAAGATGTGATGGTCAAAGTCCTCAAAGAACTGCACCAGCTCCTCCTGCGACATTTCGCGCAGCTCTGTCTTCACATACAGAAACAGATCCTGCGCCGCCTTGTTCTGCACATTGCGATTGCGGGACTTGAGTCCGTTGACAAACTGTTGCACTATCGAAGACGTCGACATGGTTGCGGTTGCGGGCTGTGGGTGGATGTAGTCTGATTCTGACTTTATTTGTTATTGTTTTTAAGGGTATGCAAGATAATGTTGCACCCCGCGTCCAGTTTATGAGCGACTTTGAGGTTATAATTTTGCTTGCCCCGGGATTTTTGTGTGTGCGGGCGAAGCAAGGGGGCGGGGGGAGCAAGAGCTCTACTGTCTGTGCGACTTGACGCAATATTTCGCTGTTGAGCTGACTTTCACATGTTGCACTTTGCGCTCGCGCGTCTGTTTGTCAATAAATTCAATAGATTCCAATGTTATTCGGCTCGTAAAATGTATTTTTTTTGCGCTTTTCGAGTGTCCCCCTGTTTTGCTTCGAGTTTGTTTTGCAGCGGATAAGGTAGTAGAGATGGGGAAAAAAACACTTACCAAACACCGTAGTAGCGATAGCGCATATCGATACTTCACTGTATATATCGATAACATTGCTGTTGTGCGCATATACACTGCAACAGATGGGCAACAAAAAATAATATAAAATATTATTTTACATATTTTTTAATTGCAATTTATTTATTGATGTTTTTCCATATGTATTTATTTATGGTTTTATTATTAATAACTTTAATGGGAATACAGTTTAACAGTTGCTGTTAACAGCAAAAGAAAATTTATATTCGGCCATATTTGATTTTATAACATAATTTAATAATTATAGAGTTATAAATTGTGCTATGCATATGCTAGTTAAATATAATTTATATTACTATTTTATGAAATGTGCGGCCAAGACTAAATGTTATTTAACAGTTAACAGCCTCTGTTAAGTGCAGCTGTAAGTTGAAAAACGATTGTCAAATAATCGATAGGCCGTTGGGGGTATTGAAAAAAACTGTGTGCTGGGGCTGCCAATCTATGAAAATGAAAACTCAGTCTGCTGAGAATTTTCATAAGAGCTAAAACAAATGTGAGTAAAAGCGATTTTCCAACCAGAACAAAAAAGGAAAATACTACTCTAGTTGCTGCAGAAAAACAAGTAATTGCACGCTGCGAATGCAAGCAAATTGCAGCAATAACGTGAAAAGCGAGTTTGATTAAATGCAATTGAAAAAAGAAAAACTTGGAAAACGAGTGTGTGGGAAATTCGTGTGTGTGTGGGAAAAATCGATCGTTTGAAGCTTTCACTGGGGGCTGCTGCTGCACCGCAGCGCCATCTAGTTTTTCTTTTTCCTTTTATTGTATATTGCCATCGTTTTTCTCGCGTGTCCAACAAAAAGAAAAAATGTGTTGTGTGTGTTTTTGTTTATAACGAAAAAATCGATTTTGCATTTTCAAATTTGTTTTTAGCCATCGCAGTTGAACCGAAAAGCGCAACTCAAACATGTCGAACCTGAGGAAAATGAAGGACGAGGAACGCGAATCTGAATACGGTCGCGTTTACGCCGTGTCTGGACCAGGTGAGAACATAATCTTGATTAAGATCAAGATTGTCATAATCATGAATAATAGACGTCACTGTTGTTGTCCTTCTGCTCTGACCTTTCCCTTATCGCTTGATTTAAGTTTTTCCAATTGTATTCGAACTGCGAACAACGCAGCTGCTTTGCAGCGGAATTGGATGACGATAATACATAGATGACATTTACGTAGGACAGTTACGCTAGGATGTCCGTCACGTGCTTACGTGACATGTCCTTCAGTAATTCCCCACATTTCGTGTCACGCTCTGCCATTAGATACATTTGGGTTACGCTTACTCATGTCCCTTTTTATTTCATAATATAATTTTATACTATGTTAAGACTTCGGCAAGGCCAAGCTCATCCATCAACCTTACCTAAACTATCCTTCCCTAACTGTCAAAACAACCTTATTACATTAGATCACCCTTTGAAAGCAAACCCTGTTTAATAACAGTAACCCAATGCTAGAAGCCAGATAATATATATGTATATATAGAAAATCCTATTCGGCCTTAAATTATTCAATACAATCTCTAAAATCTCTAATCAATATACTGAGAATATTCAAGCAAATAATCAATGAATGAACTTAATGAACTTAGCGTCACTTGTAAATGCGAAATTGTCGAATATTTTTCAATTTTTCAATTTTCTATTAAAAATTGTCATTAGAAAAATTCTGTTAACGTAAACTTACAGAAGTAGGTTTCATTATAAATTGGACATCGTTTCCAAATTCATATTATTTTGCCAGATAAAGTGCCAGAATTGTTCATTAATGACATAATATTCTAAATTCTTGTAAATGCTTTACGAGAATTTCACAAATAGGTGTCGGAGCAATTACAGATAAAGGAGTATGTACGTTAAAACAATGTCGATAATTGCTTACCCATCTCTGATCCAAAAACAACTTCAATCATATGAAACTAACTAAAATTATAATGAAATTTAAATATTTGCAATTATGCTAGTATATGGGATAGGTCATTAAATGTAGTTCAAATTACCGACTTTATACTGAATAACATAAGCAGTACAACCGAATGTCAAGCGCTATATTTTAGGAGTATAAAATGTACCTATCCAAAATTTATAACTTATAACTCGAATTATATTTATAATAATCCTCTTCCTCCCTCCGCAGTCGTCACCGCCGAGTGCATGTCCGGCTCCGCTATGTACGAGCTGGTGCGCGTCGGCTACTACGAGCTGGTGGGCGAGATCATTCGTCTGGAGGGCGACATGGCCACCATTCAGGTGTACGAGGAAACCTCCGGCGTCACTGTCGGCGATCCCGTGCTGCGGACTGGCAAACCTCTGTCGGTGGAGCTGGGACCCGGCATCATGGGCAGCATCTTTGACGGCATCCAGCGGCCATTGCGCGACATTGGCGTCATGACCAGCTCCATATATATCCCCAAGGGTGTCAATACACCGGCCTTGTCGCGCAAGGAAATGTGGGAGTTTAATCCACTGAATGTGCGCGTTGGTTCCCACATCACTGGAGGAGATCTTTACGGTGTCGTGCATGAGAATACGCTGGTCAAGCAGCGCATGATTGTGGCACCACGTGCCAAGGGCACAGTGCGTTACATTGCTCCCGCAGGCAACTACAACCTGGAGGATGTGGTGCTGGAGACGGAGTTCGATGGCGAGATCACGAAACACACCATGTTGCAAGTTTGGCCGGTGCGACAGCCACGTCCCTGCACCGAGAAGCTGCCGGCCAATCATCCGCTCTTCACAGGCCAACGTGTGCTCGACTCCTTGTTCCCCTGCGTGCAGGGCGGCACCACTGCCATTCCCGGTGCGTTTGGATGCGGCAAGACTGTCATCTCGCAGGTGAGTTCAACTCCTCTCAAGAATTCTTTAGTCTCTGCTCACATGCACACTCTTTTTTGCAGGCGCTGTCCAAGTACTCCAACTCCGATGTCATCATCTACGTTGGCTGCGGCGAGCGTGGCAATGAAATGTCTGAGGTACTCAGGGATTTCCCAGAGCTCACCTGCGAAATCGATGGCGTCGTCGAGTCCATCATGAAGCGCACAGCTTTGGTGGCCAACACCTCCAACATGCCCGTGGCTGCTCGTGAGGCTTCCATCTACACTGGCATCACGCTCTCCGAATACTTCCGCGACATGGGTTACAACGTGGCTATGATGGCGGATTCCACCTCCCGTTGGGCCGAAGCCTTGCGTGAAATCTCTGGACGTCTGGCTGAGATGCCTGCTGATTCCGGCTATCCAGCCTATCTGGGTGCCCGTCTAGCCACCTTTTATGAGCGCGCTGGACGCGTCAAGTGCTTGGGCAATCCTGAGCGTGAGGGTTCCGTGTCCATTGTGGGTGCTGTGTCGCCACCCGGTGGTGATTTCTCTGATCCCGTCACCTCCGCCACTCTGGGTATTGTCCAGGTGTTCTGGGGCTTAGACAAGAAGCTGGCGCAACGCAAACATTTCCCTTCCATCAACTGGCTCATCTCCTATTCCAAATATATGCGTGCACTCGATGAATACTACGATAAGAACTTCCCCGAATTTGTGCCGCTGCGTACCAAGGTCAAGGAGATTCTGCAGGAGGAGGAGGATCTGTCGGAGATTGTGCAGCTGGTGGGCAAAGCGTCGCTGGCCGAGACGGACAAAGTGACGCTTGAGGTGGCGAAGCTGCTCAAGGATGATTTCCTACAACAGAACTCCTATTCGCCCTATGATCGTGTGTGTCCGTTCTACAAAACGGTTGGCATGCTGAGGAATATTCTGGCGTTCTATGAGACGGCGCGTCATGCGGTGGAGTCGACAGCCCAGTCGGACAATAAGATCACATGGAACACCATCAGGGAGTCGATGGGCAGCATTATGTACCAGCTGTCCTCGATGAAATTCAAGGTGGGTGATTAAATTTGATCTTGAAAAATAATGTTATTAATGCTCGTTTCTCTCTAGGATCCCGTTAAGGATGGCGAGCAAAAGATCAAGGCAGACTACGATCAGCTGTATGAGGATCTGCAGCAAGCCTTCCGAAATCTGGAGGATTAAGCAACAAATACCAAAGAAACTACAACTACCAAAAAAAAAAAAAACAACAAAAAAAACCAAACGAAATAAGCAACCAAAGTTTAGGTTATTATTCGAATTCCCCCATCAAGCTAGTCATATATACATAATGCATAATAAGATATTTGAAAAGAATTTTATTTTTAAGTTAAACAGTTTTAGAGAAACGGTTGCGTCAGGCAGGATTTGCTATGAAACGAAAGGATTCATAATTGAAATACGAGTATAGTCAAAAACTAAAAGGAACGAAAGTTGAGTTTAGGAAACACAAGTTGAACAATAATTAGCCGATAACGCAAGTGGAAGTTGTCCAGCCATATAAATAACACAAACACAGACACACAAATACACATATATACCTACATATATATATACTGTCTATGTTGATATAAATAATATAATTCACAGCTATTTTATTGTTAGTAAATTGAGAAAAAAACAAATCCACTAAAAGAGATTCTTCGTAAAATTCGTCAAAGTTATCTAATTGTGTTCTCTCTACGTAACTGTAACTACAAAACAACTACTAACAATTATTTCATGTTTTTTGCCATTGCGTGTTACAACATGTTGAAAAAAAAAATACAATACGAAACAAAACCAAAAAAAAAAAAAAAATGGTAATATTATTATATATTATAGACCTTTACAACGCAATAATTACGTAGTCCAAATGCATATACTACCTTATAAACTAATAACTTTTGTGCGTGTTGCAAAATGGAGCTATACAAATAAAATGTATTATGAATGTTAACATAAGCAAACTTGTACTTTTATTCCGCAATTAAATTATTTTATCATTAACTGACAACTTTTATTAGTTAATTTTAATGTATTACTGTCAAATTCTTTCGTTTTTAAATTGCGCGCCAGGTCAGCTGATAACAGTGCAGCTTAACAGTCACTTAACAGCAGCCATGGTTTGGTTTAGCAGCGTGACCATTTCAATGTATTTATCGATGTAAATTAGTACATTTTGGTAGTACGATTTCGGTCACGCTGACTTGCGGTCACCCAGCTGACGTGTTGCATTGTATTTTCAAAATAAATTCAATTTTATCAATAAAAATATATAGTGTTGAGTGTTGAAACATGTCGCAGTTTGGTGGGCCCAACGATTTCTACGCCTCCGGGCCATCAGCCGATGCGAGCTACAACTTTGATATGCCCGAATTTGGACAAGAACTGTGAGTTTGCAATTTCCCTTCAAGCGCTTCCAATTTGTTTACGTTTCCGAACTCGTGCAGCAATTTCCAGAGTTTCGACAACACACAGCCGTCGGTGCCGCCAAACTACGATGCCGGCTACAATAATGCGCCAAATCAGGGACTTGGCGGCTTTTACGATCCCACAGCCTACACAGATAATGCGTATGCACAGGACAAATCATTTAATCAAGCTGGCGCTCCCGGAGGAGCTCCCACTGGAAACGAATTCGATGATGAACCGCCGTTGCTGGAAGGTAAGTCCACACACGCTTACTCACACATACACACATGCAAATGTGACTAATCTATGCCTGTTGCTTTCCAGAACTGGGCATCAATCCGAATCACATCTTCCAAAAGGTAAGTGGAAGCGTCAATTTATGAAGTGCCGACCTCCCATTTATTTGCATTCGCAATTATTCCCAACTACCGTTTCTTCTTTGCTCCCTTTTACGCACTCAGCCTTTGTTTTGAGTTTTCTAATTGGAAGTGGAAGCAAACGGGAGGATGGGAAGTGTGCTGGAAGTTTGCACTTTAGGCTCTGAAGCAGCTTCCATTGCTGCTGGCGTTTTAATTGAAATTTAAATGTTTTTGCATTTCGCTTTTGTGTTTATTTATTGCAAGCGGCTCTTGCTAGTTGGCATTTTCCATCTATTTTTTTGTTGTTTTTATTACGCCACTCTCTGCTCTGCTCGTTTTGCATTGTTGCACTTGTTGTTTTGTCGTTAATGAAGACATATTTTTTCATTGCTCTGCTGCTTGTTTGTGTGTATGCATGTTTTAAATAAATAAAACAACTTTTGTGTTTTTAATTAAACTTTTTCTTTCGCATTGCGTTCCCTCTCTCTCTCTCTCACTTTCTGTCTATGCAACTTTTCTCGCATTTTTGTAAAATTTGTGTGTAATTTTTCCCCCTCATTGCTGTTATAGTTGTTGCTCTTGTTGCGGAATTTATTACGTTTGTGTTAATTGAAAAATGAAAATGTTAATGAGTTTGTGTGCCATCATAAAAATTAAATGAAATACTAATTAAATTGTACAGTCCAGTCCCCCTATAGCATTAAAGGAACAAATAGAAGAGTGTGACCAAATCGAATTAAGGTGCTTCCTTCCCTCTCGATCGTTAGTTTGCAGGATTAAAACCAATTAAAAATCATTTATATAAATTTATATTATTAATACATGATTTTTTTGTTTGCTAGAAACACGTGACGTATTAAATAATAATTGTTATGATAATGTGACGGTTTTTCACAGTTCATGTTGGTTGTTTCTTCAGCAATTTAATCTTGTTTGACCAGAATTTATATTTATTTAATTTTTTGCTTTTATTGCAAAATTAATTATTGAGTTGTTAATGTCCTGTATTTATTATAGTGCTTGGATTTATTTTACTATATATGCTTCACAAATTTCTGAAAGTATTAATAACTGAAAAATACTATTTTGCAGTTTATGTTCGTTGTTTGTTCAGCAATTTAATCGTATGTATAAATATTATCTTTGAAAAAGTATTGCTTAATGCTAAGTATGTAATATTTATTCTATTTTTTTTTCTACATAAATGGTGATCTTCAATTATAAACATTTATGTATATTTTACACACACTTATAAATTAGGGAGAATAAAGAATAATTAATCTCTCTCGGCTTAGGATTTTCTTTTCTAAACAATGACATATACAAAAATTCATTTACATACATACATATGTATATCCTTCTTGCGATAGTAGGATCTTTTATTTTACAATTGAATTTAATGCTGGTAAAAATTCAAAGTACAATTAATTAAAGTCTATCCCTCTTTCTATTTTATAATAGAATTTCTTTCGTTGACATTCGTTATTAATGTGCATTTGACAACAGGCAAACAATTCGAAGAGTTTGAGAGTTTGAGCCTATTGTCCGAAAAGGATTTTATGTTTGGCTTGAGATCAATTTAACAACCCAATGGGGGCACATGTGTTGCCTGTAATCGACGATTGTTTTGTTTTGGTTGCTTGTTCTATTTGCTTTTTTTGGAGCTGACTGACTGTTGTTTCATTTATTTCTGGGGCGGCTCGGTCTAAATTCTCGTGTGTCAAACATGTTGACAGCAACGTTGGCTGCTGTTCCTTGCCGCTCCACTGCCCCGCTGTCCGGCTATTCTCGCTGCTGCCCATTGGTCAGCAATATCATTTATCATCAATTTCCATTTTTCAAATTTTACTGCGAGTGAAAACACGCATAGAGAACACTGGAAAGCGAGAGAGAGAGTGAGTGGGAAAATGTGGCAGAAACTCTGGCTCAGTTTTATGACCGCTGAGCGAACAAATGAATTGTGTCGTGTCCTGCCGCAGGTTGTGAATGATGATGGCTGTGTGTAGTTGTAGATCCCCATACTACTCTCAGTAGCAACTCCCTTACCCCCTTTCACAGTTGTTATAATTTTAATCTCATTGCTGTTGTGTGTTTTTCTCTCTATCCACAGACTTTGGCCGTGCTTAATCCCCTGCGCGGCACAGACCAACAAATACTCCAGGATACGGACATGGCTGGCCCATTGGTCTTTTGTCTCGCACTCGGCGGCATCCTGCTCCTGGTATGTAACACACTATATGCAACTCTTCCGCTTTCCTAATTGCATAATGCTTCCGTTTTTGATTTAACTCTTACGTTTGCGGATTACACAAATACGAGCACAACAAAAAACTGTAACCATCTTTTCTCTCCCACATCTCTTGCAGAGCGGTAAGGTTACCTTCTCGTATATCTACGGCATCGGAGTCATGGGCTGCATATTTTTCTACTGTCTGCTGTCGATGATGGTCACTCGCTCTCAAGTGACCTTTGGCGCTGTGGCCTCCGTGCTCGGCTATTGTTTGCTGCCCATGGTTGTGCTTTCTGGCATCAACATTTTAATCACCATTCAGTAAGTAATTGTTGACACAACTTCTCTAGCTTTTACGCCATTTCAACCACAGTCAACATCACCCACTCTAACCCCAAACCCCCGCCCCCGACCCTCGATCTGTATTTATGTTTTTAATTGAAAAGTTGCCAATGCATTGTGCGGAGCCGTAATTACAAACTTTGCCTAAGTCTGTCCAGCTGCGACTGCAGCACGTTCAACTACTAAACCTTCTCTTTTCCTTCGCTCTTTCTCTCTGCCTGTTTTGCTCTTTGTTGTTTAGACTTGGCTTTGATTGCGAACACAACTATAACAATTGTTGACAAATTAAATCCAAGTGTCCAGCATTGATTTAAATCTTGCAGCTCACACAAAAAAGCTCCTGCCAAAGGATTTGTTTTTCTTCGATTTGTGTCATCCAAAAAAGTCTTAAAGTCGATGTGCTGTGATTGAAGTCTGTAAATTGAGAAATTGATGTAGTAAGTTAAGATAAATAGGTTGAAGGAGTATATTGCTTCGTAGTTATAGGTTTCTTTATTGAAATTATTTATTATAACTAAAAAAATTCAATAATGTGCCCGAAAATAAATGAATTTCCTGGAAATCTAAATAGCTGACAAAAGTTCATTGCAAAAAGTCAATAACTTATTATTTCTGATAAAGCTTTCTTAGACTTCACAGTTCGTGCATATTCGATAAGGCTCATAAATAATATACTATTCTATTTAAATTACTTACGTAGAAAAGTTTTCAGTTAAATGACATTTAAACTTGTTTTTAAACTGTATAAAACTTGTGTAAAATGTTTAAAATATATTTAATGGCTTTAAAATGTCATGTTATTTATTTGCTTGTGAAACTGATTCGGGATCTGGAATTCCAAACAGTTTCATCTGTTGTTGTTTTTTGTCTGCAATCCTCCACATGCTCCATACATAACATTGGGGTGCTTCAATATTTCCATCACGTTTGCAAATCACGAGCATTTCAATCACGTTTTGAGGTTGCCACACAGTTGCATTTTTTTCCATCTGACGACTAACAGATGTGGCAACTTTGCTGAGCTTAAAATTTGTAGTTTTTCACACGTTTTTTTCGGGAGTTTTTAAAGTTACTCGTCATTTGTTCGTCCCTGTTTAACAATTTATTTATAGATGGTAATAAGTCCCTTCTATGCTTCCTGTTGTCGTTGCTCTGGCTTATCTTGTTCAAATATACATTTATATATAGTGCTCACATACGAGTGCGCTACACTTGTGTGGCATATAGGTTTTTAATTTTGTTGCAGCGGTGCATAAAAAATAGGCAACTTAATTTGCGCTTTTAGTGTACTCTGGGGCAACAATTTGGAGCGGCGCTCCAAGGGTCAAGCTCCGGCTCCGGTTCCGTGTCCGTGTCCAGTGCAAAAAAAAAAGCGTCGAAACGCTGCGCCGTTTAATTTTCGCGCCACTTTGGCAGAGAGAAGCGAGAGAAGGCCACACAGTAAATGATGGGAGACACTAAAAAGGGGGGCCAGCCGAGGCGGGGAGGTGTGCAGTTTGTGTGGAGTGGAGGTGCATGGGATACCCACAGTTGGCCACGTATTTTCCTTTTCAAATATGTGTTCAGCACTTGCCGGACCCGTGTGTGTGTGTGTGTGTAGTTTGGGTAGTTTGTTCGCTACGTTTTATTTTGCCTCTCTCTACTGCAGCTCCTGCTTCTTTATTTTGCCGGGCATCACGCAAATGTTGCGTGCACCACTCGAAAAAAAAAAAGAATTCGAAAATGTTTGACTGTGAGATACCCGCTATACAATGTAGGGGTATACTATATTAATATTAGCAATTGTGTGCTTTCAAAACGTCTAAGGCTATTGATAACAGAATATGTAACATTTACATCGCAGTCAACTGTTCAGCTAACAGTAAAGTCTAAAGCAAAATAACAGATCTGTTAGCAAAGTTCAAAATTTCAAAGGATCCGATCGTTGGTAAATTTTTAGAAATCATTTATGGAATCGTTATTAATTTTTTTATGTAAAATGAGCACTTTAGTTTTGTAATTGTGATTTTTTCTTTCAATTTAACAAAATAGAAAAATGATATGCATATAAAGATAACAATTTTGGTCAACAAATATATTTGTTGCTCTAGCTCTTATAGTCTCTGCGATGGGATGCTCTGTTTATAAGAACAGATAGAACGACGCTTGTAACATACGTTTCCTGTTGTTTATAACACCCTTTTACACCATGGGAAGTGGGTATAAAAAGAGGGAGGAACAGTCGCCCACAATCTCCGCACGTCCAACTCTATCGAGCCTTTTGGCCAGAACTCTGGCACGTCATAATTTCAACTGGCGCTGGCACGAAAAACAACTATTGCCGTAGCTTACTCGACACCAGCATCGTTTTGTCTGCCCTAACCCCTCCTCCGCCCCCTCTTCTCCTCCAACGCTACACTTGCTGCATGTATAAACTTTTTTTTACGGCTTTTTTTTTTTTTTTTTGGAATTGCTGGTGAAGCTGCCCAATTGCCATTTGGTTGGCTGTTTGCTTGCATTTTTTATTTGTTGGTTTTAAACGCCTGCACTTTGTGCTTGTTTCTGCATGTGTGCGAGTCTGCGAGTGTGTGCGTGTGTGTGTGTATCTATGTGAGTGCGATGTTCATATAGTAGTCGTAGTCAGACCCGTAGCCAGGCAAGTTTACAGTAAATATTTTTGCGATTTTTTTAGACAGACTTTTTAATTGAGTTTGTTTGGTGATGCAAAAGTGCACAAAAATTATACAGACAACAGTCGTTGTAGTTGCCAGTCCATGTCTGTGTGTGGGTGTGGGTTCAGAGGCGTGGCTGTGCGCCCACAGCATTGGTTTGATTGGTTTTAGGCAGCATTGGGCAGTCTGTTTAAGCCAAGCCAGAAATCACTTGACACAATCAACAGCAACAGCCACAGCGGACCGAAGAACGAAGAGTGCTGTGCGTACAAGGGAAATTTAAAGGGAAAGCATTTTTTTGGGGGTCAACTTTGGACAGTGAGGTTAGCAGAGGCTGCACATGAAAGCGAATTGGGCAACCGTTTTGGGACCAGGTGACAGCTGATCCGCTTCAACCACAAACAAGCAACAACAACAACGACAACGACAAAAAAAAAACTCTGTACAGAAAAGGCAATCCATTAAACTTAGTAACCGCATTTTGTGTGTATGTGTGTGTGTGTGTTGCGATTGTTGTTAGGCGACTTTGAATGTTTTAAAATTATTTATAGCTTGTGTGTGTATGGGATGGACATTTTAGCTTCCTCGCTCCGTAACTTAGAGAGCTTTGAGCTCTTCATGTATCATCAGGTATCAGGTATACATCAATCTTAATTACAATTGATTAAAATTCTTTGTGATTTAGTCACTGTTTAGCTGCGAGATCATTAATCGAGCTGGACAATGACTTTAAACTGTTTGACGCAGATGGTCTTTTATATTGATTAGAACTTTCTTTTTACGCAATTCCTCAAAGAGATTGAAGTTTCTTTTAGTAATTGTGCTCAAGCTGGATTTGAGTTGGGTTTGATTTACAATTTAATGTCACTTTGTGGTTCTTTAATTAGAATGTTGGATAAATAATTAGGAAAAGGCATGTGCAAAAGTTGATTAATGATTTAAGGAAGCTTTTGCGATTACTTTGTGTACTGACTAAGCTTTAATTGAAGTGATATTAAATGGCACAATTGTGTTTAAAAGGCTGCCTAAAACGGTAATGAAAATTTGGTAAACTAATAGTAATGAAATAATTGAAGAGGGAATGGGATCTGGGGAAATAGATTTATTTACATTATATTAAGTTTGTGTCTATGTACTGATCATTTAAATTTGTAAATGATTTATAAAATGTCTGGTTGAATATCCTGCTGCATTGTAAGTTGATACAACGTGATAAAGTTTAGTCATTGATAAAGATTACAAACTTGGAATCAGTTTTGCCGCATATTGAGCTTAGGCTGCGTTCTCATCTTGTTAAGCCCCCAATAAGCTGGCTGGTTGTGTAAGCCTCGATGCTCTGCTCGCATATTTCAATTTCCATTCTCTCGCTCTTTCTCCGTCTTCGTCTCCGTCTCTGGGTTGCACTTGATGCTTTGTAGTTGGACTGTGTTTGCACATCCTTTGCACATCGCCTGCTGTCTTTGTTTGCACTGTTCATTCATTCACAAAATACACACACACACACGCATACTCATACTCATACTCATACTCACACTCATACTCAGAGAGTCATGTGCAATTTTTTATGGCAAACACTCAGTCAGCCGTATACTCTTTCCAGCACAGCTCATGCATATGCATTGTTTATTGATTTTGAGTGCGGCGTTGCTTTACTTTGCACTTCTCTCTCTCAACTCAACTCATCTCATCTCATCTTATCTCTCGCTCATCTGCCCGCACTAGAGAAGAGCGCGCGCTCTTTCTAATTGTATTGTTGTAGTTTTTCATTTTGGTTCTCTTTTTTTTTGCTTTTTTTTTCCACCGCGTTATCTAGGGGCACACTCGGCCTAATTGTAAGCGGCATCGCCATACTTTGGTGCGCCATATCGGCATCGAAACTGTTCGCCACGGCATTCTCTATGGACCATCAACAGCTGCTGATTGCCTATCCGTGTGCGGTGCTCTATGGAGGATTTGCGTTGATTACCATTTACTAGGCTTGCGCCTGGGCCTGAGCCTGTGCCCGTGGCAACCACGTTCGTCGACTGGCAACTGGCTCTAGATATCCGTGTCTGTCTGTTACTCTCTCTCTCTTTTGCTCCGTGTGTGTGCTCTACAATATTGTGGCATGATTTTAATTGTCCTGTACACACACACACACACACACACACACACACACTCAGAGCCAGTTTGCCAGAGACACGATAATATTTTAAGAAAATAAGCGCCGATTGCAAATTTGTTTTTCATATATTTTTCAGCCTCGGCGCCGTGTAATAAATTTGATTGAGAAAAAATGTTAACAAATTGAAATTGCGTTTTTCACTTTGGCAGCCAACACAAATATCGACGGAATAACTATATATATACATATATATAAATAAATGTATACATGCATTACATACTATATACATATGTCTATAAACACGTATTGCAATTTCATGCAACTGTTTCCGTTTCCTGTGCTCCGTTTTTTTGATGGTTTACATTGGCATTATGTTTACATTATTGCACCCTGTAAGTGGTTCAATAAGAGGTATTCTCCATTAGCAATTTTCATATGATGAATTTATTTTTCAATAGTTTTTGTAAGTTCATTGTAATACTCTGTGAGTGGGAAATGGAGAGGTAGGTATGGATACATAAATTCTTAAAGATTTATTCATGCATTGCATTCAATAAATATTCTCTGTCCGCACATTTATAAAAAACGAAAATTTGTATAATGATTTTTTAATGTTGGTTGATTTACTATGGAAATGTACCACATTCATCCAATTATAATTCTTTTTTATAGTTTAAATTTTTAATGCACGAAACTTTCTTTTTACAGGATAGTTCAATAGCCAGCTCTGTAGCTGTCTGCAAAATATTTCTGCAGCGGTAAGTCCACCACTTTTATTATTAACTACAGGGTATCACAAGAGCTCTCAACTTGTTCTTCTTGACGCTCGTATATACACATTTATGTTGAAGAATGCAAAGTGTTAATTGAATTTGTTAATGACCAAAGTAAAAACGCAAATAAGGAAATAAGCTAGAAAAGCTTGCTCGACTTGTCGCTACCCTGTGGGAAAGTTTAATGCAGTACTGTATGTAGTTTCACATCTAAAGTTCATTGTGTATGCATTTAATATGTAAATGTTGAGCGTGACTGACTATAATTACATTTTTAATGTTGAGGACGTCTAAAGTAAATTGTGGTCTGCACTTCTTTATGCAGCGTGTAAGCTTATTCTAGGGTATGTTACAATGAAAGAAAAGGGTCCTGTCTGCGTGCCTCTGCTTACCATATGCAAATAATTCTGGCTTAGTCTGCGCCCCGGATTCGTGTCCTTGTCCTTGACGATGTCGTCGTCACATTTTCATATTACATAATTAGCGGCATTTCTTTTTTTTTTTTTGTGTTTTGTTTTTTGGGTTGCTTTCACTGCCCGTTGCCGTTGTCGCTCCTCGTCTGCATGAATAAATTGCAAAATGCGTAGCATACTTTTGTGCTTTGCGCTTTTTGATTTCCGTTTGTTGTCCCCTCCCCCGTCCCACACTTGGCCTGCTGCCTGTCCGTTGCCCGCTTATGCAAATTGTTGTAATTACTACAATTCGGTTGGAGCATTTTTATGGTCGCTTGAGAGGCAAAAAATATCTGAGAACGTGTGTCGCAAACAATGTTGCACGACGTAAAAATACCATGTCTAAATCGTAGTTTTCAATAAGATATATGTGTAGATAATTCAAATATTGGGGCAAAAGATAGAATTACATAAAATATGTGTTTATCACGAAAAAAAATAGTTGAATAATTATTTAGCGGTGTGAAAAAATTTAATTACAGTGCAAATACACTTTCTTCACTCTGCTCTTATTTGACTTCAATACATTTTCTTTGTGTTTACATAACAATCGCTATGAATCTTTGGGAATATCTATAAAAAAAATTAAAATATTAATTGAGTCTGGTTTAAGGTTCTGTTAATGTTAGGATATGTGCTAGTAATAGTAAGTAGAATAAATAATATGAATTAATGCCAAATTTATTTCACAAATGACAGACTAACAAACCAATAACAAAAGTTGCTCAGCAATAAAATAAAATATAGAACATAGATTTTCCTTTTAGCAATGGTTTTTCCTTGCCCTAGTGTATAATACCCTTTTTTTTGGGGCATTTTGAATGGGTACCAGGAATATAAAAAGAAAGAAATATATGCGGAAATATTTGTGTGCTAATTGCGTGGCGCGCGCGTATTTTGTAAGAGGAGTCGCATAAAGTGGAGGCAGAGCAGAGAATGAAGTGGGGGGGAGGGAGACGTCATCAAAGGCGGCAGCTCGCCATTAGCAGCATTAATAAACACTCGTTAGGCAGATGGGAGAAAGAGAGCGGAGTCTGCATCTCGAATGTGTTGCTGATAATTAGAATTAGCGCACAATTAAAGCGTCGAGCATATAGAGAGACAGAGAGAGAGAGAGAGAGTGAAGGAAAGATGAAATGGAGTAAGCAGGCTAAACTGGTTGGGATTTCTTTTCATACGGAGAGACGGGTAAGCTTATTAGCTGCGCTCAATTTTGAATTAATAAGCTGCTTGGACTTGGTAAAAAATTGTATGCCATAATGCTCCAAGCTGAAGCTGACGCCGAAGCTGAAGTTGAAGCTCAATGCCGTTCGCACAGAGCGTTAAACCAACAATAGCAACACCTGCGGACAAAAGCAGCTTAACAAAAAAAAAAAAAAGGGAATATTTCGCTCTCCGCTCCGTCAGCATCCGGATTTGGGGCGTGGCCTCAACAAGAGTTATTACATTTTTAGCTCTTTTCGCAGCTTACGCTCGACTGTTCGCTGCATTTTAATATAAATATGCAATATAAGTAAAGCGGCGCCAAAGCCACGGGAAACTGCTGCAAAGTGGCAGCTCGAAGGGAGCAGCATGGGCAGGGAAGAGAGAAGAGGGAGCTGGGTGCAAGCGGAGCGGAGCAGCTGCGTCTGAGTCGAAAGTGAAGGCGTTAATTACGCAGCCTTTTGCAATGGAAAACCTGACGCCATTATGGATAAATGACATGAGAGGGGGCAGAGAGAGAGAGAGAGAGAGAGAGGTGGGAACTTGCCGAGCAGCAGCAAAAACGCAACGTGCAATTGCCACATTTTTAATTAGCGCGCTTAAAAGCGCATTAAGTAGTCGAAGGGAGAAAAGCCCATTGAAAAACTGTCTGACTTTCTAGCTTAAAAGTGCGCCTCTATAGGCTAGTGTAAAGGTGTGTGTGTGCGAGTGTCAAGAGCTGGTTTATAACAAGCTGTAACAAGATTCATGCCGAGCACTCGAAAAGACCACTCAAAGTTTGCCTTGAAACTGGCAGAACACTCTATAGTTGTCCCAGCAATTCAATGTCAGGCTAATCATACATGTACAAATGAATGCGTACAAATAAGTGAGAAAGCTGTAGCCGAATGTGAAAATAATTAATAATAAATTCGCAATAGAAATAATTTATTTTGTTCACCATCCTTTTTTGCCAAGAATTTTTAGTGCCAACTTCAACTTTAAAGTGTGCATTCGAAATCATTCAAACTCGCCAAGGAAATTACTATCAAAGCTTGAAACAGGATTTAAATAGTTAATTTCAACACAAAAGAAAGCAACTCGTTTTCATATCGTTTTATAAAATAATAATAGTAGGAAAGGGAAAAAATAAAAGCCACAAAGAATAAGCGTGATAGCAAAAGATAATGCAGACTAAAGTACGTATTTATTACTGAAAAAAGCTCTGTCAGAAACCAAGTATTTATTTCATAACTCATTTATATATTTTTTGCTGCATGTGAACTTTGCACATTGATATAAAAAGTATGGACAAAAAAATAGCAAAAGAGTTCCTTTTATTTTATTTGGCATATAATTGAAAGAAAGCGAAACACAGATAACATAACTATATGTTTTTTGCTGGGTTAATTATTGTTTTGTTATCTCTTGTTTATTTATTACTATCAATAGCTACCACTCTTATATGTATATTCAATATGCACAAGCAATCGGTAATCAGCAAAGTGCTTATCACTATTTCGGACAAAAGAGAAAAGGAACATTTTTAAATAGTTTTTTTTTAACATTTTCTCATCATTTATTGACATGCTTTATTTAAAGTGCATAGCAATTTTGCTCTTTTGTGTTGCTATATTTGTGTACTATAGAAATATTAAATGTATGCTCGTTTGAATATATTGCAAATATCAAATCAATTACTTATTTATGAAATTAAAAGCACAGGCCAATTAGACATTTTAAAGCGAATTAAATAAATTTAAGGATCGTCAGATAATTAGATTTATTAAATATTATATCTGAAACTATATATAGTACTTAAGATAGCTCTCCTAACAAAAGCCTACTAAAAATTAATAGAATTTTTATATATATTAAACATATTGATTTAAGGAACTACTATATAAATATATAATTTCATTTACTATAGGATTTCGGTTGAAGCCAACAGAATTATATATGAGACTATCGCTAGTACTAACGATAGTATCGATAACTCTCATAACAAAAGCCTATTAAAATTTTCTAATTAATTAAACATATTAATTTTAGGAACTACTACAAATATATAAATCAAAATTTATTTAGCCAACAGAATTATATATGAGACTATCGATAGTACTAACGGTAGTATCGATTACTCGCCTAGCTCTTCTCCCTGCGGCGTACGCGCTTCAACAGGGTATAGCAGTTATAATGAGCGTAGAAGTCGACAGACCACAACTGCGGTTGCTATATGAGAGGCTGCAGCGCGCTGTCCCGTATTAAGTGGGTGGGTTTCAAGGGATATGCGGCAAAGGGAAGTGGAGTGTGGCGATGGTTCGCGTAGGTGCTTGCCGTATAGATTGAAATAAGCTGTCTGCTCGCGTTGACTTTTCAAAAGCCAGACACAAATTGCTGGCTAGCCTCATCTGCATTCATCATGCCACCGTGCTGCGCTCCAGGTTTGAGCGATTTGTTCGCTAAAAGCCGAATGTAACATTTATGGCTGTGCCTTTAAAGTGGCCACGGGGGCTTAGTGCAGTGATGAAGGTAACCAGCAGAGCTGAGCGCGTTGATTGCTGCGGACGCCGCTTGTTGCCCACTTCCGGTGTGGAGTGGGCCAGAGATATCAGAGATGTGGAGCAGCAGCAGCAGCTCTTGAGGGCATTTAAAGGTGGCGGCAGGTGAGCTGGCGAGAAGGACTCTCGACATATGCAAAACCAATTAGCCTGCAATTCGCAAGCAGACGCAGCGAGCGGGCGAGCAGCAGAACGGCAGGACGCCAGGACGTCAGGACAGCAACAGCAATAACAAAACAAAGCACTCGAATTAAGGAAAAGCTGAAGCTGGAGCTGGAGCTGACGCTGGCATTGGAGAATGTGCTAAGCATGTTTATTGTTTTTCACTTTTCATGCACTTCAATGAGCTCATCTCCCAGCTCCTACGTAGCCAGTGTGGCCAGTCCAGCCAGCTGCCTGTAGTTTATTGGGATGAGGCTGAGAGATCTGCTCAGAGAGTGAAGGGAAGGGAAGGGGAGCCCCCAAGTCGATTTCAACTGAACTGTAGATAATCCCCTGACAACAGCAGTTAACAGGCAACGATTACTTGGCAACAAGTCAATTACGAGTCCAGGACGCAGTCAAGGAGCAGATTGGGGGAGCTGGATGGGGGGGGGGGGGGTAGAGTCGAACAGCGCCTGGTTGCAGCGATAACGGCGTCTAACAACTAACACAAACTCGGCCGGGCCAACACAATAAATTCCATCGGTTCGCCCAGCTGCAGATCCCCTTAATGCGGCCAACTAATTGAGCGGGCCAACCGGTCGGATGTGGATGCGAGTGCCAGTTGAGAGAGTTGCGGATGTCGATGCGGATAGCGCGCGAATGCGGGTTACGGATTCGCTCGCAGTCTCCGACAGCAGAAGGCGACCTGGTGTAGTCTTATCGCCAACTGCAAATCGCATGTAATCTGCTGCTCACTCCCCAGCATACCCTAAATGGAAGGGTACAACAGCTAAGGCAGCAAAGTTGGAGGTGCAGTTATAGTTGTCAGCTATTGGGAATGAACTATTTGCCAACAAGTCTTAACTACTAAGTTTACCATTTATTTTATTTAATCAAAAATAGCAGTCGACCCTTGACAGTTTCCATTGAAAGAATTACCTTAATTAAATTGAAATTAATTTAATTAATTTAATGACAAATTAAAGATATTGAATTACAATTGAGTAAAATGAACAGTTAAGATGAATATTTTATGTGCAAATATAGTAAATACTTACAAAAAACAATTATCGAGGAAATTTAATAAATTGGAACAAGTAAATTTGAAATAAAATGCAGTTTAACTGAACGAACCCATAAATAATTATTGTGATTTTGCTTTCAATAATTAATTTGATAAACCACCTATGAGAAGAGAAATTCAATAAATGATTCCTTATTGCATGTGTTTCAATATGAAATTTCTCTACTCTTCAATCTCAAGACATATGTATATTTTACTTCCCTTTAAAGCAAAGAAATTAAATACCTAATGCAATGTCCATAATACACATTCTTAAGGGTATCGACACGTCGTCTACGTTTACCTAACTCTTGACTACTTGTTGAAATTACTTTAGTGATTTTTACAACATTTTTATTGCCTGTCGAATGGGGCCAAAAACTGGTCGAGAGATGTTCGAAATGTCCGAGTTTTTTGTTGGCCAAGATTTTGGCTGGCTTTGCGATTTCAGTTATGCGGTCTTTCGAATTCAATTAAAAAGACAACATAACATTTCTCTTGTTAGTTGCGACTTGCGACCTGCAATCGCCTGGCTGTGGCAACTGTAGATAAGCAAGGATAAGGGTACAAATGAGTTTTCTTCTCTGATTTTCTATTTTCCAATTTTTGTTTTTTTTTTGTTTTTTTTTTGCTGGTGTTTGCAGCCCAAAAGTTTGCAGCACGTGCTATAAATTTGGCTGGCAAATGGTACGAATCATTCAGGCGGCAAGCGACAAACAGACAGTGAAAAACAATGCGGCAAAATGGGTGAGAGTATAAGAGATTCAGTTAACAAGCAGCCGAGGTGGATGGGGGAAGAAAGAGCAACAGAGGGAGGGTGAGGGGAGTCTATAGCTCAAACGCTTGGCTGCATTTGCATATTTTGTTGCGAATTGTTGCTCGACTGGCTGCTAATAGGAAAATGCGACACAGACGACGGGCAGACAGAGCATCAGAGAGAGCAAGAGCGATAGATAGTGTGTGAGAGAGAGAGAGAAAGACTGTGTGTGTGTGTGTGTGTGTGTGTGTGATGGCACGTGTTGTTTTTGCATGTCTAATACGCTTTGAAGTCGCTTTGGCTGCTGCCTGCTGCCTGCTGCAAGGAAGTATGTATGTCAAATGCTTAATCAGCCGCACACACACAAACACAGGGCACACACATACATACAGACACACGCGCACACACACACAGGCAAACACAGCAAACGAGCGATGCATAAATATTTCAATAGCATACTTTTCGGCTACGTGCACAGTGAGGCAACTCTCCGATGCCATCCCTGAATTCTTTGTATTCGTATTCGTATTTGTATTTGCATTTATATTTGCATTCCCCTGCATGTGACTGTGTGTGTGTGTGTAACGGACACTCTACTGCATTTTATTTAACATTAATAATTGAAACGCTTTTTGCCAGCGCGCTGAAAGCGTCACGATTCCAAAGTCTGTGTCGGGATATGGTAAATCAGTTGAACCGATGTTGTCTGTTTTGCTGCACAGTTTCAGTCAGTTTCGGTCTGTGCCGATAGACCCCATTACAGGGCAGCATAATATGCCATGCTTAAGCTGCTAGATCATGTAGTTAGCTTTGCAATTGCTTTATGCTCACTTATGCACAACGCTTCCGCAAGCGGATGAAATTGTTGTGCAGCCAGCTTTGGGCCCGGTTTATTGGTTACCATCATAGCATAGTGCTTTGTATTACGTGAGCGAATGTTGTGTATTTGCTCTGAATTGGCTTTATTTATTGCCTACTCGCACTCGTATTTGTTTAAGGGCAGTTACCTGGGCATATGTTCAGTAGTGATTTGTTTTTACACTGGGGACATATTATGCATAATTATGCATTTGCTTTGATTTGATTATTTTGCTCCCAAAGGAATGTAAAAATAACACAAGTAAACAAATATGTTTTTTAATTATTTACTATTTATATATTTAGTACGAACTCTATCACTTTTATAATGCTGAGACATTAACTGCTAGTTTTTATTAATTTCCATAGTCATTTTTTATATTCTTGTTTTGCATAAACATTATTTATTGTTAGTGGTTGCAAATCGATGTACATTGGTACATATTACTTTTAATTTTTAGGCCTTTTAATAATATTCCTATAAAGATATATCCTTTAAAGCTCTAAAGAGGTAATTTATATGGTCTATATATTTAAATTTCTTTCAATTTACTTGGTGAGTTTCAATCGACTAATGTTGAGAGCCCTTTGCCAGACAATTTCCATTACGCTCTGCTTGAACTTGGTCTCCTTTATTCTGTTTTTACTTTGCGCACAATTTAATTAAATAAATTTTTGCGACACGAATTCATTTATCAGCAATCGTTGTGCCTATTTATATTTCTGTTTAAACTCGTGCTTCAAATTCTTCTGACAACTTTCCGTAATCATTCATAAATTTGCAGACGCGTAAACAATTAAATTATAGGGCCTGCCTTGCGAGTAGGTGGCGTCTTATGGATTTTCAGCACCCAAAAATAGAAAGAGATTTAAATGTAATATGCGTTTTACATAAATAATTATTCTGCACTCGCTTTGTAGGTGGCATCAATTACAAAGTAAACTTTTGTCGCTTAAAGTGTTGGATAAACTTGCTGCGACTATCGGGAAATTGATTGATATAGTAGATAGATGTGTAAATAAATATATCTATTGTGTGTAGAGGACAAATATATTTATTTACTCATTGCCGCATGTTACGTATACGCAGTGGCAAACAACTTTTAGCTGGTCTCAAAGTATTTCAAACTCATTTAGCTGAGCGTTGCGTGGGTTGTTGTCGTTGCTGTTGTTGATGGCGTTGGCTTGGCTTTTGCTGTAATTTCGTTGTCATTAAGTTGGCATTATAACAAAATGCCTTTTCAATCACTTTTGACTAAATGCAGTCGCTGCCACGCTAGAGTCATAGACTCCTTCCCACTCGTCGCTCCCCCCTCGTGTACCGCATCAAGGACGCGCGCTTCAATGAGTTTCGCCAAATTTTTCGACAAGGATAAGTAAACACAACAATGACGAAAACCGGGAAGCGGCGGCAGGACGAAAACAACTGAAGAAGCAACCGCAAAGTAACAAAGCATAAAAAGAACTTCAACAACTGAAAGGGAGGGAAAGGAATGCGTTCGGGAGTACAGTAAATTTCGAGCGTTTCGTCAATGTCACTGCGGCAACGTCGACCAAGGATCGAGAAGAGGACCAGGCCCAGGACAAAGACCAAGACGAGGCGGACTCAGTGCTCAGGGCTGAGGGCTGGGAATTGCCGTCTGCCCACGCATATCCTTTTGTATTTAAAATGTTTGCCTCGCCTGATGAACAGAACGCGAAACTTTTCTCTGTTTTCATTCTCGGTTTTCGTTTTTTATTTTGGTTTTCACTTTTTTGCCCACTCCGCTCGCTTTTTGTTGTTGTACTCTGCTCAACAATTTCATTATCTGCGTAGCGAGCAGTCAGCAGTCTATGAGGAGCTGAGTGAATAAAGCTGCTTCATCTTTGGATGGGCCAGTTGTGTGGCATGATGGGCCGACATGCCGCAAAGGCGCAAGCACAAGCAACTCTGCCAACCGAGCTAATTTTTATGGTTAAACTTTCTGAATGGAACAAGTATGAGTGCGAGTGTATGAGTGAGTGTGAGTGTGAATACTGTGTGCGCATAGGTGTTGTTAGAAGCTGAATGTGAGTGTTATATAAGCAGTCATATGCTAATATAATCTATGCATGTTGCTCATTTGCAAAGACGTGCAATATGTGTGGATAAATATATTTATTTATATTGGCGATTTTAAGTTTAAAATGAAACTTAAGCCGCATCTTCATGAAAGTAATTAAAAAATATATTTATTTATGTCAGCGATTGATGAACGATTGAAACTTACAACGCATTTTCATGGAAGTAATTAATAAATATATTTATTTATGTTGGCGATTTTAAGTTTAAAATGAAACTTAAAACGCATCTTCATGGAAGTAATTAATATTTGGATATTACTAATGACCATAACATAATATATTTACTGATAGGCTTTAAAAGTTAAAAAGCTAAACAAAAATGTATGTATTGGGATAAAATTATATAATAATATAAAAAGTATTTGTATTGTATATTTAAATGTATACAAAATTTTAAGTAATTTGAATGTGTGAATAAGCATGTTGTATGGTGTATGCATATGGAAATGCAAAAGGCTTTAAATGTATCAATATCAATTTTCTTTTTTTTTTTCGAGTTCTTGTATTGTTTTGTATATAGTATATAAACATATATTATTTTGTTGTATACATTTTTTATCTATATTAATCTCAGTGTTAGAAGCTTCTTAATTATTCCACTAGTTACTAACAATTGTTATTGTTTTATACTAAGTGAATTAAATGTTGATTGGATAGTGTACATTACGTGAAAATTTGTTTAACAGTGACATTTAATTACACATTGAAACTAATTGTAAATGTAAATCGCAAAGTGACAAAGGTTTTTGCTTTAAAAGCTTGTAACTTAAATGCATTAAATGTTATTGTACATTTCTGATACTTAACTAATTTTGCTATATTCAAATTTTTATGCAAAAGTTGCAATTAAATAACTTCGAAATCAAAAATATTTGTATTTTTTAAATTTATTTGCGCATTGCAGATAATTTCAGTCTTATTCATGATACCAAATATATATAGTTTTTTGTAATGTTAATAATTAATAATGTATGCACCTGTTGGGCAGCCTAAAATGAAAACGTCAACAATTAAAGTTGGTCAGTGCACTGCGATAATGCGGCGTTAAAACGCTTCCTGCGTGCTACTTGAAACAGGATACACGCGCTGCAGCAACAGCCACAACAACATCGGGAACAGGAGCAACAATGGGAAGGAACAACAAGAGCACAAAAACAGCTGGAGGCGCATTTGCATAGGCTTAATTTAAATTCCCTTAATCAGAAGAGGCACATCACAAAACAACAGCAACAACAACAGCCGAAACGGGAACAACCGCCGAGCCAGAACAAGAACAAGAACCAGAGCTGTAGCTGTAGCTGTAGAGCTGTGGATGTGGCCAAAAAGGACAATGAGCGACAGGACCCTTTTGCATACAAAACTAAGCAGAGCCAAGCGTAAGGAAGCAGGCCTAAAAACGGACAAAAATGGGGAAAAAAAATGAAAACGAGAGAAAATAAAGAAAAGGGTTCGCTTAACTTTGCCAAATAGCTGCAGGCGTTAAAAATCTGCGTAAAAGGACATATCGCCATCAAGCAAAACAATAACAACAACAACGAAACAAGCGAGTGAGAGAGAGAGAATTCTGCAGCGCCAGCTCGAAAAATAACAGAATCAAAAGGCTTTTGCGTATAAGTTGCAAATTAAGTTGCCCCCAAAAGCGGCAGCTAAAGACGCTAACGCTCTTGTCCTTGACGTCTGCTTATGATAACCATTTGGCCTTGCGGCAACACCAAACAACAACAACAACAACCAAACGAAACATACACAATACATGTGACAAGCCCTCCAAAAAACCCAGTCAACATATTTGAAAAGTACACATCAGTATTTGCGTATTAAGGAGTTCGCTTGTTAGTCGCTTGCAGTGCAGTCAGCAAAGGACTTTTATTGTCCTTGCTACACTGCAATAAAGTTGTGCATAATTTTAAAGAACTTAATTTATTTTTAGACATTGCAGTTGCACTTGCAAATCAAAAATATAGCTATGAATTTCTTAACATTTTATATTAATGTTCAGTTGAAAAGTTTTTTAGCTATTATTTGCTAATAAGCTATGTTTTCTTTTATAACTTCTCAGCTTTATACTCACTTGAACACTTTCGCACTTTCTGCAATGAATTTCATTTAAAATTGCTCCATGAGACACTTCAAATAAACAACAGCCGAAAACATTTCTAATGCTTAAAATTAGTATGTTAACTTAAAAGAAGTTTTGAGTTGATTTAAGTGAATATAATTAAGTGTGGATATTAAGCTAATTCGAAATCATGAGTGCAACTTTAAACATAAACTAAGCCAGTTTTAAACTGGTTTTTTATTTAATTCCATTTAAAACTTAAGAAATCAATTTCTTTTAATCAATTAGTTATTACAACTTCAACTTCAACTTTAATTTATTGAATTTCACAAGTTTTTTTTAGTCAAATTTCTTTACCATAAATTTAAACTAATGTGTTATTTTTGTAATATTATTTTTGTTAGGACATCCAAGTTTCGACTATGCAAATAGTTGGAGTTTTATGCTGACAATCCCATGTTATTTATTTTCTTTATTTGCTTTCCAAGCAGCTTACCAGTTTTCCTGCTCTCTGCCACAATATTTGTATCCCATGAGTGTGAGCGAAGGCTGCAACTTTGGCTTTATCTAGCAGGCAAAAGATGAAGCGGCCGTTAGCCTGCGCCCCAAATATCCTTTAATTGAGTGCACACTTATGCCAAACAGCGTCCATAACAGACACACACACACACACACACACACACACACAGCTGGCTGCAAGCGAGTCTTTTTGCTGGGAACTGAGCTGGGAGTGCTGACTGCTGCTTGCGCTGCCTTTTTATGCGCTTTTAGCGCCATTATCCTTTTACGATTATCGCCGCTAAAGCGAATTGACTGTTTGACGTTCAATTGAAATTTTGCATTAAAGCTCAATGGCTTAACCCCTTCAAATTATGCAATAACGTTCTCTCTCTTTCTCTCTCTCTCTACTTTCCATACAGTTGAGCCGGTTGTGACCCTGCCTGCGACCCAGTCTGAACTCCGGCTTTAAGCCAAAAGCTGCCAACTGGCAACTCAAAATGGCAGCTGAACTGAGTGGTTGGCTGGCTGAATGTGTGGGTGACGATGGTGGCAGCTTCCAATGCCACTGACAGTGGCAACCGAAACGGCAACGGCAATGGCAACGGCAAACGGCATCGAACGGCGGCCAATTAGTGCGCATTGCTCATACGCCACGTTTGTCATGGCAGCTGAGCGACCTACTCTCTTTCTCTCTGTGCATCTCTCTCTCATTCTCTAGCGGAAACGGAAGTTGTAAGGGGATTTTCAATTTGCAATTGAACTGATTTTTGGCTTGATTCTCATCGTCGTCGTCATCGGTTTGGTTTTTTTTTTGCCGCTGCTGCGCTCATTTTATGGCTGAGTTGGTTACTTGGCTGCGGTGCCGAGCTGAGCGCCGAGTGCGGAAATGTAATCATCGCAATGCCTCTGCCCCGCATCCCGCATCCCGCACACAGCTTATCGACAAAGTCAAACGTACAAATACGAATGCATTGCAACAAATATGCGAGTGTGTGTGTGTGAGTATACTTACATTTAATTTCCACTAATTGAATCGAAATCGATCTCTGCATTTTTGTTCGCTCCAGGGTTGACGTCGGTTTGGCAAATTTTCGGTGCGCTGCTCGCAAATTGTGGCATGCCTCTGCTGAGTAGCGTAACAGAGAGGGAGCGAGGCACAGCTAAGGCTAAAGCAAAAGCCAAAACTGCTGCTGCTGCTGCTGCTCTTTGAGCGCATTAACAAACTTTTCGTATAAATCAACGAATTTTGTCGACATTTGCCTGGCGTTGCGAAAATTATCGAACGAATTTGCCGAACATTGGCAAAAAAGGATTAAATACCTCTGACTTTTATGCTAACGGAAGGATGCGGTTGAAGCTGCCATGCTGCTAACAAAAAACAAAAATCAATTTGCAACGCTTGCTGCAGTTGCTACGAAAAGCTAATGAGCGGACGCATCGACTTCTGACTTAAAGATGGTTGAGCACTACTTTTTTGGTATCTTATTTTTATTATCCTTAGCTTGTTGCAAATACATTATAAATCTATTAATCTTTTATTATTTGATTGAATAAATAATACACAAAAATAATAATTTGACACAGTAATCATTTTCACAAGAAAGTTCTTGTAAGTTTTAGAATGATTTCTGGTTTGTATTGGTAAGATCTGTGATTGCGTTAAAGGGCATCTCTACCGTTCTCTGATTAACCGAGATACGCCAGTTATGGCCAAAAAACGAGTGTCCTTTTTCGAAAATAAGCTATATCTCGGTCATTCCATGTCGCATTTTCAAAGGACATGTATTGCTGGAATCGCAAGGACTAAATCTATTGATCTGCATCAAAAAAATATGGGGTCATCTAAGGATCAAACACTTGTAATTTTTTGGTCCAGAAATCATAGAGGAACATGCCGAAATCACAAATTCTAGGATATCTCGGGAACTACAAGGACGATTTGAATGTCCTTTGGCAGGATCATAGTCATAGCCAAGACGCGTCGTTTGACACAGGACTCGCAAGGATCAGACAGGATATGGCAGAGATAAACGCTATTTTTTGTTTAAAAAAATGTCCTTGTAACTTTGGTGTTTGCAGGATATTCGTCCTTTTTAGAATGTCAATCGGTTTGTATTGACTATAGCTATGCATGTGCCAAAGGACATTCCGATCGTCCTTCAAATGACCGAGATACGGCGGATTTTCCGACTTTTTGCCATTTTTCCTATGCAACCCCCTTAGAAAATTTTCAGTCGAATTTTTCAGATAAAATAAGCTATATCTCGGCCATATCTTGTCGCATTTTCAAAAGACATGTATTGCTGGAATCGCAAGGACCAACTCCACCGATCTGCATAAAAAAGTATGGGGTCATCTAAGGATCAAACACTTGTAATTTTTTGGCCCGGAAGTCTAAGCGGATCGTGTCGAGATCACAAATTCTAGAATATCTCGAGAACTACAAGGACGATTTGAATGTCCTTTGGCAGGATCATAGTCCTTCCAAATCCGCTTCGTTTCACATGTGACTCGTAAGGATCAGACAGGATATGGCCGAGATAAACGCTACTTTTTGTTTAAAAACATTTCCTTGTAACTTTGGTGTTTGCAGGATATTCGTCCTTTTTAGAACGTCAATCGGTTTGTATTGACTATAGCTATGCATGTGCCAAAGGACATTCCGATCGTCCTTCAAATGACCGAGATACGGCGGATTTTCCGACTTTTTTCCATTTTTCCTATGCAACCCCCTTAGAAAATTTTCAGTCGAATTTTTCAGATAAAAATAAGCTATATCTCGGCCATATCTTGTCGCATTTTCAAAGGACATGTATTGCTGGAATCGCAAGGACCAAGTCTATTGACCTGCATCAAAAAAGTATGTGGTCATCTAAGCATCAAACACTTGTAATATTTTGGACCAGAAATCTTAGAGGAACATTCCGAAATCACAAATTCTAGGATATCTCGGGAACTACAAGGACGATTTGAATGTCCTTGGGCAGGATCATAGTCATAGCCAAGACGCGTCGTTTGACACAGGACTCGCAAGGACCAGACAGGATATGGCCGAGATACACGCTATTTTTTGTTTAAAAAAATGTCCTTGTAACTTTGGTGTTTGCAGGATATTCGTCCTTTTTAGAATGTCAATCGGCTTGTATTGATTACAGCTACGCATGTGCCAAAGGACATTCCGATAGTCCTTCAAATAACCCAGATACGGCGGATTTTCCGACTTTTTTCCATTTTTCCTATGCAACCCCCTTAGAAAATTTTCAGTCGAATTTTTCAGAAAAAATTAGCTATATCTCGGCCATATCTTGTCGCATTTTCAAAAGACATGTATTGCTGGAATCGCAAGGACCAACTCTACCGATCGGCATCAAAAAAGTATGGGGTCATCTAAGGATGAAACACTTGTAATATTTTGGACCAGAAATCTTAGAGGAACATGCCGAAACCACAAATTCTAGGATATCTCGGGAACTACAAGGACGATTTGAATGTCCTTGGGCAGGATCATAGTCATAGCCAAGACGCGTCGTTTGACACAGGACTCGCAAGGATCAGACAGGATATGGAAGAGATAAACGCTATTTTTTGTTTAAAAAAATGTCCTTGTAACTTTGGTGTTTGCAGGATATTCGTCCTTTTTAGAATGTCAATCGGCTTGTATTGATTACAGCTACGCATGTGCCAAAGGACATTCCGATAGTCCTTCAAATAACCCAGATACGGCGGATTTTCCGACTTTTTTCCATTTTTCCTATGCAACCCCCTTAGAAAATTTTCAGTCGAATTTTTCAGAAAAAATTAGCTATATCTCGGCCATATCTTGTCGCATTTTCAAAAGACATGTATTGCTGGAATCGCAAGGACCAACTCTACCGATCGGCATCAAAAAAGTATGGGGTCATCTAAGGATGAAACACTTGTAATATTTTGGACCAGAAATCTTAGAGGAACATGCCGAAACCACAAATTCTAGGATATCTCGGGAACTACAAGGACGATTTGAATGTCCTTGGGCAGGATCATAGTCATAGCCAAGACGCGTCGTTTGACACAGGACTCGCAAGGATCAGACAGGATATGGAAGAGATAAACGCTATTTTTTGTTTAAAAAAATGTCCTTGTAATTTTGGTGTTTGCAGGATATTCGTCCTTTTTAGAATGTCAATCGGCTTGTATTGACTATAGCTATGCATGTGCCAAAGGACATTCCGATCGTCCTTCAAATGACCGAGATACGGCGGATTTTCCGACTTTTTGCCATTTTTCCTATGCAACCCCCTTAGAAAATTTTCAGTCGAATTTTTCAGATAAAATTAGCTATATCTCGGCCATATTCTGTTGCATTTTGAAAAGGTACATATTGCTGGAATCGCAAGGACTAAATCTATTGATCGGCATCAAAAAAGTATGGGGTCATCTAAGGATCAAACACTTGTAATTTTTTGGTCCGGAAATGCAGATTTTGCGCCTTTATGATATGCAATATTTATTTTGTTATAAAAACAGCAAAATTTCCTGAAATAGGCTACCTGGAGGTGCTGAAATACCAGGCAACCACAAAACAGCAGCAAGTGGAATTTCAATTTTTCAAATGTATATAAATTGTGCTCTTTAATGATATGCAACGTTTATTTTGTTGTCAAACTAGCAGAAAGATCCCTAGTAAACTGCTTTCTGGAGCAGCCGAAATCATTATTGTTTCGTCAAAAACACACTAAAAGTATATTAATATAGTTAAACATTTGCTAAGATTTCTGAGAACAACACATTTTGTCATCTATGAGATTAATTTTAGTTTCATCTACGCATATATAGCGACATTATCCTCCAGATCCTGTAGAGATTTGATTACAACATTGTGGAGCTGGTCAAGCTTCTCCTCAATGTGTGCCTTGCCGTCCTTGGGATTTAGGAACTTCATGGTGCCAAGATCGTAGAGCATTTGGGAGCAGCGTTCGCGGATGAGGCCCCACGTGACGTGAGCCTCTCGCCCAGCCGTATGCTCCACAGCCAGCAAGGAACACTTGTAGAACGCCATCATATTCTTCAGCATGCCCACGGTCTTATAGAAGGGACAGTAGCCATCGTAATCGCTGTACGAGTTCTGCTGCAGAAAATCATCCTTTAGCATTCGGGCCACCTCCAGCGTAATTTTGTCGGATTCATTGAGCGATGTTTTGCCCACCAGTTGCACAATTTCGGCCAGATCCTCCTCCTCTTGCAGCACCTGCTTAGCTAGTGCGCGCAGCTCCACAAACTCTGGGCTCTCCTGTTCGTAGTAGTTGTCGAGTGCTCGCATATACTTGGAATACGATTGCAGCCAGTTGACCGAGGGAAAGTGCTTGCGTTGCGCCAGCTTCTTGTCGAGACCCCAGAACACCTGGACAATGCTCAGCGTGGCCGAGGTGACGGGATCGGAGAAATCACCACCGGGTGGCGACACAGCGCCCACAATCGATACGGATCCCTCGCGATCCGGACTGCCCAGGCATTTGGTGAGGCCGGCACGCTCGTAGAAGGAGGCGAGTCGAGCACCCAGATAGGCGGGATAACCCGCATCGGCAGGCATCTCAGCGAGACGACCAGAGATTTCTCGCAACGCCTCAGCCCAACGGGAGGTGGAATCGGCCATCATGGAGACGTGGTAGCCCATGTCTCGGAAGTATTCGGATAGCGTGATGCCAGTGTAGATGGAAGCCTCACGAGCAGCGACAGGCATGTTGGAGGTGTTGGCCACCAGCGCTGTGCGCTTCATGATCGACTCCTGGACACCATTGATGTCGATGGTGAGCTCGGGAAAATCCCGCAGTACCTCTGACATCTCATTGCCGCGTTCGCCGCAGCCGACGTAGACGATGATGTCGGAATTCGAGTATTTGGACAGCGACTGTGAAGCACAAGAAGATTAACCAATTTATTCAGCTGTAATAGATCGAATTTTACCTGGGAGATGACAGTCTTGCCACAACCGAAGGCACCTGGGATGGCCGTGGTGCCGCCCTGGACGCAGGGAAAGAAGGCGTCGAGCACACGCTGACCAGTTAACAGCGGATTGACGCCGGGCAGCTTCTCGAGGACGGGACGACATTTGCGCACTGGCCAGATCTGCAGCATGGAGTGCCGGGTCACCTGCTCCTCGAACTCTGTTTCGATAACGACTTCCTCAACATTGTAATCGCCAGGTGGTGCAATCCAGGTGACTCTGCCCTGGGCACGAGGCGCCAGCATCAAGCGATGCTCCACCATGCTGTTCTCCTGCACATAGCCGTAGATGTCGCCGCCAGTGATGAGATCATCGATCTTTAGATTAGCCGGCACAAATGGATACTCAATGGTGCGCGACAGACTCTTCACATTGACTCCCTTGGGCACATAGATGGAGTTGGTTAGCTCGTTGATGGCGCGCAATGGTCGCTGGATGCCATCGAAGATGCTGCCCATGATGCCGGGACCCAGCTCCACGGAGAGGGGCTTGCCGGTCTGATAGACAGGGTCGCCCACACTGACGCCAGACGTCTCCTCGTACACCTGAATGGTGGCCATGTCGCCCTCCAGTCGAATGATCTCGCCCACCAGGTGAAAGTGTCCCACACGCACCAGCTCGTACATCGCAGAGCCGGCCATTTTCTCGGCATTGACCACAGGACCAGAGACGCCGAAGACACGTCCTTTTAGATAGTCAGGTTCTCCAGTTGGTTCAACTTTTTCCACTACCACTGTCACTGATCGTGACACTTTCGCATCAGCGATTTCTCGTATTTTGGGTGAAGATTCTGCGTCTTTCTCGGACGTGTTAATGGAAGTATCGCTAATGAAAGACGTGTTTGTGGTGACATCGGTTCGCAATAAGCGCTCCAAACCAATTTGAGACTTTTCATTAATAATAATCGATGGTTTAACCCCAAGTTGCGCTCTCTCTCCCACTTTCTTTTCTTTTTCGGTTTCCACAAGGTGCGCTCTCTTTAGCTTTTCCTTCTCCTTCTCCTTTTCTTTTTCATTTTCAGCAGGCTTGCAAGAATTCTTCTTTGGACACGAACAAAAGTTTCTTTCCATTTTGCGATTTGTAGATTTGATGTATCTTTTGGTTGACAACAACGAATAATTTAGCTTCACGAATTGATTGTGTTGTTTTCCTGTTATGGAATAAGTATGAATATATATTTACATTATTTGTCAGAATTTTTAAAATAATACCTGATTCTTTTGGGAGCAATACATAGAAAGTTTTGTTAGTCTAGAGTAGAGTTTTATCATCGATAGAGTTTTTCTCCATATTCAGTGCAAATTGTAAAAATATTACCTAATTCTTGAATGTGATTAATATTTGTTGCGGCATAGAAGAGTATCCTTTCTAATTATATTAAAACTTAGTTCCAAGCTTTGATTGTAATCCTGTAGGGAAAATTAGTTGAATTATACATATATAAATGCATTAATTTTTGATAAACAGAATTTTTAAATATTACCTGATTTGCAAATAAATAGTTCTCTATATCCAATCATTTCAATCTTGGTGGCCCGTGGTAAATAGCGATTAAATAACATTCTTATCTCCAGTTTCCTTCCTTGAAAACTCGTTGCTTATCGTCTTATTTATAAATTACTTTAAATACATTTATGATTATAACGAATTAACAAAATTATTGTGAGTTTCTTATAATTATCAGCTTTGTGATAGTGAGTTAAGAAATGATTACAATTATAAATTTAACAGTTTTCATTGTTAAACTGAAGTTAAGAAATGATTACAATTATAAATTTAACAGTTTTCATTGTCAAACTGAAGTTGTACAATAATAGTTTAATAACAATTGCTGATAATTGCAGTTTCTTAGTTTTGAGTAAAAGCTGGGAAAGCTTAAAGCTGGGAAATCAGTTTAGATGGATGCCACTCCAGTTCGGCTCCTTTTAATTAGTTTGTTTCGCCTTCCATACGAATTCCTCATTATCACATGATAATTACGTGCTGAATATTGACTCAAGTCGGGCATGAGACTTGACTTTAATTAATGCAGCTGCGGTCAGTCGAGAGTCTCGTGTCTGGGACGGGGAGATGGGAGGAAATACGTCGTCGACTTGGAGAAGTTTTGCGATTAGGGGAGGGGGAGAAATAGTGAAGAGCCATTTTGACTTTCAATTACATTAAATGTATTTGTTGTTTGCACTTTATTCGTACATTTAATATTTCATACTTTAAATATTTACATAAGTTTAACAAACAAACAAACAAACAAAGAGAAAATATGACTTTTTTTCACAAATAAACAAAAGAATTTCCATTCATTAAACAATAATACTATGCATGCATTTGTATTTGCGTATGTGTGTGCGTGTGTGTGTGCGTATGTGTGTGTGTATGGAAGTACATAGAAGGACGTTAGTAACGTTGTTGTTGCTGTTCTTTGAGCATGGCCATTTGGGGGTCGTTGGGAAGTTGGAGGAGTAGAAGGGCAAAGAAGTTTTTTGTATAGCAACCGCAGGCCGGAATGTTTTCAGCTCGCAGGCCATTTTAGAAGAGGAATGTTAACAATAATAGTATTTCATTTCAATTCTTTTCTTTTCTCGTTTTCTCTCGATGTTTTTGACTATCTTCTTTTCTTTTTTTTGTTGATTTTTTCTTGTTTTTTGTGGAATCTTCTTTTGTTGCACGGAATTATTTTTGACGGAACTGTACGCAGCAATATGAACGAGTTTTTGTTGTTGCCATATTTAAAAGTTAACTACATAACAATATAAGATTAGGGTGTAAAAGTACGGCCAATGCGCTCTAATCCTCCAGATTTCTGAAGGCCTGCTGCAAATCCTCATGCAGCTGCTCAAAGTCAGCCTTGATCTTGGCCTCACCATCCTTGACGGGATCCTAAAAAAGCATCAGAAATAAAGAATATATAATATCTATATTGTAGGAAACAGTATTTGTAGAGCTCACCTTGAACTTCATGGAGGACAGCTGGTACATAATGTTGCCCATTGCCTCACGGATGACGTTCCAGGTGATCTTGTTCTCGGACTGAGCCGTCGACTCCACAGAGTGACGGGCCATATCGTAGAAATCGATAATGTTCTTCAGCATGCCGACGGTCTTGTAGAAGGGGCAGAAACGATCGTACGACGAGTACGAGTTCTGTTGCAAGAAATCGTCCTTCAGCAGCTTGGCCACCTCGAGGGTGATCTTGTCGGTCTCAGCCAGCGACGCCTTGCCGACCAGCTGCACAATTTCGGACAGATCCTCCTCCTCCTGCAGGATCTCCTTGACCTTGGTACGCAGGGGCACAAACTCCTGGAAGTTCTTGTCATAGAAGTCATCCAAAGCACGCATGTACTTCGAGTACGAAATGAGCCAGTTGATGGAGGGGAAATGTTTGCGCTGGGCCAGTTTCTTGTCGAGACCCCAGAACACCTGGACAATACCCAGAGTGGCGGAGGTGACGGGATCAGAGAAATCACCACCGGGTGGCGACACAGCACCCACAATGGACACGGAACCCTCACGCTCGGGGTTACCCAAGCACTTGACACGGCCCGCACGCTCGTAGAAGGAGGCGAGACGGGCACCCAGATAGGCGGGATAGCCGGAATCGGCAGGCATTTCAGCGAGACGACCCGAGATTTCACGCAAGGCCTCGGCCCAACGGGAGGTGGAATCGGCCATCATGGAGACGTTGTAACCCATGTCACGGAAGTATTCGGACAGCGTGATGCCAGTGTAGATGGAAGCCTCACGAGCAGCGACAGGCATGTTGGAGGTGTTGGCCACCAGCGCGGTACGCTTCATGATGGACTCGGTGACGCCATCGATTTCCACAGACAGCTCGGGGAAATCACGCAACACCTCAGACATCTCGTTACCACGCTCGCCGCAACCGACGTAGATGATGACATCGGAGTTGGAGTACTTGGACAGGGCCTGCGAAAAGTGATTGCAGTGAGCGATTATTCGGATTAGGGGCGGGCATCGTGTTGACATACCTGGGAGATGACAGTCTTGCCACAACCGAAGGCACCGGGAATGGCGGTGGTGCCGCCCTGGACGCAGGGGAAGAGCGAGTCCAGCACACGCTGGCCAGTCAACAGGGGATGGTTGGCGGGCAGCTTCTCGGTGACGGGACGTGGCTGACGCACGGGCCACACTTGCAACATGGTGTGCTTGGTGATCTCGCCATCGAATTCCGTCTCGAGCACAACATCATCGACTTTGTAGTTGCCGGACGGGGCAATATAACGCACTGTGCCCTTGGCACGTGGGTTCACAATCATCTTGTGCTTGACCAGTGTGTTCTCGTGCACCAGACCATAGAGATCACCTCCGGTGATGTGGGAGCCGACCTTGACATTCAGGGGATTGAACTCCCAGCTGGCCACGCGCGACAAACTGGGCACATTCACACCCTTGGGGATGTAGATGGACTCGGTGAGCTCGTTGATGTCCTTCAATGGACGCTGGATACCGTCAAAGATGCTGCCCATGATACCGGGACCCAGCTCCACCGACAGAGGTTTGCCAGTGCGCAGCACGGGATCGCCGACAGTGACGCCGGAGGTTTCCTCGTACACCTGAATGGTGGCCATGTCGCCCTCCAGACGAATGATCTCGCCCACCAGCTCGTAGTAGCCGACGCGCACCAGCTCGTACATAGCGGAGCCGGACATGCACTCGGCGGTGACGACTAGATGAGGAGTGGGAGTAGTGAGGATGAAGTTAGCTGGATGTGGATGCGGACAGGTGGTGAAGGCTACTCACCAGGGCCAGAGACAGCGAAGACGCGGCCATATTTGGACTCACGCTCCTCGTCATCGAAACGCTTCAAGTTGGACATTTTGTTTTATATTTTGGCACTACAACTGCAAATAAGAGAGGTGAAAGAATTTAAGATTAATTTTAAATAGGTAATGTATCAGTGAAAACTTGCTTAGCTCGCTGTTTCTATGGTAGGAATTTATGAAAATGATCGAGATTACATCGATATATACAGTGAAAACCACTCTTTTTCTAATCAGGAACTAATTAAATAACTTTACACTAGATGTACAGTAAAAACTCCCTATGACCTTCTCATAGCAATTAAATAAAACAAACAAGATCACTTTACACTAGATAAACAGTGAAAACTCCCTTCGCAGACACGTCTCTGGGGTGGACGTTTCTATCACTTTTCGACGAAGAAGAAGCAGAAAAAAATTTCTTATCACTGTCAGCTGACAACAGTCTAATGGAAAGCGCACGCTGCTGGAAGAGTCTAATAGGATTTAGAAACTCCTTCATATAGGTAAAGCCACCAACTTTCAATCGAATTATACACAATTATTTATTATTTTTAGTTTTACTTTGCAACGTAATTTGATTTTTTTCACTACTCAGCCAAATTATGCTCGTTGAATGAATAAAAGTTAATAAGCAGAGCTTTTATTTCACGTGACAAAGCTTTGGGCAAGTTCGAAAAGCGATTTCCATGACATTGATAACTCTTAATTAAGGGAGCGACGACATAATAACTACGTTTAAAAATCTAAACTCTACCAGCCCAAATCAGTTTGCACAATAACTAATATTTTCTTTACTTCTTACTTTTTCTTCTTTACTTGATTTCGTCAAATTATGAGCAAAGAAAAAAATGCGGGCGATTCCAGTTTTTGTTATCTAGTTAAGAAGGGGGAGAGAGTAAGAGTTACAGAGCGAGAGAGCGTAAAATGAGCTGCGCTCAGCAAACTCTAAGAAACGTTCGCTTGCTCTCCCGCTCTCTCTGGTCGCGCTCTCATTTTCGAGTTCGAATATTTGACAATTGGGTTTTGACGTTGATCACAAGACTACTGTCATGCTGTCAGCTGACAAATGGAAAAATGCAGACCGAACTCTGCTTCTATAGCAGCCAACAAGTGCGCCTCCATATTGAATTTTGCATTCGTCGCCAGCTTCGTCTCCTCCCACAATGAAAGCGAATTAACGACAGAAAAAAAGGCTATTGTCAATTTGGGGGGTAAGATCACAAGACCCCCCCTTTGAGACACGGGGCGAGGCGCGCGAGCGGAAGGTCAGCTGACTGTGCAACTATTTTTTTTTCACACACAACAAATTATATGTTTTTTTTTTCGACATTTTTTCTCTGCGCACTCTTTGTTGTACAGTTGTTATGTGTTTTTTTTGTGGTCTGTTTGCTTTCGACTCTGCAGTGTTGCATTCATTATCTAATACGCATGCAAAATGCAAGCTTTTTTTCCATCTCGTTTTTATCACTTTCTTTTGCCGCTTTGGCTAATCAAGTCGTAAGCCTGCTTCGCATTTTTTTATGGTATTATTAAAAATTAAAACTGCTTCTAAATTACTTTTTTTTACGCTGTGTGTGCTTATGTGTGTGTGTGTTTGAGTTTTTTTTACTTGTTTGCTTTGGGGGCTTACGTTTCTATCTCTTGACGACGTTCCGCTTGCGAACGTTGCTGCTTTACTCCGACAGAACTAAAACCGACTGAGCACCAGCGCAAGCAAAGTTGTCGCTCGAACTTCGAAAAGTTCCAAGTCTGAGTATGTGTGTGTGTGTAGAAGTCACCATAGTAGCGGCGGCGATCCAACGATCTCAAGTACACACGCGTGGAAGCTTTCAACGGAAAGCTTTCGCTCGCTCGCAGCTTTGCATGCGAGTTGTGAGCTGCTGCTATCGATGCGTAACCAGCGGCATAAGCTTTCACAATCGAAGCGCAGCGCTGTTTAGGCGTTGCCAGAGCGCGTAATGTAGTGGAGTGCAAAAGAGAGCGAGAGAACGAGTAAGTAGTGCAAAGGGTTTTTTTAATTTGCATGCATAAATGGATTTGAGTCAAATACAAATTAGGCAGACTTCATACGAATTGGTACCATTGTTAATAAATATATTCACCAATTAAATACAGTATTTCGTTTAAGCAGTGGCTGAGATCAACTTGCACTGTCGCCATCTACCGAGTGTTGGCGCAAGCTGAACAATAATAAATGTGTCTTTAATAATAATCATAATTAGAGAGTATTTTGCAGTCGATTTAGAGTTGCTGATGTATGTCACTACCTAGTATTGTGAATATGTGATTAAGAAATACATATGTGGTATTCTTTAAGTAATGGATTATATCAACTTGCATTGGCGCCATCTGCCAAGTGACGACGCAAGCTGAGCAATAAGAATAATTCATGTTTAAAAAATACAACGGCTTTTCGGCAGTCGTTTAAGATTTGCTGCTGCTTTTCTTAAATACTTACATTCACTTGTGAATTATAAACATTAATGTACATTATTTACAAAGCAGTTGAGATCAGCTTGTGCTTGCGCCATCTAACGACTAATTGGGCAAGTTATAGTAATATTAATTGAAGTATTTCAATAATACAGAGTATTTTGAAGTCGTTTTAATGTTTTTCTCTTAACCAATTTCAGGGTGCACAATGAAATGCGAAATGAAATAGATTTTCTTTTGGCGTGTTTTTCGCAGTTTTTCTAACTGCCCGACGAACTGCGGCGGCAGCGGGCACAAGCAAAAAACTTTGATTAAAAATCACATTGTAAAAAGATATGCACATTGATATACATTGTCTTTGTTGTTGTTGTAGTTATTGTTTATATGCAGCTTTTTGTTTGTGTGCAACCAATCAGCAGCTTGGGATTGAGATTGGGATTGGGAAAAACCTGAACTCTAATTGGAAACAGAGCGAGAGCCGTGGCCAAAAGATTGATTCTGGTAAACACAAAAAGCAGATGAAAAATACATGGAAAATAAAAATCAAGAATAGAGAATTGTGATTGCAGTCAGCAAAAGGCAGAAGTGGCAAGTGGCAAGTACAACAGTAAACCATTGCTTACAAAGTAGTCAAACAGTCGATTCTCTAAAGAGCAATGCGAATGGTGAACGGTGAAGGGAGCCGAGGGAAGAGAGACGCGAGATGGGAGATGGGCTCTCTTGCATAACTTATAAATCGATGACGTTGGCATGCAGCTTATGCTGCAGCTGAGGAGCTCTCCTCTCGATTCGCAGCGGCGACATTTGCATAATAAGGCAAGCTGCACTCGGATCCCCCAACTGTCCATGGCCAGGATGAGATGCTTTAGCTGCTGCTGCTTCTGCTGCGCCAAACACTTGTCCACATCTTTGCTCAGCATTCATCCACATTCACATTCACACACAGCCATGTGCTCATCCGCATCCTTCGTTTCATCGTCTATTGGATGAGTGTCGGATTCTGTGTCAAAATGGCGCAGCAGCAGAAAAATCCTCGAGTGGCAACTGTAGAAGGCGAGTGTCGGCTGCTCGGGGAGTGGAGGGAGAGGAGAAGAGAGCTATGCTGCTGACAGTTGGACAAAATGACAGCTGAAATATGGCTGAAATATCAGGTATCTATGCAACTCTGGCAGAACGTTCCAACAGCTGACTTCTTGCCACTTCAAGCACGATAGATTTGCAGCCTTGTGGCAAGACTCTAATGCGTAGATGCTCCAGCGAAAACAGTTCCAAATGCTTGGCTTGAGGCTTGATTTTGTTGGCGGAATTCATGATTTTTAATATTCCTTTGATTAATTGGGATTGTTTTTGAAGTTTCTATTAAGTACAATATTCAGAAGTCTCCGGCTTATATTGATAATTCGTTAAGATTATAAATCTCGGCGATTATTTTTAATTAATTCCGGAATACACTTTTAGGAATCAAAGTTATAGGTATTTTAACAAAAATGTCAAGAAAATATTGTTTATTTGTGTTTTTAAATATAGAGGTATTAGTTAGCAATTTTTGGTTCAAATCTGTCAAGATGCTGATAATACTTGAATATGTCCTGATTTCATTAAAATTATCTTGGATTAAAGCACTACAAATTCGAATCCTTAACATAATACAATCTTCAAAATCGCAGAAATTCCTTACTTTGGAATCGATTTAAACAAAAGATTTTTTACTTTGTTTAAGTAGAATGTAATCATATTTTTCATTCTACACGTATCTATCAAAATTTATTGCATAGCAACATTACAACATTAAAGTAGTGCAAAATTTAAAACCAATTCCATTCTTTGAATTTGAAAAGTTGATCTGCACATTGTTTAACTCACGATTTCTGTGCTCATCAACTTGCCACAATATGTGGCATGCATTGTTTCATTTTTGGTTTTTAATTTCAGTTCATTCATTGTGCAGTCCTGCTTTGGACTTGGTTTATTTGCCGCGTTGATTGTATTAGCTTGCCCTTGGCGATCCTGCCACAATATGTGGCAGCCAGTGGCTGCAATTCGAATACATTAAGTCATAACTTCATTTGGCTATTCGTTCATTCATTCGTTTAGTTTACACTGCTCCTCCTTGCTCCCTCTCTAGCTGCTCGCGTGGCCCCATCAATAAATTCATTTGCACTTGTTTCAGACTCACAGATATACGCTGAGTGGTGGAGGGGCGAATGGTGCAAGGGGCACGGGACAAGGGGCAGGATGCACCCTGACGTGGGCTAATCTTGTTGCGCATTCCCATAATTTTCAATTTACATGCGGCCAACGATAACCCCAAGCGATGTTGTTGATGCCGATGGCGTTGCCACCGAAGCCGGAGCTAAAACTGAAGCTGGAGCTGGAGCATTGTCTGCCTCCTTGCTCGTCCTTATCCCTCTGACGTTATATTGGTCACTATAAATTAAGTGCAATGGCCGAGTGTCGTCCATGTGTGTATGTTGTGTGCTGTCCATTGGCATCCATTCGCTTGATTATAGCCATGCCTTTGCCTTTGCCGTTGCTGTTGCTGTTGCTTCTGCCCCTGCCCCATTTGTGTCCCACCGTGCCTCGCATTGCAGTTGCATTAGCTTGTTATTGTTGGTCCATTGGGGCAGCTGCCGTCGCCGTTGCAGTTGGGCTACCTAAGTGCAACATTTACATTTGCGCTATCATTTGCCATTGTGCCACAGCGGCTGCCTAATCATTGACACATTCATTGATGCATCGGGCTGTGGCGCCGCGTGTGGCATATTTACGAGGCCGATGCTAATTGGTTAAAGCAGACGACAGACGACAGTCGACAGTCTCTGTAGTCGGTTGCTGCCTAACCATTTTGCCTATCTGATTTGCCACACAGTTGCCAAGCTTTAATCATTAATTGTCTATTTTAATTAAACAGAATTCACTTAATATGCAGTTGGCAAGCTCAACAAACAATTTGCAAAAAGTGCACAGCATAAAAATGGCACGAGAAATAAAAGGGATTTAATGTTAAGTCGAAGCTTTGATGCTCTTATGAATTAATTACTAATTAAATAATCATTTTTATTATGAAGCATTTTTTCAAACAGATATTAGTTAAAATATATTTGAAGTTAAATCATTAAAGTTTAAATTTAATTTTCATGATTTTCGTGTGCTCCTAATTTTTAGTTAAACATACAGTAAATAGTGCGTCGTGTACTGAGCATTATTATTAAAATTTTAATGTTATAAAAACAATTTAGTAAATTATGCATAAGACTTCATTAATTTTGTAGTTTAAGGTTAATACAGAAGAATGATTTAGTTCTTCAAATAACAATTTTAGTTTCACTTAATTTCTCGCAATAAAATTATTTCAGAACGTTTGCATTTAATGCACTAGATGAAAACAAATTTTGAATACGTATCTCATAATTCCTAATAATTCTGAATATCAAGTCTCAATTTTCGAAATTTGTACTTGCAAAATATTTGGAGTATCAGCTTTTTTATCTTACAGATTAGTTTGCTGTAAAGCAGATGGGCAGACGGCCACATGGACTCGTTGGACTCGTTGGAGAATCGAGTCAGCTCTTTCAATGCATTGCACATTGCGTTACTTAATTACAATACACTCTGCAAGGCTATGGAAAAGACAAGCGAGACAATATGCCGGGCTTAAGCCTTGCCAAAGAGCAGCCAGGACACCACAAACAACAACAGTTGCAGCAGCAACATCATCATCAGCAAAAGCTGCAGCAGCAGCAGCAACTTCTATCCCCGAAAACAATAAACTTTTGCATGCACACACACATATGCACATTCACTGAGGATTAAACTAATTTGCAAGAACATTGAAAATCCTTTAAAACTGCTGCAGTGGTGCCAAGCCGCAGCCAGGAGCAACAGCAGTAGCATACTCAAATCCTGCCACAGACGAAGGTCATGTTGCAGTGGCAACAATGATGCCTCAACTGACTCGTAGTCGGGCATGTGCAGCACTTGTTAAGTGAACCAGTTGGTTATGAGTGCTTGCGAACCAGTTCCAAATCCGTAAGCTAAACACAACAAATTTAAAAAGTAAATATACACAGAAATATGCATAGTAAGTGTGACCCGGAATTTAAAAGCTTAGCTTTTGTTCTCTCCTAATGGAGTTTCTAAGTGTTCCTAAAAGTATGCTGCAAATATTGTGCCAACAATCAAGGGCTTTTGGTTCTTTTTTATATATGCTGCACTTATTATTGTTAAATGAAACATCACTCACATGCAAATAGAAGTTTCTAAGTGAAATTGTTGTATTGATTCTGAAGTGGTACTGGGCTCTAGCTTTCGTTTTAAGTGTGTTTGCCGACCTGCAATTAAACGGTAAGTAGAATAAGTACAGGAAATCTGCTCGACAGCCATTTTTCAGTCACGCTAACGGCAGAATTTTCTTTTTGGTGCTGCCTAAAAGAAAGCTTTGTTTAATATTAAGCAATATATGTATTTATACATTGGTGGAATCTTTTAATGACATTTGTACATAAACGGACGTATGTATAGGTGAGACGAGATTACAGAATACATTTTACTATTTATAACTATTTAGAATTATTGGCAATTATTTACAGTCTTTTCAGCTTTCGAAGAGGTTGTGGAACAATATATTGTATTTAATTCAGCTGTTGTCTTAAAGTATGCCATGATGATTTTATATCAAATAGCAAACTGTTTTTATTAAAGGCATTCCTTAAAATATTTCTTAATTAAATTTCCAATAATGTGTTATTAGCTGTATGGATTTGTCACTTAATAAATTAAAAAAAACAACCCTAAGAGACTATATGTAAGAATAATTTCATAATATGCTTTGAACTTTTCCATATATGCATATATATTTTTTTGAACCAGCTTTCTATTACCAATGAATCAACTTATTTTAAATTTCCAAGCTAATTTTAATCAATAAATCTTAAGTAAATTGAAATATTTAGAAAATGAAAAACTAAACGTAGTGCTAAAAGAATCGTTTCTTTTTTTTGTTTACTGGTTCCAGCTTGCGCAGCACATTGAATTACATCCATGTGTGCGAGTATGTGAGTGTGTGTGTGTGTGTGTTGGGGGATTGTTGCTCTTGCTGCTACTATATTGCGCATTTCAACTTAACTGAATTATTAGCCGAGTTATGTGAATTATGATCTCTTAGTGCTGATACCAAGCATGGCCACTCACTGGCTGTTGTTGTTGTTGTTGCTGGTACCTGCACTTAGACATCACCTTCAGCTTGGTTGGGCTGCAGTCGCTTCGCATCCCCCAGACTGTTGTGCCCTTCCCCCCCTTCGACGTCGAGCACTTTCGTTAATGCATTTGCCCACTGGCCATGTGGGAGATTGTTTTGTTGTTTTTGTTGCTGTTGCTGTTGCTGGCGAGGCAATTTCAAAACAATAACAACAAGCGAATTGTGAAGGGGCATGAACTGTTGACTGCTCACCTGGTTTACCTGAGTCTCCATGTCTGCAGACACAGATAGAAAACTTGCAACACACACATGGCCAAGTTGGTCGTCGCATATTAAACAAAAACACTTTTCAATGCCTGACTGCAGCAGGAGGGCTGGAAAGAGGATCAGAGGGGTTGAGGCCAAGTTTCGTTACGAGTCTGGCAAGCCTTTGGCTTTTGTTATATTCATGATGTTGTTATTGCTTTTGTATTGTGTCGTTGCGGCTGCCACAAGTCCCAGCAGATTGCAACGTTGCCTCAGCTTCGGCTTCACCATCGGCTTTAGCAATAATAGAAAACTGAAGCTAGACAAAAAGATATGGAACAGTTTTGTCGTCATCTTGATGCCCCTCAGATTGAGCCAGTCTGCACTGGGGGATGAGGGAGGAGGAATGCTGTGTCGCATGGACGAGGATGATTTATGACGCAGCTCGAAAGGATTAGCATATGAAACCAAACAAAGATGTTTGTCCTTTCCATCCACACTCAGCGCTCTGGCTAAAATCGAACCGGAAATGGCTTAAGCAAACACACGCACACACACGCAAACACACGCAAACACACACGCACACACACGCACACACAGGCTCACAATAAGGCCAAAGTGTGCGTTAAGCGATTTACGGACTTGCCAAGGACGCACAGCAAAGGATAACCAGCATCGGAGCTGAAGTGAGGCGAAAGGGAGGCAAACGAGCTGCAGCATGCGTAATTAACCTTTGACACGGCCCACTCTATGCGTGTATGTGTGGGTGTGTGTGTGTGTGTGGTCTACGCATTTCTCTATCGTTCTCTCTCTCTCTCTCTCTCTCTCTGCGGCACATTCATATTTCATTTGTCCGTCCAGCTCCTTTGGCAATTAGGACAATGCAGGTGGCGACGTCGACGTCGACGTCAAAGCCAGTGTCTGCCAATTGAGTTTTGAACTGTGCAATATGCTAAGACTTGAATTTTGTGCCCCAAATCAGGTTGTATTTTGGAATGGAGCTATGTTGGTAATTGAGCAGTATTGCGCAAAATGATAAGGCCAGCTTTATCGCCGTATAGCTGTTGTGGATCGAAAATACGTTGCAATATTTTGCCATTTTTTTCATAAATTGATTTAAGGCTCTCCAATTTTTGACTTTGTAGCATGTTTTTTGACCGTTTCTTTTGATATTTTATATTATTTTCACAAAATGAAGTTTAGAGGTTTTGATAAACTAAAATCAGTGCATTGAATCAACTCAATAAATGAAGAATTCATTAATTAAATTACAGCAAGCCAAATGTTATCACAAGTAGAAGTGATATTATGAAATTATTTAGCAGGGATTGCAAGTAAGATTTAACATATAAATCTGAACAAACATTAATGGGAGAGCGAGGTGATTTAAAATACACCAAAACTACTTTCTTTATATAAGATTAATTTTACTTTCTTGTTGTTGAAATTGGCGTTTTCTACAACAGCAATTCAATAAAAATGTATAATTCAGAGCCACACAGCAGTTACAGCTACAGCTACGGCTAAATATAGCAAACAACTCTTGATTACTGGGTGTGTTTTGTGTGTTTTATTGCGAGAAATAGTTAAGAAAAAGTATCGAGATAATTGAGTAGTAACTGCTGCTTGGACATCCTTGCGCCGTATCCTTTAATGATGTCCATGATCATGTTCGCTGCTCTTCTTTTGCGACTTGTGCCACTTTTTCTTGTGCTCCTCGCCGCCCTTTTTGCCGTGCTCCTTTTTGTGGCCCCATTTCTTTTCCTCGTCGTGCTTCTTTTTGTGGCCCTTGTGGCCCTTTTTCTTGTGTCCCTTTTTGCTGTGTCCCTTTTTGCCGTAGTGCTCCTCGTGGCCGCCCTTCTTGTGCTCGCCCTTTTTGTAGCTGCTGCCCTTTTTGTGCTTCTTGCCCTCCTCGAAGGCGCCGTGCTTCTCCTCTCCGCCCTCGTCGTGATCCTCGTCGTAGTACTTTTTCTCCTTTTTGTCCTCGTTCAGCTTGTGCACGTTGTGCTTGCCCTTGATGGAGTGTCCTTTCTTGTAGGAGCCATGATCCTCGAATTCGCTGCCCTTCTCCCCCTTCTCGCCCTTCTTCTTCTTCTTGTGATGACTCTCCGCATGCTTGTGCTTCTTCTCGTGCCCCTCCTCCTCGCCATGCTCGCCCTTCTTGCCCTCCTTGTCGTGATGTCCTTTCTCGCCCTTCTCGTGCGATTCGCCCTTCTTGTGACCCTTTTTGCTCTCGCCGCCATGCTTCTTGTAGTGCTCGCTGTGCTTTTTCTCACCCTCCTCCTCCTCGCCCTCCTCCTCGTGCGCCTCCTCGTGCTTCTTCGAGGCGGCCGTCTCCAAGTCGGCCAGCGCATCATCGAAATGGGCGTGAAAAGCAGCCGCATCCGCAGTGCCCAGCGGCTCGCCAATGACCATGGCGTCGTCCTGGGCGTAGAGTGGCAGTGTGGCGGCCATTGTGAGTGTGGCTGCCCCAGTTGCCGCTAGCGTTGCCAGGCACAGCAGTTGCCAGGGTATCGCCATGGCGTCGTCGTTCGTTATCCTTTAAAGCGTTATCCTTTGAGTTGCTGCTGCTGTTGGTGATGCTGCCACGCCCTGCTGTTGTCGTTGTCTGCTAAACTGCTTTGCGGCTACCTTTGCCTTTTATATGGTATGATTCCTCACTCTCTCTCTCTCTCTCTCCCTGGGGCCACGCCTCGCTGGAGGCCAGTTATTGCCGCTGAGCTTCGCTGCTGCTCTGCGGCTGATTTGGCAACATTTCTTTGTGGCCCCCTCAACGACAGTCGTCGCCTAAGTGCATAACGCTGTTCCAAACTCAAAGAAGCAACACACAACACAACAGCGGCAAGAGAAATGAAAAAAAAAAAACCCTTCCAACAAATGGTCAACTTCTTGCGGTTTTTGCTATGGTTTCTCGTGCTGCCTGCCACTTTTTGCTGCTCAGTAACAAGCGACTTCTGTTACGTGCGCATTGCAAAAGCATTTCTGCAAATGACCAAAACATTCAAGCAACCAAACAACGAGATAACCAACAACCAAACAATCGGACAACCAGACAATTCAAACCAACAACCAGCATCATCGATTAACCAGAGCATGAACAGCGTCAGCTGCTCTTACTTACGCTTATTATTTAGTTGAGTCACTTTTTAATTAATTAAATGTGGTTACATTGCTGAAAATGTATCAACCAGAGCGGGAAACATAATATTTAGATTTATTAGTGAAACGTCAAAATGTTTGCTTAAATTCAATTATTCAAGCAAGATCAAATGATATAAATAACATTAATATTATTAATATTACTTATTCAAATTTAATTATTTAAATTTTCAAAGAAAATACTGCTAATAACTCAACAGGAGAAAATCGAAGTCAACTTATTGAAAGCTGCTGACAGTTTAATATCTTACACTGCTTACTTCCAATGTATACGAAGATCAAGCAGAGTTATCAATCAACGTCGTAATATTGCACTGCTTATTATAGCACACAAAGACTCGAAGCAGTGCAATGCAGACAAAAAGTTTGTATTTAGATTGTTAGACACTGTCTTCTATAGAATCGAAAATAACTAAAATAACATAATTTTTCGTGATAAAATAATAATTATTCAATTAGCTTAAACAGAAATTAGCACGATAATTGGATGCTATATAACAGTTTCACCAAACGGTTAAACACACAGATTTATGCATAGTTTTTGTCTAAAGGCTCTCTCTCTTTCTCTGCAACAAAATAGAAGGCAATTAAACTAGCATTTATACAATCTGAAATATGGCTAAATCGTTATTATGCAAACCAAAAATATGGCATATTTGCTGCCGTTCTCGATTTATACTTCTAATCAATTTTCCGATAAATTCATGCATTGTTTGCTGGCAATTAAAATTAGCACCCCAAACTAGATTGAATATGAAACATTCTGGAATTATAGAAGGTAACAAAATAAATCAATTTAGTTAAATTAAGTGCAATCTTGTTGCAGCTTAAATGCACACTTGAAGCTGTCTATAAATACTCGTCCATTGATTGATATGCTCCACAGAACCAAGCACAAGTTTCTGAGCGTCTAGAGAGAGAGCAAAGGAAACAGAACGTTGCTATCGCCCTGAAAGTGATCCATCAAAGCGTATTAAAGATTTGCGACACAACTTTTCATCGCCGGAAAAGCAACAAATTTGCTGCGGAAAAGTACAAGAAACAGCAACAGAAAAAGCAAAAGCAAAAAGAAGGAACAACTTTTTGCTGGCGTTGTTAATCTTTACATTTCGTTGGCTGTCGTCTCGGTGGCTTTTTTGGTATTTATGCGGCAGGCACGAGACTATAAAGCCCTCGCAGGGAGTTATAAATACACGCTTTAAAGCAATTTACCATAGAGGGAGAAACAGTTGCCCCAGCGTCAGGCAGAGTTGAGGAGAGGGGCTGCAATTACAGGTGAAGGAAATGCATTTTAAATGTCGAGGAAAAGGCGTAAATAACACGTTAATGTTTAACATGCATACGCTTTGCGGCAGCCGAGCAATGCGTTGCCTTAATTTATGTGTCGCGGCCAGGTCAAAGCGATTTGGGCCATGCCCCAGTCGCCCACTTGCCCACTTGCCCCCCGCCTCCATTTCTCACATTCTCGCTTAATTCTCGCATTTTGCTTTCGAGGGCGACGCGATTCGATTCGATTTTCAGCGGGCGACTGCAAAAGTTTGACAGCCACTTGGCACCTTGCAACTTTTGGCCCTGCCACTTGCTTGCTGCATGCCACCAAAGCGTGCACAAAGACACACACAAACACACACACACTCACACACATACACGCTGCGCACTCTTATACCTATGCAAGCATAGAAAGTTCAGTAGTTGGCCAAAAGTCACTTGGCATGCATATAAATTGTCAGCCATTAAATTTGCATTGACATTTTGGCCATGCAGCTTCGCTTCCCCTCCACCAACTTCAGCCCCCCCTTCACACTCTTTTTCCATTCAAGGCCCCCCGCCCAACTTTGGGTTTAGTTTTTAGCCTGGTGATTTATTTGCCCGCTCTTTGATTGCATGGCCCGTTGTAGCATCGAGAGCAGCCATCGGCTTGTTTGCCATGTTTTGCTGCTTGTTTTTATTGAATTTGTTGAATTAATTTGGCAGCATCATCAGCATCATCATCATCATCATCTTTCGATGAAGCAAAAAGACGGCAACAAAAATATACAAAAATAAAAAAAGAATTGGCCAACGTTGATTAAACTCAGCGTTGGTTGGTTGGCATTGACAGCCTGGCAGAGTCGAGGACCCGGCCAACAGCGGTCACCACTCCACCTTTTTATTCACCTCCCTCCCGGCTTCAAATCGAAGTTTTGTTCGTGTCCCCCCGCCCCGCAGGAGGACATCTTTTCAGCTGTCCTGTCCTTGTCCCCGTCCAGACTGTTCGCCAGCAATTAGCCTAATACCAAGGCCGTGCTCTGTTGGCTTTTAGCCTTATTGAGTCGCCACAGCGGCATTGATGTCGTTACCGTTGCCGCCATCGTTGCCGTTGTCGTTGCCTTTGACTGGACACTGCCACTCGACTGTCTTTCATAATCAAAAGGCGGCTGCCTCATCAATGCAAATGACGTGAAACATGGCAAACTTGGGCGACTCCTTCTGCAACTTTTTTGTTACAAGATTTATGTAATAATTACTAAGCACAAGATTTTTACGTGCAGAAATGCGGTAGAGAGAGGAATCAATAAATTACAGTTGCGCTGAAAAAAGTTTTTGTAACCGCAACGATCGATTAATAAATCGCTGAAGTTGTGAGGAAATCGACTGCTTACTTTTAATGGTGAGACAATAGCACTGCTTGCAAAAGTAGACTTCATCATATCATTCAGCTTTTGTCAGCTTCTATAAGTGCATAGCTAAATTTCTAATCAAGACTTTTAATGAAAGTAATATTTCTCCCTTGCAATATTTCAATGTTTACTTTAATAACAGTAAATTGTGAAGAAAAATATAGTCTTTAGTTTGTCACATTGAATTTCAACAGCTTCGAACTGTAAGTAAGGCAAAAATTTTAAGCTGCTTGCGCAAGGGACCTTTTGAATTATTTCCGCTGACTGTTTAAAGCCGCTCGAAGGACTCATTGCCCATTTTGGCAGTTGAAAGACATTTGCCGTTGAATGGAACTTAAGTTGCAAGCGCCACCATTACCGTTAAGTATTATTTACCAGCAAAATGCTGCCCCAACCTGCAACAGCAACAGCACCTGCAACTGCGACTGTAACTGCCAACTGTAACTGCAACTGGCTTCGAGCTTAAGTTGTTTCATAAAGCTGGGCAACTACCAGCATTTTGTAAGAGCCACCCTCGCTTATGGCCCGCTTTATTTATGGCAATGTTTTGACAAGCTTTAAAGTATACGCAAAAAAAGCACACTGCAGCAAAATCAGTTGAACTTTGATCGCACTTGCAATGCATCGTCGTCTGCCCTCAAATCCTTCAAAGCATAAGCTGCAGAGCTAAAGCTGCAACAAAGCACGTGCAAACTGACGAAATCAAATGGCGTCGAAGGGTGCATGCTGCAGCTGCATCCATAGTAAATGCAGCGTGACATTCGCTGGCTTTTTCAGTGAACCCCTTATACAACAAAGGGGGAGAACACGCCGCTCCCATGTGGTGCATGTGGCATGTGGCAAGGTAACGCCAGCGCAGGGATGAGGACGATGCATCTTGCATCGCTCAACGCAACGTTTTCAGAATTCAATAAAAAAAAACCTTTTGTTTTTGCCGTGCGCGCATTGAAAACTTTGAGCCAAGGTTTTCGGGCTGACTTACAGGCAGCGAGACAGCCACGCCGCAACCCTCCTCCTTCAGCCTCTTCGCCACACGCCTGCCAACGCAAACTGCTTGCGGTAAATTTACACGTACGCTGCATTTTTATGCTGTGCATTTTTAGCAACAATTTCTTTTGCTTGCCAACGCCACAACCACAACTCAAACGTGCGTGTGTGAGTGCGCGTATGGAGGGCAGGGATTCTCACGTATTGTCTATACAATTTTAAATGATTCGCTGTGGGTGCGTTGCTTTTCATTTAACTAAAAGCGAACCTGATACCTGCCTGCGATTTTGAACTGCTTTAAACTGCTTACAACGACAACGTCAGCGACAGCAGCCATGGCAGTCAATTTTTGGGAGCGCTCAAAAGTATGCAACGTGAAAAAATCAATGGCTAAAGTTGGCAGCAACAAAGAGTTTATTTTCAGCATAAAGCTAATTAATTCAGCATGCGCCATGTGAGCCTCAGCGTGGCATACTTATAAGAGATTTGTGCGGAAAAACAACAAACAAAAAACTCCTGGATCGGGTTTCGCCATTGTGTTGAGCCATATTTCCCAAAATAAACGCAGCGGCAGCCAAACGGGAATACTTTGCAACATCGCGTGGGCTGCACATTGAGATACCCTATGAAACAAAGTCAAACAAAATTCATGTGTTCGCCTGCAATGTGTTTAATAAGCAAGACTCGTTGGCCCAATTTGTCATTTGACTCGCAAGATAAACAGATGAGAGTAATTAAGGCAATTATGCCCGAGGGTATGAAAGGCTTCGGGTTGCGCAACATTCGCTAAAATAAAACACACCGAGGGGAAGCCTTAAGTCAGGTGGAAATGAAAAGACTGCGATGGAGGAGCAGGCAATATTGTGATTTAAAAAAAATAATAATAACAGCACAGAAAGTTTAATTAAGCGTAGGCCATGTTCATAAGGTAATCAGATGATATTACAGCGCTGTTCCCAAATTCGATTTCCCTCCATTAATTTCACTTTCAATGAGCATAGCTTATGTGCGTCGTCTTTGTGATGCTGTGATTTAATTGGAATTCCTGCGCAACCTGAAGCTTGGCAAATGAATGCGTGAAATTGATGTGAATGTGGAATCGGGAACAACGCTATTAATCCCTTAACACTCAAGTTTGTGTGGCATAATATATAACATGATTGGAAATGCGGAAATAAAGCAGAACTTACGAGTTGCAAGTATCTGCAATTGCCCCAGTTGCATTGACAGACGACGCAAACTCTTATTCAAAACGCTCGCTTCCATTTTCACTCCCACACACACACACACACATATTCAGCGGATTCGCTCACTTTGTATTTGCTTATTGGGTTTTGGCTACCTTTATTCTTTATGTGTATTGATTTGAAATGAATCTCCGTGTAAGCTGTCCAGGCGCCAAAGCATGCTAGCTCCCTACTAAGCCCACGCTCTCCCACTCTCCTCTATATTCCATTTCTGTTTCGCATACTCGTTGCATTGGGTATTTCGATTTAGTCGTGAAACATGGCACTGTTAATAAGACTTATTTTAGAACTTTCATAGTTTTATTAGATGAACTTTTTATTAGATGAACTTTCATAGTTCTGAAGAACTGAATTTCTATAAATAAAATGTAAGTGTAAATCACTACTTTTTAATTTAATATATTTTATAAATTTTAATTTAAATAATTTAATTTTAAATAAATTTAAACTCAATTTTTGTATTCTATATGAACATCACTTTATCAAGTAAGGTTTTTGGTATAATATAGTTAAATGCTTTTTTATTTTATTTACATTGTGCAACACCTTCAGCGTAGGGTATCAACTATTCGGCGAGCCGCAGCTTGCATTCTCGTTCTACCTCGCAACACTACAAATTGCAGTGTTTGTTTTGCTTTCTTTGTTGCCATTCTATTTGGGTTTAGCATATAACTTACTGTCATATTTTCATCTAGTCGGGCGCAGTTTCATGGTCCTCCCACCTTCTTCCTCTCTACCTTCCCCCTCATGTCCTGCACGCTCTCTTCTCATTTGGCAGCGTTATGCTTCAGCTTTTGTTATTATTGTGCATGCTTCCATTCAATGCTTTTTTCGTATTACTTGTAAAAAAAAGTTCTCATCGCTCTTTGGATATTTTTTTTGTTCTTGCTCGCTGGGTTGGGTTCTTTGGGTACTTTTGCTTCTGGATTTCGTTAACTTTGTTATTTTTGCTTTACAGTTGCGTTGTGTTGTGTGCTGTGTGCTGTGTTAGCTCTCTGTGTCTTTGTATCTTACGCTGTCTCAGTCTCTGTCTCTGTCTGTGTCGTTGTTGCTCTGCCGCTCTCGGCGCTATTCAATTTTCAATAAAATATGTAAATTTATACCGCATTTCGTTCTGGTAGCTGGTCTGCTTTCGCTTTTGCATTTGCTTCTATGTTACTTCGGCTGCTGCCTCTTATCTGCGACCGTTTCTCATCGGCAACAATTTGATAGCTACAAGTTATGGCCAGGCACACCCTCAATTCCATCGTTCGTTCCCTCTGCCTCTCTCTCCCTCTCGCTGTGGCACTAAACAGCAAAGTATGTTATTAATTTGTAATTTGTTTACGGTTATTTGTGCACAAATCAAAGGGCAAAGATTGAAACTTTGACTACGCCATCGTGCCAGCTCTGAAGTGCTCAACGAAAAAAGAACTTTATGCTGATGGTCGCAGTCACAGTTTGAACTTCAGTCTCAGTCTCAGTCTCAGACTCAGTTTAGGTTTAGTTTAGTGTGTTGCCAAACACTTCAATTCCCCAAATGACAACTTGACCGTACATTTTGAAGCAGAGAGCCTGAGATTTGTTTGAATACTGTTAAAACGATTTTGTGGCCCGACTCGTGTTGCCTTTTCTTTACTCTGCAAATCTTATAAAAGTCTAAAATGTCTCGATAGCATTAAATTAATCGCCGAAGAGGTCTCAATAGTTTATTTACACAATTTACTTGTTCATTATGGAACAGTTTGTTTTATAGCTGCAGTCTAGCTAAGAAAATGTTAAAAACTAAATTACATATTTTCTATATACAAATTGTTTTGAATTGCATTTTTATGCAAATAAATAATTGCTGCAATTTATTGCAAATAAATGAATCATTGTGCACTGTGAACAACTCCGTGTGTTTTCGCAACTAATTCGCGGTATTCGCGGCAACCATAATCAATCAATCATTAAACATCAATACTAACATACTGGCCTGAAGTCAAACAATCAAATCAAATATAATCAAATCAAATATTCGCTGGCAAGGGGCAAAGGCAGAGAGGAGATTAGAATAGTTGGAGCTACAGGCGAACCAAAACAAAAAAAGTGGAGCAGAGTGAGCATTGTGAATCTGTGGAATTCAGTTGTCTGTTGGTTTTGTACATGTATTTGACTTTTGCATTTTTCAAACAACACATTTGCTCATTCGTTCATTCATTTATTCGTTTGTCATTCATTCATTCATTGTCATTCGCTCAGTGTGTGTATTTATTCATGCATTTGTTTGCTTTCTGACGCATGTTCCCGAAAAATTATGTGCAAACAACGTTGAATTAAAACACAGAAGAAAAAAAAACAGAACAGCAAAAATATAAATGTATAAAACAAAATAAAAATGTCAAATAAGCGCAAAGTCAAACAAAAGGCGGTGCGATGCGAAGGCACAACAAACAAATCAAAATAACAACAACAACAATGGGGACATGCAAAAGCAATTTAATTGCGTGGCCAACAACAAAAGGCATTTTCTTTTTGTTTGCTATTCGCATTGTTGTTGCTGTTGTCAATGTTAATTTTGCCGGCAGAGAAACAAGTTCATAAATAAGTATGCATATAATTTTGTTCTTCTTTTATTTCAAGCTTTGTATCTGCTAGACACATTGAGCAAAACACTCTGTGTGGCAGCCAAAAGCCGGCAGCAGCAGCAACAGCAACAGCAACAGCAGCAGCAGTGGCACTCGGGTTTGGGGGCACCAACAAAATTCTCAAGTTGCTTTCTACTTACTAAAACAAAAGTTAATTAGAATGCCTCATCATAATGCGAGGCCAACGGAAAACACAACTCACAAAAAAGTTGCAGGCAGTAAATTAGATTAGCAACAACAGCAGCAACGGCAGCAACAACCAAACGAATGACACGAACAACAACGTTGACAAAACAAACACAACAAGCAATTAAAAATGTAAAATTTTTCGCCATCTCCCCCACTCGACCCACCATTCATTCTTCTGTAGCCGCATTTCATTAGATTTTCAAGTTAAATTAAGCGTTGCATACTTTTGAGTGCTGCGCTTTTACAGCCGCAATTCAAGCAGTGCACGCTGGCAAGCAGTGCAAAGGATGCTCCACCCGCATATTCATGTTTGTCATTGAATTTTCAATTTTAAACAGAATAATATTTACTGACTATAAGCTGGAAAAACGCATTGATCAATATTAGCTCGTATAATTCAAATCATAATTGTATTTGCAATATCAATCAACGCTTGCAGCCGAGGGGAGCCAAAATAGTTCAATGGAAAATTACATGCATAGAATTTTCAATTTCTGAGTGTCATGGCAACGAGTGAATCAGATTTGGAATGCAAGTGCAAAAATGCTTTTGTAATTGCGCATAATAAAAGTCTGCTCTTTACTCTAGTCGAATTGAATGCATGGAATGCAATTGTATAGTATATATTGCCGACTTGGTTAATTAGATGCTGGTACCAACTGTACTACATCGATTTTTATTGTTGTTGCTGTATCAACTTTTAACTAACCATAATTTATGATACTCGGGCAGTTTGTAGAACTTTTCGTGGTTTGCCCAAGCACTTTTGGGACACACTGTTTGTTCTTGCTGGTTGCTGGCTTCTTTTGTAGTTGTTGGGCATCGTGTCCATGTCTTAAGCTATTTTTAAATGTGCTTGGGGTAAAAGTTTTGGCGGCCAGGCTCGACTCAACTCAACTTAGCTCGACTCGACTGGGGCTGAGGCTGGGCTCTGGCGTTTTGACAAATTTTTGGCCAACATCATTTGGCAAACAGTTAACTGAATGTTGCAGTTTGCCTGCTGCTAGTTTGACGAAGCCCCCGTAATGATAAAACCCAAAAAGTTGCAAGTGCCAATGAGTTTTTAATGAAGCTCCTTTTGAATACACGAGTGCAAACAGATTTCGAACAAGACTTAAAGTCAATAGAGAGAGACAGAGACTGAGACAGTGAGAGATACAGAGAACTAGACTCGGTTCGTTTTTGGTCATATTTCCAACACGGTTGCAAAATAAATAACAGGACAAACTTTTCAATAAATAAAATTAAAAACTTTTCTTCTTTTTTGTTGCTGTTGTTGGTGCTGGCGCAACGGTCAAAAGTTGGTCGCCAGGCGGCGCCTGTTTCGAGTTCTGCAAACAAACCGAAGAGGCAGCCAAAATAGGAGACACAGCGAAGCGCAGACGAGAAGCAGGAGAGGGAGGCTCAAACAAACGCCAATTGACCGTAAAAATGTGTATATATATAGCAGTTAAGCGGAATGCCTGCAAAGAAGCTACCAAAGGAGTTCCAGTTCTGGCCGTTCAGATAGTGCAACTGATTCAAGCTGATGTGAAGCTGGAAGCTGAAGCTGAAACTGGAACTGAAATTGAAGCTGAAGCGCTTGAGGTTTGAAAACAATCACCTTGACTGGGTTTTCGGTCAAGGAATTTCATTTAGCAATTCGGCCAAGCAAAGTTTTCTGCCTGCCCCAGCCAATCATGGCAGCTGAGTCAACTTCGGGTCGCGTCGCGGGGGCAGCTAAATCAACTGCAAAGTTTGGTGCGAAGAAAAACAAAATCAGTTTCGGTAAATGGATGAGAAAGGCGCAAAGTGGGAGGACGATCGCCAAGATTCGAGGGCGATGCGGATGCTGTGTGAAGTGAGCAAAATGAATTGGTCAAGTGGAAAAAATTGCCAGTGAGACAGAGGAAGAAGAGAAGAGGAGAAGAGAAGAGAGGGGAAAAGCCAAGCAGTGCCAAAAGTATTGAAATACATTTAATGAAAAAGTTAGACGAGGTCGCGGGGGAGTCGAAACAAGATGAAAACGCTCAATGCGAAACGTGGACGAAGCAATTGAGCAAACATAGCAAAGTTGATGTGATTTTTGTGTAAGCAGCAACAGCAACAACAACAATAAGAAGACGAAGACGAAGACGAAGACGAAGACGAAGACGGAAAACGATAACAACAAGTGGGGCACTGCTAAACACTGATTGCGTTTTAATGCCAGTTATGGATGAATAGATGAGCACAACGAGAGCAGCATTTCATGTACTTTGATGAGAGCATCTTCTTCCTTTTACTTTCAATGCGACTGTGCATCTGTGTGTGTGGGTGCATGTGTATTCGCTCAAGTTAATATAGAAAACACTGAAGTTGTACGGAAAACTGTTTAAGTTGAAGTGCATGTTAATCGAAAGAGAACTGGTCCTACACTAGTCGGCAAATATATTTTGACATGGCGATGCCTCAGTTTCTCTTTCAATTTTTATTTATTTTAAATGGAAAAATATTTATTGATTGTACATAATACATTTAGTTACAATGTATTAAATTATATAAATAACAATTTTTCCTTTTTAACATTGATTTTGATTATTTATTTAATTAAAACAAAAACTAATTAATTTCATGGGTGGCATAAGTATTTTGACAAAATTTTTTTTTAGATCTTAATTGACCATTATGTTTTATAAATTTATTTTAAACTTCAAATTAATAAAAAATATAGCCTCCTTTGGTGTCTATGACCTTTTGGAGGCGGTTTGGAACGGATTCGACCAAGGTTTGAAGGTATTTTAAAGGAATATTACTCCAATTCATTGTGACCTCAGTGATGGTTTCAGCTTTTGTCCTGGTCAGATCAGTGCTTCTATTTCGCTTTATTAGGGACCACACATTTTCAATAATGTTCAAATCAGGACTTTGTGGTGGCCAATCAAGGATTTCCACCCCAACATCTTTCAAAAACCTGGTAATCATTCTGGCCTTATGGCAAGGAGCATTGTCCTGTTGGAAAATAAATTCTTTTCCGATTAATCTATTACCGGAGGGAAACGCATAATGATTTAAGGTTTCTAAATATCGGTTCTGGTTCATGGATCCGTCTATGGGAACCAAGTCTCCCACACCATTGTATGAAACTGAACCCCAGAACATTACGCTTCCACCCCCATGGCTCACTCTTTGACACACAGGAGCAATTTTTTTACGATAACTTTTGTTAATTCGTACAAAAACTTTCTTTTGAGAAGCGTGGAATTCAAAACTACTCTCATCCGTCCACAGGACTTTACGCCAAAATGAAGCGGGCTTGGTGATGTGCCTTTTCGCGAACTCCAAACGCCTTAACTTGTTTTTAGGGGTGATAAATGGTATTGGCTTTGCAATATATGTTTTCATATCAGCTTCAATCAAACGCCTGCGTATTGTTCTCTCACTTATTGAAGTGGATTCAGTCTCATTCCACTCCAAGGACACAGCCTTTGGTGTTTTTAGAGGATCCTTCTTAAAAGCACGGACGATAAGACGGTCTGCATTAGCTCCTGTCTTTCGATTTCTTCCTTTACGGCGAACATTGCTCACATCATTCAATTTTTTATATTTATTGATTTGATAATAAATGGTCTGACGAGACAAATTATATTCCCTAGCGATGTTTATTACAGAAACACCCAAGTTATATTTGATCACAACTTCTGATCTTATTTTGGTGCTAAGCTCAGATTTTTTAACCATTTTAAATATTACAAAATCGACTTTATACAATATTAATGAAAACTTGTAATAATCTCCTTGAACAACACTATTAGCTTGCCTAAAAACAACTAAATCACGCAATGACAAAATACATATGCCGCTGCAAAAATCGTTGCTTGTTGGCATTCTTATCAGCAGAACGAAAAAACAAAAGACAATTGACGAAATATTTTGCATATTCACAGTTATTAATTTGCACTTCTCTTTCATCTTTATTTTCGGCTCTAACAATGCACCGGTACTTAGTTCAAGAGTCTAACAGCGAAATAAATACTATGTCAAAATATATTTGCCGACCAGTGTATAGCATATGTACATATGTATTAAAGATCTTACTGGGAGAAAGAGTGAATAAGGTACCTCAACTATTTTACAACAATACTAAACTGACTGCTATACTGCTGGCACTAAAATATGTTCATTAGAAATCTGTATTAAAATATGTTGACAATTTCTATGAAACATCTAAACGCCAATTGAAAACCTTTTTGTTAATTAAGTAATCGATTTTATACTGTCTTTTGACACAAAATGGTTTATGACATCTGATCTTTCAAAATTGCAACTATAGCAAAACATAAACTAATGTTTGTAGCTACGGCAACGAAGCTTTTAGTGAGTATTTCTCCAACAAGTTAAGACACAAACCGCAGCATGTATGTCAACTAGAAGCATATCGAAGACATGAACCAGAAACAGCCACATCAAAGTGGCTTTTTTGAATTATGGCTATTGTATCATAAAAGTTTCGGAGATTATGGCCAAATATAAATCTATGATACAAGTTCGAATTTTCATTACACAATTAAGTTGAAATTAACTCTGAGTATAACTCAAATGAACAATTTGTCGAGTAGTTGAATTGCTATTGATGTTCATTTAGCAGACTGTATTATTATTTATTAAACTCTTAATTCAGATTTTCATTATACAGACTCCACATTCGCAATTGATCGCCAATTTCTAGAGAACTCTATCTTTCAGCTGTGGTGGCAAGCAGCAGCTGTTAACTGCTTTCGTTCGGTTTTGACCTGGCTCCTCTTTAGCTGACCTTCTGCTTAAGCTGAGTTCGTAGAAGCTTCTGCTTTGCTGTGTTGATAACAAATGGGGCAGCTGCATTCGCATCTTTGCTTTGGTGGCACACAGAGAGATATTCTCATTTTTAACTGCTTGGCATTTGCAAACTGCAGCGTCATTTAAACTTTTCTCATTTGCTGGCAGCGCAGCGCAGCAGCATCAGCAAGCGATGCGATGGGCAAAACTTTGCCCTACATTGCCAGCGGTTGGAATCGGTGGCAAGCAGAATACCAGAAGTGGGAAGAGAATATTGAGAGAGTTGCTGTGGCAAAAGATGCTGCGCCAATGGGGCGGCTACTCGATGCAGCTCGTCATTGTTTGGCCAAACATTTTTAATATGCGACTAATTTGCAGGACAAAGTCGACGCAATGCGACAAGCTGCTTCGACCCAGGTGCAGTTGCAACACGAATCAGGAGCAGGCTCTGCTGAGTTGAGTTGTGTCCCGTGACAGAGGCTATTGTTTAAATTCAATTCCCGTCTTTGTCGTCTCAACTACTTTGAAAAGTTTGCTACAGCATCGTTGGCTGCCTGTTTGACTTTCAGTCTCGAATGATTTACCTTACAAGATAAACAGACGACGCCGCCCGAGCAGCAGGGAATGAAGGGGGAGCAGCTGAGCTGAGTCGCAGCAATGAGGCTTTGGGCTTTGTCTGAGCAGCCCAAGTTTGACTTTTGTCTTTTGAGTGCCAGTGTCTCGCTGTCTGTGTCTGCGTTTGTGTGTGTGTGTGTGTGTGTGTGTGTTAGACAGAGCTTTCGGATAATGCGCTTGAAATTGTTGCTAAGAGTTTTTTCCCTTCTGCCGTCTTTCTCGCTCTCTCGTTGCATTGGGCTTGGCAATGCAATTTAAACTCTTTGATAACTCCGAAGAAAAGTGCATTTGGTTGAGGAAGACGAAGACGTCGGCGCCTTCTATGTTATCAGTGTGGCAGTGGCAGTGGCCAAGTGCAAGACAAAGTGTAGACCCCACAGAGGGGTAGAAGAGGGAGACGAGAAGACACATGGAAACACAATAGCAAAAGTTTGATATGAAACTGCAGCAGCGCAGCTCGCGACGCGTATTGCAAAACTTTTCAATTGTAATCTTTGCGTCTTCGTCTTCGTCTTCGTTTTCGTTTTCTTCTTTCTGTTCTATATCTGTTCTATTTTCATTCGCCTTTCTATTCTTTGCGTTGGCATTTTGTTTTTTCGGCTACCATTTTCTTTTTACCATTTTTGGTCGCTCTGATTGCGTTGAATTTTGAACGATGGCTGGTCGATAAATCGCCGAGCATTTGCATTCAACTCTCAAAACCAGCTTTGAGCCAAAAGTTGAATCCTATTCGCCGCAGCACCTTGAAATGATTCCCACCATTACACTTTGGGCTTAGTGTCTACGCCTCACTTTTCAACTAACATTCTTCGTTAAGATCTAGAGATTGAGTGAAAAACTACAAAAAAATACAAATAAAACGAAAAAAATAAACTAAAATAAAGATAGCAAAGTATGCTATTGCAAAAGTTGTGGGATTAAGTTGAAAACTGAATTTATCAGTCTTTGCAGCATTGGCATCATTGCCATAGAATGAAACAAAACTTTAAGAATGAACTGGCAAAAATAAATGGCTTCCTAAAATAAATAGTTAAGGCGCAATGCTGACTTAAACTATTACCTCAAGAAAAGTGCATAGATTCAGAACGAATTTTTTAAATAATAATGACTTACCATATTTCTTTGGAGGAGAAGTGCATTTGAAAGCTGAAAAAATAAGGTTGATGGATTAGGGAGAGTGGCTGAGAGCGAAGGTAATTTTTAAAATATAATTTACTAAAAATTCTTGCATATGAGTAAATTCTATATAAAATGAATTAAAAATTATGTATATTGACCCTTTTTGCGAAATTATCATTTGCACTTCTTTTATTATTTATTATTTTTGCAATTCAGATTTTGATGCAAGAATATTTTAGGGCATTTTAAGTTTTCCAAATTCATAATAGAAAACACAAGAATATGTTAAAATTACTTTTTGGCAACATATGACAATTTGGTAGTAAATATATAGTGTGATTCTACTATTTTACTTGTCTGATGTTGAAATTCCTATCTTAAAAGCTGCAATAGCATTCAAAATCAGACAAGAGAGAATTAAGGAAGCATTTTATATTTCTTGGTTTATAAGCCCAGATACATTAAAACACATAATTTTTACTCACTTCAGTTAATACATTTAATTTCCGCTCTTAAAAAAATTTAATTTCCCTTATTTCTTGCATATGATTAATTTCTACATTAAATTATATAATAATTATGTATTTATAAATATATTGTGTTTACTGTTTTACATTTCCGATGGTGAAAAGTAAAAAGTAACTAAAATGCTGCTATAGTAAACATTAGAACAAATAATTATATATAATTTCTTCGTTTATTAGCACAGATTCTTAAAAATATATTATTTCCATTCACTTCAGCTTCGACACTTTTAATTTCCGCTCTCAAAAATCGGATTTCCATTTGTGTTTATGCTATCTCATCAGCCAGAGAGCAGCGTGTATTCGCTGATAACATCTGTCATATCAACTAATCAAATCCAAAGAGCTGACTAATGTCGGCTACTTATGTGATAAGTTTGTGTCTCAGTTTTTTCAGTCATCGCATCGCGTATTTTTCAACACTGTCAAATGAGGACCACATAGCTGTCAACGCATGTTACATCTCTCTCTCTCTCAGCCTCCATGTGTCTTTGGGCTGCCTTCAATTTGTGGAAACTTTTGCTGAGTCATTCGTGAAGTGGCGGTGGCCGAATTGTGTTAAGTTAAAGCCAAGAACCATGCCAATTCGAGCGCTGTTTCAAAATATGTCACGTGCTCACGAGTGTCCGTCGTTTGAGTTTGAGTTGCCAATAACTGAAGGGACACATGTTCCAGTTGCCCACCCAACATCCTGCTGTCCTGTTGTCCTTGCGTCCTGTTGTCCTGCTGCCCCGCTGTCGGCAGCTTCCGCTTGATGCCCTTTTTCTATCCGAAAAACTTGTCACTTTTTACGCGCAGCTGCAGTTTATTTTAAGATTGGCCGCGCACTTTGTCGCCTTGTTTTGGCTTACTTTCCGCTTTCCAAGTCGTCCTTGCTGCTGCTGCTGTCCTTTGCTGGCCCTGCCGAAAAAAGTTTTGTTGCTGCCCGTTTACCTCCGGCTGCCCTCGTTTTGTTTGCCCGGCTTGGCTCTTAACACTTGTCGCTACTTTTTAGCTATTTTGATTTTTAAGAAACAAAAACTGAAAACTGAAAACTTTTGTTGCTGATTTCTTTTGCAATTTTCAGCGCAGACGGAGGCCTCGACTCAACCATGAGCAGCAGCAGCAGCAGCAGGATATGCCAGGACAGGCAACAGCAGGATGGGCGGGAATGTCTCCATCATGTGCGAAATAAGTTTCACACTTAACGACATAACAAGTTTTTGAGAGCGTTTCCCGACATCCTTGTCCAGGGTTGTCAGCATTATTAAGCAGGTCATTGCATCAAGTGTTATGGCCCAGGGTTGCAGCTGCTGTTGCCGCTGTTGCAGTTGCAACTATCGCGGCAGCTGTTCAACCGATTGAATGTGGTGGAAATATTTTATTTCAACATATTATACTATATTTGTATTTATAGTTTCTAATACAACTTCAAAGTAAATACATTGTATGGAAAAGTAATGAATAGTTTGGAACAAAAACAGTTATTAATAATTTTAAAATGATTTCATCAATTGAATAATTAAATAAAGTAATTTTATAGGAGTTCAGCATTATTAATTTATTTTTATTAGAATATTAATTAGGTTTTATTATTTTATAATTATTTTGAAGATAAATAATCGATAGTGAAGAATTTGGTTCATTTAAAATAATATGAGGAAATATAACATTTTAAATATATCCCATTTAAAAATGCCAAGTAAAGATTGGAAATATGAATAAATTAATTTAGAATTTAAAAATTACAAATTAAAAATTCTGGTGGTATTTCAACAATTCAAATCTATATCAGCATTCGCCTCAAGTTTTGTGTAAAATCCAAAGAAACGACAAATACTTGAGTTCTTAGTTCGACATGCAGTTGCAATTATATATTTAATTCCAACTGTAATAATTTGTAACTGCCAATGCATCAACTGCAAGGACATGCAAGGACTCGCTGTCGCTGTGCAGCCCTGGCTTTTGATGCAGGTCATAGCCCAAAGTGTTATGGGTCGTATTGTGGCCGCGTTCTGTCTAATGAATATAGCGAACAGTTTGTGCGTCGCCTGCATTAAATTGCAGGCAGAAGGACGAAGAGGGGGGGCGGGGGAGTGGGGCACGGTCATCAGCGAGGACAATATGTAATTTAATTTCATGCATTGCCTGGCTAATGCGCTTTTGCGCTTAAAAGTATGCTATAAGTAAGAAAAGTGCGCAAATGTGCTTAACAAAAAATAAAAGTTTTCTCTTTTTTTTTTTGTTGCCCAAATTTGTAGAGGGCAGCAGGGGAGGAGAGGGGAGGGGAAGGGAGGGGAGGCTGCTGCTAGTGTCGCAAGGCAGCGGCCTGGAAACAATTCGCGACATTCAGGCGACATTGTTGCCAAAGCTTTTTACAACTCACATGAGCAGCGTCCCTCATCCTCCTCCTCTCGAGTTCTTCTCTCATTGTCATTTGTTTGTGCCGCAGCAGTTGTAGCATATTATCTAAATGTGTTGCATGCGTGTTAGTCTCTGCGAGTGTGTGTGTGCGTGTGTGTGTGTGTGTGTTTGTTTCAACATTCTATGATTTGTTGTTGTAATGTGCTTTAATGTGAAAAGTTTTTAATGCTTAAGCTGTGCGTCGTCGACGTCGCTGCTTCATTCGCGCTTAAACCCAAAGAATGAAACTGAGTTGCCAAGCGAGCGGAGCTTTGCGGGTGCCTAAAGATGGCACTCACACTCACACACTCACACACACACACACACACACACACACACACACACTCATTTTCTTTGGCGCTGCGTTAGTTGGCAACTTTTATTTGTGGTTTTTTTATGTAAATGCGCCCAAGTGATAAGGCAACTTTTCGACTACTGCAGCAGCAGAGGGCGTGGCGTGAAGAGAGGTTAAGAACTGACAGAGAGAGGGGCGTGGCAGAGAGGGGGGCAGCACGCAGCCAGCGACTGTTGCTGTCATGTAGTATCTAAGAGCAGCAACATGAACATGTTGCCAAATGCCGTTGCCATTGTTGTTATTGCTGTTGCTGTTGCTGTTGAAATTAAATTTCAGTGACTTTGTTGTTTATTTGCAGCAAGGGATCTCTTTCTTCCATGTATGTACGTCTCTGTCGGGCAATGGGATTTCTTTGAAAGGGTATTATGACTTTCAAATTGGCCCAGTAAAAGGCTTGGTCAACTAAAATAGCCAAAATGCGAGCATTCACATGCCACATGAGTTGGCATCTGACTCTTAATTAGACTGCCCGAATACTGCACAGATTCTACCATATTCAAGAGTTTTCTTTTATTCAAAAAAAATTCCAAATTTTCTTTGCATTTCAGTTGAAATTTAATTTGCAATTTGAATGAGCCACAGCTTCAGTTAACTCTCAGCTGACAATGGTTTTGAATGAATTAAAATGAATTAATATAAATCATTCCATGAATTGCTGCAGCTTTTCTTTATAAATCACACTCTGCAAGACGTAGTAATTAAAAAGACGAATTCGTTGATTTTGTTCAATAAATGAAACTAAACAAGTGTTGTGCATTTCTCAGAACTGTTAATTATTTAATCAATTACTCAAAGCAATTCAGCTCTTTGTGTTTGCTTAAAAGCTGAAACTTATTCTTACTCTCTCTAGCAGCTTGTTAATTGCAATTTAATACATCTTAATTAATAAGCTATTTATGTGGCTCACAAGGATTTCATTAAATGCAGCAGCAAAACAACAAACAAAAGCAAAGTCAACTCCTCAAGAGAATCTCTTTAAAACTGCAAATCTCATAAGCTCATTTAATAGAATAAAGGCGAACATTTTGAGGCAAATGAATTTGCCAACCAATTATTTAAATGCTTTAATAATTAATTAATAAGAAGCAGTGAAAAGCATGTTTTCATTAGTTAAATTAAAGCAATCTGCTCTTAAAGTGACAAAGGTAGCAACGAGAAGGGGCAAGGAAATAATAAATATATATTGCGGTTTAGATTTCACGTTTTTCACGACAAAAAGACAGATTAACTTTAATTGGCAGATTCGTTTGAAATGGATTATGTTTCTAGGTTGCCCGCAAAAGTATGTTACAAATTTTTCCGAGAAATTGGCGAAGTTCCCAGAAGTTATTACTTATTTCAGCATTCGATTTGATTTGAAATAAACTAAATAATTCAAGTGAATTTGGTTTTTAAATTAATTGCACTGCTTTTAGAGTATTTCCAGTTCGTCGTCTATCTCTGGCTATTTCAATTTGTTGTGGGTTTCCTCACAGTTGTGTGTGTGTGTGTGTGCGTAAATTAGAGAAATTTACGTTTATTATTATTTTTAGTGGCAGTGCTCGCTCGTCATCGTCTGCAGCAGTAGTTGTTGGTGGTGTCAGCTCAACCCACACACTCGACGAGTCCATTGTGTGCCCAACACAACAGCTCAACTCAACTCATCTCATTTCATCTGCCGGGGCATCTGTGCGATATTTATGTATGTTTTCTTGCTCTCTCTCTAACACTATCTCTCTCTCGCTGTGTGTGTGTGTGTCTTTTGTGAATGCCGTTCATGTGTGGACAGAGATAACATGGCAAACGATGCGTTGCGGGACTCGACTCCCTCCGTCAAACCCAGAGCGAAGAGACGCCTTTGAATATGAGATGCGAGTGCAACTTTGGACTCTGCGTGATAATTATGGGCGCTGCAGGCGATAATTGCCCACTAAACGTGCCATAATCTAGCACATGTGTGAGTCGACTCTGAGTCTCTTTTATGTCACTCTGTCTATGTGTGTGTCTATGTGTGTGTGAACGGGATGCCACAAAAGCCGATGGCTGTTGAAAAAGTTTTCGGTCAGGCCTTGGAAAATGCTGATGCTGCTGCTGCTGCTGCTCCCTGGTCAGAAATTATTCATGCCGCTTGAGCCACAGCACTTGAGTCGAACTTTTGCTGCATGTTTAATTGCCAGCCCCCAACATTAACAAGAGCACAAAGCAGCAGAAAGCGCCAATAACAATATAAAAGATATTAAAAAATTTGTGTGTCGTTCGGGCAACAGTTGAGTAACGACTCCCATCCGTCTGTCATTATCCTTCTCGCTCCGTCTCTGTCTCTGTCTCTGTCTCTGTCTGTGGCTGGGGACAAACTTTGCTCATTTTTATTTAAGCCTTAAGTTGGTGGTTTTTATGCTTCCTTATTGCGACCGGGCATTGGCGTTGTTGTCAGCTTTGTCATTTTAAAGGCAACATTATTGGCTTTTGCCAGATAAGTTCCGGCCGTAAACTATTTTTCTTACATTTACGTGACGAGTGGGCCAACTGGCGGCGCCTCTAACCAACAATGCTACCGCCAAATGCGAAAAATATTATGCCTTATCCCTTTTAATAGTCAATCGTTTTGCCATTTTGTTCGTGTTGCCGCAAAGGCATTATATATACAAACATATATACATCTGTGTATACACGTATAAAATACAGAAAAAACAAATACAAAAAGGGGAATTAATTTTATTTTAATGCTCGTTGCGTTTTGTTTGGGATTTGCGAAGGGTTGCGAGATTGCCAATCCGCTCGACACTTGGGCCTGGGCCTGGGCTTGGGCTTGGGCCTTATCTGCGATGCAGCTCTATCCTAAGTCCGCAACGGGTCTAACTACGACAGAGCATAAAGCGATGGCGATGCCAAGTGCGGGGGGTGAAGGGGAATGAGCAGGGTACGTAGGTGTTGTCAGGTGTGTCGCCTGTTTTTACCTTTTTCTGCGTTATTTATTGCAGTTTAAGTGAGTTGTCAGTGAGAGCACGAGTTGCCAGTGGCCAGTGCCAACCAGAGGAGATGTTCGCACTCCTCCAGCCAACAGAAGAGACGAGAGAAGCGAGCGAAACGCTTGACATGCGGGCTGGCTTACAGCTAGTTTATACATCTGCACATATCTGCCAGATAATGTGTTTTTAATTGAAACTTAAGGCTGGAACTTAAACTGCAGCGAGCAAAGCAAAAGCGAGGAAAGAACTCTGGGACTTGTCGTAATTAATTTCGAATTTTCCAAGAATTTAATATCAAGTTAGTATAGATATATATATAGATATAGATATAAAGATATGTAGATACATAGATAACTATATAGATATAAATATATATAGATATATATTTGTATATATAGATATATAAATATATATATATATATAGATATAAAGATATATAGATACATAGATAACATATATTGATATATATATGTATATATAGATATATAGATACATATATAACATATATCGATATATATATGTATATAGATAAATAGATATATAGATATCTACATATATATCTATATAGATGTATAGAAAAGTAAAATAATTATTATAATTGGGAATTTCTTTTCAGATTGATGTTGACGCTCTAGCTGTAATTTCTAGTGGGAGAACCGTAAATTATCGTCCAGTTTAAGAATCTCTAATAGCGCTTTGAGCACAACCCATCCGTATTTTTGGTTCTCGCGTTAATCATTAGCATGAAATGAAATTCTTGAAACTTTGAAGATATTTGGCAGTTGCTTTTGCTTTGCTTGTTCTCGTTTTCGTTCTCGTTCTCTTATTTCGTCTACCTACTGTCTGTCTGCCTATTCATCTAGTTATTCATCTTGTAACCCCTTTTTGGAACTGCTTCGCTGCTTAGCTCCCGTTGCTGTCTGTTATTGCTGTTGTTGTTGGTTTTGTTGTTTTCTGGTTCTGGTTGCCTCGGCCTTTGTGTCAGGTAGTACTTGGCTGGTAGCCTTGGCCAACACTTTTCACGTTGCGCGAAATTTATCATGATTCCATTACATAATTAAATCCGTTTTAATAGAAACTTTGCACATCTTTGTTGTTGCCTTCGACGCTGCCGCTGCTTACGATATTGTTGCTGCTGTTGCTGTTGTTGTTGTTGTTGTCGCTGCTGCTGCTTTTGAGATGTATTTGGTAAAGTTTCCCATGGCGAAATTGAAAAACAAAACAGCAAAGGCAGCAGCAAAGTTGTCGACTCTCGGCGTCGGCGTCGGCGTCGGCGTTGACGGCGACGTTGGCGGCAGCGTCGCAAATGAAATTAAGAAAGTAACCAAAGAAGAGAGCTCGCCAAAGTTGCCACGCCTCCGCTCCCCGCCTCGCCTACCACACATACACACACACCTCTATAGGATAAGAAGGAAGGAAGGAACGCTTGCTGAAATGCGTTGCGTTGCTTTGCTTTGCTTTATCTGCTGCTGCCATCTCTTCTCTGCATCCATGTGCACTCCATCTCCATCTCTTTCGCTCCCATCTCCATCTCCGTCTCCATCTTCATCGTAATCTCCATCTTCATCTCCTCTCGTCGTCGTCGACGTCGACGTCGGTTGCTCTGCTTTTTGTCTTGATAAATTACCCCGTCCTTGGCAGAGACGTTGGCGACTTGGGCGACACAGTAAAGTGATATTTTTATTTCGAAGTCTTCTTCAATCTCCCCCTCCCCCCTCGCCGACATTTTTAAATCTTGCCAAATTGTTAACGATGTGAAAGTTGCCACTGAGGCAGCAGTAGGCGGCAGCCAGTAACAGAAGTGGCAGCCACTGTGGCAACAGAAAGCACCACAGACGCTGGCTTTGGCGTTGCTCGGTCGACGGCAAAGTTTAGTAAATGAAAATAATTTGCAGTTGGAAAATTATTTAAAGTAGTTCATTAAGTGGCTGCATTTTTAGACAAGTTTAACTATTTGTTAACTATTTCATTTTCGCATTTTTCCCGTTTGCTGTGGTTAACATTGCAATTTTTGCCTGGCATGCGAGTATCTAAATGTCTGAATACGAATCATAAATTATAACAAGGAATTCTTGCGAAAGTTTAGATAATTGCTCGACTAATTAATGCCCTACTTGCCGAGATATTCATTCTTATTCATTTAAGTCAAATTTACAGACTCTGAAGAATGATATTTAGTATGATAGGCTCAAGTTAGAATTTGAGTTGTCTTGCTTAAATTATTCATTGCTGACTTTGTATGTACATACATACATATATCCACGTTTATTATATCGATAATCTACGCACATTTTATTGCTGAATAACATCAAAACTTTCTTATTACTCTTTGTTTACTTTGCTACGTTGACTCCTTCTTTATAACACTTATACAAACTTCTTGCATGTTTATTTGCTGCGATTCACCTGTAAAGTAATTGCCTCAAAGGACGGACGTCTATCATACAAATTCGGGCAGTAAAATTGTCTGTAGACTGCGCAAAAGAAGTTTTGTTCGGTTGCAGTAATTTGATATACCTTTTAAGAAAGGAAATAATGAATAAAGCTGCTTTAATCAACACTCTTCTCATAATTTCTGCAGTGTCAAGCAGTGCACTAGGCTGAGCTTAAAAAGTATCTATTACTTTTGTTTTCTTGTTTACAATACTCGCATATTGCTTTAAACAATTATATTTATATTTGCATGTAGTATATTACAATAGTATTTTTAACAATATAAACAATAACAAAATTTATATTATCATAGCTAAAGCTGCTTGTCATAATCTCTGTAATTTTTATAGTTTTTGTTGCAAGCAGTGCCAAGCAGTGCATTAGGCTGAACTTAAAGAGCATCTATTGCTATTATCCTGCGTTTGTTTAACATTGTCACAATATATTGCTTTACACTTTTGTGTTTATCTTTCACTGTAGTATATTATCATGTTTATTGTCTAAATTGTTCATTTAAATGTGCAGGGAGAGAGTTGTACTTGGTTTTATAGACTCGCCGGCAGCGCCTCCTGCTAATTGTATTATGCATTTGCATATGCTTTATGGGACTCTTTATATTTTTATTTCATTTCATGTCGAGAGCTGAAACATGTAAACATTTCTATTGTTATTCATATTCTTTATTGTTGTAATAGTCCCAAGTGTGTTGATAATCAACAAATCCCCAATGTGTTGCATGCTTCCAGGCGCGTGTTTTGTCTCCCTCTCCCTGCTGCTCCACATGCAAGCATAGATTCGCTTTTTGTGTGAAATATATGTGAATATATAGGAATGTATGTAAATATTTCATTTGCGTTGCTCCAGGTTCAGTTTAGTTTTAGCCATTGTCATTATGGCTTGGTCCGCTCTTTTTTCGCCAACTCATTGTAGTTGACGATGTTGTGCTGGCGTTTTTGTGGTTTGAGTTGAAGCACGAGTTGTAGCTGCTTTTTGTGCTGTTGCTGCATGAATTTTTGGCCCAGCTGTGCTGCGCTAGACTCGCGCACATTGCATAAATTTGGTCGCTTAATAACATTTTAATTGTTGTTGTGGGCTTTGACCGTTGGCGAGCATTCGAGCGCTTACGAAAAAAGAGTATTTCATTCCCTATCCCGTTCTGTCATCCAATAGCCTGGCATTATTATTATTATCATAATGAGCGTGCGGTCGAGTTGGTGAGGTCGCCTCGCGCTCTGTGTGTTTGTTGAAAGGAATGTTGCATAATGTGGCTGCGTCGGCAGCCCGCAAAGCATTCCAAATTATGCATGCTGCGGTATTTTTTTCCACCATTGTTTTCGGTTCGTTGTTGATTTTTTGCGCTTCTTCGTCCCGCTCGTCGTCGTCGTCGATGTTTTTTTTCATCGTAAAATAAATTCAAGTTGGCTCGACGGGTCTATTTAGATTTAAAATAGCACCACGCCTCGGTGAGTTTATTACCGTAAGCGAGTTTAAAGCGGATCCACTAGAGTTTCCCACAGACGCAGAGGCACCTTCTGCCTCCTGCCACTTGGCTTATCAACTTGCTATTAAATCTCTCGCAGCAGCTTCCCACACGAAATACAAAATACAGAACAAAAAAAAACACACACACACACACACACACACAAAAATATAGAAACTTTTGGCCTACGTCTGCTCTGCCGCCCTTGCCACGCCTCGCTGATAAGCAAAAATTCTCTGTGCAAATTTATTTGATGTGTTTTATTGTGCTGTTAAATTTCGCGTGGCGCACAAAATGCCACAAACTGGCAAACAGAAGGACAAACAGCAGCAGCGTATCCTACCTCGCAACCTCCACTCCGATCCTTTCTCCTTGCCCCACTTTGTGGCACATTCTCCACTTGTAAGCGCCTCTGACATTGTCATAGTCTTCAGCTCGCTTGACGCCATCAGCCCGGGCCGTTTATCATTTGCAGCGAGCTCTTGGCTCCCATTTTTCAGTTTGCTCTCAGTTTCGTAGATAACTGCTACTTTCTTTATTTTCTATTTTAGCTTCGGTTTCCCTGTTTAAGTTGTCAGCAAAGTTCATTAAATGGCAAAGATGAAAGCAGGTAAACCTTAAGATTTGCATACCAGCTACTGAACTCAAATGATGTCTCTATTTATAAACAGATTGTTGCCATTCAAACTAATCTCATAATTTTATATCTCATTTCCGAAAAGCGCCCGGAACACAGAAACATTAGGAAACAGACTGCAGAAACAATGATGCGACGACTGCTCGAATACTCTAAAGTTTGGTTAGAGGATAATAATTTAAAAAAGAAATGCACTTGTTTTACTTTGAGCAAACTATGGAGTTTATTGTTTTTAAGTTTTATAGTTGTTTGACTAATTTTTAATGACTAATATATTTTGTGCCATGTCTTACCCAATGATTTAATATCTATCCAATATTCTCATTTGAAATCGTAATCCAATAAAATTTGTTTAATTTACTTACCACGTTTGCATCCTCAACAGTCTTCCAGTCTACGTTAACTGTAAGTATAAACAAATAAATTAATTTAAGAAAATAATTTTATTATGTTATTCGAGTTGCCAAGAACTGAGAGTTTCTGACACTGTTCACATTTGAAGCAGCCAGAAAATCAAATTCTTTTATTCTGCATTCAGTCATTGCTGCACTTTGAGTGTTTCTTTTTGGAGATTTACTACTTGCTAAAAAGGCTTGTTAAAGCACAAACAATTCTCTATATAATTGGATATATATACTTCCGAGAACCTTGCTGCCCAACAGCTTTTTACGAGTTCCGTTAAAGCATATTAGATTTGATGCATGCTAAACTTAATTAAAGACTCAATAAACATGCTCTACTTTAAAAGTCACTTGGCAAAGTTTATGTGCTGAATCCGAGCCTCTCGGCTGATGTTTAAAGAGCGATCCACACACATAAATATAGCCGTATACAGAGCTGTTTTATATATTCGCATTGAGACCATAAACAAGCCATTATCAACAGGCGGACAAAAGGCAGAAATGCAGCTGGCTGACTGGATTATCGTTTATTGCATTATTTTTATGCGATGAACGCGCATCGATTAGAAACTAAAAATGTATTTTCGTATTTCGCATTTCGTACATTTGGCATTTTCAGTGTGTGCTCAGTTTCCCCCCAATTGCTGTTGCTGTTGCTGTTGCCATTGCCGTTTGCTGAGTGGCCCCAACGACGACAACGACAACGAAGCGAATTGCAATAAAAATTGTGAGCAGGAATACAGAAGGAAATGGCAGAGTGGAGAGGAGAGAGAGGAAGGGAAACGAGCAGAGTGGCACAAGCAAATGGCAATCGCATTTGCCGCATTGCATTGCAACACGACCAGCAGCAACAGCAGCAGCAGCAGCAGCAACAGCAGCTACAACGGCAGCAACATCAGCAATCGGTAGCAACTATCAGCAGTTAACAACAATATTGGCACCTTAACTGGTTGCCTCCTTGCCGTGTCTTCACTTCACTTGACTTGGCTTGGCTAACTGTGAAATTGTGGCCATAAAACGTGCGCATTGCAAGTGGCAAAAAGACGCCACAAAGTATGAGGCAGAAAGAGAGTTAGAACGGCAGCAACTATTCGACTGTTCGAGTGTTCGAGTGTTGCTGCTGCTGCCTGGCAATTGCTCAACAAGACAACAGACAAAAATCTTGCACGCCACACGGCGTATACGTGTTAATTTAACCCCAGCGCAGCCCAGCGATTAGACAGCCAACAGACAACAGCAGGCAACAGAGAAGTCATTCATTCACTCACTCACTGCATTTGCAGCTAACTCGACTCTTGGCTTTTCAGCCAAATTGCCCGTTTGCATCGCTCTCATCGCTCTTTTTGGGCCACACCGTCTTCTTCATCGTATTCCACGTGGCGTGCTCTATAAATTTTCCGGCTGTCAGTGCAATTGGGTTTTCCCCGCAGTCCGAATTGAAGTCAGAACTGAGGTTTGAGTTTGTGCTAAGTGCATTTTGCTTAGCCAGTTTTCAATTTGACCAGAGTCCATTGCGATGGTGCGAGGAGGCCAAAACTCTATATTTTGGGCAAGCGTATAAGTAATGATGTGACGATTTGGCAGCCAACGATCCAGCGACAAGCCAAACTGGCCAACTAAACACAACACAAGACAGCAGGCCAGATAGATTCCTCCTTTACTTGCCTCCATTCTCACTCCCCACTCCCCACATCTCGTTTCTCGCTTCTCTTTCATCAAAGTCTGCTGCAACCGGCGAAACACATTTAGTTGATGTGGGCGTTTTGCCTGGCGAGAGCTGAAGGGAAATTGGGGGGCGTTCAAGGGGGGAGCGGGTCAAGAGTTCATTGCACCAACACAGAGTGTCGAGTGTCCGTTTGTATTGCCACAGTTCAAGGCTCTTTTTGTTTGTTTTTAAAGTGTTTACCAGCTGAGGGGCATATTAACTATGGTACTCGATTGGTAAACTAAAATAATAAATGTAGCACTTTAAAACAAAATTTAGGTGCAATGGCCACTTAAAAGCCAAACAATTGTAGTGAAAGTTTCCTTTAAAGATCAAATACTATGGGTTAATATTTAACTGAATTTTAAATAAAGTAACTCTTTTCTATACACTTAAACTAAATTAATTCATGTTATTTCTCTTTTTTTATACTTTGCATTGTCAAAGAAGGTGAAGATAGTTGAGCACATAATTACATTAGCACAAATTGTATTTTAATAAGTTTGATTAAAATATCACACATATTTATATTCGATTTTAAGATTTTAATGAACGACACTCAGTTGAACTAATTTATTAAATTTCCTACGAACTTTATTTGGTCTGAATTTTTGTGTTCGGCCGTTCGTTTATAAACACTTAATGCATTGCAAAGAAACGTCATAAAATCAATAGACATTTGCGATAGTGGAATGTGTATAAATCCTGTATTCATGGTCGTTATTATGTGTCAATGCTTTTTATTCCTTTTTGATGTCACAGACATAAATATTTGAAGGAGTATATGGTGTGAATTTATTTCAGCACTTTACCGTGCTAAGTTAATGCTTAAGACGGACTCACTGATACTGATCGAAATTTTATTTGATAATCTAGACAACCAAAATACAACTGACACTTCATATTTGTTTTTCAATTTTAAATAAAAAAAATAGACTTTTATAATAATCACAAAGTTTTCAGTGTTCAAATTATCGATTTTTCAGTCGAAAGACAATCAATTATAGTTTAAATCATTTAGTTGTTTATCTTACGTTTGGAAAGAGTATTCAGCAGTCGCTGCATGTTTTTATTTTCTGTTTTGCTTGTTTGTTGCTGTTGCTGTTAAAGAAAACTTCCTTTGGCATGCACTTTGGGCATACATTGTGGACTGCGATGCTCTGCCAGGGTTCTTGACAAGAAGGATGATGAGGGAAAAAAAAGGGAGAAGGAGGAACATTTTTCGGTAGTTTGGCCAGAGACTAGCTACTAGTTTAGTCTTGTTGGCCAGCCTGATAAATTGTTTCCGCAGAGCGTTGCACGTAATTGCTGGCGGATCGATGAAAAGTCGCTTAAAGGTTTTTGGCCAGTGAAGCAGCAAAGGCGAATTGTTGTTGCTGCCAGTGACAAGGCCAACTAATTTGTACACTTCATTGTGAGACAAAAACCAAACGACAGTTGCCAAAATAAGACAATTCGCACAGAGCAAAACACAGCAGCAGCAGAAGCAACGCCAACTCATTGCCGCTGGCAGACAGCCTCTGCTGCTGCGACTAATGTTGCTGTTGTAGCAAAGTGTTGTTGTTGCTGTTGTTGTTTGTAGTGTTGGCTGTGCGAAATGTAATGCAATTTCATGTCAGAAACTAACAGAGCGACAGGCAGAGCAGAGAAACTTTAAAGTGATATTTTTGTGTCGGTTTGTGTTGCGCACCTGTCGAGCAGCTGTTGTTGTTGCTGTTGCTGTTGCTGTCTTGGTTTTTGCTGTCACTGCAGCAGCAACAGCAGCAACACAAGCAGCAGCAGACACAAATGCCAGTCATTTGCAAGAAAACAAACTTGTGTCGCCTTCCTCTCTGCTGCCCTGCCACCATCATGCTTGCCACTTTGCCACTTGCTGTTCTCCAGTTGGCACTTCTTCTGTTGCCTCATTCCCAACCGCAGCAACATGACGCTTACTTCCGCTTTTGAGTGTTAAGCAACACACACACACCCACGCACACACTCGCACACACACTCATTGTCGCTGTCCTTTGACATGCATGTCTCGGTCTTTAGGCCCCGACACTCTGCACTCTCCTCTCTCTCTCTCTCTCTGTCTGTCTGTCTATCTGCTGCCTGTGCAGTTTTGTCAATGCCTCTTAGTCTCTCAGTCTGTCTCCCAGTCTGCCTGCTCGCCTTGAAGGCAACCACTGAAGTTATGACAAGACGAGAAGCAAAGTCCTGCAGTTGGCACTTGCTTACACTTCTTTTCTAGCTGCCAGCAACAGCAACAGGAGTTGCACTGTAGCTTCACTCTTGCCCCACTGTGGCATAGACTCCGCTGCGCTGCGGCAAACTAAAAGTGCAAAAGGAAGCGTTAAAGGTGATTCACTTGTTTGTTGCTTGTTTGTTTGCAATTTGTTGTCATAATTTGTTGTTGCTCGGTCTTATTTGGTTGTCGGATTGGGCTTACGTTGCAAATTGTTATGGCAACAATGCATCGGCGTCGTGTCTCTGTGTGCCAACTCAGCAACAGACTGAGACAGCGAACGCACGGCGGCACTAAGGTGTGAAAGAGAGGCAGCTTGGCTTGCACCTCAGAGACTGGGTCACTGTGCAAGTATTCGCTTTGCTCACAAATGATTGCATATAATTCCATGCAAATCATGTAACAAATCCAATTTATTAAATAAATTTACCGAATTTAAATATATACTGAACATTGGGCCCATTTACCACGTAATTCTGATCAGTTATCGGAAAATTGATATCAGTTATCAGTACCTACTTTTAAATTAAAAAAACAGCTGATACATACCAAGTTAATGTAATGAATTGCGACGATAAAGGCTTTCAAATAAGTATAAAAAACAAAGCATTATGCAAAATTTGTTATTAATTTAATTTCGAATTGAATTCAGAAACCGGCACAAAAAACTGCTATCAGTAATCAGTTTCAAGTATCACACTATTTCTATGATACTTTTTTTTGTGATACCGATAAGAAGCTCTGACGTTCTTGATACAAAAAGTTTCTATCTGGCATATTGATTACTGATTAGAATTACCTGCCTCGATTAATTACGATAAACCCTGATTTGTCATTCGACACTGCCAAAAATCGTATATTATTTTTGGTAAACCAAAAAAATGTGATAAATTTATTGTACAATATGTTTGTTGACCTGAAACGATGGTAATAGTTGTAGTGAAAAATAAAGTGAAAATTCGTCATGCAGCATTATGCGAAATGTTTAATTATATGTAATGCATTTTAATTTAAAGTCACAGAGTAAATAAACTGAATTTATTTTGAATGTGCAATTATCAACATTATACTGTGCAATAGATTTGATAATTACTGCACAATTCGCATAGATATTCCAAGAATATTATATATTTGTATTTTGAGAATCAAACAAGCAGGGAATTTGCTGTTCCTCAAAAAATAAGGTATAGCAGTTTCGCATATTACTATGCAGTTATCTATACATTCTGAAATTGCTGAACTCAAACTTCAATTAACTGGATTTTTGAATTTTTAAGAATAGTTCATATGTTTTTCCTAATAAAGTTAGATAGTTGAAAATTCAAAACCAGCATTTGCCCACTTAAGATCATCTGGAAGCAGTTTTTAGTTTTGTTGTTTGTCTGACAAGCTTATCACATTAGGTACACAAAATTCCTTGCTCTGCATTGTTTCGTCTCTGAATTCATTAATGGAGCCAACAAGTAATCGAAACTCGAATCCCGACATTTCTATTCGTATTCGTAGGCAGGCTTCATTATAGCCCAACTCGAACTGCAACTCCATCAAGTGCATCATTTACGTGATATTTTCATTTGCATTCCCAGGGAGGCAAACAGAGCGTAAGAACATTGCATTGTGTGGGTGTCATTGCTGTATGTGTGTGTGTGTGTGTGTGTGTGTGGAGTGCTCGTTTAATACCCCGTTCTGTTGGCCATATCAATTTTGTTTGGCTCGCTCTTGGCTCGCATTATCGTTAAAATTGTATTGGATTGGGCCAGCAACATGCTCGAATGAGAGACGGGAGTCGTGTTGTCCACTTTGAGCTTCAATTCCATGTATCCCCATTCACATCTAGTTGCAAGTGTGTAACCAGCTGTATACCAAAGGAATGTGTGTGCGTGTGTGTGTGTTTATAGATTTTCCGTTATAGCCACACGAACTTCTTCTTAAAATGCGATTTTCAAGATTTTTTTTTTTTTTTTATATTTTTGCTGTTGTTGCTTGGCTCGTTTTGGCCACCGCCATTTCAGCCTTCTCCTTGTTGACGCTGATTTTAAGCTGCCACTAGCTACTCCACTCGCCTCCTTTCCTGCCCCTCCCCTTGCAGCTCTTTTCTTTGGCTCCTTTCCTCCTTCCACGGCTGTTCGGCTTGCATGTGTCAAAAGGTATTTTTATGTTCAGTTTCGTGTTTTTCAACATTTTCTCAGCATTTTATTTTTCTTGCTTTCGGGTTCGCTATACTCCAATATGGGGACTGGGCTGGGCTGGGCTGGGGGGTAAAGAAGGGTTTGGCTGCTTGGGTTTCTCAGTCTCAGTTTGGGGTCGAGAGGAGTCGAGTTGAGTTGAGTCGAGTCGAGTCGAGTTCAGTTGAGTCCCGTCTTGTGTGCAGGTAATGTGGCACTTGGCTAAAATGGTGTGTGAAATTTTATGCGAAATGGCTTAAGATGTTGTTGTTGTTGTTGTTGTTGTGGTTGTCGTTGTTGCTATTGCTACAGTTGTTAGAGTTCTCGTGCTTGTTGTGCTGATATTTCTGGAACGGAACACAATCATTCTGCTATGTTGCACATAAAAAGTTACGTTGAGTGGCACTATACTCTCTATCCATCGCCCTCTCTCTCTCTCTCTCCCTCTTTCTCTCTATGTGTGTTGGCCAGATTCGAAGAGTTGCAATGGATCGGATTGTTAGTGGTCGGGCAGAAGGGCAGCTGGGCCAAGCTGCTGATGATGACATTTTCGTTCTGGTCGCTTCGATTGCCATTGGACAACGACAACGACAACAGCAACAGCAACAGCAATTGCCAAAAGAAAAAAATACAGTAAACGAAAGAGCCAAATGTGCAAAAAAGGATTAGTTAGTTTCCTTGGCTTGGGCCCAAGTCACTCAATATTGTTAGTCTGCCATTGCAAGCGGAGGGAACAGGGCAAAGGGACCAAATTCGATTTCGTTTTCTTTTCTCTCCACATGCGTTTCCATTATGCGTATTGTTGTTGTGCTCAGCAGAGCGCTTAAAAGTACGGCCCAGGTCTAAGGTTCTTTAAAGGATTACAGCTAAGCAGATAGTGAAATGTTTCTAATAATTTGTTTTGCCTCTTTCTGCTTAAGTCGCAAATTAAACCAATTCATTGTGTTCATCAAATAGTTTACTTTATTGACAACAGCTTAGCCTCGCAAGCAGTGCGATCGCGCAAATGACGGACGAAAGCTCGCGGCTATGGCAGGCATGCAAGCAGTAAGCCAGAGGCAAGAAGTGCATTTGCAGCAGTTCGCTTGCCGCAGTCTAATTTCACTATTTGTAATTCTATCGATCGCACTTTTTGAAACTTTTCATTCAATGCTAACCATAAATAGTAGAAACCTCATTTATAATTACAACTAACTCAAGGGCAAACTCATTACTTTGGCAGTCATGCTAATGGAATTGGAATAAATACTGTTAAAATACAAATACAACTACTAGTTTCGTAGCATTCACATGCACTTAGTCTAATTTACATGAACTGATAGTGTTCCGCTGGGTATCCCATTTTTGGCAACTCGTCGACGCATGTGCTAGACATGTGTAAATATTCAATTAGCAGTGCAAAAACATACACACAACCAAACACGGCGAAGGCAAATAACTAACAACGGTCACAGCCAAAATAAAAATACAAAAAATATATAATGAAAACAGCGGAAAGGGCGGAATTTACAACTGTGTTGGGCATTCGCTTTGTCAGTTGTTCTATTGGAGGAATGTAAAGCGGAAAACAACGGGAAAAAAGTTGAGTCGCGAAGTGGAAAATGATTTTTATTTAATTTTCGCACCTGTTTTCAGGGCAAATAGGTTTCGTATTTTAATTCTCATTTGAATTTTACATGCATTTCAATTTGTTTTGGCATTTTTTCGGTAACGTTTCGAGTATTTTTCGACTTTTTGCGAATTTATTTTTTGGAAATTCTCGCATTCTTGTTTTTTGTCGATATGCATTCCATGAGATGTTTTACATGTCAAAGGAATTTCGCACCACGAATGGCGTTGAATGTGTAACAGTAGCTGACTGGAGAAAGAGAGACAAAGAGAGGGAGAGACAGAGAGAGGGGGAAGAGGGAGAGGGAGACAGAGGAGTGCACTTCACTTTTCCGCGATGTCTATTTGTCTAAAGGGTGTGACACACACATTTTTTGATGTTTCAATTGCAAAATGCGAGGACGGCAAGGTTAACAATTACAGTAACAATGCCTGAATGGCATCATCACTTTGACGATGATCGTCATCAGCATTGTTATTGTCATTATACATATACATATATATTCGTGCAGCGCTGTCTGTCATCGTTGTCATCATATTTTGCAAATTGCTCGTAAAAATGGCTTTTAATTGCACGTGTAAAAAGGGTTCGCTTTAAATATGGCAGCACTTATTCAGCCGTTCAGCCAACAGCTTCCCTCAGCTCTCCTCCCCCCCCTGCCAAACACTTTTTGCCGTCATCTTTTGACTCTCAACTGTTGAAATTTAAATGCTGACGAGATTAATTCAATTAACCTGCGCCAGAACGAAAGGTAAAAGAGACGAAATCTGAGTGAGAATTTCATGGGTGAAAATCACTTTAGAGCCCCGCCACTTTTTGCCCTTCCCCTCGGACCACGGCAAATTTTTTGAGCCCTGCTGGGTCGGCTGCTGTTGCCGCCGTTGCTGCCGTTTGCTGCTTTTGACACTTTTAATTGGTAGGCGTAGCAAATCATTAATTATATTTCGAGACCAAAATGCATGTCACTCAGCAGCCAGCGAAGAGGGTAGCTCCACATCCCAACCATATCCCCAGCCCCGACCACACCCATAGCCAGGACACAGGATGCTGGGCTAGAGCTAGAGCGTCCTTGTCGGAGCGGGAGCTGTCAAAGTCGTGTTCACAATTGGCTTTAAGGTCGCCTATGTTGCCATCACACACACACATACGCATAAAGCGACAAAAAAGTGCTTTCTGTCTAACTTGATAATTAACTTAAAAGGAAGTTAATTTACGGAATTGAAATGAAAATGCGAAAATTCTCAAAAATCAAGCTAAATTAATATGGAAGAGATTGCTGTCGCATTGCTCACCAAAAAGCCTTTTCTGATTCCTAATTGCAAAACATAAACATTAAAACACTTTTATATGTTTCAACAATAATTATGTTGACACTTTGAGTTTGTTTTGCTAATCAGATTTATCGCTAGTTATTTTATATGAATATTATACAACAATTGCGTAGAGAATATCGCCCCAAAATTGAGGAGAACTGAGATATGGGAAGTTTTTATATTGTCAAAGTTTTTTTCAATTTTTATCGAATGATGGTTAATTTCTTAATACATTTTTAAAACCATAATGTAAATATAATAAAATGTAGTTTAAAACAATTGTAAATAAGTTTCAGTTTATATTAATTTTAAGCTTCTAAACAATCTGTTTGGGACTGACAATATAGCTTTAAATACTAAACTTTAATCTAGCTAATCATTGTTGAGTATGTTTGACGTGAACACAAATTAAATCAATAATAAGATTTTGAATTTTGTAATTGATTCAACAAAATCTTATTGATGGTTTTAACTTATCTTAATATATATAAATCTCGTGTCACAATGTTTGTCCTCAATGGACTCCTAAACCACTTAACCGATTATATTAAAATTCGCACATCATGTGCAGTTCGATCTAACTTGAGAGATAGGATAGTTTAAATCTCAAATTATAGTCGCAATTTTAATTTATTGCTAATTATTTGTCTGTTATTATTTGACAAAGGTTGGCAGCACGCTCGATTGAAGCTTGCTATTAATCGATAAACTGCAATCGGAATATTAGCCCCCCCCACACACACACATACTGAAGAGATAGACACACTCACTCACACAAACACAGACACGGACGAGAGGAAAGCCGACATGGAAACACACGTATTGTTGTTGTGCTAACGTTATTTACTATATTTTAGTAAAAAAAAAGAAAAAACAAAAACAGTCACTTGATCGTTTTTTGTAGAACTGCAACCAAATACGCAATGCATTAAACTATCAGACAATTTTTGCACTGTTGTTCAGGATAAAAATGAATTGATTCAGAGTATTTTCCCGGATATACAGAATAATTATTTGAATCATGAATGGCTTAGTCAACGGGCGATTTTGGCAGCCAAAAACGTTGATGTTGACGAAATTAACTTCCAGATACAACAGTTTTTACCAGGCGATCTGATGTCTTTTAAATCAATCGATACTGTTGTTGATGAAAATGAAAGTGTAAATTTTACGATTGAATTTTTAAATTCATTAGATATCCCTGGAATGCCACCACATAATCTTCGATTAAAGATTGGTTCCCCTATTATTCTCCTCCGTAATTTGAATCCACCTCAATTATGTAACGGTACGCGTTTGGTCATCAAAAAGATCACCGGAAACATTCTTGAAGCAACCATTTTGGCTGGGAAGTTTAAAGGAAAAGTGGTCCTGCTGCCACGTATTCCGATAATACCATCAGATTCTACCATACCCTTCAAAAGGCTACAGTTTCCAATTTGTTTAGCTTTCGCCATGTCTATAAATAAATCTCAAGGTCAAACAATGTCCATTTGTGGTTTAGATTTGGAAAATCCATGTTTTTCTCATGGGCAACTATATGTTGCGTGTTCACGTGTTGGGAAACCGTCGAATCTATTTGTGTTAGCTAAAGACAGGTTAACCAAAAACATTGTGCACCGATTGGTGTTAAATTAAATTGAAATTGAAAGTATTTATAATTCAAAAAAAAAATATTAATGTTTAAAAGTTTAAGACTGTCTGCCTAGCCTACCTCATTCATGAGTTTAAGCGTCACATGTTATTGACTGTATTATACTGTAATATACTTATATTTGTTATAAAATTAAATGGAAATAATAAATCTGATAAATTTTTATTTTGTATCTATTGATTTATGCTTAATATCAAGTGTAAGAACATTTTAATTAATTGTGTTCAACGTACTTCCCCTTCAAATCTCAATCCAGTGAATTTGTATACCAACATCAACATTTTCGTCTTTGTTCGTAAATAATTTCATTGTACTAAAGGGTTATAGTAGTAGAAAGTCAAGTAAGGAGATCACCATATTTTTTTACAAATACCATCTGTGTGAAAAAGCATAGTGGACTCCGTGACTGATGTTCTCTTATTGTTCCTCTTAGATTGTTTACTATAATGTAATATAACAAAAACTTTAGCCACAGCAACGCGTGGCCGGGTCAGCTAGTATATGTATATGTCTAAAATACTCAACAATGATTAGCTAGACTTCATTTCAAAATGAAACACAGAAATGTAATTATTAATCTAATACAAAAATACTCTAATTATTTTAGACTGGCTATTCTTCATATAATTATTCTCTCTGTGTAGCAATGCCACTGATGAACTATATAATCCTACCTTGCCTAGGCACTGGAGCTTCCTCAACCCATTGACCGCAATTAGCCAGCAGCAAAACTACTTGGATACAGTCCTTGCCAACGTCCCTTAAAACTTCACTTTGAAAATGCCCAAGTGCATGGCTTAAACTAATAGAGAAATTGCACGAGGAGAGAGAGAGAGAGCACACGAAACTTTCTTTAATAAATAAATTATGAAAATGATCTCTCTCCCCTTTGGCTAGGCAAGCGCCTAGCTTTTTGTGGCGAATCAAGCCGCTCATTAACCATTCCATTGCCGACCCGGGTCCCAAAAGCCGACTCAGCTGCAGTCGAGTTCATTAACAATGCCGTTGCAAGTGCTGCAGAGAGCTGCAACAACGAGTCCGAGTGAGAGTGCGAGTGGAGCAAGAAACAGTTTTCAGTTTTCGGTTGTCGGTTTTCAGATTTGAAGTTGGCAGCAAAATCGTTGGAAATGTTGGTCAAAGAATCACTTGACCCTGAGAATCCGCTAGATGAGATTGTGAACCGCACGTACTGTTTTGCTGCTATTTTGCCACTATTACCAGAGTCCTCTTTGGTCCTGTTGGCAACTGCTGCTTCTATCTGCGTTGCTGTTGTTGTCGCTTCAATCGTCTGCCATTTGCTGTGTTGTGTTTTGCGGTTTTATTGGTTTGTATTTGCACATTCCATTTGCAAAATGATTGGAATTTATGCTTACAGATTAGATTCCCCTCGCACAGCACCCCAAACACTGATAACTTTCGCCCACTTTCACTGGCTGCCGGCTTGGCTTTCTCTCTGGCCCTGCGGTTATTGCTTCACTGCAGCCCCACTCTTCGACATGCCCCTTCGATATGCCACATGCACGTCCCAGCCGCTGGATTCCTGTTTTGCTGCTGCTGCTGTTATTGTTTCATGTCCCTGGACATTTGTGCTTTGTGCGGTGCGCGTTGGCATGTGTCTTCTTCTGCTCTCCAGCTATCCCGCTCTCTGCCTGCCACTCGCCCTGCAGCCTTGAAGAGCGCTTTGGTTGGGGGCTTCAGAATTGTTGCATTTTTGATTCGACATTCGGTCAGTTTTTGCGTGACGTGCAACCGCTTTGAGCTGCCAGCTCTAGCATATGTTGAGCCCCAATCCGAATCCGAATCTGAATCCGAATCCGAATCACTATCAGTATCCAAGAATCAGATGCGGCCACAGCCTTTCGGTATATGGATTGCATGCCAGGCAGCCTGCCACTCTGTTCGCGGTGAAAGCCTTCGTGTTGGCACACAACGCAGCTATCGGGCCGTCGAGAGCTGCCAGGTTGCCATGTCAGAGTCGCGTCACCAAAGCGAATAAACGCCCCAGCGATGCACAAATTAAATAATGACAGCTCCCAGCCATAAAATACGACTATGGACTTTATTTCACTTAAAGCCAAAAGCAATCCCAGTTGCAACAGCGGCAACAGCAACGGCAACGTCAACTTCAACGTCAAGCGGACGGGCGGCCATTGCGAAATTGTAACCATTGTACTGCCAGCCACAACACATACTATACACCCACGCCCACACACATACCCACAGCTACACCCACACCCACACACACACACATACTACATGCCTGTGCATACAAAGAGAAGCAGAAATTCTAGTTTATGCGATGAAACTGTAGGCGAAAACACATTATTAATAAACTAAACTAATTACTATTTCTTTAAACTTTAAGTTAAGAGTGAATTAGAATTATAAATAATTGAATAAATAAATCCAGTTAATAACATAAATAAAGGAAATAATTTAATTTAATGTATCATTCGCAATTAAAACTATATCGATTTTAGTATTCAACTGAAAACATTTACAGATTATTGCAAAAATTAAAATTTACTCTAGGAAAACCAATGTGCCAATTGATCAATAGTCTCAAAAAAGAATAATATTGAAACTGAACATTTAAATGTTGTGAGATGTGTCAAAATTTTTGATTAAAGTGTCATTCTGAAAAGTACAATTAATAAATGAAAAAGAATGTTGAAACGGAAAAATGTACTTTAATTTTGTGTGATTTTTTGTATTAATTAATTTTTTTTTTTTTGTATATTTTTTTTTTATAAATTTTCGTACTTTTTTGTAGGTCTGATTAATTAATTTAATTAATAACTTGATATATGGAATCTACGTTGATATTAATATTAAGGTTTTTGAATGTCTGATAAGTATAATTTTTATACTTTTTAAATTATTATTATTATTTCAATAATATTTATAATTATTATGAATTAAATGGAATTTTTTTTATTTATTGTTTTATTCTTGTTATTAAATTTTGAATATTAATATCATTAATTGTAATTTAAGCTGTGCAAATTGCAAAGCATATTTTGCGCATAAACTGAGCTTCACACGAAGCAGAAATACACTTAAATACACACACATTCACACTCGCACACACTTACACACACACACGTACATGACGTTGGCTGGCTCTCTCGCATAAGGTTACATATTTTTTAAGCCAATTTTACAGGCCACTGCCTAACAAGGACATTAATTGGTAGCTGCAGCAGCAACTAGCTCTGCTCTGCGCTCTGCTCTTCGACTCTGTTGTTCACTAAAGCCTCGACTGTAGCCTCGACTGTAGCTTGGTCTGGCTGTGACGCTCTGCCACGCCCAGTTCCAGTCAACGTCCAGTGTCGCCCACTTCGCGCGACACGGCCGAAAAGAGTATTTAACCGTGTGTGTGTGTGTGTGTGTGTATTCTCTGCTTCTCTCTCCTCCTCTCGCACACGCTCTGCAGCTGTGTGTGTGTGTGTTTTTTTTTTCTGCCAACTGGCTCCTTTTTCATGGTTTTTATTCACTTCAATATTTACTTAACCCTTTTTTGTGCGCTGTCGCTGCGAGTTTTAGCAGAAAAGTTGCCGTTGCCAAAGGCGGCAGCAGCAGCAGCAACAACAATGGCAACACCAACAGCAGCAGCAGCAACAATTTCAATGTTGTTTTTGCTCTTATGATTAAACATGCCTTTCGCTTTTGTTTAAGCTCGGCCAACTTGCCTTAAATATTGTATGAGAGTATGCGAAAGGCAGCTGGGCATTTGCCATCGTTCTCACCATCATCATCATCACCATGATCATCATCAGCGTCATCGTCATCGTCATCGTCATCATCATGGGGGACAGTGCAGATGAGGGTCACTTTGTACCTGCGGCCTGTTAATTAGTTGGGGCTGCTGACTTTTGACGCTGCTCGACATATTTCGTTTTAGGGTTCAAGTGTTCCCAAAAAACGAGACGCTGTTGACCACACTTCGACTCCGATCTACGACTCAGAAGGAGTTGGGGGGGGGGAGGGTTTCTACGACTGTTGCTGGCATGTAAAAGTGCGATTATAGTCGCATAATTATCACGCTGACATGCCCAAGCACACACATATTCGTAGAGAATGAAAGGGAAAAAAGTAGAGTGCTCGGTGAAAATGCCAAAATGTAATTACCCAGCAAACAAACCGCAATTTCTCGGTGCACACACACACACGTACAATTATATTGTGTGTGTGTATATAAGTAGATGTATATGGAACTCTGAAATGGAAGTGAAAGTGGACACGCAACAAGCAGCAAAACTGGCTAAACTGGCAGAACTGGCAGAACTGGGAAACGAGCCAAATGCCAGCACCTGGCCGGCACCTGTCTGCTCCTCCCCTCCCGCTTCCTTCCCCTTCACCTTGCTTCAGCTGCAGGCCAGCTGAGCCCACAAACACTGCCGCCACTTGCCAACCAAGCAACAACCTCCCCTTGAAGCCACCTCCTCCTTGGCTGGGGGTTTGTCATTGAAGGGTTTGCGTGTTTGACATGCGGCTTGGTTAAAGTTGGGCCCTTGTCGTTAGGTCGGCAGTTTGAAGGCGATATCGTTAATGTTGCCGTTGATTGTGCCCAGCACACACCAACACCAACACACACGCACACACACACTCTTTGCTATGTGTGTGTGGCTAAGAGCCCGGTAACTGTGCTCGGTTTAGTTTTTTGTTTTTTTTTTTTGGCCTGTAAGCTTGGTAATTTATTTGGCAATTGGCAGCCGTTTGGCGCCTCGCTTTTGCTTCAGTTTCAGTTTCAGTTTCAGTTTGAGCTTCAGCAACAGCTTCGTTTAACCAACAATACAAATGCAATTTTTACACGGCTGGTGAGCGTATTTTGGCTGGGCTTTCATAACAACAACACGGCTAACAACATAATTCCAGCATAAACAAAAACAACAGACAACAACAACAACGGCTGCTGACCAACAGTGACAACGGCAGGCAGGCAACAGGGCCAAAAGCCTGCAAATTGGGGTCTTATAATTATGCGATGCGACTCGACCTGCATATCGAGCAGCGAATTATGAACAACAGCTGCAGCTATCGACACTACGTAGGGATAGTAATATTAATACAAACGGGAAAGAGAAATATGTTAAACACAGCAACAAAGATGCGCATCTCTTAGTTTCAGATAGTATATATACTATATATATATCGAGTATTGTAGTTGGTAGAATAGTTGAACTATTGAATAACATAAACTAATAAAAATTTATTTTAATAAAATAAAAGACTCACCCCACAATGTTAATGTTTATAAATCTCTGAAGTTGGCATTTAATCTATCCACAATCTGTAAATATATAACAAATAATACAATTAGTTGACTATTTTTTTAGACGTTATTGAATATTAAATTTTGTATACCAAAGTATTCTTCTTTTATAGTTGTTGTGTTACGTATAATGATTGAAGGAATTTTATTATAATTATAATTAAATACCAAATAAATGTTTTAATAATAATTTGAAAAATTTAGCTTGTCGTTTTGGATTTCTCTATTTTTTCTCAACAAGTAATTTAATTTCTACTTTAATTTACTGTGTCCAGTCTGGAACTCTCAACTCTAAATAGTCCACGGTCTTGTTTACCTTTAAACCCAAATGTTTTTATTATAAGCCTGTTAATTGCCTTTCTCGACGCTAAACCATATGCCACGCCATTATCACAGCACTTCTGGTATTAGATAGTCATTAATGCGCTTTAACTAGAGTATTTTGGGTTCAGTTTTGACTGTGCAGCTGAAAATAAGTATTATACGAAAATGTTCGCGCGCTGTCAACGGACATTGCTGCCTCTTCACGTTGCCTCTTCACGTTGCCCCTTCACGTTGCTGTGGCTGTTGCATGCAGTTATTTTGGTTGGCTCGGTTGGTTTTATTGGCTGCATCAGTTGTTGGCCCTCCACAGCCAGCTGGCTGGCTCCTCGACTGGCAGCGGCTGCTATTTATGTAGTCGACGTCACAGTGACCGTCACCAGCTGGGTGAGAATCGCAGAGGGAGGCGGGAGGCGGCTGACAACGTCACTGAGTTGAGGCCCATAACCGGCGTCGGGCAACTGCCCGAAGCGATGTCATTACCAGTAAAATTGGCGGTCCATTGCACGGCCTGTTTTCGCTGCTCTCGCTCTCGTTTCTCGACGACTGCAGCTTCGCATTCCGATTGTTAACAATTCTGCGGTGCATGGCCGTTGACGTTTATGATGTGTTGCTGGCAACAGGGCCAGAATATTGTTGTTGCTGTTGGTGTTGCTGTTGCTGTTGACTCGCCGGCTGGTGTTGCGTGTGCTATCATTAAGTGTCGAAAATTTCATCAAACACTTCAAAGCGTAGCACGTTGCCCCTTGCTGCCTTCACGTTGTGCAGTTGTTTCAGTTTATGATTCTATTATTTTCACAGCAAATAAAAGAGAAACTGCGTATCATGGCCAAGTGCTAAATGGGCGTCAGGGAAAATTGCAAAATTTTCTTTGCCGTTTTTTTCTCGTTCATTCGTTTTTGTTTCTTTTGCCAGAGCAGCCAAATTTGAGCGTGCAAGGTGCGAGGGGCAGCGGAGACTTGGCGTGGCAGCTGAGCACGTAAAAAGCGTTGAACCGGAACGTTGTGGGCAACATCTGCAAGGAAGTGTGGGAAAGTCGATGTGTGTGTGTGTGTGTGTGTGCGTAAGGCCAAGTAAAACGAATTTTCAAGCGCACGGAAAACTTTGCGCCATGAATCAAAGTTTAGTGTAGCATACTTTTTAGGTGCGATTTATATATTTCAAAATAAAATAAATGAAGGGCGTTCTCCTTTGCTGCTGCTGCCGCCTGCCCCAAAAGACAAAGCAGCTATGCGGTGAGCAGGCATCTGGGAGTCGAAACTGTGGCAGGCGGAGGAGCTGGAGATGGAGGCGTTCGGGTGTTTGATTTAACTTTGGGTGCCGTTTTCTTCATTTTTTTCATTTTTTTTTTTGTTGTTGGTGTTGTGCTTTGGGTGCAAATTCAAATTCTCGCTCGCTCTCTCTCTCTCTGTTTTATTTCAGCGTTCAGGAAATGCAAAAATTTACACTTGGTTAGCTGATTGATGAATGCATAAATGAAGCGTACACATGCGTTTTAACTGGGGACCCAAGCGTGCCCCATTAGATTGACTGGGCCAAGTGGAGGGGGGGTGGGGGGAAATACTGCTGAGATTGTTGCCTGCAAGTCGAGCAATTTGGCAAACTGTCGAAGCAACAGCAACAATGCTCGTCAGCAGGTAACAGCAACAGCATCATGTGAGCGCTTCCCTTTTTTATTATATTTTTTATTCTTGCTTCAATTTGCTGTCCCATAACTTGTGCCATCGAACGTCACAAGCCATTGCGTTTCTTATTGTTATGCTCGCAATATGCAAATGTGATTTTTTAACTTGAAAACGTCGCTCACATTTGGCTTCGATTGTGCTAAATGGCAATGCCGGAGTTTATGGAGGGAGATTATTCGTGCCTTGGCCGATTTAACAAATTAACGTTATTTATTTGACAGTGATTTGGGGAAGCTGCCAAATGCGGCGTATGAGTAATGTGCGAACAGAAGCGGGGCTTAATTAGGTACTGTGTACGTCTCTATCTGCCATGATTTGTAAACATAATTTGGTTAGCGAGCCATGAACATAAAGTCAAATTTATTGCGACCGAGATTTGTTCGCTCTCCCCCTGCAGTGAGTGTGTCGCTTGAGGGCAGAAAAAATGGCTCCGAAAGCGACATTGAAATGCTGAGTAATCTGCGCGGGTTATGTGAACGCCTGCCCCTGCCTCCATCCCCAGACGTGGTGTGTTGTGTCCTGCGGCGAGTGTCCTGCCGGGCAAAGCAAATATGCCAAAAATGAGCCAAAATTACTTTTAATATGCGAGCCAGCCTTTCGATGTGGCTGTGGCTGCTACTGACATTCAAAGATAAGTGAGATGTATGGAAAGTTGCACGAGCAAACCGAGAGAGCGGGAGAGGAGAGGAAAGCTGGCTGTCCATGGTCGATGGCTTTGTCAAGGCAGCGGCAGCGGCAAGATAGTAGATGGAGGAGGATAGGTTAGCATGGGATGGATACTCTCATGTACATGTGTATCTATGTAGTTCGTTAGGCGCCAGACGACAACATAATTTCGTAATTAATTTGCCAAAACACGAATGTAATTTAATAAAATTGCGCATACGCCACGTTGCCCGGGCGCCAGCTACCCGTTCGTTCATTGTGCCTCAGCAGCAGCAGCAGCGGCGGCAGCATCTTCATTTCCTGGGAAAACATTTAAGTAATTTATGCAGGGCCTTAGACAATTTGCGGCGTTAGCGACGACGGCCACGTCTCTGGAAACGCAAAGGAGGAAGCAGCATTCAATGTACATTGTACACTCCTTTCCTCACTTACACTTAGACGTGGTGTCCTTGGTGTGTTTGAATGTGTTAGCGACGATTATTTATGGTCTATTTTTGAGCATGCCACTAATTATGCTCTAGCATTTCGAGCTTGGCAACGCTTCCAATTACTTGACGCAAATAAATCAGAGGCGCCAAATGGCGTGGGCCACAAATCCATTGCTAAATCAGTCGAATGGCGCAATTTCCCTTTGGATCGCACCCACACACCGCAGTATTGATTTTACATCGTCTTCCCACACTCTGCTCTGCATACCAAAAACTATTTTCGGTTGCGTTTTAAATTTAACTGTGGCCAACTTGAAGGTTGCCTAAGAGGCGCATTGACATGAATACTCGTATTTATACAACTTTGGGTAATTATCAATTTGAAAAGTGTTTGAAGCAAGACTATTTTCAGCTTAATGCAGGTGTAAATTTTCCCTTCTATAATTTCATTTACCACTGACGATAATTAGCGAGACGAAGCAAATTAATAAGAGGATTAATACTTATAATATTTTGTGCATATTAACTATAATTATACAATTATTAAAGAGCCTAGAATGTATGAATTGTACATTTTAATTAACCAATTAATCGAATTCGTTATTGCAACTTCATAATAATTTATCATAATCCGCAATAGAGTTTGAGGAACGAAAAAATTGTAACTTTATTTCAGGAACTGTAAAGTTTCAATCTTTTGGTTGAGAATTAAAAAAAAGTTACTTTCTAATACGCGTTTAATACAAATTGAAATGGAATAATTTCTTCTAAATTTGATTTAATAAATCAACAAAATAAGAAGTGATAATGATTTTAAAAAATAAGTTGTAATATAATTGCCTGCTTAAATTTATAAACCACTGTGAGAATCTGCGCTATATATTGACAATATTACTAATTATCTCTGCAAGTATTATTAATTTACAAAGTGCAAGTTACACAAATAGTTGCACAACATAAGCTCCAACTTTATATGCAATAGTTGCATTGCAAACCATAAATAAATTGCAGCATTACTGCAAGGACTTGAGTGATATTTCACTCCAAGTTTGGCAAGGAGCGACAAAAGGCGACTTCTGCCTCGCTTCGGCTTTGTTAAGCTGCTTGCTTTATGGCTTGGCTTGTTAGCGTTACGTTTGCCCGCTGGCGGTTAAATCAATTGCCTCAATTTGATAATATTTCAGCAGGGAATGATTATGGCTGGGTCCCCGATCCCCAATTGGAATGCCCGCCTCCATTTCCCTCCCTGATGCCTTGCCTTTTGTTAAAGACAGGCCACCCAGCGCGGTTGTCGTTTTGTTGACATTTCCGTCACCGCTTCCGCGTAAAAAGTTTGTTTGTTTTTCTTGGCCATTCCACCCGCCCCCGGCCCCGCCCCCGGCGTCGTCATCATGCCTCAATCTCGTGCGCTTGATTCGCTGTTGGCCTGGCCTGAATGCCTGGCCACCACCAACATCTATTGCCACTTCGGAGCGCGGCCCATATGGCGTTGTCTTGTGTTGTTGTGTCCTTGGCAGCCACGTAAAAAGGATTTGGGGCAACGCATTTCGCATGCCTAAATGCCAAAAGACGTCGCATAAACATGCCGCATGCCACGCCTCCCTCGCCTGCCATTCAGCACCCTATAACGTCTTTGAATTACACTCCAACAACTAAAGCAACAACAACGACAGTAAAACCGCGCAGGCCAGCAAAATATATATGCATACAAAAAAAAAAGAATTTTTTTTTTTGTATTTTGTTTGCCGCTTTGCCGGTCTTTCTGCGGTTTTCTTCTTTTTTCGCCTTCGGGTTGTGTGCGCATTTGGCGGTTTTTATGAAAAATTACCATGTTTTCTTCGCACTCATTCGGCCCCCCACTTCCCCCATTTGCTGCTCATTCCAGCCGTCTTGCTTTCAGCCCCATCCCCTGCCTCACTTGCCTTGGCATTTCTCCTTTTTCTTCATTTCCATTTTCAGTTCCTTTTTTTTTTTTCGTTCGCTGCTTGGCAATTTCGGTATTTGACTTTTTTACGTCAGGCACTTGAGACGGATGAGGGGGTGTAGGTGTGTGTGTGGGTGTGTGGGTGTGTGGGTGTGTGGGTGTGGGTGGCAGTCAACCAGTGCGCCACACACTTCCTCTAATGATGCCACTTATGTCGTGACGAAATTATTTATATATATGTACATTTTTACCAATACCCTGTGCGCTGCAGCAGCCATGGAGTTTGTCCACCAAAATGTCACTCCAAGAATAAAATAAATATATTTTCTTTTTTAATTTAAAGTTGGGTATCGACGGTGACAAGTCGAAATTAAAAATAATTACTTTAGCTAAACTAAAACTGTAGTCATAGCGAATTGAAAGTAATCAGATTCTAAACGAATGTAAATCTAGTCGAAATTGAAAATAATTACTTTAGTTAAAGTAATCAAATTCTTAACAAATGTTAGTAGAAAATAAATTATACAAAAATTCATTGACAATTCGTTTTAAAGTACTTCACGGTCGAGTACGCCCTCTCAACATAATTTCCATCATGGAAAACGGATAAAGCACGATAACAAGTCGTTGCTAATAAGACCATAAATTGACAAAGTGTGTGAGCTCACTAAGGGGTATATCAAAGTCGGTTACACTGAGTTGCATGCAATGGCAGCAGAGAGTGGTAAAAAGGCAGACAGACACAAAACAAATTTGTAATAATATTAAAATACATTTTGGCCGCAGACTTGTTGCGGTATTTTCTAGTCGAGCACACCCCGTTTTGCCTAATTTCGCACATGTTTTTCTATGCGTCTGTGCCGTTTGGATTTCGGTCGCTTTAGCTACCCACAACCCACGCACTTATTTTTTGGCAGCATTTATATTTATTTTTTTCGATTCGTTTTTGTTCCTTTTTGCCTGTGTTGTGCTCTTTTCCTTTTGCCTTCTTTAGTTGCGTGCAAAAATTTGGGAACTGTTAATTGGCAGCACATAATTTACGTGCTTATGCCAATTTTCATTTCCCTTAACAATTTCAAGCTATTTTCGTCGATTCTTGTGGCTAAAAGTGTCCACGACTCTAGCGTAACGACGCAGAGAGACGGAGGAGGCAAGATTGTAAATGCAATTACTCTATATGTGTGTGTGTGTGTGTGTTTGAGGGGAGGGGGAGGGGGAGTGAAGTGACTGCACTCGAGTTAGCCGGGGGCACTTACGGATTTGATTAACTGCTTCCGTGCGTCATCAAATTCGTTTTTTGGTGCCCCGAGGTGCAATTCGCAGCAGCAGCAGCCTCAAAGGGTAAATCGGGGGAGAGAGCGAGAGAGATCACAACCAGGTTTGCATGCACAAGGACGACAAGGACCTGCAGCAGAACTACTCAATAAAACTCATTAGTGGTGTTTTGTCCAGGGCGTTGTCGCTGGTCCTTGGTCCCTGGCTCAGAGTCCTTGCCGCCTGGCAATTATCACCACCAGCAGCATCCACAGCACGGTCCCCATTGACTTTGGCAATTGATTGCAGCCGTTGTTGTTGTTGTCGCCGCGAGGCAACGCCAGACATTGTGGAGTAGTTGCTGCCAGCGACAGCATCAAAAGTGCCGATAAAAATTTATAGCAAACTGATTTGAAAGTCAATTATCCTCCTGTGCCAACCTAGCCAACTATTCGACCCAGACGCTGACAACGGCGTGCAAATGGGTTTTCTATGCAAAACTACGACTGGAGTTGAAGTTGAAGCTGAAGCTTCGCTCCTGTGGCAGTCGCATCATCAGCTTTGCCTACCTTTTTTATGTTATAGCCACTCGTATTTACGTTTACTTTTTGCCTCTCTCTCTCTCTCTGTCTCTCTGCCACACCTTTTTGCTAATGAAGAGCGTTCTTCATTTGTCGATCGTTTGTTGCAGTCATTAAAATCGCCCTTTTCTTCAGCCTTAGCTTGCCGCTTATAGTAGATAGTTTTCTTTTTTTTTCTCAGTTCATGTCTCTCTTTCTCCAGCGAATTGGACGGGGTTCTCTGTCGTGTCTCTCCGCAGCTGTGTGCAGTTAATGAGTTTAATGGCGAGCATCGAATTTGAATTGCTAATGCAATGGCCGCTCATGGGAAACGGAAATGGAAATACGAATGGAAAAGCAATACAAAATACTCGCACTCGCATTCGCAATGGGCAAAGGCTTATGACTGTTGTCGTGTTGCCTGTTGTCAGTTGTCGGTGGGAATGTTGTTTTTTCCCCACTCCCATTTAAAGAGGAAATTAGGTGCTCAGCGAAATTGTGCTCACTAATTGTCGACACTGACAGAGGCTGTAGCTGATGCTGAGTCTGCCTTACATTTGCCATCAATTTATATTCCAGTTTGTCGCAAAATACAGTTCTCTAGCTACAATTAGATCAATACAAACATTTTGATCACACTAAACTCATTGATGACAGCCAACGAATGAGAGAAGAAAGTAATGAACAACATGGGGTACTCTAGGAATGATGCAGGAGCTTATAGAGGTAGAGCAGACAGGTCATGTATGTATGTTAAATGCATTTATTTAGTGATGATTGAATAGTAGAACAAGCTTGGCGTGGAGGACCACACAAATTACATATGCAAAGAAAGATATATGATAAAAGAAGCCGATGGTAACAGGAGATGTATGTGAATTTAACAATTTCATTTGACGAAATATGATAGACATTTTTTTTGAGTGATACAAAAATGTTTGATTGTTATTTAACACATAATTATTAGATTAGTTAATTCATTTATGGTTTATAACATACAACTTGTTTGCACAAAGTTTACCAAGGATTTGTAGTTATCCATTCTCGAATGTCATCCTTTTTTTTGCATACCAAGCTCATCCTACGTTATTGACTACAATAAAAGCTATAAAAATGGATTTTTATATATATATATTTTTTTAATTTCAATCAATACATATACAAACTTATGTATGAACTTTTAATTCTTGTTTTATAAAAGGCAGTTACAATCGATTTTAAAATCGCGTGTCGTCATTTTGACTTCATTTGTAACAATAAACAATTTTATACCCATTAAAGTTGAGCTCTATCAAATAAGTGTTTAATAATAGTTATAATAGTAATAGTAGTAATAACAATAAACAATAATAATAGTAGTGTGGATGGATTATACCTGTCTTCATATAAATAAAATGTTGCTGTTTGTTTGTTCAAATAACAAATATCAGAGACGGCTGGAAGGTCGTGTTAAGCTTTCAAGATTAAACATGATTGAGCACGCAAACGGCTTTTCAACAAGGTGCAACAACAATCTCAACAATCTCAACATCTGCAACTGCAAACGCAGACTTAACACAACCAAAGTCCATAAAGAAAACACAGCTAAATATGGTCGAGCAGAAACGATTATGGCGAACATCTGCTGATAGCAAATGAACACGGCTGCCCGTCCAGTCGATAGTGGTTTAATTAAGCAGAAATAATTGCATATATAAAACATTGAATTACAGCTTGGAATGCAGCAGCAGCAACAACTACAATTGGTTGCAACAACGGCAGCACCATTGGCAGCTCGAGATTTGGGACCACATTATTTGGCTTTGCATGTGGCTGAAGGCTTAACTCGTTTAAGCCCATTAAATTGTTATTGTTATAGTACATACATAATTGTTGCTGTTGCAGTTGCAGTTGCAGTCGCTGTAGTTAAAACATATGTTGGCTATTTGTTGCAACAAGAAAATTACACAAATCGTTAAATATTTGCGCAGTTTCTCGCTTCAATCCTTGTTGTTGTTGTTGTTCTTGTTGTTTGTGCCGCGTCCCAAGCGATGGAATCATAAATTTTGTTGTCGCGCAGCCATTTTACCTGTGACATTATTATTGCTGCTGTTACCTTGCTGTTGTTTTTTATTTGTATGTCGTAATTGCGGCGACACCAAAATACAAAAAAAAAAAAAAAAAAACGACAGAATGCAGAGCAGAAAAAATGACTGAACAAACCCACAGAGATAACAACAAGAACAGGCAGAACAACAATACATATAACAATGTGGGGGCCCATAAAAATTTAATGAAAATTAAAATGAAAATAATTTGTGTGTTTAATTTAATTTTATGATGCCCTGAAGACCGCAACAACAACAACAACAACGCCAACAACGAGGCCAAACACAACAATGGAGCCATTCGCTGTAAACGTTTAAAATACGCTTCATTCGTTTGATGAATGCGCCTAAAACTATGCAACAGATCATAAATCAAGCGCATAAATTACCATCAACAGCGACGGAGCGAGACAGGGAGAGAATGAGAGAGAGTGAGAGAGAGAGAACTCAAGGCCAAGGCAAGGACCTCCAACTAAGGCCTATAGAGTTTCGCCTGGCCAATAACAGCAAATGGAAAAACAATAAAGCAAATTTGTTGTCCCTGTTGCCTGTTGTTTGTACAGAAAAAAACAAGCAAGAACAAGAACAAGAACAAGCGATGATAACAATAACAATAACAGTTACTGTAATGCCAACAATAACATTACTTCAAATTTAATTTAAATTATTTGTCCTGGCTCCAGATGCCCCACATGCCCAGGCCGCAATTCCCAATCCCCCATTCGCTTATTTGACAACAATTGTGAGATGCGTATCGCAAAATTACCTGTAATGCTCGGCCACTCGGTCTGCCATTAGCCAGGCCAACAACAACAACAACAGCAACAATAACAACAACAACTACAACTACAACTACAACAAAGTGTGTGTGTGGCTACATGAGGGCAAGAGATTGGAGCCAACAACAAGGGCCGCAAAGCTATCGGAGAGTTCATATGCAGGACACTGACCAAATGGCCTGTTCACGCTTTAGATAACATCTGGGTCTCATCGGGGTTCAACGGAGTTGCGGCTTTTTAGTTTTGGCCAACAACAAATCGCAGCTAATGTCAGAGTCAATGCGTAAATAGGTGCAAATGGAATATGACTATTTCTGGATTGAGATACTTTGATTGAGATGAATGGATGAAGACTATTTTAGCAATTATATTCCTTCCTCATCAACATATTTTTAGCCAACATAACTTGATTTAATTTACTGAACTTAAAAAGAAAACTACATTTACATTTTGTATATATTTTAATTTTGTACTACATGTTAATGTATATTTTTTGTATTAATAATTAACAAAAATATTATACACATCTATTTTGCTATGTATTTTTGTTATATTCTTTCAATATCCATAATAAATCATTCGCTTTCCTCTCATCAATCACTCGTTTGTGATTTTTTGTTCTGTCTAAACAAATTCAGCCTTAAATACTTATAGATAAATTTATTTTTATTTTATAATTTTTCTTTCGTTTTATCTTTTGCTTGACTTTAGTTTCTTCTGAGCCACTTTCATTACAAATTTTTGTTGAATTTAAGTTTGTGCCTTTCATTAATTAAATTATTCATTTCTATATATGTATGTGTTCTACACTTAATATTAACTCACGTCACAGCTTTTTTATTTGCTTCTCACACTCTTGCACAATTTATATTATTTTCCACTTTACTCTTTCACTTTTTTTGTTGAAACTAACAGCGAAAATGGCAACTTTAAAGTTTTTCGGTCTCGTCCTTATTTGCCAAAGACAATTAACTCTTAACATTATCACATTTTTCGTGTGATCTTGCACACATACACTTGGCAGGATATTTGCCGGTGAAGAGTCCTTTTTCGTTTGCTCGCCAGAACTGCACTCGAAGGCGGCGCCAAATTGCGGAATGGCTTTTCATAAAGGATGCTGTCATACAAAAACACTAAAAATATGCGAGTGGCAACAAAAACGAACACACATCTAAAGTTTTATGTACATATACGAGTATACATATATATAGACGACATATACGATTGCATTCACTGCAAACGTATGCGAGTGTGTGTGTGTGTGTGTGGGTTAGAGCCATGAAGTGGCAGAAAATTTGCACTGGCACTTAAGTTATACAACATTCAAAGATGTTCTTTGTCCGCGACAGACAACGGCCATAAATTTTGCGACCTACTGCCAACTATAGAAATGCCATAGGCTTTTCAAGAGGGGCAACAGTATGATGGGGGCGGAGCGGGGCGTGGCGTGGCGGGACGGTGAAGCGCTGCTTTACTTTACTTGCAATACTTGGCGGCGGACGGCAACGTCTTCAGCAATATTTTTGGCACATGCTCAACTAATAATTTGCCGTGTGCCACGGCCCCGAGCAGGAGGAGCACAAGACAGAAGTCCTTGCAGCATTTGTGGCAGTGGCTGTGGCTGTGGCTGTGGCTGTGGCAGTAGCAGGCCAAAGCAATTCAACTATCACAAGCGAGTTTTTATGCCCTCCTTTGGCGCTGTGAAATGGGTGAAATGAGCATATTAACTTGCCATAAATCTGTGACTTCTCCTCGAGAAAGCGAGCGAGTGCAATGACAGTTCAGGAATTACATACTTATGGGTGTGTGAGTGTATGAGTGTGTGTATGTGAATAAAGTGAATACTTTGCTTGCAATTGAGATGTAGATCAAATAGTCAGATAAAGACCAGGTCAGTAATAATGGGAATTCTAGAGGCTTGAGTGCACATAAAAGGCGCAAGATGGAAACTGTTTTGGAACTCTAATGAGATGAGTGCGGGAAATGAAATTTATATATTAATTGAGGCTACACAGAAAGCAAAATTACGTTGTAAACATAAGTATAAAATAATTATTAGATTTAAAAAAAATTTGATTTAAAAAAGGAAAATAATTTTATCGATCGAATGTTGTGAAATGTTTTTGAATTGAGAATGCTTCTCATACTCTAAGAAGTAAAATCAATATTATTGCAAGAATATCCAATCAAGAATTCCTTTAGAATAATACACATATAATATGCATTATTACTAATTGTTAAATTAATTGTTAAAGTTAATTGTTAAAGTAAAGATAGATTAGAGTAAAGCTAGCTACATAGTGGTAGATAAAGCCACTAGATAAGAGTTAATTGGCTTGATAAACTTGAAAGTGTTCTTGGAAGGCAAGAAAAACTACAGATGTAAACAACTCAATTGAGCAGTTTGAATTTTAATGCTTGTTAATTGAGAGAGTTAAAAAAAAAAAAACTAAATTGACATTATAGAGTATGAAACTAGTACGACATATAGACAAGATTGATTGACTAGATGCGTACGGAGACCTGTGAGTGAATGGCAAGAGCTTCGATGTCATCATTGACCAGAGGTAATTAGGTATTCAATTAATTTTATCTATGGCAAATAGTATCTTAAACTCCTTTCAAACTGCAGTTAATTTGATGGGGCTCCTCGCACATTAAAACGTCAATTACTATTTGCTTTGCGTACCGCCTTCTGAAATGTATATGCTTTTATGTTGCACCCTTTTCTGTGCCTCTGCCCGTCTGCGGCATTGTGGGGCACGTTCTTGTGTAGCATTTTTTTGCTGTCAGCCATTTATGGAGAATATCTGGAGGCATCTGCTGGCCATCGCCAGAAGTAGAACAACAATTGCACATTGGACGAAAGGCGGATGTCTGAGAGGGGCAAGGAGTTGCTGCCTGACAGGCCGCAAAAACATTTCACTTGTAAATGTACAAAAGCTAAACGACAATGCCGCCAGTTTCCAGTTGCTAAGATCCACCTCCAGCTGGAATTGTTGTTTGCGTTCTGCTGCGAATCAAATTCAATGAAAATCGCGGGCCAAACAAAGCAAAACAAATATTAAAGAATGGAGAAAAGTGCGCCGAAAAAAAGGCAATAGCTGGCAAGATTTATGGCCAGTTTTGCCCGTTCTTCATGTGTGAAAATCATTTGCCGGCCGACGGAGAAAACACAGGAACACAGATAGAGACAGATAGAGACAGACAGAGACAGAGAGAGAGAGAAATAAGGGGAAAAAAAGGCAGCTGCCTTAGGCAGCCACAGCGTCGAGTTTATTTGAAAATAACGCTGCATTATTTATGGCTGAGGCGGCGGCTCGACTCGACTTGGCCACGGCCACCAACAAAAGGAGTCTGTGAAGGCATTCAGCGTGCAACGTGCAACGTGCAACGAGCTGGCCAGGCCATTGTGCGGCTGTTGCTGCTGTGGCGGGACTTTCAATTTTTGTTTCGTGCATTTTCACATTTTCACAGTTTTGCGGTGCGGCAGCCGCACGAAAACAATCAACTGCAACAAAACTGAGGCCGAAGCAGGCAGCCAGAGGTCCTTCGAGTTGAGATGCGAGGATGCAATAAATGCAAGCCCGCAACGATGGGGCAATGTTTGCACTGCCATCGCCGACGACGACGCCTCGATTGTTGCATGCAAATGCGGCATGTGGCGCACTTGACGCTAGCAACATTGTGGCAACAAGTCAGCGCACCGCGTGGCCAAATGCACTGACAGAAATTAGCGGCAAATTCATCGTAAATAAATTGCAATAAACCAAATAAATTACGCTCTTAAACAATGAATATAGCTATAATGAATATAATTAAATAAAAAATAGATATCGAGTCGCTGCTGGGCTTGCAGTGCACTGCAAGCGATGGCATTTAATGAGCTGCCGGCTCAGAGTCAAGCAAATAGTCTAGTTAAATCGAAACAGAAAACAGAAAAGCCCACACGTCGTATGAGTAACAAACATGCGAGCGAGGCCAAAGGCCGACCAGCTGACGCTCGCTCTCCTTATTGTCCTTCCCCTCCGCTGGAAGGGGAGGCTTATTAATGCGTTGTGCCACGAAAGCAGCGGAAACGTATGCGGTGCTGCCTGCGGTGGTCCCCGCTGACAAACAAAACCCCGCAAGCTCGACAGCTGGCACAAACTGTCTGCCAGAAAAGCAAAAGGAAAAGGGAAAAGCATTTCGAAGTGCTGCTGTTGGAATCGTAGCCACTGCGATTTCATTTCCGCCAGTTGTTTTATTGGTATGTGCGTAAGCGTATATGTCCTGGCCAGGACTTAACTCCAAACTGAACACCAGCGAATACTCATGCAGCGCAATGCTAGAAGAGAGCACAGAACACAACAGAACAGAACAGCAGGTGTTTATGTTTGTGCTTTTAATTAAAAGCAATTTACAATTTTCTTTCATTTGCCTTTGCCATAGAAATCAGAGCAGCAACAACACACACACACACAAACACACATACACACACGCACACACACACTCAATCCTTGAGGCCTGGTTGTGCGTTGCCTGGGCGCGTATCTGATGGATGCGTTGCAATTAGTGGCCTCAGATTGCACATTTAGCATGCGAATTTCGAGGCCGTAACTATTGCCAAGATACGATTGCGAATGCGAATATATATGTATTGGCAAAATGTTGTTGTGGCCCAGTTGGGGCCGACCAAGATGAGCTGCCATTTAGAGTAATTGCTGACGATAAAAAGATGATGCAAGCAGCAAACTGCCTGTCTGTCTGACTGACGACTCTCTCTCTCTCTATCTATGTTTCTATCCATAAGTAATCGGGCACAAAAGCATTGCTAATGGCCACCTGAATAATGTGTAGAATGCTCTGTTCTCCCTCTGGTGCCATTCCAGTTGAAATTCCTAGTTCGAATAATATGGTGAGCCTGCCGAATGATATTCGTCATCAAGCTTGTTATTATCGCCTTTCAATTCAGTCGGCTGGGCTATTGGCATTGCTAATTAATAACAAGCACTCTCTGCTCTCAGCTTCTGCTTGAATATCTTTAGAAACCATTTGGGGAAAAGCAGAAATGCTCAGTCTAAGGCTTCATTTAGAGATACTGTATTAAACGAGCTTCAGCGTTTTGTTCTAGATTTTCTTAGCTCAAAAGTTGGAAATTAACAGAACACATTGTTATCAAATCACAATTCTTATATAGTTTTTTAATAGCTTTGTTATTTTAATTGGTTGTTGTTTTCTCCCACTCGGTGCTTACTTGAAAATTGTTTCATTTGAAATATGTACCAGGCAGTAATTGAACCTACATTTAATGCATTTTTACTATATTTTTATGTATTTACAATAAATGCGTAATTTATACAATTCAAATAGGTTAAATTTGCCATTTATATTATTTATGCTCTACAATTTTTTAGGACATTTAAAACTGCACTTTCTACCACTTTATCATTGATCATTTTGCGTAGATTATTTTTGTTGTGCTATGCAAATGTTTGGTTATAGAAAATCTGAGAGTAATTTCAAGCCATGGATTTCAAAAGCAAAGCAATATTTGTTCAAACTCACATATTTCGCACTTGAGTGAAATGTTATTCTTCCAGAAAATAACATCAGAAATGTGTGAAATATTGAACTCTCTTTTGATTGGCAATCAGTCGGCCAGACTGAGAGTTTTCTGGCACATTGGAAAACAGAGCGATTATGGTCACATCAGGTAATTATCGCCTGCCAATAATATTCCTTCCGAAAAAGTCATATTGGCAAATCGTCAGCATCGATAGCTCGGCTCTCTGGCAGGCCGGTTGTCTATCGAGTTTTCGAAATGGTTCTCACCAAAAATAGCTGGCTGTGATTTTATGTGCTGTGTTTTTGGTTTTCGGTATCCGCAAATTTATTTGCCTGCAGTGCAGAGAGAAGCCAAAAGTTTTCTTCCATCTTTTTTTGTTTTTATTTCCAGCCACATCCACAGCATTCAGGCTCTAGGTGTGTGTGTGAGTGTGTGTGTGTGTGTGAGTGTATATGCCCAATCGCACCTGACACACTACTGAAAGAGGAGGTGGAGAGGGGGCAACTGTTTGGCCTTGCCACCCATTTGGCAGCACACACACACACACACACACTCGGGCAGCAGCAGCATTTATGCGACGTGCAACAAATTTTAATGCGTTTCTCGCCAAAAATGCTAAAAAATGTGTGGCACAAGTTGGAATGCCAGGCAAAATAGCAGCAACAAGAACTGACTCTGTGTGTGCGTGCTTGAATTTTTGGTCTGGTTTGGTCTGGTCTGGTCTAGAGCTGAAGCTGAAGCTTATGATGATGCGATGCCGTGGCATTGGCTGGCAACTGTTGCCCGAAAACTCGTACACAACAAAAGCGGCACGTACTTGCCCAAATCGCACATTTTGCATGTGTGAGCGACATGTGTGTGAGTGTCAAAATATGTATGTATTTATTACTCATACGCCCCGTCGTCGTCATCGTCGTCGAGGTCGTTCTGCTATCAGCTGCCAGCTGCTGGCGGCTACGAAAAATTTGATTAGAATTGTCAACGGCGTTGCACATTAGCAGGCACTTTTATTTGCTGTTTTTCTTTTGCTGCCACAATTGGTGGTCAGCGCGGCAGAGTTGCGACATGTTGCTGCCACAGCAGCCAGCCAGCCAGCCACCACGTACTTGATTGCAGTTTCGATTCGTTACGCAAGACAGTCAGTTTATGTAATATGAATAAGCTGCCGTAGCGAACGAAAACAAACAAAGCCACACAGCAGCCAGGAGACAAATGCATGCCACACACACACTCACACACAGACTTTGGGGCAGTGCAACTCCCCGAGTCGACTGCAATTGCATAACAAACAGTTGGCTGTTGTAACGACAAATATGCGACGCATGCAAATGACTGACTTACGGCCAGAGAGAGACGGCAACTGCGCAGTGGGAGCGGGACAGCAATTACATCGAGTACGCGACTCTCTCGCTGCACACTGGTCTAAAATCGCTCCTCGCTCTCTCTATCTCTCTGTCTCCCTTTCTCTCTTTAATGGCTATTAAGGACGTTAATATTTCATGCAAATAAATTAATAAATTAGCAAAACTGCACACACATAAGCGTACAACAATGTGAAAGTTAAACTGCTAACGAAATGCAACAAAGTTTCTCGTTTTCCTTTTGTCCCATGCATATTTGCCCTTTATACTATTTATTTTTATTTATGCTAATAATAAAAAACTAAGCTGTAAGCCAAAGAAAACTTTCACGCTAATTGAAAATGTATGTACATTTTGTCTGGGCATTTTCAATTACGTTTGTGCATCAATTATGCGGATAAATTAAAGCATATTTTTGGCATTCTACATAAATTAGTTGCAGCAACAGTGAAGCTCTCACAGTTATGTTTAGAAATTTAATTTATTATTTAGCCAAGCATCATAAATTTTAAATACATGAATTATGAAAGTATTTGCAAATAAAACTGCATTGTTCGTTTTGCGAAACTAAAAGCAAATCTTTAGCGAAATTTGCTCATTATCAGTTGACGGTTTGCAATGTTTATTTTATATTGAAATGAACGCCAAAAATAACATCGATTTTATATATAAAGAAATAAATGTTGTCGTCTTGTTTATTGAATTTCTTATTTGCGAGCAATCAATAAAATTGATTCAATATTGCAACTAATGATAAAATTGTTATATTTAATATGAAGAGTCTTAGTTAAATTATACAAAATAGCAATTTTTGTATTCCCAATAGAAATTCGACAAATTCGGCAAATCAAATAAATATTCTAATAGAATAAATGATAAATGCATTTCGACACTCAACAAAAAAAGACACTCGGACATGAAATACAGTTCATTTATCTCAATGAAAATAATTGTGCATCAATTCTAATTTTATGTAAATTATGCTAGCTGCAAATGCAATCGAGTCATATAATGGCATTTAATATTCAGCTGGCGTTGCGTAATAAATTGTTGAATTAAATAAGTAAATGTTTATGATCTGCTGATTGGAGTCCACTGTGCAGTTTGTTTGTTGCTGCAGGTTACAACAAGCAGCATCGCCGACGGCGCCACATTCCGATAAAATGCAATTCCGGGATTACTTTGTCGTTTTGCTACGAAAGCAGCAGCAGCGGTGGCAGTTGCAAGCTCCCCCAGCAGCGGCTGTGTTGCCCCCGAAGACCCGAAACCAGACAGTCTCTGGTGCAGCACAGCGCATTCGTATGCAATTCGTTTTGCCACAATTGATCCTTTTCATGTCGCTAGGATATAAGTACATATGCGAAATTGCATATCTTTGTCGTTGGCTGCTGCCTCGTTGCCTCGTTCGCCTCGTTTGCCTCGTTTGCCCCATGTGTGCTGCTCCTTTAGACAGCTTTTGGACCCCCTTTGGTCCTCCGCACAACTCGCTTGGGGGGCAAAACTCGCGTGCAGTGCAACAACAACAACAACAACGACGATGGCGAAGTCGGTTTGCTTTTGGAGCTTCGTTTGCATTGTTTGGCCCAAATATTAAAATGCTTGACTTACAAATTTAATGGCGCAATAATGGTGTGCATGCCGCATATCCGCGACGCCTTCCCCCAAGGGGCATGGCAGGGCGGGGCGGGGCAATGCCACAAACTGTAACCTGCCACCTTGGCAGCTGCAAGGCACGTATGTTGCATGCAAAAACACACGAGCTTCGAGCACATGGGGGATTCAGAGCGAGAGCTCAGTTGATTTTAAATTTAATAAAGTGTCGCACACACATCGAATGGGCGTCGCCTTGTCTCCCTTATGTCATGACCTTAACCTTTTACCCCGCTACATAATAATTTCACATATTTTGCAGCCAAACACGACTCATTTATAAATCGAATGTCCTGCTGTGTGCCTAGACTTAACCCTCAACAAGACTACTCTGTCTCTCTCTCTCTCTGCTCCATTAATGCTCTGCTGCCATTGCCCTTGGCCATAAATTTTCCAGCTGCTTATAGAGTATGTGTGTGTGTGTTGTCTGGCAAAAAGCGAGGCGATTATTGTCATTAGTCTGCCATTATGTGCTGGCCATCAACTTCAGATGCTGTCAATGAGAACGACGACAACGACAACGATTTCAATGAGCATCAGAATGGTCTATATATGCTTTAGCCTCAGTCCTTCGACTGCGGCTGAATAGAACGAGCCTCGGCTTTTCTATAGCCATTGATTGTGTGCCGTTCGAGCCAAATTATTGTTAGATTTTCGGTCATACAGCAGCAGCAGCAGACTCGACTCACAGTGTGTGGCAAGTAGCAAGTGTGGCTGAGAGCTGAGAACTGAGAGCTGCTAACAACAGAACCTGTAAGTGAGCTGCATCTGCTCAAAATCGGACTATAGTAATTGTGTAAGTGGACTTAAATTGCGCTAAAACGAGACGCACACATTGATGCCCCAAACAACGTGTCAAGTCTAGGCCTCTGGGCTGCATTGAGTCGCCAGGACAACAGACATCATTATCATCATCATCATCGGCATTGCTACGGATTAAAGTCCGCCCTTTTAAAGCCCTTGAGCAGTCGTCAGTGGGCCGAGCAGCAAAACATGATTCGCAAACGAGTTAAATTGCAGATTATGTTTTTCATATCTCACCATGTTTCTCCTTGGACTATAAATAATATGGGAAGTATCAGCAAATGTTTATTTAAGATGCAATTTTAATAAATTATGCTTGGCCCAAATATCACTCATAAATTAAAGTACATTTCCATGTTTCATCGTATTTATAAATAAAATAGAAAACTCCACAGTATCCAACACATTGTGCTGTTAAATCTGCATAAATTATTTAAACAATAAATGGAAAACGTCAATTTCTGATTTATTCGAAGTACAAACACATTCAAATATTCTCATTGATTTTCGTTTCTTTCAATTTATCGCAGAAATTTAAATTCAAAGTGCTTTCAATATTTTCTAATAACAGTCAAAAAAATATTATGTATATATAGTAATAATAAGATTTTATTTTTTCTGGGTCTATTATTGCCGAAAGAATTTTATATGTTTTCCGCGAGTGTTGAGCAATTAATTAAAATGTGCTTTCAGCAAGGTGAAGCTTGAAACGAAATTTATATGCGACACACGTATATTTTTATCAGGTAATCTATCTGACATAAAAGTTTTACGCGTCATAAAAACAAAAGTAAATAAAAAAGAAAACTATTAACTGTTATGAAGAGCAAAAAAAAAGGTGTGACGCAGCTGGCAGACATATGATTTACAGCACATAAATAAGATTACGATCGTTATATCTGAAAAATGTGCTACTGTGTATATATCTGGCCAAACTTACTTTTTGTTCGGGGGGGAGGAGGGAACTTAATTGAAAACGCATAGATTGCGAATGCCATTTGTCAATGAGCAATGTTCATAATGGGCCCGATTATTATGTATATTTCTGTTGGCGATTTATGATTATACAAAACTCCATTGACGAGAGCATTCATTTTCATTTTCGTTTTCATTACCATTTCCATTTCCATTTCCAAAATCGAATTCGATTCACAATCAGCAAGCGTAATGAGAGAAATATGATTAATGCGTGTATGCGGCAAAACATATACACATACATATATACATATGTATATGTATATAAGAAATCGAGGGGGGAGACACTAAATCCTGGTTAAATGCTATGCTAACTGACATCGCTTAATGCCAGCTGCAAATAATTGCGCTTTAATGCGGCTCATTGCCATTTTTACAATCAATTATGCGAATCGAGACCGTGTCTGAAGACGAGACGAAAACACTGAGGCGGCAAAGGGGGGCGCGAGGGGGGAAGTTGACAAACATTTATATGAATTAGCATATGTCAATATTTGTTAAATTGAATTAACGCCAAGTGCGACTGTCTATGTGTGTGTGTGTGTGTGTCTCTGTCTGTGTCTGTGTTTGTAAGTGAAACGCGGAGCTGCTGAGGTTGGGGGTGAGAAGCTCCACCCCATTTGTTATCATTAATTAAACGACAAGGCATTGAAATTTATTACACGCGTTGTTGGCTATGCAGCCCGCCCAAGTTCACATCCACACTCGAATACATACATACATATAGATATATATTTATGCATGTGTGTGTATAGACAATGGCTGGCAGAAGTTGTGCCTTGAAACTTTGGGACATAAATTGAGGCAATTGTTAAAACTAAAACCCGCAACGAATGAAAATTTGCGTACTTTGCCTCTTGGCGAGTGCACGAGTTGAGTTGAGAATTGTTCGTAGAAAAACTCGTCGAGTGCGTGTGTGTCTCTTCCCTTTACACACACATATATCTTTATATTTGTATGTGTGCGTTAGTTTTGTGTATGCTGGTGTGCGTACTCATGCGTGATTCCCACAATCAAAAACTTAACTGTCTTACCATAATTGCGTGCACTTGTCTGTGAGTATGTCGGTGTATTTAATGAAATTTTATTCGAGCATTCCAACTATGCCTCCTCGACTCCTTGACTCCCCTTCGTGCCGCCCAAATAGTCTTTTGATTCCAGCGCCAGCAACAACTCTGAATACACTTATCAAAATAATGTCTTGACATATTCAACATTCTTCATGCTGAATATTTGCTACATGAACAATATTCAAATTGCAAATTGAAACAAAATATTGTATTGCAAATAAATATGTATGATTTGAATACGTAAACTATATGTATACATAAATTAATTAATAAAATGCATTGATATATAGAGCTGAGCTTTAAAATACGTTAGCACATAATTCGCTCTCCATAAATAAAATAAAAAACTTGTATACATGAATGAATAACTGTGTATCAAGTGATTATTTAAAATATATGCATGCATAAATAAATAAATATGTATATTTTTAATGCCGAACAACTTTTGCAATATGAACTAATAAACTGATATTTACTCAAAAATGAAATGCAACTACTTTTTGTGTCATTAAAAAACTGTGTAATAAATTATTATTTTTGTCCAAATAAAGCTGAAATTTTCAAAATTATTTTCTACATTATTTTTGCATTTGAAATTGAATTTGTCAGCTTTCAAATAAATTTCAATTTCATGATTGAAATTCGTCTATAATAAAATAGTTTAATTTGTTGTTTTATCGTTTTGAACAGTGTAGAATCCCAGTCAGCCGCTACTTTCATTTTCTGTGGTTACCTCAGCCTCAGCCTTGCAGCCGGAGCATTCGCACCGGTTTCAGGAGCAACTTTTGTGTACATGCCACACACACATTTCCATACGTTGCCACTGAACTGCCACCGCCACCGCCACTCCCACTTCTCCGCCGACTGTGGCACGCCCCCTAAACTCCACTCGAAGCTGCGGCTTGTGTCGTGTGTCGTCCTTTTGGTCTGGTCTACTTTCGACTACTCGAGGTGTGTGCGGCGTCGGGGTCGAGTTTTGTGTCTAGGTTATGTTCGGTAACAGGGATAAGAGGGGCAAGGGCTAAGAGGTGAGAGGTAAGGGTTACGCTTACGTTTACGGTTATGTGGCGCGCGTTCTGGCGCAACTTTTGCAGCTCAATTAATAAAGCAAGTCGAGAGGAAGCTGCTAATTGTGTGTGCCATCGCAACTTTCAGAAAAACTTGCCCACTTCACAACCCTCCGCCCCCCGTTCCACCCCTACCTTCGCCCACACCACGAAAATCTCGACGGTGTCAACAGGCGACAACTTTACACGATTTCTTGTATGTATTTTTGTTGGCAAGAAAGATTTGATAGAGGGCCTAAGTGCGGGTGAAGTCGCCTTCTCTCTGGGTATCTTTCTATTCGTCCTGATTTCAAGCTGTTTACTTATTTGTTGTGACGTGATTGAGCAGGGGAGGGACGAGGAGAGGAGCTGGTTTACTTTGTAGATTGGCGGGTCACGTTGACTCGATTTTCGGTACAGTTTATCGCGTTTACTGTCAAATAATGAAATTGTCTGCTGATTTATTTGTTGACAGCGCAGATGTTGCTTTTATTTTCAATTTTGATGCCCCACTGTCCATCGCTATTGCCATCGCCTCGACATCAAACTTCTCTCTCCAGTCGCCTTCTTCCAGGCCGCAACAATGCGATAACAACAAATCAATTCAACGCAAGCTGCCTCAACTAATAAAAAGCCAACTCAGACCGGAGGCCATTGAGTTGCTTGCTTGCTTGCTTTCCCCCAAAAAAATACTAGTAGTAGCCCATCTAGTTGGTATCTTTCTATATGTATCTGCAACTGTACATCTGTATCTGTATCTGTAACTGTGAATGTATCTGTAACTGTAGCCGTATCTGTGTCTGTGTGAAAAATATTGCCATTGAAAACAAATAAAGTTGTTGACGATTTCATAAAATCTTCACTCAGCCCGCCCTGCATGTGGGCGTGGTCAGCCGCCCATCCAGCCGCCATTTGAGCTGCGCAACAAAAAAATGTTCTTCAAGCATTTCATATTCAGCATTGGCATTTGATTAGATTTCGATTTATGGGCTTCTGTATTTATTATTGTTGTTCCTCTGATTGTTGTTTATTGCTGTTGCTGCTGCTGCCGATTGTTTTTGCATTCAATTAATATGCTGCTCTGCACTAATAAAGTGACACCTCGCACCCCGCTCGTCGCTCGTCGCCCATCGTTCGTTTGTTCTCCAGTCATTTCAATTATGCCAGAGGTTAATCAATTTTCATGCTCAGCCGCCCAACCACGCCCCCCGCTCTCCGCAGCACGCCCTCTTGGTATGCAAAAAATTCGAGAGGGTATAACAAGCTATGGGGGGAAAGGTAAAGACGATTCAACTTGAGTTCTTAAATTCCGCAATTAAAGCCATATCAATTATGCTAAATAATTGAATTCATTGAGCTTTTATTTTTTCATCTTAAGGCTTAATGAGCGAAAGGGCAACAGAATTTCGTGCACATTAAATGCGCTATTTTCCGTGCACTTATTTATATTTTATTTTACAGAGGCAACGTTGCGGATGATGACTGCAAATAAATACAGTCTATGCATATTGAATATGCCCGCATGCACACACGGCATATTTCAATATACATACATATATATATTGTATGTATGTGGAGTTGCAGTTGTGAAGTTTGGCATAAATGTTATTAAAACCTGAAGATTTCTTCACGTAGATAATTTCGCATACAAATTTGCATTTAAATGCGTATTAAATCGCACAGAAAATGCAATAAGAGGCAAGCACAGACAACGGCAGAGAGGAAAAGAGAGAGAGAGAGAAAGATCCGGCGTATGCACGTTTCTGACCATACATATATATTTTTGTATATATATATTTAAACATGCTGTATATGCAATCATTTGTAAGTGTGTGTGAGCTGGGGCAAAAGATTAAACGCATGCTTTGCTCTGCATAATTGTTGCATAATGAAGTGAAGGATATGAAGGATATGCCTGCCATGCACACACGCCTCACTGCATATTTATATCCACTTTTGACCAGACTCCACAGACTGCGTCGGGGAGACGGGGGATCAGACATTCCAGAATGGCTAGAGGACGAAGGACGAAGGACGGACGGCAGTAAACAAAAATCTCCAGCGACGTTAATTAAATTGCATTGCATATGCAATTTTGGTTGCATTTTAATTGAATCGGATTTAAGAATAATGCCCAAAGTCAGCAATAACTTCCGCAGCAGCTTCTTCTTCTTGCCCCATGCGGCAAGCTTACCATATGTGTGTGTGTGTGTTTGTGTTTGTGTTTGTCTCCTCTGGGGCAACTGGCTGCTAACCTCACGCATAATGCAGTCGACACTGGGCCCGGATGAGTATTAAGTTCATGAGCAAAAGTTCCACTTCCTCAGGCCTCCACCACATTCATTCTGTGGCATGGAGACAATAACTGTAGCTGGCAAAAGTTAAGTCCGGCAAAGTTTTTGGCTTGCTTCATCAGCGAGCCAGCGAGATCCTCTGGGATCTTTGAGCTCGAGTTCTAAAAACCAATAATAATTTCCGCATTCTTTTTCTACTTGCTGCAAATGCAACGGGGGAATAGCCAAAAGATTTAGTTAGCAGGCCAGCAGCGAGACAAACAAATTGAATTGGCTGCTGGACGCTTTCTTGGCTTGTTTGACTATTGGCTTTGGCTCAACATACACACACTTGGCTAATGTGGTTATGCAAGCAGCCGCAGGCTAACTGGATTGCAAATGTAAATAGTATCGATGGCTAAGCGAGGGCTCCTCAATCGCTGTGGCACGCATTAAATGCGGAATTTAACGCAAGCATGGCAACTATTTTATTTATTTAACCTGCCTACTGTTTTTAATTTTATTATCAGTAAATACAAACAAACACACACACACAGAGAGACATTTCGCATTAATTGTGAGTGGAAAGAAAGTCGAGCGGTGAGTTTAAATCGCAGTCAATTGACTGCCTTGCGGGCTATGCAAAATTTGCATTTTCAGCTTGTAAACAAATCGAAAAGCAATTAAATTATTTAAATAAAAACAACTGGCAACGTCGCCTGTTGTTGTTCGCACAATCAGCGTGAGGCTCAACATAATGAGAATTCTGAATTAATAATGACGCATACGACGCGTACGCCACGCCACAGCCCAAAAACATCCCCCCAAATGGCGATTGCAACGTGTGCAAACTAGAGATGGACTTCGCTCAGCCATGAACAGGTCCATTAAATGTCTAGTCGTGCAATAAATATCTGGCCATAAAGGCAATAAAATGGCAACTCGCTAATTAGCGCAAATTACAGCGCAATTGTAAAGCAATTTGTATGAGATTCGAGCATTTTTTCTACGGCAATAAATGGCAAACCAAGAGATCTGATAACTCAAATAAAAATGCATTGCAATTTGTATATGCATAAAATGATTTTTTAACGATATGCGACAATATTTCTATGACTTTTATTGAAATTGAAGAAACAGTGAACTTAAAAGTTATTCAATTTGACAAGTATCTATTTTAAATGTACCTTATCTACGTTTAATTATGTAAATATAAATATATAAATTATAGTAATGTTTAACACTTGCAACCCGCTTTTTGTGACTTGAATTTGCATTTCTCTGATAGCCTTGACATTCGATCTAATCTATTAGGAAAATGCCAAATGCTTGTTCTGCCTTTAACAATAATTCTGCATTCATTCTTAATTCGGCATTTATTTTCATTTGAAACTTGAAACTAATTTGTTGATGTCTGTGGATAATTGATGATATTTGTCAAGGCACACAATTGATGTTGAAAGCCACTTGCACTAAAATTGAAATATATTTAAGTAAATATCTGCCAAAATAGTAACTAAAGAGAGAGAGAGGGGGAGGTCTGTCGAGTAGCATTTAGATTATTTATGCTAATGTGCTTGCAGCTCCGGCACACAACCTTGCCTTGAGCTGCTGTCAATATTACTCATACGCCCAGTTGGGCAATCAATGTCGTTGGTGCCACGTCAGTAAGCAGGGCACGCATCGAGCACACACGTGCGGTCGCAGAGACATACATAATCCTTATCAATTGTATTACTTCCGGTCAATACTAAACACTGACATATCCTATTAATTTCATAAGCAATTGAGTGCAAAACTGTAAAGCGCAGACGGAGCCAAAAAGCAGAGGCTGCTGCTGCTGCTGCTGCTGCTGTTGTACGTGACTCTTTTTTGATACGATTGAGCGCACTCGCAGGACATTGGCTGGCAGTGCCCAAGGACGCGACTGAAAAGGAAAGCTAAATACTGTGGAGCACAGCAAATGTGTTTTTGCCCAGCGAGAAGCCAATCCAACAAAATCGAAAATGGCACATTGTTCACGTGCCGTTCCCCTCCTCCCCCATCTCTCTTCCCCTCCCTTGCCCCTGACTTCTCGGGCAGCCTCTTCGGAGACTGCTTCTGATTGTACATTTCGCGGGATTACTGCAAACTCTCATTATTACAAACGGAAGCCCGGAAATGAAGTGGCTCACAGGATGGCAAGGATTTTACTTTGCTTCCCCTTTCCCTCTCTCTCTCCCTCTCTCTCTCTCTCGCAGCCGCTTTATCGTTTTCTCTCGCGCTCTGTCTCTCATATCAATAACTAAGCAAATTGTTTGGCCAACGCGCGTTCAGACACATACTTTAAATTCCACAGCTCGCTTTTTCGCACTGCTTCTAATGTTGTTTTAGGAGAGAACTTTTTTAATCTGTCCTGGCGTCGTCGTTGCTGCCGTTGTTGCCGCTGCTGCTGCTGCTGACAGAACCAATTAAGCGCAACCAAATACACCCAGAAACAAGGTTGAAATTCCAACAATTTCGTTGCGCATCGCTTGGCCAAGCATTTCATTTTGCTACCAACTCAACTGACATTGGCCAATGCCGATGGGTTGCTCGATGGGGCTATATCTCCGCGTTCCGTTACCAGTTTTTCAGGGTCCGCAATCAGCGATGTGTGTGTGTGTGTGCGAGTGTGTGTGTTTGGGCCATGGCCAAGCCAGCGTTGGCCATGTTGTAAAACGTCAAAAGCGTTAAACGTAATTGAGCTGCGCGCTCAAATACAAATAAATAAATACCGTCGTCGTCGTCATCGTCATCGCGTTGGAAGTCGGGGGTTTTGTTGCTGCCACATTGTCTGTTGTCTGCGCTCTGCTCTGCTGAAAGTTAAAATGTTATTTGAAATGTTGCAACGCCAGCAACAAAACAACCGGCAACAGCTACAGCAACAACGGCAGCTGAACCAAAAATTGCTATTTAATTTTCAACTGAACTTGCAGTCCACGGGGAAACGAATCAACCAACTCAACGGGCAGCGCAACGCAACTTGCCACTTGCCACTTGCCACTTGCCACTTGCCACTCGTCGTCTGCTGCCTGCTGGCCACCAATTTGCCACATTCCACAAGAGCTGGCGAAATATTTTTGAGCGCTGGCCAAGGCCAACAATAAATGAGAAGTGCGTGAAAGGCGGAGCCGCCATTTCCGTATCCCATTTTCCCCCTCGCATCCCTTTCATCACACACACACACACACACTCACATGGACACACACACACTCTCACACACACACGCACACATATTCTCAGTTTGCACAACATTTGCGTTGGGCACCTAATGTGTTTTTCATTTAATTTCAACAGTGTTTTTTTGTTGTTTATCAAAAGGTAGACATTGCTTGCTGGCTGTGCGGGGGGCAAGGGGCAAGGGGCAAATGGTGCGTGGCACGTGGCATGTGGCACGGTCATGGTGAAAGTATTTGTGCCCCGCTGCTAATCATTTATGCAAATAACTCATACATTTTCGATTAGACAGCACTTAATCAAGCTGCTAACGTGGTTTGCCGGCAACATCAACTCCATTGGATGCAATTTTCTTGCCACTCTATTTTTCTCTCTCTAAATTTTGTGGCAACAACAAGATAACAAAAGCTACTATATAAATGTATATATGTGTGTGTGTGTGTGTGTGTGTGTGTGTCAGGTCTATCGCTTGCCTGGTGGGCGTATTTAAGTGGAAAATAATGCATAAATTACCCCACAAGACACTTGACTGTCTGCAAGATTCTTCGAGTTTAGCATAACTTATCGCATATCCTATTTAGATGACAATACACACACGAACACACACGCACACACACACACACACAAACACACATGCAGTCGCTTATTTAATTAAATATAAATCGCTGAGCTGGTACACATAAATTTAAACAAAAGCAGACAACGGAATTAAACAAGAAACTTCAAGTCGCAGAAGTCATACACTAGAAGAGCATTTTTAAAAGGTTTTATAATAAAATTATTTGGAATAATTTGTAACTATCTGTCAACAAAAGTTCAACTAAATTCATTAACCCTGGAACGTTATGTGCATTTAAGTAAAAGCCATGAAAAATATATATACCTATTGATTAAAAAATTAAATGAAAATATAATAAAGTCCAATTTGGGTTTGATTTTACTTTCTGAAATTATGTATATTTGTTTAAAAAAGGTTGGGTAGTGAAAAAGATGATCGGGGTAAAATATATTTTTAATAGTTATTTATATATTTGTTTACAATTACATATTTAGACTTTTTGTAATCTTTGTTTTCGGTTAAATTTCAGAAAAAAGGGCAATAATTCAGATACAAATGCACAAATTTACAGCAAAATTTCAATTTGATGATACAAGTTGAATGTCAAAAATGTACTTACATGATATAATGTCAGAATGTAAAAAACTCTTACCTAGAAAAGAGAGAAAATGATTCAAAGGTTACTGCTTTAAAGATATTTTAAGGAAAATTTAAATAAGTATTTTTTTATTAATCTAAGTATTTGATGGACTGTCTGAGATGTTCCATAATGCGCTAAGCAGCTAACCGACCCTGACAAAGATGTTCAACAACAAAAGAAGCTGCGTTGGCCTCTAAGCAATTCGAATTCATTGCGCTGCAAATAAATAAAAGAGACACCATGCCACAACAAGCAACTTGCCAACAGCCTACACACACACACACACACACACACACACACACACACAGACACACACACACGCAGAGTCTGCTCACAGACAATGCAGCAATTAATCATTGAGTTAAAGCAACTGCAAATCAGATTGTTTACTTGCATTACGATTACGTGGCGTATGCGTAATGCCAAATAAATTATCCATTCAGTGCAAGCTGCTGAATGGTATTCACTTATTCATTCATTCACTCACTCACTCATTGTTAAAGAGCAGCGCAGTTGCAGCCAAAGTCTTAAGCCAACTGTCGACTATAATTTCCAATCGATTGTTTTAAATATTAAGCTAAATGCGTGTGTGTGTGTGTGTGTGTGTGTGTGAGTGTGTATATGTATTTGTGTATTCATTACTTATGCTGCATAATCAATCAATATGCTGCTTGATTTTATTATTTCTTTATTTTCATTTGTTCACCATGATTGCTGACGTCTCGTTCTCATTTCGGCTCTTCCTCCCATCCCTCGCTTCCCTCTGCTCGTCTCTGGCTTCATTTCCTCTCCAGCTGCTTCTACTTCTTCTACTTGTTCTTCTCCCACTCCTTCCGCATTCTTGGCCTTCGCTTGCTCGCGCTGTAATTCGCGTTAGTCGCTCCAGCAATTTATATCAATACAGATCCAATCGCGTGTCCTTCATTCAGGCGCACTCTCTAAGTGTACGTGTGTCTGTGTGGGAGGATGTATCTCTGCATGTGTGTGTGTGTGTGCTGATTTGATGTTTTTTTCTCTTTTTTCGCTTTTTGTCTTTGATTGAGCTTGTTATGTGCCAAACCTCCCCCCGCCGCCCTTCAATTTACCATTCCCCCATTGTATTTGTCTATCTAACTGCAGCGATGCCAACATCATCGACGTCGACGTCGACGTCGACGTCGCCATCGACGTTGCTGTTGCTGTCGATGTCGCCATTCGTCATGGTCGCACCTCCGCCACCCCTCCTGGCCTGCTCTCAGTCATCATCTTCATTGAAGTCGCTCAAACGATTCTCAATATAAATTCGGTTTGTTCGCGATGACTCAATGGATTTCTGCTACTGCCATCGATGCGTACTTCACGCATTTGACTAACTGACAACATTTGATATTTAATGTTTAAAGACCGACGATTCCCTCCTCCCCTTTTCACCTCGAGCCTGACCTCAACTCGCAACTTTCAACTCTCAACTGTCGTCTGTCAATATTTATTATTGATTTTGCCATCATAACATTCCCCATGCGTCGATAAATTTGAAATAACGCATTTACCTTCCGGCCATGGACGAGGCGACAATACATAATAATAATAACAATACTTTAAGCAGCAACAGAGAGAGGGGCTGGGAGAAGTAAGGGTTTCTTTATGCACTCTTTGATAAATCTCCTCCAAAAATAGGCCTCAAGCCTGGGGCCTTGGCATGTCACAAGTCAACAATAGTAAGTGCACATTAGTGATATAATTATTACAGTTGTTCTAATGCCAGCACAAAAGTTCCCCCAGACAGCATGGGCAAAACGACCTAAGAGCTTACTATATGTGTGTGTGTGTGTGAGTGTGTGTGTGTGTACGACAACTGCAAGCGCAGGGCTGGCAACTCATTTCAAGAAAAAGCAACGCGTCTAAAAGACCTGCTAACCTGGCTGAACTGGAAAACTGTTGTCCTTTTGAAAATATACAAATATTTTCTATATAAATATAATAAGTAAATAAATATAACTGGGTAACTATTGGCCTTTGGAAAATATATAAATATCATAATGAAATACTTTCGATTTAAATCAATTGCTGCTTAGGATGCTTCTTCAGTTTGTTTTCAAGTGTATAAATAGATATAAAATTACAAAGGTTCAAATGCCTATAAATTGTTAACGAGGCAAGTAAAACAGATTTCTCTAAGGAACGTTTTGATCGACGTTTATTTCATTCGCATAACAAGTCACTATTATTCGAATTGGCAGGCTGAATAAAGAAGCTATTAAAATACAATTGGCAACTAGACGACTACCTAATTTTATAGCATTGACAGAGGCAAATTGTTGCATAGAAATGAAATAAACACAGTAAATAGTTCGCATAAATATGAAAGAATATCAGCTTTCAAACGAAATTGCTTTCAATGTTTCCATAGGGAAGAGGTCGACTGAAAAATGTGTTTAAAATAGAAACAACTTCAAATACATATCAAAATGTTTAAGTAAATAAATATAATATTCTTGTTATTTTGATGGTATGTTGACAGAATTAGAGTATAATTTTAAACTGGTTAATTAATTAGCAAGTTTATTTTTATTGCAGTTGCAGAATAAAATTGTTGTCTAAAATAAAGTAAAGATACCAACTTATGTGTTTAATACGGATTAAAGTATTTTTTGTGAAGATATTTATAAATTTATTAAAAAATGGATGTGACGGTCAAAGAACCACTACAAATCGAGCGTAAGTCTTCGAGATCTCTAAAAATGATTTAATAAATAATATAAGAATAGAGAATTGAGGTCTGCACAGTTGTTGTGTTAATTAATGCACTAAGATTTTGTTCTTTAATTAAAGTTGGGCTAATAAGGCTGCTCAAGCGGTTCCGTTTCATGCTGCATCCCTGTTCTGTTTTGAAAAGGCATTAAGGTCCTGCTCTCGGTAGTTCGGCAAGTGTTTCGGTAATTGTGAATGTGGGTGTGATGTGTGATGTGTGGAGAGAGATTTGTGATGCGATGCGATGTGATGTGCTGTGATGTGATGGGATGGGACGTTGTCGTGGTAACTTTTAATCGGCTCTGCGTCGCGCATTTGCTCATCAGAGTCAGATTCGATGCGACTGCTGCTGCTGCTGCTGCTGCAGCATCAGCATCAACTTGAGTTTGGGCTTCAGTTGGAGCTGTAAAGCGACCGACATTGAGGCATTTCGCGCAATCCTCTCAAAATGTCGTTTTTGCGTTGCGTTGTGTGTCGTGTTGTCATCAGGCAACGTCAAACTGAAATTAACATTTGCATACGCTCATCAGTCAGCAGGAGTCGAGCGCAGATCTCTTTGCTGTGTGTCTCACACACACACACACACACAGAGATGAGGCAAGTGCCTCGTTTCCACTTCCATCAGCTGCTGCTGCCGCATTGCACATTCGTCTTGTAAACATGAAGTTAAGCGCCATTAATTTACCTTCCCATTGCCTGCTGCTGCCACATCCTTCGACACACTTGTGCCTCCTTTGCTTGCGTTAAAATCACTTTGGTCTTGGTCTTAGAGCGCAGTTCTCTCTCTCGCTCTGTACGTGTGGCAGCTGCCTGCTTTCAGTGTTTACCCAACACGTTCGCTGCAAATTTTTTATCGCCCCCCTCCCGCGCCGCTCGAAGACTTGTTAAAAACTTTAGCTCCTTTTGATTTCTGCCTTTTTACGCTCGGCGAAAAAGTGCTTAAGTGAATTTTAGCATGTGCAGCTTACGCACCACATTTTCTCATTTTCTCATGGCACTGCCACGCCCACTCTGCCCGCCTGTCGCGTGATTTACACGAAAGCTGCGCAACTTTTCATTTAATTTAGCCCTGATGCGATTATTTCTCGCTCTGCTAATATATCGATGCTGATTAGCCGGCTCCCTGAAGGGGACACCACATGATGATGGTTCTCTGTTTGCCCAACTTGAGGACGCACACCTGTGCGAATTGCTTCCGTATCGGGGCCGTGTTGTTGGCGTCTCAAGAGGCTGCCCAATGTTGATCCCTATTAGTAGCACAAACAAGTTGCTCGGCTAGCCGGTTCAATCCTTGGCGCAATCCAAAGGATATGTGCAGATGTTATCCGACTGCCCCTGTAAGTCCTGGGCTTCACAGCCAGACACTGCGGCGGGGGAATGCGGCATGTGGCATGCAACCAGTGTGAGTGTGTGTGTGTGTGTGTGTGTGTGTGTGTGTGTGTCCTGCCAGCTCCATTGTCCATTCGGCTTAACCGCAAATCCTTTTTAACATATAAAAAGTAACGTTTTGCGGCCGTCGTCCTTACCTCATAGCTTCAACTACGATTGCTTCTGTTCCCCTTCGCCCTGCCCCACTGTCTGTCTGTCTGTCTGTCCGTCTGCGTCTGTGTTTCTGTCAGCTTATATGTGCGTGTGTGTGTCTGTATTCCCATTGTTGTTGTCAACACGATTTTATACTGCGTAGGATGTCCTCCGCTGGACACTGCCTTGGCTTTGTCCTGTGCGTTGTGTTCAATTGAATTTGCGATATGTGAATATTTAAGCACTGCACAGGGACGACGCCTCCTCCTCGTCCTGCTGCAGCTGTTGGCTCCTTGTAGTTTGTTGTATCCACACATAACTATCATTGCTTTTGTGTTCGGACAGAGACAGAGAGAGAGAGAGAGGTAACGTGTGCGATTGAATTTTTATTGCATGATAAAAGCAAACACCAGCAGTCGATGCCAGGTGAGTTAAGCAGCGACAGAGGACCGCCTAAGTAACCAAGCTCCAGCTGGGCAGCAAACATTGTAAACATTGCAAAATATTTGCCTCAAAGAGACAGAGAGAGAGACATATCTCGCTGACCAAAAGTTTTATTGATTCCCATCGCTCGCTACACTTTACATACTTCGCCAATGCCGGACAGCATTTTGGCCAAATGACACACGTAACGAGACTGGGCGACATGGCCAACAGACACAAACAGTCACGATTTGCGACACACCAAAGCGGAGACACAATGTGTTACAAGACGAATCACGAGACGGAGATAGAGATAGAGAGATTTACTATGCAGCAGTCAAACAGACGGACAGACGGACAGACGGAAGGAAGCTGCCTCGCCTTTGTGGGAATAGCTGAAGAGAGAGCTCCACTCGGATATAAGTATTTTTAATCTGCTTTTAAGTGTATTCATGTAGCAATATATTGTGGAGTATCTCAAGCGTTGCAGACTGGAATTTATTGTAAAGAATTTAAAATATTAGATTCAGCTGAAAACACTGTGGGATTTGTGGGACACAAGACGTTAACGATTTTAGAACTAAACTTAGCTGGACATGGAGTGAATCCGACTGTATATTTCTACATTACTGACGAGTTTTTTAAATGATACTGAATAAATAAATAATATAAAGACTAATATTCAAGACTTCTACGACTTCATTCCGAATAGAAAATATTTTTATGTCGTACTACTTTAAATTTCTTGAAAATATCTTAAGCGATACAATTTTTGTATTTTGTATTTCCTAATACATAATAAATTATTTAAATTTAAGTTCAAGTCTTTTTGTGATAATTATGTATTAACAAGTTTATTTATTTATAATATTTTTGGAGTGTGACTCCCAAATTGTATGTTAAATCTACATACATAAGACATTACAGGGTATTTTAGCATCGACTTCTTATATGGCTGTCTGATCATTTGGTGCTTGTTATTTATCGTAGTGCTCTCGTCTCGTTTTTTGATACCCAACTAAATCGCTGAAGAGACGACAACGCCAGCCAAGTCAATTTTGGCGAAAACTTTTTAGAAAATTGAACGAAATTTACAGCGCAACGCTTAAAATTGAGGATTGAACTGAAGCAAGGACTAAGTGCGGAATGAGGGAAGCGGAATGGATTGGTAAAGCAGACAACCCGCATGACCAAAAAGGACATTTGCCCAGATGCTTTACGTTGCGCCTGTTTATGTTTACGTTTATGTTTATGCGTATTTGTGCGTATGTGTATGTGAGAGTGTGTGTGTGTTTTTGAGGTTTTACTGTCTGTGATTTGATGTTTACAATAGCAAAGGATGCGGCAGTAGAAGGACATCGACATTGCTTTTAGAGTGCACCAATAGCCAGGAATTGTAGCAAAAGGGGCGCTGAGAATGAATGACGACGAAGACGATGACTACGACTCATTGGAGGAATCGAAGGAATCGAAGGCAACGAGGCAGCAGCAAGTGATTTCAATAAATTTGATGGTTTTCCATTTGCAACCCAAACTCAATCGTCGATTCGCAGTAAAAAATTTCGAATTACGCTGAGAGGGAAAAATACGCACAAGGCGAACTGATTTGCGGCTGAGAAGCTGCTCAGAGAGCGCCAAAAAGATAAAGAGAGAGAGAGAGAGAGCGTAGAAGAAGAGCTGAATCCGCTGCCTCACTCAAATGACTAATACTAGCAAAGTTATTGACATGGCAGCGGGTTTTTAGCTTTACCCTCAACGAGGGTAACATAGCGTTCTTGTAGTTCCCCCCCAAATACACACACACACACACACACACACACACATATACGCATAAGAAGTATGTCCCAATTCGGTCTGCGTATAACTTCAAAATGACTGCTTTATGTAAATCCCACGGATAACGTTTTGCAAATTGAATTTTTAGCATTCTATTTTATTTATTTTTCACTTGGTTTTTTGTCGGTGGTGATGCGGCTGCTGTCGCTGTCACCAGCGTCCTCGATTCTTCGCCCCCCACCTCCCCTTCCGACACATACATATATCCACTAATATAACCCAGACATAGTCCTTGGCCCAGTCCTCCTATCTTGGACGCATTCGAATTTACTTCTATCACATTGCCGCGCCGCGTTCGCCATTTAACAGCCCGCCAGAGCTCATAGATACTTTTTCTTCTTCCTCTTTTTTTTTACTGTAGTTGCATGACAGTTAAGCCGGCAACCGACGTCGCTTCAACCTCAGCGTCATCGTCGACAGCGAACTGGAAGCCAAACTGTCAGACATTGATATTAACATTTAGGCATAGATACGAGTCAGCAGCGTCGCTGTCTACTGGGTTATATGGTTCCCTCCCCCCCTCATCCCCTCTGAGCCTAGATAAATGACTGAATCACGGCAAACGCCAAAAAGTAGGCAATGTTTGCGTATGAGCGGAAGAAAAAAAAAAAAAATAGAATTGAAAATGGTTTCAAGCGCTCAACATGCGGAAGAGTGAAGCAGAGATGTCGGTTACTAATTTAATTCCTTTTCTACATCTGTCAGTAAGAAGAACTCTGTTATTTACATCGAAAATACATTGATATGCTGATTAAATTAGTTAACGTTAAACGAATATCCTTAACCCAATTTAAAGGCATTTATAAAAAGATCACAGCAAAAGGGCTTAGCATATTTATTCATGCTGCCTTGTGAAAGTGAAAGTCTATTGAATACAAAACAGCTCATTAAATATATTTATCCTTTCTATATATTTAATTAGTGTTCATTCTGAACTACTTTTCTATAGTTTTTAATTCATTCCTGCTTATTATTATCTATGCTTGATTAATTAGACAATCTATTACAGCTAACCTGCAGCTAACTTGTCTTTGATGCTGATATCATTCGGTATTTCTTCATCTGCCCTTTGTTAAATGGATTTGCGAGTGTTTTCATTCAATTACTCAGATTAATGCCGTCGGGCACAATCTTTGCTATTTATTAAAATGAGCAGCAGCTATAAAATCATCTCTCTTTTTTTTACCTCTGCTATTAATTCGTACTTAAAATTCTGCCCTTTTTGCAATGAATGGTGTAAAAAAATCGTATAGTTGAAGTGAAATAAATGGCAAATGAGTTTTCCATTTCACCTTACTATATAAATCATATCAATCAATGTCATAATTAATACCCGGAGCTTGAACATAATAATTGAATACAATTAAAACACCTGCAAACTAATTATAGTTGAAATTGTCAGCAAAAGTAATGTAACAATAAAAGAGATACTGAAATATTTAAATGTGCATTTATTTATGGGTGCATTATTTATTTTTATCCCATCATCTTTAATGAGTGTGTCAATTCAATATTTTACAGTCGTTTTAATCTTTCGAATTGTGTTCGTTTGATTATTGCATCGCGTTATTTACATTAATTGAAACTTGTTCGCTGTCAAGAAACGTGTCTCTCTATGACAATATTAATTTATTTCAATTTGTTGTTTTCACAACGTTGATTAAATAATCATTTTCTGCGTTGAAGACAATTTCAAAAGTTGAACGACAATGTGTGCTTTATTTAATTAAATGTTGATGTCATAAAGTAGATTGACGACTGGATTAATAAAGGCTGGATGTCATATCTCGATTATATGGAAATATTTGACCCATTAGTCTGTATATCTCTCAACTAAGGAACTATTTCGTATTATTAGCAGTCCGAGTGGAATTTCTTTTTATGGTTTGGCAAGTGAAAATTTAATAAGAGAAATGTTTAAAGATAACAAAATTTGCATTCCTAACAAATTTTCCATTCTGCTCAATAAAAAATAAGAGTTTTCGAGACCCTTATCGATGTTGAGGGACTTTTGACTTCCAAAGAAACTTCATTTCGTTATCAGACTCAATTCGTAGTATGATTCCGAGTACATTTAATGTTCTACCTATCAATTAAGACCGCGTTGTTGTTGTTGTTGTTGTGGGTATCATTATCATTGTTGTTATTGCGGGTCATTTGATTTCGTTACTCATTCGTGTTGCTTTTGTTGTTGGCTGTTGTTGATTGTTTATGTTGTAGCCGTTTTTATTGTTGCTGTTACTGTTTTTATTGCCGCCTTGTCATTTGGCATTCGACTAATGAGTTTTGTGATTTCTCATTTATTCATTGAATTTTTTAATTAGTCTCGCATTGCTTTTTATGTGTAGTTGTTGCTGCTGTTGCAATCGTTGCTGTTGCCGTTGGTGCTGACGGGATAAATGTCGTAATTGAAAAATAAATGAGGCAATCAACTTTTTGACCTGTCATGTAGCGAATATTTTAGCTATTGACCTCGCCACTGGCCAGCAACTGTCGCTCGCTGCTCTTCCCCACTGTCCATTACCAGTCGCCGCTTTTGTCTGCCCTTCGCTTCCCTCCTGCGGCCACCAACACATCAAAATTACAATGTTGTGGCAGACGCTGACGCTGTCGTCGACGTCGACGTCGACGTCAACGCCGCCCCCTGAAAAGGTAATTATGGTCCTGGCCGAAGTGGATGACTGGTTGACTGTTCCATTGGCCTGACTCTGGCTCTGGGTGTGGGCCGGGTTAAGGTTTTGCTGGCTCAATGGCTTCATTTTGCATGTCGCTGCGTTGAGCTTTTTTGATTGTAATTGTTGTCGATTGTCATTACAGTTGCCGCCTGTTCGCTTTGCCGCCCCAATTGTTGTGGCGGATTTTTGTTGCCTGATTTACGGCTCACCTTACTCTCGTGCCTCCATCGCGTCACAATTTACGCCCAACCCACAAGTTGCATCAACATTTCGCCATTGTTGCGCCAGTTTTGTTGCGGCCTTGTTGCGCGGTTTGTTTGCTGGCTGCAACGCATTCCCGCGGCTGTCAACACAATTGTTATGCCCCCCCCCCCTTGCTGTTGACCTCCACTTCGAGCCTCAACCTCAACCTCGATCCTCGGCTGACGCTGCTGGCATCACAGCCAACCACAAACTGTGTGCAGCATCAAAAATTTGCCGCCAGATTTTGTGAAATTAACGCGAATTAAGTTGTAATGCTTTGGCTGCGAGCTCAGATTCATTCATTAAGCGTCCAATAGATTATAGCCTAATTTTGATTGGCTCCAATTGCAGTGCGAGCATCCATCTAATTCTCTTCACCAGTGCGTATACGTAATATTTGATAGTCGAAGTCAACTATTTGATAGCGACAGATGTGCAGCATAATTGATTTAGTGATTCATCATTTTAACAATTGCTGTAGATCGAACCAATGAAAATGAAAACGTTTATTTGTCCATTGCGTATACGTAATATTAAGTAGTCGCTTTTCATAATATTTTACTATTTATTTATTTAGTTTTAAGCGAGAAGAGTCGACAGTACAGCGAACGATTTTAATTATTTATTTAGTTTTTAATAGCCAACAAGATCTTACTCATAAAGAAAAATGTATATTCATAGCAGAAAAGTAAACTGAAAAAGGAATGCATTATTCAAATATTTTTGTATATCCATTATAAGAATATGCGCTGATCAAAAATTAGTTCCATAAAGAAATAAAGGTAGCATTCAAATTCTATTTGATTTTCAAAATCCTTTATAGTTTTCGTTGTTCGTCTCAGGATTTGCTGTCGCACCGTTCAGGGAATTTTCAAATAGATTTTTAGCGTGTTTCATTTGCGTACAAATTACCCCTAACGCAACTCTTGGCACGCCACGCCCCTTTTTTGTTGGCGAAGCTATGACAAAAGCCCGTCTATCAGCAGCAAAGTTCTCACTTGTCGTCTTGCAGGCGGGTGAGAAAAGATTTTCAAAATTTTGAGCACGTTTGCGACGTTCAAAAGAGATTAAAAGCGTATAATTGTCGCCTTAGCAGTAGGAAGACAAGAAGGATGACGACGACAGCGACGACGACGACGACGATGATGATGATGATGGTGGGTAAGGGCGGAAGCGGAGGCATTGTGAAGTTGTGCGAAGTTTTTTCTTTTACTTTGTCGAGTGGAGCGGGCGGGGAGAGTCATGTTCTTGGCCATGGCCTTCCATACACTTGGCTGTCGGGCATGATTTAGGCAAAGAGCTTCACAGCTTGCCGGGCCTTATATAGAGAGAGAGAGAGAGAGAGAGAGAGAGAGCAGAAAGAGGCCTTCGCTTTGGCCCCGCAGCGAGCAAATTTAATTTCCGTGACAGAAATAAGTTTTGCGCTCAAATGCACAACAGCTCCTGAGTGTGCCCCGCCCACTTGGCCAAAAACCTTCAGTACAGTTTGGCTTTTGCAGGCGTGCGTGGCCACTTTCTTTTTGTGCTACGCTTCCGTTTTGGCCAAGTTCGTGTGAATGTTTGTGCGAGGACACACATTGAACAAGTTGCAGCTTGACTTTTATTAAAACCTCATTAAGCCAAAAGCCAGCGACAAAAGTTTTGCGCCGCTTATCGTCCAGATTAGCCACCGTTTCAATCTCGGCAGCTGCGTTTTCTGTGTGCGCTTCACGTAGAACGATGACGTTGCGTCAATCTGTGGCAGATACTTAAATAAATCCTTGGGAACGGAGTCAGCACCAGGCGTCTATCTCTAGACTTTTTGGGAGACTATGGTGACATCATCATTATGCCATTGCGAACTCACCTCTGACGTGATGCTGCCCGAAAAGTAGCTGGCAATTTTTCAAAACGCTTTCGTTCCCAGCTGCCCAGCAGCCCAAGCAAAACGAAGAAAAATTGTGCGGTCCAAGCAGAATAAAAATAAAAGAGAGGGCGCCTGCTACGATATATACTATATCATGGCAGGTTGCCTCTCACTGGACTCTCTGACTGCCTGGTTTGCCCCTTGTTAGTTACCTTTTTGCCAGACTCTCGGCTAAATCACAATGGCAACGCGGCGTGCCTGACGCTGCTGCTCAAGTGATTTACTTGCGAGCGACTCCTTTAGACGCCTTACTTGGCATTCAGGACACCAAGCCCATTGCTCTCCCTTCTCCCTTCTCCCCTTCCCTGCCAGGCCAGTCTCTCGGCTCAATCTTCTCGCTTTGCCACTTTAACTTGTGCTCCACTTTCGATGAGGCTTTTTCTCTGCCTTAAATTGAAGCTTCGCTCGTGCGCAAAAATTTGCACCAAAGCTGCTGTTCGTTCGCTCGTGTCACATGTGTGTGTTGGTCTCCCCTTTTTGACCACAAATTAACTGAGGAGCAAACAAAAAATGAACACATCATAATAAAGTCGTGGTCAGCAGAAACGATTGTGCCAAGGCGCTTGCGACCATCTTGCATCATCATTATGCGCAAATTATTCGTTTTCGCTTTTTTTCAAATACATTTAAAGTTCGTCCGCCGCTGGTGCCCCTTAAAAAACATCAATCTTCGGCAGTTTTGCGACTAAGTCGGAGAGGAAGTGTCAGGCAGTTTGAGGAACAAGATTGTGACTCATTAAATTACATTGCAAATGTCATTGTAAAGTAAGTAAAATGAGGTGGGGCAGATGGCAGAAGGCACTCGCAGGATGCTTTGCAAGGAGAGACAGGCAAAAGCCTGTTTCGTATAAGCAACATTCATTTATTTATATATTACTTTGACTACCTCTCTGTCTCTCCTGCTGCCCCTCAACATCATCTCGTCATCATGCTACCTTTCACAGTTTTGCTCTCTCGCAGCAGCAATTTAAAATGATAATTTACACAAATGCGTTTAAATAAATAAAACGCAACACAGAGCGAGACAAACGTTGTGAAAGGCAGGAGGCGAGGGCGCTGGGGGCGTGTCATTTCGTGTTGGGCTGGGCGCTTGTGACGCAAACGCAAAACGCACACAACCCTGGCCAAAAAGTTGTTGCCTCTTTTGGCTGGTGTTAGGTGTCGGCTACAATTGTCCTTAAATCACGCGTAATGAAGTTGTCGTTGTGTTCGTTGTTGTTGTTGTTGTTGTAGGTTTTGTTGTTATTATTGTTACGCTGTCTGCCGACTGTTTCTTATTGTTTTTGCATTTTATCGCAGCGCATTTATTTTTGCATTTCAATGTTGCCACCAGCAATAAGCGAGCCCATTAAAGGCCAGAGACTCCAGTCTCCACTCCACTGACAGGCGGAAGGAGCAGAGAGCGAGAGGGTCCTGGGCCATAGGCTTCGTAAGATATAGCAATCGGAAATGTTTACCAACTCGGCGAAAGGTGAAAAGCACTTGGCCCAAAATGTTTTACCTCAGTTATTATACAACGCAGAGAGGCTGGTCACTGTAGTCCACATTTTGATGGTCCATAAAAGGCGGTTGGAAGCTGCAAGCTCTAAATGATTTGATGGCATCGTTAGCTTTAACTTTCCAACTTTGGCCAACAAAAGAAGCTAGAATATTACATTAGCAGACCGTTGACTGATGAGTTATGTTTCAACTTGTAAGTAAGTAACTTTCTCTAGTCTAGTTAAACAAATCGTGTACAAACTGTAAAAAGGTGTACTACAAAAATTAAATTGAAATAAATTGCTATCTATGAATTTAAAATAAAGTGTATTAAAATAAAATATTAAAAATATTGAACTACATTTATTTATGAATTGACTATTTATTATTTAAAATGCACATGTGTATTTTTTATAAAAATATTTATGAAAATCTAACGACAATTGGTTGAAATAAATTACTGTCTCTTAAGGATATAAAAACTCTCGATTTAGTTAACATAACAAGTCAACAAATAAATAACATTAGAAATTGTTATAAATTGTTTTTAAAGTAACAACTGCATTTTTGTTTAATATAATCCAATTGACATAAAAAACGTTGCTGGAAAATAAACTTTTTAGTCCCGTCAACAATGCAAATGTCAACAGTTTAAACAAGTTTCGACATATTGAGGACGCATTGGCGGGCACTTGAAAAGCGTTTATTAGCTGCACGAAATTGAAACAAAATCGTGATAATATTAATTATGATTTGTTGTGTAATGTTTGAATGTAAACAACTCGCTAAGCCCCCAACAACAATTTAAGTAACATGTGCGATTAAACGTCGATAAAAACTACAATACAATTATTGTTATAAATTTCACAATTACATAGTTTTGTTTGATGGTGGTGCGAGAGTAACAATTTTAAAAGTTTTCTATTGCTCGCTATAACTTTTAAAAATGCAGCAAAATTGCATGAGACTTTCCGACAGTTATCAATTCAGCATTGATCTGTTATCAAATCGATGTTGTGGTCAGCGTTTTTAGAGGTAAGTGCAACAGCAGTCGGTGGCAATTTCCAGTTAAATGCTTGACATTTGTCACGTGCACACCTGGTCGGGTCGGGTCTGGTCGGGTCGATTCTGGCAACCTGGATATTCCAACACGCGCAGTTGTCCCCCCGTCCCCCATCTCAATCCCTCTTCAACCGCCATTAAGCGTCATGCAAACAAATGTCCAACTGCGTCTGTTTAGCTTTCGCCGTATCCGTCTCCGACTACAATCAGCGACCTGCCTCCCTGCCCCCATCCCTCCCACTCGTCGCCTTTTCCGCCGCAGTGGCTTTGTTGTTAACGCCCACAGACTGTTTTCAAATGCGTGTGCAATGTGGCGCAACACCCGCAGCAACAGCAACAGCAACAGCCAGAAGCAGCACCATAAGTGACAGAGTCCCTGCCACATGTCCGCTACAGCACCTCATGCCACACCTTCCTCCCACTCCGCGTCTCTCGCCTCCACGCCCCCTCGCTGCTGCGTCGCCTTGTCAGCCAGCTGTTGAAAATTACATGTTTACAGCGCGCAAAGCCAAAATGTAAACGTAAACACACATTAACTTTGCCTCGCATACAATATTTTTCACTCAAGGTTGTATGGGATGTGACCGTGCCCCAAATGTTGCATAGCCTAGGCGGCATGGCCATAACATGGCGGCTAAAACGCGCCCCAACTTACCAACTAACCGAGCAAAATGTTGCCAGAAGAGAAGCTGCTTGCATATCTTCTACTGCCTTTTTGCACTCGCCCTAAAAAAATCATTGCTGTGCAATGAAATGTGAAAGGGTTGTAGAATTCGAATGGCATATTGCGAGAAAATTGAACAGCACCAGACAAATAGTAGCAAGAGTATGACGAGTAGGGAACAACTAGTCAAAAGTAACTACTAGTGATGAAGATACAACCAACTAGAAAGTATAGAGTAAATGATAACGAGCAGCAAGTAGTAAAGAGACATTTTAAACTATTAACTACCCTGGAAGATGGAACGAGTAAAATTTTAATTAGCAGCTAAAATCGAAAGTAAATACTAGTGATGAAGCAATATCAGATACAACCAACTAACTGAAAAGTAACGAATAAAAGGTAACGAGCTAACTAACTAACAGTGATTAATCTAGTAACGAGTAACAAGTGTCTAGTAGCGAGACCTTTTAGACTATTAAGTAGTAAGAAGAAAGTACCAGTATTAAATAAAATAACGAGTAAACTCAAGTGGCACGTGGCGAGTATCTAGAACAGTAAAACTAGTAGCGAGTAATGAATAAATAATAACGATCAATTAGAGACGAGTTTAACGAGTAGTAACCAGCAACCAGAAAGTAACTAGTGACGAGTAACTAGTGTAAACTAATAAGAAGAAACTGCCAAGCCAAGTATTAAATTATAGAACGCGTAAAATCAAGTGGCCCGTAGCGAGTAATTAGCATTGTGAAACTAGTGGCGAGTAATGATTAAATAATAACAAGTAACGAGTAACGAGTAAGTATGAAGAATGTAGAGCATTTTAAACGTCGACTTCTTCCCGTTTGATAACAATGCCATGTCGTTGTGTTTGGCTTAATCTTACACGTGTTTTTGGCTGTTTCTGCGAGAACCTAAACAATAAGAGAACAAACTACTGTTCGTTTTGGCTGCATTCGCAACAATTTTCCATTTATTTTCTGCTGCTTCTGCTGCTGCTGCTTCTTCTCTTTTCTCATCTTCTGCTGCAACTGCTCGGCTGCGGCTAACAGAGATAAGTAAGAGTAAAAAGGAAAGGAAAAGCCAAGGGAAACGGCAGCATCTTGGCAAAATATGAAACATGCTGTTTCCTGTGCTTTCATTTCGGCCCTGTTTGTTGTCGTTGTCGTTGCTGTCGTTGTAGTTGTTGTTGATGCACAAGTTGCTGCGGGTTATTGCAACAAAATGTCAACTGGGGCCATAAATTGCGTCAGTCTGGGCAAATTTTTAGCAGCTCACCACGTCGAGAGTGCAGTGCGCACAGTGGGTGCAAATGATCCAAATTGGCATTTAAAAGTAGTGCAATAAATTGCGAAAATAACGCAGAAACTTTAATAATGTGTAAGCTTGAAACTATTTGTAAATTTCAAGCATAACACAAGAATAGGAGATCTTTATACTAAGTTGTTATCTAATTCAAGTTGTGTATAAAAAAGATAGTTTAACTTTTAGTTATTATCCATTCCAATGTATTTGCTGCCGAATTGTTTAGTGATAAATTGCATTTTGAATTGCAATTTCCTCCACTGTGGCAGCGCATCATCGTTCATTGTTGACATATTTGAACAACTATACGAAAGGTGAGGCTGGCAAACTTTGATTTCGTTTTCATAGCACCAGTGCAAAGGCAACATCAACAACAACAACAACAGCAGCAAGGCGAACAACACGTGTAGATAGCTTAAGTGGCCTATCTCGGCAGTTTATCCCCCAACACTTCTACGAGCAGCATTTTCTTCATCCCCCGTCTTCCTCGCCCGCCCCCTCCTCAACATCAACTGGGGCACTTTACTTCGCTTTGCCTCGATTGCTTTTCGCTACGCCTGTCGCATATTTTAAATCCCTAGTTGAGTGGCAATCAAGCAAACCACCCAAGCAACCATCCAACCATCCGAGCCCAGAGCTGAGAGCTGAGAGCGTTGGCCAAGCCTGGCAGCTGGCTTAATTAAACATCGCGCTATGCCACCTTAACGACCAGCTGCAAGAATGAAGGGCAACATAAAAGAAAAAAAAGAGGAAGAAGTCAACTTAAAAAAGCAAAAAATGATAATAATTTGCTGCTGCTCTAGCCGGGCTGTCCAATTCGCATCCAGGATGTGTCCTCGCCAGGACACTCGGTTTGCGGCTGCTTAGCGTTTCTTTGTGCCACTGTCCATTGTCCCGACCACGCAATTGCCGTGCGGCTAACAACGTCTACCATTTTTGTTATGGCCATAATTATATTTGACTGCCGTTAACGTTAACGTGGCCACGACTCTGGCTTTGTTCTAGTGGCTAATCCAGGTGGCCATTGTCGACATCCAATGGCCTTTTGTCGCTGTTTTATTTAATTTCTATTTTCATTGCAATTGCCAATGTCACCAAAGGGGCCAAACCCGCTGAGTCCTAAGAGAGAGAAAGGCAGCCATGGCAATCGCAGCGGAAGGCGTTTCTCTTCTTTGATGCTTTATAACTTTCCAGAGAATCGTCGTCGCCTTGCTCAAGTGTCAAATCATTGCGCTTTTATTGCTATTGTTGTTGTCGTCCATTTTGTTGTTGTTGTCGGACTCGTTGCATGGCCAATTGCATGCTCAAGTGGCGTTACAGCCAGCCTGCGAAAAGGGCTATGGAAATTGGTTGTTTAGTCCAACCCTCGTTGCCGTTTGCTGCATATTAGCACGTCCATCCAAAGCGTATATCCGTGAATATATATATATATACACACATATACAGAGTACATCTATATTCAAATGGCAATTCACTTGAACGTCACCTGGGCAAGCGCTTTGAGCTGCGTCTAAACGTCGAGTTCGCTTCACTTCATTGATTCCCTACGGCAATGTCATTCACAGCATGATACTATATATATCATACCATATATGTAAGTAAATATTCAGACGTGCTTTTATAACTCGTCTCTGGAATATTCCCAGAAATTCACTAAACCCATATAAATAAATTCTTTTGAGGGCAATAAGCCATCTCCACTTTCCTATTGAAATTGCATTATTTTTAATTAATCTGATTTGCCGAAATCTAAGTTAAATAATTTCATTAAAGCAAAAGCATTGACAAAAAAAAATTTAAAGCATAGAAATTGACAAAACCCAATGATTTGTAATCGTAGAGCAGAAATAGCTTTTTTATTCCATAGAGCATAGAATTCACAGCTTAGTTTTCTTCACTTCACTCTCTCACTCTCTTTAAGCTAGTTTTGAGAAAAGCAAAAGGAAGGCTATGGCACAATTAGTAAATGGATTCTGGTTTATGAAAATGTTTTCTGTTTTCTTTCAACTTGCTACACAGACTGTTTGGCTGGCATTTCCCCAGATGCAAATTGTTAAATATATTATTGGATTACTTTGCCCATCTCAGATCTCTTATTGGTCATCTTCTTCTATTCGTTTTAAGCTCTCATATAATTTAGTTTGGCAATTTTTGGAATAGATTGCTTAGGCGCCTTTCAATAACATTCGAGCGTAAATTATGCATAAATGAATATTCCTGGTGCAACCAGCGTGAATATTGTGCTTAAAATGGAAAAATTAAATACAGTTACTGACACTCTGGGATTCGTATATGCTCATGATTCACTTAGCTATTTGCCCTTGCCTTCTATTCCACACCGCTCCGCTCCGCAACAAAACAAAATTTAATTTATTCGTGTTACTTTTTTGTGTGGCGAATTTACGAGCTGGCAGCTGGATCTGGATTCTAGCTGGATGTGAATGTGAATGTGAATGCGAATTTGTATGGATGTGGATGTGGATGCTCAGCCTGAATCTGGGCTCTGCTTGTGGCCAGCTGTAAGTTGCAGTTTGCCACACTCCTGTGCTGTTGCATGCCCCGTGTAAGCGTCATAGCCACGCCAATTTATTTATATCTAGATTTCTGTTTTTAGTTTGCCGTACGTTTTTCCACCATTTTTCGTGCAGCCCAAAAAAAAACAACGAAAAACCTAGACAAGCAAATTATCAGAATGTGATAGACGGACAGATACCCTTTCAATCGATTTGTAGTGCAATGAGTTATTAAAAATAGCTAAAACTATCTATAGTTATAAACTTATTTAAATTGAATTCTTTTTTTTAATAAATATTTTTTAAATTTTATATTAGTCATATATGTATTTTAGTCTTCTAGTCATAATTTTATACTATAATTTCTTCAATGTCAACTGTTCGTAGTCGACTTTAAATAAATGAATAGCTAATCACATTTATAATTATCTTATTTTATTTTATTTGACTAAATTAATATTCTTATTTTTTACATTAAGTACATTAATAAAATAGCAATAAGGAATAAATAAATTGGCAAATTTCATTGCCTAATTTTCTAGTAAAAGTCTATGATTGCAGCTTAATTTCATGAAGGCTGCTCTAGTTGCTCATGCTCCATTTACATTTAGTTTGTTGCGTGGCATAAAAAATCACTTGATGCGTTGAAATGGCGTTGCCAGACCGTCGAGAGTTGAGAGGGTGGCGAGAGACGATGAGATGAGAGACAGAGACTCGTCGGTCGCAGTGCGCGTTAAAATTTCGTTATTATGTTGACAGCATTTTTGCTATTTTTACTTGAAAGCTTAACCAAGCGCGCATACACACGCACACCCCACACACACACACACGCACACACACACTCGCAGTCCCCTGGTGTTATTTTGGTGTTTCCCCGAGCTTGTTTTTTGGTTGGCTGGCTGGCTGGCCCTGGCCTCGGTCTGGTCTCAACCGTCGTCGCTTGTCAGTGATATATAATATATATACATACATATATATATGTATTATACATATAGCAGCAAGTGCAGCCAGCAAGTTGCAGGCAACTGAGCTATTTTGTGGCAATAAGCATGAAATTTAAATGAGTGCCGCTTCCCAGCACAGCAGAGCTCGGCCCTTAGACGCAGCATGCCACTTCTAGCCGTGCCCACCCTGCCACCCTGCCACAAAGTCCTACATATCTATCCATCTGAGTGCTGTGCTCTTGTTGGATTTATTTTCTATTCGCTTTCGCTTCTCCCCCGCTCGTTTTGGATTTTTAACGCACCGCTTGCAATTAGTGCGCTCATAGTTCCGCAACAGAGATGGAGATAGCTTAGGCGTGGGAGCTGCTGTGAATCTGATAGATATATGCATGAATATTGAGCATATACATATACATATATATATATGTATACTACATGAGTAGATGGATTTATGCAACTCAATCAAATAATTGTTCAAGTGGCAAGCGCAAAAACTAAACCAGAAACATGCAAAAAAATAAAATGAAAAGAAATCAACCAACTAAATTTATAGAGCCTAGCTGACTATGAATTTCACTGAATATGCATACGAATATGTTGTGAATACGACTTTGAAATGTTTGTGGATCATGGACCAATTGCGCTAAATGGAAATATATTTGCACATAAGAAGTTGTAAACCCCAAACTCTGCAATTTTTACAAATCACAGAAAGTATGAAATTAATTTGCACGTTTTTGCGAGTTAAAAACATATTGCAATCGCCTATGAATATATGTATTTTGAATGGCACAGGGAATATTTGTGTATGCACTGCAATTATCGTTTGATTCTATATATTTTTATTTTCAGAAATGCCAGCATCCTGAACAAACGAAACTAACTACACCGGATATCAGCTTAAGTAGAGTATGCAACAACAAAATAAATACGACTGTATTTTGTAACAATAAATTGTGAAACTGCAACAAAAGCGCATTTAAGCATACGAGTATTCAAATGCTTCCGAGTTTTCAACTATGGAAAAAAGCCCAAAATATAAATTCAATGCTATCAAACAAATGCAACAAGGAAAATGAAAAAAAAATCGAAACCCGAAAATTAAAAGAGAAAGCAAATAACAACAACAACATAAATGCAACAAATGCTGAGCAAGTTGCACATACGAATCGATTTTGTTATATCGCAATCGAAATATCCAACGGCTGACCAAACCATGCAATTTTCATTAGTGATTGGAGATATTTTAGCAAACAGTTAAAGGCATGGAAGGGAAGGGAAGTAGAGTACCATTCGTTTAGTTATCTTTATTTATTTATAACATTTAAAGCAAACGTTAGTTAACAGTCTCTACTCCACTGGAGACTCACAAATGCGGCAGCAATGGGAAGTTGCACAACGACCTGGAGAATCCCTGACAGTTGGGTTGCGTTGTGTTTGTTTGTTTGCTCTGTATGCATTGTTTTGGGTTATGCCGAGTGCAAAGTAAATGCGCTTAGGGTTGTTATTACCCTGCGATGAGGGTTGCGCCGAGTGCAGGAAATATGAGCCACCCAAAGCTGCGATGAGGGGAGGATGCGCTTACACAAATTTCTGGTATTATGTTGCATACTTTTTCGAGTAATTTATGATTTTCACGCACATTTGTGCTGCTCACAGTCTGAGAAACAAAATGTGTGTGTGCGGGATTGGGGATGGGGGATGAAATAGAGCGTAAGAAATTCCCACCGAGGGCAGCAGCTGTCGGTAAAACAAAACCCGAACCGAACCCCAAAAAAAAAAAAAACAGAAGCAACAAAACAAAACAAATGATGTTAAGTGACGCGCAGCTTTTGTCGAAATGGAAGCCAACAACGTTCGATTCTCCAGATGCATGATAAGATAAATAGAACAGAAATTCGTGCACATCTTTGGGTGTTTGTGCTGTTTGCAGAGGGGTTACTCGAATGCTCTGCCATGGTCTCGAGGGCTAAGATATGGAGCAGACACGTGCAGTCAATCAAGGCTCCTGTCAGCCGTATACCTAAAGATAGATACATATATATATATGTACTATATATAGTAAATAAATTGCTTAGCAGTTTTGTGCATTTAAAAACTTGAAAACTCAAAGTGATCAAACAAATATTTGATTGCTGTTGAAAGTCAGCTGCAGTAAGTATTAAAAATTATTCTGCTCAATGTTTAACTCCAATAAAAATTCCAGATTTAATAGAAACACAATAAATAGCCAGTTTATGGCGTTTGCTAGAAGAAGCTAGACACACGGCTAGACTCGAGACACGTAACAGATTGGTTTACCATCGCAGATTTATTCGTCTGGCCAAGCTGGTAATGCCGAATGCTTAGTACTCAGTACTCAGTACTCAGAGGGTAAGCCGAGTGGACGCATTGAACTTATAAGCCAAAGTCAAAGCACTTTGCACTCGTTTGGCGAGGCAATCCTTTACTGCGGCTGCGAGTCGGAATCCTTTTCGGTTTCGATTTCAATCAGTGTCGAGCCAACCTAGACACAGCGGGGCTTCCAACTTTGATGAACTTTGGCGATTTGCCAGCATTATTTATAGCCATTCGTGCTGCGTAATATGAGTCAGTAAAATACGCGTTGACAAGAGTGCGAGGCAGAGCAATTAAAGCGACTTCTTGGGGCTTCATTACGAAAAGAGAAAAACAAAAATGACCATCAAATTCAGTCACAGCAAACTGTCTCGGTTCGTAATGTTTTTGGCGTGTGCATATTTATGATGTGTGTGGCGAATCAAAAATGCAAATAAATTTCAATTTTCTAACTGAGAGTTGACACGAGGCGGCAACATGACAGTTACAATTACGAGGCAGGAACAGAGCAGAGCAGTGCAGTGCAGAGATGTAGACACTTGCCACAAATCATATGCACACTCCAATCTCATATGCATATTTATGGAAAACTGCAGTGGCATCTTATCAAGCACTCACACTCTGAATGAATGAATGAATGTCTCTCTCTCTCTCTCTCTCAGTCTGTCTGTCTGGCTGGTTGACTTCTTTCCCCAAGTATTGTTATTAAATAATCATTTTCTAGCAATAAATTTCAATTTGTTACTTCGAGTGTGTGTCAAGTGAGTGGCAGCTTAATTCGATACGAGTGCTCGCATCACATATTCATTTCATTTATTTATTTACTCGCATATGTTTCTTGCAAATATTGCATTTATTTATATATGTTATACATATATTATAAAAGTATGATATCTTTGAAATATTTAGCAAGCATGGCTGCCAAAGTGAATTACTTCTAGTTTCATTTGGCCGAAACGAAAATTGCAAAACTACTTTTGGCAAACCGAATGAAAATGTAATTAAGTTTGCATCGCAAATGACTCGAGTGGTTTGGCCCCAGCATCGCAAAATGAAAGCAGCAAACCAACAAAAAAATTGCTCAAATTTTTGTTTAAATATTGACGCAAATTTACAAGCACAACAGCAAATGGGGGGCGAGCTCCAAAACCCAGCCGAGGGGAAACTGGACGCGGTGTGGCACAAACGGGAAACGGGAAATATTGGCTTCTTTTTGGAGGGTGGCGAGCGATGCAAACGAATTTGCCCAATTTACTCGGACACGGGCGCATTGAAATCGAGCTAAAAGTTTAAATTTTAAACCAATTGTGTTGCTGTTGCTGCTGCTGCAGGACGAATGGATGAATGGATGGGATGAACCATGTCCACAATCACTTTCCAGTTTCGGTTCCCATTGCAGCTTGGCTCAGACATTTGCATCACATGCCGAATCTGACATTCTCCCAGTCAGGCTGGGGATTCTGATTGAAATGTTCAGAATGGTGTTACTGCTGTCGGTTTGCCTGTGCCCCACACCAAATGTGTGGAAAGGGGCAAGCGACTGTAGCATTCTCTGTCTGGCCTCGTGTTGCACACACACACCTCTGACCAAGACTGCGACTGCGACAGCGACTGAAATTGAGACTGAGCCAGAGACAGAGACAGAGACAGAGACAGATAAAAAGGAGGTAACACCATCGACAACAGCAACGGCATCGAAAATATTCAATTTTTCGCTCTGGGTTTTCGTCTTGTTTTTGACAATCGCAAGAGCTGCTGGAATCCCATTAATAAATCGATAAATGTAAAAACACACACGCACAAATTCAAATTGATATGTATAAAATTAATAACATGATTCTCACCAGAAGATAACAGCGTAAAACAAGCAAGTACACCCAGAAAGGCCATCAAGAATATTTGCAGCCAGTCGAAGCCTAAATACTCTATCCAAACATTTATTTATGGTACATTTTGAATTAAGAAAAATATAGATTTATCTTTGAGTTGTAAAGGAAATGAAGTCAATATTTTCCTTGATTGTTTTAAGAGATGTAAGTCTGCATACATAATAATATGAAGTAACACAATTAACGACATTTTATTAAAATAAAGAACATATAGTTTTGAAATAAATTGTTTCAATATTACTACCTTTTTTGTAGATACATGAATCATCCAAAATTGACAACACATGTTATAAAATTAATATTATTTGTGAGTTTAATATATTTGTTTTTATTGTTATACAATTAGATTTCAAACTGTATAATGTGAAGAATACTTTTTACAACCGAATTGCGTAAGAAAAGTATTTTGTTTTAGTTTATATACAATTTATTCATTAAAGACAGCTGGAAATCTAGAAATATCTTTTTACTAAGTGTTGCAATTGTGTAATCTCATTCAATATATTTTGTCTGTAGTTTCCTTTTACCTGCAGCATTTTTCAACACATAACTATTGGACCCACTTTGAACAAGTGCAGAGTATTTGAAAAACACACATAGTGGGTGTTTCTAGAGACACGTGCGTTTAAATTTGATTTCCATTCGACCTAGGAACAAATTGATACACACACATACACACACACAGCATAGTAGATACATGTGTACTTGCACCTACATAGATACAAAAGTATCTGGCGGATACACATGTGCGACTACAACTCATATCAAGCGCTCGCTCTACGCGCATTGATCGCATTAAGCAAAGTAAACACAATTATTTTTTACGAAAAAACACACATTTGCATGCGTGTGAAGTGTGTGGCGATGTGCGTGAGTGTGCGTGTGTGTGGGTGTGTGTGAGTAGCCACAAAGTATGCAATGGCAAAATCTCTTTAACGTTCTTATCACACACACACAAGCCACATTTTGTTTGTTTTTGCGCTGAGTTTTTTTTTTCCATTTATCTTTATTTTTCGTTGTATTTCTTCTTTTTTGTTAACGAGACACAAAGAGAAAAGAGACGGAAAACGAAGAAGAAATGGAAGCAGTAGAAGTCAGTGTGACGGGAGGTGTGGCAAGCGGCTGTTTTTCTACAAAAATTATGCAAATGATTGAGCAAATTATGTCCAAAAATATTCGACGCAGCCAGCTGACCTATGACCTCTCAATTTCCCACTCCCACAGCAATGGCAACAAGAACAACAACATCATAATCATCTCTAAAGCATCTCAAGTTGTTGTCCGTGACAGCAAATCCCGTCAATTGAAAAATTTTGTAAATAAAATATAGAGATGAAATAAATAAATAAAAGAATTTCTGGTCGACATTTTTACAAAAATATTTTCCTTTATTTTTGTATTTTGCTCTCCCACCATTCCTACTTTGCCTCCCTCCCTCCCCCCGCCACATTTCTGACAACTGTGGCAATAATTTATTTGTCCACGAATCGAGAAATTCTGTTGGACGTAGGTGTGGCATGTCCAGCCGACTGCAAATTTTATCTACAGCTTTATGGCATCTATGCGCTGAGATTGATGTGTATAAAAGTGAAATGGGCTGATGGATTCTTTGTTGTTCTTGGCCTACTGACCAACGATTATGAGATTTTCGTGTACCTTGGCAACTTTTTGTGCTGATTTCTCGATTAAAAGATCAATCTGTGAGATCTAAACAGAAATGTTGAGTGCATTTTGAAAGCGATTAAACTATTTTAATATTTTGAGAGGATTTTTAAATAAAAAGAGAGATTGGAAGTAGTAAACTTTGATTTAACTCTAGATAAGCTAAATTAATTTTGAAATCGATAAAAGTTTTTTAATATTTTGAGAGGATTTTGAAATTAAATGGGAGATTGGAAAAATCTTGTTTTGATTTAACTCTAGATAAGCTAAATTAATTTGGAAATCGATTAAACTTTTTTAATATTTTAAGATGACAATTTTGTTTAACTTACCTTATAGAACAAGTGTTTCAGTTCATTCTGAAATATTAAAAAAGTAATAAAGATTAATATTAACTAAAAAATTACTTTGTTGTTTGTATTCTAATTATTTAACTTTAAGTAAAACTTTTATGGAAATTTTTAGAAAATTATTGAATTGGTACAAATGGTATATTTTTAATACAGCAGTTAGAATTGCCAGCTGCACTAATTGGAACTAAAACACGATAATTTTCTATGGCTTTAGATAATCAACGAATTTTCTGTCAATACTTAACGATAGCATTTATCATATTCGAATAGCATTTATCAGCTAATGGCTGTCGACAATAATTTGCCATCGTAATTTATTAAGTTATATCGGCAAATAGCAATAAGCTGACAGTTCAGACACAGAAATCCACTCAGAATGCTTAAAGTCTACTTGCAACCCATTTATTATAATCACAAAATTGCAGTTAAAAGCTAACTAAAATATGCATCACGTTGGCCATATTGCATTTTATTCTATGAACATGTATTTTTTTTGCATTTTGTTGCTGCAGTTATGCTGTTGTTATTGTGGCGGTTGCTGTTGCGTATTTCAATTTGTTTAATGCGCTGCGCAACTTTTGTTGCAAATTAATTTGGCAGGCAAAGTTGACGCTGTGTTGCAGAATGCTGTGGCATGTCGAGCTACGAAACGCACGTGTAAAACTCGCCACTCTCTCGCTGTCCTGCTCGTAGAACGCTTCAAATCGCTCTGTCTCTGTCTCATTTGCTTTTTCTGTCGTAATAACCGCAACTTAGTTAACTAAACAAGCTTGACAGGCTTGAAGGCAGCGCAGCAGGAGTGCGAGAACGAGTTTGAGTTCCAGTTCCAGTTCTAGTTGTTGTTGTTGTTGTTGTTGTTGCTACAGTTGCATCTCTCATTCTGGGCCATGTTACGCCCCCACTTGGGCCCCTCCCCCTATTTGGGCAAATGTGCGCTGAAGGAAATTGCAAACAAAATTGCAACTTCCTGTCAGCGACAAAAACTTTTGCTGTGGCGCCAATGTTGCCACTTCCGTTTAGAGCACACACACACACACACACACACACTAGAATACATCTGTGTGTGTGTGTGTGTGCTAAGTGCTGTCGGTTATTCATATGCAAACGCCATGGCAGCAGCCATAGCCAGGCCATGTTTGGCAATCAAAATATTTCACTAAATTGCTGAGCACAACTGAACAAAAGCCAAGCAGCAGCAGCAACCAACCGGCAACAGTGGCAACAACAACAGCAACAACAACAACAACAATTTGACTGCAACACGCCGCACCACAGGAAGAATAAAATATTAAATAAATTTTTGCAAAATTTTACAAACGTGACCAGAGCCACAGAATGCCAAAAAGTAGCAGCCCAAGAGCCGAGACCAGAGGCACCGAGAGGAACAAGTAGAATCTGCTTGAAATCCGAGTTCAAGTCTTTTCCCCACGCGCAGCATATGTAAAACGTTTATCGAGGCTTTGCCTTGGGCCCCGGGGGCAAGACGGCTGGGAAGGTAAGGCTACCAACTTGGCAGGGAAAGTGTAAAATTAAATAAGAAATAGCAGCAAACTGACCGCAGGCAGACCAAGAAAGCTTCCCTACCCATGGCCCGTTTCCTTGGCCAGTTTACGACTTTTTTATTTGCACCACGCAATTTGTGCACTTTTTTGTTGGTTGGGGGAGGCATCGCACGATTGAGCAACGCAACAGCCAAGATGTGGACATGTTTGCCTTGAGTTTGCCACCATCGAAGGCAGGGCATCGCTGGCGGCTTAGCTGCCACTTCAAAGTTGCCGCGTTGCGCAAACATAAACTCGACCGAAAATTAAAAATAATTACGTTAAAAAAAAGAAGAGAAAACAAGATATTACAATTTATACGTTTAAGCAAAAGTAGCAGAGAATGAGGAAGATATTCTGGTGTTTGTTGTTGTGCTTTTTATATTCGTGGTTTCTGACTTTGTTTGCATTCAAAGATCTCGCAAAATGAAGCCTAATTTGTTTTTGAGAATATCTTAAAGTGCTTCACTTTTTCGTATCTTCCAAGAAGCTGCTATTTATATGTTTACTATATACAACTGGAATGATTTTTTTTTTAAGAATCACTTCCAAAAAACAATTTAGATTAAAGCTATTTATGCTTTACACTTTTAGACATCATGTTATAATAAAATATTTCATTGCATAATTTTAGGAAAAAAAAGTAAATGTTTTGTCAAGTTAAATTAAAATGATGCAACAATAGGTAACAGATTATCAACTTAACAACAACTTACTTATTTTTAAATGTAGCCAGTCTTGGCAGTCTGATAAATTTAAATTAATTTATCGGTTTTGGATTTTATTGCACATAATTAAAGCAAAATTCCATTTCCCATAGCCAGTAGAAACTTTTTATAATTAATTATGCCCAAAACGAATGCAAAAATGTGGTTTAAAATTTAAGCCGTACATTTTCTACAGATAAAATTCGATGCGGTTTATTTATTTATTTTCTGCCAGCAAAGGCTTGAAGAAAATTACTACTGTTCGAAAATTCTATTAGCCTTGTCAAAATAAATTGCAGAAAAAAAATACGTTTTATGTCTCGTTTGTCAACTCGTTTATGTTGAAACAAGGTGATTTATTTGTGACACGTGTTATACTATATTTTTGTTTATTAAATAAATATTCTGTCAAAAATAAGCCAGCGCAAACACAAAAAGTATTTTTAAGAGAGACAAGATTTTTCGTTTTTAAATTAAATGTGATGTGATCAGATTTATCCTGTTGAAGTGACAGCAAAAATAATATAATTAATTGACGGTTTGTGAGATAGTTTAGAATAAACTTGGAACTATTTGAGATTATTTCCAACTTATTGTCAGTTATTTAATTTGTACTATTAAAATAATAATCCCAAGTGAACAAAAAATTAAACTCCATGTATCACTTTGCCTGCATAACATACATAAATTTAATGATTATCTTACCCAAAAAAGGTATCCTTAAGCTCAATTTATTTCCAAGTATTTCATCAGATATTGAGACCCATTTAAGCATTCAATGTCAATCATAATTGAGCTCGGCACACGTGTCTATCGTCTGACAATCAAAACAATGCGAAACCCCAACGCGGAAGTTGCCAGAAAAAAAAAAAAAAGAGCACACAAACAAGCACAACAGAGACGGAAAGGAAATCGAGCAGAGTCGATTTTTGTGAGAATTGCGAAAAACCGCACATTAAATTTTGTGATTAAATATTTAAGAATACGCGCAGAAGGAAAATGCCTTGAAAATGTGAAATGCCTGATGCCTGCCAAGGATGTAAAGCGTCCTAAGGTGACGTCTAAGCCCACCAAAGGCTTCATATATGAGCCAGTCTGAGTGTGTGTGTGTAGGTGGGTGCATGAGTGAGTATTAACGGCCAAATTATGATGAACCTCACTTGACAGACGCCCATCGTCTGCGGCCATTTAATGATGAACACACGAAACACCCTGTGCTGCTGCTGCCTTGCGCTCGTGCCCCTTTTATCTCATCGCGTTTCAATTCGTCTCGTTTCTGTGTATACAACAGGCTGCTGAGAGCGCAAGCAGCAAAAGAGAGCGAGAGCATCGAAGCGAGCGTTGCTCTCGCTGGCTGAATAAGAGCGCGACGTCAAGTTCCTTTTCGTTGACTATGCCAAACGGTTTGGCAACATTTCACAGTGGGTCTTGGCAACATTTGTTGCTAACAGCGCGACGGTTGCCTCCTTGGGGGAAGGGGGAGGGCGATGGGGCAATGGATCGTCCAGGCTTCATTATTTTGCGCCGAAAAGCAAATCTTTGATTAATTGTGCGCCATCCGACATGACATACCATTTACAATGGCCACGTGCTCTTTAAATATTTATCCCAATACGCGCATACACACAAAAATCTATATTGCAGATGTGTGCGTGAGGTTGTGGAGATGGGCATAAATCATTCGCTTGCTTAACCAACTGGTCGCACAATTACAACAACAGTTGCCAGCTATTTTATACAATTGACAAAGCAAATTTGGTCAGCTACTGGCCGTACGATGGCGCCACTTTCACTCTCTGGCGCTCTCTCTTTCTCTCTCTCTCTCTTAGTCTGGCAATAATGTGGCAAGGCAACACACATTAAATTTGATTTGGTCACGTTTCCAAGCTTTGTTCCACTTATGGCTCATTTTCGTATGGCCGGCCAATAAAGTCGGCCCACAAGGAGCCAGGACATCAAATCATAGGCCTGCAATAAGCCAGCGATATGATCCATGCCCAATGCAATCACAGCACAGCTTCCAACTCGCCTCCGTCGTCGGCTACTAATAGCGGCATTGCTGTCATAAAAATGCCTCGAATGATAATCCGACGCAGGACGCAGGACAAAGCTAAAGAGTTGCAGCTGCTGCCGATGGGCCACAAAAATAAAACCAGTTAAAGGAGCAACTGGCTTGTCGCATTCCTGCATACAGAATGCATCGATCTTCAAGACTGAAGTCAGCACAGCAAAAAAAAAAATCGAACCTTGGACTGACAGTTGGCTTGAAAGACAAAAGAATTTATAAGCAGTTCCAGTTTATCTTGGCCAGATTGAGAGACAAAGTTATCCACAGCTGCCGTTTTAGCCGCACTTTGACTTAATGGCCGACCGAAAAACTTGCGAACCTTTAAATCTTGAAATCAAACGGATGATGCGACATCTTCTGATGCCGCTTTAATGATGCTGGCTGTCACAGCATCGCTACTCAAAGGATTGCAAACATCGACAGACACGTTTGTGTCTCCTGATTGGTAAGACCCTAAATAACTTTTGCATAAGCTGCTGTTTGGCAACATTTTGAACACATAAAAGACTATGACTATTTAATACGCTTACAGAAATTTGAAATTCTTTGTACATGAAAAAATACATGAAAAAATACATTTTGTGTACAGTTTTTTGTAAATAATTTGTAGTTAACTTTTGGTCAGTAATTCTATTTTTTCTGTAGGTCTCGCAGCCAGTGCTATTTATTTAGTTTCAACAATTATAAAATATATTTTAAGGCGATAATAAAGGATAATGAGAGAGTAGTTGAAATTATTAAGAAGTATCATTGAACAATATTGAAAAGTTTTTCTTTCAATTGCTATTTTGATTATTAAGACGTCAATATAAAATTATTATCAAATTATTTAAGCTTCATGTATAAAATATAGCATCACCTTCTTCTTCTTGTTAACGAATTTATATACATATCTAATATAAACGAGTTAAACAGTCGAACAGAACAATATTAAAAATTATAAATATAAATAAATTTGCTATTGATTCATTTAGGTTTCAAGTATAAATTATAGCTATAACCTTCTATTTCTTGTTACCGAATTTATCTATCAAGTATGAACAGATCAAAGAGTTTTCTATATGTCTCGAAAAAAGTTGCAATCGATCATAAGCCTCACTCTGTGACTGCGACTTTTAGTTTCTTTTTTTTGGCAATTTCCGCTTTCTGCATATGAAAAGAGAATTGCATTTTAATTCTTGAGCACAGACGAAACATTGCAATTGACACATGACAAGGCAAACTAACGTTACACACACACAACATGGGACACAGAGGCAACGACATGGCAGAGAATGAGTTTTGGGTTTTGGGGGGTAGATTGAAGGCGAATTGAAATGGATGAAAGGCAAAATAAACGTATATAACTGAAGAATACAAATTGATCAAATATCAAAAGCAGCAACATCATCATAAAACTAGGAGGCAAAGCCCAAAAGCACTCGACTAACGCAAACCAGGTCCCAGGCCAGTTGCCAGACCCAAAAACCAGCAGAACCAGACTAGACGCTGTGGAAGGAATGGGAACCCAGCGAGCTGACAGAATTCGAATAGTGAGCTCATCATTGGGAATTCGAGTTAGAGAGGAAGAGCAATTTATTTGATGTGTCGATACGTGTCGCCAGTTGCGAGTTACGATGCCTGCCGCCTAGTGAAATCTGCAAATCAAATTACAAAAATCATAGCGCTGAATTTTCACACGGCAACTGGCAATAGGGAGTTGAAACCAAAGAGGGCTGAACATCTCTTTCTCCTTGGATGAACCACTGCCACGCCTCCTCCAAAAAACTCAGTCCAGTCCAATCGGCCGGCAAATTGTCAGACGTCAAATGATGAAATGAAATCAAATAGAAACAGCAGCATTCGACATGAAGTTTGTAGCCAACTAGTCTATATATCCTGTGCCATGTCGTTGCCCATGTTTGACGAGCGACTAAACAGTGGAATGGCTGTGAAAAGTCCCGGCCCGGTTCCCTTTGGGTTACTCAACTCGACTGCATAAACTGGGAGGACTAGGAACAACACATGGACAGGACACTCGTCCAGGGACCGAACGTCCGACCGACCATCACAATCTGTGAAAATTTGAATTTGCAAATTTTTTTTATTTATTTACACACGTCACCAAGAGCGACAGAGAGCGACCGAGAGAGAGCGAGAGAGGGAGGGAGTATGAAAAAGCGTAAAGTGTGAAAATTGTGTGAGTGGATAAACTTACTGTTTAAACAAATGAACTGCCCGATTTTCAAACTGTCATCAGTATTCCACCTCTTTCAGTCCTCCCCTCACAAATCAAACTAGCAACTGACTGTTCACTTTTTCACATTCGAAAAACTATCTATAATTGATATTGCAACTATTTTTTTGAGGGGTTTGCAGTGGAAGAACTGCTGAAGAGGGGTTTGCATCTCCAAACGCCCAAGCGATTTATAATTGATATTGACATTTGGCAAAGCTTTTCAGTAACCAGTTTACTTTATGCTTCGCTCCGGAATATATTCATATTCGATTTACGAATATTAAATGTTATTCACTTGACAGCATGACGACTGTAATACGAATACTCTCGTATTTATGCATTGCTGCCGCAACCAAGTGAGTTGAATCTGCCTTAGGCCTTAGAGCACAGAATATTTTTATTAAATTGTTCGCATTTCTAATTTACATTTAAGCTCGAGGGCTTAATTGTCTAGTTCTTGTCAGCAAAAGTTGAGTGCGTTGCATATAAACAATTTAAATAAAAATACATTTTAGTAGATTTTAGTAAATTTTAGCTTTTAAAAGAAAGGAACATTTCCTGAATAATTCGAATTTTGCAGTCTTAAGAAATATACATATAAATGTTTTTAAAATTTCACAATTTACAAACAAATTGAAGATGTAAACATTTTTGCAAAAATATAAAATTTTAAAAAATTTTAACTATTCAAATGAATGCTTTAATAAAGCCAGAGTTACCAATAAATAAATATAAAAAGTCATGCATAAATCTTTCTTCAACTTACAACCTCAATGTGCATTAATTTTTATTATTAACAAACAAATCAAAGAGGTTAAAATTGTTGTATTTGCAATTTTTTGCAACCTTGTCAATTAATAAATTAACCATAGCCATGTAAAGCATTTAATCTTTCATCAGCTTACACCCTATATCCATATTTAAAATCTTTCTATGCTATTTTCATGCAATGAACTCTAATAAGTTTTATTGAAGCTATGCCAATTATCAGCCCCCAAAACCCCTAAATAACGATCGATTATTCACTTGCTTCCCAATGCAGTCGAGTCAAAGACAAGCCGTTAATTATAATTATTGACTGGTCAATGGATTCGCATGCCATTCAACTTTATTTGTTACACTCGCATTATTGTTGTTGCTGCTATTGAATAAGCGACTCCATTTGACATTGTCGTCCATTGGCCGCGTGCTGTGACGTCATGCGGCGCAACTTACGCTAATTAAAATTCCAATTTAATTGGCATTGACTGTTTGTCTTCGGGGCGATTGCAGCGCGGCAGACGCCAATTTTTTTTTTGTTCGTGTCTCATTTTTGTTGGTTCGTTTTTTATTCTCGCAAATTGTTTATTCAATTAAAATACGCATGAGCCAATGGCCGGATGACAGCACAGCGAAAAAGCGAAAGAGACAGACAGAGAGTGGGAAAGAGAGAGAGAGAGAGAGAGAGAGAGAGCGGGAGGTTTTTGGCCGAGTTTCAGTTGCAGTTGCCATAGAAAGAAATGCGTGCGGAATGTCAACGCGTGGCGATTGAATGAGCCACCAAAATCAATTTAAATGGCATCATTCAACGCCTTCGACCACAAGTTTACACACACACACACACATTGACAGTATATTAACTGACCAATCCGATCACGGTATATTCGTGTCAGTCGCCCACCCACGTTGCAAGTCCGGCGGTCGAACGGTCTGTATATTGCCCATTATATCGCCACATTAATTAGTTGGCATTGAATTGCAGTTGTCGAAGGCGGTCGGTCGGTCTGGCAGCAACAACAACTGCAACAACTGCAGCATGCCACAACAAGAGGCAATGTCAACAGCAACATCAGCAGCATTCCTTCAATGCCCATGGGACCCAAGCTCAGCGTTGACAACTGCAATTCCAGCGAGTTGAAGGACCACACGAAGCTAAAGTCCTGAAAATACTCGCATCTTATTCACGTTCCGATTTCTCCTACTGCAATTTGCCATGCCACTTGATTTATTTAACGATTTCAATTAACGTCAATTAAATATAGAGATTTCCAAAACTCTTCGGCAAACCGCAAAGTGCATTATGTTTGTTTTATGCATACCCATAATACGACCGATTGTACGACAATAGAAAACGTTCTGCTTTTCAGCTTAATAATCATAAAATCAAAGCATTACAAAAAATATTTTATATTAATTAAATATAAAATTAAATTGAATACATTACTAAAAGAAATACTTCCTATTCTAAATCTAATATTACCAACAATATTTTTTTCGAAATCGCAGGGACTTTTTCCTTTTGATTAACTTGCTGAGATTGAACATAAAAATTATAGTTTATGACAGAAATCAAACACAATAGTTTTAAAATTAAAAATAGGTTAAAGTAACTTATTACAAAAAATATTTCCCATTCTTCTGTGTTTTACATGATAAATTAAAATTTTAAAGCAGGAGTTTCCTTCAGCTTTTTTATGAAAACCATTTCTAATACCTTTGAAAGTTAAAAATAGGTTGAGCACACTTCAAAAGGAATTATTTCCCGTTCTAAATACAATTTTACAAACAATATTTTATGTTTAAAAAGGCGGAATTGAGGCGGAAATGTAAAACGGAATCGCAGACATTTTTATATTTTGATTTACTTGCCATGCCTTTACTTTTACTTATGGAACTGCAGACGCCAGCAAATTGTGGCAAGTGGCTTTGTTCTCAACCATTTCGCCTCCTAATTTGCTGTGTGTGTGTGTTTGAGTGTGTGTGTGAGTGTTTGAGTGTGTGTGTGAGTCTGGCTGGCGGTGCGGTTCGCTGAAACACAAATCGCATTTAATTTAGTGGAAATCAAAACGAGTCGCTATTTATGTGCCGATGAAATTTCAACTAAGCCTGCGCCTGGGCAATAAAAAGTAACGACGATAAGGACGAGCCTGAGAGAGAGAGAGGGAGAGTGTGTGCGAGAGAGAGAGAGAGGAAATGGGGGCAGGGGCAAGGTCACAGCTGTGGCACCTGTTGTCTAGCTGTTGGATGTTGTCTGGCTCTGATCGACAACTAGAGAAGCGCCGCAAACATGGCCACAACAACAGCAAAACTCCGTCCGTCCCCCTCCCCCCTAACAAAAAAGACCTCAACAAGCTGACACCGCTAGAAAGAGAGAGGGAATGGCAAAGGAAAAGGGAGAGTAAGTAGGAGAAAAAAAAAAACAAACAGGTGCTAATCGAAATATAATGTTTCAGCAGCGGTCGCACATAAAAAATGATACGCCAATAAAATTTAATAATTTAAAAATGAAACAACAAAAGGCACACGAGAGAGAGAGAGAAGTGAAGTGGAGCAATAGAGAGGAGGAAGGGGAGAGGAAGAGCGTGCTGTAAAGCCGGAAAAACATAATAAAAAATTCATGAGCTTTACGGGAAACGCGAAGCTGAAACAAAAAGTGCAAATAATGAATGACGAACGCACGGCGAAGGGCGCTGACGAAGGCGGTACAAGGACAACGGATGAGGCTAAGGAGAAAAACTGAAAACAGGCGACGACAGGCAAAAATGACATAAAAATGAATCGTTTTGCCTACTTAAAGGCGCATAAAAAGCAATTTCCGGCCTTAAAGCCGTAAAGTATGCAATGCTATCGCAGCCCAGTCAACTCGCTCCCTCTCCCTCTCGCTCCATCTATTGTCCTTTGGCCGTAAGGTAAGTAATGTTACAGCCTGGCTGGCTGGCTGCTTATTGATTTGCCTAGCTGCTGCTGCTGTTGCTGCTGGTTCCTGGTACAAAGCACTTAAGCAAACAACAAATATTTAGTGTCGCAATGATAATTACAATGCCAACACTGCAAGCGCTGCAGAGTGAGACAGATGCAGGCAGTGTGTGTGTGTGTGTGTGCATGAGTGCGAGAGAGACGGGAGAGATCTGGTGACACCGACATATATCCTTGATATATGCCTTTGTATTTACACATTTTGTGTTTACCTTTGCATGACCAGTCCGTCACTTTGACAATCATAATGAGGCAACCAGCAAAGACCAGACAACAACAACAACAACAACGACACACACTAAAATGGCTGACAGCAGCAAACCTGACTGCAGGACATCTCACAACAATCGAAATGTGAAACTAGAGATGGCAGGCTTTATGCCACAATACTCGAACTCCTTTTATTGCATGCGAATCAATTCGAAATTAACTTTGACCTATATTTGTTTAATTGCTATTATGTTACTGGTTATTAACATGCAGTTGATCTGAACTTATTAACTAAACTTCTATTAGTAGCAAAATGTTTAATACATTGATTTTTGGGTGGGCAAGAATTACAACAATTTCTCATTAATTTTTAATTTAATTTAAAAGCCTATGAGTCCTCTTCGACACTAAGCTATATAAATATTATGACAATATTAAATTATTAAAAATGTACGAATATAAAATATTTACAGTGCGAACTTCACACCTGTGAGCTTATCTATGCATTGAAGAATTTTCTCCCACTTAGTTGATAGCTTCATCAAATACTATAATAGTATTTAATATTTTAAATTCATATTTTCAATATTTCGAAACCATCAAATATAAAGACTGTTCTATGAGAAATTCACTTGTTTAGAATATGAAATTTTTTAACAAAACGAAGTCAAGATATAACTACTTCTTTAATTTACATCTAATTCTTATTTCGTTCGCCATCAGTTGAGAAATCCAGCCGCGTGTTAAATTGGTTTATTTATTTTTATTGTAAATAAAATAAAATTTGCTTTAAATGATCGCAAAACTATAAAATAAGTACGTATTTTGAAATACACTAAAACATATACAATGCAAATAAATTAGCTGCACAATTCCATTCGTTATCTAACTAAAATATATCACAACATTTTTCGGCATTTGGGTTCTACAAATTTAAAAGAATTTACGACTCTTTAATTCAATTTAGTGTTCAGCATTCCTATCGAATAGTTGTCACCATTATTTCGCCACTCACGATCAGCTGTCGTGAGTCACGCACACATCGCCAGCGGTTAAAGAGGTCCGTCTAGAGGCCAGTTAGGGAGGGAGTCCAGTTAGGGCCACCGCGTGTCTCTTTAGGTCTGTTGTCCGTTATAACGATGATGGCTTACATGTGTGCTGCTCTCAGAGTGTTGCTGTTGTTGTTGTTGCTGTCATTGTTGTGTTATTGTTGTTTGCCTGGTCAGAAAGCGCAGGTAAGCAAGCAAATCTATGTTCCTTGTTGACTTTTGCTTTTATTTAATTTTGTGGCAAGGTGGAGCGACTATAAATACACACACACACACACACATGCAATGTTTATGTCCCACTGACTGACTGTGTCTGTGTATGCGTGTGTGTGTGTGTGTGGGCGCAGCAAATAAACTTTAATTGTTGCAACCACAGCGTGTCCTGGCACGTGTTCGTGTGTGTGTGTGTGTCTCCGTGTGTCGGAGACGCTGTGTGAATTGTTGCCGTTGTTGTAATGCTTAACTTAATGCGCTGTTATCCTTTAACTGCCTGGGCGACCAACACACACACACACACCGACACACACACATAGACAACTTGCAGTGCTGTCACACTAATACATATTCATGTTAATGTCAGCGCATAAATCTTGCAAAGTCTTCTAACACCTGTCAGCCATTTTACAAGGTGTTTCCACTTAATACATCGACGGAGACACACACACACGCACATGAGACAGAGATAGCAATAGCACATTAGATAGCAAGGACATATGCATGTGTGTGTGTGTGTGTGTGTGTGTGCGTCTTTTGCCTTTGTACGCCATGTGTCAATGTGTCGGTCATGTGTCCAGCGCTGCGTGTGATATTGACAGTTGTTTGGGTCCACAAGGCTCCGACCAGACAGCGATAGAAACCGAGATAGAGATGCAGAGCACGACAAAGCGAGACAGAGAGAGAGAGAGAGAGAGAGAGAGCGAGCAAGAGAGCGAGCGAGAGCAGTGACGTGTGGAATGAGGCAACTGTAATCGCTGAGTGAACGTCAATTGCTCAGCATTGTGCCAAATTTGCCATGGCCAAAAGCTAAAAAAGCAGCTAAACTCTCGTCAAGCAATTGTCGCCCAAACTGAACTCAAAATTATGCTAGCTAAATGTGGCTGGCGGTTGGCCAGAAGCACCGCAAAACCAAAAGCAAAAGCAGCAACAACAGCCAAGCGAGAGCAGCGCATTTGCCGGGATCACGGACACACGGATGACAAGAACGTTGACATTGATTGAACGTTGTCCACAACAAACAACGCACCGTGAGCGATGGCCAATTGTGCAGCTAGAGGGAGACAGCGAACAGGATAACGGTGAAACGGGGTAATCGGGGAAAGCCGAAGAGCCCAAGAAGACTGTGTTCAGGTTGTTAGTCACACGGTGTTGATTGTTATGCCCTGATAATAAACGGGTCTAACGAATGGCTCGGCAATGTTGTGGCTTAATTTATGCCGCGATTTCTAATTAGTTGCCTCAGTTATCGAGAACACGCTTATCGATTATGCGATTTCCGTTAGCTGCCAATTAATCAGGCAAACAAATTATTACCTAATGCCAGATTACAAGTATATGAATGTATAAAGAAATTATTAAAGGAGAAGCCAATCACAGTTGTAATTGAGAAAAATTAAAAATAATGTAAATAAAAATGAAAAAATTTCAATCTATGTTTTAAAAATATGATGCTATCATTTTCATTCTATATTCAATATTTTTATAGGTTCTTTGTTTTTGCTCTCTCTGCCAATTTAGTCTAGTTGCATAAAGAAGGGAAGAACAAAATCAAAAACAGGCGTAATTACATTAGAGTAAAATTTTATATACCTTCTATTTGGTATTAATTATAATAGCAGAACCATTTTGGTTTTAAATCAGTGATAAATAAATATTGTTTATGATTCTGGGTTTTATTTCAGAATTTCAAATTTCTGCTCTAGCTTGAAATTTAATGTCAAACTTTAGCTTTAAATATTTCGTTCTAAATAAATAGATTTTTATCATCATTAGTTCCGTATGCCGAAGCTGTTCAGCTTTACTTTGCGCATACGAAACTAATTTATTGGAGAAAACTTCCGTTTTGTTCGGCAGCCTGTAATGAATTTCCCAGCACTCCTAAAAGTATGCAATGGCAAATGTCTGTGCAATTTGTTGCATGTTGCGAGACAATGAAATGGGAAAGAGTTCGAATATCCTTGTTGATTAACTCTCTATCAATGCTTACGTCTGACTAAATAAGCTCAAATTGGTCGAGTCATAGACATAGTCATAGTCATAGTCATAGTCACATAGTGTATGTAAAGTTCGACTGCTTACAAAAGGATGCCCACAAAATTCATTTCCAGGTTGTTGTTGTTATCGTTGTTGTGGTTGTTTTGCTTGTTTGTGTTGTTGTTGTTGCTGTTGTTGCTGTTGTTTTGTAGTTGTGCTGGGAGCTGCGGTGGCGCTTTTGGGTGTTTGGTTTATTTTAATTGCCTGGACTCTTTAATTGTTGAAATATTTAAATTAGTTTGCTGAGAGCTGTCGTCGGCGATTTGAGTGAGCAGGTGATTCAGTTTCGCCCTCATCCCCCTCAGTGTGTGTGTGTGCGAGGGCTTAACTTTGCGACTTTGTATATATGTGTGTGTGTATATGGTATTAATGTGTGTGCATGTGTCCTGACCGTTGCTAGCCATTAAATTACATTGAACCGCACCCAAAAAAACAGGATACTTTGTAGCACACATAGAATGCTGAATGGTGAAGGACAAGAGAGAACCAGAGAAAGCCAAAGTGCTGGGGCAAAACCAAAATCGAGGCAAGCAGCAGGTTTTCGTATTTAAGACGAAATAAATTGGATTAGAAACCGCAAAAATCCAATTGTCTATTGTGGTGCGAGCTGAAGATGCTTCCTTCCCCTCCACACCTCCTCATCAACCGCACCGCACAACTGAATGCTCTTCTCCTTTTGGCCTCCCTCCGTCTGCCGGCAACATTTGGCGACATTTGGGGACCCGGCTGTCTTGTAAGCTTTCGGATGTTTGTAACCTGGGCGATTCTGAATCCGAATGTAGGTCTTAAAATATTTAGCAAGAAATGCTGCGACTTTCTCCTCTCTTTGTTTGTTTGTTGTCGTTGTCGTTGTCATTCTCGTTGTCGTTGTCGTTGTCGTTGCTCGTTGTAGTTGTTGCGTCTGCTGCGTCTGCTGCCTCTTTGTATGTTTGTATGCAAATCAAAGACTAATTGGATTTTTAAGCTCAAACTGTCAATGCCACAGTTGCCACATTGGTGCGACGCTTAGCCTCTCCCTCTATCTTTCGCTTTGTCTCTTTTTGATTGCCAAAACTCTTGGCCCATTCTGGCTGCTTGTCTGTTTTAGCCGTGACTCTCTGTTTGTGTTTGTGCACCTGACTAAAAGGCAAAAAACCGTTGACAAAGGGCCAAACTGAAATGTCGACGACCGTCGACCGTCGAAGCGTTTACGTTTGCTCCATTTTGTCTATATGTATTTGGATTTATGTTTTCGGTAAGCGATTTAAGCTGCACGGCAAACAATTCCTCATGCAGCTCAAAACCATTACATTCTGCCGTCCATTGAACTCTCTCACCTCGCCAAATCCTCGGGCCATCATCTTCTTATCATCCTGCATCCTGTTGCCAACCAAAAATGAGTGGGGCGATGCAAATGGCACACTAATTTGATTCTATTTAAATCTCATTGCGGACATCAGGCGACTTGGCTTAAACGCCCACTGATGGCTGTTTTGTTGTGTTTTGCTTTCTCTTACTCTCACTCTCACTCTCACTCTCTCTCTCTGTTGAATCCTATGTCCTGGCTGTGCCTGTGGTTTGCTGCTTCTGTGGTTCTGTTTCTGGTCGCCCGCATGACGCGCACTCATCACGTAACAGTTTTGCCTACGTGTGCGTGTGTGAGTGTGAGTGTGTGTGCCACACTATGTGTGTGTGGCATCGTCTCGTGCCGCGCGTCTCGTTCAAATGAGTGCCTTGAGTATCTTTTCTATTTGCGTGAACGCAGCTGCCCGGCCAAATAGTCTAACAGTCTGCAGCCTACAAACATGTCCTTGCCAGCTTACAACAACAACCAACAACAACAACTGTTAGAACAACAGCAGCATCAAGAGCGTACAGCAAAAGCGACAGATAACAAACACTCGAGTTGTGGGCTGGAATATTGGAGGCAAAGCCAAAGCTCCGCTTTGCACTGCCGTCATGTGTGTGAGACTATGTCTTCCTCTGGACATAATCGGATCGGGTATGTTGCTTATCGGATCCAGCAAAGTATCTGCGAATCTGTGTAACAACTAGTTGAAGCGGAAACTCTGACAATAGACTCAAACTTCAAGTCTAATGCAAGCTCTAAGTGTGTGCGGACTTGACTTCAATTCCAAGACATCAGTTTGCTTTATTTTAAAAGTGATTAGGTTTCAAATATTTACCAAGGAGACAAACTATTTGTAACGAGTAGTTGGGCATTATTTTATAACTATTCTCGTTACTTTTTAGGCAGTTCCTTTTTATTCAAAAAATAAATCTTACTCGCTACTTTTCCTACTTGCTTCTAGTTTAATTTGTTGAGTCAAGTTCGCTCGTCACTCGCTACATTTTAGACACAGATTTCTACTCGCTACTTGATTCTGGTTTAAGGTGAAAATTGCTCGTCACTCGCTACATTTTTTTTTACGCAATTTACTACTCGTTACTAGTTTATAACAATTGAAAAACACTCATTGCTACAAGTTTAATTTTTTAAGTAACTCGCTGCTTGTTCTCAATTAAAGCTTTTTGCCACTCGTCCTACTCGTTAATCGTATTATTCGATTCTCGCTTCGTAGTTCATTTACTTCCCACCCGTTGCTTGTTGTGGGACCTTTTCTATGGTGCGACAGCTTCGACTATTGTCTTCTGGATTTCGTTGGCTGCTGTTGTTCCAAATCGTCGAGTGTGACAGTGACACACTTGGAAAACATGCACAGCCGGCTTTGGCTGAGGTTCTGCGTCTGGCTATTTTCGGCTTGGGCAAGTCAAAGCCGCACAAGGACATGTGTCGCACTTGAGGGCTACGATGAAGGGGAGATTCGGACTATTTTATGGTAGATACTCGCATACTTCATACACGCTCGCCAAGTAGTCGAAAGAGAAATTCGACGGGACGGGGGGACGGGGGGAAACACAGAAGAGTGATGGTCGCATGAAATACCGTTAAATAACACAATAGACACCTTAGTGTCAAAGACTTTTGTTGCTTTACGAGCTCACATTCATCATACGCCGCGTTGCCATCGCCGCGTGGGCGCCCAATAGAGTGTATAGATTCTGATTGCATATTGCCCGGCCGACGAAAGGTCAATGAGGGAAAGAGGTATTACAACTTGAAGTCTATTAATTACACATGTTGCGTCAGATCTGAAATCGTTTTCCATTTATTTTTATGCGTTTATGCTGTACAGTTTGTCAAAGCTTTCTTAGCGCACAAAGAGCCTTCACATTTGTTAGCCTTCGGCAGTTTTCTACAACGATTTTTCAGCCAAAGTTATGGCCATACGGAGCCCATAAAAATAGCCAAGCCAAGCCGTCCGAAGGACGATATCGATGTCGCTGCCTTTTTTTACTCTCATATTCTTTTTTTTTTTTTTTTTCTTTTTAAATAAAATGCCAAAAATAAAGAATGAACACAGATGAACATGTGGCCCCCGAAACCTGCCTAATAGTGTCAGGCCGGCACAAATATGAGAAAGCGAAACCGTCACACACATGTCCAGAGTCAGGGCTGGGAAGGCTGAAGGGACGGGCGTCAGCCGCTCGAGCAATTCATCGCATTAGGCTCAGTGTTTCTCAGAAACTTGCCACAACTGTCGCCTCGATGATTCTCGCACTACGTATTTTTATTTTTTGTGCGTTGATCACGTGCCAGTTGTGGCAGTTGTTGCCAATGGCAGATGCATTAGCCAAAGGGCCGACCAGGCTGTGCACTTGGAGCCAGAGTTTGAGCCTTAGCCTGTGCCTCGGTCTGAGCCTTGGGGGCTAATTGCAGGCGAATTTCATTCATCGTCGACAAGTCGCAAAATTGAAATTCTCTGAAATGAAGTCGAAGACAACAGCAGTGCTTAAAGCCGCAAAATTAACTTTGGGCCAAGCACCGGGCAAGCGAGTCGGGCAGATTCTTAACGCTTGAATGCCTCACACCGCAACAGCAGCAGCAACAACAAAAGCAACATCAACAACAACAACAACAGTATTAACATTCGAGTTCGTCGTCGATTTTGACAGGAAATTAAATTCGATGTATCGCTCTGGAAGTGAAACCAACCCAGCGCTGAACAGAGAGCAGCGTCACTCTTTGGCTTGCCTTTTGTTTTATAGACTCCTCCTTATGCTCGATACCTTTTGGGCTTGTGCATCTGAATCTCTGTGGCATGCCTTACAATTGGAAATTCATGCGGCTTCACTTGTTTATACCCTGTGTCCATTCGATATGAGAAAGTGATAGTGATGGAGAACACAAAATAATACAAAACTTGTATTTTTGATCAACATTGTAAACTGAAACTGCTGAGATTATTTGTAAACACATCAATCTCAGAAACTATAGAATAAAAGATATTTATTTCTTAAGAGATATTTAAGAACTTCTTATTCATTGAGAGCTTTACTATATTAGTTTTGTAAAACTGAAAAATATTATATTCTAATTTAATCCAACTTATGTTTCAAACTTGTGGTTTTGTATATTCAAATTTTTAATTGACAAAGTTAAAATGGTTTAAAATACGAAATACAATTTTGTGTTCTTCAATTGATAAAATTACAATTGTAAAGAAAAAATTAAGATAATTGAACTACAGAAAAGTGAATCGATTTTGCGTTTCTCGTCTGTAAATTTCTAAACAAAATTATCAATCTCAAAGAGCATGCGACTCCAGAGATAATCTCCACTATATTAATTAAAAGACATTTTTCACATTTCATGCTTTCAAGAGGGGCATCTTCAAGTCGCGCATTCCCCACTAGAACTCAATTTTGTTTTTTTTCTTTTATTTATGCGCTTCTGCTTGGTTTATATGTATCTGTTAGCCAGTAAATAAACCGGAGATGACTTTGCGGTTTCTCAGTGTGCGCCTCCTGCGAAATAGAAGCCAAATGCGACTGAGAGACGCAGACAGCGAACTTAGTTTTCAGCTTTCGGGTTGTTGAGGTTGAATATTCGTTTGGTTGGTTATTATAATTACTGCTCCCAGGGATACACTTAAATGCTTGCAGCGTCATGAATACCACTGGGAGAGGATGTGCATTTGCCATTAACCCACAGGAAGCTGTGGCTGTGCAAATTGCCCCGAAAAATATCTCATGTCTCAAGTGACCTTCGTTTTTGGAGTTTGCAGCCAGGCGGCAGTTTATCAGTTTATCGACTTTAGTTTCAACTTCAAGTTATGCTGCAAAATAAATTGATTTACATTCAATATTGGCCCCACATGAACCAAACCCAAAAACCCACGCTTTGTCTTTCTCTCCCCCAAAACAAAAAAACAACAAAAAGACGAACAAGAAAGGCCACTTTGCAAAAGAATTGCCAATGAAGTGAGTGAGAACTGAGATGAGCCCAGTCGACTTGCATGGCCTGGCCTCGTTCCATAGTGCTTGGGTCTTGGGTCCTCGGTCTGTCTCGGTCTGTCTCGGTCTGTCTCTGGCTGTGTCTTCATGCTGGATAGCGACAATAAGTCATTGTCAAGGTGCTGAAACGACGACGACGACTGCGACAGGCAACAACAGGCAGAGCTTTGCATGTGGGTAGAGAAGCAATCGGAGAGAGAGAGAGAGGGGAATGTGGAGAGTGGGCAGGTTGCATGCCTCTTACAAGTCTCTGCGTCCTGGCGAATGCAATGAAGTTAATTAAATAAAAATAAAGCGACAGCAAACTGAATTGCCACAGCACACGACGACAACGACGACGATGGCAATGTTGACTGCAATAGGAACAAGGTGCGCCTCAATGTTTGTGACAAGGCCAGCCAGAAGACCATCTAGAAGAAGCAGCAGCAGTTGGCAAAAGGAAACCCGCCCACGCTGGCTACAGACGAACTAAGCTCGAGCTGATGTGGCGTAGATGCATCTTGGCATTGCCATGTAGATCACATAGTCAGTACAGTATGAAAAAAAAAAAAGAGTGCATGCCACTCCTGCCACAAGACGCCCACAGTCTTAGTCAACTCAAATGCTTTTGCTGCTTCTGATGATGATAAAGTCGATGATAATGATGATGCCGTTGCTGCTGGAATGCTGCTTGGGAAAAGCAGCGTTGCCGGCCAACATTATCAAATGACAAGCAAGACGCCCACTGATGCAAACCAGACGAGAAAAGCTCATGAGTTCAAGTTCGCTTAAGGATACCTCAAAGAGGCAAAAATCAGCAAAATTCTATAGAAAAAGGGTCTACAAAAGAAAACTTTTAGGTATTTCTTTAACATATTAAAATTCCCAGAAACTGAATATTTTATGATTACCTATATTTTTGGAATATGCCAATATATTCGTAAACTTGAACATATAATATTAATGAAATATTTTGTTCATATTCGGTTTCATTTCCATTCAATATTCTTTAAATATATATACATACATATAGTTTTACTCTATAACCTAAAATTGATTGTCAATATTTTTGAAAGAGTTGTAACTTGTAAATTCGAATATTTGATAACTTATGTGTTTCAATTTTTATGTATTCAATATCTACATTTTCTATCTACATTTTTTGCCCAACTTGTTTTCAGTTGTAGAATATTAATTTGACTTAAAACTGTTTGTCAATATTTTCAATAAAAGTGTAACTAGTAAATTGAAATATTTGAATGAATGAATTAAGTACATTCAAGAGAATTTAATTGCTTAACTCGTATTAAATTGAATAGTTACAAAGAATTTTTCAAGCAATTCCTAATTTAATTGTAAATTCATGCTATTGTCAGAATCACAACAACGGCAATATTGTGTCGCTTTGTTCTCCCATCTCCTCATTAAATAAATTCCCTTTAATTGCGGCAGCAACAAGCAGGGATTTTAAGACGCCCACGACCAAGTAATAAGTTCAGGTGAGTTCAACTGTGGGCGTTGCACAGCCCGAGGAGAGAGGTGCTAATGAAGTAGCAAAGACTCTACTGCTAACTGCCTCAACTTGCAACCGAATGAATGGCAACAATACGACACTAAAGATGTTTAAATTAAAAAATAAACGAATGAATCAAAATAAAATGTAGAATACCAACAGATAATGCAAATATATAATCACTGTTGCAGTAGGATATCTGACCAGTCAACCACTTCAGCTCTATGCCGCGCTAATGATGATGTTGCACTATTACAAAGTTCATAATTTGGGTCTTAATTAGGCACGTAAATTATGCAGAAGACTGTGTGGCCATGTTTTGTTTACTCTCCAACTTCTCAGGAGGTTATGAAGATAGAGAGAGAGAGAGTGCGAGAGTGAGACAGACAGTATTGATTGCTTATCAGTTGGCATTGTTTGTCATTTGCTGCCATCGGTGACACTTCCAAGTAGCTATTAATGTCAACTCAATCGTGTGTCCAATCAACAAAAAAGCCGCTTAAAAAGATGACAACATTTTTCCCGAATGCCATAAAATAAACGCTAGCTGCTGGCTTCACGTTCGCTCACTGCGCCAACAACAACAACAACAAGAGCGTAAAAAAAGAAGCATAATGCCAATGAAACCAGCGGAAAAAGGTTTCCAAAAAGCCAAAAAATGAAAATAAGAAAAACTTTTGACAACGGTGACAATGACATGGACGACGACGAGTCGAAGGAGTCAAGCCAAAGAATATATACTATAAGGCAAATGGCAACCCTAATCAGTGCTTGGCGCACTTGTGTTCGACGTAGACGTCAATTAAGTGGCGTCTCATGTACTTGGCTCCCTCTCCGAACCCATCGTCAATATCCTTCCTTCGAAAAGAAGGCAAAAGCGTGACGAAAATTTGCATCAATAAATGACAAAACCATACGCTGGATGCCAATGTAATAAGTGCCAAGCGAGTATGCTCCATCAAACCGACGACATCGGTCCCAAACAGAGAGGGAGAAGTGGGGGGAAGAACCTTTTGCATTTGCATGTCAGGCACAGATGTTTTACAATTAAAGCTGGCAATGGGCCTTGGATTTGGATATGGGTATCGTTAGCGCTCGCTGGATATACATATCGGTAGCTATCGCTGCAAAACCATTGAAACAACATTTTGACAAAGTGGCTGCTTAATTTTTCGATTGAACAAGAGCGAGTTGGAAGGCCATGTTGTTGTTTTTCCTTTTTTGGGAGAAGTTGGAGAAGGGCGAGAGCGTGGAAATAGATAAAAGGGGCATGTGGGTGCGGTAAGCTGCAGGACGCGTCAAGTGCTGGCTGCTGCCACAAAACGATATCACAATATGTCGGTGATGTGTGTGTGTGTGTGTGTGTGTGTGTGGGAATGGGTTGAAGTATCCTCTTGACTTTCACACGCTCTTCAAAAACTGCACACTCGATCTGATGTCACTACCAGCAGCGACAGTCAGCTGAAATGATATACACACACACACACACACACATCTGTGCATCTATGTGGCAGAAGAATTATCATTACGACCTAACAATACACTGAAACTACTAAAAATTCAGCGATAATTAAGGCAAAGACAAAAAGATAAAGTAAAACAGTCAACTAGAGTTGTAAAAATAAATAAAGCTAAAAGATATTAGGAATATCAGTTAGCAATATTTGAAACAAGTGAAGAAAACTAATGATAGTGAATAATAAAATATTCAAATCAATTAAAATGTATATACTGAAAGTATATTTCCAGCTAATTAATATATCATATTATAAGAACACGACAAAAGTTGTAAACCACAAAGTACTTCACAAAAACGCATAATATAGTAATATAGATTATTTATTTGTCAGCTTACCCATTGAAAAGTTTTACAGGTTCTCCAAAGGATTTATTTTTTCTGAAAAGAAAAACAAAATAACATGTAAAAGCTTTTGTTATATTTAAAGCTTATGATTTACAATTAATATTATATAGAGCTTAGCTATTGCTATTCATATTAAAAATTATAACATTTTATATGCTATTAGTATTGTATATTATTAACAAAATTAAATGGGAAAATATGCGGCAAAAAATAAGATTTTGTACTTTAATGTAGTTTTCGTTTGAATTCTCTATAGCGTATCCAGTCGTCGGCTCGCGTGTATCGAATGAGAGTCGAGCACACTTTCGACTGCCTGCTGCAGTCAAGCACAATTGTTATTTTAATCTTGCAATCATTTTTATTTCATGGACATTAGCTACCTCTCGATAAAAGTTGTGGGTTAGGGTATCTATATAACCATTTCGAAGCAAACAAAAAAGCCAATTGAAAGGCACACAAATTGTAGTCAATGGCAGTAACAACTTTATAACTGGTCCGCGCCAACAACACCGAGAGCCCTTATCCCGTGTCCGAGTATAAGCATTGTGCCCATGTCGAGCAGCTCATAATGTTAATCTGTGTATAGAGCTCTTTGGCAGTTCCCAGTTACCAGTTGGCAGCCAGTTTGGCAGTTGGTGAGTTCTCACTCACTCTCTCTCTCTCACTCTCTCTCCGTCTGAGAGAGTTCGACAATCGCCGCCTGCTGATCAAATTAAGCGCATTTTAAAGTGACTTGTATATGGGCAAAAGTTTTTCGATTAGAGTTTAAGTGTCCATTTCGTTCACGAGGTGCCGACGAGTTTGCAACAACAGCAACAACAACGCAAAAAACTTGTAAAAAAGTTGATTTTTGCATTTGGCCGCACAATTAACTTGAACGACGAAAGCGTCGTCGCTTTCGGTTCTAGCCGAATCTAAACAGCTGTCCTTATTCCCAAAAAAAAACAGTTGCTTCCAACTGCCAACTGGGCAACTGGCAACCAGTTGGTAACCTCACCATCACCATCAGCGCTTGTCTCTTGGCCGTGTGATGTGGAAATGGTTTATGCATCAAGGAAGTTGGGAACAGTGGGGAAGGACAGTGCTATACTATTTTTGGTAGCCAAGCTGCTGTCGCTGCTCATAGTTTTGCTTATCTTTGCATAACTTTTGCATAATAAACCAGCCAGAAACCCGGCGGAGCAGACCATCGAGGACACAAGCGAACCAGGGGCACAGCACAGAGCAGACAACAGACAAAGAGTGGGCGGGAGGAGTGTCCTATACCCACAAAATGCGTTCTTTGTCATTGTTGTGTGTGTGCGTTTGGGTGTCTTCTTGTTGCTGCCATTGTTTATGTATGCGCCAACACATATGCACACTCACACATGGCCAGCAACAACGAGCAGCAGCTGGATGGGATAGTGAGGAGAGCACTCCATGAGAAGGAGACCGGGATACATTCATATGCGTCGCCGAGTCAACAACACAAAAATTCCGCAAGTGAATGCACGAAAATCCAAACAAAACAGCCAAAACAACTAACAAAAAAATACAACAAAACAAAAAAAAACACAAGAACTACGAAAAATAAAAGAGAATCTTTACAAGCAGCACCAACCTATGGATATATGAATACCTCGCAGAACTATAGCACCAAAAATAAGGGATTTAAGAATGGGCTGCAAATCTATTAGCAGATTAACGAAAGAGTTCTGCAAGTGAGTAGACGAGTTAAAGAAAGAATTTTAGATTCGGCGTTGAAAGCAAGACATGTATTATGATATACTTCTTTTTTTATGGTATGTCTTAGTCCAATCTAACGAAAATTCGCAAACTATTTGCACTATTTACAGTGATTGAATGGCATGCAATAAGGATAATGTGCAGCATAGTTTAAGCTTTCATAAATGGAAAAGCACATGGATCAAGTCCTGATCTATATTAATATGAATATCTATTCAGAGGAAAACAACACGCAGTGAAATAAAGACTCAATTCATAAATCATGCTCAAATTGAACACAGAAAGTCAATTGCTAAATAAAGTCCCAAATTCTCTACTATACTGTCCAATAACTAATAAAACAAAATAATACATTTGTAAGCTCTTTAAAAATATTCATTAAATATATACAGATCTCAAACAGTTGAGCATCATTTACAATTTTGCCAATTACTTTTTTGTCAGCTCAAAAGTATGCTCAAGAGTCATAGCTTGAAGGTCACCGAGTTGGTCGAGTACATGGTATTCCCAAGTCGATAAAACTCTTTGCCAGATCATTTTAGTACTTGCATTTTTTGTTGTTCATTTCTGTGCTATGTTGTTGGCCTGGTCTAGGGATTTGGCTGCATGCGTTTTTTGGGTTTGGGGTTAGTCTTTAATTTGGCATCCCCGGCGTCTCTCGATCTCCCTCGCACTCTCATCCAGTCTATTGCTGTCTCATTCAGCGCTGGGAGCTGCAGTTTGCGGTCGCTGCTTATGTAAATTATTTTGCATGTCGCTGATGGAGCAGTGAAGCAAGGCAAAAGGAGTAGAGGTTGACACCAGACACCAGTCGAGTGGCAATGGCAATGGCTATAGTCAACAACAGAAGCAGGAGCAGCAGACTGATGATTTAATGCGAACCGCAGACTTTTGTCGAGCTAAGCATTTAATTGTTTCCAAGCGCACATTTAGAAGCCAGCTTAGCGAGCATCAAAATGTGGACAGCAGACAAGCGACGAGAGCAGCAGGACAAAGGATTCAGGGCAAAGGACAGACGACAAGCGGCATTCAAAGCAAAATGAATCTGCCATCAAGAGTTGAGAGCAACTCGACTGTCAATGATAAAGCTGCAAAACTTGATTTATAATATAAAATGTAAGCAACACCAGTAGAAGCTCAAACCCTTAAAGACTTATCAAATAGTTTTGGCTAATAAATGAAAACTATAAACCAGTAAGAAAGCTACAGTCGAGAGTGCTCGACCGTATGATACCCGCAACCCATTTCGAGAGAAAACAAAAAATTTAAATGATATATTAACAAAAAATATACCAAATATACTAAAATTAGTTTTTTGTATATATTTGAAAATAGCGGGTAAAAATCACAACACCGTTTTGGTCACACTGTCAACTAAACAAACAAAGCGCGGGCAGCTGCAAGTGAATTTTGCATATAAAATTGATTCTTTAATAACTTCCTTGTTTTTCATTCGATCTCAACCAAATTCACAGGAATCATTGAGAATATAATTATTATTATGCATACCAAAATTCAATGCTCTAGGTCTATTATTACGGCTTTTACAGACTTTTGGGGGCGGAAAGGGTCGTGGCATCCAACTTTTGAAATAAACTTGATCTGCGTAGGACCTATAGGAGTACTGTCCCCAAATTTGGTAGCTCTAGCTCTTATAGTCTCTGAGATCCAGGTGTTCATACAGACGGACAGACGGACAGACGGACATGGCTATATCGTCTCGGCTGTTGACACTGATCAAGAATATATATACTTTGTGGGGTCGGAGATGCCTCCTTCTGCCTGTTACATACATTTTCTGTTGGCACTAAGTTATAATACCCTTCTACCCTATGGGTAGCGGGTATAAAAATAAATACAATTTTAAGATGTGTATATAAATATAAGTTTTTAAATTTTGTTATTAATATTTTCTAAAAGCTGCACTAATTTGAGAACACTTAATTATTCTTCTTATACTTCTCAAAGTGAATTTGTAACTGAACTTCATATAAATTTACATTAAAATGTAGCTGAAGTTGAATTAAAAGATATATACATAAATTACGTAAATTAAAAATTGATTTTTCTACTGCTCCATTGACACAATTGACTTAAAATGTCACTAGAGTGTAACACTAATTATAAATGTGTCTTTAGAAAACCCCTTTCATTAAGGTATCAATTCGTCAAATTTCTTAAACACGTGTTCATTACAATCGCATTAATTTTTAAAGCTCCGCATGAAAAGTTAAGCCAGAAAATGTCCCTGAATTGTGGAAAATTCCGTTGCCTGATGTGAGAGACAAGTTTCTTCATCACATTTCAAATGCCCAATTACTTTTGGTTTCCATGTAGCTCACTCCACAGTCGCTTACATATGTTTGGCACATTGTCAGGACATTGTTATTTGTCTGATTTCTATAGACCTATCATAAGTTAATTACTCAAACCGTGCTCATATGTCGTTGTGCCGGATGTTTATCAACTGTTTGTTGCTAAACATTTGACAACTCGCAACCCTTTTTGTTTCAGAGCCTCGCTAATAAGCCTATTCGGGTTACCTTTCGCAAGGACACACACACACACACACACACATACAGATGTATTGTCTAATACACCCACCATATCTATAGTATATATAAACAGCACATTCATTTTTGCTGATCATGAGAATGGTCAAAGTAACATCAAACAAACTATTCATCATCACTTTTGACGCGACCAACTTACGGGATACATCACACACCACATATGTTGCTGTTGTGTGTGTGCGTGTTAGCTGATGTGCTTTTAAGTGTAAAAGTATGGGTGGCAGGCAGTGCCTGGGGGCAGCAGCAGCAGCCGTAGAAGCTGGGTCGGAGGCTGAGGCAAACACTAATGGAAAATTGGCATGAAAGACGAGCTGCTATGGAAATTTAATCACATTCACATCTCACACAATACATCATCATCATTGTGTCTGTGAGCTTCTGTGCATGTGCATGTGTGTGTTTGTGTGTGTGTGTGTGTGTGTGAACAGCACTTAAGACTCCTTCACGCAATATTTTCTATGTGTGCGTTGTATTTCCGCAAGTTTGTTAACTGCATTAGTGTGTGCGCTGCTGTGTTTGATTATGCCTTCAGGGTGGCCCAAACTCACCCACACACACACAGACACTCGTACACATAACTACATGTATGTAAACATATACTGTATATCTCTGAGTGTGCGTGTGTGTGTGTGTGTGCTAGGATTCAATGACGTTTACTGTTTGGTCTCACACGTAAATGAATGGGAATAAAGTTTTTAGATTTTGATTGCTTGATTGTGTGTGTCAACACACATACACTCTGACCCCTCACACACACACAGACACACACACATACACGCAGCATTAAGATTTAGGTTACATAAATTTGAGATTTTAAAGTTTGCCCTGTCATTGTCATGTGACTTTATGCGACGAGATTGTCCAAATGGAACCCTTTCTTATTATTGTCGTCTCCCCAATTTCCCCCTTTCGAACATTATTGGTTTTGTTGCCTCGTCTTTGTTTCAAAATCTAACGCTCATTTGCCTTTTGGCTTCACCATCATAATTATGTTGTATCATTTCACAACAATCAGAGTCGGTTTGTTTTTTTTTTTTGTATTTTTGTACTTTTCTTTATGTAAGTTTCAGACGAAGCCAAACAGAGCGCATAGCAGAGATGTAAAGAAAGCGCCATCGAATTGTAATGATAGCTGGAGGAAGTGGAGGGAAAGCTAGTTGGCTGACAGGTAAGTGTAATCACAGTCATTGGCGGCGGCGGGCGTCCCGCTTCCATGCACTGTGACAAAAATTTTACGCTAAATTTGCCATGCATTGCAACAAGATTGGAATAGAGTCGTTGTAGCAAGTTGGAGATGGAGACAGAGAGAGAGACAGAGACAGAGACCAGGACCATGACAATTTATCAACGGTACAAAGCGTGTGCTGGCGGCTCTGGCTGAGCTCGTTATGCTTGGGCTGCGAGACTTTAATTCCAGGCAAAAGACGCGCCTTGAATTAACCATGTTAGATAACAACGGCAACACAAAAAACTGCAAAACTACCAAAAAATAGCAGAGTGAAGAAGAGAAACCAACAAAAAGCGAAGTAAACTAGACAACAGCAAAATGCAACAAACGAAGCCGAAGCTAAAGCTGAATTAAAATTGCCGTTGGCCTTCAAAAAACTAAAAAAAAAACACAAAAAAAAAAAAAAAGATTGTTACTCGTAGCGTCTGCAACTTTGGCCCAGGCTAAACGACTATGTAAAGTGACAACAACAACAGCAACAAGAGTCGTGGAAAATAGAGCAATAACAAGAACAACTACAACAAGAGTAACAAGAAGAAAAACGACAAACGGCAAGCGTAAAAACGTCGCCTTTTATTCTAATGCCACTTCATGCTGCAGACTCGGCCGGAATTTAAAAAATAAAACCGAAAACAGCGGCAAAGGCAAAAGAACTGGGAAAACTATTGCAATACTGCTGTTGCTTCACACACCCTCTAGTCAAACACAATTATATGCATTACTCAGGCATAACCACTTTCCACCAGCAAATGTAGAAATTGTAATTATGTATTTGATAGGAAATTCGAGACACACCCAAAAATGCATTGAACTAGTAATTAGAAATGTCTCGCATTTAATTAATTGCAGCCCGTCAAATGTTTTTGCTTTTGATGTCTTTCTTCAACAACCACATATTTTGAATTTTGTGAAAGGTATTTAAAATTTAGTTATGAGCTGCAATTAATTACAAATATACATAAATATATTTGTAATTAATAACTTTTTATGTGTAGAATATAATTTTTGAGCTGAATCACAGTAGTTTAAAGATGGAAGAAGATTGTTGAGAAACTTTGATTATCATACGATAGGAATTAATATTTATTGCCCTACATATATATATATTTATTTATTTATTTATGTAGGGCATATTTATACACATTCCAATTTCTATATTTATATATATTTATCACATTCCAATTATTAAATAGGTGGTTATTAGCAAATGTTGAAAAAAAGATTTTTAAAAGGAATCGAAGTAGATCCTTTAATCGAAAAATATTAAAATGAGTTAATTTCTTCAATTATATTTAATTTTTTAAATATGTGCTTTTTAGAACATTTTTGAAATGTATTTTATAAAAGTATTAGATTAGAGATAAAAAAAAAGATCAAAGAACAGTTTTCATTATTAGATTACAGACACTTTATTCGTTTTTCTGCCTACATTTTTACTTATCAATAGGTAGTTAAAGGATCACAGCTTGCCACGATACTAATATTAAACTGGAGCTTTGCCCATTTGATAGTGTATGCAACCTGTGCAGCATAACCGCAAAAAGAGCAGACACTCGGACTCCTTTTGGTCCTGTTAGCAGTTGCCACCCGGAGTGCCGCACAAAGTGCGCAACACAACAAGAACAACAACAATTGGAAGCAGGAGAACAAGAGTTGCAGTTGAGTCGCAACAACAGTGAAAGTCTAGCCTGGTCGAGTATTATTTGTAGTATATAGTCCTCGGTGACAACCCGAGTCGAGTCGCGTCCAGTCGAGTTGAGTCTAGTTTAGTTGCAGACCCAAGTCCAGTGCGACTTTTGCAATTTTTAGTGCAACTAATTCTTTCTGAAGTATCTCATTGTTGCACAGCAGCAAAGCCGCAATTTTGTGTGGCGTGTGGAGATAGAGAGAAGCAGAGAGAACGAGAGAGAGAGAGATGAGATTGTTGCCAGTTGCCACTTCACCGCTCTAACCCCCTCAGCTCGGTTGATTCCCGCAGCGCGTTACCACTTGGAAGCTTAAGCCCAGTGGCTCGTTCTTGTTGTGTGTGAGAGTGTGTGTGGGATTGTGTGTGTGGGATTGTGTGTGCCGCAGGAAGTCAAAAGTATCGCGGCAGCTTAAGCACAGAACTCAGCCTGGTCAGAGATGCAGGGCGATGCAATGTGGTGGCTCTGCTGCCCACTGTACTTTATTTCCCCCAGTTGATTGTCACAGTTTTGCCGGCCAAAACAGTGTTAGAACTATTGTTGTCTCCTTCTTTGCCTCTGTTTCTGTCGTTTGCAAAACAAATGGGCATAATAAGTTTGTTATTTTGTTTGAAGTGGCACAAAAGGCGACAACTTGCAGTTCTTGAAGCACTCTCGCCACTCTCGTATAGAGTATCTCTACTCAATGCTCAACCGGAAAGCAGAGACAACTTCAAGTTGTTCACAGAAGCCAGAGACATCGTCGCTGTATCTGGTTAGTTTCCAGAAAGTGCTTGTCATCCTACTTCCAAATGTATCAAGTATCGACCTGCCGAAAGATCAGGGCCTAATGAGCGGGGTCACTTTGAAAGCGCAGACATCACAGAAATTACGAAAACATGATCTATCACTGTCATTAAATATTAATTAAATATATAAATGAACAGACATACTATATAGTTATATTATTTGAGAATTCTTGTGATTACAGGTAAATTTAATAATTGTGAATTTAATATTCACAATTTAGCATTCACAGTATCCAACTAATTATTTAGTTTATTTATATTTATTAATTCAACTAAACATTGTTTAAAAAACACAATCACTATTCACCATAATTTTCATTTTTATTGTTGTTTGCAATACCTCCAAAATTGTGTATTAATATTATAATTTATTGACTACAATTTTATTAAGACTATTTCAATTTCTTAAATGCCTAACGCTGACTAAAATTTACTCGTTGCAAATGTTTTTTTTTTATATGTAAACTAATATTTCCTAAAAAAAAAAAATGAAAATAGTAAAGATACTCGAATGTATGAATTTAGAAATTTTGCTACTACTTTTAGCTTTACTACTTTTTTTTTACCACTAATACTAACGACTTTCCACTACTTTCAACAGTTGGCAATTTATTGCTGCCACTCCTCGGAATAATTTCCACAGTTCTTTCCAGCAGCAACATGTACTGCTGTTAATCTGGCAGCAAAGATAATGTATCTGACAACAGTGAACTGCTAATTAGCATACCTTCAAGTTGTTCTGCATGGACAAACACGCAACTCGATACGCGAGTAATAAGATTCTCGAATTGGGATTTCTGTTTTGCCTTTCACTGCCAGCAGTTGTTGATGTTGATGTTTTGTCGGAGCTACTTCGATTTGTGGGTTACGCTTGACTGGCATTTATGAGTTACAGAGGAGCCACCACACAATGTTCAATTCTCAAGTCGAACATATCCAAAAATAGTAAACGGAAATGAGCAATTGGAGCGTAATGAAAAAAAGAATGAAATGAGAAGTAAGTATACAAGTAATTACCCTAAGAACCAGACAGACACCCAACTGAGCCACACTTATGAATATATGGTTGAGGAAATGAATGGTTTGAGATAGAGAGAGAATGAGAATGAGAAGCTGGGCATCTAATGAGTGGCGCAGTTTAATTAAAACTTCTCGCAATTGTTTCTAATGTCGAGTCGTTAAAGCGTTTAACTGTGGTGTGTAAATCACAGTGGCATTGTGCAGAGAAGGCACTCTGCCTCATAGGTGAGCATGTGTGTGTGTGTGTGTGTGTGTGTGTGTGTGTGGCAACAAACATTCATTATATAGATACTTAAGTATATGTATCTGTATCTGTAGCTATCTGGCCACTTCCGTTTGCCAAACACGTAGCCATAAAGGCCACAACACACACACACGGGGCAAACTTATGTGTTTAGCAGTTAGCAGATTGGGGAACGGGCAGAACTCGGGGTTGCAAGAAGTAGCATTGTAGTTGTTGCTCTTGCTGTTGGTGGCGCCTCGAACGTTATCAGCTTGTGCCCGAAAAAGATTTAGCAGTCCGACACGTGGAAACGTGGCAAGCTTATGGCCAAGTTACAGCTCTCACTCTCATTCTATTCAGCTGTTGTTGTTCGTGTTTCTTTTTTGTTAGCTACTTTTGCTGCCTATTGCCTCTTAATGCTAATGAAAAATATTTCCAACTGTGCGCGGATTAGGCTGCTGCGTTTATTATCAAGACAAGAGTTGAAGTTAGACCTGGGCGCTCTTGCTGTATCCTGCTCCCTGCCCCTAAACAATAAGTGGCATAAAAGTGAAGCCATGGCTTTTATTATGTCGATGGAGAGGCGACGTTTAATATTTAGTTGAAGATTTAACGGGCAAAAGCAAACCCACAACAACAACAACAACAACAGCACGATGAGCAACAACTATGATAAGCCCGAGCGCTTCCCTGAATTACATAATGAGTTCTTCCCCCTCGCTTTTCGCAGCCACAGCTGCGGCTTCTTGGGGCTTGGCTCTTGAGAAATTATGACCAGCATTTTAGGGGCACGTCGTCGTAGGCCCGTCCATGGACTGCGGCTATACATTTTAATTAACAGAAACACACAAAAACTCGTAACTCAAACGCCAACTGAAGCTCGGCTCATCGCACACAGATGACATGGGACGAGAATTTGTCTTCGGGCCACAAAAACACACATATGCATATTTCAATAAATTCTATAACGAAAACAACAGCACAACAACAAAATGATAACAAAAATGTAAGAAAAAAAGAATATTATACAAATGCCTTGCAAATGAAATTCCAATGCATTGCAGGCGGTTGGCGGTGGACAAAAGTTGCTCCCTGCGGGAGGTCCTTCAAAGGCCCCAGAGAGAGAGAGAGAGAGAGAGAGGGAGAGAGAAAGAGAGAGCCGGAGCCAAAGCACTTGTCAAGCCAGAGAGATTTATTTTTGGCAATTGAAATTTAAATGAAACTACGTGCGCCAGTAAACATCAAATGCTCAAATGGGCAAAAGGTAAAAACGAGAGCGAAAACTCGCAGGCAGCCTGGACGGCACTCGATGAGAAGGGGGCGGAAGGGGGGGTGGGCAGCTTGTACTATGCCCAGAGGAGTCACACAACTCATTCATGCAGAAATCCATTGACATTTAATAGCCCCGGTCCCCGGACGAAGAGAGCGCTCTAAATACTTTACTTTAGGGCGCTTGCCTGCAGCATTTTGGCCATCAGCAGCAAATGCAAGAGCTTACCGTTTAGGTCTTGCTCTTTCAGGTGTTTCCCTTTGCGACCAAAACACACACACAGAGGAGCAACCACAGTCCCAGTGGCCCCCCGACTCCCTGCCGCCTCAAAGTGTTCGAGCCAAGTCTAGTTAAACCTGAATTTTGGTATCTGTATCTTTTGGTCGCCGTGAACGTAAAGTGTACGTTTCGTTTTCTGTTTTTGTGCTGAAGTTCTCTTCTTGTTAGCTGGCACAGGATGTGGCCGACACAGGTGCACATGTCGATGCATGTCCAGGCTGCAAGTGGACAAGCAACAGGCCAAGTTACTTAAAGGCAACGTGTCGAACGTCGCATCGAAGACGCATAAATCATAGAAAATTAAAGGCAGGCATTGGAATGCAACATCCGCTCGAAATGAAATCAATTAAATCCAGCTGCAAGGATTCCGATTTATTATTGCTACGAGCAGTCCATAAAAAAAAACATTCACCAAGCGAGCGACGACTAATCAAAGCGCAACAGCTTTTTAATTAATGCTAGCAAATGCGAATGAGGCGTTTTTATTTTATTACTAGTCGTTCATATCGTTTTTATGCTTTTTTTAACTACTAAAAGAGCCCAAATAAATCGATTTTATTCTCGATTTTGCTGCATTACTTCTGCGATACCATGGGAATTATTTAAGTCATTTATTACTTTATTTTTGCAAATTACTTTTAAGACGGAAGCGGCAGAGTATTAACTTTTTCTTTAAGATCTCACCAGATGTATCTTTTTATAGGCGTTAAAATTTTTTATATGTAGAATTCTCAGTTTAAAGATTGATATTTCATTTCTTAAGAAAAAGAAATTAGTATTATTAAATATTATATTTCCAAAAAGTTTAAGCTTGGCATAATTTTTACTTCCAATTTGAAAATACATTTTTTAAGTTTGTATTGTTTTTTTGTATTTATTTTTTTTAAAGGAAAGTTCACTTAAAGGTTTCTATAATTTACCTATGAATACACATTAAAAGTTAATGTAGTATTTGAAAATAATTTTTAAAAATTTCCAGCACTAATTCTAGTCACAGCGATAAAAGAAAAGTTGATACTCTAAGCTTTTTATAACCTACAACAAAGTTGTTAATGCAGTCTTAATGCGCTTTAATGCACTTCAATTTTGTTTGTGTATCCATGTGTGTATGTGTGTGATTGCTTGTGGTTGTGTGTGTTTGTGTTCACGTTTAGCTGCATAGGTGTGAGTGTTAATCAGTTTGAGTAATGCACTTAATGGCTTAAATAAGGCCGGCTGCAACCTTTAACCTGTTGACCCATTAGCTTGCTCTTGAACCACCGACATGCTGATATTACAGACGGGTCAATTTACCAATTTTCCACAGTTCACCATGCCCCTCCCGCCCCCTCGTTGCCATCAGCTTTGTTGTGGTCATGTCGCGTCGCGACTCGTCGCGCTCTGTTGTGTGTTGTCAGACGCATACAATGAACTGATTAGACAAACAATTAATTTCGCGTCCAAGTTTTGTGAGTGGCGTCGTCGTCGTCGTCGTCGTTGCCCACGGGGCCGAAAACTGAAAACCACTTGAACTCGATTTGATTGAAAAGCTTAAAACAACCCCTTCCCCCCCCCCCCCCTTGCCCCAACCCTGGATCGCTCTATCGTTCTCTAGCGCCGCCGACAATTTGACATAAATCTAAACAAAACAAGTCAAGTTGTAGAGAGCTGCCGACGAAGCGAGTTGCTGTTGACTCGTCTTGTTGTTGTTGTTGTTATGGTTGTTTTTGCTGTTGCTGGTTCGAAGAGAAGGCCGCAGGACTACTTCATTAATCAAGGCCGCAAACAAGCGCGGGACGCTGTCCCGACCCGGATGACAACGCAGCCGAAATGCAATGAAACAACAGAGGTCTCGAACTCTTGGGCGCTCCGCACACACACACACACACACTCACACTGAACATACATAAACATAAATAATTAGCATGATTCTTTAAAGGGCAATTACCTAATTTAGACGCTTTGAATAATTGCCCTCGGCAACAGCAACCAAATCAGTTTAAATGCAAGCGGTCAGAGAGAGAGCGAGAATTGAAAAAGACAGAGAGAGAGAGAGCAAGTCAGCAGCTAGGACACAAACCAGGACAACAACCAGAAAGGACGCACGGACGGACAAACGAGGACGACGACTGCACTAAGCGGCTTAATGCCTAAATGAAGATAAAGCGCTTTCTGCTGCTGCTCCTTTCTCCATTTGCCAGTGCTGCTCCAACTCCCATAAACTCCAAGTGCTTCTGCCTCTGGTGCTGCGGCTGCCACTGCAACGCCTGAGAGACATTTAAATCTCAACAGTTAGAAAATAATTAGAGCGTTTAGTGCCCAGTAGCTCAAACCAAAGCGCCAGAGCCACAGTCACAGTCAGAGTCAGAGTCCAGTGTCAGATTCAGCTGCAGAGTTGAAGTCACAGTTGAACTCAGAGTCAGAGTCAGAGTCAGAATGTCAGAGTTTGGCGTCAAGAAATGCGCTCAAATGCTTTTCCAATTGCGGTGAAGTGATGACTTCTTCACCCGCACCACGATTAAACTTCAAATTATGGTAAAGTTAAGACCATGCAGCCCTAAAAAATATTATTACTCGATTGCAAGATGCCCTGCAAACAAATGTCACATAATCTGACGACAGCCTCACCAGACTTTTGGTTAGGCATTTCGACACAAGCTATTACAATTTTTACATGCATTAGCTTTTAACAATACATTTCAAAATGTTTTTTTTAATATACATATTTCACATCTAATATAGAATATATTAACTAATAACCCAATTGTCCAACACAATTTGTATTTTGTAGAATATTTGTAAAAATTCATAGATCGATAAACATAACTTCTAAATATTTCTTCCTCTCAGTCTACTATAATATTAATATTCGCTATTCATTTCGGGATTTTTAATATAATTGCAATTTTAATAAAAAGAACTGCAGATTTTTGACACAATCTTTCAATAACAAAGTTTGGGATAGTTTTAAGAATAACATATGTACATATATTAGAAATATTTCGTATCAAGTCTGGCTTGTAAAAGATATTATTTCATAAAGCAAACATCCTCATTACTTTCAATATTTGTATTGAATAGTGTAGATCGTAAAGTATATCTATATACACGAAATCAAAACTACGTTTTCACTCATCAATTCCTCAATTAATTTCTAACTTTTTACCATTATACCAATGCAAAGAAAATCTATTATTATGTAGTTGCTAGTCTCGCATTACACACTCATTAATAAACTTGGCTAGATTCGATGTCATTATTTTTTACTGTGACTAGCTTCGAAATGTAGCCAATAATTGAGATTAATGCTTGGACTAATTAATTCTCACCATGCATTCAATATTAATCGACAGTTTTGTTTACATTTTCCACTTGCGTAATGCTAATGACACACACAGCCCATAATAATATGCTCCCCGCAAAGGGTATTCAGATGGATCCCTGGCTGTTTCGACCGGCTGAGGACCCCCGATGCCGCCAGACACTCGTTAAAATCAGAAAAGCAAGAAACATATTTATATAGATAGCAAATGTAGGGGAAGTCCATGCTGGCCACATCCCAATGACGACCGGCCCAAAGGACACGCAGCAGCGACGGCGACTGCGGCGACGACGAAGACGCCGGCTCCAAAGCGAACCCTTGACACTGAACAGGAGCAGAGGCATGAGCCTGGTCTCCGGCTGGCCGGCTGTCTATCTCTGTGGGTCGTCGCCGGTGCACAGCTTGAAGTTAAATAAATTAAGGGCAATTAGGCGCAGAATTACAAGCACAAAGGTCAGAAACACAGCATCCTGCTACCGCCAATTGAATCGGCCTCCTGCCTTTGTCGCTCTTGTGGCGAAAACAAATTCCCCAACGGTCAGACGGCAGGTGATTTTTTGGGACCCTATCTAAAAATTATGTTGGCAAATATTTGTTTGAAGAATTTGCAGGCGCTTCATCCCCACATCTTCCCCTCTCGTTAAGACCAAAGTCATGCAGCAGTTTGCGATATTTTTCTCTCTTTTAATTACACGATGTAACAGTGTACAATTTTACAGTTGCTTCCTCTAGGCGGAAGTTTGTTGTTCAAGTCACAAAGCATCGGCGAACGTTAAGCGGCAAAAAGCGATGCGCGGCTGCTTCAGTTTTGCCTTGGCCAAGTGCAGAAAGCGTAGCGCAAAGCCATTTTGGCCAATTAACTGCGGCTAATTGTTGCGTACCAAAGAGAAATATCTACAGCGAAATGTGAAAGTCAACAAATAATGTACAAGAAGCCACAGCAGTAGTAAAAGAAGTCGAGGAATCTCTTCGATAGCAACATATATCTTTCTGTTGGCCACATGTGAGTGTGACCGTGAGACTAAAGCAGCAAGTGCGAGTGGGAGGCACAACTTCGCGACGGAGATGGACTGTGACTTAGAGCCAAGCAAAAAAAAATAAAAACAGCTATCAACAACAACTTCAGCAACAATAACGATCATAAAGCACTCACAGCGATTTCTCGACTTCTCCACTTCCGCTGTGCAAAAAAAAACAACAAAAAAATAACAAATACGATTTGCATAGTCGACGAGTTCTACTTTCGCCACAAAACCATGAAAAAAGTGTTTAAGATTAGCCGATTATTAGCAATGTATTGTGGAGGCTATGGTTGTAAAATGATGGAGCGAGAGAGCGACAAAAGACGGAAAGTTTCATTGATTGTATTTAAGCTGTAATATTTTTTGGAAACGTAATCTGTTTTCCCAAAGCTCTTTATCATTTTTATTTCATATTTTTCAGTTGACGAATAATTATTGTTGCTTTTTAGAATTTAATATTGGTTAAAAATACGTGTATGTTTTGGCTCATTGTTTTTATTGCATTTAAGAAAAATATGCTGCCCACTACCATTTTTTTTTCAAGTTAAAAATCAAAAATTGAAATCAATTGTTTTACTTAACTGAATAAAAAATGTCATATTTTTGTTGTTAATTAAAAATTTGCTGTCAACATTAGTTTCTGAATTAAAAAATATGAAGTTAAAGGAACAAAGAAACTGCGGTTCTATTATTTTTTTCATTAGTGTATTTATAAGGGAAATTTAATGATTTTTATCAACAGGATTTCCTTATTTGAGTATAATATTTTCAAATGAAATAAACAATGCCATGTTTTAAAAGTTTCATTCAAATTCCATATTGCTTCGATTTGCATAAATAAGAACTCAATTCAGTTGAATTATTTAAAAGTTTGCTTAACTACAGGATTTCCTTTTAATTTGAGGAAGATCATTTTCTAGTTAATCAATCTCAGACAAACAATCGGACATTTAGTCAGCATAATATTTTTTAATTATGTTTGTAGTGCACAAACAATGAATAGATTATTAATAGTCGCATTCATGTTCCGCTTAAGTTGTGTTCAAGTTGCCCGTAAAAATAGCTGGAAAGATTCTAAAAATAAAAATTTAGATGTCCAACTTGGACACCAGCTTCCTCATTTACAAATCACTGTCAGACAATCGGATATTTGGGCAGATTTTAAAATCATAATTTTAAACAATAAAGCCTCATCAACAGTTTCATTTATTTTTCATAATTTGTATTGTAAGAAATGAAGTTAGTTGTACGATTTGGACATAAGTTTCCCAATTATCTTTTTTGACTAGAGGATTTCCTTTTCATTTGACCGTTTCCTAGTTAGCCAATCACTGGCAGACAATCGGACATATTGCACAGCGCAATGTTAAGTTGAACAGCTTAAAAGCATTTGTGTAGTACATAAACAATAAAGTGTTATTAACAGTTTCATTAACTTCATTCATCAGAAAGCACAACACACACGACAAGACAAAGCAACTGTTTCTGCTTCGCTGACTCGCAATTTAAGAACATGTTAACGCACACATACGCAGATACACGCACACATAGATACTCCCTCGTACGCAGCGCAATAACACGCTAGAGGGAATTTCACTTTTCGTCAATCATAACTGACCTTAATCAATGTCTATCATGTTGTGTTTGCTGTTGTTTCAGTTCGCTGTTCACATTGTTTTAGCGGGTGGAAATCGTATTGCAAGTAAATGTATCTACGACACACATCAGTTAGTGGCAGCAAGTGCATTTCTATTGGCATTTGTATTCGTATCTGTATCTAATATCGCGCAGAGAAGCGCAATCAAAATGCAACATTAACAAACAAAAACAACGGCGCAGCTCGACATAAGTTTTAAACCAAACAAGTTTGCAATGAAAACTTCTCAGGCTACAAAACACACACAAATATGTATGTGTGTATCTGATGCAACAGCAGCTGGAAGATGCGTCTCTATGCAATTTTCATTCATATGCAATAAGCACAGTGCTGGCTAAAGGGAAAAAACGAGCTACAGATTTTTGCAGCAGCAGCAGCAACAGCGCGTTTCCTGTCTGGCCAACATCATGAAAGATATCATGCAGCATGTTGCGCCCTCGCCCTCGCTCTCCCTTGTGGCCCATGCCCAAAAGCAGCTGCCACAAGCAACGGCAACACGTTCAACTACCTGCCCCAAAGAGGCACGCAGGTGAAGTAACTTATATGCCGCTGCTGCTGTTGCTGTTGCCGTTTGTCGTTCGCTGCTGCCGCCTTGAGGTAATTAGTTTAGCGGCTCACACAGCTCCCCAGCAGTCTGTGTCGCCTAGTCTCAGGCCTCCACATGTCTCCTTCTCCTCGTTGGCATCATCATTAAAAGCTCAGTATGTCTGTCTGTCCATCTGTCTGTTTGCGCTGTTTCTCTTTCTCACTAGTTTTTTATTTGCCACCACTTCTAACAACTTTTTCAACCGAACTAGCCAAGGCGATCTTAATTCTAGATAGAATTGTCCCATGAGCAAACCCACACTCAGCTGTGTATCTTGTGGATACACATACATGTACATTCATGCCACACAGCGTTGTAAGCTGATCTTGAACATTGTACATTGCCTTTGGCTTTGGTATTTTCGACTTGAAATCATGATATTGTGAAATTCTGCACACGCTGCACACAACGAATGCAACACAATTCATTCACATTCACATTTACATTCATACATTCAGACATTCAGACATTCGCATGCTCGCTTTCGACTGTAGTTCGTCTTCGTTGTTGTTGTATCTTTGGCTTGTTGTGTATCTGGCGGATGTGACTCATTCAGTCAAAATACGAATTACGTCGCCAAGACTGTACTGAGCGCTGTCGGTCTTCGCTTCTGTCTCCCGTCTCAGTCTTCGTCTGCCGCTTCAATTCTCTGCGTTTGCGTCTCAGCTTTCGTCTCGCAGCCAAAGAACTTTTTCATGTTTATTTTTTTTTCGGTTCTTCTTCATGCTTGAGTAGGTCGTTTGGGTCAGTCTGCCCGACAGTCTAATCGTCTGTCTGTCTGTCTGTCCGTCTGTCCGCCGTTCTCTGGCTCCAACAACACACGCGGAGAATTACTTGGCGAAAAAACAGACGCGTTGATTGCTTTTGTTGTTTACTCATTCAAATTTCACAAGATCATGCAGTTCGTTATCGTTATATAAGCCTAACATCGGATCATTATAATAGACCGGCAAGCCGCGAAGGAAAAAACACTTCTTAATGAACTTTTACAGGTGCTAATTAAATAAATTATTCCAGCTGAAGATCAACGTTAATTTGCAGCTATTAAAATGAAGCATAGAGATTAAATGCTAACCAAATTGAAGGCAATACAATTATATTCATCATCATATTTTATCAGGTAAAGTATTTCTTATGCGAAATTTGCAGGTCATTTGAAATCACAACAAAATTTAATTAAATCATAATATTTAATATCTTTGGCAAGGCTGAACAATAGATGAATATTTTAATTGAATTTAATAAACATTTCTTTGAAATTCCCAGCACAATTTTTAATTACTTGCTAGTTGCATAAAAAGCAAAGTCATCATTAGTGTCCCACAAAATTTCAGTAGAATTTCCGTATCAAATTGCCCCCAAACATTATGACTACCACGCAAAAGATAAATAGCCGAAATCGAAAATATTTAAAACAACTACAACAATATGCACTATCATCTCACACCCTTGCTCGTATTATCTACAAGATAAATAAATTAATTACATTTAATATTAACCGACTTTCAGCGTAAACGCAACCAATAAATCAAAGCATGAAATGTTGATGGGATACTACGAACCAGTTTAGGCTGGCAACATGTTGCCAATGCCATGTGAAACGGTTAAAGCAACATGGTGCCGTGTAACCAGCAAGGACAGAGAGAGTCAGAGAGAGCGTGCTGAAATTGTAACTCTACCCGCTCTTCAGCAACCGTCATCCCTTCGCTGGCCCATTCATCAGCTGGCACGACGCCGATGCGACGGACACGAAGCCGAGCCGAAGCCGAAACCATGCGAACGAAGTCGAAAACCGAAACCGAGCAGACGCCGTCGCTCTGCGGCTGGCTTTCGACTTCGCTTTGGCTTTCGCTTTTACCAATGCAGCTGAGCAGCTCGTCGCTCAGTCCAAGTCGATGATTGCTACCGAGCGGTTGGTTGGGTCGGCGTGCGTTGTAGTTAACCGTGTGTGACCGTCTCTGTACCGTATAAATAATAATAATACTACTACTGCTGGCTATCGTTCGTTACACTAAAATGCAAAGTGTGTGAAATTGTGCATCAAATGTGAAATTATTTGCAATGCTAATAATCCAGTTGCTCAATCATCATCATCAACAACATCAAGCGCATAATGCCAATAATAATAATCACAATGATAATGATGGTGATGATGTCAAAGTGAAACAGTTCTGATGCAGCACGCAGCAAAATCAATGCAAAGCGTATGAAAAATATATAAACTCATCACGCGCACCTCGCTGAAGCAACCATCAACCACCACCCACCAGCAACGACCTCAACCTCAACCCCGCATCCCCTGCCACGACACGAGGAGTTCTTGCTCTCTCTCTCTCTCGCTCTCTGTCGCTCTCGTTCGCTCTGCTTTTGGGGTTTCGTGTTGTTCCTCGTCGCGAATGTGTGTAACTTGAACAAACGGCAAAAGGTTCGTCCATGGTTCTAACGCTGTTGTGATTGCAGGCCACGAGGCCGAAACGCAAAAGACGTAACAAAAAAAAATACGAGAAGAAAAACCAAAAAAAAAAAGAAAAATATACACAAATATACGAAATACGAAAACGCGATGAAAATTAAAGCTTTGCGTGGCAAAACTCGCTAACCAAAAAAATAAAAGAAGTGAACAAAATATAAAGCAAAAAAAATAGAGAGAAAAATTGCGTAAAAAACAAACGCTTTTCTTTCGCAGTGTGTTGTTGTTTTTGTTGGCCCTGTGTTATGCGGGAGGGCAAGAAAAACGATTATCATCTGGTCTAGTGAGAGTCGCTCCTATAAATAACGTCGCGCCGGGCGCCGCTAATTACGCCAAAACATGAAAATATTTACAACAACAGCAGCAGCAAGCCGAGCAACAACATCGCCGCGAAAAACTGGGCAATTAATCAATTTTCCGCTTGACCAATATATAATAAATTCATTCGACGCTGAATTCACACGGAAGTTTGCACTATTATCATAATTAAAAAAAAAAATACTACAGAGGAAGCCAACTTTGGTCACATTCAACATCAGCCTGGCATGGCCTAGAAATCGCGCATATCAGCAAAAAATACAACGTACACACACACACACACACAGCAACATGCATACCAGAGTGATGATGATGGTTGTGCTGCTTCTGCCCAGCACACTGTTGGCCAATCGCTACAACTCTGGCAAGCTGCCGCCGCACTATGCGAGCTCATCCTCCTCCTCCTCCTCATCATCGTCGTCGTCATCGTCGTCGTCAAAGCCCACGCAACATAATGAAGTTTATCCGATTGCCGACAGCCAACCGATGACCGATGATGGCTATGTGGCACCCTCATCCATGCCTGCTCCAATCGGCTATTATCCGGGCATCGATCGCGACAACGGGCCCGTGCAACAGTTGAGCAGCTGCCAGACGGTTTGTGCCTGCAAATGGAAGGGCGGCAAGCAGACGGTGGAATGCATCGATCGCCTGCTCATCCAGATACCCGAAAACATTGATCCCAACACCCAGGTGCTGGACATGTCCGGCAACAAGCTGCAAACGCTCGCCAACGAGCAATTTGTGCGCGCCAATCTCCTCAATCTGCAGAAACTCTATCTGCGCAACTGCAAAATTGGCGAAATCGAACGCGAAACCTTCAAGGGCCTAACCAATCTCGTCGAACTCGATCTGTCGCACAATCTGCTGGTCACAGTTCCCAGCCTGGCGCTGAGCTACATCTCCTCGTTGCGCGAACTCACCCTGGCCTCCAATCACATCCACAAGATCGAGGCTCAGGCATTTGGCAGCACGCCATCGTTGCACAAATTGGATCTGTCGCATTGCGATATACAAACGATATCGGCGCAGGCGTTTGGTGGCCTCCAAGGACTCACGTTGTTGCGCTTGAACGGCAACAAGCTGAGCGAACTGCTGCCCAAGACAATTGAGACGCTGAGTCGCCTGCACGGCATCGAGCTGCACGACAATCCCTGGCTATGCGACTGCCGGCTGCGGGACGCCAAACTGTGGCTCATGCAACGCAATATTCCGTATCCGGTGGCTCCAGTTTGTGCTGGCGGCCCCGAACGCATCATTGATCGCACCTTCGCCGAGCTGCATGTCGATGATTTCGCGTGTCGCCCCGAAATGCTGCCCATCTCGCATTACGTGGAGACGGCGATGGGCGAGAACGCATCGATAACGTGTCGGGCACGCGCCGTGCCCGCTGCCAGCATTCATTGGTATTGGAACGGACGGCAGTTGGCCAACAACAGCGCCTTCAGCGCCTATCAGCGCGTCCACATGTTCGAGCAGCTCGAGGCCGGTGGCTTCGAGAAGCGTTCGCGCCTCGTCCTCACCAACGCCCAGGAGACGGACTCCAGTGAGTTCTACTGCGTCGCCGAGAATCGGGCGGGCAGCGCCGAGGCAAACTTCACGCTGCACGTGAGCATGCGAGCCGCAGGCATGGCGTCGCTGGGCAGCGGCCAGATTGTGGGCCTAAGTGCCGCTCTGGTGGCCCTCATTGTGTTCGCGCTGGCGGCCATTATGTGTCTGCTGTTGCGTGTGAAGCGCCAGCCGTATGTCGACAGCAAGACGCCCAATCACATGGAGGTCATCACATCGGTCAATCATCAGAATTCGATCACCAACAAAACGCAGCCGGCCACCGGCAACGGCAGCATCGGTGGCATCGTCATCGCCAATGGTGCGGTGGCCAATTGCATTGATGGCAACAATCCGACAGCTGTCGGCACGCTGGAGCGCAAGGGCAGCTCCACAGCAGCGGGCGGTCGAGCCACCAGCTCGTCCCATGAGCAACGCAATGCGAATCCCGTGCAGAAGCCGCCTCGACTCACAGATCTGCCGTATGCCACACAGGGCTACGACAATGCGGGCAGCGTGCTGTCCACAGCGTCGTGTTTCATCTCGCCGAGCGCGTCGACGGGACACGGCAACAATCCGGATCTGATCAACGATACGAAACGCTTTGGCAGCGATGAGTTTGCCGCCGATCTCAAGCTGCCCGCCATGCTGGGCCAGGAGCTCGTCGGAGCGGGCAGCGGCAGCGGCGAATACAGTCGCGCCAATGGCTGTGATTCGCTGTATCCGTCGGGGCTGTGGGAGCACACGGCGGCTGCCAGTTCGGCGGATGATCTGTTCATGAAGCGGTATACGGACAAGACGCCCATCATCGATGCCAGCCAGCTGTATGATCTGCATGAACGCCAAGCGGCCAGCGATTACTTCAGCAAGACATTTCCGCGCACCCACTTGCAGCAGAGTGGCGGAGCAGGCGGCGGTGCGGCTGTTGCGGCATCCAGCACATCGACGGCCACAACGAATCTGTCGAGCGGCGGCGGCTCGTCGTCGGGCTATCCCAATGACTATGGGCTGCCGTTGGTGCCGGGCGCCGAGCATCAGCACAACCATCAGCTGCAAATGCATCCGTTGCAGCAGCTGCAGCAGCAGCTCACCTCGACGCTCAACCATCATCAGCAGCAGCAGCAGCAGCAACAATTGAATCGCAGCTCCAGTTCGACGCACAGCGGCAGTCCACACTTTAGCAGCCGCACCCTGCCACGCCTACACGACGGAGGCGGCAGCAGCAGCAATGCCTCGACAAGCTCATCATCGCCCACACCAGCCCAAGTAGCCGCAGCCGCAGCCGCTGCAGCCAGCTCCAGTTCCTGCTCCATATTGGCCAATGGCCAGCCTGTGAACGCCAAGACGATAAGGGTGTGGCAGAAAGGGGGCGTGCCCGTGCTGCCGCCCGTTACGGCCTTGAAGCGAGCGCTGATCAGCAGCAGCCGCAACTCACCGGACGAGGGCTATCAGGAGGGCTGTGGCACCGATGTCTAAGCACTCTCCGCTAATCTCCTACTCACAACTCCTCCCCCACTCCCCCTCCCAAGCAGAACTGACTAAACTTAATAAAAAAAAACATCAAGAAAACTTTAAATAATAATACTAAAAACTTGCGAAATCTCGAACAATATATAAATGTAATTTTTGTATGGGCTCAGCGAAATTTGTGTGTGTGGAAGATGACAAATTTTTGTGCAAGCAAAAACTGTTTGTGATACGTGTCTGATTAAAAAGGATATCAATGCGAATGATGATAATAACGATTTCCATGAGATAAAAAAGCAAAGCATAAAATGAAAACACTAAGTAAAAAAGCGCGCAGCAAAAGCAACAAACAAATAACATTAACGTAAAGTATACTTTTAGGCATTACGCATAATGAAGAATGAATAAACTAAACTAAAAATAAAATCTATGCATACGATAGTTACGACAAAAGCAACTAACTAACTAACAATACTAACTAAAGAAAAACAACAACAGAGCAAAGCAAAACTAACTAGACAACCCTAAGAATTATATATGTACAGAACTAAAACAATGATGTCAACTCTCGCAAATCCCCGCATTACAAAACGAAACTAATGAAACAAAACTGCAACTGAAACATTAATGAATTAAATAAAATGAAACAATTAACACACACACAGATACACACACACTCACACACACAGATACACACACACCTAAACGCCTGCTTTTGCCCCCAATGTAAATGTTAAATTCAAACTCTAACTGTAATTGTAACTTTGTGAATGCGTGTGTGTGAGTGCGTGTCAGTGTGCGCGTGTGTGTGTGTGCGAGAGTTTCAACGTTGTTCAACAAAAGCCAAAATTGTAAAAGAAAATTTTCCCCTTTTCTCAAGAAAATAAAAAAAAAAAAGGCAAAACATAAAAACAGACAAAAAATATATAAGTCGTAGGTAATTATAAATAAAAACCACCATTCTCAAGACTTCCTAAACGATTCCGAGATCAACCAGAAGCTAGGCCCATATTTCGAATTCAATGTAAAACATAACTAAGAAATAGCATAGTACTTAAATTAACTAATTGTCTGACTTCTCTGTATATACTTAAAAAATATAAATCATCCAAAAGTCTGTTCCCAATGTTCCATTAATACATTTTAATTAAATTGCACATACTTACCGCAAAGTGCAATTTAGAACTTCAGTTTATTAATTGCAATATCAATAGATAAATGTGTTCGCAATTTCGATTTCCATCTGAAAATAAATATTAAATTACGTAAAATATTTTGTGTGTGGCACAATCGCAATTTAACCCTTCCGTACTTGAAAAACAAAGAAACGAAACCGAATTGAATCAATTTGCACTCAGCAAAAATATTTACATTTTTTGCATGGACTTCATGCATCTCAATTAATTTTTTTTGTTTGACTGTTATTCAATAACATTAAATGAAATGCTATGGAAGAGATAAAACGAAAAAATTGGGAGCAGATTTAATAAACAAATATTGCAAACATTGTTAGAAATGAGATCATGTTAGAATGTGGCCAGTAAATTGTAGAACTTATGAAAACAAAAACTCTGTAAAAGATTAACTCGAACAAAGGCAGCAATAACTCAACAATCTCCAGAGATAACCGATAACTTGAGGGAATAATAAGTATTATATAGTTTAAATAATTTATGCTTTAGTTATAATTGAAAACAGAATCTTCCTTTTATTACCAGTGAGTATTACAATTATTCCAATTCAAGTTGAACTTCATTTTGTGTAGAGCATAATTCAATTATTTTTTGGTTTTCAATCTAAGCCATTTAAATTCATTTAAATTTGACAATGTTGGCACAGTTTTACAATTTAACAATAAAGTCGATGAGTTGAGCTTCAGCTGGCCCAAAGTGAAATGTAAACTTTCCACACAATGTTGACAAGAAAAAAACAACAATACCGTCTTTTGGCATTAAACTTTAGGCCACACAACAATAAAAATTTGTATAAAAGGAAAGAAGTAAACAAACGTGAAAGAAAAGCAAACATATTCATCGATTCATACGTAAATAAACATATGTAAATGTCAGAACAAAGTACACACACACACACACTTATTGACTCTCCCACACACACTCACAGACACGTCAAGTAACATCACTCAAAGACAAAGAAATATACGAATGACAATTTAAATAATATATCCACATATATTAATTGCCTGTACGTACTTAAACCTAAACAAAAAGAAAATAACACAATTGAAACAAAAGAATGAAAAAGAAATGAGTATCGAAAACAAAATGGAAACATTGTATTTTTAAGGTAAACCAAAGACTTTAATTTCTTTGCATCTAAATGAGACGGGAGCGAAATACTACGAGAAAAATGTATGAGAAATGTATCCCGATTTAAAAACAAAAAGAAAATAACCCTAACACTTAAGTTATACTAATTGTAATGTATAATAAATATAAATATATATACCTAACACTACATATTAATATAAATAATAATAATAATAATAATAATAATAATATAAATATAGTATATAGATGTATGTACTTCAAAAAAAAAAAAAAGAGAAAAATGTATGGAAAGAAAGCGAGACAAAGGCAAAGCATTGAATGCATTGAATGCGGCAACTGAATCAAGAATGAATAAGAACAAAGAAAAAGGAAATATATATATATGAAACAATATATATATCTATATATATAAACGAAAGCACATTGCGTTGTCATTACTTTTACAGCACCGCCAGCCAAAAGGTAGGTATGTCAGCGGGCAAAAGGGGGCGTGACCCAATTAACTGAGAGACAGCGAAAGACAGACGGAGGGCAGCGAAAGGAGTGAGAGATGCAGAGACCCAAAAGACAATCGAATTCGAATGCTGCTGTCTCTGTCTCTATCGCTGTTGGGGCAAAGCCGAAAGCCGAAAGCTGAAAGCTGCTGCTGCGCTTTTGTTGTTAACCATTGTAGCGTTTGGCATATTAGGGCCAATCGTCTAATCGCCAATTATACATTTAACCTAACCTCCATCTGCCCCGCCCCGCCTCGCCTCTTTCACACGACTTCACACACTATGGCATTACATAAATCGATATGCTAAGCGAGCAGAACGAGATGTTTAACACGCCAATGTTGTGGTACTCTTGCAGCTAACGTATACGTAATATTCTGGGGCATTAATAAATAATGAAAACCAAAACAACCCGAGTACTTTTCCAACATGTTCTGTAATTTAATTCAAATTAATTTCCACTCTACTTGCAGTTGATCGATAACTAATGTTTATGCCATGATAGTTTTGTTGATTTTTTCTTTACAAATCTATCGGCGATTTCCAATTAATTTCCAATTAAAGATGCTCCAATTACAGTTCGTTGTTGGGCTCAACATTAATCTGGGACTCCTTTTTTGTTTCTTTGCTCCCAAAAGTATGCTAAGCATTTCACTTAAATAATTAAACGAATGTCTGAGTGCAGCCTTCTTATTAAATTCTTGTTCATATCGCAAGCAAAAGTTTGTTGTTGTTTCTCTACAGCTTCTTTCATCTTTTTGCCGACTCGACGAGTTCACAGTTCGTTGATACACAGATACCCTTTCAATGTGAACTCTGGCAATGCCCCAGGTAGACAGTCTGGGCATGTCTGGCCTCTCCCTTCACCCATCCACCACCAGCCGCATTCGCAAATTTGCAGCTACACATGTTTGGCATGCGTGCTTTGGGAAAGGGGAGCGTTTGGGAGTTACGGAGAAGCGCGTAATAAATACGACTATGGGGAGAGGGCCACCGACAACAACCGACAGCACAACAGCACGAGATTATATCATGGCATGCATAGGTCTGTGTCTAACTGTGTCTGATTCGTTGCCAGAAGCAGTGGCAAAACAACCGCCTCCCAGCTCACTCTATGCGGCCACTCTCTGTTTCTCAATCCGTATCCCGGCCGCCTTATTGACGACGCGCAAAGTTTGCCAACTAAACAAGTTTTGTGCCTCAAATGAAATTTAGGTTGCAACTGAAGCCCAACAAAAGCCAAACAAAACAAAAAGCGGCAGCAACAACAACAACAACAACAACAGCGAGCAGCGGCAAAAAAATTAGAACTTTTACGCTGAAGGAAAGTGAATTTTATTTGCTCAACTTTATTACGTATACGTGCCGTTGTTCCGCCTGTGTAAATAACCAAAATGCAAAACGTGCCCCTAGCCACGCCCCCAAACGAACAACAACAAAAAAATAAAATAAAAGAGCGCCTGCAACAACTGAAACTTGGCTTAGATCTGCCAGCCTCTAATGAAGACAGCGCCGCCAGGTGCTGCTCGCACTTTTATGTCCATGCATGCATTGCGGCCTGTTTAACGACCTGGCCCAATGCCTAGCATCAGAATTTTCTAAAAACACCCAAGTCTAAGGCAAACTACTCGCGAAAACTTGACTTTGAGATACCCTAAAGGGGATGCGACGCGATCCCATTCCACAGACTTTGTTGAGATTCCATCTAGCATTGCGTGGCAGTTATTTATACCCATGAATTTAATACACTTTACGCCTTGCAGGGTATAGCACATCAGGAAGATGAACTTAAGTACACACACACCACACACATTCGCATCTGCCTAAGCTAACAGACCGTAAATATTGTTGAGAACGGCAGTTTATTTTTGGGAGCTACAACCACAACTGCACATCAGTCAATAGCCAGAATATAAGAAGGCACGTAGATGGGTGGATGGCAGGTGGAACAGCACACAGGACAATCGCTGGTGGATGTAAATGGCAACAACAAAGCGACAGCTGATTCAAGGTGCAAGGAGCAGCAGGAGATGAGCGAGAGCGAATAATGTTAAAGGCTTTTCTGGCCCACGGCCAAAAGCGGCCACAACTTAAATAAGAACCAAATAACCAACAATACTTCTTTTCTCATGTGCGTGAATTTCTGGTTCAAAGCGACCAACAAATGCTCTACTTTTCATATTTGAAGGGCCAGCTTAAATTAATTACAGCTCATATTTAGAACGCACTGCATCAAAGTAACTAAAAAGAATATTTACATATTTGTCAAAGCTATTACTCTTTCTGCTTTACACAAGTTCTTTAAAGCTGTAGCTTGGCTGGCAAAACTAATATGCCCGCAGTGCTAAGCTGGTGATGTCGCCTTCCCGCTGCTTTGTCTTCTCTCATTTCATCTCATGCATTATAATAATACACAATACACACAGAGAGACATATGCATAACAGCCGGCACACACGCACACACTCACAGCGCAGTCATAAATAGAGGCTCAACAAAGAGTTGTCTCCTACACGGACATATTAATGCCACTGTGTCCGTGTGTGTGTTTGTGTGTCTTTTGCGTGTGTCGTCCCTTTAGCGTCTTCAGCATTTAATGGCCTCATTAATTTTCTATGCTTGGCCTTAAATTATTTTACTAGACTGAGAAGGAGCTGCGTCAACTACCCAATTCACGACTGTCGTCTGCCGCACGCTGCTCAGCAATTCCATTAACTTGACTGCGGTACTCAGCCAGAGGAGAGCGTCCACCAACCAGCCAAGCAACCCTCCTCCCTCCCTTGGTCGAGCTTAATGCCAATGCCAATGTCTGGTTGGCAGTCAGTGCGTTCACATTTAATTTACATAAACTTAATTGTTTTATTTAATCAATAAAAATAATTAAATGCCATGTGCGTAAGTAATTAAAACAAATCGCTTTTATTGCGCAACAAATTGATATTGCATAAACATAAACCGTTCGCCGTTGAAAGTGCCACTAAAACCAAAATATGTGCATGCATCAAACTCCGTATGTGTGTGTGTGTGTGTGTACCTATGTAATTATGGCACATCAAACATTAATCAGGCTGGCAAATGTGAATGCAAAATAGAATATGCACACAAACACTTGCATAGACCGACATATCAGGCATTAAATCAGCGGCCAAATGATAATTCTGTTGCCCGCCTGCAATCCCCAAATACTAATAGCAATATCAACTGCAACAAGAACAACAACAACAACAACAACAACAACAACATTTGACGCCTCAACCACAATATGCCGAAAACCAAATTACTTTGTGAGGCCCGTCCATAGTCCTGACTGACCAAAAATTTGCAATTTTTCAGCATAATTTATGGCTGCACAAAGCGTAAAAACCAAAAACCCCGACCAAATCAGTGAGAGAAATTATGCAACAATATTTTTCCAACCGCCGACCGCCATCTCTATAATCTCTCTAACTATATGGCTTTCAGGCAACTGTATTGTGTTGCCCATAAACAATATGTGGGGCAAGCCCAAATGCTGAATCACAATTTGCAATAGGTAAAACGATTTAATGCTAAACACACCCACACCCACACACACACACACACATTTAAATAGAAATACAAATTAAACTAATCCCACTGATAGATACATTTATATTGATCAGCAATTTAATGTAAATTATACTGTCTATTTCAAAGCGGTCTCTTTCGCTCTGCCTTCTGCTATTTGCATTTGTTATTGTTGCTTTGACTCTGCTGGTGTGTGTGGGCACATTATGCAAATAAGTAACTGTAAAACTGTATCTGTTGCTTTTTATAGGCATTTGTTTTATTACCATTTCGCATGAGCAACACAACAAACAAAGAAAAAGTGAAAAACCCAGCGCCCTAAAAGTATGCTACGAATAACGGGCTAAGCATTTCGGATTTGGAAATTCACTTGAAAAGCGTATTGAATTTAGCAATTAAATTTAAGTATAGCATATGTTCGAGTATGTCGCTAATATGCTTATGCATGTGTTCACAACATGCCCCCGAAATTGGCCAGTCTAATTTATGTGGTCAAAACATGCATATGCTTGGAACACGATTATGGAATTAAGATAGCTCGTTGGGTGTTCGAATCTCCTTCAGCCATTTAAGCAGAGAATATATATATTTAATGTTTAGAAATTGAAAACTGAAATAATACGAACTGCAACAAAAACTGTTAATTAATAATCAAATAGTGCCACTTGAAAACTTTAATGTATTGACATCAAAGCAACGTGAATTGAGCATTTCCTCGCTTGAGTGAGACAATTCAGCAGACAGCAGGACTCTGATTTCCAGGAAAACCGAGAGCACAATTCCAAGGCAAACAAGCAATTTGAATAGAATTTGCAAGTGGCTAATTTGCACATTCATTACAAATTAATTACATTATTTAGTGTTATTTATTCATACATACAACACAATTTGTACGCTGTGTGGCGTAATGTTATTGATTTCGTAGACAGCCACGTTGCAGCTTTAATTTCAATGCTTTAAATGCGCCGGCTGCCCTTAAGAGCGTAAGCTCGCATTTGAATGCGGCCAACAAAAACAAGTATACGCAACGTAGGACGACCAGATGAGACTCGAGAGTGGAGGCAGATCAAGATCTCAGCTTGTCTTATTAAAAATTCAATACAAAATACATTGGCAGAGCCAAAAGCAAGAGCTTGTTGAAGCTTCTCGTGTTATTGTTGCTTTATTTTGGCATTGTACGCAACGCACCACGCCCCCATCGCCTACGCCCTACGCACACAGAAATGACGACGATTACATTTCCATGCAAATCAAATTGGAAATAAGCACAAAACAGACATTGTTCCTTTCTGGTAGGCTCCTCTCTGCTGTGACAGATAAGCCGAAAGCCGAAAACGATACGACGACAAAAAATTATAAAAACAATTTGCAGTCGTTTGACAACAAAATATCTAAAGAATACGAACGAGAAGATAAAAGATATCGGACTCAGTTAGCATGCTCTTACAATATGGAATAATTAGGAGCGTGTGCCAGTCGATTCGATTCCATTCGATTCGAAGCGTTTTGCCAATTGTTGACTCTGCTTGTGGTTTTTATTGATTCATCAAGTTCAACGCCCGTCTTGTGAATGGATATTAAATAATAAAACAAGTCGCTTTTCCCTCCACACAACCATGACTTTCAATTCTCGTTCTTTGGCTAGTCTTCAACTCCCCACAGGTTAGTCGAATGTCGATTGTCGTTTGTTGTTTTTTGTGCGTGTCTGATTTGTGCCACGTGCATAAATTTATGACGTATCGATTGTTATTAATTTCGACGCCAACCTCGAATATTTAGTCAATTTGTCAAAAAGCTCGACACCCCCCCCAAAAATACTTGACACTGATACCGAATTCATTGATGTGATGTGATGAAAGTGCGAGGTTGGGGAATTAAGGGGTTAATAATTCATTTGTGTGCAATGTGTTGCGGTTCGACAACTTTCACTTATGGTTTATCATCTGTCACACCTCATCAACACCGTGCGTGTGCCTCACTCATTGATTGACTGACTGATTGACTCGAATCGACTCTGAACACTCGTCCTCGCACTTGCGTAATTATTCTCACTCACCGACAATATTGTCAATAATTATCTTCATATTTCACGAAAAATTGTAGACAAATGCGCTTCATGCGCTCGAATGTTTGTCTGTTTGCTGCTGTTGCTGCTGTTGTTGTTGCTATTATTGTTGTTGGCTTCTGCCATTTCTGATAAATACGTGTTAATGCGAACGGAAGAGCATATGCCAACAATGCGGCAACATTCGCAGAGTCCAGCTCACAATTTGTGTATCTTCCGTTTGGGAAGCAGCTCATTAATTGATATTGATGAGTCTCATTGTGCCAACGGATAGTTATGATCGGGCCACAAATGACAGATATATGTTTGTCAACCCAAATGAAGTGTTAACTTGTCCATGGTCATGGATATATCTCAATCGAATAGCAACAAGTCGAAATGCAAAATAAACTCAATCAGATGTGCAGTGCAAAGATGTTGGATAATCGAAATGGCCATAAGAATATAAAACTTAACTGATTTCATATGGGAGAGAATACTTAACGAGTGTAAATTATAGGAATTGTATAGATTAAACTATCTTATTATCATAGTTAAATTGATGAACATAAATGTAAAAAAATAGTTGACTACTTTATAACAAAATCATTTCTTTTTCAAGGCTTAGCTTTGGCTAATGCCACACTTGATGAACTTTCCAGTCAAGTGAAAGCCTTACTTAGACACATTACACATACGCCACATAAACCCACCTGTGTGTGGCAAGTTGTTGCATTGCGGTTTTGACGTCAAAGCGTCAGTTACATGTGTGAAACTTACACGCGTAAATAATTAAAGCCCAAATTACTGCAATCACGTTCGAATGCAACCTTGCAAGGGCAAAAGGCGGCAACTTCCAAGTATTTTGCTGTGGAATGAGTCGTAACTGAGTCATAACCTAAGCCGGAAGTGCAGTGTTTAACCTTTTAAAGCACTACGCTGATTTACTTGAAATTTACCCGTCGTATTGGCCATATAACCCGCATATCCCCGGCTCCCACTCTCATTCCAGCATTTATCATTATTAAGGCCTTTAATTTATGATACCCCAACAGCAACGCGGCCGCTGTCGTTTTTTTTATGGTGTGTGTGTTTTACATTGACTATAACATCGGGTCATATACTACATTCACATGTGTAAGTACGGCAGCTGCTGTTGCTGCTGCTGCCGAGGAGTTCAAAGTACTACGAGGCAGTGAGGCAGTCAGGTAACTCTCCGTGCAGCACACATAAAATCGATAAATCTTAAAAATTCAATAACAGCCGCCACACGCGAGTGGGCCTGGCCCAAAGGAACCAGCCCAACTGGTTACAACCCCAAACTGACAACAGGCTGAGCAGAGAGAGAGAGAGAGACAGAGAGGTGAGCATAAAGTAAGGGCCACTGAAGTATATGTCAAAATCAATGCCGAGGGTCAATGGCAAATTGGATTGTGCTAGCTGCTGCTTTATTTTGTATATTGTGGATGAAAAAAAAAAGGAATTAAAGATTTATCAAGCGCCGAAATCAGGCAGCGTTGTCGAGCTCGTTGAGCAAAACTTTTAATTGGCGGCTTTAAGGCATTACGTCTTAACCTGCTCTTAACAACAAATACCACCCACTGGCAGACTAAGTGTGCGTGTGTGTGTGTGTGTGTGTGTGTGTGTGTGTGAGAGGGATATAAGCCTTCATCAATGCAAGAAGTAGCAGAAGTAGAACTCGTTGAGACGAACCGCTTCAACAACATGGCAAACTTTTGCTTTCATGTCGAGCCATGGTTGAAAAACTTAAAGTGAATTTCATTATTAGCCTCCTTCGACTCTGGCACTTTAAAAGGTAACAAGACCGAGCCCACAACAACAACAACAACAGCAACAGCAACAATAACAACAACCACAACAGCAGCAATAATAGCAACAGGAGCTGGAGAAGATGTCAGGTAGGCAGCAGCAGCAGCAACAACAATTAATTATATACCAAAATATAGCGGCTGACCAGCTGGCAGGAGGTCGGTTGGCTCCTGCTTTTGGCCAGGCATTTTTGGCCAGCAGTCACAGCCAGCATTCCGCCTGGCATGGCAACAGGCAACAAATGACGAGGATAACGGCATTTTTTTGTTGTATTTTTTTTTTATGATTTGCCACAAGGCGGCAACGTATACATATAAATATATATGCGAGTGTGTGTGTGTGCGTTTTTTCCACTCGCATTCGCATTATTTATTGCCCATTCATAGCCATGCCGCAAACACACACACACATACACAACATATATTTAAATGCATATAGTATTTGTTTATTTTGATTCTGGCCCCAGATCGTACCTCATTTCCATCCATATGCCCCGACTCTCAGCTGAGGGCACTTTGATGACGCCGCCTCAAACGAGCGCCGCGCACCATTAAAGTTTCCATTTCGGCCAGGTTTTCTCTTTGCTTCGTTTTTCATTTCTTCTCTTCCTCTTATTCTTTTTTTTTTTTTTTTTTTTTTTTGCATGACCCAAAAGGGGGTGGGCGGCAAATGGGCCACACCCCCAGCTCACGCTCTACGGCTTTCGAGTGCATTTACAGCGATAAGATACTTTGGTAACTCAATTAAGTTCAAACTGTCGTAAGTCGTGGAACGAGTGTACATACTATATAGTATAGAGTAAGTATTTGGCCCACAATTAAATATGCTCCGCTGAAATGCTCTTCCTACAATTCAATTAAGATCTTATCTATGCGAATGAAACTAGATTAAAATGGCTCTTTGTGGCGGCGTTTTTAAAAGCAGTTTAATTGATATTCTTTGCTTTCAATTTAAAACTCTGCATATCGAAATAATGCACACTGCATGAAAAGTTATCGCAGTGCCCAACCCAGCGGATGTGAACAAATCAAAGCAAAACAGTTCATCAATCTAAGTATATATCAAGTTATTTGTTCACTATAAAATAAGCTTTATATACATACATATATATTTGAGCAAGCTGATTTGAAAAGCTTTTCCATTCAAACAATTGTTATCAATAATTTATGCTTTTTGCGAGTATATTAAAAATGCAGCGCAGTGAATTAGGTTGCCAAAAGTCAAAGGCTATCATTGAATTATTGTTGCTTTTTAAAGGTTTTTATCTCTGACTGGCGTTACTTGTGTTTATTGTTGTTCTTGCCTGCGCCTAACAATTAAACCATTTGCAGTTTATAACCATGGCATGCCATTAAACAGAATTAAGTCAGGCCATCTACCAGGGTTCTATGTCTATGTCGATGGAGGCTTCTCCTGCTCCTGTTTCTGCTGTTCCACAGCAAGTCAGTCAGTCAAGCGCAACGCCAGAAACTGGAGTAGCGATTCAAGAGTGCTTCGCCATAAATCGCTTATCACGCGACATTAAAACAACAACAACAATGTTAACCCGCTTGTTGTTGTTGTTGTTGCTGCTGTTATGCCCCGCAGCAAATGCCAAAAATTGCCGCACACAAAAACAATACAAAAACACAGCCCAGAAAATGTAACGGCCACGGAGTTTTAATGTACTGCCGGTTGACTACATTCCCCTGTTTCTCGCTCTCTCTGCCGCTCATCATCACTGTTGTGGCAGAGAGATGCTGCGGGGCGCGGGACATTGCCAAAAAGGGAAACCTTGAAAAATGGCAACAACAGATTAAGCGCATAAAATCCTGCCTCCGCCCACCGAAAAACGTCTGGAGCCTGCAAAGGAAGGGGTTCGGTGGAGGGGGCGTGTCAGCCCCAGCGAAATTGGATTTTTGTGGGGCAGCAGCTAGGCGAAAAGCGAGCGAGAAATAAAAATTAAGACGTCATCAAAATGCAATTAAAAGTGTAGGTAAAAATGAGAATAGCCGCAGATTTATTTAAGCCCAAAACGCGAAAGCCGAAACATTAAAGGACAAGGACCAACAACTGGGCCAACAACAACAACAGCAGCAGCTGCTGTGCATTGTCTAAGTAACAACGAGCAATGAACAACCAAATAGATTTATTGTTGATGGCATTATTAAATTTCTTTATTTTTTTTTATTATTTTTCATTATATTTTCCCTCGACTGCTGTCATAATAAAAAGGCATGCAAAAAGTGTGATGATAGGAAAAGCAGAGCAGTCGCCGAGCGAGCAAAAGGACATATACAGTTCTGGGTGCCAAAGCGTTAAGCAGCGTCGACCATATTGGAGGGCCACGGCTAACGATGATGCTCTCTGCATAAAGATAGCGTTTGGTTTGGGTTGAGTTTTTCCTTTTTTTTATTTCGAGACAGCAACAGCGATGTCAGCACACGACAACATCACGCCCCGGAGGCAACTACAGCAACAACAACAACTCAAGCAACGGCACGGCAGCTGCAACAACAACAGCGACAAATGACCAAAATAAAAACAGGGCAAAATGGAATTGAGTAAAATGGTTAGCCTTGAAATTAATGGTGAAGTTGACAACACACTATGCAAAATTGGCCATGAACGAATGCTGACACAGAATTTAATTATGATAATAATAGACATAGATGTAAATGCAGAGATAGATGCTGTCATGGGAAATTTAACAATAGTTTACACTTGCCCTTGCCATGTGTTGTATGCGAGTAAGTTCAGTTCCATTAAAGGATAGTCGACAATTCAATTAGTCTGTAAATTTGTTGCATAAATTTCTTATGAAGCAATTAAATGGCTGGCATTATTACTATAATAATATTCAATTATTAAAAGTGCACTTTATTTCTTATGGTTGTGCTCCACTTTTTTTCCTATCAAGCATATCAATTATTTATGTCAAATAATTATTCATATTCATTTTACATTAGAAAACAATTGAATACGAATATTTAAGGCAATCAATAACAATGGAATCAAAATTAAAGTATCACAGATGTTCAAATGGGCAAATAGCACAGCATAAAACCAGTGATAAAGATATGATTATAAAACATTAAATACTTCAAAAACTTAAGGAACTAATTCTACCCTTCTTATCGTCTTTAGTTTATCAAAATGTTAAAAACATATTTAGGCTGACAGTAAAATGGATTAAGTAATATTAAAAATGGAATTTGCGTCTTGAATGACGAAATCTTATAATGCCCATATCATTTTTTTTATTATCTAAAATAAACCGTTCAAAATACTGCGCATATCACATTATTTATTATCTAAATAAAACCCTAAGAATACTTTCCATATCACTCTATTTATTATCAAAAATTAACTATAAATAGGAATAATCACCTGTTCGTGCACTCGAAATAAAAAAGGTTCAATAATAAACCTTAAAGTAAATCAACTTTGGTGTTAGTCATCATAAATTCGTGGCAAGAACAAATGCAAATCTGACCTGTTTTCCGTCCAAAATAAATTGTGAAATACATCTTTTCATTATTTCAATAACACATTAACGTTGTTCATATTTATATGAAGCATTTTTCAATCAATAGGCAATCAATGGCAACCTTTAAAGCATCGTCAGAGCAAAAAAAAAACAAGGCTGGCAAAGCTCTTTCATTATCGAAAAGGCATTATACGCGAAAGGCAGACAGCAAGGACATCGCTGACAGCAATCGCAATCGCAATCGCAATCTCGATAAGCACACACGCACAGCACACAAATACACGCACATATGGTTACTATAGTCAATATCAAAGGTTGGCCAAGAGAGAATCTGTTGCAATCAGAGTTTTCTGCTAAGCAGCTTGCCAGTGTAAGTAATCTGGATTGTGAGATTGCATTAAAGCCAAACAATATTTAAAAACGTTTTACTCATTTGCCACGCCCCCAACCGCTACTGCCACAGCCCTGGCAATCGCTTTCATACCCCAGAGACATAACTGTAATTACAAGAGCATACGACTGACGCGCTTTACCCGCTATAAAGGATCTCAGCCCAGCTTGTAGAACAACAAACAGCTGCAACGTCGCAACGTCGTCGCCGTCGTCTGCTGCGGAAATGCCGCAAGCAGCAAAATCGAAAATACAACACAAAAAAAAAGCGAAGAAATAAGAGGAAAATATATACATATATATATAAATTAAAAAACGAAGCATGAAATAAGAAAATTTATCAGAAGCAACAGCTCAGCGTTGGCAGTGGCAAAACCAAAGGCAAACGCGAGGCGCAGCAGCTGAAATGCAGTCAGTGAGGAAAGTGTAGAGACGGCTAAAACAGCTCAAGCCAAGCTGCCAGGTGAGCACAATTTAATTTCTCAAGTTGGGTCTCTAATCAAAAGGATTTTTATCGCCTTGCCAACGACGACGAGGATGTCGAGGACGAGGGCGAGGACGTTGCGAAAGACGAGAACGAGTACGAGGACGTTGCCCGCCTTTGACAGCATTTTTATACAGTCTGCAAAACGTTGACAGGCTACGGCTCTACAGCTACAGCTACAGCTACAGCTACAGCTCCTGTTCCAGCAAACAGACTCAGACGGAGACGGAGAACGAGACTCAGACTCAGACTCCGACGATGACTGAGTGCGACGCTAACTCAGGCGCTGTGACAAGGACACGACAGAGCCACAGGACCCGTCGTCGGTGCCCGTCGCATGCAGCACGCAAAACCCATCTTACCCATCGTTGCCCCAGCCTGCCGCCTGCTGCCTGACTGAAGTGTGTGTCACAAACATGACAGGCGACGTCAACCGCCGGCAGCTCAAAAAATAAAAATGAACGAGTACGAGAAAAAATACTGAGTAAATCATTTGGCCAAGCCAAGTGAAAAGCCGAGTTTTTTTTCTCCTTAGATATTTTTGCCATTTTTTTTTTTTTTTTGCGGCGCCGTCGTTGGAGGCGACAACTAATTAAATTAGGCAATGCTTGCGCAATCCTTTTCGGCTGCTGCGGTTGGAAAACATAAATAAACTGAAGCAGCAATTGGTGACGTCGCTGTCGACGTCAGCGTTTGTCGTCGCCATTGCCGTCATTGGCTTCCGCTTCCGTGCCGGAAACCATTTTGGCGTGAACTCAGCCAAGTTTCTGAGAGTTTCTCATTTGCAGCGCATTTCGCTTGAATTTTGCATTAGCCAGAGCGCGCAGGATTCGCCTCCATCCAAGGGAGCGGCAGAGGGCGGCAGAGCAGAGGTCGGCGATAAGTGCAGGCTCGTTTGAAATAAATATGCCGCAAAGCAAACAAACAATCAGCCGACCGAGCTGCTGCTGCTGCTGCTGGGCCGCAAAGTAAACGACGCGTCAGGCAACCACAGTCCAACACAGCCGCCAGGCAGTCGGCAGTCGGCAGTTAGAAGCCTGAAGCCTGACGCGAAATGCCGCCAGCCAGCAGGCCAGAAGCCATCAACAGTCAGCCCTGCAAGCACCCTCCCTCGGTCCTCTCGCATCGCGTTGTAGTTGTACAGTGAAGCCATTGAATGGCAAACTGTGGACCCGCCACCTCTGATGGCCTCACTTCCGTCGCCATCGTCAGTTGGCAAACGACGTCAACGGCCGCCATTTGCAATTCAATTGCAAAAGCGCCACCTTTTGACAAGCGCCGGAAATCGCTTACTATGCTGCTAAGCGGCCCAAAAGCAAAACGCAAAGGTTCTGCCAATACTTACCAGGCCCCATTTCGCTTATCCTTTGGCTCCCCCGTCTGCTGCAGTAATCCCTTTGTATCCCTTCACGCTCAGCAAGTCGAATTGTCGCCGCTCCCAGAAATTGCACAATAAAATGTGCCCAGCAACAAGGACTAATATCACATATAAATATATGTATATGGAATGGAGGGAGACTAATCCAAGACCAGTTAGTGATGGGCGAGTGAAACCTGGTTGCTTGTCAAAATATCTTAACAGCAACCCAATATTAATCAAATCTATATTTAGAGTCCTGCATATTTATAATTATAAGGGACAATTTAAATCCCTAACATTTCTTCGGCGTTAATTTGATTTAAATAAGAATTTAATTTATAACTTACACTTTCCAGTCCATAAATTAAATTTGAATTATAAGTGTGAATTTATCTCGCCATTCCTTGAAATTACTTCCCTAACATTCTCTGACTTTAATTCGTTTTAGTTCATAATTTAATTTATATTATTATATAAAACTTTAAGGACTCATAATTTAATCATTGAATGTTAACTTAATCAATTAAGTCAATGATACTGTTCATAGTCAATTTCAATTTATATTTAGAAATAATCAAAAAACAAGACTTACAAAATGTCAAAGTGCTTGAAATGATTTTCCGCTATTCAACAATGAGAATATTTTTTTCAATAATAATTCTCGGTATTTTTTTGAAGTAGACAATTGAACATTTTTGCTGTATTATATTGTTTAAAACTTTACTCTCTTCTGGGCTTCTTAGCAAATTATAGTCGAGAGCTCTTCGTAGTGAAGTCCCGTCAAGACCGTAAAAACAACGAAGACCGCTCAAAACTTTTAGTTTTTGTGCGATAAATTCGACCTTGTTTCTTCAACAACCGATTCACGTTGTCGTCTCTAGGGGCCATTATTAAGGCAATCGCCGGGCACAAAATGCAAGTCAATTAAGTAGCAAATGGTTGGATGGCATCAGTGCAAACAATCGCAGCGAGAAGCATTTCAAGCATTTTCTTCTGCATAAATCGAGAGCAAATTGAGCCAATTCCTGTATAAATACTACGCACTAACGAGATGAGAGATGAGATGAGAATTGCGAACTGCAGGCAAAAATCTGAAGGAGCACCATGAGTTTGAGGATAAGGATAAGGTTGCAGCAGCAGTATTAGTAGCAAAAGCTAGAACGATGAGAGCCAGGGCGCATTACCAGTAAAAGTGCCATAAAAATGTGTATTAAAATGAGTAAAAACATTTATTTGCATAAAAGTCGGCCACGAGTGAATGGGACAGCAATTGACAGACAGAGAAGACGAGAGGGAGTCAAAAAATAAAAGAAAAAAAGTAGAGAGAAAAAAGTATTTCAAGTGGCAAAAGTTTTAGCTGCGTACACTTTTAGTCCCCGACTCGAGGCTCTCGAGTATGCACTCGAGTCACGCATAAGTTGCAAGCAAGCAAGCAGAGCAGCAGAGTGGAGCAGGTCGAAGGAAACACTAACAAATGACAGCAGCAGCAGCAAGGATACTCGTACTCCAGAGCAGCTAGACCAAATTGCAAGTTAAGCCAAAAGGCCAAACACACACACACACACACACAAACACACACTCACACATAGAGCAGTGCAAAGTGCGTTTCAGGGTTGCAGCAATATTTAGTCAAGAACCTTCTTATAAACCAAATAAAACCAAATTTTCAACTAAACTCAAAGCTTGCAAAAGGTGCTTCAAGGGGATGTTGTGCCGACTTACACATATTTGCACTTAAAAAGTCACGCTTATGCGACTGCAACTGCAACTGCAATTCGTGCTTTTCCAACATCATAATTAATTTCAAGACTTGTTCTTCGACTGATACTTATTAATTTAAAAACTTGCCAATGTTTTGACAATATTGCTGTTGAGTTTGCCACAATCCCATCTCACAAGATGTGCTTTCGATTATTAATAAACTGTGGCAGCATTTGGAATGCTGATTGCGCTTATAAATAGTCTCAGCTGTAGATACATCAAGTGCCTCCATGTCGATTCCTGTTGCACGTCTCAAAACATATCACGATACGAGTATTTCATATCATTGCCAAAGCAGCAGCAGCAGCAGCAGCAGTTGAGCTACGAAAATGAAATGGTATTGCGTTCAATGCCGTACAAAATGAAAATATACGCAATCAATTCCGTTTACCCCCGCAGCACCTTCACGTTCTCCCACACACTCTCTGAACTGGGTGTGTGCGTTTGCGTATGAGTTTGGCCATCAAGTCCAAGTCAAAGTCTCGTCAAAGTCGTGACGGCCAACGGCGATTAACTTAAGTCAAACATTGAGTGATTGTTTTGCAGCTGGGGTGGAACATCAACTTCAACTGGAAACCGAACTCGAACTCCAGCTCGAACTTCGATGCTGACATAGCCAGTGGACAGTCTGCGGCTGATTAAGGCAGCGCTGCATTTGTTATCATAGACACAGAGATGACGACTCTGACGATGCTGGCGATGCTGGCGACGACGAGAAGCAGCTCCGGATGGCAGTTGGTGCCCACAGGCAGTCCGGTTGCAATGTGGTTATCAAAGTGTCTGCGAATGAGGCACGCAAAACGCGTCAACATCCAACGACGACACGATGACAACAGCAGCAGCAGGGAGTTGGAGATGGAGATGGAGATGGAGATGGTAAAAGGAGCAGTGACAGGATTTCCGCGGCATCCGAACGGATAAAAATAAATTCAGAAATTGCTACCGTTTCTGCTCGACTCACACCCGGCAAAAGAAAATCAGCAGCAGGAGCAGCAAACAGAGGGAGAAAACACCAAGGACAACTGCCAACTGGCAACTGGCAACTTTTGCTCAAGTGTCGCCAATGATTGTTCCTTCTCCACATCCATTCCAGTATTTTACCTCGTTCTACGCTGTTTTTAGCGTTTTCTTCGTCAATGCGTTGCTTTAAGTCGTCAGGCGTACTATATATATGTAGATGTATACCCAACTAAATCCCAACTCGTTTGCGATTCGATTTGCGTCGCTTTAACTTTTTCCCGTCAATTGAGCTTTGCATTCTATTTTTAAAACCAGCAACGAAAGCAGGCGAATTGCGAAAATGTCATTCACAAAGCACAAATATTTCACAAATACTACAAGTTGATCCCAGGCATAATTTTGACTGTGGCCATCCATCAACGCTTTCGCTATGCGAAAATTAACACCAATTAGTTCTGCCATACAAAATGTATGTCAATCAGACAGAGCTGGTCCACTCAGAGTGCGGGGGCGGCGATGGGGCAGAAAAGGGGAGAAAAGCCCCAAAGCAAATGGAATATTTTGTCAGGCAGCTAGTCAAGTTTTTGCAGCTGGCTGTAATTATGGCAAGCCAGTAAAACAATGCAGCTTGGAGTGGAAGCCTTATGCCCGAACTCTCTGCAAGATACACACACTAAGTTTACCAAAGAGCTATTCCTTATCCCACTCCCTACTCCTATCCCATCCCCATCCTTATCCCTATCCCTATCCCTATCCTTATATTTATCCTTATACTGCTTCCTGCCCGGTTTCTCTCTTGCAGCCTCTCCCCCAGTAAGTGTAGCTATGTCTCATTGCGCTAATGATAAATGGACATTGGGATATTGTCGATGCGATAATGAGAGGGCGCGTGCTTCTCTGTGTGTGTGTGTGCAAGATGTGCTACAGTATAACAGTATATGTGTGTGTGTGTGTGTGTGGGAGTTGAGTCTTTACATTAATCATAGCATACTTATGAGCGTCAAGTGTAATTGAAAGACATTAGAAAACTTGTTTTAATGGCGCCAAGTTTGTGTTATGGATTTATAAACATTGCTTACGCTTTTTCGCATTCGCCAACGCATTCATTATTGATTGTCAAACTTACACTTGCTGCTCATTACGTTCCTTCATTAAAACCTTATAAAGTATGCATGATTCTAATGAAATTAATTCAAGATGCAAGATATTATTACTATCATACTAAGAAATGCTCGACTGTTCGTCAAATGTTGTTATTTTAATGCCTACATCGCACACTTTATGCAAAAAAAATAAATGTTAGAAATAATATAGTTTATAAATACTATTTTGATTAAAAATTCGAATAAACATGTATATAAAACATCAGAAATATGCGTGTATAGATAAACGATTCGGATCCAGACTCTATTCAATTTTTAACAGACGCGTACTTAGAGGAAAGCCCATAAGAAAAAGGCTCATCATTTAGTTGTCTGTTCGTAAATATTTACTAATAACTATACTTAGTCTTTATATTCAGTTGTTTGACGAACCTTTCCTTAAACTTTAATTCAATTTCTAGATAATATGATTACAATTGAATGACAGCTTCTAAGCACTAATAAAAATGTAAAAAATAAAATGGTCTTCCATTGGTTACTCAACTACATCAATATTAAGTGAAGAGACCTCTTTTGAGACATATCCAATAAAACATTTAGTGAGTAAAATCTTAATAATGTTGAGATTACGATAACCTGGACCTCTGTCAACTAGATTGGTCTTATTTTGGTTTTGCAATCCCTTATCGAGCACACCACGTGGAGCTCATTAGCATTGACGCAGTGTGTGTCAATAGACATCCACAACAGACACACACTAAATTGAGAAATCAGAGACTTTTATTAGTTTCGGTTTTTAGGCCTTGGTTTTGATCAAAAGGTTTTCTGTCTCACTCTTAAATCGACTCCATCCGCTAAATTAAAATAAAAACCACAATTTCCATTACATTTTATTTTACTTCCACGTTAACGCGACACATTCGACTCGTTGTCGCTGTCGAATGCGGGGCTAGAGGTGGAGGGAACGGGGTAACGTGGCAATGCGGCTTTTGTGGCCTGAGCCTTTGATTGATAGAAACAAGTTGCACAAATTGCGTTACTTTTGCGCACACATTCAATATTTACAGCATTCTTTGTGGCAGCGTTGGCGGCTCTTTAAAAATAGCGAAAGTTCAGGGTTCAGTGCATACTTTTGTGGTGCTTTAAAATCTACTCGGTATCAATGTTTGGCGGTGTCGGAGGAGAACAGAAGAGAGGCAACAATAGGAAAAAAAAAAGTTAAGAAAATTGCAAAATACGGGCGCGCACACAGTTAATAAAAGTTTATGCGTAGAATCAGCAATAAAGCTGCCCTCTCAACTTTAGATATAATTAAATTTCCCCAACAATGTGCTTGCTGCTGCTTCCCTCTAAACGCATACATACATACACATATTTATATAGATATATAGCCAAGTAAATATATAAGTTACTATATTTACGTTAGTATATTTTATATTCCTTTGCAGATATAATTTGCCAAAGCTTGTGCTACGTTTATTCCTGCTTTTCATATTCATTTTTTCTTTTCTGTTTTTTTTTTTTTTTGCATTTTTTTGCTCTGTTTTGCATAAAGTACAAAGGGCAGAAGAGGAACCGGCAGCAAACTGTGAACAAGGCTAATATCTTTTTAAATCATAACCTGACTTTATACGTACGGAAGGAGACCGCCACAGTAACACAGTAACAAGTAACAAACACACACACACACACACACAAAGACAGGCGGCACAAGCATAACAGGTACCCCCTGAGGGCGTTGAAAGAGCATCATCGCTCCCTTTTGCATAAAGTCCAAAGTTACAGTTCCGTTGGCGTTTGAATAATTGTTTGACATTTTGAATAATTTAATTCAGCGACTGTTTTTAAGTGTTGTTCGAGTGAAAATGAAATTGAAAACCAGATTTTTGCCAAGCATCCTCCTCTCGCGCTCGCGCTCGCGCTCGAGTTCAAGATTATGGCTTTGGGAATTTGGTGACGCCGTCGAGCTTTTTATTTGCCCAACAAAAGCGACAACAGACAAAACGCCCCCACGAGAAGGGCGGCCTGCCGGTTTGTGGGGCGGCAACGGAGGCCAGCAAAACTGCTCACTAATCGAGCAATTAAACACGTCTCGCATTTGGGCCTGCCTGACGACCAAAAAGCGAATAGTCTGAACAACTGGCGACCGACGAACAGGTTGCAGCAATTTACAGGGCTAGACCACACACACACACACACACACACACACACACACACTCGCCAGATTAATAATTTACTGGCCAAAGCTAATTGGAATCGGTGTTAATAAAACTGACATAAAACCGATGAAATCGATTAAATATTCAACAAATGTCCAACTGCATTGCAACTCAACTACATACAGTTACTATATGTATATAGAGATTTGGCCCTGTTTATTGCATCATTTTAAATGCAAACACAAAATAAACGAACACATTTCGAACAGTAGCAATAGTCGAGCAATTACGCTTTAGACGCTTTTGCCACTCATTTAATATGTGCCGTTGTTGGCCAATGTTCGCAGCTGTCTTGCGAGTGTGTGGCTATTTTTTCGCCACCTGCAACTTCAAAGCGACGCACACAAAAAAATACAAGAAACTAAAACAGTTTAAGTGGCACTTTTATGGCATTGCCAAGAGGCCGTCGCTGCCGCAGTCGCAGTCGCTGTCGCAACGTTAACGCCAACGTCGACGTCGACGCCTTTGCCCTGATAATTGCCACACGGTAACGAAGAGGTTGGACTGAGCGCTTGGGAGACTAGAGAGAGAGACTGACTGCCCCTAAAGACATTTGCAGTGGCTTATGGCAGCATATTAATATAAGCAAAGCCAGGCAAAAGCAACTAAAGACTTGGACCCGACTCAAGTCCTTGGGCATGGGCCAATTAAAGGCCCAGTAGGAAATGGATAAAGTGCTTATTAATTCGGCGCTTTAATTTCTTCATTTGTTTTTCACCTGCAGAGCAAAAAGAGAAAAACAAAAGGCTCAGTCTAACAACATATTTAGCTCGTTGGCCATGCAAAGCCAATTGTGTGACTAAATGTGCTCCATTTCCATGACCATTGTTCCTCCCCCCCTCGTTCGCGCTTTCCCTTTTAGTTCAGAGTTCTCTCAACTAAAGCTTCCCCTTTTACAGTGTCGGTTCGGCGGCGTCTCCGTCTCCGTCTCCGTTTTCCCAACTGTCGCACATTTGACTAATGCACAACAAAAGTGGAGTGTTACAGGATATGCATAATACATCGGGTACACTTGTAAGTGAGACAATAATAGAAAAGAAAAAGCGCTCCAGCGCACACAGACAGAGACAGAGGCAAAGAGACGTTGCGACATGATGGCAGCAGGCTCAGTGCCAAGAAGAAAAAAAAAAAAAACACAACAGAGAAAAAAGCGAACTGGAAAGCAAGAAAAATGGCAAAGCAAAGCGTAGAGAGACAAAAAGTGACGGTAAAAGGATGACAATACAAACTGCCGCCACTTGCCTCGCACGCAGTCGCTAGGCCAACATATTTCTCGTTTTTCGCCTTTTCTATGTTTCTAGGATGAGTGCGGCTCGACGTCAGCGTCGACGTCGACGTCGACAGTATGCCAGGACTGCCAGATAGCAGCCACATCAGCAACGAGAGTAAAGTCAGCTTTAACACCTGACCTGGTCGCCCTACTGCTGATGATGCTGCTGCTGCTGCTGCTTGCCACTTATGCATGACTGTTATGCTCTGGCAAACTGGCAACACGCACACATCATTTTTTATCCAAATGCCGCCCAAAGCGTCCACTCTGCTTGACCCATATCCACAACGAGTTTGCTGCACACACACACACACACACACACACACACCTAATAAGCACATTGCACATTGACCTTAGTTGCAGCACTGGGCGATCGAGTGTGAAAGCGTGTGAAAGCTAATTAAAGTCGACACACATCGCGTATACGCAATTTATGTAAAATAAAGCAAATTTGCACTGTATGTTAATTTGAATCTATATTAATGTTGAGCACTTTTCAAGCACAACTGTACATAATGTGCGTCTCTCATTTGCATAATAGCATAATACTCAAAATGTAAAAAACACACAATAACAATATGCAAAAGTTGTTGCACTTAATTTACACTCTCATTTCATAAATTTTTATTATTTTGGTAAACCTCTTAAATTTCAGTTTGCACTGTTCCCCTTAAAAATATCAATAGAGGGTATATTATATTGACCTCTGAACCTATAAAGTATATATATTCTTCATCAGCTTAATACAAAAATGTGATTTAGCCATTAACGTGTGTCGGTTCACAGAAAAATCTTGTAATCGAGCGTTGTCGACTAAAACGTTCTTACTAGTTTTTTTCCGGGTCTTGTACATAGTAAATAACAATAACTAACCGATGACATTATCGTAATTGTAATAAAATCAAATGCATAGTAGATAGGCATGCATAGTATAGTAGATAGGCATGCATTGATAAGCTTGGTCAATTGGAATTTAGTAAGCAGCGTAAGTTATGACGAGGCTTAAATTCATTAACTTTCTTGCAATTGTAAAATCTAATTTTCATTTAGATGAACGGCTTTAGAATTTCCTCTTATTTTGTTCTCCATCCTCATAATTTTTTTTGCACATAAAGTTAAATTTTATTATAATTTCCAATTGAAGTCAATTAAAGGCGCATAGATATGCGAGTGTTCAAAAGAAGAAGAACGAAGCAAATAAAATAAATGTCTGCATTTGCTCTTCGTCCAATTTTATACTATGTATGATCTTATAAGCATTTTAATAAGTATTGAAATTAATTAAAAACGCACCTATCTTAATATTTAACCAACTCTATATTTTATCTCATTTGATATTCACTTAATTATACCCTCTTTTTCACAGATTTAAGCGAGGGTATACTGCAATTCAAGTTATCAATCCGACATAGTTGCTAAACATCAGAATGCTAAAATACCAAAAGGCTGAATAACTTTGTGAATGATTAAAATGGTATATTAACATTTTCATAAACAACTTCAGGTTGACAAATTTCTGTCTTGTTATAACAATTAAAACATTAAGATCAATATGAGCATGAATGCATGATAATATAATCCATAGCACTCAACATAGTTCTTGAACTTGTGAAACTATCAACTCGTGGCTAAAGTTAATTCCTGATTACTTGACAATTCTTCAATAGTTTGCGTAGTTTGTGACTACAGGGTACGATTGTATATTAAGCAACATTAATCTTTGTTCTTCAGTTATTTTTTTTTACTTGTACAAAAATAGATAAGCTTTAATAAATTCAAGTGTTAAGTGGTTTGATAAAGATATTTTTCGATTTGATTTAAGAACTAAGCATGGGGAAGCTCGTATTGATAAGGCAATAAATCACAGTTTTTGTGGTTAGTCGACTTAAAGACATTGGATCGAGCAGAACGTCAAATCAGCAAATTTTATTTTTTGCAATGAACGTAACCTGGGACAGTGTTAACAAGATCTGGAGTGGCCCTGTGCGCTCATCTATGTACAAAGATGACGCTTCAGTGGGTAGAATTATATTCAATACAATGCGAAATTATCCCAAAAAAGTGATCCAGGTGAGAAATCAAAAAGTCCTTTGTATAAATTCGGCAAATAAATACGAGGAAAATAACAATCCAACAGATATCAGACACCGATGGCATTGTCGTTACCAATGAGGAAGCCATCACCTGGGCCATTCGCATTGCCCAGCACCTGAAGCAACGTGGCCTGGATCACAGGAGTGTCATTGGTGTGGTGGGCAGAAACACAACCTATGTGATGCCCATGGGTGTCGCCTGCCTCTTGAATGGCACACCATTCCACGGCATTAATCCCATTTTCGATGAAGGTAAGCTGCACTATCAGCTGACGTTGACTTTGAACCCCACAGCCGACTAAACGATTGCATTTTCTTTATCGGGCAGAAACGCTCAAGTACATGTATGGCATAACGAAACCATCGTTGATATTCTGTGATGCTCAGTTCTATGATAAAGTGAAGGCAGCCACCCTAGCCTGGGCCCCAGAAATAATACTGCTGTCGGGCTACGTTGAAGATGTGCTGACCATCGAGAGTCTGCTGACCAAAACAGCAACCGAAAACTTTTATCAGTAAGTGCCACTCAACACTGAAGTATATATATATTTATTTTATATATAATACTTTAATCTCGATTTAGACCGGAACCACTTAGAGACGGCAGCGATCAGACCATTGCCATTCTCTGCTCCTCAGGCACAACTGGACCCCCCAAGGCTGTTTGTGTTTCCAACAATGTGCTCGTTCAGGACACTATGTAAGTTCTGGGTAATGACTTTTAATTAATATTCTTGACTTATGCAATATGCTTTGCAGGCTGGTGAATGCCGAAACGATATTCTTCATAACGAGTGGTTTGGATTGGATTAGTGGCCTGTGGGCCTTCCTGTTCAGCACCTTCTTTGGCAGCACTCGCATCATCACAGATCAACCCTTTTCGCCCGAATACTTTGTGAAATTGGTGCGTAAATATAAGGTGAATTATGCCACATTGGCACCTGTGCATTTGGCTGCAATTGCCGCCTGCAAAGAAGCCACGCCCTTCGCTCTAGCGTCCATGCGGGATCTGAACTATGGCGGCGGCATTCTGCCACAGTCGGTACTAAAACGCATTCAGGAATTATTCAAGGATGCCACTTATAATTCGGCTTATGCCATGTCCGAAGTTGGCATAGTTACAATGAGTTTTGGCATCAAGAATGCTGCAACGGCTGGCCGCCCTAATCCGGGCATTAAGATACGCATTGTCGATGAAACGGGCAAGAGATTAAGCCATAATGAGGTGGGTGAGATCTATGTGCATACGGGCAAAACTTGGAATGGCTACTATGGCAATCCAGTTGCCACACAACAAATGCAAGACTTCGAGGGCTGGATTCACACCGGAGATTTGGGCTACTTTGACGAGGACAACTATCTGTATATTGTGGATCGCAAGAAGGAGACCCTCAAATACATGGGCATACATTATTGGCCCACAGAAATCGAGAATGCCGTCCTGGAGTTGCCTCAGGTCAAGGCCTGCTGTGTCATTGGTGTGCCCGATGACCTCATTGGCGATGCAGCTGGCGCCCTGGTTCTCCTGAATCCCGATTGTCATATTACCGAAAAGGAAATCATTGACTATGTGGTCAAGCGTCTTCCCGTCGAAACAAAGCATCTGCATGCTGGCGTTCGGTTCGTGGACAGACTGCCGTTTAATGCCAATGGCAAGTTTATGCGGAAACAAGGACTCGAGATGTTCCTTGCCAAATAATTTGTCTTAGCGATTGAGTGAAACAATCGAGGCGTACCTCTAATATATAGAATTATTTTTTAGAATTGTTGTGGCTTTCATTTCCAGAATTCATGGTCATTCAAAAGATTACATTTTTACATCGAAAGAGATGTAAGAAGTTTCATAGACCTGTTAAACATTTATATTTTAGGCATTCAAGTGATCAGAAATAAATTCAATTTTATTCTACATAAAAAACAAATTTGATGTTTGATTTTCAATGCATACAATTTTTACTGTATTTCTTTTAATTGTATTTCAATTTACTATTTCAGCAACCATTTTTCGTTGACCTCACAGACTGTTTGCCTGTTGCCCGTCAGCGATTAACCATTTGCTACAAATTGACCATAAACTGCGCTGAATGCACACAAAGCACTCGAATGTAAATGTTATTGTGCATTTATGCAAATATCTTATGTTTCCGATCACATTGTAGAGCGTGTAAAGGGCGCGTAATTCGATCATAGTACATACACATGCTAACAAATAAAATAAGTTGAAGAAATGCTTAGGTTTTGTAACAAAGCGCAGCCTTTTGCAGGCGACACAACACAAATCCTTTTGCTAAACATGGCATAAGAGTGAAGTAACATAGAAAGAGAGAGAGAGTTCAAATACAAGCTCAATCCCTTTATGTGCAGTTGAGGCTTTTCAGGCCTAAAGCCCGACACAAGTACGACGCAAATGTGTCTTAAAAAGAAGCAATGCAAAAGGTTTACCAAAGTTATGGGCTAGCTATCTCTGCTGTTGCCCCCTCCCCTCCACGCGTTACATTCCTTTACTTCTCTGCCTCAGCTCACATGGTTGTTACCTTTGCTGAGAGCGACGGCGGCGTTGTCGGCTCACTTGTCAGGCAGCGAGGGAAAAATGCAAATATTTGTAAAATATATGCGTGTAAAAATTGTTGTGCTCCATTATCCTTTTAACTGGATATGGGCGAGCACATGCGGGACCTGAGCCAAGGCAAATACCAAATACCAGGAGCCATCAGCTAAGCAGCGCTGCCAGATAACCGAGCAGCAGCGTCCCATGCCAAGGGACAAGCAAGTCAACTCTTGAAGGGTTTAACACTCCCTTCCCTCTGTCTCTCTCTCTCCCTCTCTCTCTCTTTCGCTCTCGCACGAACTGAGGCATGTCGAAGTGTGTGCGATTTGCTCAGCAGGAACCAGGACAACCAAGACAGGTGCCCGTCTATCTAAGTAAGTGGGTTGTCAAAGCAAACAGCAACAACAACAGCAACAGCAAATAATAATAAAGTAAAAAACGAAAGGCAGCCAAGTGCCGCGTAACGAGGCAGCAACACCAACGGAGCCCGCAACATGACACTTTAAACGTTTTACTGTCCTCCAAAACGGTGGGGCAGGTCAAGAACTGCAGGATTTGCCACTGATTGCCGATATGCGAGCGTCCCTATGTCAGATGGAGTGTGGATAGCGGATAGAGCGGGGCCAACGCCATTAAATTACTCACGCACTTGTAATCAATTGAAGTTATTGCATAATTTCGACATTGATAGAGTACGAAAGTCATTTCGATGTGATTTAATATACACACGCACACGCACCGAGTTCTACACACACAGATACAGCTACATCTACAAATACAGATATATAGGGAGAGACAGTTATACGCCTCGTCGCATAATGTGTCACATTTCATTTGTTTCGCTCTGCTGGCTTCGCAGTCAACGACAATGCCAACTGCGACAGCGATAACAACAACAACAACAACAACAACAACAGCAGCGGCAGCAGCAACAAGAAGCAGAGGCTGTGCATATGAATGCCACAGCATTTCCATAGAGCTCTCGACATCAGCATCTGTATTGCCTTCTCTCTCTCTCTCTATTCGCGTCTGTGTCGCCTACAAATAAATGCACGTTGTACTAGAAACACAGATACACACATTCGTATGTATTTGTATGCCATTTCATATATGGTCTCTGCTTACAGCATCAATGCTTGTAATATGTCTACACACACACACACACACACACACTCAGACACACTCGCTGTGTATATCTCTTCTTCTTGGTTCTATTGGTTTGTCCCTCTGTCTGACAGTAGTCAATCAGATCCTGCGATTGCCAGTCGTCATCATACTCGACATCGACATCGCGAATGATTTATGAGTTGCTGCTTGTTCTTCTTCTTCAGTTCTGCTCGGCTCATTGTTGTTATTGCTGCTTTGCTGTTATTTTTTGTTGTCATATACGTTGTTCCTGTGCCGTGCATCATTTTTGCCAGCTGGAGATTGCCAGTTGTCAGTTGCCCGATGCTGTTTGTCGTTTGGCCTCAGATGTCGCTTAAAGAAATTGAACTGTCACACCCCCTTGGCATGTAATCGGTTAATTCCTCCAAACTGTCAAGTTATTCCCAAAAATATGGAACAGAAATTGAAATGCTCGTTGCCATTGACAGACAATAGTTTTTAATAAAACATCAAATATGATATTGGTTCGAATAAGCAAAAATACATGCACATACATGAGGATTATGATTGCAGTAAATATTTATAATCAAATGTTTTTTTCTATTTGCATTGAGTTTTTAGTCAAATGCATAGAGTTAACAATAATTTATATAACTTATTCCTACTTTATTTAACGTAAAAGCAAAGCTCTACTTGTGGGCAGTTTTTGTTCCTAAGCTTTTTTTTGTTCTCTCAGTCAAATCTTGCTCTTGCTTGCACAAAGACAGTTGAGAAAAGTCAGCTTACAAGCATTCTCAGAAGCTCTTTGACAAGCTCTGTAATGCAGCGCTATCAACAACGCATTTATTTCAGCATTAACAACACTTGGAATGAGCAAAATTTACGTATATTGATATTTTTAAAGATGTATTTAAAAACCACAAGAGTTATTGCGTTATATCAGCGCTTGATCTAATCGCATTTTATGCACACTTTCTGTGGGCTGCCGTATCAATGTTTCCCCATGTAATTGCTGCCACGTACAGACCTTTATGTTGACCCCAAAGTGGCACAGCATCCTTCTACTTCTCCTTCGCGACTCCACTCCTAACTATCCCCTGCCGAGCACACACAGACGAAATGTGGAGGACGCGTGCAATGGGCATATTAGCCATTCATTGAGCGCGTTTATAGCGCGCTTTTGTGCGTCTCCATCATATGGACACACACGCACACAGACACAGACAGACACACGCTCTTTGCTGAGAAAGAACCTTTTGCATTCAAAGCGCAAAAGGTCCTTTTGGCGGATTTACTGATTGATGGCTATTAATTTATTTGTTGAGTGGTCCACTCCCAACTCCAACAGACTTGACAGAGTGGCCACGGAACGAACACTGCAGCGTTAGCTGGCCTGGCTGGCAGTCTGGCAACAGCTTCACAAAATAGTCGAATTAATAAAGATTTAGACATTGTTCGCGCCATTCATTGTTGTGGCAGCCACCAGGCTTCAGCCTTCGACATCGCCAACGCCATTGCCGGGAAGCCATAATGCGCTTCCTTGGCAAAGCCATTGAATTCGCTGCTCACAAAGAAACACAGCAGACAAATTCATTGATAGAGCCATGTCCTCTTCTTCCTCAATACATATATACACACATATATATATAGTATATATATTGTAGAGACTATATTGCATTGATGTGCTACTAATCGATAAGGTGACAGGCCCTCTATAGTTCAATTTGTTGTAGGGCATCAACTGCTTTTGATTTACACGTTGAGCAGCAATTGTTTCCATTGTACATTGACAAAGAATGCATAATATTTTATGAAATATATTTGCCATTCAATTGCTTTATACCTTTATTAGCTGAAGCTGTAGCTATAGCCAACATTATCGCATCTATTTCGAGCTGCCTCCGAGCCATTGACCTTTGTCAAGCTGAACTCAACTTTTAAAACTTTGAAATTAGTTTCGAAGCGAGGAAAAAAGCAAAAGAACTTAACTCGAAATAAGTACAACTTGGTTGAGCTGCTTTGAAAAGTTCACAAGAGACAAGAACTTGATAAATTAGCTAATTCTTTAACACCAGCAAAGAAGCCAGCTAATTTCATTATTATTAATAGCTTAAATAATAATTGTTTGCTGCGGCAAGTTCAGCTGAATGAATGAATAAAGCCTTGAACTACTTTGAGCTGTATCCGCAAGCTGCGCCTTAAAGGTCAATTCATTCAAAGAGAGAGTTTTACACTAATTACCGCTTGGCATGTGACTTATGACATTCAAAATCTTTCGTGATGGCAGCACGCAAATGTAGGCGCGGCCACGCCCCCCTCCAAAGGAAATGTTTGCTTTCAAAATGTAGATTGGAAAAATTGCCTTGAAGGCAATTTTAAAACACAGCGCTTGAAATCATTTAAGCTGGATATCAAAAAGCATTCATAAGGAGTGGAGAGTATGAGAAGCGTTCACATGAAAAATTACCGAAAGCCATAAATATTTGAATTGATTAAAGAAATCAATTTAATATGGGCGTTATAAAAGCAGATAGACAGTGACAACAACAACAATAACACCCACATCAGCTGCAACAACAACAACAACAACAACAACTGGCAGCAGTTGGAGGAAACATCGTGACTTACTTTTAGGCGTGTTTCTGTGTGGGCTCTGGCGTCTAAGTGTGTGTGTGAGTGTGAGTGTGTCTGAGTGAGTATATATTATATGTATGTATTTGTATGAGCGAGTGTCTATCTGTGTTCGGCCATAGATAATCAAATTTGGCACTAATTCACAGCAGACACGCAAAGCATAAATAAACTTGCCAAAGTCTTTTTACTCTTTTTTTTTCGCCCTGCTGTCGATTTTTTCAAAACGAATTTGCAACCGCAGCGTGCTAAACTAAACCAAAATACTTATTCAAGCATTCAACCTGCAGCACATAACCGAAGACGCAATACTCTCAAGACTCAAAACAAACTATCTAGAATCAGATTCGCGTGCAGCTGTCCTCCACAGGAGTTCATGGAGGGCAGATAGATAAACACCTGTGACGTACGATTATCGTGCTTCATTAAAATATTTAATAGTTTACGTATTTGCATTCGTTTATCTGCGGCATAATTAAGAAGGCTATTTATAAGGTTCAATTAATCGCCCGATTGCCTCCAGTAGGGGCATTACTACTCATGCCAATAGATAGATTATTATTAACCATGTGAGTTTCATTGTTAAATACTATGTGTGCACAAATAAAGATTGTGCACCATTGAAGGCCTTGATGGATTTGCAACTTTTATCTACTATTCTATTTTTTTTTATAGCTTGACGTAATCAAAGCTGTCAATGGGCCTTAACTGATAAAGAGGCAACACACTTAGATATGAACACCCGGTGAACTTTAATAGTAATTAGCCTAAATTATACTCAGCGATACCCTGTATGTGTTGATAAAATAATTAATTGAATTGAATACGGTCAGTTTTTGATTAATAAAGTTCTATTATTAAATTGACACCACTTAGACTTAATTACTATACTTTGTATACGCTCTATAAACGGCATTTACAGGGTATAGAATGCAGTCACCATGCTCTGTTCCACTCAGAACAAAATGGCAAACCCACGACGATAACGACGACAGCTGCTCTTCTGGTTACCCTCAACTGGTCGTGCCCAAAAACAAATTGAAAATGGGGAACAATGCATATAAAGCAAAAAAAAAGGAAAAACCTGAAAAAAGAATGGAAAATACTATTATTGTTGTTGCTTGGTGGTGGGCTGTGGCATTTTTGAGGCTATGGCTCATTTAAAAGTGCATACAAATTTGCATGTCAGAGCAGGGCTCACATGGCGTATGAGTAACATACTCCAAATAGCTCAAACAACAACGAACACAGCACGAACAGCAGGCCAGGCACAACACAACACCACGCCACACCACAGCACACAACACAACACAACCAACACACAGAACTGCAGAATTATGCGCAAAATCCAAAAGCATAACAATAATTTGCTGCAAGCGAAACAAAACATAAAATAACAACTGCACTGCAATGGGATAACTGGAAAGCGAGTCCGTTGCCCCGTTGTTCAGTTGTCCTCTTGTCCTCTTGTCCTGTTGCCCCTTTATGTGAGGGTGTCTCGTGCCGTCCAAAAGACCATGAACAGCTCCCATATTGTCGCCTTTCCGCCCCAGTTTGTCGGGCCTGTCATTTTGGTTTATTGACTTTAGCAAATAGTTGGCAGCACAGGTAATAACATCAATGCAGTTGCCATTTTTTGCCCCTTTGCCACCGCAAAATGTAGTTGGCCTTTTTTTATCCTTCTTCTTCATTTGCCGACCGCCCCCATGGCTGTGCGTTGAGGACTTATTTATAAGCACCCAGCCCATAACGTTGGGCGACCAGTTGAGGCAGATGGGCATTGCATTTTATTAGCAACTATTACACGTCCTCAGAGGAGGACCGCAGGCTGAAGTATCCGAGCACCGCATCGAAGCCCCCAGTGGCCGACCATAAAGCCAAGAATTATTATAATGTGATTATTATTATGATTATGCGATCGTTATCGTAAATAATTTTCAATGCGCCGCGTGTGCTTAGACTTAGACATCGAAATACGAGAGGGAACACAGAACAGAACAAAAAAATACAACAAAACCTCATCGACCTCCTTGCTGCTGCTTATGGTAATTTCTCGACTCTGGTCGCGTTGAGCAACTGCAGCTGAAGCTTTTGCCGCAATCCCTGCAAAATTGTCGTCGTTCCGTTGATGACAAAAACATGGAAAATGAAACTATTGGCCAGCAAAATTATCACATACTAAGTCAGCTTGTTAGCAGAACCAAAATGTATGCAACAGTTCATAAACCATCAACGTTGTGGCCTAAGGTGAGAGAGGGCGAGCGGCGAAGCCCCCCTCTCTAAGAGTAGTAGCTGAAACTCATCATATTTTCCTTCGACCGGGACACAAAGCAAAATGAAAACGTCGCAAATGTCGAAAGAAAGGAAACTATGCAAATGCAAATTAGATGAACATAAAAATGAGTATGAAGGCAAAAGCAATGCGATCCGCAAAGTCCGCAAGAAAAAAAAAGCTTCTTTGTCGTGTTGGAGATGGCAAGAAGGTGGAAGACATAAATATAAATGAACAGAAGTGCGAGTAAGAGAGTAAATTGAAGATTGGATGAGATTAGCGTAGATCAAGAAATTCAACAAAGAAAAAGACGCTAGATGAATGCATCAAATTAATAGACAGAGACTTGTGAGACAGCAAAACCAACAAATAAAATGACTGAAGTAAATGGCATTACTTATTATTGCGATTCTAATTTTATAGCTCACAAGTATATGTATGCGAGAAAAGGATGTACAACATTTTGAGGAATATGAAATGAGCTTAAATTGTTTTTGACAAAATTATTGTGAAAATACACACAACATGCACATTTTGAGTCATATGAAATTAGCTTAAGTAATAAGTTATCATACATCCATATCTATATATATGTATGTATCTACTGTCAATTTCTAGCAGTTCAAGATTTTCCTCCAGCTTAAATCACATTTCTTCATTGAACAAACACTCCTAATATGTGTCAACTACTTCTGCAACATATATTTATAAATAATTAGTTAGTAACTAGAGTGGTTCATAATATTAAACCGGCTGCGTCTGTCGTAATCTGGCATAAAAGATTACTTTTATTCTATTTATTTTTTCTCTAACTAGCATTGAACATATTAAAACTTTGTGCTTTGTAACTCGTCTCACACACACATAGCTACAAGGTCTTCTTCTTACACTTACATAACTGTCGACATTAGCCCAGTTCGGTGAGGGCGTAAACTATACGAAGGAAGAGGGAACATGGCAGCGTCAACTAATCGCCTAATGGTCACTTTGCAGATAATTACCAAGGCTTATTGTTGCTTGTAGGATTAGGAAGCGCGGCGAAAAGGAAAAAAATAGAAACAGAAATGGCGAAGGGACGCCGATAGAGGCAGGCGTATGTCCTTGCGTTCAGCAACAAGCTGCTGATGGACGCTTCTTTTGCACATATCAAAAGGGTCATATCTGAGCAAAGAAGAAAGCCAACAGCAACAGCGACACATAAAGACGACCAGCTGAATAGGAATGTTATCAGCGGTTTTGGACTCGGTTGCCATGTATATAATCGTACAGCTGACGTTCAACGTCTGAATCCAATTAGGTCACATTAAGATTTGCCTGGTTTAATTAACTAATATTGGCTGCACTCCATGGAAAAACATCAGATTTCTCAGCTATCAAAACTAGATCGAATAGAATTACTTTAGCTCGAATTTAAGCATTTAGTATCAAAGATATTTCACCCAAAAATACACAAAAATAAAAGTGAATTGGCAACAAAACGCTCGACAAAACACTTTTTGGTACTTTGAACTGTAGGTACAGGTTTGTGGGATTTGAGTATTGGCTTTCTTGTTGCCGCGCGGGCAGCGGCATGTTTGTTGGCTAAAACGCGTACAACAACAACAGCAACAACACACAAAACAGCAGAAGCACAAAAGCACGCCGAAAAACGCCAAGCACAACGAACGAACTACTCGAAAACAACTGTGCAAAGTGGACTTGAAAAAGTTCGAGCACTTGAGCGGCAGCATGTGTAATAAAGGTTATTTATGTATATTTTATCGCTGCTCCTGCCTTCCCTTCCCCCTCCCCCCTCACTGTGCAGAAGCAACTTGAAATTGGCCAGGCAAAGTGTAACTTTTTGAGTAGTTCTAGCCGACGGCTAAGATTTATTTTGGCAGCTCCCAAGCAGCAATTAGATGAATGAAAAGTTACCCATATAAATGCTAATGCGCGCACGCCACAAAGTATGCAATGCAAATAACAAGAATGCCAGCACCCCCAAAAAACTAAATTGCATTTCTCATTTGACCAAAGGCCGAAAACTCATTACAAGCCAAGTCACAAAAACTACCACTGAATTAAAATGCAAAAGGTGATAGAAATTAAGCGGTTGCTGCTGCTGCTGCTGCCGCTGATGCTGTCAAAGTCAGAGAGTGTTCGTAAAAGTGTCGCAACGGAAGTAATAAGTGATAAAACGGATGACAAAGTAACATTCAGAGTTGAAGTACGCCCACTTGAAAACCGGATACGGATGCCGATGCGGATGCCGTTGCCGTTGCTGATGCAGAGACTGAACTATTGCCAAGCTAATCGTGACGTGATGTGACGTGACGAGCCAAAAAGTTCGGCTCTCTTCTCTTCTCTTCTCTACTGTGCTGTGGTATGGCGGCAACATGCCAATTGACATGCAGCTATCGACCTTTATTAAAAAGTTTTCTCTCCCTTCTCAATTTGATGCCCTTTTCTTTTCTATTTTTTTTTTTTTTTTTGTTTTGATTGTTTGTTAGCCCTTGGCTCGCAAAAGAAGCCGCGCCGAAGACGCAATATATGAACGCGCCATGGCGTCCCTCGAAACCTTTAGCACCCGAAGGGCCAGCAACTGGCAAACTGTGGCATCCAATACCAAAATGTTTGTTTGCGGCAGCAGCAGCCGTCGTCCTGCTTCGTCCTAGTCTCAATGTAAGTGCTTCTCTTCGTAGCCAAACGATGACAAAAGCTTATTGACAGATTATTCAACCGTTGGCACATATTGCCGCCATAGTTTGCTGCCATGCAGCAGCGGCAACAACAGCAACACCAACAAAGCTACAAATCAACAGCAAAGTCGAACAAATCGACAAGCGTTTCAAGCAAATAATTAAAAAAGTTGCCAATATTAAAACGGAGCGACGAAACGTTGCCAAATGTTGTTCTCGGACAGCAAAGGACATGACAATGCTGCCGAATATCCTACAATTATTTGAAAATTGTATTGAGAACAGTAAAACAAATATTGTTTCCAAATTGCAACAGAAAAGTTATAACTTAAAATTTTAGGAAACTGCTTTCATTGATCAACACTAATTTTCCATGTTTATGCCGTTTAATACTATTTTTATCTTATCGAAGGAACTGCATTAAATTTAACAACTTTACTGTACTCAAAAATGGCTACACAAAATCTCTTAATATGGTTTTTATAGCTGGAACGCGACTGCAGCTTAAGCTGCTCCCTTTTGCATTTTATAGCTTAACTAGGAACGTTTCACATAAACGTTTGCTCCAATTTTATAGGGTATAATCGCAGCGACTATATCGCACTTTTGTACTCGACGATATCAATTCATTGTTATTGTTATAGCTCTTGCGTTGGCTTCTGTTATAATCGGTCAATTGTTGCGGCCAGAAGCGTCAATCGTCTGCAAAATGCTAGGCAACACCATTGCTCTTTCTCCCCCACATCAGTTGCTTTTGATACTTTTCCTCCGGCTGTCTGTCAGAGTGCTTTTCCCCACATATATAAAGAAAATCAACGAAAACCCCAAAAACTGGTAACGCCCACGTTTTATTGCCTCTGTGCACTGTGCTCAAGCATTTACTTATTTTCCCTCAGCCAAATAAAAACATATGAGTACATACACATATACAATATAAAATGTAGGTATATTGAACAATATATAATATTTCGTGGCTTGAATGTTTGTTTTCACTTTTGATACCGATATATATCGTGGCATATTGCGCAATATGCTGGGGCAACTACAACAACAAACTCTGCATTCGTAGATGCAACGCGCTGCCCCAAAAGTTGCAGTGAGTGTGCGGCTCACCCATTGTGTGTTTGCACTTCTTCTGCAGTGGCTGCCAACAAACTAGATAGGGGCATTCAAGCCGTAGATTCAGCTTGTGATTGCACTGAGGCTAATGTCCAGGGGAGCAATACTATGTGGCATTGGCAAGCAGGTGGGTGGGGGGAGAGGTTGTGGGAAGTAGCAGGTCACACTGGCAGTTTTGCAACTGGCTTGATTCATGAGCCAAATCTAATAAGCATTAGGCACAGTGAACGAATGAGGAGAACATCACCAAAAAGCCATAGATCCAAAGGACTACCACAAAACGAGAGCACAACCAATGCAAACCAAAAAGCCGACGAGTGCAAGAGAAGACACAAAAAAAACCCAGAAAATAAAAGATGAACCTAACCAAAGCAGTTACTGAGAGTTGCTGAGCGTGCTGCCACTTCTGTTTCTGACCAGGCTCAAACCCAAACCCGAGTCCAGACCAGACCAAACCAAACCAAACCAAACCAAACCTAACCCAGACCAAGCAGCCAGTGAAAAACAAATCAAGTTGAAGTTTTCTCATTTCCATAACTAATGCAAAAATCCAATTTCTTATGCAAACATAAAATTTTCCACTCGCAATGCTCAGGCGACAAGCAGCAAGGGGTGTGTGTATGTGTGTGTGTGTGTGTGTGTGTGTGTGTGTGGTGTGTGTGTTGAGAGAACGAAGAAGAGAAGCGGAGATGGAGACATAAGGAGGGGTCGGCGTGCATGCATACTATAAAATTCAGGTCAAGCAAACCATAAAATCATTCATCATTTTCGTGTAAGTGTTGCTACACGTACACACACACACACACACACACAGCTCCTTGCCGAGCCTTCGTAATATCTATGTACGATTGTATGGGTGTGTGTGTGTGTGTGGTCTGAGTTAGGTCCTGTGGTGGCTTTAAAAACGGCCGACGTTCGCATTCTTGCAATAAAAATCAAGAAAGCAGCCAGCAAAATACTCAACACCAACAACAACAAACACACAGATATATATAAAACAAAATAAAAATAATAATAATAATAATGAAGCACACAAACCGAATGAAATGTCTGCATGCGTGAGAGCGAGACAGGTGACATTCCCTCGCCTAGACATGAGCCGCATTTGCATATTAAGTTCTACCAAAGGGCCCAAAATAAGGTCCTTGGCACGTTTGTCTGGGAGATAGGGCGCAACCCGAGCCGAGAGTGTGGGAAGATGCTCCCTCCCTGTCTCCCTGTCTCCCTCCCTCCCTCTCTTCGATGGAGGCATTTGCCGGCAAGGGATAAGTGTCAGAAGAATTTGACAATGCGCCGCTCAGCTTCGGTTATTGTTGTTGCTGCTTCTATTTATTTGTTGTTGTATATTCGGTTGCCCGTTTTTTATGCATCGAGAAATGTTTTGTGCGTGTGTTTGTTTTAATGGTCTCTCTTTGACAGGAGACAACAACGGGCGGGGGGGAACCGGCAACTGACAACTTGGTACTGCTTCTAGGCTGTATTTTTGTTTTTTTGAGGCTTCGTTGGTCTTTTTCGGTTTTAGCGGCATTGCCTGCGTGGGCAATTTAAGCATTGCTGACTCGGCCAACCAAACAAGCAATGCTGCCGCTGTATTTTTGTATTTCTGTATTTTGTTTTTTTTTATATGCCTTCCCACTTATCAGAATTTATTGTTGTCTACCTCAGCGCATAGATAAAAAGTTCAATTTGAATTCGCATTCTTTTCTCGGTTTGGGTTCCTCATCTGACCCAATCTTAATTGCCCAACAAAAGTCTCTGTCTCCGTCTACAGTGAGTTGAAATTTATTAGTAAATCAATTTTAATGTGATTCTCCCTGCAGAGCGATAAACAATGATTGTAATCCCCAAAAGTGGAAGGTAATATAATACAGCAGCAGTTCAATGAATATTTTAATTATCAAAATAGCAGTTGAATTCCGCGTTTAAAGTACTTCTATATAAATCAGCACTGCATACTTGTTGGGGTTGTAAAACCAATTTGAATAATTTCGATTTAGTGGAAATTGTTATTTTAGATTTTAGTAAATCTAAACTCAAAGAGAGTGCAACAAATTTATTCAGATTATGCCTGAAGGAGCAATAATTATATCATATTTTTAATTCAAACAATTTGTTATGAATTCAAATATCAACTGTATCGATTTAGCAATGAAATGTCGCCTTTAAGCTGACAACACTGTAAGCAACTTATTTATGAATATTTTTGCAAATATATTTACATTTTTAACAAGCTTTTCCAATTCAACAAATCATATTTACGATGATGGCGTGTTGTGTAAAGAATGTATTTGTGAAATTTAGCCAAGTGGTTTGGCTTCTTTGGCTTGCTTCTTGGCTAATTGCATGTATATTGCTTTGAACTATGAATATATACTAATAATATGCCATACCACATGGCCGCAATTCAATTATTTTATTAGAGAAAAGGCCTAGACGGCAATTGCTTTGATTGCTGTCGGTGCTAACCGCAAGGCTATCTCTCTCTCTTCATCTCGCTTCCACTTTTTCTCTTGTGGAGCAACCGCAACTATGACGAGGACGCAAAGCGAAGACTGATGGCAAAAATGCGTTAAATATGAAATGAAATGTTGGCCAGACGAGCGTTTTTGGGGGAGATGGAACAACTCTTCGCATCCCAGCCCAGCCCAGCCCAGCAGCTCAGCTATGCTGTGCTCTTGTTCTGGCTTTACTCTGTCGATCTCAAAAATTTAACCGCTGCGCTGATGATGGCAGCAATTAAACGGAAAATGCCTGGCCAGAAATTCTAGAGAATTTGTGGTACAAAAATTCAATTAATTTTGGGCGATGCTCGCGTCCTTCTACAGACAAAGGCATTAGGAGACCGAGAGCGAAAGCAAAGGCACAGAAAGGGAAATGTGAATGGAAGGGATGCGGCATTGTCATGTGTCTTGCTTGTGGTTGGAAAACTATAATAAATTATGCTACGACATCCGCATGTTTCGTCTCTTAGCTCTTGATTAGCATAGCAACAGCTTATCCTACGCTTCCCCCCCAAAAAACACAAAATAAACAAAATAAAAACCCCCAACAACAACAGCAACAAAAATGCTGCTGCGTAAAATTAAATAAATTGGTTTTCAGAGAAGTGAGCTCACATTACCTCCATTCCCCAGCAACAAGGGGGGGGGTTTGTATATATTTGAGCAAATTAGTTGCCTCTGTCTTTCTGTAGAAAAATCTCATCATACACGACGACGAAGGGTTGCAGCAGCAGTATTGGCATCGGAATGATGCTCAAAATTAAGTTATCAAGTTGTGTGGAAACTATAAATTAATTGCTTTATTGTGTAACACAATTAAATGAAGGCGTGCACTGAAGTTAGACTAGCTAGTTTATGCCGCGTTCCCTCACCGCGTGTGTGTGAGGTATAATGGAATGATCAAATTAATCGTAATAAAGACAGAAATGCCATCATTAGAAGCTGTAAGTCTTACGACTACAAAAGCTAATGTGTAAAAGCAATTGCAGCAGTTAAATTAATTTGAATTTTAATTGTATCGTTTAACTTACATACTATATATGGAATTTTAAATGGTCTTCAAACGACCAATTATGTAATATAATATCATTGATTGTAATCAGGCAAATAAATATTTAGTTACATTTGTCTGGCTTTTTTTGAAGCTTTCGAATCAATTCCTTTCCATGGAAATCATCGGGTATTTGTATCGTATTTCGTAACCGACAACACTTTCACCTACTTCAAAATCTAAGAAAACGCAATCGCTCCTGTTGCTCTCACCATTAATTGGGAAATACTTGGAAAATTGTTGCATCTCATTGCGGATATATTTCACACCAATACTCAAAAACTTCATGTAGTGTTTTTCAGGCCTCCAGCGTGTGGAGGCGAGCTAAGTAAATACTAATGCAAACTTGTCGCAAATTGGAACATTGCGCTGAGTGTTGGGGGAGTGTTTGCGATGGAGGATGAGGGCGAGGGACATGTGTGTGTGTGTGTGTTGTATGTTCTTAAACTGCAGCATACTTAGGCCATGCTGTAGTCAACCGCAGCAGCGTTGAGGCCACTCCACGCATATGCAAAATATTTAAGTGCAGCCGGCAAAGAGCAAAGCAAAGCAAAACGAGGCGAAGCAACTAGATTCAGCTGGGCTTCTCCCCCGCTCGACTCGACTTTGCTTTTCCCACAATCTGTGCATTTGCAGCACTCAAAAATGTTAACCGTCTTATTTTTGTGAGAATGCCAACAACGTTGCATCTCACACACACACACACGCAGCTCACACACATTTCGAGTGCTGCACAAACATTTGCACAGTCAAACGGCGCGAATAGCGACAACCTCGACAGCCTTTCCAGCCGTTCCTTTTCGTCTCCCCGAACTTCCTTCCGTGAAACGTTCACCCAAAATGTATGCAGCATACTCGGTATAATTATTGATGGAGTGCAGAGGCCTCCTCCACTCGGCAAACGATGAGCACGCCTCTCATCTCCCACAGCACACACCACACATCGCACTCATCGCCATCATCATGGCACAACACTTCACTTCATGCTAGTTAATGTTGTTAGCAGGTGCTCGAGACATTTGCATATGCTTGCGGTTCATTGCGAGTGCGAATCCATTAAAATTAAGTGAATACCTCTTCTCCTTGTCAGTCGCGATTCTTAAGTGCAATATTCCCGACCCCTTTTCGCTGTTTCCTACCCCCCCACCCACACCTACATATCCAGTTGTATCATTTGCTCATTAGACGCAGGCAATTTTCTAGTTTTTGCAATAAATTTCACAAGAAGTTTTGTGGAAAATAAAAATGAAGAAAACTGATTGTGCTAAAATTTAGCTAATTGGCTGGAAGATACTCTCTATACGAACTAAAGTCACCTTGAAATGCTGCCATAATTGAAAAAACTTTAAATAAATATCCATATTTTCATTTACTTATTTTCTACAGATAGTTTGTAAATAAAACATAATTACAAAATATTAATCTAGAACGAAACAACATTTTTTGTATTTGATTGAATTGCTGTCAATAATGTTGCACATTTAAAAATTCGAGATTAAAATTAGAAATAAACGAACTCTTAAATTTATATCTTAAGATAGTTCGTAAGCATCGTGTTCGATCGCTTTCAATAGCTGTAGTGTATAAATAGTTGGAATTGAACACAGAAAACACACAAAACGGATGGCAAGCGAAAAAAGTCAATATAAGGAAATTAATTTGCCAACTGAGAAGCGAGCGGGGCAAGTAACAAGAAGGCGGAGCAAGTCGGATTGGTGACCAAGACATAAAATTCAATTAACCCGCACACAGATTCTCACACACACACACACACTCATACAGAAACACATACATGGCAAGTCTTGAAAGCACTCGTCAGGCTCACTTGAAGGAGTTACTTGGACTTTGGTCGCCATTTCTGCTACTGTTGCTACTGTTGCTGCTGCTGCTGCTGCTGCTTGCAACATAAAAGCAATTGAAAGAACATGCGAAAAACAATAAAAAGAAATTAAGGTAAAGTAGCTGCAAAAGCGTCGAGGGGGGTGGCAACAAGCTACGGATAAAGTGTAGCGCAAGGGCGAACAAAAGGAAGCTTGGAGAGAAGAGAGAGAGCAGAATCATTGAATCATTTAATTAGCGTTTAGATTGCGCACAAGGCACACACTCACACACCCATGTGTAGTTTATTGAATGTACATGCATATGTATCTGTAACTGAGTGTGGGAGGGTGTGGGGTGAACATGTGTGAGTGAGACAACCACAAGCACAAGAAGCATTTTCAATTAGTTGCCGACCAATTTATGCGGCTAACTGCAGAGGGGGAAAACACGGAATCAAACACACGGAAAATTCAATGCTTTCGTCACATTTTCGCTTTAAGAGAGGCAACCAGCTAGCCAACCAGTCACGCTGGCAGCAAAGCAATCCAAGGCGAGCGAGCCTGTTTCCCCGGCAGCTTCATCTTTTGCAAGGATAAAACCACAAAACCGTCGCAACAACAAAGGCCCAGCGGGCTGTGCGGCCAAAATGTCTGGAGTTGGGGTGCAGTCCGGTAGCAAAAGCAGCTGCAGGATAACAGCCAAAACGAGTGGCAGCAACAAGAGCAGAAGCAGCAGCAGCAACCGCAACAAGCCAAATAAATGTGCTCGCTTTTCTTTTACCATTTTACTTCTTCACTGACCATGGCACAAAGAAGCCGCGGGCATTTAATAAAAAACAAAAAAGTATAAAATATATATGTATATATATTGATTTATTTGCAATGTCTTCTGATCATATACACGAGTACTACATGTGTATATACATATATAGTATAACAATATACCCAGCACGTAGTCGTAATAAAGAAGAAATGTAATTATTAAGCCATATTGTGGTTCGATGAAACGCTTGAAGTCAACTGAAACTAATGGAAACTGTTAATGGGCGGTCGAACATTTGGGCCATTACAAGAAGCCATAAAAGTAACATTTAATGATCGTTAATTCATTTTATGTCAAGTTCCAGCTGGCTGAAAAAAACGTCAGCAGTGATCATTATGGAAACGTAAATCATTTGATCGATAAGCTTGCAAAAGCTTCTAGTGAAGTTCTTAGAATGATTAAATTGAATGATATCGAATACTCTGGATTAAATTCGACTAGTTAAGTGACCATTTCCTCGGTTAATTCTCTGACTAATCTTAGTAATTGGAAAATATTTTTATTCATTAAAATCTCAATATTATAACTATAGTTGTAGAGCTTCATAAAAAATAATATGCACTTACCAGTCGTGAAATAAATTCTGCAGTGATCATTATGATAACGAAAATCATATGATCAATAACCTTGGAAAAGTTTCTGCAATAAATAACATTAATAAAATAAAATTAATTTAAATGACATTTAATTAAATTCATTTCCCTCGATCTTTACTTGCCTAATCCTAATTTATCAGTTAAAATCGCAATATTCTAACTATAGTCGTAAGGTAAATAACGAATCTATCTCATATGGACGCAACTCCATAATAAATAATATGTATTAACACTTACGAGTCGCATTGGCGATGGATTGCAAATCATATGCTATAACATTATATATGCATAGCCTGGTCAATTGAAATGAAATTGGATTCTGTCCTGGCGTCGATGGCAGCAGCGGCAGCCTGACACGGAATATCGATGGTTATCGGATAAAGGGGAGCGGAGTGTGAATCAGGGACTGTCCGCGTCGTGCCAGTTGAATGACACAAATTTTTATTGCCTTTCAACGTAGCTGCGTTGTTGATACGGAGTAAATTAATGTAATGTGGCAAACGAGCAGCTTCTACCCAATAAAATCACGCAAGCTGACCATTCCAGACATGCAGCAGGCAGCAAGCACCAGGCAGGCAATTGAGGCAAGGCTAGCCCAACCGTGAGGCAAACAGGTGAGCAACGTCACGGCACTATAGAGGTAACCGAGCAGGTCATGGGACGTGACAGAGTCCCAGACAATAATGCACAATAATTATATAATGGAGCTATTACCCGAGAGTTGCAAGCCTCAAAATTGGCTGCGATGTGTATAAGCCCATAAACCACTGCCGCAATTTCCACTTGCTTGATGGACTTTCGATTCGCAAACGCATTGAATTATGTGAAGAGATGGCTATGGCTATACACGAGGTATAAAATGGCAGCTGGCAGGCAGATTGGGGAATTGGGAAATGGAGAGAGAGAAGGGCCAACGAACCTACCTACCAACAACCTACCCAGAAAACTGTCACAACAAATATTTCAAGCCACTGGCCAGTTACGAGAATGCGCCGGAATCAGTCAGACGTGGCTTGAGAGCGTCCTTCAACCCGCTCACAACAACAACACACACACTCATACACACACATGGAAAAGGACAAGGCAATGGGCCAGGCACGCTAGGCTGGATGCGAGCGAGTCGAAGGGCCTCGATACACTAAAGCTATTTTAACAAGGGCTTGATGCCCAGGCACAGCACACAAAAATTGTAAGACAACAACAACAAAACAGCCAGAAGAAAAAAGAGAGAAAAAAAGGGTGAACAAAAAAGAGCAGGCTCCATTTACGCTTGCTTAGTTCCTTTTAGTATAAAGTTTAAGCTTAATCCAGCATAAAATCAACTGGTAAATTTTTTATGTCGTCTGCGCACAGCCGAAAAAAGGCTGCAAGATTAAAGAGTTAAGCGCTAAAACCCGAACCCAAACCCAAACCCAAACACAGAAAACCCAAACTCAAGCCCCACATAGTCGAAAAAGCCCCAAAAAGAATAAAATGTAAAATAAAGCTCACACGGCGTGTCAGAAACTATTCACATTGATTATCGTTATGACAACAGCAGCAGCGTGGCCCAAGCCATAAACCAGTTATGATGAGCACCCCACACACACACATTCACACACACTCACACACTCACACACACACATACACGCATACACTCCACGTGCCAGTCGAAGAGCTTACGCTGATGACTCTATATAAGAATTTGTAGGTATATAAATAATAATGGACATTGTGCAGCACGGGCAGCCAGGTGCGTTTTGCTAAAGCGGAAACACGTCTGTCGGCCATTTTGTTTGCAATTTGAAATCAAACCGGAAGTGTTAAAATATGCAGCGTTGCTGACACTGCAGTGTCCAGCAATTGTTGATATCATTGCAATGCTTTGCTGCTGCTGCTGTTGTTGTTGCCATTTCGATGCGTTGACAACCAGACTTTTTCAGTCATATTTAGCCAAGTAGAAGTCACAACGATTTTAGAGATACATATGCAAAACATTTTACAGCATTTTGCAACACTTGTTCGTTCTTTTACAGCAGTTCAATTGGTCCTCTCATGTTTTATGCTTGCATGCACTTTTACAGCTGGCGACATTATCTCCCAGGGCTGCACCAAAAACTATGCGATGAATCATTGCTCAATTGAAATGCCAAACCATATATCACAATCAATGGTCTTGATAAATATTGTGCAATTGACGTAAAGATATTAAATATTGCAGAGTTTTTGAGTAAAATATTGCATCTTCTTTATTTGATATTACTTTTGATTGCACTTCAAAATAAAGACTTTCTAATAAGACATGTTTGTAACCCATAATTAAGACTATATGGCAACATATTATAAAACACTGTCTGTTGGGGCTTTTGGCTTTGTCTATTTTTACATTGCGCAAGGAAAAAATCTAATTGTTTTGGACTCCACTCCTTGAGTCTTGCGACATGCTAGTTGCAGCCAATGTATATTTGCCCAATTGTCTTTCCACAATTGTCCATAAATATAATGCAAAACATTTGAATTAAATCAGATATTATTCTTAAGCTTTACATAAAAGAAAATATTAACTCCAACTGTTATCAAATATTTTTAAAAATATTTCCAAGTTCAAAGTATTTTTCGAATGCAATGTGTTTGCATTAAATCCGATATTTTCTTCAAGCGTTATATTAAAGTAAATTTGAATTTCAACTACTAAAATCAATGTTATTGTTATCATATATTTTTCGCACTATTTCCAAGCTCCAAGCAAACTTTGCCGGATACGTTGGGCAGTCAGTTAGTTCACATGAATTATTCTCTCTGATTCCGTTGAATGTCATCAATCGTTTTCAGCATCCCTTACAATGCCATTTACTGACAATCTTCCAAAACAACCGCATCCCTCAGCTCTTCTCCTGTATTGCTTTTACCTCATACCAACTCGACCCGATTCGTCTCCCGTCTCTCGTTTCTTGCCTATTGCTCAACACAAGTAAATATAATTCCATTGCGTTGCTTTCAGGCGCATCGTAAAAACACTTTCGACTTTGCTGTACATTGATCTATGCAGCTGCTGTTGCTGCTCACAGCTGCAGAGGCGCCAAAAAGTTTGTCCTGACATCATTTTGCTTTTGCTTTTGCCTTTTTGCCATTATAAACTGATTTATTGGTTCATTTCCCAGTGCCCGAGTCGAGTAAGTGCAACAGCCGAAGCCAAAGTGACCTCTCAGTCATGGGTTAAAGTTGTTGCCACGTACTTGTTGGCCACCTCTTTTTTTGGCAAGGGAAATGGAGGGGCACAAAAACGAACTATGATGGTGTGAATGAAAGATGTTGGCTACTCTAAATTGGATTTGCCATTGCGCCCGTGATCATGATGATGATGATGCATGCGACAAGCGAGTTCAATTTGCTTGGTGCGGCACCGAAAACGCTCAGTGCGACTGAAACTTTAAGCTGATATCAAATCTTTCAATAATTAATATTGTACACACAATAGACTAATAAATAAGCACGAGAACAGGTAAAGGCAACTGGTAAACTTTTTCCTTTGCTCAACACTCACACAATCGCGCCACATTTTGCACACAGACAGAGTACGTGTTCATTTCCGGCTATAGCATTTACCGTGCATATCCTGGCGGCAAAGGCGAGCGAGCTAGGCAGCATCCTTTGCCCAGCTCGCAACGCATTGTTGGATTTGTAATTGTTGTTATTATCGTTGTTGTTGCTGCTGCTGCTGTTACTGCTGTTGCCTAAGCTGTGCGCCAACGTCGATACAACAAGCTTTCAGATTTAATTTTAATTAGGTGCTATTGAATTTATAAATTTTTCAACTGCTGTCGCTCGTCGCTGCCGCTCGTAAAACTTTTACACCATTGAAAGTTTTCTGGGCGAGTTCGGGGTTTACAATTTTTGGCTTGGGGTTTTAGCTTCGGCGGCACACACAAGCAAGCCATAATCATAGCCTGTTGCCTGACACTAATAACAATAATCGCAAATTATATTTTCATGAATTTTCAACTCGTAATTACTAATATTTTCTCTATATAGTATTTTGAGCGCCGCCATTCGATGGCGCATAATTAAAATTTGTTGTCCAGCGGGAGCATAATGAGTAAACAGTGAGTGTGAGTGAGCCAGAGAGTGAGATAGAGAGTGAGAGAGAGAGAGAGGGAGATGTGCTGTGCTGGCAAGTACAATGAATAACAATGTACATTAATTTTGTTTATTAATTGTATATTTGCGTAGGCTGCATATTAAAATATTTGCTAATCAATACGAGGCCCACTTCAAAACAGATTATTTATATTTTATTGATTCGCAATGGGGAAAACTAATCAATTTCCATGCATAATTTTTTGCTGCTACAAAAGTGTCACTTAATTTCTTTATGCAAATGAAGCACAACATTTATTGAACTAAATAGTTAGAGCACAAAGTTGATGTATCTGTTGCTGCATTAAACGCTCGATGAATTGTCAAACAACGATTGCCAATAATTTGCCACACTTCGGTGGTAATTGTTCAAAACCTGTGGCAAATTATCCCAAAGCGCGTCAAATTGAGTTTTTCGAATGAAATTTGAAAACAGATGCATTCGAGTTTGGTTTAATTATGTCTGCTTAAAAGGTCTACAAATGCGATTAAATAAAATCTAACCAGAATTTAAATAAAAGTTTTCATCCATTTGTCACTGATTGACACGAACAAAAAGTTTTTCAAAATGCCTGTTCACAAATTTAATACTGACTCATACACACAAATGTCGAAAGTAACTTTAAATAAGCTTATTAATCTTTCTCTCCATTGTGGAACGACAAATAAATTCTAATGATACCATGGTAAAGCAATGTTCTGTATTAGTTCTTAGCTTGATTACAATCGGTCTGGTGAATACTGTGAATACTGAGAATTCTGTGGCTCAATGTGATCCACATGAAAACTCATCCAGCAATAAGTCTGTTTTTATGTCTTTTTAATTTTAACGAAATACTAACTCAAATATCAAAAGCGCGCTCATTGCTGAAACGGGAAATGAATTGAGACCATTTGCCAATAGAACTAAACATGATCTCTACAGAAATTCTACCAATTCAAAGACTCAACTTGAATGTTGGGAGCCAATTTTCGCTCTAATATTACCTTGTTAAGCTGTCTACAGGTACTAGTAAACCTCTTTAAGTAACGAAATATAAAAGAATCAATGACAAATCATCCTAAAAATATGCAATACTTTTTATTATCTAAGGTTTATAATCCCCAAATATGTATGAACAACGATTAGTAAATCACTTACTATACAATCAATTGATATTGCCGGAATTGCAATATTTTTGGAGAACGTTATGAAACGTTTAATATTGAAATCATTTAAAAAATTGGATTTACAAATTCAAAATTCTTGCGCTTCCAGAGAGCGACAACTCTTTGTTAGATATAAATCAAATGCATTTCGGATGCATCGTGTTATCTTATTTATGTGAATTTTTAACAACAATTACAACCACATAAAACATTGTAAAATATGAACTGCAAACCTAAATAAATATTTATTATTTACACTCTTGTGTTTTATTATAGAATTGAATAGGATGCAATGGACAAAGCGACCGTGTGCTGGCATGGGTGATTGCCACGCCCTCTTCAAACAATTTATTTGAGTTGGTGGCGGTGAGGAGTCATTGGCATAATTGAATATCAATTCATTGCGAATGCGTGCCATGGGCGAATTACGAGGTGGATATTTGAGAATGGGTTCTACCCAGTGTGCACTTACTTTTGCCATGCTCTGCCTCTCTCCCTTCATCGATTGTCACTGCAGGCTAAACCTCAAATTATGGATATAATTGTGGCGTGCAAAGTTCAGGGTAAGAGAAGGCGGAGGGGAACTTGCAACAGGAGATACTGCAATATTTATAACATAAATTATTAGCATACAAAATGCAATTGATGCCCTCTAGTGATTAATTAAAATGTTTCACAGCACATATAAATTCATATTGTTTATTGCCAACATGTAAGGGGGCAAAAGCTGTGTATAATATGACCAATAATTTGGCGGAGGTCAAGCGCCATATTTGTGGTCCAGTGCACAATAAAAACGAGACCGAAACCAAAAGCGAAATCCAAACCAGACAGACAGGCGACCCAGTTTAAAGGGCCATCACAATGACATGGCAACTTGGCGAAACAAAGTGAGACGAAAAGTTTTGCAAGAGACAAATGACCCTTAAAGTTAAAACTAACAGTGACTAAATGGAGACAAGAGCAACAAAAAAAATTGTGTATGTTCTGTTCTCATCCTCAGGCAGAAACTGAAGCAGAAGCAGAAGAAGCAAGCAGCTCCATCAGTTGCAAGAACATGAAATCCTTTAATTGCTGCCGCCAGTAGCTTTCAGTCAACTACTGACGCAACTGAAACTAGGAATATTGGAACGGAATGATGTAGAAAGAGAGAGACTGCTGGACTAGTGGCAAATACTTTTAGTAAGTACTGTGTGCTGTGCTGTGGGTGGTGCAAATTCCATTCCAGTATATTTGAGGTCCAGATGCTGGCCGCGTGAAATTGCAAAACTGTTTCACCTGAATGCATGTAGGCTCCAGATGGCATCCACAGCGGCTACATCTGGGTCTTCTAAGCAACAACAACAAGGAAACCTTAATACAATGGCAAAGCACGAGATTTCCAGTTGAACATCAACGAAGTTTCTATACACAATCCATGCACAAGAAACTTTAAGCCTAATATGTGCAAAAATCAGTAATGAAACAAATGCCTCAGAATAACCTTCAGCATAAACAAATTGCGCTATAGACGCAAACATTCGATCATAGTAATCAAGCGAATGTCTGTTTATTCTTGAAATTGAAGTATCCAGAACTATATGTGCTAGGAATCTGCAATTTTTAGATAAGATAATTAGCATAATGTGATATAATAAAATAAGGTTAGGTTTCACAAAATTCCTACTCCAAAAGACTTAAATCGACCATTCAAATTAATATGAAAAAATTATTTTTTTTATAGTTCACTCTTTGTAATTTGACAATAAGAAAACGTAACAATGTCTTGGTTGAACACATAAATAAAATAGAAAATTAACAAGTTTAGTGATGAAGGCAATGAGCAATCTTCGGAAAGGGTCATATAGAAACATATTGGCAACATTTATTTTGGTTGTTAGAAAAAGCACAACTCAATTATAAAATTGCCTTAGCTTTTGCGTCATCAGGTGGATTTATTTATATCAAATTCAATTTCCTCAAAAGCATAGATATTTGGTATTGCAGTTAAGCATTTGATCTTAACATCTTTGACCAAAATATCAATGGAACGTTAATGCCCATAATACTCTAACAAAATGGGTTGCAATAACTACACACATAAAGTGCACAAGAATAGAATGGAAATTCAAACAAAGCAAACAACAACAGGGAAAAAAACTTTAAACAATGGGCTGAAGCAGACGTCAAAGTGAGCGATTGTTTTACCGTGTCATGGGGCATCGATGGTAACGAAGTGGATGCTCGACCAGGGCCAATTCCCAAATGCGTTTATCACACCCTGCCACATGCCACACAAAAATGAGAAACGCAATGAAAACAGTGCTTATAGCAAAAAATAAGAAAGCACACCTTCTAGAATTATAAAATACGTTTTCAATGGACAATGCATTCTGCATTGGTTAATCGCCAAAGCAACAGGAAGCATAATTTTAATTCGATGCCAACGTAAACTGAGGCAACAAAAAAACGAAGAAAATAAGTAAGAACCTAACGGGCTACTCCATCAATTTTCAATTAGACTATGCAAAGAAAATGTCGCTTTACACAAAGGCGTCAATCAGAATGTGGCGCCTATTGAAGATGCGTTAAAAGGATGTTTGGGATGAATGAAAGAGCGCAGCATGAAAAGCTAAATGCAAACATCAGGCTAAATCAAAAGGCGACGCTCTTAAGATGCACTGAGCATCTTAAGAAATTCTAATTTTGATGTCAAACAGCGATTAAAAGAAACGAGATTACCTTTTGCATATTGCATGAGATGCATTTTCTGCTGTTTGCTTAGCAGCTGGAGAGTATACGAGAGAGTGTGTGTGTGTGCGTGTGTGTTGTTGCCTCATTTGCACTTTGACGCGTGGATACAACACAAAAAAAAAAAAGAATGTGCTGTGTCAGGCAGGTGCAACTGATGTCAATGATGACGTTAACAAGTCCGATAACTGCTATGCACCATTTTGCATTCGCCATCGATGCAAATAAGAAGCGGATGACACAAGCGAAAAGCGACAAATCTGTTCGACAAACAGACAGACAGACAGACAGACGGATGAATTGTGGGTGATTCGCTGTGTAACTTTGGGCGAGTGACATAAGCACTCAGCGCCTAGGTGCAGATTAGTGAGAGAGCGAGCCGCTTTTGGCCAACCGCAATATAGAAAAGCCGCACACGCAAAAATCTGTTAAAATTTCATCATCGACGAGAGCGAGACAAACTGCGACCAGGAAGCGACCACGGCAATAGGCGCTTAAAAAAGCTAATGGAACGTACTGCAATGACTGTCGAATTCAACACACACACATATACATATCACACACACACACACATATAAAAGTACAGTCAACAGTACGCCCGAAGCCAAAAGCCGCCCACTCATGCACTCTCCACGTACAATTTCCGGTTGAACACATTTTGTGGTCGGGCGCAAATGCATTTATATTTGAGCAGCAGCAACGACGACAACAACACCAACAACAACAACAGTAAAACCAACAACAACAATTACAGTAACAACAACGCCGAAGCAGAAACAGACGCTTTGCTCAAAGCTTAAGCCATTTCATTTTTGGTTCGTTGGCGTTTGTAGCATTTGCTATTTTGCACTGTTCCACACAATTTTTATGACCACATCGGAGGGGGGCATCTGAGAGGTCTTTGCAGGAGGTCGACCACAGTGCGCTCATATTTCTTAGAGCTCATATAAACACTCGCAAAAACTAATAGAAAGCCAGCAAGCCAAATAAACATTGGCAGCAATGCACAAATACAAAAAAAAAAAAACAACATTATCAAGACGTGGAATGTTGAAAACTTTACTACAATGATTTTTCCTTAAAACAACAAATAATTGTGAAAATATTTGAAATAATAACAATAATAAATATTTGCATTACAAAGGGCAACATTTAAAATGTCCAATTATTATTTAATGTTAATTGCTGAGCCATAAAAAATGTAACAAAAATATTTGCAAAACTGTTGAGATGGAAAATGCAAATTGCATTTGCTTAAATATTAGAAATATTTACACTCACACATTCGACAAACTAAATCAGTTTAAATACAATCAATTTAAATTGTTTCGTGTATGACAAACATTTAATATTATGTTTTCAAATGTAAATTCATAATCTTGTAAATAAATTTCGTCAATTGATCTAAACTCTGATGGCAACATTTTAAGCAAGCTTTAAACAAAATGTAAATTATACAGAAACAAACCCAATATTATTATTAGATACTGTTTTCATGCCAAACAGAATTAATATAAACATTAAACGAACGAAATTATATAATCAGTTCGCTAAAAATATAAACTCACGCTGTACAGAAGACTTGCTGTCCTTTGTGGCATCGTGTGCCTAGCGCATCTTTTAGTAGTATTACTTTACAGTAAAAGCAAAAGATATATACTTTATGGGCTTCTGGGCGAGTGTTGCGAGTTGCAAGTTCATTTGTAATTTATTAAACACAGCCATAAACAAATCGAAAGCGAGTGCTCGCAATGGCCGCATGAATTTCGATTTAAGCCGCCTCCAGACGAGCGGGCCAACAACAAATGGCCAAATGGCAAAAGTGGCTTGGCGAACTGTAGCGAACGAGCGAGAGTCACTAAGTCAGTTGTTGGTCCCGGACAGCAGCCAGCTTTTTGCAATGCCAATGGAATTGTGGCGCGTATTTGTGGGTTGCAAGCACGCACTGTGGCTCCATTTCCCTTGCCCCCCTTACTCCCTCTCAACCCCGAAGTGTAAAAGAGGAGGCAGCACATACACATAAATAGCATGCGGCAGAGCCTGCAGAGGCTGTGCTTCGAATGGACACTAGGCTAATTTACTTGCCATCTATGAACCAAACAAAACCGAACACACACATAAATACATACATGTATACAAATACATAAAGGGCGGGAGTGATTTTCTGTGTCATTTGGTTGTAATCGTGTCTGTAGTTTGTTACTTATTATACCCGCTACCCATAGGCTAGAAGGGTATCATAGAATTATTCTATACAACAGCAAATGTAAGAGGCTGAACTGGGCATCTTCGATCCCATAAAGCATTTACACATGTATGTATATAGCTATAAGACATTATAACATCGTAACCAATAAACATCTAGATCTCTGAGACTATAAGAGCTAGAGATCAAGTTTGATTTAGAATTTGGCATGCATCTTTCCGCCCCGTTAAAAGCGGAGAAATATAATAGAATTTCGCTGCGATCGGATGATAAACATACAAATTATTCAAAAAACATATTGATAGGACAAAAATCAGTTGCATTCGCACCGAGTTTTCTACAATGTGACAATGTGTATATTGACATGGTTATGATATATTTTTTTAGCATACTCGTATGTTCATATACGAAATATCCTGTTTGCTATATTTTGGTATATTTTAATGGGTAGCGGGTATCTAACAGTCGAGCATTCTCGAATGTGACCGAATGTGAGTGTGCCAAATGTCTCTACGTGTGTGTTTGTGCATGTATGTGTGTGTGATTTTGCAGTTTGACTTGTCTTAATGGTCATGTTAAACAAATGTTTATCAAGCCATGCAGCTGCTGCAACTGCAACGCCTTCTCCTCTCCCTCTCTCCTCTGTCGACCCGTCTTCCTGGCCAAGGCCCATTAGTCATTTTGTCCAGTTGTTGTTGTTGGTGTTGCTGTTGTAATATAGCATTAGCCACTCTACTGCTATAAAATGAGTAATGCTAAATGAAATATGCATAAGCTCCATACGGAAACTGCTAAGGTTAAGGTTAAGCGGTTTGTCAAATGTGAAAGGGCAGCCAGGCAGCCAGACGGACCACAAAAGGACCGCCGAAGGACCACACAGACAACCAGCTCTAACTTAAGCAAAACAGCATCAACAACACAGCATATGCATGAACATACATACATATTTATATAGCACATGCTGCAGCTGAAATATTAGACAAATTTCTTATACACAAAGATAACAGCAAGCAAGGAGCACAAATACATCTTTACATCTTAGGCACACACCCGCATGCATAAAGAGAGTAGTAAAAGTCGTTTGTGTCATAACCTTTAATTAGCCAAATAGGCAACGTTTACTCTGTGTATAATTATTAATTTGTGTGTAGACAAATGTCTTTACATTAAAAAAAAAAATTTAGTAGTTATTAGATTGCTGTTTCGTGTCACATAAATTCAACAAATTACTCTTCAGTTTTATCACTTTGCCATTAGCTGAAAGAGAGCGACAAGCTGCACTCTCTTCAAATTAAAATGCGCAATTCGAAAATGATTCAAAACACAGCTTTGATCAGCAGGCAAAAAGAGACAAAGCAGCATACAAGAAAACATATACATATTCTTTGTCTCCTTTTGGCTGCTGATCTCCGTCAAGGCTGGCGACACGCTTTACAACTGCTCCTTTGTATTACTGACATCTCATTCTTACACACGGCATCTGGCAGTTTGCAAACGTTTACTCTAGTTGCATTTACGCTGCTAATAGTTTTTACGCGTTTTATAAATATGCATAAATTCAAATTCAATTTCAATAATGTAAATTCACTTTTCGAACAACCAACTCATCTTATGAATAAATGAACGTACTTACTTTGCTTTCATATTCTATTGTTGTTCTTCAAGCGCCAAAATTTGTGACATCTAATTCCGTTATTCTACACACACACACGCACGCATGCAGAAAAAAGTACAAAGTTCACTTGCACTTGTATTTATATTTAAATACACAATTTAAGTTTGTTAGACCAACACTGTGTAAAATATAATCCAATTGCAAGAATTTAGTGTAATTTTGCACACACGCAAACGTATTAAATATGTGCAGCTTGCATTAGTTTTATTGCTGCTGCCCCCGAAGCATAATCAAGAAGCACGACACACACACATTTTGCATAAACACATTTTAACACCCGACGCACACTTGCAGCGATTTGCTGATTTACATTTTACAACGCCCGACACTTGCACTTTAGCAGCAGCAATAACAAATAATTGGCATAACAATTGCAACAACTTAAACGAGCAATTTGCGATAAAGGAACACAACCAATTTTGACTACCGAACGAAACGACACGATCACGGAGACTGAAGAACACAAAACCTATCGTAATCGACCACACAAAAATACCAAGTGCAAAAATACCACATCTATCGTTAGTCGACTTGCCGGATCAATTTACTGCATGTGTGTGTGTGTCGCGAATCAAACATATGACACACAAACAGAAGCTAAATGCTATGAAAGTGAAGCAATGGCACCGATTGTCTGGCTTGATGCTTTCTGGCTCTGCTGCTGCTGCTTGAGTTGAAAGGCAAAATTAACAATATGCAAAATTCATGTTAAAATATCGGAAAAATATATTTCTTTCCTGCACAAGCAATCCTTTCCATATCCCAGCCCCTTTTATTCGGCTGCCTGCGCGCATTCTTTTTCAGGCAGCAAAAGCGAAAAAGGAAGAGAAGAAAAGCACAGCAAAGTTTCGCATGCGGAAGGATTGCGATGTGTGTGAGCATGTGTGTGTGACGTTGGCGGCGCTTTCATATGCTCCATGCCAAGCAATAAAAATGTAACTTCTCGTTGTAGTTGTTGTTTTGTAGTTGTTGTTGCTGCTGCTACTGCTGCTGCTGAATGAATGAATGAAAGCGTCGACCCGTCGTCAACGACTCCACGATGATGCGAAATCGAATCTCGAATGCTTTTGCCCGGCAAAGTGAGCGGCTCTCTGTATTAGTGTGCTTGCATGCATGTGTGTGAGTGTGAGTGTGTGTGTGTGTGTTATCTGTTCTATTTGCGCATTTATAAATATTTGTTTGCTTCAGTTCTCTGGCCATGCAGTGAGTGTGAGTGTTTGTGAATGTAAGTTATTGAATGGAGCCTTTGCCGCGCCGGTTGCCGACCTTTGCACCGCCCCAGAGAATGGATACTGTTGGACCCCGCCCCCCGCCTCCTGACACCCAGAAAACTCTTTTCGTTGCTCTTTTGTTTAGTTTTCGGTTCGGTTCGGTTTTGGGTTTGGGTTTTTGGGTTTTGGTTTGCTTCAGTGGAACATCGCATTTTATTTGAGTTGTTAAGCATAAGTATGTAAGCATTGAGACTCGTATCTGTCAAATTTGAAGCAATCGTCAAGTTTGCGGAAGTGCATAAAATGAAAAGTATCTTACAGATACATTTAAACTTATGTGTCCATTTTGGGGCCAGAGTTCCGTAGGCAACTCAATGATAAGGTCAATATACATCCATGCGCAACACAAAAGGGTTCATCAAAATGTTTGATCATGTTTACAGATTGCAAATAACCGCAGCAATGATTTCCAAAGCAACGAAGTTAAATTAATGCTCTGTGTTCAACTAGACAACAAATTTGGGGAATGCCAATAGAGAGATTATCACAAATTATTATTATTGTGGGCCAAACAAGAAAGTGTTGCTACAGCTGTTGATATTGCTATTAATTAAACAGGAATTGAACGAATGAACTATACAAATATACAAGTTGATAAGAGTTGAGTAATTATTAAAACATTCCTAAGGAGACCAGACCCTAGATTATGATAATAATTTTGTGCCACAAATATTCTTGTCAGAAATATTATATGCATATATATTTATATGCATCTATTTATTTAAGTATGTACGAAAATTTCTCTCAAATAACACTCTTTGTTTTGGAAATGGTGTCGTTGAATTCGATATTTTTTTTAAGAATAAAATATTTAAGACAAATGTTCTTCATTTTAGAAATTGGTACATTTTTTACATACTGAAAAGTATTTCTAAATTCTTTACCTAATAATAAGCATTGAACATAACATTTAGATAATACATATGTTATTAATTAAATATCTAGAATGATGAAAAACTGCCATTTCAGTGAGCAGGCAAAACTTGAGGCAACAGCGCAAGAATGCGTAGAAAACATAAAAAAAATAGAAAATCTAACGGCATTTTTACATTTTTCACATCTCAATATTCCATTTTACGAAAACCATGTGCAACCGATCTACTAACGTAAAGCAATATGGGAAAGGAAACATTGTAAAATTTAGTATCTCATTTACTGCTATTTCCTTGCCCGCAGCTGTATATAAAAAACACAAAACATATTCAAAAATTATATTCAACACGATTATGCATTCTTTAAGGAACTAAAAATACTTTTGTGAACTTTAAAAATCGTTCTCTTTCAAAATTACTAAATGCGTATCTTAAGAAATGGCTACATTTTAAACAAAACTAATTAGATAATCTATTGCAATTTTAATTAATAATAATAAAATATCATTGAATTAAACACCTTTTTAATACAATTATTGTTCTTTAAAGTATAGTTTCATAACATACTCGTATAGCATTTTAAGATAATTGGAAAGGCCAAGTCAAGAAGTCTTCCCGGGCAATAGGCTGCAAATTAGCCTGCCCCATTCCTTGTGGTACATTTATTTTACGGATGCCACTTGGGGCAGCCTTTGGGACATGGGGCATGGGGCATGGGGGCTAAGCAAACGGCATTCTGGGATTATGCCATTCATTGTAACTATGTCAGCATTAGCTAATTCTATGAGCGAAAGACACGCCCATTCGTCGGGCTCTCAAGTTTATGAAATATTGCGGATGTCGAGGGATGATGATGCTATATTCTGGGGGTTCCGTTGCCGTCGGATTGCTGCGGGATTGCTGGATTCGTTGTCAACTGGAGGGCACGTACTTTGGTTAGCATTTCAGCTCAGCTGTGAAACGCGACAATTTAATTTATTTGGCGCTTTACGGGCGGACGAACGGCCCTCCAGGAAAGTCAGCGAATTTACGATTGACATTTGCGTTTAACCTACTTATGCTGATTTGATGGCAGCTCATAAATAAAATTTAAACCAATTGCTGGACACCGACGACGACGCCCAGGACGACGCACCCATCAATCGCAGCTGCTATCAATGTGGGCCATCAGCGTTTTGCCTATGAACGATAGGATCCCTGCCTCATGCCTCACCTCTCTGCCTCCCCCTCCAAACTGTCATCATCTTGACGTAGTTCTCGGTAATTGAACACTTAGTGGGCCAAGCAATTTGGTTTTTAGTACGCCAAGACAAATATTTTCAAATCCGGATGCATCACACGCAACTCCTTGACACACCTCCTCCTCGATTCCTCCTCCACCCCACTTGTTTCTTCATCCATTCTAGCTGCCACGCCCTAGTGAACTTAGCCCAGCCCAGCCCAGCTGTTTTGGCAGCGCAAATTTGTCGTGCCAAATGATGCGGCAAGTCGCCGAGTAACCTAGGAATTAAAACGTGAAATGAGTCGTAAGAAAAACAATGAAAAACTCCCGCTGCTCGCAATGGAAATGCGGAAAACGTCGCTTCAAAAGTTTTTCCCAATTGTCTTGGGAGCGTAGGTGACGCTGCCTGCTTGCAATATAGCAATGAACCGGGATCTGGAGCAGCATCAGCATCAGCAGCAAGAACAATCGGGGTAGTTGTCCTGGATTGGTTTCCAAATGTGTCACTTGGGTGCAATTTGAAAATGAAATTTTCTCAGCAGTTTTTCTTTTCTTTTCGGTTCTTTTTGTTTTTTTTTATTTTATTTTTAGCATTTGGCATGTGACGCTTGAATGGTCGACCTTGATAAGTTTATGGAACTTTGCAAAAACTAAATATCAATGCATCAAACTGCTGGGCTTTATTTATTCACTTACTCTGTGGCTTCTTATGGAAAACCGCTGTTTGACAAATAAAATTAATTCAAATTAAGTGCTTTTATATTTCAATTGTTTTGCCTTAAGAATCAAAGAACTTCAGAAACATTTAATTTAAAATTGAATGCTAAACTTTTCTAATTATTTTTGTAGTTCACTTTAAATATTTCAAAATAATACAATTCAATTTTGGCTATAGATTTGAGTTAATAATAAACATTTTAATAACCAAAAATCTTAAACAGTATATACATTTATATATCAGTTATAAGCTACAACAAGTAATTCAGAAATTCAGAAAACTTTTGAAAATTAGCATAAATCTGTAAGATACAATTTGTGTGCGTACAAATTTAAAATTTGTATAATAAAAAATAAGCGAAACAATTTTTGAATTGACACAAATCGAAATTTTTAATTAATCATCCAATTGATGTGGCTCAATAATTATTTCAGACTGTTTCAATTGCCGAATAATTGCTGGTTAACTTTGAACGACAAAATGAATTGATTTCATTATCCCGTTTGAAAAAATCTACAACAAAATGTGAACTTATTTTTAAACAATTAGGTAAAATGTACATATGTTTCACCAACTGAAGTTTACAATATCTAAATTAAAATATATGCAAAAGCGGTGTCAAATGTAACTGAAACCTTTTGAGGTAAGGAAAGTGTAGATTGTTGCAGATTTGAATTTCAAAGAAGTTTCAAGTGCTTGAGAGCTACGGTTTTATGGAGTGGCATGAAGTGGAGTGAAGTGAAGAGTTGGTTTGCCGACCGTGAAATCAACCGAACCCCTTTTCAGTGTGTCGCCGAGCTAAACAATGTAATTACGAGCCAAGCCAAACGCTTTAATTTATAGGTTGTCATGGAACGTTGTCGGCTAACGAACGATACTCCAGATATGAAGAGGCAGCAAAACGGGAGAAACAGTTGCTGCTGCTGCTGCTGCTGGCAACGAGATGGAAGGCCAGCCGGCCAAAACCTATCAGCCAAATCAATCGTCTGCTAAAGACTCAAGTATGGCTCACTAATGATGAGGGTGGCAGATGGGAGATGGCAAATGCCAGATGAGAGAACTCGAACTCGCCTAGCTTAACACTCATGTCAGAGTTGTCCTTAGCTTGGTTAAACCTGTTAACGTTAAGTTTCCCTCATTGTGGTGCTTGTTGGTCCATAAATTGACTGGTCCCGAGCCAGAGCAGCAGCAGAGCAGCAGCCGAGCAGCCGTGCGCACTACTTGACCACACATTGGCGCATTGTCACGCGCGCATCGCAAACTTCCAAGCTCCTTCCAACCAGCATATTCATCAATAGACCAAATGCCACAGAGCACAGAGCACTCTGTGTATGTGTGTGTGTGTGTGTGAGTCAAGTTGGAGTTGGGTTAACAAAAAAAATCTGTTAAAATAAATCACAACAATTTGTACATTTTCGCATCGTTGGTCAGAGAATAAAGTGTGCGACGGCGACGGCGACGGCGACGATGATGGCGACACATGGCACATTCTGGCCTAACCAGCATCATCTTAAGGCCTCACACAAAAAAAAAAAAAGGAAAAGGACAATGTCGTCGTGGTTTGACATCGTTTTACTCCATATTCCCGGTAACCACTTGAGGTAAAAAGGTATAGTGGCTTTGTGGCAATCAAAAGTGTTTAGCAGTAAAAATGTTGTATATAATTCTTAGAAATTATTCAATGATGATTTCATGATTTATTATTTATTTATTTGTATAAGTATATGCCCCCAGAGATTTAAATTTTGTATTTAAATTTTGCAAATATGAAATTAATTCTTATAAGTGCCCTAATTGTATAAGTTTTAGAATAAAGTTAAAAAAAAAAAAAAAAAATTTAAATTAATTTATTCTTATTTAATTAATTTATTTTTTCCAATCTTAATTAAATATTGTAATTTCATCAATATCGACTGTTCATAGTCCACTTTAAATTAAACAAAATAAATAATAAAATATAAGTTCCAAACAGTTGAAGTTTGTTTAAGAATTTATCAAATTTTCAAAAATTCTGAAAAATAAACTGCTTAAAACCCTTGATTATTTTAAATTGAAATGCAAACAATTTACCAAATATTTACCAAATTATTGAGTCATGCCAAATTGAGATAAATGCATATTAGTTGACTTTTATCAGTTTAAATTTATTTAAATTTATTTTGACCAAATGTAGCTACCAGGTATCCCAGAGTTGAAAATACTCAATTGTAAATTTCACACTTGTTTTTTTTTTTTGGGTATTAAGTTGTCATTTGGCCTGCTTCACTCTGTCTCCATCTCTTTGTCACAGTTACTATTACACGTGACTCCAGTTAACACTCCACCATGGAGTCAATTTCTTTTTTTTCAAGAAAGTGTGTTAAGTTTAAGTTCAACTTAAAGTTTTCGACTTTATTCTGAATAATGGCAAATTATTTGGATAGTTCAAATAAAAACAATTTTGTAAATAACTTTAGCATGTCTACATCGCAAATTCCCAGTTTTTTTTATATTAAGAGATGCGAATGAAATATACGCATTTATTTTAATATTTGCCACTTTGTTGATATCCCTAAAATCTTTGAATACCAATAATCAATAATTGTTCTCTCTGTTATTGTTCCGAAAAATTAATGAACTAGCACTCAAAATTCTAGCCCTAAAGAAATTTGAAACTGAAAGTATTTTAAATATTTTAAATTATTTGGGTAAAACCCGGCATTCAACCCATGGTGCAGTGCGGTATCTTGCAGCATGCGTGGGCTGAACTTATGACAACTTTGATTGCAGTCAATTTATTATGAGCTTGGCAAATGTTTTGCCGCAAGCCAACGCCAACGCCAGCGGCAGCGGCAAATCCAAAGTCTGACCAAGTGGCAGGTGGCAAGGCGGCAAGGTGGCAAGGTGGCTGGCGGCAAACCCGTACGTGGCTGAGCATTACAAATGCCTGACATAATTGTTTAACGCCATGTTTTTAATTAGCCACGACATATGGACGGAAAAGTGCTTTGCCCCCCAAAGCCAGGAAAAACAAAGGCACATGACAAACGGCGGCTACAAAAAAAGAAAAACCGGAATTGAAACTGGAACTGGAGACGAACAAAAAAAAAAAAAAAAAAAAAAAATGAGGAGAAACGCTGCCAGGATATATGCTTAAAACCCTATTACCATGGTAATCCTTTTGACAAATGAATTTTAACATGCCCTCACACACACACACACGCACAGTTTACCTTCGCACACATAGACGGTTTGAGCTTCAGCTTCAGCTGGAGGGACAGCGACAGCGACAGCTCAATGTCACTTTTGCCACAGTCATAGACAGAGCACAACGCGAAAAAGTATGCTATAAAATGTGAATGCTACAAGAGTGCGCGTAAGCGTCTGTGTGTGTGTGTGTTAGGGTGTGTGTGTGTGTGTGCGCTCGTGCGCATATGTCTTACTTCAGTGTAAGCATAAACAGCACATATGTTTATCGCCACATTCAAGTGGAAATCAAGTTAAGTTTAACTTTGATTCGATTCACCTGCAAAGTATGATTTAAGTCAACTCTAATTATTACTGTGCAGCGCATTAAACATATTACAATAATTACGTAAATACAGCAAACAAATGGGGGTGTAGAATATTGCTCAGACTCTGAAACTGAAACTGAATTACGTGTGAAAAGGCAAGCAACAGAAAAAATTAACTCGACTTGACAGCTCAAAAGTAGGGAAAATTCAAAGTTGTAAAATAATTGCTGATGAAGTTGAAAAGTCGACAAAGACATTAGTCTGCCGTAGACATAAAGTTATCACAGATGTCTACGGATTTAAATGTACAATATTCATTTCAACTGTATGTTTCCTGATTTACATTGCGAATGAGTTATCAACTCAAGAATTTTAGTTTCTCGTAGTAAGTACAAATAAATATATATTTATTTCGTATATTATTTATATTTATTCTATTTATTATATTTATTATATTTATTATATTTATTATATTTATTATATTTATTATATTTATTATATTTATTATATTTATTATATTTATTATATTTATTATATTTATTATATTTATTATATTTATTATATTTATTTTATTTATTTTATTTATTTTATTTATTTAGTATGTTATATATATTTAGTATATTTCTTAAATGTGTTATATTTATTTGCTTGACTTGAAGTAATATTAAAAACACATTTTTTTGAGAAGAAAATGATGATTATTTATCTTACCTAGCAAATTTTCTTACTTAGTATTTACAAAAAGATTTTACGAATACGAATAAAATAGCACGATAAAGATACATCTAATAAACGTAACAAGCTTTTCTAATTTTAAATAATTATTAGAAAGCAATGCGAATTTATCACATTAATATTATTGTATTATATTTATTAATTAAATATAATTATTAGTATAATATAAATAAAATGACATCTAGCTAATGTAATGAGATTACGCAATTTTAATCATTTTATTTGAGAGTAGAAATCAATGGCAATTTATTACATTAAACATGTATGTATAATTGATTATGCCTGCATTGAGTCAATAACTCTAAAATACTCGTAAAAGATGCGCGCATTAAAATAAAGATTTGAATATTTTATAAATTCAATGGGACACGAAGGACGCCAAATACTCGACATGTAATAAAGGAGCTAGGCAGAGCTTTGGCATCGACCAAACTACGTCACTCACATCATAAGCATCAATAAAAGAGGGAGTACATCCATATATTATATTCTATATACGTTTATAAATATTCGCATTTCTGGCATGCAGGTAAAATGCTGATGCTGATGCTGTGATGCTGGCACGCACTTCTTGTTGCTCTCCCATCGCGGCTATAGAGTAAACCCAATGCACACAGCGGGAAGCCAATTTCGGTAGCGTTTTTGGCATTGGCTCAAGACGCGGAACGCTACCAGCTAGCTACCAGCTTCTTTTTGCTCCTGATGCCAGGGCAATAAAATATTCATTTACTTGACATTTGTTGTTTTGTTTTTTTGCCCAAGATGCATCATTCAAAGCACAACCAGAAAACGATGGCGCTTCCATTCATCGGTTGACACGCACCGTGAACTTTGGCACCCTTCATAAAAAATGTAATTTTCAGCGCCAAAAAAAAAAAAGCGAAACATTTGGAAATTTCAAATTGAATTTGCCGCACGCTTGAAGCGACTACCGAAGAAAACTGTGTATGCAAAAGCGTCTTCAAGATTACAGCCAGGCCTGGCTTCCGTTCCACGCCTCATCCTCATCCTGGGGCGCATAAAAGCCCAAGCTGCTGTTGGCCTGCTCGTTTGAGCCATGTGTGAGTTTGAGTTTAAGTGTGTGTGTGTTAGGGAAAAAGTGTAAGTGACATGAAAGGCGCACACAAAGCGCAAAAACCTTTAATAACTTTACGCTTTTTGTTTTCAAGTGCACTTGCCAGCTCTCTGTGTGTGTGTGTGTGTGTGTGTGAGGGCGTGTGTGCCACGCCCATTCATCAAAGAACCGCCCTACCCAAATGCCAGACGACAAAAATAAAGGCAAAAGCTGGGCGGCTTCCGCTTTGAAGTTTCTTTCCTGTCAGCTCCCTTAAACTTGCCCCACTCCCTACTCCCTTGCCCCTCCCTCCCTCTCTTTCTCCTTCTCTGCCCCTCTTGGCCCACGAATACTACACCTATTAGTTTCATGTAGAGTCCTTTAAAATGTTTCCATCGCTGGCTCGATGTGTCTTATTTATGAGCTATTTATTGTCAATAAATGCAGCCTCCAAGCGACCATTTTGTGCCTCGCGACTAAATAAAGACAAATGAACCATCACTTTAGTGGGTGGATCGAGACACACACACACACAGATGTATCTATATCTATATGCATCATGGACATACATATATGTGTACAGAGTCTGCTGAGGTACTCATTAAATCGTCCACAAGCCAAATGGCCTGTCTTTTGTGCTTATAAAACAAATTTATGACCCAATTTATTTACACACACACACACACACAAACTGTTTTTCTTTTTTTTGGATTCATCTTGCTGCATTTTTAAGAAAATACATATAGTTTAAGCCAGTTTATTTTAAATTTATTAACATTTTTCTTACGCATTGGCCGTGGAGTGTCTCCAACTATTTTTATAAGCGCTTTGGCTCAAAACCAAATTAAGTTTATTTTCGCCCTCTTTTAATGCGAAAATTGAAAATTTGCATGCCCTGTAATTTTGGAGAAGTAGCACTATGATTTATTGATGGAACCAAGTCCTCATTGCCTGTCAACTGCTAAATAAATTGTAGTCAATTACTTATTAAATTATAATATTATAGTTGTCTGAAATCAAGGATATTTAATAATAAAATTCAGAATAAAAGTTATAGCTCGCAAAAATCGACATATCATGATTGCTTAAAATCTTAATTTTCGTTTTGTTTTACTAAATAAAAATATTCAAATATATTATATATCAATTCATGTTGTTTTTATTCGAGGCATTATTTAAGCAATCAGAAATTTATTGATTTATTTATCAAACCTTCCCTGGTTTTTCTTCGTTTCTGTTGACTGCACTTATATTATAGATCAAATTTTTGTATTTTACTTTAAAACCATTTCTATTGCAAAGAGATTTCAATAAACGAATGAAGAATTCCATTAATAAAAAAAACTTTGCTGCAGATATGCAGAGGAGCTTTAACTTGAAATTCTGGAATATTGGATTGGACCCTCGCTGAGTTTACGTGATCTACAGCAGCTCGTGTTTGCCGCCTCCGCAATTCGTAATCTTGCCCGTTTGCCACAAACCGCGCCTCCTTGCCCGCCCCCACAGAGAGGTTTACACAAAGTTAAAATATCCCTTTAAACGTTTCGAGCTGTTCAATGTGTGTAAGTAGAAGGGCATCAAATATAATAACGACCACAACAATGCGTGACGTGAATGCAAAAAGGCGTCAGGCTAAGGACCTAAGAGAACGGTGTGTGCATTAGCTGAAATGTGTGTGTGTGTGTGTGTGTGTGAGTGTGTGTGTGTGAAATACTTTACATATGTATATGTATGTACATATGTGGCAAATCACTTTCTAAATGCAATGCCAATAAAAAAGCATAGCAAAAGTGTTGAAATATATAAATAGATATTTCAAAGGGCGGGGGGCTGAGGAAATAGGAAATAGGTTCGGTTGGGGGGATGGGTATAAACGGAGGTCAACGTTGATATAATTTGTTGGCGCTGACAGAATCGGGTTGCAGAGCCCGGAGGGCAGATACAGCTAAAAGAGAAATGGATGGGCTACGTGACAATAACAGGCTGACGCGTCAGCTTCAAATGCTCACAAAACTTTGGCATTGTGTTCGCATATTATAAAGAATTTGCCACTCACCTCATTGCTGTCAAATTAACATTTTAATTAAAGTAAACGCAGTCGACCCATTAATCGACTTCTGATCATTTTCCAATCCGTATTTCAATCTATTTCCTTAAACAATAAAGTTTGAAATCCAGCAGTAAAACACGTTTTTACTTTTAAATGCTGCAGGAAAAAATAAAAAAGGTTGATTTTTCTTAAAATTACGGTTATTGAAATAATATATAATTTTGGAATTCATTAATTTCTTCAACCACACATTATTTAAAAAAAAACTCTCTAAAATAATTTAACACTTTTTAATTGCAAAATCCACGCTTTAAAATATTCAGACTGACATTAAGTACTTTAATATAAAAAAGAAAAAAGGAAAAAGCGATTTAAAATTTATGAAATTTATTCAGCACAAACAGTTCAACCAGACGCCCTCTAGCGGGCCAAGTACGCAACCATAACAGAGCTTTCGTGCGAAAGCTTTTGTTGCCTACATAAATGGGTCTGGAATAAGGCACATAGATGAAAGCTTTTGTGTTCTTTTTGTACTTAACAGTTACATATTTGGTTCGAGTTCAACTTAACCTAAAAACAGTATTCAAATGCTTCACACACACAACTGTACTTAAGAATGGCGCCTAAACAATGGAGAATGGAATCCATTTTGGTATTAACGGTATTTTTAAGGCTACACTTCCTCAACGGCTGGCGTTTCTGGTTGCATGGGTTCGACCTCAGCAAGTTCCTGCACATTGTTGACAGGTTGTTTTTTAATCTAGGGAAATTACAATGCAAAGTTGTATTAAGCAACATCTCCTAACTCTCGAGATCATACATTATACTAAACGGAACATGCAGTTAGGGGCCATATTGCATGCGTTTCGGATGCAATTTAATACTATTTATAGTACATTCCGCTAGCTTGTATCTTAAATATTACTCGTAATGGTTTAGTATTTATTTACTTATTCTATTGGTTAGTTGGTAAGAATAGTTTTTTGGATGAACTTTACCATCGAATTTTATGCGGCGCATGAGAACGTTTTGAATTGTGTATGGGATCACTTAAATATATGTGTAGACCAGTTGGCGAGGCGAAATTTGAATTTTGCGAGACCCAGATATTATTATTATTATATCACATACAAAATGGTCACCCCTTTTTGTCGTTGATTTCTTTGATTTGCTTTTTTCAATTTGGTTTTTTTTTTTGTTGTTGTTAGTATGTAATTAGTTTCAATGGGTTTTCAACAATTTGTTATTGTTCTGCGATGAATGTAGCAATTTCTCAACTGAATCAGTACGAGTTTTTCTTACTTTGAAGCAATTGATATCGAAGTAATTACACATTTCCGTGACCTGAGTGAACAAAAAAACAATAAAGATAGAGAGTTGTTAAAGTCATTCTAAAAAATATAGCTTACCACTCCGTAGCCGTAATGCCAGTGCGCCAATGTGGAGAATATGGTCAGTCCATGAACAAGCCAGCGTTCCCCTTGGGGCGTCAGATCCATGCCGAAAACCTGCTCATACCAGGGAAAACAGCAAACACCGACAGTGGCAGCCAAAGGCCACATAAGTATATTGAAGGCATCACAGCGGGTATCCGACATTTGAGCCACTATTAGACGGCACTACAAAAACCAAGGAGTTCAGATATAGGAAAGAAAGAAAGTTCTACTTGTGCTTACAGCAATATTTGAAAAGATTGTGCCATAGAGAATCCAGAGTACGCGCGGTTCAAGATTAATAACATTGTTGCGCGAGAAGAACGACCAGATCAAGGTGATCACAAAGAGCCAGAAGAAGGCAAAGAATGGACGGAGCATTTCCATTGGGGGACGCATCTTTCCCGTCTTATTCTTGTAAGATCTGAGAAAGTAATGTTTTAGGAATTATTAAAATAATTCAAACTTTTTCTTTAAGTTAAATACAAACAGATAGATGTTCCTTATGATAATCGGATGACTGGAGAGCATGCCAGAGCCAATGAGTCCCACTTCGAATACATTGGCAATAGTTATACCGTGGAAGCTCGTGCGGTAAATTTCTGGACCAACCAGAGTTGCCACAAACATCATTATACTGACTCCCTGTTAATCAAATAAATATATTTAATATTAAAAATTTATTCTATAGCCTAATAAGAGCTTGAAAGAAGCTAAAAGCACTTGAAAGCCCTTTGAAAGCCATTTGATAGTTGATAGCACTCCAAACATAAGGTTAAGAACCTTTTCATGCTCACTTAAAAGCACTTACAATCTCACTTTAATAAATATTAAAGCAATATCAAAGCTCAAATGTAAACAGTTATTGTAAAAAAGTTAAACAACTATTATTGCCGGTACTCACCCACATGGTAAAGTCGTAACCCCAGGGCAAAAACATAACGCCCGTGTTGTACTTCTCAACATGCGTAAAATAGAAGTTGAGAAACACGTTCCAAATTACGAAGAACATGCGAATTGGTGGCAGATCAACCGTGCCGAATAATGAGAATATATAGATTGGAATAAGCGCTGCCGAATAGGAGTCCAATCCATGATCGAAGAGCTCACCCAAAGGTCCACTGGTCCCCGTTCGACGAGCCTGCTTTCCATCCATGCCATCTATTAAACAATAATTATAATCAGTTTAACTATTTGAAAATTATTACAAGAGTTACTCACCCAAATTGTAATAGATCAATATATTAATGGCAGCCACAGTCCAGACCCAACCGGGCACAGTATTGCCTATACTCTTATCATTGGCAGCATCAAAATTCCAATCGTAATACGATATCAATATAAAGTTCACGACGGTCATCAGGAATCCCACAAATGTGAGAATGTTAGGCGCCATCCACATGGGAACATACTGAGAATACGAATTTGGATTAATTCGGGATATATGCGAAAGAGGTAAATGTAGAGAGACTCACTTTCACGCAGACATTCCAGAATGGGTGCATAACATAGACACTGAGAAAACTTGTGTCTATGCTGTTGTACTGTAGACAAAAAGTGAAATATTTAATAATTATAAATTTTGATACAAAAGAAATAAACTGGATTGATAGGATTATAGGATAATTTTCAAAAGAGTCCCCAACAAAAATAATTTATTTTATAAATCAGGTATCATATATGTAGGTCATTGGTGAGAAAATATTTTGGATAGAATGCTCATTTAAAATATTTCATATTTATTCATTTATGAATTGAATAATCGTAAAATATATTTATGATGCATAATAATAGTACCCTAACAGTACATTAAAAACCTTTAAAGAATGAAAGAATTAGGTTTTCCCAATAAACTATTTATAGCCATTCTTATCAGATAATTTTGTTGTGTCTGTATCTTTTTTGAGTATCATTATCAGCAGACAGTTGACATTTAAGCAATAACTTCAGTGTTTCACAATGCTAACAATAATATTAGCTCATTATATACACAAGTATATATTTTTCCATTAAAGTTCTATATGTGTACGTAAGTACTTATTGAAGAAGGCTCTCAGTAAATCTACTTTCATGCTTATACAGTAAGTTAATCTGCTCAGTACAAATTCCAGTCAGCGTGAGTTTACCAACTATCTCTCAGCCGGCACATGTTTCTTATGTATGTTATATATACACATAGTTCAATGCCTTCTATGGGATTTACGAAACAGATTTGTTTGATCACCATCCGGTCTATTGAATTGAATGAATGACCCAGGCCTAGTCATACCGAGGCTCCCTAGCGAATAATTGTGATAAGCACCTCGCATTGTCTAACACAAGCCACACCAAATCTTCTTCGCGTTGCCCAATTCTCAGATTAGCGGCGTATATATAAATCTATTATTTATATATATTCGTGTGTATATAAGTAATATATGTATACCGGAACTTGCTGTAAGACTGATAATAATAACTGTTGGCACATTAAAATTAATAGCAATTGATTGAAGCGCCGCCTTAAATATGCATATCCATTGATTTTTCATGTTCGTGTGCAGAGCTTGAAATCGCACCCCCGTATATAATTGGTATTACCATTCCCGACCTCCTAACCCATAAATAAAATTGGAACTGTTGTGCTAGTACATACCTTGTAAGCAACATAATGCTAGAATTCTCGTTGTATCGATAGTACAAACTACTCATAATTAAAAAAAATATTCTAATTTTATCATTTATCCAACTGATCAGGCAGAAAATTAATAATGTATGTATAAAAAGACTATCCTTAAAAATTGTTATATAAAAGTTTGTCATTGATCATTTTGAAATTTTCAGAACATGAAATTAAAGTTGTATAAATTTCTTTTCGTGACCTGATATTTTTCCATAACCCAAATTAATACAATTTATTATACAAACATCTTGCATAACTTCAGCACTCATCAGTTGATCAATGTCAAGTTTTCAGGACAGAAAGTGAAGATTGTAGAAATGGTTTTCTTATAGTTCACTACTGCATATAGCATACCCTATGCTTATAGATTAGAGGGTACAAAAACTAAATGCTTACCTTGTAACGTTCGAAACCCCTCAAATGAGTCTCCGTCAAATAGCGCATGCAACACATTTTGTAGTTCTTGTTGTGCTCTCGTTAACACTTGAAATATTTTGTTGTTGTTGTTGTTGTTGTGTTGTTGCAGCGATAACAGCTGAGCGTTGAACTGCTGGTCACACAATTACTCTGTTTTGGGGCGGCAAATTACGACGATGATAATAATAGTTGCAATAATAATGACCTTTGACTTTGATTAAAACGTGTTCGGGCGCATTGCACAATTAAAGTGGGTTTGGCTCGCCGGCTTACGCACTTCTTAATCTCTCTCTCTCGCTCTCGCCCAATCGCGCTAAATTAAATAATCGCCTGTATATAGAGAGAGACAGACACACGGATGCGAACCGTTTTTCCGTTTCACCTTTCACGTTCCACCCGCAACGCCAGCTGCTCCGTTCCGCTGGGCAAAACACGCAAAGACCCGTTATTTCAAATGCACATACAACGATACTCGGATTTATAACTGTAAAAAAGGCACTTGAGACGGCCGAGTACAAGTGCGACAGCGAGTGCGACAGCGAGTGCGAATGCGACTGACTCGGGACTATTATCAAGACTGAAGACTGAAGACGAACTGAACTGTGAGCAGCAACTGGGCAGCCGGTGCGAGCGCAGCCCGAAAAATAAACCAAAAGGAACAACAGCAATAACAACAACAACAACAACAGAGCTTAATTTACAGCGCCGACTGCGGCTGAGCTGCCGGCGTCGCTCTCTTGCTCTCCCACTGCACACGTTCTTATCGCTTAGTTTTGTCTCTCCCCACACACTCACACACACACACAGGCGTATTCGTCTGCCTACGCACACTCACGTTTGCATGTGCGTAAGCGGATTCGCATTGAATGAATTAAAATTTGTAAAACTGAGCAGCAGCAGCAGCAGCGCCGGCAGCGAGAACAACAACAGCTGGCAGAGGTTATTGGTTATCATGGAGCGACGCATGGTTAGGTTAGACTCTCGAGCTGATAGCCTCAATCTCTTTGGAGCACATTAATATGTACTTATGTAGATTCATAAAAATGAGGTGTTTTTTTATTGCAATTCCAACAATGAACGATTAATCTGCACATTAACAATAGCACAACCAACTACAAAAACAACAACAACAATCAGATCATAAACAACAAACACAACATAATATCATGTGACTGTGGGAATTGTGGCGCCCATTTCGCATATGCACTTGACTAAATATAGATCACGTTATTTATACCATGTACTATACACATTTAATACACAGCCCACTTCAATCTATTTATTCATTTGCAAACAGTTCAAGTCCAAACTGATAACTGATAACCCTTCCCATCAACGAGTTGCCATGCTGACAAGACCGACTAAAATATTTCGGAATAATCCGGCATTATTTATGATCCGCCTATTAATAATTCAATTGGTAACACACATTAAACTTATTAGCAAACAATTGGTTGCAGTAAAATTCGACAACAATTAATGACATTTTATTTCACCAGAGCCATATATTAGCCAATATTATCAACTGTCTCAAAAATCCTAAACAAATGATATTGAATTGTGACAAATAATTTACTTATTTTAATACTAAGAATTATTAGACTATGAATCATGAATTATGATTGATATGTTGTGAAACAATCAATTATGAAATACCTAACGTTATTTTATTCGGCTCTTCATTTTTTCGACTACAAGATACCCTGTCTTCACGACGCAATTCAACGTTCCCCCTTACTCGTGCCAAAACTTTGAATATTTTAAAATTAAAACTAAAAAAATAATTTGTTTATCACTCCTCTCCCGAAAGTTCGATTGATTTATTGAATTAAAATGAATTAATTGCTTTAAAACTGAAATTTTAAAAACAAATTATACTGAAGCCTAACATGAAATAAGAAAGCATTCTTGATTTCAAAACCCAACTATAAAAAAATATATATAATATTTTTAAATTATGCTTATAATTGCTCTTAAGGGTTTAAAGTCACATCAATTTTCTTTTATAGAAACCCAAAATTTCACATATTGTAATTATTTTTAACAAATTTTTTTTTTGCAGTGTAAAAATCTCTCAATGAAACTTACCTTTCCAAACTTATAATTTATTTAAAGAACTTGTTAGTTTTTATAATTTATAGACAGTTCTTTTATCTGCAGACAACTCTGAATGAAAGTCGCATTACCAAGACCATAAATTGTAGTTCAGAAAAAAAAACAAATTAGTCACATTTAATCATAATTTTGTCGTAGATAACTTGAGCGCAATCATTTAATCGTTTTCCTGCTTGAACCAATATTATAATCGTAAGCACATATCTTACACATATACATACGTACAGATAACGAAGTGCAGTCTTATCTAAAATTGTGTTTGTTGTACGCAACGACGCAGAAAACAGGTCTATAAATAATAGTAAGAAACAAGTAGCTACATATTAAAAAAAAAGAAACAGTCGAATTTTACAGGGTATTCCAAATAAAACAGGTAAATTAGTTGAGCCATCTGGAGGTCTCCGTGGCAGTCAAACCCTCGGAGCGCAGACGCTGCAACATGGGGCGATAGATGTCCGGCGTGAAGGGCAGCAGAACACCGCGTTCTTGGATTTCACCTGATCACAAACAAATATATGTATATATTTATTTCCATAGCGAGCTAAGGTTACAGCTTGATTAGCTTACCGTCGAGTATCATTTTGGCTGCAATGGCGGCGGGCTTGCCCACAGTCATGGCCATGGCCGAGTGACCCTGTGGCTGGCCATAGACGACAAAGTTGATGCCACGCTCCTCACGACGACCGTCGGGCCAGCGGATGCCAACCTCATGACGCAACACAACCAAATCACGCTCCTCGCGTTCTGTAAATACAATACGAAATTCATCATCACAATGATTTAGTAAAAACTACAAGCATTGCTTACCGAAAGCCAGGCGTTTGGATAGATAATGACTCAGTGTGTCCAGCGGTGAGTTGAGCTTCACCACCGGCGTCTCATCGAGCAGTCCCAGACTCTCGATGCCATCCACATCGCCCAGACGCTCCACCAGCTTCTGCTTCAGATTCTCATAGAAGATGCTCGTGTCGGACATGCCCAGCAGATGTGTGATCAGCTGGCGCCATGTCACGTCCGGTCCGCTGGGATGCAGCATCGCATGCGGCTCGGGATCAATCAAGCCCAGCAGCTGCATGGGCTTAATCGACTCCGAGAAGCCCTTGTAGCGAATGGTGCCACGCAGCAGCGTGTGCACATCGCGTCCCAGGCCGTAGAGCGAACCGTATTTGGTGGAATCGCGATTGGGGAAGCCCTCGAGTGCAAAGCCGGGCAAGAAGTCGAGGCTGCGCGGTGTGGACATCAGTTCGCCGCCACCGGAGATTTCCACAATCTGTCCTTGGCTCAGATATTTGGCGGCGGACAGCGTGTTGAGGAGCACGCCGCGCGGTGACCACGAGAACTTGTAGCGCAACGCATTGTTGGAGTGCTCCGGGGCAGGAAGACCGCCGCAGTAGCTGACAAAGGACTCGACGACGGCGCCCTTTTCCTGCACCTCGTGTATGCACTCCAGAGCCAGCAGATGATCGATGCCCGGATCCAAGCCGACCTCATTCATAATGGTTACCCCATTGGCGCGTGCCTCGTCGTGCAGCGCCGCAATCTCATCGTTCAGGTAGCTGGCGGTGACCAGGTGAGTCCGCTCTGCCACACAGTAGCGGGCAATCATGCCGTGCAGCGTGTAGGGCAGCAGGGAGATCACCACATCGGCCTTGCCGCACAGCTCCTGCAAGTGTCCCGTGCTCTCGTTCACATCCAAATAGACGCTATCGACGCCCGCATATTGCTGGGCCAGACGATCGGCCTCCTCCTTGACCTGAGAGCACACCGTGATGTTCACATCCTTCTCGCGATGCAGCCACTCGACGAGCGGGGCGGAGACCATGCCAGCGCCCAGCACCAGCACCTTCTTGTGCGACTCGGAGCGACCCTCCATCTTGTGGCGCGACCGATTGCTCTGCGAATCGCGCAGCTCTTGAATGTACTGGAAGCCCTCGGTCAGCTCGCCGTTGCTGGCGATAATTGCCTAACAAAAGAGATAGAGAGAGAGAGAGAGAGAGAAAGCAGAGTGAGAATCAAGTTTGGGAGAGTGCATTGCAAATAATACGCCCATTATATATACTGATAACTGAACAAAAGTTACGGCAGCAATTTAATCAATGATTTCTGATTCGCTCAAGATTTTAAATTTTTGTAATTTGAAATAAATGTTGTTAATCAATTTACTCATTGAGCTATCATTTTATATATTTCAGAATGATTATAAATAGTTTAAAGTTGGATGCACTGGAGCCTAAGCCATTCGACATGTATTCAACATGTTCAATGCCAATTTTGATTAAGAAAATTTTTGTCATAGTTCTTAAAAATAAAAATGAACAAATTCTCATAAGCAAAAGTATTTTATTTTAAATAAACAAACTTTCCGCTCATTAATTATTCCTAATAATAATATTTTTTCACATAATCGAGCTTCAAATCAGTTTATTTTGATATTAATTTAAATTATTTCGGAATATCCTAAATTTAAAATCAGTTGAATTTTAAGAGTTGTTTTCTACATATTTGTAATCTGAAATCAATTTATTTTTTTATTTCAATTCAATTTAAGTATTTTTTTCCACATACACAAAAAATAATATTTTTCATAAAATTTTTAATAGCACAGAAAAGTATGCTACATTTATTTTGAAGAAATACTACTCGTAGGCGGAAATATGAATCCAATAAGACATGTTATTCTTGACTTCTCAAAGGCCTTCGACCGAGTTGGAGTGCATAGCATAATTGACCAGCTTATCAGCTGGAAAGTAGGACCCAAAATAGTAAATTTCATTAAAAATTTTATGTCCAACAGAAAAATTATTACAAAAATAAAAAATGCAATAAGCTCCCCACATCCTCTCCACAACGGCATCCCCCAAGGATCGCCAATATCTGTCATCCTTTTCTTAATAGCCTACAATAAACTTTCAAACATTATCAACCTACAAAAAGAAATCCAATTCAGCGCCTACGCTGATGACTTTTTTCTTATCATTCCCCTCAATAGAAACAAAAACCAAACGTACAACCTAAATAACCTCTTCACCCACATCCAAGAATGGTGCTCATATTCAGGAGCCTCACTATCCCTACAAAAATGTCAACACCTTCATATTTGCCGAAAGCACAACTGTACCTGTAACATATCATGCAACAATATACCGATCCCTTCAGTCCCCAGCCTAAAAATCTTAGGATTAACAATAAACAATAAATACAGATGGGATTCACACATAAAAGAAATTCAACCAGCTCTAATCAACAAACTTAATATCATTAAATTCTTGTCAAGTCCCAAACTTAATTGCAACACACATACAATTCTAAACGTAACTAAATCAATCCTAATATCAAAAATAGATTACGCACTTTTCATCTACGGCCATGCCCCCAAATCAACTCTAAACAAACTGAAATCCCTATTTAATGCCGCAATCCGCATATCCCTTGGTGCACTTCGCTCAACCCCAATACCAAACTTGCTTTTTGAATCAAACACACCCACAATAGAGCAAAAAAGAGACCTTATCACAACGAAAACTTACAAAACACTACTAAACAGCTCAAACTCACCACTTCAAAAATACATAAAAAAACACGGGAAAAAAGTAAACAAAATAACGTCAACACTCGAAAAAATTATTAACTCATGCAAAGACCGCAACATTCCCTACCTCCCACTCCCAAACAAAAAACACACCCCCCAATGGCTGTTTCCTCCTTCCCTAATCAACACTACACTACAAAAATTTAGCAAGTCCAACACACCACCAAGCACATATAGACAACAATTCCTTGAGCTCAAAGACAAACGCAAAAACCATAAATTTATATACACAGATGGCTCTTTACAAAACAACACAGCCACTTTTGCCATTACCACCGAAAATTAAGTCTTAAAAAGAGGCATTCTACCTCCCTACTCATCCATCCTATCAGCCGAAACCATAGCCATCCTTGAAGCAATAAAACTAATTCAAAACAAAAGAGGAAAATTCACTATTTGCTCTGACTCTCTCTCATCGATTAAATCCATTTGCAACATCAACAACAATAATTTATACCCCATAACCATCAGAACCCTCCTCGCCAAAGCCGCCCCTAAAATAAAAATCCTCTGGATTCCTAGCCACTGCGGCATTGAAGGAAACGAGCTAGCCGACTCTAATGCCAAATCCACATACAACATCCCCCTACACTATACTCCCAACCTTAATACAATAGACATAAACAAATTTCTCTCCAAAGAACTAGCAAAAAAAACTAAACACAACCTAGAACTATGCAACAGATGGTACCAACAACTAAATTCGAACCCAACACATGCAACCCTTTACCTTAAAAATATAAATCAAAAATGCATCACACGCAACGAACAAATCAAAATACTTAGACTCAGACTAGGACACACAAGATTCTCTCACCAACATTACATTAACCCTGACAACATCCTACCTTGTCCCAACTGCCATACAACAGACGACCTTACCATTAAACACATACTCACCAACTGCATCTCAACTTCCCACATCAAGAACCAAATTTTCCAAAACACGGACCCTATATCGATACTCGAAAACCCAAACACAGAAAACATCTCCAAACTAATTGAATTCCTTAAAAAAACAAACACATACCACCTCCTCTAAAATTAATTAAACTAAATGCAAAATGTAAATACATCTAAAATAATAAAATGTAATATATGTAAATATGTAAATATGTATGTAAAACCTAATTATTAATTATTATAAATACTCTACCAAGCCGAAGGCCTTAGCAGCCAGTGCTAGAAGCTAAGTTAGTCAATAATTTTAATTATAACTAACTAATTTAAATAAATAAGACATGTTATGAAGAACAAGATTCTCATCCATCAAAACAATCTTTCCCAATAAAAAAAATAAAAAATCTGTTTGGACTTACCGACTGTATGGGATAGGAGAACTGTTCATCCTGCAGCCGCTTCTTGGCATCGCTCTTGATGATGTCGTGCACATGGGGCGCGAGCAGTTCGCCAAACAAATCCGTCGATTCACGCGGCAGCTGAGTGGGCATATTGTCGATGGAGCAGACGAGCACACCCGGTCCCTTGAAGCTCTTGGTGTCCTTGTTGCGATCGGCATCGTAGAGACAGAATGGCGTATCGATTGTGGTGCATTCGTTCATGAACTCGATGGAACCGCCAGGATCAGCGGAAATATCGCAAATGGCCAGCATGCGATGTGGCAAGGCAGGACTTCCCTTGCTGGTGGGCAGCCAGGGTGTGTTGGCGGGACGCAGCAGATTCTTGGCATCCGGAATACTGATCAATTTTGGACTGCCGACAGCCCAATAGATGCCATTGACAATGACCGAGGCGTAAGGTGCGATCTTCTGATTGAATGTGGAGATATAACGTTCGGGATACTCATCGTATTCCTTGGCATCAAAGCCGCCGCCCTCGCGACGCTCCAGATGATCCGAACGACTAACCTCACATCCGTACAACTTATTTTGATCTGCAAAGAGAAGCGTATTAATAAAGATATTGAATCCGATTCAAATTATTGAACTTACTGCCGTGTTCTGCCACCTTGCGCAGCATTTCAGGTGGCACATATTCGATGGGCAGCTCGGAGAAGACTTCCTGTGCGCCCTGCGACACATTGCCGGAGCCGGTGAACACAAATGTCAGGGGTCCAATCGATTTGGGCATCATGCCCAGCGAAATCTCATAGCCACAGTCACGTATCGCCTGTCGAGCCATCGATGAATTCCGATAATTGTGCGCGGGACCAATGTGCATGAAGGGCGTGTGATGTCCCAGCGCAAGCAGCCGCAGACCGATGCCGTGAAGGATGTTCACCATGCCAGCGACTCCGGCGTACTTGCCAAAGGCCACCAAGCGACCTCCGCGCTCATCAATAATACGTTCGTAGTCGATTAGACGGATTTTCTGTAAATCATGATGATAATCAATATTATATTTTTGGTTCTATAAGAATTGTATTCAAAATCATATTTGTCTATTTCCAATTATGCCATAGGAAGTGTTTCTTTTAGTTAAGATATTTTTCAATAAGAATTGCATTTTTAATATATATTTTTTTTATTTTAATGAAACATGAATTTAAATTCTGTTTTTTATGTTATATATTTCTTACCTTTTCGAGAATGGCATCCAGCAGTGGCATGTTGGATTCCTGTGCCTTGATTGTGTGCGAGAAGAAGCAATATGTTTTGCCTGGAATCAGCGCATCGATGGGCACCTGTTTGACGCCAAAGATCACTGAAGCATCGCTTATATCCTCCTGGATCTGAGCACCTGCTTGCATATATGCCTGAGAGGAAAATCAGATATAGAGGGATAGGAAGATCAGTTGAGTAATCTTATCACATAAACAAAACAATCGATTTTTATGTTCGCAATCTATGTGAACATAATCAAGCTTTCTTATCAAACAAACCCTTTAATATTTTATTGCTTTTTTCAGCATAACAACCAACATTACTGGTTCTGACCGGATATGTGTCATGCGGACAGTCAGCAAATAAATTGAAAATTATAAATAAGGCTTAAATTAAAAGAATTGAATTTTTAAAATATTTGTGTGGTTATAGAATTTGTAAATGCTTCAAGTTTATCATAATTTTTAATGGTAAATGAAATATGTTGTTGTAAGTTAAAGAAAACCGATTTTAAATAATTTATACCTATTTTCACTTTTAATTAAAATTGATTAAATTTTATTATAAGAACTTGTAAATTTGAAAATGCATTGTATTTTAGTTCGAATGCCTAAAATAAATTCTTTTATTTATTTATTTTACTTTGTTATGTACCTTAGTTTTAATTTACAATACAAAATCTAAAATGCCCTCAAATCCGGGTTGTACAAGAATTTCTTGAAATTTAAATTTGTACTTAATTGTTATTCAATTTCCCCAGCAAAAATATTATTAAACTTGTTAAAAATGCTTTCATAACAATAGATAGTGCATTTCATATACTTTTATTTCCCCACCATTTAAAAAAAACATACATCTATTAATTTCCCCATTTGCTATTTTTAAAAGTCGCACTTCTCGGAAATAATGCATGGCATTGATCGTATGATTAGCACTCGTATTACCCACAGGCTCGAACATAATTCATGTGCTGCTAGGCAACTAATCACAATCTCTAAGTTTGCTGCTATATTTATAAATATATTTTTGTTTTGAAAATGTCAAACGAAAGTTGTTATTGTTATTAAATGAAACACGATTATATTTTATCTGCCAAATCAGTTGACTATGGGAAGTATACTTATATGCGTAGTATACATCCATCTATGGTATATCAAAAAAATATGAACAACAAATTTGGTGGGAGATAACATGAATTAACGTTGGCTTCTAGGCTGTTGACTGCAACCAAGGCCAACAATTGCCAAATTTATAGCCCACCCGAGAGGCTTATCTCCCAAAAACAACAACACTTTTACGATACACCCCACTTTTTGCGTACCGCATAAGCTATATATATTTGTTTGAGAGATTTTCAGAAGATGTGCTCACCTGCATGGGATAGGCGCGTCGATTCGAGGGCTGGACAATGACCTTGACGCCCTGCTTGACCAACTTCTGCACATGCGTGGGCCCAAAGGGAGCACGTCGCTCCCACACCGATTGATCCTCTCGCCGTATGGCAATCACACGACCATGCTGCTGTCGATCAAATGGAATAAGAAACTATATGCTTATAACAAATTACGCCCCCTGAACTTACGTGACGATGGCGGGCAAAGGCGGGCGCGATTGTTGCGCGCAATTGAGATGAACGCCACATTGCAGATTAAAATGCAAATGCAATAAAATGTGTGTACAAAAATATAAAAGTCACGAGATGAAGTCAAATTTTGATGCCGAATATGTTGATAATGATGCCAACCGTCCAATGATGCACCATCCGTTAACTTCGAGCACTCGCAACGATCTAAACGCCGAGCGAGACGACGACGACGCGCCCTCTATCAGCAGCCGGAGAAAAGGCCGAATGGACAGGGGGACGGGCGGACAGACGGACGCACTTGGCTGGACGAACATTCAGCAACAGCAGCGATAAGGCGACTTCGAAGAGCATTGTAAACCTATGTGGAAGAAACAGAGAATTGAGTGCTCTTAATTCTGATTGTGGCTATACTTACGCATAGTGAAAGTGCCGCCGTTGACAGCTCTAAAATTTTCCATTCACAAAAGTTTCCATTGAAGAAAAACCGATCGATATGAGACTGTTGAAAACATTGTTCTTTTTTTGTTGCATTATTTTTGTTTTTATTTATAATTCATCGATCGATTTCTCATAGTTTCGTCTAAACACTCTAGCTTGTGTAGTAGTTATTCACATCAAAAACAAATTTCCTTATCACTAAAAAAATCACTAAAGCTACTAGGGGTGGAAAGGGTGGGGGCGACAGATAGATAGATAGATAGATCTGTGTTACACATGTGCACAGACAGCGAGATGATAAAGATATAAATATACAATAATTCACTTTATAGCTAGATAAACAGATATTGCAAAATTCAGATATTGCAAAATAATAACATTTAATCAAGGGGAAAGTATACATATATATATATATATCTCTTTTTGGATGTTGGTTGTTGATTTTTGGAGTAGGTTTGGAGGCCACAAAGGATGCATTACAGTTCGTCACGACTGCCTTTTACAGCGCTGGCGCCTCGGGCAGCAGCGATGTGAAGAACGTTATGACAAAAGTGCGCACTATGGAAATCACAGAGTTATTGGCATTTGCCGGCTCAACAGCAACGGCCGCTGCTTCGGCGGCCACAGCAGCCGCATCGGCTGCATCCGCACCAGCACTGGCCGGAGCCACAGCCGCAGCTGGTGCCTCGGGGGCATCTTGTGCTGCAGCAGCAGCATTTGGAGCAGCTTGCCCCGGTTCGGCAGCAGCTTGTGGATTATTGTCATGCTCAACGGCAGCGTCCATCATCCGTTGTATTTGCTGCACTGCAGCAAAGGCGGCCGCATCATTGCCAGCATTGTTGTTGCGATTGATGTTATTGTTGTTGCGTTCGCGACGTCGACGCAAAATTCCAATGTGATAGCTGCAAAAAGAAAAAACGTTTTAATTAAAATTACTGTATAGTTGGACAAATAACTCGCTTTAATTGCGTCAATTGCCAAAATAGGCTCCTACACGATTTGAAATTTGAATTTTCTTAGTTCTATTCTATAGTTTTTTAGCGCAAACGTTTTTCGAGAAATAAATAATTATAAAATCCTTTTTATGGGTCATTCTTTAGTCTGATTTTTGAGCTAAGCGTGACAGGTTCGCTAAGCGCAAATATGTTAAGTGCAGCATTGAAGTTTTACTGAACTTTTCCTATTTCTCCCTTTTTTGTAGTGTTAGCGTTTATTGATAAAAGATCTCCATGCAAAATTCCTTAAACGCAGAAAAATAATTTTGTCGAGTTTCCTTTGGTTTTTCTTTACTTGTTAAAGGTGAGCGTAAAGCGAGAAAATTGCTTCAATGTGAATTTTGGTATTAAAGAAACAGGCCGCTAATCAAAAACATGTTAAACACACCATTAGTTTAGATATGTTTTTTTGTAGCGCGAAAGATAATTGGAATAAAAAGTTCGTTGAGCGAATCTCGGCATTGAATAAATAGGCCGCTAAACGAGTGCACTAAACGTTTCCTATGCATTCTTAGGTTCTTTTTTTCGTCGGTTTTTGGATACTGAACATATAGTAGCTCTTAAGCGAGTTATGAGTGTATTTACGAATATACTTACAGATAAATAACACTGGCTATGAGCACCACCAGGAGACAGCGCATGGGAGACGAATTGAAATACAAGACAGTCACAAAGATGGCCAGACGCGTAAAGCTAAAGAAACTGTCCAACCAATCGCGCATCTCTGGTTCCTCCTGAATATTGACGAAATTGGGGCCATCCACTTGACGGCCAGCTGCTGCCGCCGCCGCTGCAGCTGGCTGCAGACCCGCTGCGGCTGCCTCATTGGCGTGTGCGGCAGCTGCAGCGCCAGCTGGCACCGCAGCGGCATCAGGCTGCGGCACACTCATCATGTGCGGTAGCATCGACATGTTTTGCAACAATGGATGCAGCATGGGCAACGCTGGTCCAGCATTCTGAGCACCACTAGGACTGCAAATTAAATCACGATTAATATGTGATCAAATTATGGATATAATGTAGACTCACCGTTGCATCACTTGCTGCATGTATTGGGCATAACAATGCTGGATCCAGGCATTGGTTAGCAGCGCCTGTTGCTGCTCGAACGTCAGATGCGTCATTGTGGACACATTGACGGCACCATAGGCGGCCGCTGCTGCCGCTTGATAGGCGGCCAAGTGATACGCTTGGTTTTGCATGCTGGGATCGAGCAGGTGATGCATCCATGGATATGAAGGCTGTTGTGGTTGCTGCTGATAAGAAATTTGAGCAGCTGCCGCTGCAGCAGTCGATGCATGACGTTGTCTAAGCTCGTTATCATTGGTATTATTGGTCTCCAGACGTGGCGTGGAGTTGTTGACGTTGACATTGGCATTGGCATTGGCGGTGGCATTTGTGTTATTGGCATTGACGCTATTGTCCTTTGCTGGCGTTGTCGTCTTATACGGCGCTTTGGTCAAGTTTCTGTTAACGCAGACCAAGTGGAAAATGTGATGCTGCTGATAAACATCTTTGTAGCTGCGAATGACCTCCGATAGTTTCTGTGTGTCGTTCACCAGTTTGCCCGAATAGATGAGCTTTTGGTCTTTGATTTCCTGCAAAACATCAAAACAACATTTCAATTAATCAACGAACAACGAACATGGTGTGAATGATGTAAGAAATGACGTGTTAGAAACACAACTAACAATGTGCACATGATGCAATTTTATGGGCAGCAAAGTAAAAGCAAAAAGTATAGAAAGAGACTCGGCATTGATTGGTTTAAATTGTCAAATACTATAAATACAATGCAGTATAATTTGCTAAATGGCTCTCGAAAAAATAGTCAGTTTTTCGGAAAATAAAATGGACTTTGTTGAATTAATTTCGTTGCAGTTATCTTTAATGTGCATTTCAGCATATTAAACTACTTTCCTTGAACGCTTGCTAAATTTAGCATGATTTACAATCTTTATTTTAATTTCGCGCTGATAAAAATAAAAACAAAGCTGTCATTTCCTCTGGCAAAAGATAAGCAGCGATCTGATTTTATTCTCCAGCATGGGACAAGCGAGATAAGATGAAACAAACAATATTATTTATAAGATGAAAGACAGACAGGTTATTTTTGATTACAGAGGAATCAACGTGATTAATTATAGTTATTCAATATTGCAAAAACATAAATGTTTTTGCGCCTAATTAATAAATGTTCATCGTTAATTTATTCAACGCGAAACTGACCAATTATTCATTTATTGTTTAACCATTAACAGCAGAACTAATTTAAGCAACAGCTAGAATAGTTGGTTTGCCAAGGAAACTTCAGTTCGCTGAACTAATTAATTATTAGCCAATAGTCATTGATTTGCATACTTCATAGTACAATACATTTTGCATTTTTTGTTATCTAAAGTTCAGCTTAGGCTTTGCGCTGGTTTTCCATTAAAGCGTGACGTGGACTTGCGGCACAACTGCAAATTAAGACGCAAATGGGAAAAAGCACTCGACGTTCGAGTGCAAAAGATATATGTACACACAATATTAAAGATTGCCTGGCAAAGCGTTGATAAGATACACCTCAGTACGTTTGCCGACTAGTGATGTCACTACCTTTTTTCGGTATACCGATTTGGGTACTCTAAAAACGACTGGTTCGACTTTTAGTTCAAGTGAGAGGAAATGCAACCTCAGAATAAATGTTACCAACGCGAATTTTAGTTCAAATGAGAGGAAAGGCAAACAAAACTCTCACAATAGCTAAAACAAAAATCGTTGGTCACATTGTTTTAATTTCGCTTTCTTTGCTGCCGAACTCCAACACGTGAGTAAGTGTTTCAAGTGATAATTTAATTAAATAATATACGGAATAATATCGACAATTGCACATATGTATTTTTTTTAATTTAAAAAGGATGTCCGTTTAAATTTGACAATCACAACAGACATTAAAAAATGAACAAGTACATATGTACATACATATGTATATAAATTTTCTGAAAATAAATAAAAAAAAAACAAAAATTCGGATGCCTCAAAATGATGAATTATCGACATTATACGGTACATTAATACATGAATAATAATATGTGTGTGTGTTTTTTGTATACGTACCGGCTTGCCGGGATACACGATAGATAACTGCTTCTTTAGCCTCTCCACGGTCCAGCAGAGATCACTCTCAATGTTCATGTCATCGTATTGTTGATTTGACGATTTAATTAAGAGCCTAATGCTGCTGACGCCGCTGCCGTTGTTGGCGTCGCCAGCGCTGCTGGTTTTGTCGCGCGCAGCATCGTAGCCAGCGGCCGTTGCCGCAGCTGGCGATGGCGACGGCGTTGTGGCTGTGCTATCATCCATTGTTGACCCTCACACCCTCTCCTCTCCACTCTCCTCCTCTCGCTTCCTTCGCGGTCGACTTTCTATAACGCTGCCTGCCTGCTAATTGCTATGCACGAATTCAACGACAACAACAAAAACAGAGCGACGTCGTTTGGGGCGCAGCGCAGCAGCAGCGACAAGTGTTTTTTTTTTTCTCTGTATATTTTTGTTTGTAGTGAACTGTTGATTTGTTCGTCAGCAATTTACATACATACACATGTCTATGTACATATTATATGTATGTTTTGCACTTCTAAGCACTTTTGAGTACTTGTTGTTGCAACTTCCACGGTCACTTCCTCCCTTTGGAATGAATGAGTTTTTTTTCTTTTCTATCGACAACAAATTTTGTTTTTCCAGATTGTTGTGGCTGTTTTTGTTTTTTGGAGGGTGTACAAAAAAACAACGTAGCTGTTGCACTAAATTGACAACTGTTCTTGTTGTGATTATGAAACGAATTTCCGAGAGCAGTTCCCGTGAACTGTGAGCTGAGCAAAATAAATAATCAAAGTCCCATCATCGTCTGTGTTTCACCAGCAGCAACACTTGTTTTTTTTTTTTTAGATATACTGGACAGGGTTGCTTTGATGCGGCCGGCGTTGCCACCCTTCGCGACATGACGTGTATGTGTGTTTCGCGCACATTTGTACTAATCGCCAACTGCGAAACCATCTAAATAATTTATACACATTATTTAAGTTATTTATAAATACTCTGCAGACGTCAGAACATAACTTCATTTAATATTATTAATTTACTTAGTGTGTTGGCAAATTTAGTACCTTTCAGCTGCAGCACGTTGGGCAACACTGCCGCACAGTTTAAGGGTTGAGCATTTTTATATACACAGATTTAAAAAAATTAAAGATCAGACTATCAATGGAACAAAAATCAACTGTTTCAGCGCTACAAGAGTTTTGTGCCCAGGCAAAGACCGGCAATCCTGTCTACGATTACATTGACGGTGACGAGGGCGGTTACATTTGCAAAGTGGTTCTAATGGACGTCGAAGCATTCGGCAACGGTAAACCTATTGTATATATATATAGATGTAAAACTGTGATAAATGTCATTGTATTTTGATAGGGCGCTCGAAACGAGATGCCAAGCATTTAGCTGCCGCCAATATAATGCGTAAGCTGCGCAAGCTGCCCGGCTTCGACAGTTTGGGCAGCACTGCACCAGCTGGCGGCAGCAACAACAACAATAACAGTGATCTCAGCGACAGTTTGATGAACGAACTGACAAACATGAATCGCGACATGCTGAAGGAGCTGCGAGACTATTGTGTGCGCCACGACATGCCACTGCCCACCATCGAGATTGTGCAGCAGAGCGGCCAGCCCAACGCTCCCGAATTCGTTGCCTGCTGCGCGGTGGCGTCCATCAAACGTTATGGAAAATCGGATAGCAAGAAAGATGCTCGCCAACGGGCGGCCATCGAGATGCTGTGCGTCATCTCCAAGGAGACGAATGGGGTCAGTGAGGGGACCACCGATTTGGTTGGCATGAAACCGTCACAGAATGCCACCGATTTGGACACGAATTTCGAGGATGAGGAGAGCGAACGTCGACGCAAATTCAAAACATATCGTGAACTTACCGATGCAGGTGGCGATGAAACCCAATCCATTAAATTGTGCGATCGTCACAATTATTTCAAAAGTTATTATCCCACATTGAAGACAGCTGCCTTCGCAGCCATCAATTCCAATGAACACGAGTCCAGCAAGGAGAAGTTAACTGCTGTGCTGGATGCGCTAAAGTTAACATCAAAAGTCAGTGAAATGGAGGCGTCGACAATGGAGCCATTGCTGCAGATTGAACTGAAATGTGACTTAGATTGTCTGTTCATTGGCTTGGAAACCGTGATCTATAAGCAGATTATTGAATATTTGCAGAGTATGCTAATTTAGAGTCATCATTTAACATAGGTATATTTGAACTAATACTTAACACTAAATAAACTTGTTATTTACAGGCTACGTACTATCAAATAATGTACATCATCTTATATAATATTCATATATATGATGCTTAATTAATACAAAAAAAATCTTGTGTATAAATGTGAAAGCGAAAGTTATTCTTTTCATTGTTTGATTTGTTAACTTTGTACAATTCAGTTGAATTATGTGGAGCAAGGAACGAAACCGCGTACTCATTTTTTGAATAATTATAATAATAATATACTACATACATTTTCTTAATTGTAATTTGTGGGATTCTCATAGACTTTGAATATTAATATACAAATTTTCGTGGGTTTCCCCTACTTCTATATCTGCAACGAAATTGCAATAACTGATAATCGAAGATAACAAAGTGGGTTCACCGTTTTATTTGGAAAATCCATAAAAAGTAGAGATAAGCTAAATCGATAATAACTCGCTTCTCGCACTTATCGATGTAATCGAAGTCACAGTTATCGAAGGCAATCTCTTTAGCGGTTTCATTCCCATCTCCTTTTCCATTACGTATCCGCCCTGTCTTCACTTTTCTTTTACAATTTTTGTTATTTTGGGTTGTGGGAGCTGTTTTTAGTTAAATTTTTGCTAAAAAAAATACTAAAAGAATTTAGAGTTATAGATAAATAAAAATCTAATAGCTGATCTTCTTGCGCAGCTTCAGATGCTGCTGCTGTTGTTGCTGCTGCTGCTGATCGCGTTCACGTTCACGTTCCTGAGTCAAACGGCTGCCACCGCGTCCCAGTTGCTGTTGTTGCCACTGCAATGCCGGCGGCGGCGCTGTGGGCGTGGGAATCCCCGAATTGGAGGCAGATGTGGATGCCGATGAAGCAGATTCAGCAAAAATGCGACGCGATAGACGAAAACTGCCACCACCAGAAGTTGAATTTAAGCTAGTTGTTGGCGTACTACATTTACTGCTGCCATTGTTGTTGTTGCTCGGATTGTTGTTGTTAATGTTGCTGTTGCTGTTGCTTTTGTTGGCTGTTGCTGCTGCGGCGGCGGCGGCTGCAGCTGCAACGCTCGTTTTCCGCAACAATTTGGTGTTGTACTCATCGCATTTGTCCTTCTCGAGGCGTGTGGAGCTCAAGCTGCGTTTGCTCCGCTTGCTGCCCAGATTGAAGTTGTGCTGCTTTTGCTGCTGCTCGTCGCTAAGCTGCCTTGTGTCTGGGGGAGGAGGTGTAGAAGAATGCGTGGAAGAATTACTCAAATTGCAGTTGTGTTGCTGGTTGTTGTTGTTGTGATTGTTGTTGTGGTTGTGATTGTTGTTCAAATTGGGTATCTTTGATTTGGCCGTAACGTTGGCTGTTGCTGCAGCTGCTGCTGCTGATGTTGTTGTTGGTGTTAGCGGATTCGAGTTGAGATCAAGCGTAGCGGATGCGGAGCGCGTTGCAATGTTGTAGCAAGCAGCCACATTTGCCACCGATGGTATCGCGGACACATCACGATAATAACGCGCCGTTGCCACCGTGCAATGCTGCTGCTGCTGCTGCTGATGAGCAACAGTTGCTGCCGTTTGCTCTCCCCCCGCCGTTCCCGCTGCCGTACGCTGAAAGCGAACACGCGATCGACCGCGCAGGGTCATATGATGATGCGAGCTGCGCGACACGCTGCTTCTAATGGGCGGTATGGTGGCCGAGCTGCCGGCAACACCAATCGGTATCTTGCTCTCATTGATTGTGGCATAAGGTTTCAGTTGTTTGTCGATGACAGCAGCTATCGCCGCTGCTGCTGCAGCGGGCTGTTGTTGTTCATCACGTTGCTGTTGCTCCGCTTTGCGCAAGTGTTTTAATTCCATTCTGTATTGTATGCATGTTGGGGGGGCAAGGAGAGCGAAATTTTGTGACCAAAGACCAGAGAGAGAAATATACAGAGACAAGTGATAGAGAAAGGAGCGAAAGAGAGAAAGAAAGGAAAATTGTGGAGTATAAGCTGAGCAACTGCACAAAGCAATGCCACATCAACAACAACAAAAAACAAAAATAAAGTACTTGGCCAAACGCAAAATAAAAATAATAATAAAATAAATAATATCGCAAGCTTGAGATAATTTTGGTTTTATTTTTTGTAATTTTTATGCATGCACAAAACAAATTGTAAGACTAATTTAAAAAAAGAAATTTGTAAGTACAACATACTCGAAAAATACAACACAATATCAGGAAATATTATTAGTTGTTAATGTTACAAGTTGGAACGCTCAAAACGAAACATGGTAAAATTGTGCAACATTTTTGTTGTTAGCGGGTAGGGGGAGGGAATGCTAAATTAAAATTAATTTAATATAAAATCTAAACATACTTAAACAATATTTACAACTGTGCAAAGTTTGGACGCGATCACCACAATATCAAAACTTCAAAAGGGAGGCAAACAAAACACTAAACCGCCAAGAGAACTCAACTCAACTCAACTCAAATCAAATCAGTGCTCAAAATATTTATAAGTGTTAAAGTTAACTGCAGCTAGCTAATTGAACTTGTGGGTAAGTGAGTGAGCTGTGAGAGGGGGGAGGGGGGGGACGGCACTTACCTTTTGCTGTAGATGGCCAGACTGCGAGTGCGACTGGCCGTCGAGTTGCTCTGCATGTTGTTGTTGTTGTTGTTAGTGCTATTATTGTTACAGTTATGCAAGGTGTTGCTTAGATTATTGTAGTTGTTGTTATTAAGGTTATGTGATGTTGCCGCCGACGCTGCTGCCGCTGCTGCTGTTGTTGTCGCTGGCAACGCACAGCTGCTGGCCTTAAGTTGCAACGCCGTTGTCGGAGACAAGCCCACCACATTGTTGTTGTTTCTAAATGGCTGAGAACGAGCGCGCGTGTGACGCAGATTGCTGTCAATTTCACTAAAAGTAGAGTAAAATCAAAATATTAAGTATACGACCAGGATTGATGGTAATCTCACGGACTCACCTGTTGCTCGTTACTGTGTTGTTGGCTGCCCGTGAATTATGCCGACGCAGCGCCTTGATTTGATTCAGTTTATCCCCCTGCGTCTGCGCCTTGCTCTTCTCCAGCGCCGTCTGCGTCATGCGCACCGACGAAGCAATCGTATGACGCGCCGCCTCAAACGCACTCGGCTTCCGCAGCTTCTTCTCCGTGCAACTGCCAGTGGTAGCTGCATCCAGCACTACGTTGTTGGTGTTGTTATTGCTGGTGCGCACGGTGGCATTCGGATTGACCAGACGACGCAGTGAGGTGGCTATCACCGTTGGCTTGTTGGCACTCGACGGCGATTTGCGACGTCGTGTCGATATGGTGTAACTGTTGCTCAACGGTTGATCGGCTGCCGCACTTGCTGTGTCCGTATCGTTGTCGCTGGCATTGCAGTTCGTTTCGTCCGTGGACTGGTAATGCAAATCCTGCTCCTGCAATTCCAGCTGACGTTCTGACAGCTCGTCGTCAGTATGTTCGCCGCCAACACCGCCGCCGCCGCCGTAGCCTGCATCCAACGTGTCCTGATCATGCAAATGCATTGTGTCCACACGCTGTGAAATGCCCCTAACACGTGTCAACAACAGATCCACATGGTCAAACGGACTCGATGAGGTTTGCTGTTGCTGTTGCTGCTGCTGCAGTTGTTGCTGCTGTCGCATCCTTTCGTTCTCACTCATCTTCGTCTTCAGGTCCAGACTGTAGATGCCGTATTTGTGCTGCAGCATTGGCATCGCGGTGCGTCGTCGCATGCGATCGCCCTCTGACCATAGCCAACTTTGCTTGCTGCAATCAACAAAAGTTACATATTTAATAGGCGTTGATAAAAATCACAGAGTTAAGGACCGTAATGTTAAAAAACATAATCATTTTAAGCTATTTTTGTAGCTCAATTCAAATTCAATGAATTTAGTAATCAAAAAACTGTCTCTACATAAAGTCAATAACTTACTCTTCCATCCACTGCTGCTGATGTCCGATCACAGATCCAGGACGACACAAACGCAGCCAGGCAATGGCTTCCAGAGCACTAAACCCGTAGTGCTTCATAATGTAGGCGCCAATCAAGCTGCCCGTGCGTCCCAAGCCCGCCTTGCAATGCACCGCAATGGCGCCCTTCGTTGTCTCGCAAATGTTCAAGAATTTCTTCAGAATAGCGTCGCTGGGCGTGCTTCCGTCAATGAAGAAGAGATCCCTGTGATCGAAGCCAGCATTCTCGAAGGACGAAGCATGATACACTTTGGCATTCAATCGTATCACCGTCGTCACATAATTCTCCTGAAAATAGCTGAAATAGCGTTCGGGCGCATGGCAAGGATATCCATTGGGTAGCGTCTTGGACTTTTGATGGGGGCCACAGAAGGCGATAAATTTCTGGGGCACAATCCAATTGAAATCGCCGTTTTCGACACGCTCAAAATACTCGTACTCCTCTGCATCAAAGTCATCGAAATTGAAGAAACCCGCCTGCAGGCCCTTGTGTATGGCATTGAGGCAGTCGAGCAGCGAGATCTTAAAGCTACTGGGACCGTAGCTGGCATCACAGAAGAGCGTATAGGCGGGTAAATCGGCGGCAACAAGTAATTTATGTGCCTCAGCTGGTGACTTGTTCAGGTAGATTATCTGCAAAATAGAGTATTTATATTGTAGCATATATTTTGCTTCCAGATAATTTCGGCCAATACACTTACTGCATACGAACCAATCAGATAAGCAGCATTTAGACGCTTCGCCGGATTCATTGAGGTGTAGTGCACAATTTTCTTGCTCGCGTGCGCCTTGGCACTTAATTTCGTTTTCAGCTTCATGCAGTAGCGATATAGTATGCACAGATTGAGGGGCCCAAAATCGTTGTAGAAATTCTCATACACAAACTCCTCATCGATGTTGAAATAATGTGTGTTCGCTGTATTCCTTGGCTTGATATTCTTCTTGAATACCACAAAGTACAGGCGATCTGCAAAGCATTCGAAATTTCATATTATATAGAGATATACATACATATGTACATATATTAGGAAGTAGTTTATTTACCTGGCTGTATCTCGGTGGTGCATGCCAAAAGATCCGAGTTGTCGTCGTCCAGCATCATGTTTAGTTTTGAAGACTGTCATAAATAATGCGATAATAAACAATTATACTTTATATGCAGAAGTAGTATTAACATATATTTAACAAACAAGTTACGAGTACTCATTCAACCAGCCCACACACGCCCTCCTCTCTATACTTCGACTCAAATGCTTCCGCTTCTTTCCATAATAAATAACTATTTTTTTTAACAAAAAAAAATCTTATTTTTTTCCGTCTTTTCATCTCAAGCTAATAAAAATCGCCCACTCTACTGACTTTGCCTTTATTGGACAGAGTAAATGCTGTTTTCCGCAAAAGGTTTTTTCCTACATACATATAGACACACTCTGAAATATATATGTAGAAGTACGTATAGCGATACGTCTGCGGTCGTAGTCATAAAATATAGGGAAAAACATGTGTTCAATATATGCGAATTGTCCTCCTTTGCCGAGACAAGGGACATTTGAAGCACCCTCTGCTGTATTTTTGCCCTATTTGCCCCACTTTTTATGGTGCACTTGTGTGTGTTGGTTTGTGTGTGTGTGTGTGTGTGTGTGTGTAGTTTGTAGCCATAGGTGATGGCTATATTGATATGCATATAACCATCAAGCCGTCAGTCCACACGTCAGGCAGTCATTTGCCGACATCCGCATCCTAATAAACAAGGCGAAAGACCATAAAAGTACAAATACAATTGCCAAACCGACTTTCAAATGCGCTTTTTTCAATAGTTTATGGGAAAACTTTGTCAACAGCATCTAAAGGGAAAACCTTTTAGTTCATATTCTATACTTTCATTCTATTTAAATCATTTGATAAATGTCATATAACTTTTATATTTAAATCATGGACTACGAAATGTTGTTAGCCATTTTATTAAATCTCAACAATTAAATTGTATTCAGAAAAATGTAAAATAAATACATAAAAATAAAGTAGTTCATTCTAGAAAACTATATAATAAGTATTCTATACTTTTTTATACCCGCTACCCATAGGGTAGAAGGGTATTATGACTTAGTGCCAACAGAAAATGTATGTAACAGGCAGAAGGAGACATCTCCGACCCCATAAAGTATATATATTCTTGATCAGCATCAACAGCCGAGACGATATAGCCATGTCCGTCTGTCCGTCTGTCCGTCTGTCCGTCTGTCCGTCTGTCTGTCTGTATGAACACCTGGATCTCTGAGACTATAAGACATAGAGACACCAAATTTGGCAAAAATGTTCCTTCATACCCTACGCAGATCAAGTTTATTTCAAAAGTTGGATGCCACGCCCCCTTCGCCCACAATAAGCATTTATCTAGAAAAAGTCAAGTTTTTTTTTATGTAAATCGCGTATAACTCCAAAAGTTCTTTGTGTAATGATGTGTAATTTGGTAAGCCATCTGCGCTTGACACTCTTAATATACCCTGTAATTTTGGTAAAAATCGGATAAGTAGAACAAAAGTTATTCGCGAAATTATTTATCAAAATTGTTGTTCCCAATGCATATGGACGTTTTAAGTGTGTGATTGACCTAGAGATATCAAATTTGGTGACAGTATTCGTGTAGGTCTTACGCAGATCAAGTTTATTTTAGATTTTTGCCACGCCCCTTTCCGCCCCCGAAAACTGTAAAAGCCGTAATAATGAACCTAGAGCATTGAATTTTGGTATGCATAATAATAATTATATTCTCAATGATTCCTGTGAATTTGGTTGAGATCGAGTTAAAAACAAGGAAGTTATTAATGAATCAATTTTATATGCAAAATTCACTTGCAGCTGCTCGCGCTTTGTTTGTTTAGTTCACAGTGTGACCATGTCCGTGTTGTGGATTTCTTCCCGCTATTTTCAAATATATACAAAACACAAGTTTCAGTATATTTTTGGTATATTTGTTGTTAAAATATCATTAAAATTTTTTTTGTTCTCTCGAAATGGGTTGCGGGTATCATACGGTCGAGCACTCTCGACTGTAGCTTTCTTACTTGTTTCATATACAAATTATGTTATTTTAAATATATTTTAATCATGTATGTATTATTTTTTATTTAACTAATTCAAAAGCAAATATTTTTTTCCAAATTTCGAATTACAAACAAGGCAGATCAGCAAATTCGTCTTAAATATTCAAATTTTGTTCTTCTCAGCTTTATTCCTGATTAAAAGTCGCCAAGCTAAAAAGTACGTTGTAAAAGTTATACCACCAATGTAGTCTAGTCCAAGTGACCATACTCAAAACTATTGTGTATCGATTTGACATAACTTTTTGACACAGAGCTTGTAACTAGTTAAGGGGAAGCCCCGCTCTTCTTCTAGCCAGCAATCCACACAGCTGATGGGTCTCAAAAGCCCTTGTTGTCCCGCTCCCCTCGGAAAAGTTTATGATGTTGGCCTGCTTGGAATGGATGGAATGTGTGTCGTTCACACACTCTCACGCACACTCATCCATCTTATACATATGTACATATGTACTTATGTATTGTCCATAGACTGTATTATAATATTCGATTTTATGCAAATTTTTAACCTTTTAGCTTAGTCATAGTAGAACAAAGAGCAGTTGGCGTGCCGTTGGTGGATTTGAGTTTAGGGACCTACGTTTCCTTTTCCGGATTGAAAAGTTTAAAAGTCAAGCGAGACGGAGCGCACCTTTAATGCCGGATTTGCATGTCAGAGTCAGAGGGCAAGAGTTGAAAACCAAAGCTAAAGATAGATTACAATCAGCACCAAGACTATATGGATACCTAGTTTCATTATATACTACAAGTATGCAAGGCATGTAAAGGAATGTAAGTACATGCCTCGATAAGTGGTTCAGTTAATAGGTGTAAAATATCAGCTTGGGAATATAAGAAAAGAAAGCGAATTTCCAAACGATGGTAGGTAAATATACATCTATAAATAATAGTTGGATTATATTTATAAAGTAATTAAAATTTACAATTATGGAAAATGTAAGTTCTTACTTGTTTGCTATTAAAATAATTACAGTAATAACATACTAAGAATATAACGTTTTTAACTTTATAGCTACATCGTCTTTGTTTACAAAAAGTATTTGAAATGAAAACTAAACTCCATAATAATGAACTATAGCGTCAATAATAAATTTCGTCAATAAATCATTTTGTATCTTAAATTAAATTATTTGAAAGAAAGTAAATAATTATTATTTGCAGTTCATCAACAAGTTTTAAGTATCAAATAAACTGACGGTTGATATAAAAATAAATCAAGTACTACATTTTAAATAAAGAAAATCAAATATTCTTAAAAATATATTTTGCTTTATAATACAAATTTAAGTTTACTATGCTTAGAACTAAAAGTTAAACTATTATTCGAAAAGAAGTAAATTATAATTTACTATGGTGATTAATCAACTGAAACTATTGCAAACAAATTAAATTATATTACAATAAATCCTCTACGAGTTGCCAATAGCAAATAAATTGACAGTTGATAGATGGTATGTTTATTGATCATTATTTCATGGACAGTTGGGTTCTGTACAAAAGACCTTAACCTCCACATAACCTATAAATGGGCACCTCTATGCGACAGGTAAAAGCGATGCAAGTTCAAACGGAACAGCTTGGAATGCTATACAAACTACATACACACAAATATACATATGAAAGTCGCCTATACAATATCCACACACACACACACATGCATATCGTATTTTCAGTTATTCTTTGCTTATTGTGACGCCAGCAGATCGATCAGTTCTCTCTCGCTCTCACTGCATGCCAATGAATGAAAGGTTTAAAGTAGAGTTGTAGATTGCCAACGCGCCAAAATAGCATGCATATCTATGCTATGCATGTGTATGTGTGTGTGTTTATGTAAGTAGATAAGTGCATATATGAGCATTCCACGTGACGACAACAAAACATATCTCCAAAAACAATCACACACACACACATTGACTCTTGCAGTCGCACACTCTTGCAAGTGCTTATCGATACACACACATACACACACAAACCTCAGAGCGCAAGTAAACATTGAAGGGGAGGCAAAGTAAAAAAGAAACAACAAATTAAAGTGACACAGTGTCTACAAAACTGCATTGAAAGCGGTTTGCTTGTTGAATTTATTGTAGTTGAAACTTTAAGCTGAGCTGAACTGAACTAAGCTGGGCGCAGTAAAACAATAAGCATTTAAAACGAGTTTTAAAAATAGCCCAGCCACATGTGACGTCACCAAAAACTACAACAATGCTTTAAGAATAACACAAACCTACAAAAAAAGCAACTCTCTGTTTGTCAACGTTAAAATGAATGGCGCGATGGCGATGGTGATGATGTTCATTGGGTCCGTTTCAAAGTTAGTTGTCAGTGTTTTATTTGAAATGAACGCGCAGCAACTCGCTGTAGCGGCAGCGCTGTTGTCGGTCGAAGCAGAGATTTTTGCCGCGCGCATACCACACAAACACACAACTACAACGACAACAGTCTTCCCCCCCAAACCCAAGTCTCCACCCCGTTTAACACAGCACTGCGCATGCCGTGCTCGCTCTCGCTCTAGCGCGCTCAAAAGCGCTCTGCTTTTCTCTCCGCCATTTACACTTGTTCATATGCAAGTGAGTGTGTGTGTGTGGAGAGAGTGCTGGTGTTGTATTAATAAAAGCAACCAACGCACTTTTCTTCAAATTCCAACAACACAAATGGTCGGAAGACGTTTTGTTTTTGTTGTTGTTGGCTTTTGCTTGGGTGCTATGTTGTGTACTGCGTAATCAATTTTTAGGGTATACGTCGCTCGCTGGACTATTTTCGTTGTAAAAGTGGGAGGAGGAGGAGGGGGGTTGTAACAGTTGCACAGTTGGCACACACACAGGCATACAGAATATTGGACTCACCTAAATATTGTTGGCTATTTGTGTATAGAAATGCACAGCAGAATAGGGCAGAAGAAGCAGCAGCAGGAGCAGCAATCGTGCAACACACACCATGGAACTATCAATTTATCTGTGACAACAAAATGTTGGGGGACTCTGCAAAAACAACAGCACCACACAATGTTTTGTCTTGTATTTTTTTTTGTTTTTTTTTATATGCGGAATAACTACAAATTTAGATGACAAACTATTTACACAAAATGTCTAATCATTTTATATTTTTTGTAACAGCATACTCAGTGTTAGCTTTTTGTTTTTTTCTTGAGTATATTTATTTAAATATCGTAACGTTCTCTCACATAAAAATAGGCGTTTCGTTTCGAGCTTAAAAGGCGTTTTGCGACTGCTCTGCAAGAGCTCCCAAAGTGAACTGACAACTCGTTGCGGTGTTGGCGCTTTTTCCGCTTGGGTGTGTGTGTGTGTGTGCAGCTATGCTCCATACGTCCACTAAAGCCGTGTTGGCGCTATACAAATACACTAATACTTTGATAACCGTTTTACGCTCTCGCTTGCTCTCTCTCGCGCGCCTGTCTATCCGCCCACACCAGTGTTGCTTAAATACTGTTATCGCGTTGCCAACTCACTTGCGACAGAACGTTGCCAGCCGCGTGTTCTGTAAGTTGGCACTTGATCGGAATAACCGTTAAATTCAATTTTTATGAAATTTTTAAAACTCCAGCATAAATTAAAATTAAAATTACAATCGTTAAATAATTTTAAAGTATATAAAGTAGTTGAACAATAGCAAATATTTTAATTGGTTTACTTATTATTCATACAGCTGTGTGTGGACTGTGTTCGTCTTTGTGGACTGAATGCTTTTTTGTCCACAAAACATAACGGGTCCCAATGACCAAGTCAGGTACAAATATCCTCCTCTCACTCTGACACGTGCAGGAACTAGAGTCGGGCATTCACTTGTTGATGAGCACGAGATCGCGAGAGCGACTCTCTTTGAACTCATGCTCTTAGCATTTTGTTGAACCGGGAATTTACTAAGATTTATTGAATGTGATTGATTATGCAAAATTGTACAATTAATTAAACTCGTATTAAATATCCTATAAATGTTTAATTAAATACATATATGCCTTTAATAAGAGTTTTAATTGAAGCGCGCCAAACGCAATTTGAAATTCAATTAGATCTTGCGATCTACTTTCTGGCTTACTCTTTCTTGCGCGCTCTTTGTCGGCCTCTCACTTAAAGTATCTGAAATACTTTGCGTACCCGAAGAACAGGCTAACCGCTCGTCACGAGCTCAGTAACGAGTGTGGATCTTTGCCGAACGGACGGGTTTTTTCGGTGTTGTCCGGAGTTTTTCTTTCGCCGTCTTCTTTTCTGATTGTGTCTTGGGAAAATATCTTCACAGTGCGATTGTGTATATGTGTGTGTGAGTGTGTGTGTGTCTGTTCCCTTCAAGTTTAAAAAAAGAAGTCGAAAAGTGTTTGCTGCGGCAACACCAACAACAATAACAACACAGTGTTGCAGTGTTTGTTGTTTTTGTGTATAACAGAAAATGTTTTTTGGAAACTGCGCGAAGCAGCAGCAGCAAAAGGAGCTGTAACTAAGGCATGGTAAGTGAACAAAATTATGCATTCACTTAGTTTTAGTTTAGTTTTCTCATTTAACTTTAACTTTAACTTCTGAACTAATGAAGAGAGTTGAACGCAGCTGTTGAACGGACGCGTCGCTGTCGCTGTCGACGCAGCCTCTGCCTGCTGCCTGTTTATCTGTTTTTTCCCGTTTGTTATTACTACTACTTCTACTTCTCTGCATCCGTTGTTTCTCTGTGTTAGTTGTTGCTCTCGTTGTTGTTGTTGTGTTACTGCATTGCGTTTATCGCATTGCAGTGATTTCATTTCGTTGTCACATTAAAAGTTTTGTACTGTAAGTAAAGCACATGAATTCTTTTAGCTGTGATGTACATGTATTTCGTATGTAAGAGCATTGTACATTGTACTCGGTAACACGATACCTCCTACCCAAATCACATTCGAGAATGCCTTGCATATGCATTTATGTGTTTGCATTCATAACTACGAGGGCAGCTCGATTAGTAACATATCATAGATACTTTTGCTGACAGCAAGATAGTTGATATTGTTGCGGTTTAACAATCCTAATAAATACTTAAGGTTTTAAAAAAATTGATTAAATAAATCTTTAAACTCGTATTGTTTGACCTAAATATTATTTAAAAATAAAAGGATAACTAATTTAATTCCCCAAGTAATCATATTTAGTTAATATAAGTATACGTACTTTGAAATTGTCATTAGTTGGTTTTGATTTTTAAAAATTCCAATAAATAAATAAATCTGAAAATTTGTCTAGTGTAAATAAATGGGTTGTTTCTCTTGAACAAAAAATTGTGTATATTCATTTCTTTTTTTTTTTTTTTTTTAATTATGACTATGTTTTTAAATGCTTTTGAAAATTATGAAGTACACTGTTATACAATTACAATTGTTTTTGAAAACTTCGTACGTAATGTACATATTTCTTAATTTACAAAGAATATTGATTCAACTATGTAAAATAAAAATCATATTTTCAGATTTTTTTTAATTAAATAGAATATGTTTAATTCGGATATGTATGTATGTATGCAATTACGAAAACATCCATTTGAATAATAGCTTTGTTAATAACTTCAATCGACTTACAAGAATTTTCTAAACTGCCCTCGTACCTACCTAACACCACAGAATTATCTGCGTTGATTGCAGTTTGTCTATGTGTTAGTAGGTGCATCACGTCGGACAAGGAATAAAATGAATGCACTATGAATTGCATAGCCAAGCAAATTGTCAGACAACGAGGTTACTAATTAAAATATGAGCCAAGCTTAACCCTGAGAGATACTCTGAAGATATGCATCCGAAAGATACAGAGCTATTAGTGGATTCTTTTTTATTATAGCATTCTGTGTCATTTTTAGTGCATTTAGTGGGCAGGACTTAGCTCAAGTCTAATAATAGTTGGGTTGCCGCATACAGAATGATCTCATTCAGCGGGGCAAGAGTTCCACACACATGTTCTCCATAAGCTACAAAATTGTTCCAGCTGAGGATGTTTGGTCAATTGATAGAATTGAAAATATAAACATGAGCAAATGCTAAGAAAACATCGAATTCATACATGAGCAATTTTATGAACTTGCCGATAAATGCATGGAGACTAAAAGTATATAGTATATCTACAGATATTTACATAGAAATATTATATATGTACATACATATATGAGCACATGTCGGAATGAAGTCAAAATCGTAACGCTGCTTTTTGCTCCACTACTGCTTCAGTTCCATACCCTCTAAGCCAAAAGCATGAATGGGTTTATTATGCTGTAGCTAATCTTAACTTGGAAATCTTACAAACCTTTTTATGGGAACACGCATTAAAAGGGGAATAAACTTGTTTTGTTCAATTTACAGCACATTTATAATAAACTCTTTTTAAGACTTGATTAAATGTACAAAATATTTTATAATTGCCAAAAGATAAATGTGAAATTTTTAAAATTGTCTTCTGAAGCTGTCAATTAAGACAAGATCGCTTGAAAGCATGTTTGATTGAAGCAATGGATATTTCCCTTTAGTATTTTTTGGTAAAACTATTTTCCTCGTATTTAATTTATTCAAACTATGCATTTATTGCTCTAAAGAGACATTTAATAATATTAATGAATTTGTTGTCACAGCCCCCAATTGCCTGTCTAGGGTATTTCTAGCTCTACCCATTTAATTGCTTTGATTTCTCACTTGTTTACCCATACAAATTCATAAACAAACACAAACGCATCTCGCCGTATCTTTGTGCCAATGTATTTGTGTGTGTGGTTGGTAAATTAACGTTTTGTTTAGTTCCTTGCTTATTTGTTTATTTGCCCGTCTGTGTATTGTCTGTTGTGCTTTTTGTGCTCCCAAACGAAAATGAAATTAACAAAAGACAAAAAAAAAAAAAAAACGAAATAATAACGAAGAAAAAAGCATAAAAAGTCTGCAGCAATTAGAACGAGTATAAATTGGGTTCTGCAGGGCGTTGATCATTAAATACCCTAGAGCATTTAAATAATTTGTTTTAAATTAATAAACCGAGTTTTAAACTATCCTAAAAATACTAAGGATTTTTTGTTAGATTGTAATAATTAATAAACTAATTAATTGTTAAATTCTTAATGATCCCGTATAGAATTTTTGAAAGATACATTAAATGAATTTGTTATTATTCTTACAATTTCCGATTGTAATTTATTTCTTTTATCCAAATCAATTAAATAAAGTTAAAGTGCCATAAAAAGTGTTAATTCAGTTTAAACACATCTCTTTTCTTCAATGTCCCACATTTCTTTTGATAATGCATATACCCTTTTGAGAATAATTTTAAAAACCGCCAACACAAACACACTCATCGGACTCACACATATAGTATGCTTATGGTCCGTCTGTATTCACACATAAATAGTAGACAGACACATATGTTGTGGGCACACAAGTCGACTCGAGTCACATCTGTGAATGAACTCTTATCGGGCCATGCCGCGCTCGAAATTACGAAATAGCTGAGAAGCCTTCTTACTTCTATGACAGCTATATAGATCCCAATTCCAGATCCTATCAATGACCACATCTTAGGCTCCAATTTCATTTCGTTTTTTTTTTTACTTATGCCGCTTTGCAACTGATGCCTGCTTATCTCTAATTGCTCACAGTTTGTAGCACAGTTTTCATTTGACTTACTAAGTTGCGTGTCCCATGGAACTGGACTGATAAGAAACATAGACCCAGATTTAGTATTCAGTACAGAATCCAAGCACACAATTAAAAAAGTGTTTAAGAATACCCTGGGAAGTTGTGGACGTTTTGTATAATTTTGTCTAAGAAATGATAAGATACAAAATCGAAAATATTCTGAAAACAAAAACTAAAATTACTGTTTAAATATTCTACTAAATCTTGTAGACAAGGAAGCTTTAATATATCTTTTAAGATCAGTGGAACTTATTGTAGATAATTTTTCCCAACGATTTGTAAAGATATATTACTGCCTTTTAGTTTCGCTAAAGATACCCTACTACTACTACTTATGATCTCATCAGCATATAGTACTTAGTCCACTGCGCCCCTTTAAGTGCCCATAACTCTTTCAATGTATGTTGTTTTATTGTGAATGAGACCCGATGCTGTGTCTAAAAATAATCATCGTGCCGAGCATTTAATTCTCGACTTAAAGCTGATAAACACTGGAACGCACCAAGCAACAACGGATTAAACTTTTGTATGTACTACACATAATTATTTACTTATTTATCGCTCCCAAAGTTGAACTTATGTAGTATATACATCTTCTTTACGGCCTACAATTCGATTCATTCAAAGAGGCTTCAGTTTGTGCGTAGGAATTGTTGGGTAAAGACGTTCGTTTCATTGCGGAACGTTCCGAAAAATTGAATCTTTAATAATTGTTGATAAGAATAGCTCTAACATAATGTATTTAAATATTTTACTTACAGTTCCTCAGAGATTAGCTGCAACATGAGAGTGCCAGCTTGAACGGGCCAATAAAGTGAGCAGCAAAGTGAGTAGCGTTAATATGAAATTCATCCGAATGCTAGATCTAATGATGAATTGCAATTTACAGCTGAAGGATCGATCCATATCCACGTGGTCAACGACTAAATACGAGACATTTATCTCTCTCTCAGTTGAGGGGAAATCGAAAAAACGAAAAGCTGATTATAAATCGGAGCCGGAAGCGCTCTACTGGGACACGACCCCAGTAAACTAAATCAACAGCGAGGAGAGGGAGATTAAAAGCGTGATGTCGCTGCGCAGCGACGTTATCGCGGTTCTCTTTGTGCTGCTCGCCGTGCTGGCTGCGGCACAACGCTCACCACAAGCACCACCGCAGCACGGACGACGCGATCGTCCCCGAAATCCGCCGCGTCAATATGTCAAGACCCATCCCTGTGAGCGTTCCTCCTGCTACCCGGCAACGGGTAATCTGCTCATTGGACGCGAGAATCGCCTAACGGCCAGCTCCACTTGCGGCCTGCAATCGCCCGAGAGATTCTGCATTCTCTCACATTTGCAGGACAAGAAGTGTTTCCTCTGCGACTCGCGCGACGACACCCGCAACGATCCCTACAAGAATCATCGCATCGGACAGATTATCTACAAAACGAAGCCGGGCACAAATATACCCACTTGGTGGCAGTCGGAGAATGGCAAAGAGAATGCCACCATTCAACTGGATCTCGAGGCCGAATTCCATTTCACTCATTTGATCATCACGTTTACAACTTTCCGCCCGGCAGCGATGTACATCGAGCGCAGCTTTGACTTTGGCGCCACGTGGCATGTGTATCGCTACTTTGCCTACGACTGCGAGGAGTCGTTCCCTGGAGTGCCCACCGTGCTGCAGAACATCACCGATGTCATGTGCACTTCACGCTACTCGTATGTGGAACCCTCACGCAACGGTGAAGTCATCTTCCGTGTGCTGCCGCCCAACATTAATGTGTCCGATCCATACGCGGAACATGTGCAGAATCAGTTGAAAATGACCAATCTGCGCATACAGATGACCAAACTGCACAAACTCGGTGACAATTTGCTGGACAATCGGCTGGAGAACGAGGAGAAATACTACTATGGTATCTCCAACATGGTGGTGCGTGGTTCCTGCTCCTGTTACGGCCATGCCTCGCAATGTCTGCCACTGGATAATGTCATCACACAGGACTATGAAATGGTGCACGGACGTTGCGAGTGCACGCACAACACCAAGGGTTTGAATTGCGAGAGCTGCGAGGATTTCTACAACGATTTGCCCTGGAAACCGGCGTTTGGCAAGCAGACGAACGCTTGCAAGAAATGCGAGTGCAACGGACATGCGGTCAGCTGCCACTTCGATGAGGCCGTGTTCATTGCCTCGGGTCATGTGTCTGGCGGCTTCTGTGACAACTGTTTGCACAACACACAGGGACAGCATTGTGAGGCCTGCATGCCGTTCTTCTATCGTGATCCGGCCGAGCCGCTGAGCAGTCCGTATGTCTGCAAACCTTGCGACTGTGATCCGAATGGTGCGCTCGATGATGGCATCTGTGATTCGGTGCAAGATCCCGCTGATGTGGCGGGCGCCTGTCACTGCAAGGCGAATGTGAAGGGACGTCGTTGTGATCAGTGCAAGGACGGCTTTTGGCATCTCAATCCCGCAAATCCCGAGGGCTGTGAGGCCTGCACCTGCAACACGCTGGGCACCGTCAACAACTCTGGCTGCAACATGCACACGGGCGAATGTCGTTGCAAGCGTCTGGTCACCGGCAAGGACTGTAATCAGTGTCAACCGGAGACTTTCGGTTTATCCGAATCCGAGGATGGCTGCACGCTGTGCAACTGCGATCCTGGCGGTTCCTACGACAGCTTCTGTGATGTGCTGACGGGTCAGTGTCGCTGCCGTGCTCACATGACGGGACGCACTTGCTCGCAGCCCAAGCAGAACTATTTCATACCCTATCTGCATGTGGTGCACGATGCCGAGGTGGCTGAGATGTGTGTGTCCTATGGCAACAATGTCAACTGCAGCATTGTGCCGCAACCGCCGAACAATAACAATCAAGAGGAAGACTTTACGGGCATTGGCTTCAGGCGCGTCAACGAGAACAGCGAGATGATCATCAATGCGGACTACATACCACGCTCCATGCCCTACGACGTCGTCATACGCTATCAATCCACGTCACGCGGTGACTGGGAGGGTGCCTACATCACGCTGGTGCGTCCCGACGAGATTGATCCTCAGGGCGAATGTGCTCAGCTCGTAGCTGCGCCTGTTACCGAGGCGCGTGTGCCATTTACGCTACCCGAGCGCGATCGTCAGGTGGTCGCGTTGCACGATGTTTGCCTCGAGGCGGGCAAGGTGTACAAGTTCCGCATCTACTTTGAGCGACGTCGCAATAACGAGGACAATCCCACGGCCACCATACTGATTGATTCGTTGACGCTCATACCCAAGATCGAGGTGACACCGATCTTCCATGGTTCTCCCATTGCCGATCTCCGTTTGAGGGAGTACATCAACAAGAACTGCAATCAGTCGCTGTATGACATGCGCTACAAGGGCCAGGCGGCGGATGTGTGTCGCGATCTGGAGCAGGATGTCAGCAAGTACATCTATGATGGCGCCAGCATGTGCAACTGCAATCCCACGGGTTCGCTGAGCAAGGAATGCGACGCCAATGGCGGCTATTGTCACTGCAAACCAAATGTTGTGGGCAGGCAGTGCGATCAATGCGCGCCCGGCACTTATGGCTTTGGACCCGAGGGCTGCAAGGCTTGCGATTGCAACAGCATTGGCAGCAAGGACAACAATTGTGATCTGCTCACCGGACAATGTGCCTGTCATCCCAACACCTATGGCAGGGAGTGCAATCAATGTCAGCCCGGTTATTGGAACTTCCCGCAGTGTCGCGTCTGCGAGTGCAACGGACATGCTGCACTTTGTGATGCTCTTACCGGACAATGTTTGAACTGCCAGGATTCCACAACTGGTTTTGGTTGCGATGCCTGCTTGGATGGCTATTATGGCAATCCGTTGCTGGGGAGCGAGATCGGTTGTCGTGCCTGTCGCTGTCCCGACACCATTGCCAGCGGCATGTCGCACGCCGAGGGCTGCTCGCTGGACACGCGCAACAACAACATGTTCTGTCACTGCCAGGAAGGCTACGCTGGCTCTCGCTGCGAAATCTGCGCCGATAACTTTTATGGCTCGCCCGAGGATGGCGGCAGTTGCAGCAAATGCGAGTGCAGCAACAACATTGATCCCTATGACACCGGCAACTGTGATCGTCAGACGGGCGCCTGCGTGAAGTGTTTGTATGACACGACTGGGGAGCATTGTGAACTGTGCCGCGATGGCTTCTTTGGCGATGCGTTGCAACAGAATTGCCGGCAATGCGAGTGCGATTTCCTGGGCACCAACAAGACGCTTGCGCACTGCGATCGCCACACCGGACAGTGTCCGTGTCTGCCCAATGTGGAGGGTTTGCACTGCAGTCAGTGTGCGCTGAATCACTGGAAGATTGGCTCCGGCGAGGGTTGCGAGGCCTGCAATTGTGATGCTATTGGCGCCGTGCAGGAACAATGTCACACTTTCACCGGACAATGTGAGTGCAAGGCGGGCTTTGGTGGTCGTGCTTGCAACCAGTGTCAGGAGCATTACTGGGGCAATCCCAATGAGAAGTGTCAGCCCTGTGAATGCGATCAGTTTGGCGCTGCGGATTATCAGTGTGATCGCGAGACGGGTCAATGCATTTGCCACGAGGGCATCGGTGGCGACAAGTGCAACGAATGTGCACGCGGCTATCTGGGACAGTTTCCGCATTGTGCGCCCTGTGGCGAATGCTTTAACAATTGGGATCTGATACTGAAGGCGTTGGATACGTCGACTCAGGCGACCATACTGCGTGCCAAGGAGATTAAGCAGGTGGGCGCCACAGGTGCTTACACGGCGGAGTTCAGTGAGCTGGACAAGAAGTTGCAGCACATACGCGACTTGCTGCAGAACAATACGGTGAGTTTGCAGGACATCGATCAACTGGATGCGGCGACCAATGCGCTGAAACTGCAACTTCAGGCGCAACATCAACGTTTGAGCGAAACCGAACTGAATTTGGATGACATTTACAATTCGTTGAGTTTGTCGGCCGTGGAGTTGGAGGGACTGCAGAATCATTCGCGTCTCGTGCAGCAGCTCTCCAAGGAACTGAAGGAGAACGGCATTCAGCTGCAGGAATCGAACATCGAGGGTGCCTTAAACCTGACACGACATGCCTACGAGCGTGTTAGCAACTTGTCCGCGCTCAAGGATGAGGCCAAGGAGCTGGCCTCGAATACGGATCGCAATTGCAAGCGCGTCGAAACGTTGTCCAACAAGATCAAGGACGAAACCGATGCCATTGCCAACAATGACAAAACCATTGCCGAATACCGCAACGAGTTGAGCACGTTGAGTTCTCAGATACCCGACTTGAATAATCAGGTGTGCGGCAAGCCGGGCGATCCGTGCGATGCGCTGTGCGGCGGCGCCGGTTGCGGCAAGTGTGGCGGCTCCTTCTCCTGCGAGCATGGCGCCCATGCGCATTCCGGCGAGGCGCTCAAGGTGGCCAAGGACACCGAGGAGGCCATTACCAGCAAAAAGGATGCAGCCGATCAAACCATACGCGCTCTGACCCAGGCCAAGCTGAACGCTTCCGAGGCGTATCAGAAGGCCAAGCAGGGCTTCGAGCAATCCGAGCAGTATCTCAACCAGACCGACGATGCCATCAAACTGGCCACCAAGCTGATAGGCGAAATCAACGACTTCCAGCAGAATACCACAGCATTGCCAAGCGAAAGTAAGCAGCTGGCCCAGGACACTTTGCAGCTGGATTTGACCCTGGATCCCAAAGAGATTGATTCGCTGGGCCGCAAGATCAACGATGCCGTCAGCTCGCTGAAGAACGTTGAATCCATTATCTACAAGACGCGTCCGGACTTGGAGCGCGTCAATACGTTGAAGACAATGGCCAACGAGACGAAGGAGACGGCTGACAAAATACTGGATATGGCCAACTCGGTGGTGGAGAATTTGTCATCGGCCAGCGTGTCGCAGGGCAAGGCACAGGATGCCATTCAGCAGGCGAACAGCAACATTGAGCTGGCCGACAAGGATCTGGAGCAAATCGATCTGGAAACGAAGGAGGCCGAATCGCCAGCACAGGTGACTGCCAAACAGGTTGGCGAGCTGGCCAAGAAGGTGCAGCGTCTGCAGAAGAACATACTGAAGAACGAACTGGACGCCAAAGAGATAACCAAAGAGGCGACGCGTGTCAAGCTCGAGGCGTCGCGTGCCCGCGATGAGGCTGCCAACCTGCAGTCCTCGACCAGTGCCACCAATCAAACGTTAACGGATCGCGCCAATCGCTCGGAGAACGCAAGAGAGCGCGCCAAATTGTTACTGCAGCGCGCCTCCAAGCTGACGGTGGACACTAACGAGAAGCTCAACGAGCTGAATGTGATGCAGGAGACGTATCTGCAGAAGAACCAGAAGCTGATGGAACTGCAGAATGCCATACAGGATTTGACTGGCAATCTGAACGGTTATCTGCGCAACATTCAGGAAAATGCCGATCGCTATCGCCAGTGCACCATCTAAAATAGAAAGTGAGGTTAGTTTGCAAATAGGTGAGGTTAGGAATAAAGTGAAGTTTTAGTTGAATTCTCATTAATGTGCCATTCTTTTTACAGCTGCCTCCACTTTTCTGCTCCAAATCATTTTTATTTTTGCCATATTTCATGAACAAATTTGCGACGAATTGATTCGAAGATCAAGAGCAACAAAACTACAATTAAAACAAAACAAAACGAAACAAAAAAAAAGTGTAACCGTTACGTTTTTACTTCTGTAAGCAAAACAATGTTAACTCACTGCAAAAAATGTTCATTTTGAAATTTACGCCATTTTTATCGGTGTGTACACACCGAACGACGTTCTTTTATGTCTACCTTAAAGCAACAACAACAAAAGCAATACTAAATACAATTACAATTACAAATAAATATAATTACAAAATACTACTTAAAAACAAAAACCAACAATTCACTTGTTTTATTTTTATTTCTGTTCACAGCGAGCGACAGCAGACAGCTTGTCTGAGAGTTAAATGTGCAAATGACCTAAACAATGTTGTCCCTTTCAATTTAGTTTATTATTGTTTGCACTATGCACGTAATGGCAAAGAGCATAATAAATAATACTATATATTATTTGGCGTTTTTACATACATACATACACACATATATTGAGAATGCTGTATTGCCAGTTGGCGGTTTGTCATTTCGTTTTGTTGCACTTCTTCACAAAGTCGCGTGCCTAATTTATTTATTTTCTGCATAAACAATTCGATTTTGATATTAGCTAAAAATGTCAACGATTGTAAAAAGTTGTTAACTGTTTTGAAAATGGATAAACGTTATATGCACTCGATGCGCAGTCCAGCAGGTAACATTTTATTAGTTTATCGACCATTTTGTAAAAATTAAATTAGAGAAGCCCACTACAAAACTGCGACCATGTAAGATAGATATCCCTATAATATCAAGCATTTTTCATTGCTTTATTTTACCATAAAAATCTAAAATTAAATTTAAACTAGGCTTGCAATACATAACGGCTCCAGCACCAACTGAACAGGGTCATTCCAATAGTTTAATCTAGTTACAATTACATTAATAATTTTTATTATTGGCTGGTATAGTGTGCTAAATTGATTGCGTTTTTACTTGCTGTGCGTTTCAAAATTAAATAGTTTACAAATTATATTATAAAATTTGTAATAAATAAACAGGGAGTCCCCTTGAGGTAATACAAAATAATCGGGCGAGACAATAAATCATTGCCAAATTTGTGTTATCGATTGCTCTGAAAATGCAGCACTGCTTGACATATGCATAATGGCGACGTGCTCACAGCTGTAGCTCGCTAAAGCCAACGAACTCGTTGATGCAAGCCAGGCAAATAAATTGCACTTAATGGAAAATCTTGACATAAAAATATAAGCAATGCTTGAATAGGGAATATTTTAATAGCAAAAATATGAAGAAGGTTTAACAAATGAATTACCATCCAAATTAAATGAAACGCTTAATAAATACACTGATTTATGGGTGTACCGTTGATGAGTGACTCTAACGAGTGTTCACTGTATTAATACGAACAGATGTCTGTTCGTGCACATGTGTATGTATTTACGCATAGACACACACACACGTACACACACTGAGATACGTAAATAGACGGATGTTGTTCTTGTTTTCGGTCTTGTTGTTTCTCATGCAAGCAAACACAGAAAGAAGCGTAGCTATTAATAAGAACATATTCTGAAATAATATAATGCCACAAGAAAACGGTCGTCGAATCTGCGGCTGCTGTGCAATAATACGTCAAATAATGGGAACGACATCAAGCACAAAAAGTTTATAAGGAAAAAATACAAGAAAAAAAAGGGACGGAGAAAAAACAGTACGCAGCAAAAAAATAATAAAATCGAAACGAAATTTCGAATCAAGTGATTTCTTGTGTTTTCGCTTTCGCTTGAATTAAAAACCGTCGCAATCAGTTTCATACATCAATATATACATATAGAACTATATATATATCGAGAGAGAGTGAGAAAATCCTGTTGCCTTCAATGGATGACGAATTGGAAGATAAAATCTTCTATCAGACATACGTATCGCATATGAAAATCCTGTCCAAGTTTGCAGTGGGCTTCTCGTCCCTCAACTCGCCGTTGGCCTATTTATGGAAACTATGCCGTCTCTACGTGCTCCGGCCCGAGGTCATTTTCTGCGGCATCATTCTGTTCATCTTGTTGATCTATTTGCAAGCCGTTGATGTCTGGAGTCGCAGCATCTTGGGTCGCATCCAGGCGACCCTCGGACGCCAAAAGGCGTCGGCGCGTGTAATGGAGATGACGGGTAGCGCGGGCGATCATCAGAGCTGGGAGGAGGTGCGTCAACAGAGCGCCGCCTTCGCTGTGCTGGGACGAAGACCGCACATGGAAGACAGGTGAAGCATCAGCTGCTCACACCAAAGTTCTCACTTAATAATTCTTACCTATTTGTAGATTCATCATTGAGGAGAACATCAACAACAATACAGCGATCTCGTTCTTTGCTGTCTTCGATGGTCATGGCGGCGAGTTTGCCGCTGACTTTGCGCGCGATGTGCTCGTCAAGAACATCTACAACAAAATCATTGAGGTGCACAAGCTGCTCAAGAGCGAGTCGAGCTCCGATCACGTCTCTACTGGCTACGACAAGAGCCCGTATCTGGCGCGCAAGCAAAGCCGCAAGGACAACAAGGAGAATGCCGAGCCGGGTGTGGCACGCAAAGATAGCTTGCGTAAGGCGCACAGCACCACAGCCGATTGCAGCAGCATCAGCAAACCGGCCGCGAAGACAACGGAGGCATCCATCGCCGACTTCTATACAGCACAACTGAACAGCGCGATGCGTGCAGCAAATGCTGGCAATGCGGCCAAGGAATCGTTTCTCAATAACAATAATAATGGACAAAGTGCGGCAGCAACGCCGCCACCCAGTTACGAAGCTAAGTGTTACATCGAACACGGGCGCATCAATTTTGGGAAGCTGATTACCGATGAAGTATTGTCGGCAGATCACAAGCTGGTCGAGCAGGCAAAGCTGGCCGTGAGTATCGTGAAATTGGAGGAGCATACAGCAAAAACAATCCATTAATCACTTTGATTTTCAGACCAACATTGCGGGCACCACAGCATTGATGGCCATTGTGCAGGGCAGCAAACTGTTTGTGGCCAATGTGGGCGATTCGCGTGGCGTCATGTTTGATGCTCGCGGCATTGCCATCCCATTGTCCTTTGACCACAAGCCGCAGCAGGTGCGTGAACGCAAGCGTATCCATGATGCAGGCGGTTTTATTGCTTTTCGTGGCGTTTGGCGCGTGGCTGGCGTTCTGGCCACGTCACGAGCTCTAGGCGATTATCCGCTCAAAGATAAGGTAAATATGGCGTGACGATTAATTATACTGTCAGCTCATCGGCTAATCAACCTACACACGTTTTTACTCTACTCTATCTATATAGAATCTTGTCATCGCCACACCAGACATTTTGACCTTCGAGCTAAACGATCACAAGTGAGTACAAAATGAACTCGACCACAAGTTAATGAACTTATTCATAACGTCATCAACACAGACCCCGATTCCTCATACTCGCCTCGGATGGACTTTGGGACACTTTCAGCAACGAGGAGGCCTGCAGTTTTGTTCAGGAGCATCTTAAGGAGCCCGACTATGGCGCCAAGTCTTTGGCCATGGAATCCTATAAGCGTGGCTCGGTCGACAACATTACTGTGCTAGTAATTGCCTTTAAGAACGACGTGTATCGCATTGGTGGCAGCAAAGCAGCTGATGCACCAGCTGCACCATTGGCCAAGGCGCCGGCGGCCAACGTTGTTGTGCAACGTTCAAATTCGATCAAAACAAAGTGACAAGTGTTGTGCGGGTCCAACAGGTGTTTCCGATTTTAAGTAGAAACCAAAAAAAAAACCTCTTAACAAAAACATTTAAAAAAAATGAAGAGATAAAAATACCCAAGCATCGTTTTTTAAATTGTCAAATTTGCTGCTTGGTTCGAATTAGGTTTGTTTTTTTATAGCAATTGTTTGTTTGTACAAATTTGTTTAGCATCACATTTTACCACCTCAGTTCACACACACACACAAACACACGCATACACTTCCTAAACAAACACATTCATTCATCAAGTTCATAAATATTTATTTAAATTATTTTGTTATGCACTTATACAATTTGTAAATGAAATAAACTACTTTTGTCTAACTAATGAAACGTTTTACAAATAATAAAAGAAAAAAATTACTCGAAAACGAAAGTATGGAATTTGTTTATACGTAAATCGTGTTAAGAGTAAACATTTAAGTTTATACAGTAAATATTGGCGAAATGATGATTAGGCAAAAACAAGATAAAAAAATCTACTTTTTTCAAATAGTAATTTTTGTTTAAATAATTAAGACTTTTATTTGATTTATTTACATGACTAAAAATAGACATACTTAACTTTTAAGACCAAATTATCCAACGAAAAAAATGATTTATTCATAAATTCTAGGGCACAAGGCCAGAGCAACTATGGCCTTCAGGCTAATAAAATCAAATTATTTTGTTTTAAATTAAACTATAATTTGAAAAATTTAGATTCGTTAAAACAACAATATCTAATTAGGCAACTTACAATACGCGTAAGATGGATTTTCATTGCTTTTAAAAATGATTCGAGAATCTATTGAAATCTTTACTTATTCAATTTAATGTAAAATTCTATATTGTTGGTTACTTTCAAACCAAATTATTCACAATTAGAATTGTTCAAACGGTTGAAAGCCGATGAACGATCAACGCTTTTAAAACTGAATCATTAGTATTCTTTAATTAACACTTATATTAATAATCATTTCATACAAGTTTTGGCAGCCTTTTTTCTTTTTTCAAGCACATAAATTGTACCTAGCCAGACAATTTATTAAATGACAATGATTTAAAATATCAATGTTAGCCGATATGCACAGGGCACAAGAAGAAAACTAATTGATACAATTTATAGAAGCGTCGCTTTATTTACGTTTCGAATGCGAATGCGATGTCAAAAACTAAATACGAATTTGCCGTCGTGTCGTTTAGTGAGCTGATACAGACACTTGCCAGACGCGAATGGTGTTGTCGGAGTAGCCAGCGAACAGAGTCTGGCCATCGGTGGACCAGGCCAGCGACAGGCACTGTGGCTGCTCGGCCTTCGATGTGGGCGAGACAACCTCAGGGCGCAGCTCCTCGACGGTCTTCTTGCATGCCAGATCCCAGATCTTGATCGATGGGCCGTAGGCAACGCACAGCCAGTAACGGTTGGGCGAGAAGCACAGGGCATTGATGATGTCGTTGTGCTCCAGTGTGTACAGGTTCTTGCCGTCATTGAGATCCCACAGCAGAGCCTTGGAGTCCTTGCCACCGGAGGTGCACAGAGAACCATCGGGCGAGACGGTGACGGTGTTGAGGTAACCGTTGTGTCCGTGATGGTTGTTCTTCAACTTGCAGTTGGCCAAGTTCCAGACCTTGACGGTACGATCCCAGCCGCAAGACACAATGATGGGGTTGGAGTGGTTGGGGGAGAAACGCACGCACGACACCCAATCGGTGTGGCCATCCTCCTGGATGGTGAACTTGCACTCGGCGAGTGTGTTCCACAGCTTGATGGTCTTGTCCCGAGAGCCGGACACGATCTGACGATTGTCAGCGGAGAAGGCAACGGAGAGCACATCCTGTAAACAACAATTTCGATTAGATACTAGTATTTGAGCAAATGTTTTTATGGTGATTTGGATAAGCACAGCTAGGTAGAACTTTGGGGCTTACTTACGGGAACGTTTGAACGTTAAAATCAGGCGTAGCACCGTACAGATGTCAACCAGAAATTCTGCCTCGCATAGGCGCAAATATTTTTTCAAAATATGTATAAACAATACATATTAATTGTATTGGTGCTCTGCTAAGCTAAACCTAACCTTACTTTACAGCGGGGTCAAATGTAGCACCAATACCTGGGATAGGGGTTAATGATCAAAATCAAGTCTAATTCCCTGAACTAGGAACATAGCACACTTTGGAAACTTATCCCACCTTGGTGTGTCCCTCGAAGCGGCGAGTTGTCTTGCCGGCAGCCAAATCCCACAGACGCAGAGTCTGATCCCAGGAACCGGACAGAGCGTAGTTGCCATCGGAGGACAGCACAACGTCGCTGATGAAGTGCGAGTGTCCATAGAGACGCTTCTGGGGATAACCGTAGTTGGTATCCTCATCGCGGGTCAACTTCCAGACAATCAGGGTCTTGTCTGCAATAACATAATTACATTATTAAATATAAAGTCAAATTTGAAAATATAATTGCAGGATGTTGCAGATATTTGACGATTTTGCAAAGTCGTCCGCACACAACATAACCTCACACAATGGATGGATGGGAAGAAATACTTGCCACGGGAAGCCGAGATGATGGTGTCGGGATCCTTGGGGTTGGTGGCGATCTGGGTGACCCAGCCATTGTGGCCGATGAGGGTGCCACGCAATTGCAATGTCTCAGACATGTTTCAAATTGATTTATAAATCGCAACGGGAGCGCCTTGGAAAAACACGTCCAAACGCGCTGCAAGCTGGCAGAAAAAGAGGCGGAAGTGCCAGTGTTGTCTAGCAAGCACAGACTCTGAAGTTATCGATAGGATAATTCCAAAATATATCGTCATTCAAACAACAGTGCTAGAAACAGTGCAGTGTTGGAAAATATCGTTACTCACCTGACGATTTGGAACCTAAACTGAAATTTATGTATTTTAACGAAAGTCTCCTATGAGATAAAAATACTTGTCTTAAAAAACAATGCAATAAACTATTCAGTAGAGGAATAAATTGCAAACATAATCGTTTTAAAATTATCGATTCATAATTATAGATTCTATCGTTATTTAACCACCTCTAGTGCTTGTCTCTGTATTATTATTATTGTGCAATTGGCGTTTTAGGCAGGTAACTCTTTACATCAACATAGAAATAAATAACAAATAGAGTAGACTTGCAGTATACTGCCAACACACAACATGAGCCTAGAACAACAACAAGGTGCCGCAATCAATCCACACAACCCACACGGCCTTGGTAAATTGTTAAACTCGAATTACAGAAAGCTGATATAATCAACAGATTTTTGTTGCCGGCTTTGTAGGCGATCCCAATGACACAACGCTGCGCAAGGTGGAGCGCGAGGTGCTGATACCCAAGATCATGCGGGATCGAGCACGCGATGAATTCTGCACCAAGGAAGTCGCCGATTTCGAGGAATGCTGCAAGGCGAGCAGCGTTTTCATGGTCGCCACTTGTCGCAAACAGAACTCGGCGCTGAGGGATTGCCTGACGCATTGGTATCAGAACGAGGCGTTCAAGGAGGAATGCCGTGCCATCTATTTGCAGGAGCGATCCGAATATCGAAGCACCGGAATACCCAAAAAGAATCGTGTCCAGAAGATGTAGTCCATTGTTATTGTTGTTGTTTACTTTGCACAAAAGAAGTGTAGTTAAAGCGACGTATCACAGTCTCCTCAATGGTCAGGGCGGCGAGGGTTTCTCTGGTGACTAACAGCTCATTAAAGTCCTCTGGCTGCCTGACGCTGAGCAGCAACACATCTTTGTCAGAGGTTTCTGCCACACGCTGCACGCCCTTCAGCTGTTTAGCCACAAAATGTGAGCTGCGATCTTCGCCTGGACTTCGCACGATGACCAGAAAGCTGGCGTGGAAGTGATTTGGGCCCAGTTTGTAAATAACTGCAAGAGAAGTTGCATATTAAATGCTGTCTAAAGCGTGGGGACTATTCACCTACGAAAGTCACCGCCAAACTTGATGCCGCTCTTGATGATCCAGTTCTTTGCCTTCAAATACAAATAAGCCGCCAGTTTGTAAACAAATTGTGCGTCATATTCGCGTGCTGCCTGCAGAAACGTTTGCAAGCTCAGCTGGTTGCCGGTCAGGTCGCTTATCTGCAATGTCTCCACGAAGTAGGCCAGCAAACAAGCTTCCTCGAGGCCCAGCAACAGTTTCTCTTGGGGATTCCCCGAGTTGGGGCCGCCGCGGGACAAACTGCCTTTCCCATAGCCGCCGTTGTCGTGCAGCGCTGCAATTGGCGCCTGCTCTGTGTTTACAACTTCCACAGCGAGTCCATTGAACACGCCATTGTACTCACAAATTGGAAATGCAGCGAGTTTATTTGAATTTTGAAAACTTTTTCGCTTGCGTTTGAAATGGGCTTTAAAGTCCATTATTGCTCTGTTTATAGTCGAATGACACTTTTCAGAAGAGCACATCTAACGCAAACAGCTTTTTATCGTCAGTCTGAAATTAAAAGAGAGCAATCAGATATTCGTCACACACACCGTTAATTGCTCGTTAATCAAATGCACCAAAACTATTTCTGCGTCAACATAAAATTACCAGCTTAATGCATTATTAATTTTTTAACGGAAATTATATACGATGCAAGTTAATTTTTTGTTCCATTGCACTTTGCTGTTATCATAACACAACATCCATAGCAAGCACCTTTTTGTCAGGTACACAAATTACTGAAAACATGAACTAACCAAGCGACATTAAATAAAATTAACTGTTAAATGCAAATACATAAGAATACATAGGCTAATTCTTTTTTTTTGTGTCCCTATGATTGGTTGTTTCCACATTTAAACATAAACATTATAAAACGTTTATTGCACTCTAATGATAAGCTAACGTATTCGCCGTAGCAAATTTGCCATTCGCCACGCAAGGCGACAACACCTGACTGGCTGCGGCTGTAGCAGCAAGTGGCAACCTCTTTTGTTGCGGCGAACACGGCGAATAAGTCACAAGACCAGTCAGCTGAATTTCGGTGCTGTCGCATTAGTGTGTGAAAAGACACTCGTAATTTTCGAAAATATATTTGCTTTTCTCCACCCCACAGATATTTTGCTAGAAAATATTTTGTGTGCAAACGTGCGCGCAACATTTAAATACACCAAAACAGCAAATCGACAGCCAGCAAAATGACTACAGCACTTTATTTGCCTGAGGAAAACATTGGTAAGCCAGCACGCAGAACATCTGACCTCTGATTGTGTGTGTGGAAAAATCGAAGCACCCCCCATTAAAAATTGTCGTTTCTTTTGTTCATATTGTGCAGATATGATTGCTGCCACCTCGGTGTTGCAGCAACAAGCGGCCGACATTCGGATGCGCACCATCAACTGGGCGTCCTACATGCAATCCCAGATGATCAGCCAGGAGGATTATCAGGCGATCAGTGCTCTGGATAAATCACGTGCCGCCTACTTGACGCAGAACGCCACACAGGCGGTGAAGACGCTGTTGAATCTGGTGTCGCATCTGTCCAAGGACTCAACCATTCAGTATATTCTGGTGCTGCTCGACGATCTGCTGCAGGAGGATCGCTCCCGTGTAGATCTCTTCCACGAAATCTCCGGAAAGTTGAAGCAGTGCGTGTGGGGACCGTTCCTGAATCTGTTGAATCGTCAGGATGGCTTCATTGTCAACATGTCGTCGCGTATTCTGGCCAAGTTCGCTTGCTGGGGCCACGAGACGATGCCCAAGTCCGATCTGAACTTCTATCTGCAGTTCCTCAAGGATCAGCTGGCTGCCAATGTAAGTAAACAACGCGTACTGACGTCCCTCTTAAGCAATTCCAATTTGCATGTCGTATGTTGTAAATATATATCTCAGGTCTCTCTCTCAGCTAAAGATCCTTGAAGGCATCTTCTTATATCGAGTGTATATAGCATGCAGCACGTTATTTCTCATGTTGATCTAGGCATGTTGATATTGCATTGAGATTTATATTTAATCTATAAATGTTACAGCATGAAACGCAAATTGGTATATTCACAATTGCAAGATTTATTTCCAAATATCAACATACCTATCATGGAATTATTATACTCAAATGGTAGCACTTGAAGCATGTTGTCTGGTTGCACTTTGACTTAATTTGTATATAGAATCGTGTACTATAAATTAATGCACTTTGTTTTCTGATAGATTCATAAGCCATGCTTAATTTTATTATATTATTATTCAATAGTATCTTTTAAATAGTATGAGCTTAATCTTATGGAAATTTTTATTGCCTTTTTTCTTTTCATTTATAGTTGAAATTTAGGTAAAGTAGAAGTAGAAGATTCCTTTTTAAAAAATCGTTATAATTGAATTCTCTGTGTAATATTGAAGTTAGAGTTAACAGTTTTATTAATTTATAGCTGATATTAAAATTAGGATTGTCATTCGATAGGTATTTTTTTCATGAAGTCAATCTTATCATAGGACTGATAATTCTCATTTGATATATTTTCTTTCTTTTACATTTATTTTATTTGTTTATCAACAGTTTCAAATAAATTATTCAATTACTGATAACGTTAGAATTTTTATATTAATATTCTGAATCTATACTAATATTCCCAGTTCAGTTCAGATAATTAAAATTCCTATTGACTATTTAATAGATAAAAATTATTACAATCTAATAAATACTTAGTCCATTATAAAAATATATTTTAAAACGTTTTCCTCCGAAAAGCAATTTTTATGGTTTTTCGAATACCCAAATAATAATACCCCAAAATAATTACTTTTTAAACTCTGGAAAACTTTACATTTTATAGATTTTTGAATTTCTTTGTTAGCATCGATTCGTTATTGATTTATTGAACTCTTACTAAACTATATTAAACAAAATTTTACAGCATTTGTTACTAATTTGTTGTTGATCTTTAACGTAACAATTTTCAAATTAAATGATTTCTTTAACCACGTTGTTTAACCAGCACGCTTTGCTAGTTTTGCTTGCTTTTTTATTAATTTGTACTTACTCTTCTTTAAATAACTCAAGCAGATAATAATTAATTGAAGCGCGAAAACTCTATAAATGAGGCGTAAGATATAACTATGGTTAGGACAGGCAAAAGTCAACAATGATTGATTGATTAATTGAGAATGATTTGCAAAAATAGTTTGCCTGTCTGCAGCCCTAGTTTGAAAAAAAGTTTGTCATTAAAAAATACGCACCCAAATATTCGAAATCAATTCGTATCAATGATGTTCGTATAGCCGTTTTGCGAATATTCAAAATTCTAAAAATTGTAAATCACCGCACCGCACCTCACCACCGCATTACCCCCACTATGAGGTGGGGAACCACGAAAAATAAATCACACAAACGAACGATATATATATAAATCAATAAATATTTTAAATAATCATTACGTTATCCGATTTATGTTCTACGTGAAGTCTGAAAATCCGTTGCACATTTTTATGTACTCTTTTTTTGTTGTTGTTTTATTTATAATGCAAATTACAATTTCCAATCCAAATATTCCCCCTCAAAAACAACGAATCAAAATGTCTAAACAAAATGAACCAACACTACCGTATATAACTCCGATCACGATCACGACCACGATCCCGATCACGGTAACGAACGATCGATCACTGCGGATGCTGAACATTTCTCCACGCACCACACAATTGACCCAACCAACCAATTGACTGTCTTTAGAGCACTGCCTATTTGCAAGAGATGGCCCAGCTGGCCAAGCGGGCGCAAACGATCATTGTGCACTCGCATGGACAGCATGGTAAAGATCATCACGGCAACCAGTACAGTCCCAGCGTGGCAATGTTGCAGCAACGCCACGATCTGCAATATGAAAGCTACCGTGAAGTTGGCAACTCCTCCTCCTCCTCCGACCAGCAGCTGGATGGCAAATGTGTTATACCGGTATTCCATTAAATGTGCAGCCCACAAAGCTGACACACAATCTCAAACTCTCTCTTTCTCACTCACCCACCCACCCAACAAACAAAAAAACAAACAAATACCACTCCAAACACACTCTCAAAAATACAAAACAAACTATATAATTCAAAAACCAACACACACACACAATATACAATCTCACACAACCACACTATAAATTTTGCGAGTTGTCAACGTCATAATCACGATTGTGATGTGTGTATATAACTTTTGCTCCTCATTCTATTCGTTACCCCTGTTGCGCCTTGGATTCATTTAAACCCCAAGTTGTCGAATCAAGTGCTAATAATGATGTCCGTTTTTTTCCTCAAACAATTTCAAAAAGTAAAAAACTGTCTCTAAAGTGTGCTATCAACTATGTACTTGTTAAATCTAGAGACTGCAAATATGTGTTAAAGAATCCATCGGGAAGTGCGAGAAAATTGTGAAATAAATTTTTTTTTACCACCAATTTGGGAAATGAATAAATTTGTATTTCCAAATTTTCATTATGCAATTATTTTCAATTACATTTTTTTAACTTCATAGAAATGAATTATTCTTATTCTTTGCGATAGCTGAAATTTCGCTATCCAAATGATTCAGCTTTTTCCACACGGCTTAATTCCTTATAATTGATGTACTGGAAATGCATTTATAATATTTTCCAAATTTGATCTTAACTTCTTTGTATAATACCGTACAAAATTAAATGCAATATTGTTTTTCAAGCTTAAGATCGCGAGCGTGTGTCTGTTTGAGTGTGTACGTGTGTGTGCGTTAATCAATAGTTTAATTGTTTACTAACCCCACTAAATATCATCTGAGCTGATTTGAAATACAAAAAATGGAAGCATCGAAGCTGCGTTACGATATGTGGTAAAGGTAAAGGTAAAAGGTAAACGGTGACGGTGTGAAAGTAAACACGATCTAAAAAAAAAGCAAGACTAAACAAAATAATAATTCAACTTCTATACTTACTCTGGAGTAGAGCGGGCACTGCGATTGCAATTCGTATCTTTTTTGAACTATACTCTTCTTTTTTTTGGTTAATTACAGCACACCTCCTCCACTGTAATTTTTCTACTTCTCTATTTTTCCACTCTCTATCAATGTAGCTTAGTTGTAGTCACTGTAACTGTTGTATTGCTGTTGTTTGTAGCGCGTAGACCGAACAACATTAGTTGTTGCAATTAGAAATCAACAAACAATCCAAAAAGCAAAGCCAAATGTCATAACTAACTCGCTACTAAAACATAAAGCCTGCCCCCCAAACTCGTATTCATCTTTTGGGATCACACTAATAGTATTCTTTGAACGGCTTTCCACAGAGCAACGAATACATTCAGTCCGTGGCACGTTGCCTGCAGATGATGCTGCGTGTGGATGAATACCGCTTTGCTTTCGTCAATGTCGATGGCATCAGCACCTTGATTCGCATCCTGTCGACTCGCGTCAATTTCCAGGTGAGTTTGAAATTGAAATGTGTAAATTGTTTTGGTATCAATTTAAATTCGATTTCTTATTCATAGGTGCAATATCAGCTCATCTTCTGCCTGTGGGTGCTCACTTTTAACCCCCTGTTGGCCGCCAAAATGAACAAGTTCAGCGTTATACCCATTCTGGCTGATATCTTGAGCGATTGTGCCAAGGAGAAGGTGACACGCATCATTCTGGCCGTGTTCCGCAACCTGATCGAGAAGCCCGAAGACTCATCGGTGGCCAAGGATCATTGCATTGCCATGGTGCAGTGCAAGGTATTGAAGCAGCTCTCGATTTTGGAGCAGCGTCGCTTCGACGACGAAGACATCACCTCCGATGTGGAATATTTGAGCGAGAAACTGCAGAACTCTGTGCAGGATCTCAGCTCGTTCGATGAGTATGCCACCGAGGTGCGCAGCGGTCGTCTCGAATGGTCGCCGGTGCACAAATCTGCCAAGTTCTGGCGTGAGAATGCTCAGCGCTTGAACGAGAAGAACTACGAACTGTTGCGCATTCTGGTGCATCTGCTGGAGACCTCGAAGGATGCCATCATTCTGTCCGTTGCCTGCTTCGATATCGGAGAGTATGTGCGTCATTATCCCCGCGGCAAGCAGTAAGTTATCATTATCAACAGTTTTATCTACTTTTATTAATTTGTATCGTTTTCTATTGCAGCGTTTTGGAGCAATTGGGTGGCAAACAGATTGTCATGCAGCATTTGGGCCATGAGGATCCCAATGTGCGTTATGAGGCGCTGCTCGCTGTCCAGAAGCTGATGGTACACAACTGGTTAGTATGACATTGTAGCGCCATCTTCTCATTCCATCCTGTGCCTCAGGTGCCGGTCGATACGCATACTCGCATTTATGAGAATCCCAATCCCGATAACCCTGCCGTTCACATTTGAGTGTCAAGCCATCAAAATTCTTGAGCATTGCGAACGTGAAATTAAATTTATTGTGCATTTTTCTTAATTTTCTCAAAAAGGGAATACCTTGGCAAGCAGCTGGAGAAGGAGAACGAGAACCAAAAACAAGGCGCTGCACCGATTGCTGGCAAGGCTTAAGGCGTATTAAGGCTGCTCCCCCCTCCAGAATACCGCACAGCTACCATGTACAACCGTTAGCCAGGGTCGCCAGCCGCCTGAAAAACTTAACACTAACAATAAAAGTGTCGGGGATGTTAGTTCCGCCTCTGCCAGCTCCCCCGTCTCCTCCACGCCCATTTAACATTATCTATCGTTTTCTTCTTGTTACCATTTAAGCGCATGTGTTTCTTTTTCCTAATGTTTAAACTAAGTTCTTTAACAAGTCCGTAGAGTGTTGAAAGAAAAACAAAAAAACTTTTCAGATTGCTGCTCTTTTGTTGGCATTCCGAACCATTAAAAAAATATATATATAAAGAATCACAGAGAGACATATATAGAGAGAGTGAGCGATCGATTAGCCAAATGAGAAAGAATACATAAAAAAAGCTATATTATTGTCTTATGTTTTTGTTGTTATTATTGTTTATATAAAAATGTGCTATGCGCAGTTGTACAGAGTTTGTCTCACGATTTTTACACAAAAGTCTATAGAAAATTTGTATTATATATTCGCATCGGCGCACATGTAAAACCTATCAAGTATTTCTTTTTCTTTTAAAGCAAAATATACGAAACAAAAAACAAAAACCATTAAAATAAAATGCAATATATTATTAAAAATGTTATTAAGCGTGTGTGTGCAAATCATTCAATCAAGAATCACAACTACTAAAATAATGCATTCAATTGTTATTCAAATGTATGATACATTTTTGAACGTATAAAACAAATATACATACAATAAATATTATAAATAAATGTAAATGAAACAATAAATTTTACTATTTTATGTTTTCGAAAATTAAACGGAGAAATTTTAATTTGCGGGTAATCCCCTTATAGAAGTACAAGCTTATAAAGCTTTCAGAGCTTTGGAAAGCTTTATCTCCCAACCAATTTGAAAAATTAAACCTTCAGTTGGTGTTTTTTGTTATTTAATTTTTGTTGTTCATCTCGTGGTCGTTACACTTTTTAAAATAAAATTAAATAATGTAATTGTCCTATTTAAACTTTATAATTAACATAATTGTAGTTTTACATAAGTTCTGTATTTTTCTTTTGTATCGTTTTTATATATGTATTATGTAGATGGTTTGTTGTTGTTTATTGTGGGTGTTGTGACCGTGATATCGACCGTTAATACAGAATTATCCTGTTGTTTGCTAAAGGTGTCCTAGTTTACTTGGTGGCCGATTTCAGGTAGGCAATCAGATCACCGCGCTCTCCGGGCTTCTTCAGGCCGGCGAAGATCATCTTGGTGCCGGGGATGTATTTCTTGGGGTTCTCCAGGTACTCGAACAGCGTGTCCTCGTTCCAGGTGATGCCCTTGGCCTTGTTGGCATCTGTGTAAGCGAAACCGGGAGCCTGGCCAGTCTTGCGACCGATCAGACCGTGGAGGTTGGGGCCAACCTTGTGCTTGCCACCGGCCTCAACGGTGTGGCACTGTGCGCAACGCTGCACGAACAGCTTCTTGCCCTTCTCAACATCACCAGCTGGCACGCCCATTGTTGCTAAAGTAGTATGTGTGATGTGTTAACACCGACTCGACTATTTGCAAAAAGATAACGAAAAAATCAACAATTAGCTAAAATGTTATATAAACAAATGCATTAAATGCTTGCTAGCGTGAGCAATTTTTTTTTATCAACAAAAAATCATTTCTCATTTCCTCGTATTATTAGCTGATAAGGCACTAAATAACGGTGACATGTGCCAACAGCCGTTCGTAATGCAGCTAAAACGATTCTGTTATCTAATGCTTGAGTTAACCGTTACACTATACTTCGCCCCCTCCGCTCAGAGTTCATTCATCATCGCTGCTGCTCTTCAGACAGCGACGAACAACGTCATCAGACACACGCACACACACACATACACTCGCACGATTCGGTCACATGTTGGCGCTCTCGCCTCACACACACACACTTGCTTTGCCATCTCCAACAACGTAACGTAAGATTTTGCGTACGCTGCCGCACAGCAACAGGCAAAAAAATTCCATACAAAGTTCCCTCCACACTTTCTGTCTCAGGGTCTTTGGTCGCACGGTCAGCATAAAAACGGCTGAGCGCGACTTACGTTATGACTAACCTGCATTGCGTGTGCAATGTTATTGCGAACTTGAACGTCAAATTGCATGTGACGTTGTAACGTGTAAATCACACTCTCTCTTCCTCTCCTACTCCCACTCTCTCGGAGAGAGCAAAATTATATAAAAGCGACAATGCTCTCTAAGCTGATGCGGCCTTGATGCGACCACTTTTATTTCTACACAAAATTGCATTGGAAGTGGGCCAGCATCTTTTGTGTGTGTGTGTGTGTGAGTGGGAGAATGTGTGAGTATAAGAGGGAGGAGAAATTGGGCCAATGTTATTGCGAAAGCTGAGCACCGCTTACATAACCAACTACCAGTTTTTCTTTTCTTTTCTGTCTGCAAAATGCGGAAAATGGTTAGAACTTGTCTAGCAACCACGTGGCGCGCAAATTAAAATTCCGCAGAAATCGAGACATTTTTTCCAAAGCATACAAGCGTGAGCGAGAAAGAAAATGATCGTTGGTTGCTCATGTAATCGACTTGCGCTCTTTTCAATGTCAATGTGGCTGTATGTATTTAAATGATTATATGTATGTACATATATACTAGAATTATTCGGATCATTGGGGATCAGATGAGTAATAATTGGCTGCCAACTTTTGCACCTTTCATAACTCATAGCAGCTTCCTACATACACACATACCTACATGGATACACACACACACTAACATCGACCATCACACGTTTATGTAACTCAAACAACCCCCAAAAATAAATTTGCGCACGATTACTTTGCATTTACACTGGACAATCATTAGTTATATAAAAACAACCGCTCAATGCGTAAACGATAAAGCTATCTATTCACTTTTTAATACACTTAATCAATATTTCAGGGATTTTGCACACATATATTTACGTCATTGCTAAAACTCCCGCTACTTACATTGAACACAAACCGTCGTTTACTGCGAACAGTTAGCTAGCGAATGAGACAACAAATGCCAATTGGTGTATCATATTGTGTTCTGAGCCTATCGTTATCGTCAACCATTTATCGATACTTTGCGCAGTATATTCTGATTAGCTATTAAATAGAATTATTTGCGCTCTTGGAGTAACTTTTACACAAAATTCCACAAGTCTTCTATAATTGAGTCATACACAATTTGTTGTCAACGTTTGTTTTAAATGTTAATCGCCAAGCACAAAACCCCGTAAAATTGCATTTTTTTCAAAAAAAAAGTTATCGAAATTTATTTTGGTCGCGCCTCAAAGCTCACTGCTATGCCACTAAATGCAACACTGTGGCGCGTTTTCAAATATGGATTTCAAAAGTTTTTATTTATTAATAGGGATTTTTTAATTGACGCTTATTGCATCTTTTAAATTTAAACTAATAATGATTTTTTATTTTCCGCGTTTGAGAAAAGCTATTAAATCGGCCCGATCTTCGGCCTTCTTAAGACCTGGAAAAACCATTTTGGTGCCAGGAATATACTTTTTCGGATCTTTTAAGTATTCGTCGAGAGTGGCTTCCGTCCATGTGACAGCTTTCTTTATATTAGCATCCGTATATTTGAAGCCTGGAATAGATCCGCATTTGCGTCCGATAAGTCCACTTAGGTTCGGTCCCTGCTTGTTGATACCACCAGATTCATATGTATGACATTGGGCGCATTTCTGTACAAAAATCTTCTTGCCATTGTCCGCATCGCCTCCCATGATAGAATATGTTTTACCTTCAAAAAGAGGGGAAGATGATACAAGTCAATTTACTGTTTCTCAATAGTTGCGTTTAACACAAAAGGCTCGACTCATTCGGCCTTCAGCACACGCCTCAAGGACATTGGTGACACGCGACTGCGAGTACGAGAGGGATGGCGAGTGTGTGTGTGGGTGGATTCTCTCTCTTTTATGTCACGACATCGTCGTGAGCCTGAGCCACGCAGTCTGCCAAGTTAATTGCCCAGTTTGGGAGTGGGTGTGAATGTGGGTCGTTGTTACGTGCGTGCCTAACCAAATGTGTAAAACGTGGCCAACTGCAACAGTCGAGTATTGTTCGTGTAGTGGTTGTGCTTACTCACATGCAAAAAATAGAAGCAGCTGTCATAACTAGAATCGTACACAAAAACATAGTACGTAACTACATACTCTTCAGTACGAAGTACGGAAATCTTTAGAATGTTTGGTTTAACACAAGTTCCCCGTCACCAGCCCTGCTTTGACTGTCTACTTTAACATGACGATGTCGTAAGACGGGGACTTGTCACCTCCTTGATTATCACGGCACAAGAATTAATTGCAAATTGCAACCAGAAAGTAAATGTTTAAATCAAGAACGATATTCTTGAACAATTCTATATTGGACATTCTTATTGTTTTTAGCTTAAGAAAATAAAAAATAAAATAAGAAGTTTTTTAACTTAACACATAAGATTTCTTTCTTGAAACAAGACTGTTTTAATCTTAAAAGAAATCTACGAACAATGAAATTATGTCGCAATGTTTTTAAGAATGAATCCTTATTTCAAGAATTATTTTAACATCGAACATTCTCAAATCGAAGAATTTCATTCTGGTTTGTAGAACGTAATTTTTCTCTCTGTGCAGTACACAGGGTGTACCTTTCACTGGCCTATAGTCTATAGCATCTACAAGGTGTATAGTTTGGGACTAGTACAATAGAGACAATCACCGCCAGCCGCACTGAAGGGTAACCACAAACATTGTTAGTTAAATATGTATGTTTGTACATATGTATGTGCAATATATTTTTAGCGTGTTCTTTTTGTTTTGTTCTATTCATAAGTCGCCGTCTCGCTCACAGACAATTTAATTGCTGCCCAATAAATGACTGCGTATGCGTGTATACTATACGTGTGTGTGTGTGCGTCCACTTAAATTAAATTAAATATGTATCGATGATGACAAACATGATGACAAATGCACGCTCTCGCGCTCTACCCAGTGTTTGTTGTTGTTACTCTCTTTTTTTGTTTGTTTTGTTTTTGGCACTCTTGGCTGCAGTCGACGACGACAAGTGCAAGTGACAGGGATGGCAATAGCGCAGGAATTGGGTCAACCAAATGAAAATGGAATAAATAAGAACGCAAAAAAAAACATGGCGCACGATGTCTAACGGTCTAACGTCTGCGGTCATATCGTAAAACGAAAAGCACAAACACACACACACAGGAACACACATGTACATAATTCAATTAGCAGCCCTGCTGCAAACTTGAGCATGTGCTTTGAACATTTCCTTTCAATTAAAACGCATTTGACGCATGCTTCTTACTTCTCTGTTCTGGCACAAAACAGATGCCGCCAAACAAAGACAAACAACACAGGAAGCAAAACACACATACATACATACGTATGTATGTATGTACATACATGCACTAATGTTTGTGAAGATCCGTTCTGAAATAACAAAACAATAGCCGTTCATGCTTTAAATACACATATATACATATTTATTATTTATTTTATAATTGTTAATTAATTTTATGCTGTGCATCTAAGTAAGATCAGAAGTGCGACCACATGATTGAATATTCCCGAATAATGCATCCAGGACTAAGGTCACATTGTTATGCTAATTTTGAAGCCTATTAATATGGGCACATTTACAACATGCACAATATTCTGACTGTGTGTGTGTTTGCACAATCGACTTTGCATCAGGTGTTTCCCCCCATATACTGCCTTCTCACTCTATTGACGCTTTGTCCTGCTCCTGCGGCTGCTGTGGCCACTGACTGACCTAACCCAATTTGTGCTAACCATAAATCTTGCACAGACTGCTCGCTCTTCTCCTGACCGATGGCCACTATAAATAAATGGCGCTTGGAATTGAATTACGCTTGAGAGAAAGTTCATCGCAAAGGGGAAGAAATTATTGTTTGCGAGATGCATTACTGCGGCAAGTCCATAAAAGCCAACATGGATTCAGGTCGATTTGTCGTTATTTCAGTTTAATCAACTAGACAACAATAAAGCAACAAAAAACATAATAAAGGAAAAACTTTGTAAAAGAAAACAACATTTGCAATGCTCACGTGGCTAGCATGGAGGTTGGTTTTGTTGCTGTTGCGCAATTTCATTTTGACTTTGATGTCGCCCAACCACCAGTTGGAAAGGGCAGGGGTTGGGGAGGTGGCGGTGGAACACCCACAGAATCTCCCGCTGTTATGGACTGTGTGACTGTATGCGTGCGTATGTGTGTGGCTGCATAGAAAAACCCTACGTTTTTATTGTGTATGTTTCAGAATGTTTATTATACCCAACCACTAATACAGTAGAAGGGTGTACTCGGGTAATGGCAATAGAAAATGTTGGAATAACCTCAATACTCAACATTCATACATTTTTTAGTCGAAGGTTAAGGTTATTACTGATAAATTAGGTTTGTATAGTTTTGTTAAACATAATTTTGTAAAATTAATATTTGAACTTCCCTAAGTATGCCTGAACGGGTATATCATAGTTGAGCCCACTCGCCTGTTATGCTTTCCTACTTGTTCTATGCTGTTCCTGTGTGCTGCTTCTGCTGCTGCTGTTTTGGTGCTGCCATTTTTCTAGAACGAGGTCGCTGACTGCCCTTCAACGTTGCCTGAGACATCGTCCACGACGACGTCAAGTTACATAAGCAGCAGCAGCAGCAGCAACAGCAGCAGAAGCAGCTAGCATCAGAGCGCCGTTAGTTGGCTTTAGCTTTTTATGCTACTTTTGCCAAATTTCCCCAATTCTCTCATACACACACACTTGTGTAGGAAGAGAGCAGGCGCGCGCGTAAGCGAGATGGCAATAGTGAGAGCGTGCTTGACATTTGCCATTGCAGCAGCTGCAGCAGCGTGGGAAATGTGAATGAAAAATTGCTCAAAATGTTTATCAAATGATATGCATCAATTTTTACTCGAGCAACTTCAGCGACAGCTAAGTGCTCACACACACACACACATACACCCACATATTATATGCATATTTACATTGCCCCTCCACATGCGAGTGCAGCTACAAAAACAAAAACAACAATTACAACTTACCTGCTTGTTGTGGCTCTCTCTCTGCTGCTGCTTGTTGCTCTGCCTCCCACTATTATTCCGATGAGCGCCAAGCTGTGCTCTCGCTCTCGCTCTCACACTCTCTCTCTCTTGTGCTTTGCTGCTGCTTTTGCTTTTACGTTGAGGCTGCTGCTTTGCTTTGGAGCGTCGTTGCTGCGATGTGCGTTTTCATTCAGTCAGCTGAGCTCGCGGCGCAAGGTTCTCTCCTCCGTTCGTTGGTCGATGTAAAGTTTTTCTGCTGCTGCTAAATTTCGTTACGCGTTACGCATTGTCGTGTGAATTAGTAAAAAAAAAACAACACAATATATTTTGTCAAAGCGATATTTACTGAACGGAAAATTTGTTGTTCCAGCAGCAGTAGTCTCGAAAGTCGAAAACTAGCTGCTCTACTGTATTCTCGACGAACTCTTATCACACATTGACATCTGTAACTCTCGAACTGTCATCAAGAGCCTACTTTTTACTGCAAGTCAGCGTAGCGCCTACAAAGTCGCTGCCAACTCAATTTATTGCGGTAAGTCACCAACCAGTGTTCGATAACGTAACGCAATTCATTAAGCTGGTCGAGTGTTGTGTAATGCGTTCTAAGCCTAACGCTTGGCAGGCGTCATTTCATTGATGTCCTTGGGTTCGGCGGGTGTCCTTGAAATCGTACAACCAAAAATGCTTGTCTTCCTACTGTATGTGTGTGTGTGAGTGTGAGTGTGGGACGCATTTTACGTAATAAAAGCAACTTTATATTTTCGCCTTCCACTCGACCGTAAATCTGAGCTCGTTTTTCATTTGTTTTTATGACCCTATTTGAATTCTGCCCGCTTTGCCAGTCTTAATTCTAATAAGAGAATCCCAGCACTACGAGCTGCTTTTTCAATTTCCAGTTAAACGTTAATGTTAATGCCAGTATTATTTGCATATATTTGACACTGTGGCTTAGACGAATGGAATTTTTATGGCAGTTTTTCCGAGTTGTTTGATTTATTGAGTTGGGGTTTTATGGCATTGAAAGAAATTATTGTATTGTTTTTCATCGAATATATCTTTCCAGATATGTGTCTTGTAAATTTTAAGTGAAACAAAAGGATATTCATATCCATTTGAATATAAACTGTTTCAATCATATTCGTCATCATTTGGAAAAAAACACACAATTGTAAACTTTATCAATCTTTTTAATGTGGAATATATGTATATTACAATCTCAGCTTGCATAGGACTTAATAAAAGTATTTGTATTTAATGACATACAATTGATATCCCAGAGGGAAAATAATATTTTATGGTGTATGTGGCATTGGAATTAATTATTCTATATTTTCTGCGAAGGATGGTATATGAGAGGTGTTTTCATATCTAAAATTAATGATCTGTATTATTTTTCTCTTTTTTGCAACAAATGGATATTCATAAGATTAATAAACTTTAAAAATTCGCATTTGTTTGGCAAGTTGGAAACAATTGTCGCTCTCCCTTATTATAATAATCTACAACTGTAATCTTTAATTGTAGACATCCTCAAGAACCTTTTGAATGTTTTCACAATCACAGTTTGCATTCGAGTCGCTAAAGTATCTTAATTTAATCGCATATAATCTCTGGCTCCGAGGGACCTCACGCACAAGTCCTTTCACTTTGCTTTCCTCGGATAAAAAGGCATTATTTTCATTGTGCTCGTTATGTTCTCCATTGGCTCCATTGTTTTGTTATGAATGTGTGCGTATTTATGCACTTACGAGTACGAGTACGAGTATGTGTTATGTGGGCCAATGAGCATTATGGCCTCTTTGTGGCACACCCATCGCCCCAGAGCAGCCATCAATTTGAGGCACAAACAGTTGCCGTGTCTGTCTGTGTGTTTGTGTGTGTGTGGTTATCATTTAGTTATTAATTTGTTTTATATGTCACAGCACTAAAAGTGCATAATTATTATTAATTAACTGTGCCAGCAGAGCACTTAGAATCACACTCACACTCACGCTCACGCTGGCACTCATAAACTTGTGTTATTCACTCTCGCAACGCATCCGTCACATTGAGTTCAATTTATTGGCATTTAACATTTAATTGAACGTTATTTGCAAGCTCAAGAATACATAAATAGACAAAAAGTTACAAATATTCACATATACACATATATCGAGAGGTTGCAATATCCCGTCATATATGCTTAGCCAGCTGTTCCAGAATTTGGGTCAACTTCAATTCTGGCCACATTGCCCAATCTTTCATGTGCTCCGCACTTTTGTTGTTGTTCGCTTTTTTATCATATCGTTAAATGCACTTGGCTCCACAAAACAACAACAGGCAAAAACTATGCTCGAAATATGTGCACATTGAGTACCAGATATACGAATACCCATACTCTCATGCTTATCGTTGTGTTATCGCCTTTGGTTACATTTACAGCCGAATGGGGAACCCAGGAAATCAATATTTGTGTCCCAAATAGGGTCCAATAAAACAGTCCACGAACTAGACCGAGCGAGAAACAGAGAGAGTGAGTGCAACCCAAAAGAGCAACATTAAGCTGATTATATCGCCACGCTTCTTGAAGAACGGGGGGCGTGCCCGAAGGGGGCGTGCAACCACTTGGCCGATACGACTTTGTTTCTTCACTCCCCAAAAATTCGTTTCTTATTGTTATTCTTTTTTTTATGAGAATGCAAAAGGGAATTCTATGCATTATCAAATAAAAACATAAAATAAACTTTATATTTTCAAAAGAATAAAACACAAATGAATGTGTAAATATTATCGAGAAATTTCTAATTTGTATTCAATAACTTTTCCAAGTATTGATTAAATTAAAATACTTTTATTGTGGTAAAATATATACAAATCGATGTAATGTATTTTTATTTGAAGATTTCTTAGTTTTACAGCGCACTCAAAAAATTAATTTATTCGGAATTTAGTCTGCATATTTATACCCGCTACCCATAGGGTAGAAGGGTATTATGACTTAGTGCCAACAGGAAATGTATGTAACAGGCAGAAGGAGGCATCTCCGACCCCATAAAGTATATATATTCTTGATCAGTGTCAACAGCCGAGACGATATAGCCATGTCCGTCTGTCCGTCTGTCCGTCTGTCCGTCTGTCTGTCTGTATGAACACCTGGATCTCAGAGACTATAAGACATAGAGACACCAAATTTGGCAAAAAGGTTCCTTCATACCCTACGCAGATCAAGTTTATTTCAAAAGTTGGATGCCACGCCCCCTTCGCCCACAATAAGCATTTATCTAGAAAAAGTCAAGTTTTTTTTTATGTAAATCGCGTATAACTCCAAAAGTTCTTTGTGTAATGATGTGTAATTTGGTAAGCCATCTGCGCTTGACACTCTTAATATACCCTGTAATTTTGGTAAAAATCGGATAAGTAGAACAAAAGTTATTCGCGAAATTATTTATCAAAATTGTTGTTCCCAATGCATATGGACGTTTTAAGTGTGTGATTGACCTAGAGATATCAAATTTGGTGACAGTATTCGTGTAGGTCTTACGCAGATCAAGTTTATTTTAGATTTTTGCCACGCCCCTTTCCGCCCCCGAAAACTGTAAAAGCCGTAATAATGAACCTAGAGCATTGAATTTTGGTATGCATAATAATAATTATATTCTCAATGATTCCTGTGAATTTGGTTGAGATCGAGTTAAAAACAAGGAAGTTATTAATGAATCAATTTTATATGCAAAATTCACTTGCAGCTGCTCGCGCTTTGTTTGTTTAGTTGACAGTGTGACAATGTCGGTGTTGTGGATTTCTTCCCGCTATTTTCAAATATATACAAAACACAAGTTTCAGTATATTTTTGGTATATTTGTTGTTAAAATATCATTAACATTTTTTTTGTTCTCTCGAAATGGGTTGCGGGTATCATACGGTCGAGCACTCTCGACTGTAGCTTTCTTACTTGTTTTATTAAGTTTTCATGCAGTAAATTTCAATTATATCGGTTTTAATAGTGAAATGAAATGAATATAATTTTTCAGAAAATTATGCAAATTAAGATTTGAACTATCCTCAAAATTCTATATCATGTCGAGTTGTTTTCCAAATTCAACAAAGTTAATGAGATAGGAGCAAAAGAAGACTTATTAACTAATTTGCGTGCTTGTAACAAATGCTGTGTCTGACAATTGACTGATTGTGATTAGCTTAAAATAAATGACTTGGCAGCAGCACCAGCTGAATGGCACTTGAAACTGCCGCAGTCGAAACCTGACCCGACTCGCAAAAGAAGCTGCAAATCCCTTCAAAGGCGTCAGACGGAGGCCCGCATAAATGAGATCCGCACGAGCAGAAGCAGTTTTCCAAATAATGATGAAGTTGGAGATGGAGATGGAGATGAAGATGAAGTTGGGCCAATGATGAGACGCATAAATTTCGGTGTGTGTGTGCAAAATTTACAGATTAAGCTAAGGCAACAAACATTTGAGAGGGGCGGGGGGCGGAATGGATTTCCTTTTGTTTACAATTGCCACCCGGCGATGGCAAGACAATGGAAATGAATAAAACGAGATGCGAAGTGAAATGCTGATGGCATTCGCTCGTTCTGCAATTAAAATTATGCTGGGCGCGTCTTTCGCAACTGCTGGCGTGACATAAGCGATAATCATATATCATTTATCCACTAATTGTTAATCGATAGCGATTCGGCGTCGCAATTGGAGTCGGCACAAAGGTCAAGCTGGGAAAAAAAGGGCATAAACGAGCCGAGAGTTGATCAAATATGCAAATGTGTTCGGGTCACTGACGGAGGTGTGGCTCAGGTGTTGTGTGTGGTCCCAAACTGAAAGTCATCTCTGTTTACCTGTCTCTACTCCCTCTCCCGCTCTCTCGCCTCCATCTCGAACAAAGCACTTGAGCTCTGACAACTTGACAGTCTGAACTGTTAGTCTTTTCTCTGCCTGCCCCATGTCTCGCTTGGAATTCAATTTAAAATTTTATTTGTTTTTGTGTTAATTAATTTAAGGCACGTTTGTTTTCGTCGCCGTTTAACGAGCTCCAAATGATGCTAAAAATTGTTTACAAAATGCCTTCAATGGAGGCCATTAGTTCCAGCTCCAGCTCCAGCTCTAGCTGTAGCAACGCTTCTTATCATCGACCAGTCAAACAGTTTCCCATCATTATGTAATCATCTTGACCCCTTCCCCGACCATTCGACTAGCTAACGAGTGACCACCAAACGATTGGGGGTCGTCTTTTCAGCTAATGAGGCGCGAGACCGTCGCGATTTCTTGTGGCCAACTTTGAACTTCAGCTTTTTTCTATTTCTTCATTTATTATTGGTTTTCCTTTATTTTCTGCTTTTTGTTTATTGTTGTAGCTGCTTTTGCCGATTGTGTTGGCTTTTGCTTGCGTCGTCCGTTCATTTTATGCGCAATAATGATTAAATATTTGCATTTTGTAGTTTTCACGCGGCGTATGCGTAATATTTACAAAGCAGGAAATGAGCAACGTCGACCAAAGTAATGGTCTCTGCCGCTGTTGTGGCTGCAAATGTCTGTTTCTTTCTATATCTATGTCTGTCTGTCTGGGACTGGGCTGGGTTCTTCCTAACGATTCACGTAAATATACACAATGGGTTAGCGGATTCTATAGCGCATTCTCCGGTTGGTGGGGGGCATTTGCATACTACATAGTATCTGAAGGGTAAACAAATTATTATTGAATTACATTTAAAATATGGCTCTGTTCATAAATGTGTGTTTAATGTATTGAGGATGCTTTTCCGGCTATTAAATATATGCGAATATAGTTTATTTCTTTCCAAAGATTTTCGTGTGTGATTTATATATTTTTTTTGTTTTCTTTTTCGAACGTCTTTATTTATAAACAATCTTTTCTCTATTATTAAGAAATATGTAGTTTATTTGTAGCTCAAAATATTTATAGTTTTCGGTATTGAAATTTTTGTGAAGATTTGACTTTCAATAAAAACAATTGGATTTCCTGAATAGAATAAAGTTATTCGATATCAACCATTTATTTGTTATTTGCAAAGTTTTCTGTATTGTATTTTTTGAGTGGAATTGAATAATTTATTGATTTTCAATTATTTGCCAGTAATCTATATAGTTTTCTTTCTTAGAAGAATAGAATTTTGTGAAAACAAATTTAACAATTAATCTTGATAAAATTATGAAACTAGTTTCAATAAATATAATGACCATTCCACTTAATCATTTTTTCTCTCTTTATATTAATGTGCTTAAATTGCATTTAGCACATTACCTAGAGAGTTGAAGAGATTTCTCGTCAAACCTCTTGAAATTTTCTTCAGTTAATCTGAAATTTCTTGCCAATTTTCTGAGGTATTTAGACTTGGCTTTAATGCGCATAGTTGCCAGTTGGGTTTTATTCATGATGTAGTTGCATTGTCTGCTGTCTGTCGCGCCAGTTTGGTTGGGTTGTCTGCTTGTCGACTGCTCATTATATGTTTGTATTTCTCAGGCTGGCGGTGTTCTTTCTGTTTGCTCTATCTATCTGAAAGATAGCTACAGCTATGTACATAGCATTTTTCGGTTAATTTACATGACAACACGTTTCGAAAGTCAGTCAGTCAGCGGCAGCAGCAGCAACAGCAACAGCAACAGCAACAGCAAACAACAATGTCAGCAACATAAAAGAGAACAACAAGAGAGAGAGACGGAGAAAAAAAACGACAACAAGATACAGCTACACGGCTATTGTAAGTAAGTTGCAGATACATTCGTTCGTTTGTAGCTGCAAAGTTAACTAGACTGTTACAACTGTTGCTATCGTGGGCACAGTGGGAGGATTGGGAGGAGGGGATTGGATGAGAGGGAGGGAGGGAGGGAGGTGGGATTGGTTTGTGCCCCTTTTAGGGCACTTGCCGCCTTGCGGTTTTGTAGCCCTGTGCGGCGCTGCTTCAATGCAATTCTGGGCCAAAACAATGCGGCGCATCTGTCGGATACATTTTAGTATCTCTTTTTTTTTTTTTGTTTGTATTTTTGCCTTTTGCAGTGCGCTGTTTGCAGCTGTTGTGTGACTTTTCGCAGACACCATCGCCGTTTTTACAGTTGCAACAACAATAGAAACAGCAAACAATATCAAGCAGCAGCAACAACACAAACAACTCATATTGAAATTAGCATTGCTTTGAATATTAATGCGGGCTTTTCCCGCCCAAGCGCATCTCTCGCTCAGCTACTTGAAAGCTGAAAATGTATCTTTATTTTTAGTGCTCGAAGTCTCGTGCAGTGTGTGATTATAGCTGTAAGCTGTAAGCTCGACGTTGTAAATATTTATGAGCTGTCAATTCAAGTTGAACTGGTAGCTGGTCGACACTTCTCTGGCGTCGTCGCTGTGATGTCATTTTGCTGAGCTCATGGCGCGCCCAAACAACGCCACTGATCACGCTAAGATTCGGTTGAGCTCCAAGCGGACGAGCGGGCGGGCGAAGGAGACGTGTAGAAGGGTAGCTTGGGTGACTGGAAAAGCTTTTGTCAAGGCGTTCAAGTTCAGCCGATTTGGTAGATATTGCGTGCGCCACAATTAGATGTTGTTACAACCATGGTCATCATAATATAGGGCATATATTTCGTTGTGTAATGTTTGCTTGATTAAAAACTATAGTCTATCCAAGTGTGGGATATTCATTAATTAAATGTGGCTTAAAAAGAACATTCACGAAACAAATCAATGTGTAACTGTTAGGCATTCTAAAGACTATAATTTTTATTAAATGAATTATAAAAAAAGGATTTATTTGCTAAATTATTAGTTTAAAATAGGTCAATTTAAATTTTTACTTAAAAACTAAATAGTGTAATTATTTTCAAATTTGTATTCAAGTGGTAAAAGTTATTTTTACATTTTTATTGTACAACTTTCTGTGAGTGTTTTCAGCAATTTTAGCAGCTTTAGCTTTTATAGTCTCTGAGATTTTAGCGTTTCTTGATATGAACAGACGCCCAGGCAGACATGAATAAATATATTTTTGACTGTGCGGAGTTCTTTAAAAATAGATATGCATGATAAATATACTTTTGCCCATAGCACATGTATTTTCCTTACATTAATTGCACACTTTCTTTTGTTATGGAGATTGTATACTATTTGGATATAATGAATTAAATTTAGTAATCTATCAAATTTTTATTTTTACAAGGAAAATTGAATATTTTGACTAAACTATATACATATGTACATTCAGAAGTGTAGATGGAATTATAGCTGTTTTAGTTCTTATAGTATCTGTGATTTGAGCGTTTCTTGATATGACTTTCGCCCAGACAGACATGACTATTTTATTTGGACTGTGTGTAAACTATATAAAGTAAGAAGTATAGATGGTATATGTATAAATATTCATTTGAACACAGCTGTAATGATATCTGTGTCAAGCAGCTGTTGTCGGTGTCATGATCAGTTACAGGCGCGCAACTATAGCAGCCAGCTTTTGACAAGTGATATGGAAGCCCCATCAAGACGGATGTCAACAAAGCGACAGAGAGAGCGAGAGAGTGAAAAAGCGATTGAATGAGTTAGGTTACGCCTGTCTGTCTGTCTGTCTGTCCATCAGAGACGCGCTCAGCTGGCACGCTTTGATAAGAGCAGCGCGTTTGAAATGCAATTGGAACAGATAGATAGAGACGGGCATATACAAGCATAAATACATAGACATTACAGCAATAAATACACAACATGTATTCTATGTGCAGCTGCTTTGGCACTCAGGCCAACTCACACTCTCTCTCTCCCTCTCTCTCTCACTCGCTGGCAATTGAATGCGGCGCACGTCGCAGCCCAGAGGCAGGCTGCTGCTGCTGCTGGCTGGTAAAATGAAATGCGAATGAAAAGCGCAAATTGATAATTGAGTTTGGCACAGGCTCAAACTGCATTTTGCCTGCCTGCCAACTGGGTCAATGTGAGGGCACCGAGAGAGCATGTGACGACCGACGATGACAGCCACACAACTGAGGTTACGTATACGTCAGGCACAAATTGCAGTTCTAATCATCGACTAGAGATATGTAGAATGGGGGACTGTTGTCTGGCGCCATGCTAAGTGTTAAGTATCACGCATCTCCGTTTCCAATTTCCCATTACGGTTCCTAATTCCAATCCATCTGCAAGCGGTCTCCTTTTTTTAATTTAACGCTAATAAAAACATCACGTATACGCCCCGCTGCCAACGGCAATGCAATAAAACAAATGCTCTGCGCCCCCGCCTTGACACGGCTGCCTGGAGGGAGGGGGAAAAAACAAGTTTAATCATTTGCTGTGTTGGCCACATAGCGCCGACAAAAGTGTCAACCAATGCCAGGAGATGCCATCCAGCTCCGACAGTTACGAGCACAGCAGCTGTTGGCCACGGGGGGGGGAGGGAGAGAGCGTGGGTAGCGTGGGCAGCAGCAGCAGCAGCTGCATAGCTCGCATCAAAAGATTAAAGCGCAACACGAAACCAACGAAATTCCCATTTTTCCTTCTCCATTTCCATTCTCCAAATATCTAATGCCAAGCGCAGAAAACGAATGAAGAAATTACTGCAGCGCAGCAGCCAAGAAATATCTCAAGTGAATTCAAATGAATTGTATTTCCTTTCAGACCCAAATACGACTTTTCCATGCTCTACACAAGTATTGATCGCACCTTTATTTACACTCTTCCATAGAAATTCTTAAATTTCCCATTGCCATGCTTATATTAGTTTCTTACAACTTATTCGTCAGTTAAGAATATCTCTTGTTTTTTCAAGTGTTGAAAATGCGCAGGCGTTGACGCCGTTATATCTTTATGATTTTTATGATCTTGAGATGATCAACATAGAATATTTGTCACAGCTAACCGAAGCAAAAATACTCTATCAGCTTAATTAGTAGATACATACTATACATATGTACGTACAAATTTATGTATAAATATACGCTCAGAAAATAAAAGAAACATTTATTCTACAAATTTTCATGTTTCATAATTATTTATGGCTTCTTTATTTTGTACCTTTTTACAATTTAAATTTTCTTTATAGGTGAATATTTACATATTATAAAAGATAATTATTTATTATATTTAAACGAAAAGTTTACAAAATAAAACAATGTTTGTGATTCATATTTTGTCTTCTATATTTATAATATAATAATTTTGGTTTATATACTAATAATAATGTGTTCCATATTTCCCTTTTGACATTTAAAGTATAATGTTGATATTCATATAAATTTTTGTATTTCCATATTTTCACATCTCACATAAATTAGTTAACCGTTGATGCAACAAATAATTGTGTTTATAAAAATTAGGCATAGATTCCATTTAAACATGTTTCGAAAAAAACTTATCGGATGTGTACATTTATTTAGTTGCTTAGATGTATCTAAAGGTGACATTAGCTGAAATTTCTCTAATGAGATATTTGTATCTGTATCTCTCAATATGCACAATAAATTGAAAATACCCTCCGCGAGAGTATTCTCCAATATGAACGCAAACTAAATGTGTTTGACTGTGTGTATAAAATAATTTTGTTTTGTTTTTTTTTCCCTTTCGTTTTGTTGACTAGTTGAAAAGATACATAAATAAAATGTTGTCGCGTGGTATACATATTCAGCTGTTGCATTTCTTGTGTTTGTTGTTGTTGCAGTATGACACATATATGTAGATTGTTGCTGTTGTTGTCAGTTGTGTAGACAACAAAAAACCGCTGAGATTGTAAAACTGAAATGAGAATTGAAATTAATTTGCTGCTGTGCCCGACGCGACAGAGAGGCGACAGAGAGGCGTGGGCTGCCAAGAGACACGAAAGGGACACAGAGTCGATTGAGTGAGTGAGTGAGGAGGAGGGTGAGGGGAGGGAGTGTTGAGTTTGTCGATTGCATTGCATAATTGCAAATGACGTAGAACGTTGTTGAACAGGATTTCATTTAATTAAGCACATATTTGTATCTGCAAGATACACAAGCAAACATATAGATACATTTGCTGCAAATGGGTATCTGTGTGTGTATCTGTGTCTACGTAACGAACCGTTAAGTTTGTCATTGAAGCGCTTTTTTCTGGTTAGCATTGGCTCGCTTTTTTTTCTTTCTTTTTTTTTTGAAAAACTGGAGCAACTTTTCGGCGCAGGTCGGGGGTGGTGGGGTCGAGAAACGGGCAAGGTCGTCACCAGTTAGATGCTATTTGACTCGTGACTCGTGACAGGGGTGAGTGAAAAGGGGGCGTGTGGTTGTGTGTGGCGTAGCCAATAAAGCATTAACAAAGTTTTGCGTATGCTGTCAGCAGTTTCGTCGTCTATCTGCCGTTCAAATGTCACGCTCCATATAATCTTGGTCCCCTCTCTCTATGGCAACGAACGTCTTTGACAAACACTCGACTCAACCATCGAGTGGCTTTTGTGCTGAAGCAGCGCTTGACAGCCACTTGGACCCAACATCATTTGACTAAAGCTAAATCTCTAATCTTCCTTTTTGTTTGTTCTTTCTGTTTTGCAGCTTGTGCGTTTGCTTTTTTCACGCTTGTGCCCCCGTCGCCCACGCCCCGTTGGAGGCGTGCGCCCATAACAGCCGTCAAGACGACTTACTCGATCATGAAGATGAGCTCGCCCAGGATCATGCAGCAGAAGCGCAGCAGTAAATCCTCAAATTCGTCGCGTGTCTCGATGACCACGTCGACGGCCGATGAGAATCTCATCGAATCGAAACTCTTCAGCTGGATGCGACTCTTTCGCTTCGCCTCGCTGCTCTGTCGCGCCGAGTAGAGAGCAGAGCAGACAAAGAGAAAATGTTCTCTCCCCGTTATGCTCTTATATAGTTCTTAAGAGACAACCCACGTCTATCTATCTCTCTGTCCCCAAAAAATAAACAAAAAACTAATAGAATAATGGAAAATGCATTCAACAAAAAAGTAACACAAAACAAAACAGATAACAAGTCAAAAGATACTCGAGCTAGTTGCCGCTTTCGATTCAAGTTTTCCTATTATATGATAAACAAAAATATGCAAAATAAACAAAACAAAAAGCAAATGAATTAAACAAATAAAATAAATTACAAATGAAAATCACTTTATAGATTCTGCAATGTAGAGCGTAAGACAATTTGGGCATTTCATTATCGAATTAATCAGTTTTGGAATTATATTCGTTTTATTTTATTGATTTGTGTCTTTCACAATTAAGTCAATTTTTAGTGTAAATTTCGCGGTCTGCGGAATTTGTCGCGCCTTTCGTACCTTTTGTATTGTAATAAGAGAAAATATTGTAAAACATATGATATGACGATTGTATATGGCCGTTTATTGCGTTGTTTCTTCGGGATTTAGTGCTTAAGTTTAAAAAGAAAACGAAAAATAATCCAATACCAACAAACACAACAACAAACAAGAACAACCGGAAAACACAGCAAGCAACCGTAACAACAAAACGAAATATATTTTTATAACTTACAACACTGTTTTTGCGTGTCACAAATAGCAAGAGGAAGATGGATGATGTGGAAGTGCAACTGAAATGTTTGAAATTTAACTAAAACGCTAGAAAGCTACAATGCAATACTAACAATAACAGTAAACAAAAAATAATATTAATGCAAATCTAAAGAAAAATAAAAGAAAATATATGAAATATGTATACAAGTAGAGCAATATATTTACAGATTCGAACTCAAAGTCGAGCAAAATGCGCTTACCGAAAACTTCACACACACACACAACTCACAAACACACACACATGCAAATACACAAATGTAACTGACTAATTTTCCTCCGGTTAGTAAGTGTAAATTGCATTTAATCCAAAGATGTTGCCAATCAAGAGAATAGAATTACATAATTAGCGCAAATAAAAGCTCACAACAACAACAACAGGCATATTGTTTAAACAGATTTAAAGGTATTTTGATTCCACAATAACCTCAAAGAAGCAATTAAAGCAACATGACAAACAGCAAGAGCAACAAATATCATACCTTTTCGAAACTAATTTTTAATTATTAATTAGTTAGTAAGCAATGTAACAACCAAACAAAACAACAGCATTCACTGGCAAAACAAAAAACCAATCGAAAAACAATGCAAACATAAAACAAAACAAAACAAAACATTAGCAAAATGTTGACAAGAAGAAATACAATGCAATAAATCGATAACGATAAATAAATAAAGTCTTTAAGCATGTTGTGTGTTCAATGCAAATAAAATTCAAATGGCGTTTTTTCTTTCCTTTTTATTATGAATAAATTTACAACTTCAGCGAGATTCAAATGTAACGTATAGCGTGGTTCCCATTCTCAACTGTAGATGTCGCACAAAGTTAAATCAAGTTGCTAGCTGACAAAAGCTAATTGCGATGAGCTTACAAATGCCGCTGTTAAATATTAACATTATGTTAATACTCATTTGGTTCGGCTAACTCTTCTGTAGAGTTAATACATTATTAAATAAAAACAATTTGTTTATGAATTCATAAATCGCTGAATAGACTCAAATAATTCAAATAAATCAAATGAATTGTAAATATAGGTAATCAGTTGGTATATTTTTGAATCCCAATTGCGATCACTAAACACTCAGTGAAGTCGTTACAAGTTTTTTTTTCTTTGGCTATTATACTTTATTTTTTAAGATTTTATTATTTTATTTGAACAAATCTATTCTATTTAAAATATAGGCTTACCTACCTTAAACCCATTTTCTAGACTATCTGTAGACAGAGGCGCGAAAGCAAAAGCTTTTAAAAAATTGCGTATACATTTACAGTGTAACCAAGCTGAAATTTGTGCCTTTTGGTATATTTTTCGATGTTAAATAGTATATTTCAAATCAAACATACGGTCACGCCAAGTTCTTTGAGAAACTACAGTTACCCGCGCTCTTTTTTTTCCTCAAATTGAAAAGTATAAATTAACCTATTTATGGCATTTCTATATTATCTATTTTTCATCCATAGTAATGCGCGAGTTGTGTGGAATCCAGGTATAATGGTAGTTAACTTTAAATACCTCAAATTTAATTGCTTGCTTTATTTCAAGGATTAGAGACTTCGCTAACGGAATTTACCGTTTGTTTTGAGTGAATGCCGCGCCATGTTGGCGTCAACTTGATCGGCCGTTCGCTTTGCACAGTCATTCTGTTTAGAAGACGATGTGTAAACAAAAGATGAATAGAGAACCCAAAATTTTCCCTCACCAAAATGCCGGCAAGGCAGAGAGCACAGATAATGCGAGAAACCAATTGGAGCAAATCGGTAAGCGTCGTCGGCATCTTCGGCATTTTGCCGAAGATCATCTCGTTACAGGCCTCTTGCGCCTTCATATTTTCGCCCCCCATTTTCCAATTTTCCCTTCAAGATCAGACCGCAATGCATAGTGAACAGCAATTTGCCTCCTGCTTGCTGATTCAGTTAGTGTTTCGTGCTCGTCGAGTGTTGTTCTCGGTTTTTCCTCTCAACAATATCGAAAGTTTTTCACAGCACAATTTTCTCATTCTTTCTATCTATATATAAAAACGCACGCACATATATATCCGTCTATATATACGAGAGTGCTCTATATAGAAATTGAAATTTAAATTAAAATTGGAATTGTTCTAAAGTTAAAATCGAAACCCATTTAATTGTGTTGTGTGTTTGTTTTTCCGATATCAAATAAATAACGGTTGGTTTAATTACTCAATTTTTTCCACACGCATATAGAACGGATTACATAATCGCAGCATTGTTTTTGAGAGAGCAAAATTAAAAAAAAAGAAACAACGAAATGAAAAACGTGGCAAAACACGTTTTCCACTTGAACAAAATTGATTCTTAGTAAAATCATGTGCTACTAAATGCGAGTGCACTTCAAAACAATTATATTAAAACACCATCAAATGAATGGCAATTAAGAGTGGGCCGCAGTCTTGAGGATGTGTGGTTGGGGAATCTAAAGAAAAATCGAATCATGCAAGAGTGCAGCAGCAAGTGTAGAGGAGCATCACACAGCATGATGATTTTCCGACCAAAAGTTTAACGAACTGAGTTCATTTCTATTTTTGAATAATTCGAAAGCACAAGCAAACGCCGCCACAAAAGTGAAAAGTCTGCATGGTTTTTCTTCACATGTGCCATGTACAACATATGTATATTGAAATATATGTGCACACACACACACACTCATACTTACGCATGTGGGCTGATCTATAAGACGCCTACACTGTGCAAATTTTCATTTTCAACTGGACATTAAAAGAAAATTTAGTGCATATTGAGAACATATGACGAAAGTAAAATACCCACAAGAAAAATACAATTCATGGCGAAATTGCTACAGTAGTAATTGTTGAGAATGTTCTCTACACTTGCAATTAATTGTTTCTAAATTAGTCTAGACTAAAGTCTCTTTATGTGTATATGTATAATTTCTAGACAAATTTGGGTTGGTAAAATCTTTTTTAAATATTTGGTTTAGTTACAGCTGCTTATGAATGTAATTGTAGGTCGTAGAAATATATTTCAATATGTGATAATAATAATAGTGACAACTGCTGATAAAAATATATTCTGATTGCAAAAATATAGTTTAAATAGTTGTTTCAGTTTTCGAATAAAATGAGCATATTATTATTATCATCTATGGATAGTTAAAAGTTAAACTATATTTTAAATATTTTCTTTATTTAGATAATTTAAATACAGCTCCTCAAAAATAATATTTCTGGAAGTTAAATTATATTTGAAATATTTGTTTTCGTTTTTCAATATCTAATGGTGCTTATAAATATTATTTTTGATTGTAGGACTACATATTTACTATCTGATTCAGTTTTTAACAAGTATAGTATCTTTTTAATATCATCTCTGGATAGATAAGGATTGATCTTTAGTTTTTCCATTGCGATATCTGCTAATGATTATATATTTCAATATTTCCTTTAGTTTTCATAAAATATCATTCCTCAATAGATAAAGGTTTGCAAATATATTTTAAATATTTGCTTTAATATTTCAATATGTTTATGAAAAGTTCTGCTTAAATTGAAAGACTTGTCACAATATGTCATTAAGAAAATGTTAAAAAAAAATTGATTGATGCTTTCTGTTTTTGCTGAATTGTCGATGCTTTCGTAACGAATACTTACTATATTTCACTATATGCTCGTATTATGAAATCGTTTTCAATTTTCATTTAGCTAATTTCACTTTCAAATGCCATTTTACTCACTTGAAATGCATTTACTATAGAATTTTTTGCGAGACTCATAAAAACAGACGAAAGATTTCGAATATTTTGAAATAGTATTTTGAACTTTTGCTAAGTTTATGAGTGATATCAGAGTTTGTGAGCTCTGTTTGTCCTTGTTGAGTACTCTATATGCTTAGTATAGTGTATGATATTTACCTTATGTTTATTTACTAGAAATTTATGAAATAAAACATTTAATTTAAATGTCATGTTTACGAGTATTTTGCACTATTCCCTTGACTTTTACTCATTTCTCACGCTATGTTTATGAATGATATCAGTGCTTCTTTCGTCCTTGTATTGAACACTTGATAAGATATATATCAAACTCATACTATATGCGTCTGCAGAGACCTTCAAAATGCTGACAGGCAGCTAATCCGCATGGTATAGCACGGTCTCAATGGTATTTGCCAGGTCTCCTACGTAGTATGCTACGAATCTAATATTTTGTTGTTGCTCGACACAAATATTAATATGGATTGTAAATTATGTGCTTCATTTTTTTGTTGGATTCTCTAAATATTATATGTGACAACTAAAATAAATGTTAAAATTGGCAAACTTGAAAGCATGATCACTCCGCACCAAAATGCTACCGAATGGCGTCAGCGCCAATTTTAAAATCGAAAAACTAAAGCAAAAAGTCGAGTGCGAGAAAAAGTCGAATAAACATTTAGCCCACTTCCGTTTGAAAATAGCCCACAGCATTGATGCGTAAAGAAGGCTCTTCGATACAACAAATAATTTGACCAGACTACGACTGCGGCGGACTCATTCTTTAGAATAGGTCATGATTTATTTGCGTTTGACATAATTAGGTTGGCTGTTCAGGTGGGAATCGTCGTTTTGGCCACAAACGAACAAATTGTGATTGATGTTTTCAACAACACACTCAGAGAACTCATTATACGTTAGAGAAACTATGATAAAGTGTTTTTTTTCAGCTTAATAGATATTATGTTCTTTTATATACTCGCAGTGTAATATGTTAAATTGAAGTGCCATCGTCAATCAATAGCTAATTGTCCCGTCTCATAAGTCAAATCGAAATATAAATATATCTGTTTTGGAAGAGAACATCTTCTTCGGCTGCCAAGGCTGTGAAAAGCTGTGAATTAAAAAAAAGAAAATGTCCGGGCAGCAACCGCCGTTGCCGCCGTTTGGCAATGGGCCACGTGGCTGGAATCCACGTGCACCAAATCCCGCCTCTCCGTCGCCCTCATCGTTCCTCTACCGTCCACCATCGCCGTGGACAACGGCGCCCAGTCCGCCGCCAATCATAAGCGGACCTCGCAGCTTTGGCCACGCCATGTCACCGGCTCCGCAATTACGCGGCCAACGTCCGAGCCTCAATAATACGAACGTGAACAACAACATGCCGCATCCGCGTCCACAATGGCCAGGTGGCAATCAATCGCCAGCACCGTATCAGCCACCGCAACCGATGTACGAACAGCAGGGCGGTTACTCGTATGGCGTTGGTGGAGCTGCCGCTCCGCAAGCACCGCGTCCATATCGTCCAGCGCCATTGCAGCAGCTGCATCATCAGAACTCGTATGGAGCGCAGCCAACGAGCTCGTTTCAATTGTCGCCGACGCCATCGCCCATTGTCTGCCAAACGCCCAGCTCGGATTTCACGTACAGCAGCCGACAGACACCGCTGTCGCATCAGCATCAGCAGCAGCAGCCACAATATCCCCATCAACCGGCACCGCCACCACAATATTTGCGTCAAACTGGCGCAGCACCACCACTGCCACCGCAACCGAGACAACACCACGCACAGGATCAGATTGATTTTGTTGGCGTGCCGTTGGAGCCACCGCAGCCCAAGTCCTATGTCATCTACGATGATGAAGAGGAATTTGGACCGTCGACTGCCGAAATTATTGCGAATCAATCGCAAGATTACATCGATGAGAAGCTTGCCGAATATCAGCAGACGATATTACAACTGCAAGGTAAGTGAAGATCAAGCCTTATAAATCTCATATTTATCATTTCAATTAAGGAAAATGCATTCACTCCTATTCAAAATTAATTTCAAATTTCCAGCTATTTGGATGGTACTATTTCAAAGATATTACTTTAGAAAATGTTACAATTATTCTTCAAATACTTAATACTTAATAAACCATTTGTATGCATTATATTGCATAACACTTTGATCTACGTTTATCCCGAAATTTTTAGCTATTTCTTTGATACTATTCAAAAAATTAGCACTTTAGGAAATGTCATAATTTCTATAAATGAAATTTGTTATGAGAAAAATGCCATACACTGAGATATATAGATTCCCAGCAATTTCTGGCAAATACCTCTGATACCATCTAAAGATACAAATGTATTTGACTTTTTCATTGCTCAGTTTTCAGCTTTGTATATTTGGCGTTGCATAACTTCAACCATCGGGTTTGACAATGAAATGCAATGGACAATGTCCAATAGCTTTTGAACGTCCTTCAGACAGGTCACAGCATCGGGAGCACCATTGAGCTGCACATACTTGCCGTCAAAGTTGATCTTGATGTACTTGTTGGTGCAGATGATGACGCGATCGAAGGCCACATGGTTTTTGTTGTGCTCCTGTTCGCCGTGTTGTTCTCTGGCTTTGCGGCGAAAGACCACACAGGTGGGCTGATATTTTTTGCGATCCCTTTCGGGTATATTGTGCAGCTTGAGATCGCCAGCATAGGTGGTTAGTGTGTGACGTCCGAGCAGCGCTGGCGACACCTTGTGCAGCACCACTTTGCTGATCCACTGGTCCGAGGGCAGCGTCATGCGAGATAAGGCATTGGCCAATTTGACCAATGGAAAGTCAAGACGCTGGCACTGCGCTCGATTCTCACTTGGCCCATTCATTGGTTTGATCACAAACCATGTGTCGTAGTGAATGGATTTTTTAATCACGAATCCGTTTCGTTCCGATATTGTAGATTTGCATTCGATAAACTGAAAGTTCTTTTTGACTTTATTCCTTTTGTTCGCAGTTCGCGGCCGCGTTGGCTTTGGCTTCGCTGTAGCTTTGACTTCCTGTTGCTCGATCTCCATTTCAGATGTCACCGGATAAATCTCGTTGTCTATATTCATTAGCGGTTGCATTACCTCCGAATTTTCTCCTCCTATTTCATTATTCAGTAAACGCTGCACCAGCGTACGACTTCGGGTCATCGGCGGGTCGTTGCGTTTTATCGGCTTCGCCTTGTTGGTTAACTGCAACCCATTTTTGTCATTCTTCTTAATGAAGTCCTCTTCGAAAAATTGCTTAAGTCCATTGGATTTGGGCAAGAAATTATTGCCATCGCAAGCTGTCGTCACATTGATTAAATTCATTTTGGGCTGTTTTAGAATCTTCTCAGCTAGATGACAAACTATTTTTTGCTGTCAATGACTTGGCAATAAAAATTATCTGTGCTCTACTCTGTCTGACTTCTAATGAGGAATAACAACAAAAAAGCTACAATTTGTGATGTGGGTTTGGGCCAAAGTTATCGTTATTTCGATTGTGCATAAATGCATTTCGATATGTGGGATGAATACTTGTATGTCCTTCTCTTTATTGTCATCTAATTGTATTATAGGTATTCCAATCACTTAAATGACCTTTTTCTTAGCATCGATACCAAGTATCTTTTATGTGTTCATTAGAAATAAAACTATGACTTGGCTAAAATTTTCTCAATATTTTTTTGTGAATGTAAATATTTACATTTACAGATGCTTGTATCTGTGTTCTTATATATATTCTTGGCAAGTTCAGTGCACATTGTTGAATCAGCTTCGGCCAACCAAATGTGTCATCTGAACTTGACCCAGTCGCCCACGTCGATCAATGTGCCCGATTTTTAGCGCCCAAAACCTCAATGGGGGGTATACAAAACAATATATTCAATGAGGTATTTGTCACCTCTGCAGCATTTCGTTTGCATGAGTCGTTTGGTTATTTTTATAATCTATGTAAATCGAAAATGGGCAAAACGGGCTTTAATAAATTTGTTTATTATTTTAATTTAAATTAAGACTTTTTTAGGACATCTTAAAATCTTTAAACTATAGGGCTCAAGTTAATGTATACTTTTCCAATTTAATTTTTGAATTCTATGTCAATTTGAAGTTGTATTTTCTATTTAATTGCCCAGTTATTAAATAGAATTAATTCCTTAACATGAAGTTCGAAAATCTATCTTCAAGGAACATCTAATTAACCGGAAATTTGCAGCTTAGACTTACCTTTAGATTATTAATTATTTAAAAGTTACAGTGAATTCATGTATTCATGTTTATCGATTTTAAAATCAAATGTCATTTTAAAAACAAACGCCACTGTGAATGGCAAAAACCAAGCAAGTGTTAATACTAAAAAGCTAATTGAGTTGGAACTAAGAACCAATAAGAGCTGAAGTAGAGGCCGCTTAGTATAGGGTTGCCATACTTTTTTGAGTGAGCGATAAAAGACAGTTACCATAGGATTTTGGAAAAAAAAAATTGCACTTTATATATTTTAATAGATTAAAATTTAAAATTTTATTTGGGATCAAATAATTATTTCAATGAATAAAATTCATTTGCAATCTATATGCTAAATACATGTGGTTAATTTGGTAAAAAGTCTAGCTAGTCTTTGCTAGTGACATCGTGCTGGCCATGCTAACACAATCCGTTGCATTGCCGTCCTCGACCTGTTCCAGCGACTCGACAGACTGCGAATTGTGTCCATTCGGCTGCAGTTCCTGGCTAAGAGCAAACATATTGTAGCAAAGCACCAGTCGAGTGTTGAGACCCTCAAAAATGCTGACCACGCTCGGCTTAAGGTTAAAGAATATAATTTTCTGCTGACGACGACGAAAGTCATCCACCATAGAGGAGATGACCTTGGCGGCAGTAAAGTCAGCGGCATAGATGTAGGTGCAGTCGATGACCACAGGCAAAGTGGACTTGCTGCCAGACTTTAGCACCATGTTGCGCACAAATTCCACAGAGGGAAAGATCAGGCAGCGATCGGGTGTAATCTTGACAAATCGGATGCCCTGCTCTGTCTCCAGCTGCTCCAGCGTGACTTTGGGCCGTGCCGAGTGGTAGAGTATGAACAGTTGATTAGCTGCTATGGCCACCAGGATGCCAATCTCCAAGGGCAACACCAGGCACGTGATGAACGCCAAAATGCCGGGCACCAGATCAGAGCCTGCAAAAATATATAAAATGTATAGAAATAAATAGAAGTTTGTAAGCAACTTGTGACTCACGTTTGCTTCTCCACATGGGCAGTATGATCTGGTACTGCACCTGGAAGATCACCGCCGAGATGAGAATGGCAGCGAGCACCGCTCGGGGAATGAAGCAAAAGTATTCGGTGAGGAAGCTAAGCGCAAGCACAACTACGAGTCCAATGTAGAAATTGGACATGCTGGTGCGACAGCCGCTGGCGTTGTTGATGGCCGAGCGAGCCAAGCCGCTGTTGCTGCGATAGCCGCAAAACAGAGAGTTCGCAATGTTGGCCACACCCGTCGCTATTATCTCCTGGGTGATGTCGATTTGTTTGCCCTTGGCAAAAGCCTTGCACACGGACACGTTCTCTAGCAGCGCTATAAGCGGTACAATAATCAATCCGTAGCCCAAACTTTGCACCATCTCCAGAAAGGTTTCGCCAGGCACATCTGGAATGCCAGCTGTGGCATTGCCGGGTTGCGCCTCAATGGAGAAGGGCGGCAACGCCAACGAGGGAAGTCCAGGTGGTATATATCCTGTTAGCACAAAAGGATTTTTGCCGCTGTTCTCCAACTGCATGGCCATCACTGTGGTGGCAATCACAACTGTGGCGTTCCTTGAGATGCCAAAGAACTTGATCAGATGATTAATTATTCTTTGAAAACTATTGCATTGCGTACGATCCTTGGGCCCGATGCTCTGACGGCCCAGATAACGCATAACCAGCAACAGGACGACACAAGCACAGCCCAGACAACTGTCCGCCAATCGAATGTTGCCTATGTCCTTGATCATGCTAATCCAGCGTTGTAAAAAAGACACGCCATCGCTATTCACACCCAGTATGTACTTCATTTGTGAGGTGCACACGATAAGAGCCACAGCGCTTGTGAATCCTGCACTCACGGGTCCTGACACAAACTCAACCAGAGAACCCAGCTTAAAGGCGGCCATTAGCAGCTCTATGAAACCAGTGAGAAAGGTGAGCAGCACTGAGCGTTGCCAGGAGCCTTTGGCAAACTGATAGGTCATCAGGGAGGCAACGGCGGTGCTGCCAATGGTGCAGTCCTTGCAGGTTCCCAGCAACACGTAGATAAAGCAGCCCATAAACGAACCATAGAGACCATACTGCAACGTTTTTAAAGTTAGGAATTAGGAAAATTCTATTATCTAAATTATTTCATGAGTAGTAATTAACAACATATTGTGAAATATTCTATTTTGGAAGTGTTTAATACATTTTCCTAACGGTATATCGAAAAAAAATTCAACTCATTTGAAATTTGAGTTTTTTATAAAAAATTCAATTCGTTTAATAGTTGATAAAAATACTTCAATGATACTATTGAAATTTATTACACGTTTAATAACATTTCATTGTAGATATTGATATTATTCCCTGACAAGCCCTCGAGATTTGCTACTATACCAAAAACCACAAAATAGATGAATCTAAAAACACGACACGCACTTTATGATCTGTTTTAGTAGCCAAGTAGTTTTATAGATCTATTCTATCTGAAAACTGTCTTTCTCAGCGATATACGATATACACATACAATGTCTAGAATGTCGAGAGCACACGTCAACCGATTTATAGTCTAGTTTGTGAGAACTATAAAACCGCAAAGATAAGTGCGACATCTAACACATACAGATAGGTTGTCTGTGTTTTCATTTTCTTACCTGGGCGGGCAATCCCACAACGCCCGAATAGGCAAGACCTTGGGGAATGACCGTAAGGCCCACAGTGAGACCTGCTATAAGATCGCCAAGGGCATCGCTTCTGTTGTACTTGGGCAGCCACTTAAGTATGGGCAATCGCTTCTTCAGCGTCTTTATGCGACAGATGTTTCTGGCATATCGACTGCAACAGGAGTCCGTGGAATCACTTTCCTGCTTGGCAGCCTCGAGCTGCTCGAGACTCTTGTACTTGGAGGTGCGATGATCGGTGATTAGAATGAACTCTGTGGAGGAGCTCTGAAATTGCGCCTCGAGATTATGATTAATTTCCGTCTGGCGGCGAAATGTCACTTCGTTCTCCAGCGTGGACATGTTGAGTATGAAGTGTTTAGATGCGACTGAAATAACTAAATCTAAACGGAAGACTGAAGATGCTGTCACCTGCTGCCTACTGCCTACTTGAGATTCTGCTGCCGTTGACGCTACTGCGATACGCGCCTCTTATCGGTAGCCCCCAATTACCTGTGGGTACAGCCAATGGCGTAGATGTGGGAGCGGGATATAGGTTGTATGTTTCAGTTCAGTTAAGTCTTGGGTGTTATCTGCGCGTGCAGCGCGATCATAATCTCACACTTGACAATGACCAGCCCCCCATTGGGTCCGATTTGTTTGCTTGAGTGTCACAAGTGTGTCAGCGCTGCTCCAAATTTTCCATTTATCAATTGTACAAATATTGATGTAGATATTCCGATTCCTATCGCCTGTTGTCAACATCATCTAATGATTTAAAACGGAAAAATCAACTTGCCAGCTATTTCACAATTATTCAAAATTATTTTAATCAACTTTATACCCAAAATTTATGGGCTTTGTACATGAATCGCTGCTGCTTGGCAAAGATATAAAGTCTTTCCACAATATATGAAATTATTTTCGAATTGGATGACTGTATAAATATATGTATGTGTATCTTTAAGTACGCATATGTCTAGACAGCGGTTGCTTCGTAGGAAATGTAAAATGAGTTTGCAGTGATCACAAACTTACTCTCTGAATTTATCTTTACCCATGTTTATATTTTCAATTTTCACAATTTTCTTTACTTTCTCTTTATTTTCCGTAGTAGCACAAAAGATTTGTTTCGATTAACATAACCAAAGATTTATAATGCGAACCATTTTGAATCCAATAAAGTATCTTTATCATTGCCAAAGGGTAATTTAATATACTTTTGTTTATTCCAAATTTTTAAATGATACAAAGTATATATTTTTCACACTCTTTTCTTATTGCTAAAATACGATAATGTATAATTTCTTTAAAAATTGTTTTTTTCGTCAGCAACAATATTCCAATTGCAGCAAATTGGTTTTTAGATATCTTTATGTCTGAATACCTAATCATTGAATCGGGATACCGTCTAAAACAAATTAATTACTGACCCAATTTTTGTTAGTTGTTCGCTTTTAATTATTGTATAGTGTCATAGTTGTTAAATTTCGTATTGTGCATTAAAAGTTAGGCACAAGTCTATTGTACAAGTTAAAACTAAATACAAAAGTGATCACACTTTGTGCTGACAAGGCTTACGACTATTAAAGCCTTTTGTTGCGCCAATGAGATCACTTTTTATATTATAAAGCAGCTCGTTTCTGTTCGCTCTCAGTGCCGCAGATGTATCTACGAGTATGTAACTTTGTACTACGTTCATGGGTAATTTGAAAAGTCGTTTATAGGTAGACAAAGGCATTGATGTTCAGATGATGCTGGCGCTGATGTCAGAGGGGAAATGCCTTCATTTTGCTATTTATAAACTGCATTTTGGCTTGGTTTTTCATTATTTTTATTGTTTGAGGGAATGAAATGGTGTGTGCCTTGTTGCTTAATTCAGCTTTAGCCGATGTTTGTGTATTTATATTTCATGTTTGGTATAAAATGTCGCCAGAAAAACAACAGAAAATCGAGTCTATGCCCAAATGTATTTTTAGGTTCCTTTCGTTCGCCCTGCTTTTCTTGCTATTTTCAATTTTAGCCGTTTTTCACTTAGCTCGAACTTGTCTTGTCACGGGGCGTAAGTGATTAAAAATAGAGTTTTCAGTTTTTCGAGTATTTCTTGCTCTGGTTTATCTGGGTTTTCTCATTGCATTTGTGTGTAGATATTTACTTATTTCTTTTCGTATTATTTTCTTGAGTTTTTCTATGTTTTTAGCGTAACGAAAGTCCACAATATTTGCCCAAAGTTTTCTTTTGGTTTATGGGGGCTTAGGGGATTTTAGAATGACATTGTTGGACAGTCTCTCAAAGTTTGACTGATAACGGACCATTTGCTTTTGAATTGGCCAATAATTTCTATTTAATATAAACAAGTGTAATCCTCAAAGATTAAAATGTTGTTGAATATATTCTGACAGCCAATTGAATTTACTGACAGAAGTTTTTGCACAATTGTGAATTACATTTTCAATTGCCCATATACATATCTTTTATGTAGATATATTAATGCAGCCAAAGATATATTTTTGACTGCAAAGGCATCATCCAATTGCGCCCACGCGTGTCACGCCCTCTTCCCCAAGACGCAAGCGATTGAAATACATTTCTATAAATAGGAGATTTCGAAACTAATTTTAATAATTTTTGCACGTAAAAATGGGGCCCCAGCGATGATTCCTAGTCATTTGCAAATGCCGCAACTCGAACAAATCAAATTCTTGACAGTTCGCGAAACAATTTTTAATTGCCTTTTTATGTGTTTATATATTTGAATATAGGCATATGTACTATATGTATGTATATTTTGGTTAATAGTTTCTGTAATTTACATAGCTTAATTTGTGTGCAAATATTTTGGTCAATTGAGCTCATCTTGCCGGCGGTTTCTTTTAATTGACTTAGCATATCGCTCTTAATATTGATCTTATAAACACTTGAGGTGTATTTGACTTTGAAACTAGATGAATGTCTATTTGCAAAAAGCGCTTTTAGCGCTCAAGTCAATATTTGAAAAATTAAACAAAAAATGAGATATAAGAAAAAGGAAAAGAAAAATTGTTTCGTTTGTCTAACCATTAAAATGAGCAAGTTTATGGTTAGGTGCGAAATAAATAGAATCGCATTCAATTTATTTTTGGACTAAGAAAAATATTGAAAAGTGCTGAAAACCGACATGAAATTCGCAAGAGGAAACAATTGTTTATGCAATTTTTATACCCGCTACCCATAGGGTAGAAGGGTATTATAACTTAGTGCCAACAGAAAATGTATGTAACAGGCAGAAGGAGGCATCTCCGACCCCACAAAGTATATATATTCTTGATCAGTGTCAGCAGCCGAGACGATATAGCCATGTCCGTCTGTCCGTCTGTCCGTCTGTCCGTCTGTATGAACACCTGGATCTCAGAGACTATAAAAGCTAGAGCTATAAAATTTGGGGACAGTACTCCTATAGGTCCTACGCAGGTCAAGTTTATTTCAAAAGTTGGATGCCACGCCCCTTTCCGCCCCCAAAAGTCTGTAAAAGCCGTAATAATAGACCTAGAGCATTGAATTTTGGTATGCATAATAAGAATTATATTCTCAATGATTCCTGTGAATTTGGTTGAGATCGAATGAAAAACAAGGAAGTTATTAAAGAATCAAGTTTATATGCAAAATTCACTTGCAGCTGCCCGCGCTTTGTTTGTTTAGTTGACAGTGTGACCAAAACGGTGTTGTGATTTTTACCCGCTATTTTCAAATATATACAAAAAACTAATTTTAGTATATTTGGTATATTTTTTGTTAATATATCATTTAAATTTTTTGTTTTCTCTCGAAATGGGTTGCGGGTATCATACGGTCGAGCACTCTCGACTGTAGCTTTCTTACTTGTTTTTGTTTGTTCGTTTCGTTGTTGTACGCGTTACTCAGCGGCAAACAGATCGCTGCAGATTGATGTACATAAATATAGCCCAGAGTCAGGGACGAAATTGGCAGGCAGAGGCAAGAATTGTACTTATTTTGAAACACCTACATCAATTATCGAGAATATATTGCTCTGTCTATGCGATTTTTAAAATATAATCAATTTTTGCAAATATTTGTTAAACAAAGATGGAATTTCATTACGCGATTCGATGTAGTCATATCCTATCGAAACCTGTTGCGAATTTCAATTCCGTTTCAAATTTGCGAAATCCAAAATGTTTGTTATTCAAAATGCGACAAATTGACGTAAACGTTTCAACTTATGCAACAATTTTATTGACTGAATTTCGAAGGCAATTAGAAGAGGTTGTAGGTTGACCATATCGCTCTCAACAACATTCCATTCACAACAGAAGCTGCTGCCTCCTTCATGTAACACTTCAGACGGTTTGTTGTGTGGTCGCTCGCTCTGTTATCATTAGAATTACAGTGGCTATTTATAGCACCACCTCTGGTCGGCCTGCCAAGTGTATCCACTTAACATTTTACAGCCGACAGAGGCAGCACTTCGTAAACAAAAACTGTGCCATAAAATTTACATGAACACCGAAATTTTATTGTTGCTTTTGTTTTGGGCTTTTCGGGGATTGGCCAGCTGTTATACACACTACGTTGGCATTGTTTACTAACCAATCAATTTATGTGTTCTCTGCTATTTAATGGGTTTAAGTGCTTGTTTTATGGATGTTTTTTGTTCGAGTGCGCAGAGCATTCTAAATTGATTGTCTGCAAAGTAAATGTTATTGCCAGCGCTCGCTAACAGCTGTTGTCACAACATAACAGTTGACGGGTTTTTAAGATGCGTAAATTGGAAAATAATAATGACAACATTAGACGCTGCTGCGACCTTATAGCAATCATGTACTTATATTTAAATCAGAATATATGTCTATGCATAGCTAATGTGACCCAGTGGCGGCGACTTTACGTTGATGTAAGGTCAACTTCTAACAAACAGAAAGGCTGATAAATGCAGTCACCAAAGCGTGACGTCATTAGTCTCTCTCACTCGCCGCTCAACGTTTGCGTCGAAAACTTGTTTGTCCAATGATAAACACAAGCCGCGATTATGTAAGCTCGAAAATAAACATTTGTTTTGAATGTTGTTGGTTTTTCGGTGTCGATGATGATCACTTTCATGAATGACTTTCATTAAACTCGCCTGTAAGCTGACCCATATTTTCCCATTTGCTGAAACTGAAACTTTTATAATTGCTTTATGAGTAAAGCCATTCAGGAGGTTCTACCGTAATGCCTGTAATTGGTATTTTCTCACGCTTATGATGTCACACTCGCGCCGCAAGGGATGGGACAACAATAATAGTGTAAAGCGCAATAAGAAGTAAAAAGTATAAAGTGCTTAAATGCCACAAACACACAGAGGCAACGAATAGAAGAGCGAGAGAGAGAGAGAGCGAGCGTGAGCATGAATGATTTGTGGCAGTGAGAGTGAATGTAAGTGAGAGAGCATTTGTTACAGTTATCACTTTAAACTTAACTACCCGATATAACAGAGCTTTTCAGCGTAACGTAGGCTATATAAATTATGCAACGCGTTGGAAATTAATTAAACCGATTAGATTAATATGCAGTATACGTATAATTTAATGAAATTTATTAATACGATTAATATTCAATTTTAAATTTAGTATAATAATGCATACAAGCGGTCCAAAGGGTAGATCACATAAATTATGCAACGCTTGACAAATAAATTAAATTGTGTAGATTGAGATACTGTATATAATTAAATGAAAGTGTTTCTCAAAAATTAGATCAATAAATTCAATTTGATATTTATTATTATACTGTTGGAACCAGTTTGCAATTAAATGCATTTCAATAACTGTTTAAACTGGTTGGTTAAATTAACGAGTTTGAAGTGTTTAAAGCACCCTGTACAAAAGCCGGCAACGACGCCTCTGCTGTGATAACACACAAGCTGTTGTTGGTTCAAAGGTAGTCGAAAAACATACATCGCAATGCGTAAATAACATAATAGCACACGTTCTCTCTCTCGCTCTCCGACTCTCTCGGGTCGGTCTCAAATCTTGCTCGCTCTCTGGCTCTCTCTCTCTCTCTGGGAACTTGAGCTTTACTACGATTACTACAGAGTCCAACACTCTGCTGGGCTGCTGCTGCTGCTGCTTCTACTGCTCTGCTGCTGTTGCTTTGGGTCTCTGGACAAGGCGTAGCACATTGACGAATCAGTATCGAACCGGCTTTCTACAACTGCGGATTGGAATCGGAATCAAATGAATGACTTAAAGCTCGGCTAAAATGTGATTATGTCTGCCTGCCAAAAGGCATGCCATATGAGAAACAAATATATTCCGTGAGTGTGCGTGTGTTTGTGGAGTAGTAGAAGTGGAATCTTGAATTTTTTGCCCGACAAAAACTAATTAGAATTTGTCCAAGGTTAATATTTTGGGCATACGTATAAAATACGTGTTTTATTCCACCAAAAAAAGAAATAACGACGCAAAGTGTGAAGTCCGAGGCGAAACTTAACGTTGTCGTTGTAGTGAGTGGTGTTGTTGTGTCATACATACATATATGAAAGACTGAAAAATCTAAAATCCAAATAAAAGCTCTCTTGCACCGGTGATTAAAAATTTTTCGAAATTGCGTGTGCGTGTGTTGGGCTTTTACTAAATTAAAGTTGAATTACGACGAGCCGAGCGGCGAGCAAAAGTGAAGGCCGCTTGGGGGTTGTTCTCAGGCAGAGGCAGCCCCAAAAGAGAAGCAAAACTCCACCCGTGGTAGCGTCATCAACGATTTATGTTGTTGTTGCGTGAGAAAAATCAATTTTGCATTTAAGCTGCCACAGACAGAATCAGGACAAAAGGACAAGGCTGACAGTGTGAGTGTGTGTGCGTGTATAAATACTCGATGACATTTTGGCCAACCGAGAAGCGTATTAGAAAACCGATGCTATCATGGCTGATAGCACAGAACCAGGCAGGCATAAGGATCCAACCATAGATAATGCCGGCGCTGATGGAATTCAAGGAGTTGCCGCTGCCGCTGCTGCTGTCGGCATTGACGTGCCCCCAATACCAGCTGTTCGACGTCGCCATGCGCATGCGCAGAAAACCATTGAGCACGTCGAGGAGGCAGCAGGACACGAGTGCAAACAGCTGGAGACATCGACGGTGACGCGCACATACATGAAGACCATTACCACGTCACTGACCACCGACTCCAACACCAGCAGCAGCAGCATCCAAGTCGAGACGCCGCCGCAACGCTTGCGCCAAAAGGTGGCCCAATACGAGAAGGTCTGGTCCACGGAGGGCGCCGGCAAACGTCCGGCCGAACAGGGTGCGGATGAACTGCGTCAGGAGCAGCAGCTGGGCGATGATTTCGATGAGGAGAATCCCTTCGATATCGATGTGCACGAGATTGAGCGACGTTTGCGCGAGGAGCGACAACGCGGCTTGGCCGAAGCCGAGGCAGCTAAGCTCGCCTTTCAGCAGGTCCATTTGCGGCATACACCGCAATCGGTGCCACGTCGCGTCGAGGTGACCAGCGAGCAGACGGCAACTCCGTTCAATGTCACGCTGAAGACCACCAGTAAACTGAGTCCTGGCGTGGAGTTGAGCAATGTGGAGGATCAATTGTCGCCATTCAATGTGACGCTGCGCACCACACGACGCTCCACCACCAGCAGCAGCAGCAGCGTGAAGCAAAGCCAGAGCCGTCAAACGGAGCTGGAACGCTTCCTCGATGGCGAGCGTTTGGTGCGCGAGGTTCCCGCAGCCGATGGCGTGCGTACAATAATCACCTCATCGATGACCCGGGATGGCGGCTATACCGAGGAGAAGATCTATCGGCATGGCGAGGGTTATGTGTCGCCACGAGATTCGCCGTCCTGGTCGCGTTCCAGCGTGTCCAGTGAGCGTTCGAGCGTCACGTCACCGCATAGCGTTGATATGACCGCCGGTGGCAGACGCATACTCATTAAGCTGGAGGATGAATCGATGGAGCGACGTGAAGTGAGCGAAGTGCGGTGCGAGCACGAGCAGCAGCACGATGAAACTGACGGTTCGGTGCGAGCACGCATAAGGCAATTTGGTGGGCAGGACGAAGACGTTGCCATGGCCACGGCGGGTAACATTGACATTACCGTGGGTAGCAACCCCCGCAGGCGGCGTTTGTACCAACAAACAACACTGCAAGTGGGTGGCAACGAGCCGCAGACAGGGCCACAACAACAGCAACGACCACCGCGTCCAAGCGAACTGTCATGGCAAACAACGGGTAAATCAACAGCAACGGCAGCAACAACAAAGACAATGCTAACATCCACGCCGATTGGCACGAAGGAGCAACCGCAAACAGCAACGCCGGACGCCGAAGTGTTTAGTCCAGCTGCAACGTGCCAATTGCGCGGTTCTTTGACGGAAGAATCCCGGAAAATTGTAAGCCACAAGAAAACGATAACCACCAGCAGCAGCAACAGCAGCACAACGAAAAAATCGTCCTCATCCTCCAATTCCACCACCTCGTCGTCGCGTAAATCCGTCGGTTTCCCAGCCGCCGCAAATGCTGGCGGCGATATCTCGTTTACCGCAACGCAAATTCGCATCGTTGACGATTCCACGGACGCGACGGACGTCATCGATAACGATTCCGATACGGAAGGTGTGCCGGCCAGCAGTCTTGTGATTGTATCGACACCAACAACTCCGCGAGAGCGTTCCATAACACCCACAGCAACAACAACAACAACGACATCGCCTTGTACGCCGCATGCATTAAGCGGCATTGGCACTTTTAGCAAGAGTCTGCGCCAGGATTATCAGACTCAAGCAACACAAAGTGGCCAAACAGGCAACGAACAGGAATACCAGGAATTCCAATCCACAATGGCTTCAATCAATTTCCAACGAAGCAATTCCCAGTACGACAGCCACATCAAGGAGAAACGAGGTAATCATCAACATCAACCTGAACCTTCTCTACTGCTACTGAGTAGTAGGTAGAACCTTGAATCGTGTTTCTCTATCGGGTGTAATCGATCATCTTGCGTCAAATGCTGGCTCCATATGTTTCTCGCCTTGCTTGATTAGCTTTCGCTTTGTTCTCTTCAATCTTTCGTCGTCATATCATATCATTTGTTGCCCCTTATCACGGTTATGCAACAATAATCCATTTGCGAAATTCTATTTTACTTTTTTGCACGGAATTATTTTGGGCAACTGATAAGGATTGCACATACATTTCACTAGACTGGCAATTGTTATGGTATCACATGAGGCAAAAGCTGCGTGTATAAACATGTCATGTATGCAGTTCTTCACTTGAGAATTAATAAAGCTATCTCAGGTCTAGATCTGATATGACGTTTTCAAAGTGAAACCTTCAGATTTTGGCAGTGAAAAAACGTGAATAGAATAGTTTAAGCTGAGTAAAACCGATATTAACTGGGTAACTCTTGTTGAAATAGGATTATTCGAGTTTCTTCTGGAATGTACAAAATATAATAATAAGCATAGTACATATATAAAAACCGAATGAGATAAAATGTACATGTTAATTACTTAAGCTCCATATTTTAGCTTTCTATAAAAGGCTTGATGAGAAAGCAGATTAATTTGAAATGTTAAGTTTATTAATATTCGAAAATATTCTTGATAATGTTGAAATTAATAAATTCATCTCAACAAAAGAGAATACAAATAAATTATTAGGCTACATAGTATTTTCAAAAGTTCACTCAATTGCCTTGGCTATAAATCAAAATTGTAATCTAAAATTAATTCTTAATTACAATTAAATAGTAACAATATTTTGTTCGAGAGAAGATAATCAAAATGATCTGTTGACATACAATTACATTGTGTATATACGTAATTCTCAGACGTTATCATCGGGCTTGCCCTTCTGCTTAGAATCGAGTGACATTTTTGTGGTTTGGTCAATGAATGTCAAGGTCAATGCTGGCGGCACCTTGCGGTTTGGGGTCAGTTCCAATGTTTTTTTATTTTTCTTTTTGCTTTCTGTATGTTTAGTAAATTAATTATTGCAAAACGATCGATAAATGTGTGCCCAAAATGACATCATTTGCTGGCTGCTTCGGCTTCGGCTCCGTCTCCGGCTACAACTTCAACTTGTTTAGCATTCAGCTACCCGTTGTGTTTGCTGTTGTTGTTAAATATAAGTCGGTTTATTGGTCGCCTCGTGCTGAACTTTTACTTGGCAATTTATATTATTTATATATGCGCACAGTGCGTTTGTTATGTATTTACCCACAACTGTTGGCAAGCAGCTCTGGCGGCGCTGTTACCTCTTTTTTTTTTTTGGTTTTTTTGGGTTGCCTCTTGCCTTGTATTTTATTGGCAGCCAAAAGCACTCGAAGCAACCACCCAAAAGAGCGTGACGGTTGCCGGTGGCAGAGTATAGCAGCAAGGGACAAGGGGGAAAGAAAGCGAGATAGGAGGGATGGTTGGTTGAATGACGTCTGCATCTTGTTTGACTGCTTGGCAAGTTTGGCTGTCGGGTCTCTGTTATGTGACCTCCTCGGCGGTTATTATGTTAAATACAACAAGCAATTAAGTGTCTGATTGTCTCACTAACTGTCTGCCGATGTCCCTCTCAATGTCTCAATGTCTAATGTCTGCACTTGATACCCGTGATACTTGTTCAGATACAAATGTATCTATATCTATGATTGGGTTCTGACATTCATGCGTATCTATTAATACCAGCCATCGAGATACTTATGTTTATGCCACTTTTTTGTGTTCTACTTTTTCGCGGGGTCGTTTCGTTATTTATGCAATTGATTTTTCTACTTTGAATCGATTCAAGGACAGCTGTCAGTCATACATTAAGCTGACAATTAATAAATATTTAATTGGGTTTAGCATGACTTGCAAAGATAGTAGCTTAAAAGGTTTTAAGCATGTTGTACATATCCTGAATATTTTGTGGCAGTTGCAAGGCAAATAATATAAATGGAATATTAAAATCGAGTTACATTTTCGTTATTTGGGTGTTTGCTGTTCGGCTATCATTAGTTTTCAATTTCCAATAGTTAGGTTGTCATTTTAATGTGACAATTATTTGATTGCTTCTACTTGTGTTTATACCCTGTACTTTCTTTTGTTTGACCTTCTTCTTCTTCAATGTTCAATGCTTTCGATGTTCGTTGTTAACATCAACAGTATCCTGCCGATATGTTTATATTGCGTGATTTGGCCACTTTTTCAATTCGTTGTTTTTTGTTTTCGCCGCCATAAATTTGCTTAGAAATGTATTTATTTTGTACGAGCCTCGAGCTGAGTGATTGAGTGTTATAGGCCAGATATTGGGTACGATATCGTTCGTGTGGTATATGAGCGACTCTTAACAAATTTATAAACTGAAACGTCATGGCATGTCAAATGTATGCTAATTGACATGACTCGTCCATAAGCTATAGAGCATAGTATATTGAGTATGCATGTAAAAAAAAAAAACTATTGATTAGTTTCGGTTGCCTGGTTGCCTTTTGATTGGGTTGATTTGCCCCTAGACTTTCTTTCGACATTTTGCAGGTCAATTAACAGACTGATGAAGAGTGAGCAGATAGACGGCGTTGGGGACTAATGCAATTTTAATTGTTAATCAGTTTGCAAATTGACCGAAATTACTGTGCCACATTTCAATGCCACAAAACTTTCGTCATTTGAATATGCATGTGATTTGCTGAATGTGAGAGAGATATTTGATGCCATAGTCAATGCTACAATGAAAACGAAAACAAAACAAACAAGCAACATTTGGAATAACAACAAATTCGAGAGACGAGACGAGCGTACTATACATCGCGTTATCTATCGCTTAAATCTATCTGTCAAAAGTCCAGAATAGATCAGCAAAGCCCCCAAGCCGTACAACTGTCTGATTGTCTGACTGTCAGTCTATCTGTCCACTGTGAGATCATCGTTGAATTATTTATTGATGCTGTTGTTGTATCGGCTGCTGCTGCTGCTGACAGTATCAATATTTATTGTATATACGACTTTAGCGGCTTTTAATTGATGCCTAAAATGTGGTTACGACAACTTGAGCGAAGTTGGCGCCCCGCAACGCGATGTGTTATTGAATTGAATTGGAAATTCGAACTGCCAACTGCGATTTGTAAAATTAGAAGTGAAGCAAGTTTATCAACGAATTTTCAAGTGCACTTCTGCCACAACTTGTGGCAAATACTTAACCCATAAAACGCTAGTAAGGCTGCCAAAAACAAATACTGCATGCTTCTTCACCCACATGAAAGAGGACAGCTGTTGCGCATGTGGCAAGAGAAACTTCTGTGGGGAATCTTCAATCATGTTTCAGCCAACAGAGAGCTTGTGGGCAGTCTTTTGAATTCTTTTTATGGTTAGTTATGGTTCTTTCTTCTTTGTGGGTTGTTGCTTTTGTGGTTTGCGCTTTTTGGCCAGCCACAATAACAACAACAAAAGTGGAAGACCTAAACAATTTTCAGTTCGAGTGCTTAATCATTTATTTGCGTTTTGCTATCGCTATCTGCTGCTGCCTTAGCAAATGTTAATAATAGCAAAAATAAATAAACTTAAATGCCATTTATTATTTAGCATACCAGCAGCAGTTATGTACATATGTATGTATGTATGTATGTATATTTTAAAGCCATGACGTAATTCATACAGAAGTACACACGTATTTATCTACCCATCTATTTACAAACAATATTTTCAAGTAGTTGCGAGATATTTACGATTTATGACATGTTTGCGGGTGTGTGTGGAACCTGTGCAACGCACTGAAGCGTCAAAAAATGCCATATACGATTATATTCGCATTTGCTGCTTGCCACATACTTTCTGCACTTTTGTCGATCGCTTGTCACCTGCGGGCAATGCAACAAGTGTTATACTTGGGACACACCTCAATGAACTCATTGCAAAGACAGCTTTTTAACGCATTTAAAGTGTTGATATTATAATTAATTAATACAAATATACTTAAGTACTCGTATGTGGCGTTTTGTTGCCCACTCAAAACGACATCATCTTCGTAAGCACATTTAATAAGCACGTGATTAACAATTTTATCAATGGAAATGTAGAAAAATGTTTGTCATGAGTCAAGGCTTATACAATAAAATCATCTTTTAAATTGTCACATTAAATATCTGATGGTTAACTAAAAAAAAGATGTTTTCCAATAAGTTCAGCTCGTTTCCTGCTGGCAAAAATGTCGTGAACTTCATCGTGTAAATCTCAACGTATGGGTCAAAGTAAACTGCGGAATGTGGAAGCGTTTAATCGATGCTAATAACATGTTAATAGCATGCGCAAGGTGCTGAACAAAAAGCTATTGTTACAACTTCTAAGCTTACCAATCTCAATCGGTTTTAGACGCCAGCTTAAAAGTGTGATAAATGTTTAAATAATTGCTGGAACTTCCTCCAGCTTCGACTCTGTTTTGACCGAATTTCAAGGTTCCATTTTGCAACGAAGTTTATATTGGCAACTTTTCTTTTATTATATCTTTCGCACATACTTTAAAATCCATTTGATTTCATTGTTACGCACTCCACAGCCATAAGTACTTGGTATATTTCAGTTTTAAGCAAATAAACAATTTATTTATACTGTTGCGGAAATGTTACATACTCACGCATACGAAACATTTCCGTTGTGCCCCAAGTCAGCATATGGTTAATATCTTGCCATATACGAGTCATCAATACTACATACATATACTACAACAACTCGATGCCCCCTGTTCGACCCCATGGGTTACGCCTCTTTACAGATAGAGCTACATTTTCTAGATACATATGTGTGTGTTATTCGACTGCGTTTTTGTTTATGCAAATGAGCCGCAGAACATTCTTTTTACTTCACTAGGCGTATTTTTGGGGGAAAATCCAAACAAATAAATAAACTATTTTTACAGTACATTTTGATGTTTGCTGCATTCGGCATGTAATATCTCTTCTATTTTCGTATGTGCAACTAGGCCAAGCCAGACACTGAGGAGACAGCGCGGCTCTACTTTCAATAATTTTACTTCCATAAGTGAACCTATAAACTTTACAGTTGTTTAACTGCTTTTCATAATTTCAAATAAAAAGGCTCTTTCGCGCTCAATAAAATTGTAAAATGAATTGCAATTGAATTTTGCTTTGGTTGGGTTTTGCTCATTAGAGAGCAAAGTGTACGAATATAATAATCAGCAGCCGCATCATTATAATTATCGTCATTAACTTACTGACTGACTGAACCATTCACAACAATGAAAAAAAATTTTTGTTAACATTTTGCTTCTTTCTTTTCGCTTGTTTATAATTTATGTTTGTTTGGTCTTTAGCGTTGCCCGAGGGTTTTTTTGTATTTATTATTGTGTTGGACTCTGTTCCCAGCTGGTTTTTTGGCCATCATTATTGAAATTGAAATTTTAGTAGGTAACCAAAGTCATTCAACCTAAACGGTTTACCATCGGTAGTATTATTGCTTATATGGGGCTTGACCCGGTTCGCTCTGTTAATTGTTCTCCACAATTTCTCTACGGTTTGTGTGTGGCTGATTTGTATGTGAAAATCTAGAATTCTTATACTTTTACTTTTCATGTTGTGAAGCTTGAAAGTTTGCTTACAGGTTAATTAATGAATCAGCCAAAAGCCAGATAATTCTTCTGAAATTAAAAAGGTTCAGATTGTTCTTTATTTAACAGAACTGATGTGCTGTCGTATTTTTGCTTCGTATAATAATCAATACATCATTAAAATATTTTTGTATTTTTTTAATTGCTGCGTCCACAGTCACGTCGCATTGCTATTATTTTGACTATTTTAAACACAACGTTTATTTCGACCTTATTTAGTTTGTACATATGTATTTGGCCTTATCTGTATACTATTTTTCAAGTGCATTTTTATCGCTTATCTTTAGAACAATTAGCGAAAGTATTTGCTGATTATTAACACTTATAATGTGTACACATTTTATGGCTGGATGGAAACTTATCAACACCTTTTGTCTATGTAGTATAAATCTATTTTTGTACGACAAAGTACAAATAAAGCATAGCCGTAGTCACCCATATATGTATAAACAAAATTGTCAACTAGTTTTCAAATTTAAAAGAAAAACCTGTAAATACCAAAAACAGCCGCAAGCTTTATTTAATTTATTCCCGTTGCGTCGGATGTTACTTTGACAAAAAATCAGGTTTCATTAATTTGCAAGATCCGTAGGCAATAGCCAAAAGTTTTTTTTTGGTAAAACAACTTTAAACTTGATTGAATATTGCCGACTGCCATAAAAATTCAATGCTTTGACAGTGTTTGATAAACGTTTGACTAGAGGGAAGCGTGCAATTTATAAAGTTGTAGAATATCTCTTAACTTAATTATCAGATTTCCTCGTTGATTATTGATTATGTTTGCACCTTTGAAATAATGTTGCAAATTAGCATGCACAAAATTTATGATTCTGTTTATTTAATTACAATCGGATAAGAAACACGAATATTAGAGGAAGCAGATGACTAGATAAATGGGATATATGCTACTATTTGGCTGGCAACAGAGCACTCTTTCGTTCTGGTTTATTTAATTAAATCGACATAAAAAAAAACACCTTAGGAACATTAACAATGTATTTATTGTGGGGGGGATTAATATATAACATATTTACAGGCCATTAGAAAACTTTTAAATTGCTACAGAAGTCTACATAAATTCTCAGTCATTTTTGATGTTTTACCTTGTGCCAAGTTCATTTTTATTGCTTGAAGATTTTCCTTAAAAATTTTATGCATTCATTTATGAAAATTTTAAAATACATTTTGAAATATATTTGCGTTTTTCTGTTTGCTGTTTGCTTGCAAATTGCGCGACCTTGAACTAATTTCTATTTAAATAATCTTTTGTCAAATTTCGGTCTGAAAATTGCGTCACACAACCAAAGAAAATTAAAACATTTTTCAAAATTGTCAAAAAATAAAACTATATTGTATTTAATTTACAATTATAATTTGTCGAGTAATCGAATGTCGAGTGTTTGTAAATTGTGCTAGCAATTAGCTTCAAGTCTGTCGGTATTTTGTGACATTATTTATTTTCTGTAATATATTTACCGCACATATTTGTTTGACTTTTCCAAATGTAAAAATTTTCCATTTTAAATTTGAAAAATTTGGTATTTATTACGGGTGAATCTATTTTGAATTCATATTATAGGCATGCGTTTGGCTCGTTGCCATCTCAAATAGACCACGCATTGTGTCAGCTCTTTGTCAGTGGCGGAGTAAGGGGGTAATTAGACAGCTGCCGCTTTATGACAGCCAGCCCGAGAATCCATTCAGCTGGCCATCAAATGCTGACTGCACTCACTCTTCTCGGCTATAATGAATCATAGCCGAAAGTCAAATATGTCTTGCTTTAATTTTCACAATTATTTACAAAATAAAAGTTGTTGATTTTTTTAACGCATTGTTTATTATTTTTAATTTGTGTGTGCCGAAATTAAATGGAGGCAATCAAAAGGAAATGAAGTAAATATTTATGTTCAACACATGACGTAAAGAAAAGATGAATGACTTGTGCGCTGCTAGAGAGAATGTTTTAAATGTTGAAAATATGCTAAATATTCGTCAACTTTGAGTACTACGATAAGATACAAGATACAATCGCAAGTGCAGTTTGGCCAACATGATGTCATTGTGTTAATTTCATTTAATGCCTCACAAAAAAAAAAATAAAACAAAAACTGATAATTCAATTAATGCAAACATTAGATACATGCGTCGGCAGCTTTTGCAGGTGAAATACTCGCACATCGTACATGTATCTGCGCTTACTCGGAAGTGTATCTTATCGTTTGCTGTCTTTAGCAGGTATCTTGCCATGTGTATCTTTTGCAGCGTCATGTATGCGTTTGCCTTTTATGCCACCGTCCCGACAATCTTATAGCTTGTCTTACATTTAATTACAATTACACGAAAAAAAAACGTATTTCCAACATTTTCTTATGTTTTCCTTTCGTTTTCTCTCTTTTTTTTTTCACAGAGGAGCAAGAACGTGTGCAGGAGAAGACATTCACTAATTGGATTAATTCATACCTATTGAAGGTGAGTTATTTGTCTGTATTTTCAATGCTAGCTATCGATGGCATTTAATCGATTCGATTCACTGCTAAAATTTATATCTTGATTGTGTGTGACTTTGAAATTTACATATTGATTTGCATTCTCTTCGAGAGCAAAACAAAAAACGTGCGACTTGCAAAATGCAAGGAGAATTGCAAAGCTTAAAATTTTATTTTAATTTGGAATTCATTTTGTTTACGTGAAACACAACATTTAATTGATTTAGATATGCAATTGCCTTGCGGCTTTGTAAGTGCAATTGACGAGCTTCGGTTTGACAGGCGTCACTTTAAATTATAGCTGACAAATAACTGTCTTCTAGCCCCACTTTCACATTGGCCGCATCCTTTCTAATTTAAGCACCTCAAACAGCAACAGTTTTTGCTTATTTTGGTCTATACATTCACTTTAATAACTGCAACACACTCTAGTTGGCTGACAATTCACATGAAATGCACATCTCGCTTGGCGTCAGAGATGGATAGATGTTAAATGATTGCCTACATACCATAAAAGTTCAGATGGCCTTGTAAAACAATTCATTTCGAGATATATGTTTAATGGTTACCATGATAAAACAGTGGGAAATAAGAAATTAATTGGAATTAAGTTAAATTAATTGCGGAATGAACTACAGTAATGTGTGAGATGGTTGTCTTTGAGTAAAAAGGCAGTAAAAATAACTTTAGTAAAACTTGCAATAACATATGTAGTTATATCGACCATTTTAAGAAACATGGGTTATAAATCTTAATAATTTGTGTGTCATTTACATACATTAATAATTTATACATTTTTGAAATGTAAGAAGAAGAATGCATATATAAGTCGAAAAATTCAATAAATATATATACATTTCATTAATTTGTATGACATTTAAATAATTTTTTTCAATAAAATCGGCTTTAAATATAAATTTAAATAATTTTGTTTGATGTACGATAAAAACATGCTGATGGATTATCCCTCAAAAAAATGTTGTAATACACAAAATGTGGCAATTAAAATAATTTATAATTATTTAGTTATTCATTGTTTAATGCTGAACAAACAACAGGTCGCAAAGATAATACATCTGCCTGAAGGGGTACAAAAAAAATCACACCCATAAAACTCGGATTAAAGCGAGTCATCGTGCTCATGACAGCCTTCCAGGGGGGATATTGACAATATACTGATGCGATGAAGCCGCACGAAAAAATGTTGGCATCCGACAGGCGTGTGCGATGGCGGAGCTATTGTTATTATTGTTATTGCTGTTATTCATGTTGGGCAGAGCGTATAAATTAGTTAATAAATTTTAATCAAATTCTGCGTACAATAACGCGCACAGCGCGAGTATTCGGGTCACCACCGCAATGGGAATGAATGAATGTCCGACTGAATGATTGAGTGAACTGAATGACATAACTGGCTCACCTTGAACTGAAATAGTTGAAAGTGCTGGAAGAAGTGCCCGAAATAATGAATGTATCTCTTGGCGCCTCTCATTTGCATCTGTAGGGAAACGGGTGCCAGGTATCGGTGAGATACATCGATACGTCGAGGCGTAAATTGACAGTTCTAACAAATGCTCAGTAAGCAAATACAAATTAAATAAATTAGTTTTGATTAGCACGTTGTCCCGGCAACATTCTAGTGCCTAGTACATACAATATTTTGTGCTAATGAAATGGATGGTTGTTGTGCAATTGTAAAATTCAACAAATTGCCGATTCATTGTGAGTCATTTTGCATATTGCATATTGCATAACGGGCACTGCAGACATAATTTCAACTGAAATATGGCTTCAATCAACGATCTTATGACCTGCCCACGCCTTGAAAACTCTTTGCCAACGGCGTCGGCCTGTATGTATCTGCAACTGCAACTGTAACTCCTTTTTATTGCCAGTCACTTTGTCAGTTGAGAGATGGAGTTGGAGTTGGAGTTGTAGTTGGGGTCTGGTTCTCAACGCATTGCATTGGCATTTCGAGCCTGTAGAACTGGTTTCTTTATGGCCAAGCAGTCGACAGCAGTCAACAGCCGGCCGGCCGGCTAAATTCGTACAAGAAATGCCGGCTCATGTCTGCAGATTGAAGTTGTATTAAAAGATAACACATTAGATGCAAACAGTAATGAACACAGCGAACAAGCGAGCGAGCGAGCGAGCAAGAGAGAAAAGTGCATTAAATCAACGTTCAAGGTAAAAGTAAGTCAGTGGGCGTAATGCGTGGGCTCCCCTTCCTTGTGTATATATGTATATGTGTGTGTGGGGGGGTTAATCGCAGCTGCAACGGTCTATAGCCTGGCTGGAGACGAGTTGGGGCCACACATGAAACGGAACTGCGCCGCGTTGTCATTAATGCAGCATTGTTTTTGCCTGGCTGCCAGCACTGTTTCTTTTTCTATAGGCCAACGCATAGCTGGCTGATGAACTTGGCTAACAGCAGTTGCCATTTCCATTCCACGGCATGCGGAATTTCTCACATTGCCGTATTCCATGCAGCGACTTATCGGACGTCTTGGGTGCGCGTGCCCAACAATTGTCTTGCGTCTTGGAAGTTGAAGTTATTCTTAGAATCAACACACACTCACGCACGTTAGACATTTTCAAAGTGTTTACGCAAAATGTGTCTGCCCTATAAGAGCGATGTGCAGACGAGAAGCTAACCAATGGAATATTAAGTGAAGAGACCGAAGATATTAGGCCTAGATTCCGAAACATTTCTTTTGCCGCGTTACTCGCTAGGGAATTTTAAGATATACTCGTATACTCAGCTTGAATTTGCAATGCTTGAAGGGTTAAACATACAAGATGTCCTATAATAGATTTCAGGTTCAAAACACTTTTTGAATTCGAAATGTTTTGTAAGGCGTTCTCAGCACTTTCTGTTGCCATAGAATCGACTTGTTAACAAGTCCGCAATAGCATTCTTAACCCCATGATCAAGTTAAAGAATTGCCTCTTTTTTGTTGTCTATATATAGACTAAAGATGGAGAAACAACGCTACAAATGTCATATAAAAAAAGGGAATTGCAAGACAAAAAGCTGTTAGAAAAGTTTGACACAATTGCCAGACAACACCATAAATTAAGTTGGTTTCTCTGGGTGTGTTAAAGGGGTGTGTCACCGTTGGGGGGCGTGGAGGGGGAAAGGGCACTAACAGGAAATGCCGAAATTGATTTCGCATTGTAAGTAGCATAGTTCTCTGAAGTTGCATTAACACAACTTTTGCGACTCAAAACAGACAGAAACAGACACAGCAAAACTTCACCGTCATTTGCATGTCCGCAACAGTTGAAGACAAAGTTTTTCACAAAACTATTTGCCTTGGTTTTTGGTTCTTCTCCCCCCCCCCAGAGAAAACCACTGGAAAAGCTCAATTAAATGCTACACTCAATTTTATAATGTCTGGCTGACTGCACTTATTTGCTTGGGTTTTGTCAGTGCCACTTCCGATGTTCGTCGACGAACTAATGACATTAACTTAAATCGCAATCTTTTGCGGTAAAGTCAACCCAAATGCCAGCGCGTGTCATTGGCCAATTTGTCGGAGCAAATGACTGGAAGGCAAACAAAACAAATTATCGCATAGTGAAACGATTTAAACTATTTTAATTGATACTATTTATTTGGTGCGTTTCACGTTGCGTTTTCATACCCTGTATGCGCTCAATGTGGGAGGGTTTAATGTGTTTCGTAAAAGCGAAAATTACAGGAAATTATGTAGAACAAGTAATGGCATTTTCACTGTGGTGTGTAGAAGTCATTCATTTTAGTAATAGTAGGCTGAAAAGTTTCTTTCTTAAACAAACCAAAAATAATCAAATGATCTCAGTATGTTTGACTATATTAAGATTCCATTAGAACTGTAGTGTAAGTTATTAATTATAGTAACATATAATATATAGTAATTTACTTAATTTGGAACGGAATGCATATTTATATTAATTTTTTGTTAATCTTGTTAACATTATGTACTCTGAGAAATTAAAAAAATGTATCACTTTTCAGAATTCTCTAGGTATTAAAAGTATCTTCTGGTTTATCACCAGTTTGCTAACAAACTAACTGAAAAGTTTTTTTGCTTTTGATGGTAGTCTTAGCTTAATTGCTCCACAGTTTTGCGTCCATCAAGCGAGCACATGTGTTATGTGTGAATTCGATTAATGAAACGCATTAATTAAATTGATTGAGTCGAGAGTGCAAATGTGTGTGTACATATTCGTATGTAATGTGCACAACGTGTGCAATTGCAAATACATTTAGAAATATGCATATTTACATTATGCACCTACTTAATGGGCCCATAAAAGTGCCGTTAAATGCTGCAGCAAAAAGGCACTTCAAAGTCGCTGTCGATGTCTGGTCATTTGGCTTTATTGCTCATTAAATTACTTGGTAATACATCTCGCATTCGAGACTATGCGCTGATTGATCTATATATGCAACATTTTCTCATCAACACTCTTGCATTTCTACAGTTTTCAATTATATTCGTCTTTAGTCGGCATGTCTCTTTGACGCGATGATCTATAAAGTTTATTGAGTTGTTACACGTTGAACTACAATAAATTAACTTAACTTGATTTTCGTTATAATTAGCTTTAACTCAAGTAAACTTCCGAAATATAATTAAAACTGGATTTATTTGTGTGCTGAGATCACTACAAGTATGGAACTTGTTTTGTTGCGGAATGAACCTAAAAAAAACAATATAATTTTGTAAACGTTATTTTTGTAACATAACGAGTTCTATACTAGTAATGATCTCAACACACAAGGAAAATACAAATATTATTTTTAAAATGCAAAAAGGCCAATGTTTTGTTGTATAATAATTAATTAGAATTTAAGCAGAAATGTTTTTATTTCATGATAAACAAAATTTAGCATTTTAAAATCTGCAAAAGAAAAAATTTATTATACGTGCATTAACCTTCGCTTCATAGAATATTTGCACTTTAAGAAACTTTCAACGATTCTAAAGTATTAATTAGTGCAAATTAGATAAAATCACTACCTTTCAATTTGCCAATTAACATTAATTCCTATTTATTCTTAATTATTTTGCAGCGTGTTCCACCGCTTCGTATTGATGATTTAATCAACGATTTACGCGATGGCACGAAACTGATTGCATTGCTCGAAGTTCTGTCCGGCGAACGTTTGCCCGTGGAGAAGGGTCGCGTTCTAAGACGTCCACATTTCCTTAGCAATGCCAATACAGCCCTACAATTTTTAGCCAGCAAACGCATAAAATTGGTCAATATTAATCCCGCAGATCTGGTGGATGGGAGACCACCAGTTGTGTTGGGTCTGATATGGACGATCATATTGTACTTCCAGGTGAGTTAAGCTCCGCGTTTAAGCTTCAAATTGAATCCCCTTATCCACACATACCCACCGTACTGTGCACAGAGTTTCTGAGCAAATTGAAGCACAAACATTGAAGAGAATCGAGAATTGGTTGCTAGTTGTACACTTTGATGTCACCCATGTTTAGACCACCAACTTCTATAGCACCAAATAGCTATTCACAATTATGCCAATTATGAACGTAATTAATCCTCTATCTATAACTTTACTTTATTTATATTTAATTCTTCTAAACAAAAAAAATCGAAACAAATCAAAAAACAAACACAAGCTTCGTAAAAAGAGGCGGAAAAACTTAGTTGTAGTTATAAATTATGCGCCACAGGTAGGTTAAAGTCGATGTAATTAAATTGTGTTGGTGTTGTTTGTTGTCATTCGTACATCATTTACTTATTGTATCCGTTAGTTAAACTCTTCAGTTGGTAGCAGTCTCAATTATAAAGCACCCCAAATTATAATTTTTCCCATTACATATCTCAGTCTCTGTTCAATACCAAGTGAAACTAATGCTCAAAACTTTCACACAGATCGAGGAGAATAGCCGCAACCTAGAATATTTGGGTCATGGTATTGGCGGTTCGGTTAGCTCGCTCGACAGTGTTGGCAATCATAAGGCTGGTGGTGATCTGAGGGCTGAGAAATGGAAGCAAGGTGCCAAGAAAACGCTACTCAATTGGGTAACAAACGCCTTGCCAAAGTAAGTTCACATAACATTCACTGATTGAAAACGATTTGTAATTGATTGATATCAACATTTACAGAGACAGTGGTGTGGAGGTGAAAGATTTTGGCGCCAGCTGGAGAGATGGCGTCGCTTTCCTCGCACTTATTGATGCAATTAAAGCGAATCTGGTCAATTTAGCTGAGCTAAAGAAGACCAGCAATCGTCAGCGTTTGGAGACTGCTTTCGATGTGGCCGAAAGCAAATTGGGCATTGCCAAACTATTGGACGCTGAGGATGTGGACGTACCCAAACCGGATGAGAAGAGCATAATGACATATGTGGCGCAATTTTTGCACAAGTATCCTGAACCAAAGGTGAGCTAGTAATATATACATATTTAAATTATTCACATTTCTAATATGTTTCGTTTTTTAGGGAGCAACTCGCGACGAGTCGCATGTGCAACAAGAAGTGAATGAATTGCGTCGTTTCCTGGTGGAGAAGACCACCGAATACGAACCAATGGTGATGATGAATTCGTTTCCACGCGATTTTAGTGAATATCTATTGGCACGTTCTGAAGTCGATGCACATTTGCCTGCTTACAACCGCCTGAAGCAACTAACTGAGACTCAGAGCGGTTTTCTGCAGGTCTCACGTCAATCGTGGGATGAAATTAACGAGCTGTGGCAGCGCCTCCAATACCAGATGATGTACTGGCTCTGGCTATTGGACGCCGAGCTGCCCGGCGAATTCGGCATTGTGGGCAAATGGCTGGCCGAAGCCGAAAAACTGCTCATGGACAATGACATACCCAATGCAATGAACGAAGATACAGCTGCTGTAATCAGCAGAAAACTAGAGGAGCATAAACTATTCTTTGCCGATCTGCCACGCATTGTGGCCATGTTCGACAACGCCAAGCGTTCACCGCTGGCTCAACAACTGCCGCTGGAGCAGTTGCGCAACATGGAACGACGCCTCCAAGAGGTGACACCCAAGGCGGCTGAACGCCGCATCCGCTTGAAGTTCCTCGAGCACAAGTGTTGCCTGATTGCATTCCTCAATCTGGTGGAGAACAAAATGCGCGGCTGGACGGGCAAATACGGACAAGAGGAGAAGGTTGCCCAACAGCTGGAGCAATACAAGAACTTTGTGTCACGCAACAAGATCTTCCAGGAGTTCCAGAAGGCCTTCGTCGACATGCAACAGGTTGTCGATGAATACAAGCGCGAGGGCAACGTGGCACGCAAGGACATCAATGAGATTGATCGCTTCATGTACGAGACCGAGGAGCGTTGGAAGCGTGTCTCCATGGAGCTCAAGTGCTGCCAGAATTCGCTCGAGGAAGTGGTCAACTGCTGGCGCAACTGGAATCAGCTGGCGCCCAACTGCGAAGAGTGGCTGCTGCTGGCCGAGCAGAAGCTGAATCAGAGTGAAGACGATCGCTTGGAGTTCTTCCAAGACATTAGCGTATGGAAGGACAAGTTCGATGCCCTTGGCAATGCGGCCAGCTATCTGATTGCCTCCTGCGAGGAGCCCATTGCCCAGCAGCTGCGTCAACGTCATGGAGCGCTCGCCGAACGCTTCGAACGACTGTTTGCCAACACCAAGCAGTACATGCATGCTGGCGACATTATACGCTCCCGCCAGGAGTACAAGTCGGGCATTGAGAAGCTGTCCAAGTGGCTGCGCGGTGCCGAGAGCGTGCTGGATCAACGCCAGGTGCTGGGTAACAGCGAGCAGATCCGTCGCTATGGCGAACAGCTGCAGAAGCTGGCCAGCGAGATCGATGACAACGAGGAGCTGTTCAAGACCATCAGTCGCACCTTCCAGTCGCTGATACAGGACTTGTCGCGCGACGAGGTCGATCGCATGATGAAGCTGCTCAAGCAGGAGAAGGAGTCGCTGGTGCGCATACGCGCTCAGCTGCCTGCGAAGTTGCATCTGTTCCATCAGCTGCAGATACAGCAGGAATCGCTCGAGGCCGGCCAGAAGGAAATCCACCAATGGCTGAGCGAAGCCGAGCAACTGCTGGGCACACACAATTTGGCCGGTGGTCGTGAGCAGCTCAACGAGCAGCTTCACAAGCACAAGACTTACTTCTCGCGCACGGTCTACTATCGCTCGATGCTGGAGAGCAAGAACAAGGTGTTCCAGAATCTGTTGAACGCCGTCGCTGCCGACGATAAGATCGATACAGCGCCAGCTGCCCAGCAAATGCAGCAGCTGAACGAACGCTTCAATTATGTCATCCAAAATGCCGGCAAATGGGAGCAACGCTTAAACGATGCTGCCGGCGGTTGGAGCAACTTCAAGGATAACGAACGTGTCGTTACCGAATGGTTGACTCAAGCTGAGTCCATGCTGGTTGAGAAGCACATTGAGTCGAAGACAACGATTGAAACCCAGAAATACTTCTTTGATCAGGTCAACGATCGCTGGATGAACGATCTGGTGCAATCGGCCCAGCAATTGCTGACTACCTTGCCTGCCCAGGAGCAACCAGCTGTGGTGCAGAGCGTTGAGCAGCTGCAGACGCGCTGGAAGAATGTGCTCTCCCAGGCGCCGTTGCATCTGCTGAAGCTTGACTTCCGTCTTGATGAGAATGCGTTCTATCAGTCGCTGAAGGATGTCGAGAAGGAGCTGCAGCTAGAGCAGCAAGCGCTCAATCGCAACGAGGACGTCGACTCCATTCTGCAGCGCAATCAACAGTTTTTGCTGCAACAAGATACCGTGCCGCGTTTGGAGCGTTGCCTGCAGAACATGCAGCGTCTGGCACAGGCGCATAGACAACATCAGCCCGGAGATATTAGCTTGGATCAGGCTTATGACAATGCCAAGGCTCAGTGGCAACAAATGTCCAACAAGCTGGCTGATATGCGCCAGACTTTGCAACAAATCCCAGCTCAATGGCAGGGCTATCATCTGAAGTTCAATGAGATGATCGACTGGATGAACAGCGTGGATCAGAGCCTTAAGAACATTGTGAATGAGGTCAACACAATGGAGGAGTTTGAAAAGGAGAAGGTTGTTTTCCAGGTGAGTTAAAAGTGACGAGAATTTCAAAATTTGCAATTTAAACTAACAAATGCTTTGCCAAAAAATCCATTTATGCCTGCATGAAGCTGAGGGAACTTGTGGTAACTTGATTACTTAACAAATATTTAATGAATATTGTAGAATATGTTATTAATAAGGTTTTTTTTAATTATATAGAAAATCTGCCAGGATGCAGATAACAAACGTGAGGACATGAAATGGCTGGTCAAAACGTTGGATTCCCTGCTCAGCTATGCGACCGAAGATGAGGCCAATCTGGAGCAAAAGAAACTAGAAGAGCTAATTGCACGCTATAAGAATCTAATACCCACCATTGAGATTACCATGGTGAAGACCGAAGTCTTCTCCAAATGCTACACATATCGTCGTGAGGTGCACGAAGTTGTCTGTCTGCTAACCAAGGTCAAGGATCAGACAGCCAACATCCCAGCTCCCGATAGCTTGGAGCGGGTGAATCGCCTCATTGAGGAGCAACAGTATGCCATCAATCAGCTCGATCATCAGCGGCCACACATCATGTCGATGCTGCAACGTGGACGTGATCTCAGCAAGGATGTGCATGCTCCTGCTTTCGTCAACACAGAAGTGAAGAATCTGGAGACGGGCTGGAATCAAGCATACACCGAAACCTCCGATAAGCTGCAGGCACTGAAGGGCACCCAAGCTGTATGGAGCGACTTTGTCGATCAGAAGAACGACATCTTCTCCATGCTGCAGACAGCCGAAACCGAACTGCGCGCTTTGACGCCACTTCAAACCGATCCTAAGAACGTTAGCCAGGATCTGAAGTCGAAGCGTGATTTGAATGTGCAGCTGCAACAGGCATCGCATCAATTGTTGCCCAAGTTGCATGCTCTTAAGTCCGAGTTGGCGCCTCTCGCGGCCGCCGACAAGCGTCCCATACTGGAGAAGGAGGTGACCGAGGTGGAGAAGATGTTCTTCAACACCATGGAGCATGTGAAGGATCGCGTGGGCTACTTGGAGGACTATAGTGCCAAGTGGAACAACTACAAGACACGTCTGGCCGAGCTGCAGGAATGGGCCAACAAAGTGGCGCCCAAGAACATTGAAGCCTTGCAGTCGGAGGATCTGACGCCCGAGGAACGTGTGGTCAAGGTTCAATCGTTTAAGCGTGTGCTGGGCGAGCGCATGAAGCAACTGGATTTATTGGCCGCTGATGCATCGGAGCTGGCACCCAAGGAGGGCAACGTGGCGGAGGCCAAGCGTCTGAAGGGTGAAATCTCCAAGTTGCAGGAGGTGCTTAGTGCCATCAATCGCAATGTGGATCATCAGTCGCAGGCCGTGCAGGAGGATCTGGTGAATTGGCAGCAGTTCCAGGCTGGTCTGCAACAGATCAAGCCCGCCGTGGAGCACAGCGAATCTAAGGTAAATAACATAGTTCCTAAGCCGATTACACTTGATGAAGCCGTTGCCATGCAACAAAATGCCAAACAATTTGAAACACAATGCCTGGAGCAATTGGACAAACTCCATGGCATCTCAAACATCAGTCATAAAATGTTATGCAAAACCAATGCCCCCGATGAGTTAGATGCCATGCACTCCCGTTGGACAGCAGTCCATGAAAATGCCAAACAATCGAGCGCCAAGCTCGAGAAACTCGTCGCCAATTGGCAATCTTTCGATGCCGATACCGCCAAATTGGACGATTGGATCAAGCAGGGTGAACAGCAGATGGGTAAGCGTCCCGCGGTTCTCAATACGCCGCACATTGACAAGCTTGAAAAGGAGTTGGTCAAGCTCAAGTCTTTCAACAATGAGATTTCGCAGCAGCAGGCCAAGTTGGTGGCCCTTGGACAAAATGCCGATCAGATTAGTTTGCATCTGGCGCCTGAGGGCGCTGCAGCTGTCAAGGATCGCGTCAACGTGATGAAGGGCAAATTGCAGAAGTTGTCGGAGGCGACACGTGGCAACATCAATGAAGTCTCCGATGCCATCATTTCGCGTCAAGACTTCAATGCCAAACTCGTGAACTTCTCCAACTGGATGGAGCAGTTGCGCAATCAAGTCACCCAGGTTGAAGAAATCAATCCGGAACGCGTCGAGACAAGTCTGCATGTGATTCATGCGCTGCTGCAAGAGCATGCGGACAAGAAGCCCAGCTTCAATGCCATCTACGATGAAGTAAAGCAACTGGCTTTGGGCGCCACGCCCGAAGAATCCAACGCACTTAACGATGCCTACACAGCGCTGGTCGTCAACTATCAGAACTTGGAGTCGAATATGCTGCAAAAGAAGGCGGCTCTCGAAAAGTGGACCGAGCTGTTGGGCTGGAAGCATGACACTGAATCGCATTTGAATTACCTGAAACATCAACTGGACAAACCCGAGGGACCTGCGGTCGAGGAGCTGAAGAAGGTGGTCGAGGAGATCGATCATCTGGGTCAGGGTCTCATCTACTGGAAGGATCAGGCCAAGCAGATCGATGAGAATCCAGCGATTCAGTTGCGTGATGCGTTGTCCCGTCGTCCCCTGATTGCCACACAGCTGGTCAACGATGTGGAACACAAGCTGGAGAATCTGAAGTTGCGTTCGCAGAATCAACAGCAGCAGCTGCAACAGATGACCGTGCGCAAGGACAAATTCCATGCGCTCGAGCACAACTTTGGCCAGGCGCTGCAGGAAAATCGTGCCAAGCTCGAGGAGCTGCTCAGACAGCATCCCAATCTGCACAATATCGATCAGATCATTGCCGACTTGGTGGCGCTCAACGAGGCGCTTAAGTATCAAGCGGATCTGAAGGATCGCATTCACGACGAAGGCTCGATGCTGATGCGTGAAGATATTGCCAGCATGCCGGCCATACAGGAGAGTCTGCTCGTCCTGGACAAGAACTACGATTCGCTGCAGAACGAGATTGCAGATCGCATACAGAAATACAATCTGATCAGTCAGGCTCTGCGTGAATATGCCGACTCCAAGGACAAGTTCGCCAAGGAGCTGAAGAAGGCCGAGGATCTGTTCAATGCCATACCCCAACAGCCGGGCGATGAGACTGAACTGCATCAGGCCTCCGAGAAGACACGCAAGACCATGGAACAGCTGCGCAAGTCGAAGATGAATCTCGATGAGCTCGATCGTCGTGGCAACAACGTTTGCAAGCTGTTCACTGCCATCGGTGAAGCTGTGCCGCAAGAGGTGCCACAAGAGGTGGCCACGGCCAAGCAACACTGGCAGGAACTGCACGACAAGACCGCGAAAAATGCGCATGTCTACGAAACAGAGGCGGTCATTTGGTCCCAGATCGAGGATGCCAAGAAGGATCTGCTGCCTTGGCTGTCGGAGACCAATCAAGGACTCTGCGATGCTGCGGACAATTCAATTGAAATCGAATTTGGTCCGATGCGCTTGAGCAAATACCGCACAGAGCTGCCGTCGTATCAGGCGCTCAAGGACACCATCAAGGAGAAAACAAACGATCTGGTGAAGATCAACAACGGTGCCGAGATTCCAGCATTGAGTGCTTTGAATCAGCTGCTGGCCGAACAGTTTGCTGAGGTCAGCAATAATGCAGATCGTCTGAGCGCCGTCACCACCTCGTTCGCCGATCAGGAACAGGAGCTCCGACGTCGCACCAAGGTCGCTGGCGAGCAGGTTAGCAAACTGCGTGAGCAGCTGATCAAATGCGACGATATGTCGGGCGATAACAACAAGATCATGGAACGCTTGCTGCAATGTCGTGCGCTGCGCGCTCAACTCGAGAACAGCGGCAATGAGATTGAAAACATCAAGCAAAATGTGGATGAACTGCGCAATCTGTATCCCACATTCAACGAGTCCATCATACCCAAGGAGCTGAACAATGTGCAGAAGCGCTACGAGGGCGTCGATCAGTATGCCAAGAAGATTGAGAGCTCGTTGCTGCAGTTCCTCAAGAAGTTCCACGCCGACAAGGTTGGCATGCTGAAGCGCCTGATTGCCACACAGCGCGAGAAGGTAGCGTGGTGTCAGCCCGAATCGACCAGTGACAAGTACAACCTGGATGTGAAGAAATCCTCGTTGCAGGAGGTCAGCAAGAGCATCGATGATTGCAAGTTGCGTCATGCGGAAACTCTCAAATCCTTGGAGATGCTTAAGGCTGTGGAGACTCCACAGAATCTCGCCGAGCTGACGAACGATGCACAACTGATGGACAAGGAAATGCAAGCGTTGCAGGATAGCTTTGATCGCATCAAGGGCATTCTGGATGAGAATGTGGATCTGTGGTCGCAGTACGAACAGTCCAACGAGAAAATCTCCAACTGGTTGCGTGATGTCGAAGGTCGCGTCAAAGCAGAGACCAGCAGCCAGGTGAATTTGCCGGAGGTGCCACAGAAACTGCAAGAGTTGGCAGTGCTGCAACAGGATGTGTTGTCGCACGAACCTATCATCAACAACCTGGAGCAGACATCCCAACAACTGATTGAAAAGAATCCCGAAGCACGCATTGGACAGTTTGTGACACATCTGGTGCAGCGTTATCAAACCGTTGCCAAGAGTCTGGCCGGGCATATGGATAAAATCCGTGGCGCCCAGCTGTCGAATGCCAACTTTGCCAAGGCATCGAAGGACTTTAATGAATGGTTCGGCGATGCCAAGATTGAGTTCCAGGAGCTGGCACGCATGGGCTCACCCGGCTCCTCCTCGGCCACAGCACAGCAGCTGCAGACCATTAAGAACTATGCAAAGACCTTCGATAATGGTCAGCTTTTGCTGAACAATGCCGTCGACATTGGCGAGGCACTTTATCCTGTCGTTTCGCCCGAGAATCGTGAACGCATTCGCGCCGATCTGCGCCAAATGCGTGAGAAGTACGATTACCTGAGAGACGAGGCCAATGCACTGATGCAACAGGTTGAGGGTGTGCTCATCCAGAAGACCTCCATAGAGGAGAGCTACACACAGGTGTCGCACTACCTAAACGAGTCCAAGGCCAAGGTAACCGCTGGCGATGAACTCTACCCGACTCTGGCCACCAAGAAGGCCGCATTGCAGAACTATAAAACCCAATTGCAGGAGATTACGCTACATAAGAATGCGCTGAAACAATTGCATGACAAGGCTGTGACGCTCTGCGATGATGAATCCGAACGCAAGACGGATGAATCCATTCAGGAGTACAATGCTCTTTCGAAGCAGATCTCGGATCGCATTCAAACCGTCGGCAATCATGTCGTTAAACATGAGGCCTACGATCAGGTGCTGGAGAAGGCACAGGATTGGTTGAACACCATTAAATCGGAGGCCATTGACATACTGAACGAGACCACCTTCGAGAAGGAGGGCGCTGAGGAGAAACTGATTGTTGTGGAGAATCTGTTGCAGCACAAACCCGAGGGTGATTCCATATTCGATACCTGCCACAAGCTACTGCAGACGGTGCTCACGCAGACGCATCCCAACGGACATCCGGCGTTGCTGAAGGGCTTCGAGGAGCCCAAGAAAGCGTGGGAGGAGTTCATGTCGTTGTGCCAGGATTCGTTGGTGAAGCTCAAGCAGCTCTGCTCGAAATGGGATGAGTTCGATTCGATTATCGAGGAGCTCGACAATTGGATGAAGCAAGTCGAAGCGGTGGTGAAGAATCAGAACCTCAAGAGCACCGCGGAGGCAAAGAGCGCGCATCTGAAGCAACTGCAAGAGTGTGCCAAGGATATCGAGCGCCGCGGCACTGCCATCAATGAGTTGATGGATCAGGGCCGTGAAATCGAAGGTGAAACCGATTTGAACCTAAAACTGTCTCGCCTCAATACACGCTATCAAACGCTGAAGAATCTGTGCAAGGAATCGATTGCCAAGTACACGAATTACGTCAAAGATCACGACAGCTTCGACGCCGACTACGACAAGTTCAAGGAGAACCTGCAAGCGTGCGTTAATGAGCTGGCCAAGACCAATGAGATTGTCGGCGATCAAAATGTGTTGCAAGAACAACAGAACAAGTTGCGCGAAATGTCCGACAAACGCATCACCGACTCCACGATCTTCGAGAGCCTCATCGATCGCGGCGAGAAACTTTATGGCCACACGAGCCCCGATGGTCGTGAGATCATTCGCCAGCAGCTGCGCAATTTGCGTACCACGTGGGACAACTACACGGATGATTTGAATTCGGCAACGCACAAGATCGATCAGTGTCTGCTGCAGTTCAATGAGTTTAGCATTGCGCAGGATCAACTGACCAAGTGGCTCAAGGATGTGGACAAGGCCATGCAGAGTCACACCGAGCCAAAGACAACGCTGCAGGAGAAACGCGCTCAGTTGCAGAATCACAAGCTGTTGCATCAGGAGATCACCACGCACAATGTGCTTGTTGACAATGTGTGCGACAAGGCGCAAATATTGGTGGATCAGATCAAGGACAACTCGCTCAATGTCTATCTGCAATCGATCAAGCAATTGTTCCAGAACATTGTTCAGAAATCCGATGAAATCCTGCACAATCTGGAGAACTGTGTGCAGAAGCATAACGAGTTAAACAATGCTCTCAATGCGGCCAAGACTTGGATTTCCAACGAGAAGGCAAAGCTGCTTGAATGCGACGATTCCTATGGCGAGAAGGCTGATATTAAACGCAAGATTGAAACCCTCGGACAATTGGCGCAAAACAAACCACAGGCCATGAATCTAATTGCCGAAATTCGCGCACAGTTCGAGAATGTGAAGCCCGCCACGTCCGATAAGGGCATTGAGGTGCTGGAGAAGGAAATCGATGAACTGGAGACGACCATGAAGAGTCATTTCGATGACATCGAAGGCATTGAGGGCAAGCAGAAGGATGTGCTTGCCCAGTGGGACAAATTCGAGAGCAACCTCGAGGAACTCACCAAATGGTGCCGCGGTGCCGAAGCCGTTTTCCGGGACCAGCAGCTTAAGTCGACGCTCCACGAGAAGGTCGAGCAGCTGGACAAGTATAAGATTCAGCGTGAACTAATCCTGCAAAAGGAGAAGGAGATCGATGCCTTTGGCGATATGGCGCATTCGTTGCTCAACAATTGCGGTGCTGATCGCCTGAAGACCTTGACAACGCAGATCACAAATCGTTATCAACTGCTTCAGGTGCTCAGCAAGGAGGTTGTCAACCGCTGGTCCAACCTCGTCGACGATCATCAGTTCTATCAGGACAAATACAACGAGGTGGACTTGTGGTTGCAACCCATTGAAACGCAGTTGGAGAAGGCCTTGAAGGATGAACCTTCTCAGAGCTCGAACATTTTGCAAGTGCTGTTGTCTGAAAAGGAGCAAGCCGAGAGCCTGTTTGGAGCTTTGAATGCGGCGGGTGAAAAGGCTTTGCCCGAGACATCCACGCAGGGCCGAGAGAAGATTCGCAAGGATCTGCGTGACATACGCGATCGTTGGGACAAACTCGATGAAGGCATTCGCAATCTGGAGAAACGCCAAGAGGCTCAAACTGTGCAATTGTCCAGCTATCAGGACATACTCAATCAAACCGTGAACTGGCTTGATCAGGTCGAGAAGTTGGTGCACAATGAGAACCCCGCCAGCTGGACCAGTGCTCAGGAGATACGCTCCAAGCTGTACAAGTACAAGGCCACCAATCAGGACATCAATTCGCACAAGCGCATTGTCGAAGCCGTCAACGAGAAGGCGGCCACTCTGCTGACCACCGCTGCTCCTGCGAATGCCGATGAGATTGCCAAATCCGTGGCCGAAGTGAACAAACGTTATGAGCAGGTTGGTCAGGATTGTGGCAAGCTTGTGGCCGATCTGGATGCCGCTTTCGATGTATATCAGCAATTCAGTGAATTGCAGAAGGCACAACAGGATTACCAGAAGAATCTCTGGGATCGTCTGACCGGCTACTCCGATTACTCGGGCAACAAGGCAGCGCTGCAAGCGCGACTGCAAAAGATCAACGAAATCCAGGATGCGCTCCCCGAGGGCGTCTCCAAATTGAAGGCTTTGGAGGAGCACATTGAGAGTCATGCCAGCAGCATTCCAGCACGCTCCAAGGAAGCGATGACCCGAGACTTGGGCAATTTGCATGCCGATTTCGAAAAGTTCGGCGGCTCGTTGTCGGACGTGAAGAGCGGACTCGAGAATCGTTTGCAGCAATGGAACGATTACGAGGTGGACTTGGATCGTTTGATCAATTGGCTGGGCGAGGCGGAGAATGCACTCAAAAACTACAATCTGAAGTCATCCTACGAGGAAAAGGAAGAGCAACTGAATCGCTTCCAATCGCTGACACAGAATCTGCGTCAAAACGAGGCAGACTTCGAGAAGATGAAGGACGACACCTCAGAACTGGTGCAAAGCTCCGGCGAAACTCGCATCGCTGTCAATGTGCAACAAGTCTCGTCGCGCTTCCAGTCCATTCAGGCCACGGCCAAGGAGATTCTCAAGAAATGTGAACAAGCTGTTCAGGATCACGGTCACTTCAATGACAAATACAAGCAGTGCTCCGACTGGTTGGCCAACGCTCAGGCACGCTACGATGACTGCAGTGATCTGTCGACGGTGGCTTCGCGCGATGATCTGCTCAAGAAACAGCTGATTATTCAGGAGTTGTTGGCCCAACAGCCGACAGCAACTCAACTGCTGAACAGCACTGTGGAATTGGGCGAGAAATGCTATAGCTCCACGGCAACCGAAGGTCGTGAAGCGATTCGTAGTCAGCTGGATGATTTGACCTTCGATCAGCTGTTCGACAACATTGCTAGCACTGCACGCAAGATTCAGGATAAGATTGCCCGTTGGTCAGGCTTTGATGAGACGGCAGACAGCCTAAAGAGTTGGCTGGACAGTGTCGAGCAAGAGTTGCCCGCTGAAATTGAGCTGAAGACGACGCTCGACGAGAAGCGCAACAAATTGCAAGCCTACCGCGATATTATCAATGACATCAACAACCATCAGGTTGAGGTGGGCAATCTGCAAGAGATTGCCGCCAATCTGCCGGAGAAAACGGAACATGTCGATCAGTTGCTTAAGGATATCACCGATCGCTTTGGCAAACTGCAAAAACGCGCTCAGGGCTACGTGGAACGCTATGAGGGCATTGTGAGTGCCCATCAACAGTACTCAAAGGCTGTCATGGACGCCCAAGAGTTTATCGATGCCACCCAGAATACCGTGCACTATTGGGGCGATCTTGACTTGGAGCAAACATCGCTGCACACCAATCTCGATCGTCTGAAGAACCTGAAGGCCAGTCTTGCCGACGAGTTCCCGCGCGTAGATCAAGTGCGTGCGCTGGGCGAGAAGGTCATACCCGGCACCGTGGATGTGGGTCAGGTGAACATCAAGTCACAGATTGACACCACACAACAGGAGTGGGAAGGTCTGTTGGCGGCCATTAGTTCAACAATTGAAGCCATCGAAGCGCGTCTGCAGCAATGGTCCGAATACGAGCAACTGCGCGATCAATGCTTGGCTTGGATACGCGACACCGACAACGACTTGCATGCCATTGATCTGAAGGAGGATCTGGCCAAGAAGCGTGCCCAGTTGGATGTCTTGAAGGCGCTGCAGGGCGATGTGCGTGCCAAGGAACTGGAGGTGGACAATGTCACCGAGAAGCAGCAAACGCTGCTCAAGGGCGGCAGCACAACGCGAGCATCGGGTCCCGAGCTGGTCACCAAATATCAGCAGATCTTCCACAAGGTTAAGGACCTGAACAACCGCTGGCAACAGTATGTGAGCTCGCACGAGGAATTTGACAACTCGATTTCGGAGTGCGCCTCGTGGATCAATGACATCAAGGAGAAGTTGGACTATTGTTCCGACATGTCCTCGATGAGCCAGAAGGAACTGGACAAAAAATTGGCCACCATACAAGATGTTATACTGCTCAAGGATGAGGGTTCAGCGCGTGTGCTGAAGATCTTGGAGCAGGCACAGCATGTGTTGGCCAATACAGCACCTGGTGGACACGAGGCCATCAACAAGGAGCTCTCCGAGCTACAGGATCTATGGTCAGGCATTGCGCTGCGTATTATGGATGTGAAGGCAAATCTGGATGATTCGATTACACAATGGTCCGGCTTTTTGGATCAAGTGCAGAATGTGCGCAAGTTCAACGAATGGTTGGATACGCTGCTTAAGGAATTGGGCGAGCATCAAAATACCATGACTGAGAAGCGTGCACAACTTGATCGTGTGAAGTCCACCGAGGAGAAGGTGCGCGTCGAGAAGATCGATGTGGATGCCCTCAAGATACAAGCCAAGGAAATGATTGCCAGCGGCCAACAGAGTCAGGCGGCGTTCCAGGCGCAGAAAGTGCTCGATAACTTCGATGAGCTGTTTGGCAAGACACAGAAATTGCTGTCGGATCGCCAGGATCAATATCGTGATCATCGTCTGTTCAAGGAAGCCTACGACGATCTGGTCAGCTGGATAAGCCGTGCGCGCGAGAAGTTCCCCGCGCTGAAACAGAGCAGCTTGAGCGATAAGTTGGCCATTGAGAATGCCGTGCAGGCGACCGAGGCGCTGCTGAATAAGCAGGCGCAGGGCGAGCTTCTGGTGGAGCATTTGGTGCACACGGGTGAAGTGGTTCTGGCAAGTACGTCGACGCAGGGCCAAGAGATCATACGCAATGATATACGCGCCCTACGTGATAGCTTCGAGAGTTTGTTCCGCGAAATCAATCAGCAGAAGGAGAACCTGGAAGTTACCATGGTGCAATGGCGTGCATATAAAGAGGAGTATGAACGTCTCATTGAGTGGCTGCAACAGATCGACATACTTGTCAAGAACCACAAACTCAACCTTTGTCCCAATCTGCCCGACAAGGAGAAACAGGTCGCTGACATGCGTGACGTAATGTCGCGTCTCGAGAAGGGCAAGGATGACATCGATAGGTTCAATGCCTCGGCTGCGGGTCTTCTCAAGTCCCATCTGGATAGCTATGTGAACAATCAGCTCCGTCACTTGAGCTCCGTGTATCAGGTGCAGGTTAACCTGGGCAAGGATGTGCTCAAGAAGGTCGAAACGAATCGTGATCAGCATCGTGAATACGATGCCAACATGAAGTCGGCCAGGGAATGGATTAACGACGCCAAGCAGACCATACAATCGGCTGGCGAGGGCGCGAGTTCCAAGGAAGCGCTGCAACGTCGCCTGGAGCATATCCAGGACTTGATACGCAATCGTGAATTAGGCCAGAATCTGGTGCACACGGCTATCAACAATGGCGAGAAGATCGTTCGGAATACACGTTCCGATGGCCGGGATGCCATCAACAATGAGATGAAGGAACTGCAAACCGACTGGGATCGGTTGGTCAAGAAAATGTCGACTGCCAAGGTGCAGCTGGAAACGAATCTGCTGCAATGGGCCGACTACAGCTCGAGCTATTCGCAGTTGCAAAAATGGATCACCGACAGGGAGGCCAAGCTGCAACAGGCTTGCGAGCAGAAGATTATTAAATCACAACGTGGTCAACCGGGTCTCAGCAGTGGTCTAAGCGAACGCAAGGCCAACTTGCGACAGACCAACAACATTGTCCAGGACATCGTCTCCTTCGAGCCGATGATCCAATCGGTCACCTCGAAGGCATCCGACTTGCAACAAGGTGCACCGGCTACCGAAATCTCCGACAAATATGAGAACCTCACCAAACAGGCCAAGGATCTGTATGCCAAGCAGAAGAACACCATCGATAGCTATCAGGCATTGATTGATGCGGGCAACGACTTTGCAAGCTGGCTCCGCAACGCCAAGGAGCGGCTGAGCAAGTGCTCCGAACCGACAGGTGACAAGCAAGCGCTCGCGGAGAAGACGCATCAGCTGAAGATCCTTCAGGGCGAAGTGCCTGAGGGCGCAACAAAGTTGCAGAATGCGTTGGCTCAGGGTGAGATTGCTTGCCGCACTGCCGAGCCCGAGGATTGTGCGATTATCGAGGAGGAGGTAGCGCTGCTGCAGGAAGAATTCGATGCCTATGTGGAGGCATTGAACAAGGCCAAGGATTACCTGGAAGTGGGCATTGTCAAGTGGTCCGACTATCAGGATCAATACACCGAGGCGCTCGAATGGTTGACCAAGACCGAAGCCTTGGTGCAGTCCTACAACAAGCTGCAGGATAGTCTCACCCAAAAGAAGGTGGTGCTAGAGCAGTTCCAGGGTCATCTGCAAACCCTCTTCGACTGGCAAAAGACGCTGGATCATCTGAACATGAAGGCTCAGGTGTTGCTGGAGACGTGCTCCGACACGCGCATCAGCAATGCCATCATGCAGCTGACCACCAAGTATAATGCGCTATTGACGCTGGCCAAGGAGGTAATGCGTCGCCTGGAGCTGCACTATCAGGAGCATCAGCAGCATCACACGCTGTACGAGGAGTGTCAGTCGTGGATCGAGAATACACGCGAGAAGCTGGCAGATTGTGAACAGATTCCTGGCACTTTGAACGAGGTGCAAATCAAACTAAACACTGTCAAGAATCTGCGTCAAGGTTTCGAAACAGGTCAGAACAAATTGCGTTATTTGCTGGAGCTGAAGGAGAAGGTCATCATGAATACGGAACAGAATGGTGCCGCCAAGATACAGGAAGATACCGAAGCACTCAAGCAGGACTTTGACAAGCTGCTGGTGGATTTGAATGAAGTGCGTCAGAAGTTGGCCAATCGTTTGGCTCAGCTCGAGGAGATCTTCAAGCTGTACAAGATACTGCTGGAATGGCTGGAGGACATTGAACCCAGTGTCAAGGCCAGCGATGAGTATCTGAATGACTTGAGCGAGAAGCGTGCGGCGCTGGAGAAATTCCGTGTCACGCAACGCGACATCAATGGACACAACGATATTGTGGAAAAGATCAATGTACGCTTGCGTGAGGACAACAGCCTGGACAAGAACGACTTCCAACCGGGTCTGAGCAAGTTTGAAGACCTGCAAGCGCAGGTCAACAAGATTATCGAATCGCTGGAGAATCAAGTGAACAATCACGAAAAGTACAAGCATGCCTACAACGAGCTGCAGGATTGGCTGCGTCGCACCCGCATCGAGGTGGAACAATGCGCCGACTGTCATGGCGAAAAGGATCGCGTTGAGGATCGTTTGAATCGCTTGGGCGACATTCAGGCCACTTCCATGCAGGGCAAGTCGCTGCTGGATGCCTGCGAAGAGCTGAGTCAGGCGGTGATTGCCACCAGCGGCAGCGAAGGTCAAGATAATGTGGCCCAAGAGATTAAGCACTTGAATAGCGAATGGGAAACGTTGCAAGCTCTGTCGCGCGATGCACGCACCGGCCTGGAGTCGTGTTTGGCCGCTTGGCAGACGTTCCTGCAGAAATTCAATAAGATTCATTTGTGGATTGAGACAATGAGCAAGCGCGTTGCCAAATCTCACGAAGGCGATAATAAAACTCCTGAAGATTTGGTCAATGCCAAGGTAAGCAACAACAACAAGTACAAATGTCTCTCTCTATCACAAATGTCGCACGCAACGCTAACCAAGAAAGTAAATCAAAATTATAATCAAATTACTAATCGATAAAGAGTGCACCTAAGTAGTTCACCAAATACCAAATTATACAAATATATATATATGTGTGTATCTACTAAAATCTCACTAATCGAAATTGCTAATCCTTTCAGCTAATCACCTAATCACAATTGCAGCTAATCATTTACACAAACACAGACTTTTTTTGGTCTAATTGCCTAAATATGCTTTTATGTGCCTTATATTTGACCCCAACTTGTGCAACATTTGATTAATATGCGAACTATTCTGTAGAAACTGCTGGAGGAAGTGCTCGCTGAAAAGGAGAATGTCGAGGACTTGAACGACAACTGCGAACTGCTTATGGAGCAAAGCGCCTGCACTCGCATCCGCGATCAAACCATTGAAACGCAAGCCAACTATACCAAGTTGTTGACCGCTGCTCAGGGTCTGGTGGCCAAGATCGAGAAGAATCTGTCGGATCACACCGAGTTCCTCAACTACAAGAACGAAATGGACGCCTGGATCGAGAAGGCGCAACAGGTGCTCAGCGATTGCAGCATCGATGGAAACGCCCAGGTTATTGCCCAAAAACTGGAGACAGTCAATGTGAGTACACAATTAAATTTAATTAGTAAATTAATAATAATGCCACTTAAAAACTTTTGTTTGAAGCACTATATTTATTAATAAATACATATATAAATACAAAATATTTATATAATCTAAATTGTCATAATTTTACTCAATATTACCACATATAAATTTTAAATTTAATTTTATCGAATTTATCGATTTGTTTGTGATTTGTTTATTAAAAAAATATTTAATATATCTCCAAAATAATAATTCTCTAATCTTTCTGCAGTCTCTATCTTCGCATCTGCCTGAGGGTCAGCATTTACTTGCCATGGTGCAGGATGCCTACTCGAAGGCCTCGAATATTACACCCGAGGATAAGCAGGAGAAACTGCGTGATCTGATGACCAAGGTGCGTGAGGATTGGGATGCTTTGGGTTTGGCTGTTAAGCAGAAGCTCAGCGACCTGAAGCAAGCCCAGAACCGCTGGAATGACTTTGCCCTCAACAAAGAAAAGCTGGATAAATGGCTTGTCGAAACGGAGAAGACCCTTAAGACACCTCCGGAGACCAAGGGTGAGTTGAGTGAGATGAAGACACTCTTGGAACGCTACAAGACCCTGTCCAATGAGCTAAAGCAGAAGGGCAACGATCTGGAGCATCTGATGTCGGAGGCCCGCGATCTGGGCACCGAAGTGGATGCTGTGAATCGTCTGCAATCGCGTTGCGATAAGCTGAAGAACGATTGTGCCGCCTACATCAAGGAGTTGGAACAAGAGATGCTAGATTATAATGCATACCATCAGAGTCTGCAGGATGTGGAGAAATGGTTGCTGCAGATCTCCTTCCAGCTGATGGCACACAATTCCCTCTTCATCTCGAATCGCGAGCAGACCCAGGAGCAAATCAAACAGCACGAAGCGTTGCTCGGTGAAATTCAAAAGTATCAAACGAATTTGGATGATTTGAATGCCAAGGGACAGGCGCAAATCAAGCGCTATGAGCCGACAACTCGTGAAATACGTCCAACTGTTGAGTCGCAGCTGAGGAACATTCAGGACAGCTACAACTCGTTGCTGCAGACGTCGGTGCAGATTAAGAATCGCCTGTTGGAGTCGCTAGCCAAGTTCCAGGAGTACGAAGATACACTGGACAACATTATGCGCAATTTGGAAACCTACGAGCCAATCATTCAAACTGAACTCGATGCCCCGGCTACCAGTTTGGAGTTGGCGCAGAATCAACTCAAGTGTGCCCAGGACATGCAGCAGAAGCTGAACAACGAGAAGTCCCGTCTGGCAGCTGCTGTGCAAGCTTGTGAGGCAGCCACAGCGTCGATCAGCCGTCCAAGCTCTCCACTGGAGACGGCTATGCATGCGATACCCGAACGTGAACTTATGGTGCGCGCCAAACTGGAAGATCTGCTGGATCAGGTGGGTGTCAAATATATTTTAACTCTTTACTCTGTAGTGATTTGTGAAACCAATTTAAAAAGTTCTTTAAAAAAGATGCAAGTCCTTTTAATTTTACCAATTTTATTTGAATTTATTAAATTTCGATCGTTGCATTTGGTTTGCTGAGCCAGTTAATCATTTACTAAATTGCTATTTAAAAAGCTTTATTTAATTTAATTTAATTTATTTACAAACAATTCTTTGAAGGAGCAAGCAAGTATTTTAACAATTTCAACAATTTAATTTGAGTTTATTAAATTTGTAATTACATTTAGTTCGCAGAGCTAGTTGCTTTTTACTCAATTGCTATCCAACAAGCCATTACTTTTAGTGCCAAATGTTCATAGTAAGAATTTTAAACATTTTAACAATTTAATTTGATTAAATTTCATTTGTAATATTTACTTCATTGAATTAGACTCTATGAACAAATTGCCAGCTTACTCCAAACAAATAGGATTTTGTATATTTTGTAAATTAAATTATTTTTATTTTAAAAATTTGAGACATTCAATTTAATCGTATTTGTTTTGTCAATTTTTAATTTATAAATGCTACAGGCATTGTATTTCATTTAAATGAATTTTTGTTTTGTACAAATGACAAATTTTACCACATTGCATTTAGTTTGTTGAACTCATCTCTTATTTTCTCAATTGCTAACCAACAAATCTTTATTTTGACTAATTTATTTTTATGAACTTTGATTTTGCTCCTAACCCCGCCAAACTACATCACAAACTCTCCCAAAAACCACCGCTCTAACTCTTGTTGCTGCACCGTAACTGTTGTTGTAAAACCGCACTACCACGCCCACTTTTGCTCCTGCCTGTGCTATAAAAATATATTTGTTGACCAAAGCCAACGCCAAATACTCAGAGCTCAACGAAGAATGTCGATGGTAATGATGTAGATGATGATGATGTCGATGACGTTGAGCTCAGCGAAGTGAATGAGGCGTTATTGGATCCAATTGCTCACGAGCGTATTGCAAACTATCGTCGGATAGTACGCTTGAATAGTGCACACGTGAGCAAGCTGAATGCACTTGTCGCTAAGGTAAGAAGACATTCAGACTCAGAGACACTCGACAGGTGGCGGCTTTTGGCATTAATATCCCGACGTAATTCAATACTAATCGCACACAATGTTACATTCGACTCGTGTCTCAATCATGCAAATCATTTGATTAATTGCTGTATTTTTGCTGTACTCTCAGGTGCAATCCCACTTGGGTGGTTTGACTGCATCCGTTAGCGAGCTGGAGCAACAGCAGAAACAGCGCGCCGAGCTGCAGGATTGGGTGAAGAAGCAACAGAGCTCCGTCTCTGACTGGCTGATGAGGCCATGCAAACTGCGCTCGGAGGCCGCACAACAGGAGCTGGTGTCTATGAATGATCTGCTCAATTCCATTGGCGACAAGCGTTCCCAGCTTATGCTGGAAATGACAGGATCATGTGAGTTATCTAACACAAACAAGGATCAACAAAAAACTAAAACTTTTATTATTTTCTCTTGTAGTGGGCGATGAGGACACCGATCTGGATGATAACATTGACAAGCTGGAGTCGGAGCTGATGGACGCCATTGCCAAGAAGCAGGCGGGTCAGAATGTCATCGACGGCTATCGTCAGGGTATGCAGGATGTGCAGAACTGGTTCGATACGCTGATCAAGCGCATGGATGTGCTCGATCGCGGCTCTGGCCTCAATTGCGCCCAGAAGATGGCTGCTATCAATGAGATCAAGAACGAGTATGAACTCCAAGGACATCCCAAGATCCAAGAGCTCAAGGGCAAGGCAGCTCAAGTGGCTGAGGTGATTAGCAATCTGGATGGCCAACAGGTCGAAGAACAAATGAAATCTTTGGATCGCCGCTTCGCTGATCTTGGCAAGCGCATCGATCGCAAGGCTCAGCTGTTGGATGTGACCAACAAGGGCGTCGATGGCGCCAAGGGTGAAATTGATCAACTCCAGCAATGGGTGAAGCAGCAAATCGATGAGCTGCAAGCACCAGCTGCACTTGGATTCACACCCAAGGATGCCGAGGCACGTCAACAGAAGATCAAGAGCCTGATGAAGGATGCCGAGGCCAAACAATCGTTGGCCGATGTGCTGGAAAAACGCATTGCGAACATGCAGCCCGAGCTGGAGTCTGCCGAGTACGCACAATTGGAATCGGCGCTGCGTAATCTGAACAGCGAGAATCGCAACTTGTCTGGCGTGCTCAAGGCCGAACTGGACAAAGCTCTGGAGGCGAGCAAGGCGCGTAAGGCGCTGGAGAACGATTTGGACAAGGCGCGTCAATGGCTGAAATCAAAAATATCCGAAGTGCGCAAATTGCCGGTGTATCATCCATTGACCTCCGCGGAGATTGAGAAGAAAATCCAGGAGAACAAGAAATACGATGATGATGCCAAGCAATTTAATGACAGCGTGCTCAGCGATGTGCAGCGTCAAGCGGCGAATATTATGAAGGATTGCGGCGATGCTGACAAGGCGGCACTGCAAAAGATTCTCGATGAAATTGCAGCCGACTATCAGACGCTGAAGGATGAGAGCGGCAAGCGTGGCAAGTCCTTGGACGATCTGCTCCAAGGTCGCAAGGCCTTCGAGGATTCGATGAAGAACATGGGCGATTGGTTGAATGAAATGGAAACCGCCACCGAAGGTGAATTGCGTACCACAAGTTTGCCAGTTCTCGAGGAGCAGTTGGCGCACTACAAGAAGCTGTTGCAGAATGCTGAAAGCAAGGGCGGACTTATTAATGATGTGTCCGAGCAGGGCAAGAGCATCTTGCCCACGCTGAGCAATGCCGACAAATTGAAGCTCAACGATGACATCAAGAACATGAAGGATCGCTACGCACGCATCAAGCAAACGATTGATGATCGCACCAACACATTGGGCGATCACATCAAGAAGTACAAGGATGCCAAGAATAGATTGGCCGACTGCAGCCAATTCCTGGGCACCATTCAGCAGCGTTTGCGCGAACTCAACCGTCCGATTGGCTCACGCATTGAGGATGTGCAAGATCTGTTGGGCTCCTACGAGGGCATACTCAAGGAACTGAAGGACAGCAAGAACAAAATGGGTGACATGCAAATGGATGACTTGCCCGAGCTGCAAAGCATTCTATGTCAACAGGACGACATGATCAAAATGATTGAGGATCAATTGGCGCATCTGCGTCAATTGCTGCTATTGCGCGAACAGTTTATCGCACTGATCAACGAAATCATTGCCTTTATCATGAAGTACACTGATGTCATTATCGATATTGAGAACTCACCCGACAGCCTGGAGGACAAGATTAACAAGTACGACAATGTCATTGTCAAGATTCAAGAGTGCGAGGGTCTGCTCGCCTCGGCCAACGATAAGGGCCAGAAGATTGCCTCCGAGGGTAATGCTGCCGACAAGAACAGTATCACTGAGCAGTTGCAATCGCTAAAGAATCAATTGCAGAATCTCCGCAAGGCCGTTGAATCGCAACGCCAGAAACATCAGCTGCAACTCGAATCCCACAAGAAGATGGCGGCCGATTTGAGCGACATTCTCGACGCATTGCACAACAATGAAGGCGCTGCCAAGTCACGTCCACTGTTGGATCGCGATCCCGAGTCGGTGGAACGTGAACTGCAGAAACATCATGCCCTCAGCCAGGACATTGATGCCGATTTGCAGAAGTTCAACAAGATCAACGACGGCGTCAAGACCGAGCTGGGCATGCCCAGCTCTCTGCTGGAAATGCTCTCCGAGGGTCGTTCGCTGGTCGCCTCGTTGCCCCACGAGCTGGAGGAGCGCGAGAAGTACTTGAAGAACAATCGCGATTCGCGTTTGGAGTACATGCAACTGGTGGCCAAATTCAACGATTGGGTTCACGAGGCTGAATTGCGTCTGCAGAACAGCCAGCATGGCATCGACTACGAGCATCTGGTGCATGATCTGGACGAACACAAGATCTTCTTTAGCAACGAAGCTCCCATTCGCAATTTGGTGCACAAACAAATCCAGGAAGCATCCGACAAAATCTGGTCCTCGCTGAACAACTACGAACAATCGGAGTTGTCTGCCGAATTGGCGCAGTTCCGCAACAAACTGGAGAACACTTTGGCCAATGCCAAGACCCAGCAGAGTGAGCTTGAAAAGGAAGCGGAACGTTGGCGTGAATACCAACAGTCCATCGATCGCGTCAAGGCCACCATCGAACGCACCAAATTCAACGATGAGCCTGTTCAGAATTTGGCTGGTCTGCATTTTAATATTCAGAAGCTGTCGCATGCCATTGGAAATGTGCAGGTGAGTTGACAACACAGATATGAATTGATTTTATACCCTAAGTGAACTGTGTATTATCAAAATACGAGTATATCTATTTAAACTGGCAATCCATTTAATTCATTAATAGCAAAGATAAATAGCTATTCTCTGACAACGATTATTCAAAGTAAACAAACTATGCCAAGTTTTGGCAAAGTTTCGTTTATCAGTTGCTACAGATCTTAATTTTTGGCCAAAAAGAAAAAACTATAAAAAAGCCTGCTCTAGGAATAATGAGCTGATAATCCAGTTCTTCAGGTTTTAAGCTGCCAATAGCTGCGGTAAAAAAATAGGCATAAAAATGTTAAAGTCGGATTTAAGATGTGATCAAAACAACTAGTTAATAAAATAGATGTTTTGTTTAACAATGGGTCAGAATTGTTTGGTTTACTTTTACCAATCTAAAAAAAAATGAACAATTTGATTGTCCAAAAATGATTAAACAGTAAAACAACCATTAATTGCATTGAGGGTTTAAGTTAGACTTAAAATATTTTGTTTGATTTATTGTGCATATGTAAATATTGAAATGCCCATATAGCTCGCCACATTTGAGTTCAAGTCTTGTGCATGGGAGCAGACCTGTTTTACTCAAGTGTGACACATTCACTACTTGAGCATACAAAAAACTGGAAAGCAACGCGAGAAATATGTATCTGCAAGTTTTTATGCGAATGTATCTCACCAGTCGCGATTACTTTTACCCACAGTGCAATACAATTTTGCCGGCCGGTAAAAGCAAATGCTAAAGTTAGCAGCATTCGCTGCATTGTTGACTCTTTCAACACGTTCTCTCTCTTTTTTGCTCTCTCTTTTTTTTTGTATTTTGTTGTGTCGGTCTCTTTAAATTGTGTATGCTTGATACATAGTTGTTTACTTTCGCATTTGTGTCTCTCCGGCTTTTACCTTGAAAACTTATTAATGAGTTCAACTATTAACCTGCACTCGACAGTCTTATCATCGACTGACAAACATCGCTAAAGCCAGACAGAAGGCACATCACGCATTTGCGACTTTTTGATGCTTAATCCCAGCTGATGTTTTTGCTGTTTTTGTTGTCATTGAGTTAGGCTCATGACATCATCAGAGGCGGCTACAGTCGCAAAACTATAAAGTATAACCAGTTTACTAGGGATGCGCAATCAAATTTGTGATTTTGCTTTTATTTTTAAATACATTTATTTAAGTACCGAGCTAATTAAATTAATAATACTACAAATTCATCATATCTGTTGATATTATTTTAAGTCGTTTATTACCTCATTCGATAAGATAATGAGAGATACCGAGTTTACTTGTTTGATTTTATTGTTAGAGGCAAGTTAATATAGGCAAGTTAGTATTTTATGTTTTAATGAAGACATGAAATTTTAGGTTTGCAGAATATGTCGGCTTAAACTTAACATTTAGTTGAGTATATATTTATTTATAGTTTTTGTGATAGTTTTACATCTGAAACTACAATCATTAGTAATGCAAAACATTTGTTTGCCGTATTGAATTATTTAATATTACAATATTTTTTTTTATATTTGCTTTAATTGGGCAATTGTTCGACCCAACTTGTACTATCCACAGTTTTGTTTATTTCCCTTTCGTGTTGTGAATACAAAAATAATGCCACACAATGGTAACTTGAGTTTTGAAGGTCTGTTCTGCCATCCCTATACGTTGTCACATTGTAACAGCAACAAACACATGTTAATCAGCTTTTTGTTGGCCAAAGTTGAGCGAGCTTTAAGAGCGAGCTTCTTCTTATTTTGCTGCGCTCTCAGCGCACAGCTGTTTTGTTGTTGCAGGGCTAGTGCCGGCTTGTGGCACAGCCAATTGAGTTGGTGACGACGGTGGCGTATACGTGATATTGCCAATGTGTTGGTGAGATGTATGACGTTTGTCATGAGCAAAAAAAATCGTCGCTCTCTCTCTCTCTCTCTCTTTTCTTATGTACTGCCCACGTCTTTGCCTACGCCCACCCAATACACTGACCCCCTCAGCCGAAAAGTGTTACCATGTGGTAGCAAAAACGTGTTCGGCAAACAAACACCGACAAGACCGACATTTCTTTACGCTTTGCGCTCTCTTTGTTGGATTTTTGGTTGGCTGCTCTTACGCTCAGAGTATCTCTCGCCGGCTCTCTTGGTCGGTTGGTGTTCTAACTCATGCTTTGGGCATTGCCGTTTGAGGCTTTTGTTGAAATTCACTTCTAGTTGAGACGTTTATCTGTGCGGTTGTCAGACCTTTTTTTGTTCGTATTATGCGGTCTATATAGTGACGAAACTAGCGACAAAGCAAAAAAATATAAAAAACAAACAGCGAAGCAAATAAGAAAAAGAAACTAGTGTTATTTTGTCGTGCGGAGAAGCTTTGTTAAATTTGAATTACCCGTTTCGTTTGACGTTTCAAACATACGTATATATGTATATGTACCATGTGCTTGAAAAGCGCAAATTGAGAAGAGAAGAAGAGGAAGCAGACAGCTATCGAATTTAAAGCTAACGTCATCAACAATAAAAAATAGAAGAGCAGGAAATCTATTAAAGAACAAATATATGTGCACACACAACCTACAAAGAATAATAAAAGATACATTTTTAAGTGCTACAATTAGCAAGTGCTGCGGTCTAAAAAATACATTCGCCAGTGTCTGTGCGTGTGTCTGTGAGAGTGCGTGTGTGTGCGTGCGTGTCCACTTTAGGTAAGCTTCAGCAGCTTGTGCCACACGCATATGTCAAAGTTGAACAGCAACAAAGACATCTCAACATTACAAAAATAATCAAAATATCTGGAGTGAAACGCAGACGGCGTTGTCAAAATAACTCAAAAATCATACGGAAAACGATCCAGTAGATTAAAACCATACTCGATATACTATTTATATACTTAATTTAAAATACCTTTACATAAACATAAACATATATACAAACATATACGTATATATACTTGCACTTGCTAAAAAGTGCAGCAGTATTGTTTGTAAAAAATTTAACGTTTTTCTTGTTGCCTTCCTGTTGTCGTTGTTGTTTTGCAGAGCCAAAACAGCGATCTATCGCTAGTCAACCAGCAGGCACAAAACCTAATCCGCCAAGCCGACGCCCGCAATCGTCAATTGATTGAGCAGGATAACGCGAATTTGAACCGCAGCTGGCAGGATCTGGTGCGTAGCCTGGAACAGCGACGTGACAATCTGCAACAGTTGGCCGAGCATTGGGATACATTTGAGAATAGCTTGCACGACTGGGAGAAGGCATTAGGACGTTTGGAAGATAAGTTCCGCAATGTCGACCCAACTGTAAGGTCCCGCCGTCATTTGGAAGATACGAAGAATGCCATTCAGGTAAGTTAATCGATATCAAAATATATACATATGTATGTTTTATAATGCTTTAAACAATCGCATCCACAATTTACATAAGCTTCAAATATTCGCTTTACTATTTAGGGCTTATGAGCTCATGGACAGACTTAATTGATTTATTGTTGTTTCTGTTGTTGTTGTTGTTGTTGTTGTTGTATATACGAAATACAAAATTTCATTCATTTATTTAGCAGTTGCTTCCCATAAGCGGCCGCCCTCACCTCCATCCCCCAACCCGCCTTGAAATTTGTTTCTGCTAATGTCAAACTATGTATGCGTTCCATATATCTGCCGACTTACATACATATATGTATATATATACTTGTATAGAGTATATCAACAATGTTACGCCGCCGTCAAGTTCATGGTCATCGACAACTTGTCGGAGAGCTTCCGCTCTCTCTGTGTCTCTCTCCCTCTCTCGCATTTTCTTACTTGCTCTCTTGCACCTCTCTTTTACGGCGAGCTTTAGCAGCTGTCCAAACTGCTGTTAATGATTAGCAAAAAAAAAAATAAATAAAACAAAAAGTGTAGTAAAAAACAAAAGTCAACAAATTCTCGACTTTCGGTTTCAATAACTTTTGTTTTTGGGCTGAGTTTAATTTTAATCACTTCAGTATACTATTTAAATAGCCATTTATCGCTTTATTATACAACGCGGCAACAGTTGAAGCATCCCTGACGCTTTTCACAGTAGATTCGTTGTTTTTGCAATCAACCAGCAAATCAACTGATTTCTTGTTGTTATTATTTATTGTCTTTGCATGACCTCATAGCTGGCGATAATTGTTGATTGTGTTCGATTTCGATTTGAAGAGAAACACATAAACTTATCAGTTTTTGAGCTAAAATTAGCGTCAAGTTATTAAAAGAATTAGTCTCTGATGCGGCATACTTATTATTTTGTTCAACAATTACAGCTTATTACATGGAAATTAGGTTACTAGTCTGAAAGAGTTGGGTCCGTCTTCGATCTCGAAAATTATTTATTCAATCGAGTATTATCGTTCCAGCCATAACTGAATTAATATTAATTAATAATTGGTGTCAGCACACAAGCGGTATAATCGACTATGTAATTTAACATTGAAATCAATTTGAATGAAGCCAAGTCCAGACCATAAAAGCCTAAGTCTGGTCAACTATTATTAAATATTAACGATGTTGTCATACTAGAAACGTTCAATAGTCGAAACAAAACAACAATTTATCCTAGTCGAAATGTTTGTTTGTCGAATATTTTAAATGTTGTTTTTTGCTTTTATTTTGTTGAGCGCGCAAATATTTATTGTTGTCGATAGCTTTTCCTCTTACTTATAAACCCCATACGCAATGTTGCCTTAAACTCGAGTCAACGTTTTTGGTGTTGACCTTCGTTAGTTTCGAACGGCCCCAAAAAACTGGAATTGAATAAAAAAATTCGAGAAAATTTGTGTTTTTTATTTTGCTTTGTTTTGTTTTGTTTAAAGCTGTGATCGATTGGCAAAAGCAAAACGTGACTGACGAATTGCTGTAAATTTAACATTTTTGTTTATATCTTTAGGAACTGCGTGAGGAATCAAATGAACTTAAATCATCACATAAAGAAATCGAGGCGCTCTCAAAATCCATCCTCACATTCCTTGGGGAAGTACACAAACCCTCGGCGGAGGCCATACAGGCCAAAGTGGATAAGTTAGTTGAACAGCAATCAAAGTGAGTACCCCCATAAAACTATCACATACTATATAAACAATTCATTCAGTCCCATTCTGAAGAAACTCAACAAGTGCTCCAATATATGCCTCTATACATATATAACATACATATATGGACAGTGTACTGTGGTTAACTGTGCGTGACGTTTACTTAAATTTTTTATAAAAAGAAAGAAAAAAAAAATCAAAATAGAATTTAACGCCGGAAATCGAATTCGCTACATGTTGTATAATTGATTTGCATTTAATGGAAATTTATGTGGTTAAATTAACTAGTTTTATTGATCGGCGGCGGTCATTTAAACGGGTTCCACTTGAAGTTCCGAGTTATACAAATCACATTTATCAGTTGCAACTTCTTGTGCCAACTCTGTCACAGGCTGAAAGTATGGCTGTGACATCAGTGAGCACTTTGTTGTAGACTCAAGTGGGCTCAACTCAGTTGAGCCGAGCTCTCGAAATTCCATGCCGAAACTCACGTCCAAAACTGACGTCATTCCAACGGTTACGCTCCGGTAATGCTTACATAAGCCGACTTTTCTATGTATAGCTTCCAAACTGCGCAACATAATAGCATATTAAAAAAAAAAAAACCTGGAAATTTCTAAGAATAGTAAATCATTAAATGCTCAAGACCTCAGTGCACACAACAGTGCGACGACAGTCTGTGCTGAAAGTATTCCCATTCTGAATGTTACCAAACGCATATAGGCCCTATCAACATCTGATATGGAGTCGGGGCATGCCCAATGTCTCAGGTAACTGTGCCAAATCGTTGGCCTTATCAGTCGGCTGTCTTTAAGGCGCACACACGATAATAGACAAACGTAGCCCACCCGCTATAGCGTTCTATGTGAGTATGTGTTGATAAGCGCCAACAACAACAACAAGAAATAAAAAACAAAAAATTCAAATCAATGTGGATTTGATTGTTCGTTTTTTGCGGAAATTCTTTTGAATGGCGCTTGACGCAAAAACAACAAGGGGAACGTTGCCAATTTGCCAATTCGTTTTGCCATTTGACAAACGTACATTTAACTTATTTGTTGTTGACCATTCAAATTTCGGCAACATGTTCTTGCCAACATTGCTGCTGGCAACATTTTTAACAGTTCGTTAACAGCGTGTTGAGCTCACCACAGCACAGACACGTCTGCCGGCGATCACGTAAACATTTCTGTTGGCACAGGGAAAGACTAAAAAGAAAATGGGTAAAATAAGAAAACGAAAAACAAAGGGAGAAAAAAAAAGAAAAAGAAACAGAAATGAAAACATGCCGCGGCCTTTCTTAATGCAGCACTGACACAATTTTCACCCAAGACATGTGTTATAAGTATTCACAGTCTCAGCATCAGCGTCAATTTTTATTTTATTTTTATACACATTTGTTTCATCCGGCTATTTGCTTGACAGCCGCAGTCGCGATCTGCCTTCGTCTTCGCTGCTTGTGTTTATGAAAAACGAGACCAGCAGCTGTTATTTTCTTTTTATTTTTCTTCAATTGTTCCCCAAAAGTCTTGTGACGTTTCCAGCTCGTTACACATACAGACAACATCAATGAGATATCTGTTATTGCGCTACAGATTACCAAATCGTTGTATTTACTTTGATATCGTATTGGATTACAATGATAATTGCTTTCAAATGATGGGGTTAATTGGGGGAATTATAGAACATTATTAAATGATCCGAAGCCAGTTGGGTTACATCAATACATTTAAATACATTTACACCTCTTAGCTATAACCACTTTATGGCTTAATTTGGTTCCAGCTGCTGACTTTTTTCAATTAACGGTATTGCATTTTATGACCATGTAAATGACAGGCTCTTAAAAAAATAAATCTGTTGTGTGAAACATCTGGAAACAGTAACAGATTCATGCACTTACATTTCATTAGTAACGCTCTAAAATAAACTATGAACATCAATCTCTTGGCTTCTGTTTGTATAGAGTGTCAAAACTGCTCAATTGGGCTACGCAATTTTAATTTCATTCGTGCAAAGATACATTGACAATGCCATCATCGAACCAAAAAAATGATCTAATACCCCGAATGCTGTGTCATCGACAATTATATATCCAACTATACACCGCACATATATTCCTTCAACTGCGACGCAGAATTTAAATGCAATTTATACTTGAGATTTACTTTTTCGTATGGCAAACATGCAAAAATCTAATCAACATTTGGTTCGCATTAAAAAAAAAAAATACTTAAAATGTGTTTTGTTTAAGCCTTTTGCATTTCAAAAGTATTGCCATGTATTTGGAGGGAATTAAATAATTTATTTATAATATATGTAGATAACAATTAACTTCAATGAGCTTTATTTATTTTTTACTTATTCGCAATACTTTTAAAAATAGCCGGTATAATGTAAATACGTATAATAGACTTGAGAATACTCTGCGTATGATTGATTTATTAGAGAAAAACTTGATTGTCTTGAAATAATTGGATTCAATTGAATCTTCCCAAGTGGATTTGCTCTATGTATGTACGACTGCCGAATGTAAACAAGCTAACAAAAAGCCGACACAAATATTAAAAAAGTAAACAAAATCGTGGTGCTGACTTCATTCGCATTGTGCGAAAAAAATCGAGTTGAAATTTGCCAAAAATGTTGGCAAATACATGAATACGATATGCAGGGTATTAAGATAAGCGTCAAATGAATTTGCAACAAATACCTCATAATTATTTCAGCGCCAACAAGCAAATGACAACTGCAAAATAAAAAATCAAAATAAAACCAAATATAAAGCTGCTAGGCATCTGCATTGACAATATGTCGAAATTATGCATAACAAAATTCAAGAGAAAACAATCGAAACAACGACAGCGAGCGGCAGCGGCAGCAAAACCAACCGCACAACAACAATTAAGGCAAAAACTTTGCCCAAATGAGGTAATCGCGTAATTATAAATTTATTTTTCGCCTTGACTGGCGCTCACACTGTTAAGCACTTGCTGCTGTTATTGCCTAACAGGGCGCTGTTAAGCGCCGCTGTTGTTCCAATGCCATTCCATTTCAAAGGCAACAACTGTCGCTGTCGCTCTCTCACGCTTTTGCATGAGTAACTCTGATTGTGTGTATGTGTGTGGCTGTGTGTGTGTGTGTGTGAATATGCCGGCTTCTTGTTCGGCCTGCGTTATCTAAACCGGCAAACTGAAATTTGTTGTTGCCTTTATCAGACACTTTCTTACCATGCAACATTTGCTTGTTGCGTGCGAAAAATGTGTTCATAAATTTGCAATTCGCAAATGTTATGATTTATTTTGACTTATTTTCACTTAGTTTTTGGGTGATTTACGGCATATTTGTCAGCTGAAGTCAGCGGCGAATTTGGCGTTTGCTAATGAGTAAGACAAATGCCTTGCCGTCGTTTGCCTCATATTCAATGCCAAGCGCATATGCAAACTAATAATTTTAGTGTTTCGACTGCTGCTGCTGCTGTTCGCCTTTCTCTTTCACTCTCGCCCATCAAGCACAATGTGTAATAATGTGTGTGTGTGTGTGCGTATTGTATCTGACTGTGGTGAGTTGCGGTAGCAGTTTTCGTTCTTTTATTTCCGTCTCGCGTTCCGCTGTTAACGATCGCCTCCTCTCACCTCGCAGCGATTCAACGATTCAGCTCACTTCACCTCGACGAACGAATGAAACGACAGAGACAAAGTGAAACACACTTTTTGGCAACTTTTTCGCGCTGAGAATATTTTAGTTTTTATTTAGAGTTAGTTGCAAGCGGACGTGTTTTTATAACTGGATGGCTGGAAACTAAATACGAAGAAGCGAACGCCCGCCCGAGCATTAAATATATACATATAGACGCATATTTTTAAAATCAAATAATATAAATCTTAATTAAGAGGATACCATAATAGAAGCAGTAAAACAAGAAAACACACAAAAGTAGCCCCCGAGACATACCAAGAAGACAAGCAACGGAAAAGTATTTAATCCTCAACAAAACAAAACTGTGTAGCTTGCACACTTTACGCAATTTTCCTTCTATTTATTTTCATGCTATTTTTACTGCGATGCACTTGAAAACGCCGATTTGTGGATTACCAGGCGTATACGCATCGTTGAGGAAGCTGCTGAATTTCGCAAGAAATTCAAGTTTAAAGTACTAAACAAAAGTTACCAAGTTAAAAAATTGTTGAGCACACATCTGCCTCCCTAACGTGGAGGTGCGACTGTTGTCGCTAACAATTTGAATATTGGCCAGAGAAAAAAAACACACAGCTGAAGCGCAGAATAGAAAAGCGAAAAAGAGAAAGAAGCGAATGCTAATTGCTAACACGCACTCTTATAAAACGCGTCGTCAAAAGCAAAAGGTGAATGTTTAAAAATGAAGTAAAAAACAAAAAACAAACAACACGACGACGACACTTTAAAAATGAAGTGTATAAACGTTGTGTTGATTCCACAGTGTGGCATGATTAAGTCATCGACGTAAAACGCAAGTCGTCTATGCTAAATTCAGCCTCAATCTCTCTCTAGACTCTGAAGGGGTGGCTCTGAGTCCGGGCCCCGGGGTCCGGTCTTTAGCAGCGAGGTCGTCAGGTGTTGTTCGACTTGTTGTTGTTATTGTCGCTGCTTTTATTTCATTTTTTTTATTATTGAGAATGTTTGCGATTCGGCGCGTGTCTCTGATTTAAAACGGCGATGTCGATGTCGATGACGTCGTCCTCGTCGGTTTCGACTTCGGCTTCTCAGCAACAAATAGTCTCACCCACCCAGAAAATAAAAAAGAAGAAACGACTAAAAACAAAACTCGAAAATTGCTTATCGACAGAGCGCGAGCAGCACTCTGATTACAATAATTGATCAAACTATGACTTGTCGGTTTGTTGTTGTTATGGACATTAGCTCTCTGGCTTTTCATAGACTTGTGGTACATAAATAGTATTTTGTTATTTATAACAACACACGCGTCAATGTGTGTGATTTTATTCTGTCATTGCTTTCGCTTTTCACATTGGCGCTCGCATTGTTCGCATAGTTTGCCATTTAAATCTCAGATATGCACTAAATTTAATACGTTAATTTGTACATTAGCAAAATGGCAAACGACTCTGAAAATAGCAAAACGCAAAACAAATTTTATTGGCGATTTTCTTTGCTCCCGTTTTCTTATGCTTTCTATAGTTTTGTTTTCTTTTTTTTTTTGTGTGACGCAGTTGAGAGTTCAGTTTTTGTTTTTATAGCTTTTTCGCTGCAGAAGAGATTAAATGGGTAATTTGAGGTGACAGAAATGCGAGACAGTTTTATTCTCACTTTAAACTCCATAATTTGTTTGCAGCAAAGTTCTTCTTCTTAGACGTGCTCGCTGAACTTTAACATTTTTATACCCATTTTTTAGATGTTTCTTTTTTCTCATTTGTTTGTGTTGCTGTTCTTTTTACAATTAATTCGCTAAAAACTTTTTCGAAAATGTGTTTCAGCCTTAATTGGCCGCCAGCCAAATGTGTTGACTTGGCCTCATCATGGCACGTTGCTCTTCCGTTATTGTTCTTCTACTTCTATTTGTTCATCTTGTTCTTATTTGTTGTTATTTTGCGCTGTAAAGGGCATTCAACGAGAGCGCACAGGCGGCGTCCTTCATAAAGTAATGTTGCTGCTCCGACATGTCTGATTTTCTTTTTTTAATTACTGCCCCTCAAGTACTGAAACACTTGTTGGCATCAATTTCTAGCGCCCACATGGCGTATGAGCAATACTTTTAATATGCGTCACAGACTGGAATCAAGAAGAATCTATGGAATTGAAAGGCAAATATCAAAAGTCTTTGAGCGTCTGCGAATTGAATCATTTCGAATGTGCAGCGTGCCCCGATGACGTCAGCTGCAGTTCAGCTTGGCGTTGACTGCAAATAAATAAACATAAATACCGAATATAAATATAAAATCAAGCATAAAAATAAACGCAGCCGCCGAGAAGCAGGCCAGCGGACAACATAAATAATTTTAACAAATAATAATAATAATAGCGATAATAGAACAAATTTAAAAGCAATCCCAACCAAGCAACAAAATGTTGAACATTTTCGAAAAAAATGCTCACGCTCCCAGTCGTCGTTCACTGTCTCTCCTCTCTCACGCTGTCTCTCAAAGCAGTTCAAGGTGTTTTTTTTTTCAGATTCATGTAGAAGAAACCTCATATTGAAATTTGAATTTCGAATTTCGAATTGTATAGTCTTTGGGGGTAGCCAAAGAAAATTTCGCGTTGCGTTCAGTCATTTAGAAAACTCTCTTGTAGCGAAACGGCAGCATTCAATTTTCACGGAAATCTTCGCAACGCCTCGAGGCCAACATCACATCATCTTTTAGCCCATTTGGATATATAGAAAAATTATTGAAAAACTTCCTCAGCCTTTGTGCTTTCTTCACAAATAACTTTTTGTATAATATATATCTCGATATATAATCTAAATATACAAGATATATTAAAATTGTGTTGCAGCACGCGTAGCTGAATTCTATTCTAGAGACAACCGCGTGGTTTTCTTATAGTAGACACACAGACACACTGTTTACATATTATATAGGCATATATTCTACTTGTACAATATACGTCATTGACTAATACGCCCCGGGCAATATATCTTTTCTCTATTCAATTTTTCTGCACAGATTGAACGATACATTACGCGATAAGGACCAACAGGTTAGCAAGGATCTCGAGGAGATCGAGCAAGTGTTCCGCCGCATCTCGCAGCTGCAGGACAAGTTGAACGCATTACACGATCAACTGCAATCCGTACACGTCTACGACGAGCACATTGCCCAAACGGAACAAGCACTCATCACAATCAACAGCCAGGTCAAACAGACAACCGAAGAAAGCCGTGCGCTTGTCGCCCAAACACAATCACTCTATCAAACCAAACAGAATCTATTGCCCAGCGATATTGCCCAAGAGTTTACCGCACTCGAACTGTTAGCGGAACGCGTGCAGGTAGCCATGGAGACCAAAGAGAAGGATTTCAAACGCGCCAAGACCGTTCGCACCGAATATCTTGCCGGCGTCGATGAGATTCAGAGATGGCTCATGCAGGCGGAGGTTCAGGTGCAAGAGCGCACCTTGGAGCCGACACAGATGAAGGAGCTGCTGCAGCGTATTAATCATGAAATTGGCACCATTTACGAACGCTTCACGCTGGTCAAGACCAACGGACAGTTGATCATTGAGAATAGTCGCAACAGCGAGGAGAAGACGCTGGTGCAGACGACCATTGATCAGTTGGCCGCTCAATTGGCCCAAGTGCGTGGCTGGTTGGACGAGAAGAAACAGGCTGTGGGCGATAGTTTGGATGCATGGACACGCTTCATGAATCTCTATCAGATTGTGATGTCTTGGGTGGCCGAGAAGCGTACGTTTATCGATCAAACGATTGAGCTGCGCACGTTGCCCGAGGCACGCAACAAGCTGAACGATTATGCGACGGCTGTGAAGAGTATTAAACCGATTGTGAAGCATTTGAGCGAAATGGACAAGGAACTGGAACACATTGGTCAAGTGACAACTGTGGGCGATCTCAAGGACAAGCTGCAGCAGGCCGAGGATGCGAAGATAGCCGTGGAAGCGGTGCTGCTGGAGAGGGTAAAACTACAAAGCTATTTATACGTATATCATTACTTAATTCGCTTTACAACTCTTTGGTATATTGTTTATTTTAGAACTCGCTGCTGCAAGAGGCCTGCGAAGAGTGGGATCAATGTGAGCGCAAGATTAAGGATATACGACAATGGCATGAAAAGACCAAACAGACATTGGAATCCTCGCCACAGCTAAAGAAACCCCTGCGCGATCAACTGGGCTACTGTGAAAAGACTCTGGCCGATATTAATGTGCAAAAAACCAAACTGAGATTGTCGATTGAAAAACTAGAGGTAAGTATTCGTCTGCAAATAGCTAACGGGGAAACTGTTTTCCATGCGCCGCCTCTCCTCTTTCACTGTTCGCAGGTACACTTCCGCAATGGCATGGGTGGCGATCCACGCCTTAGCGAGAACGTTGACGATTTGGTGCGATTGCTCGATGGACTTGGCGGTGTGGTTAAGACCAAATCGCAGAGTCTCGAGCAAACGCTGTCCCAAATCGACGTGTATCAACAACAAATGCAAACGCTTCGCCAGCGTATCATACAGGAGGAGCAGCAGTTGCGTCTCGTTATGGCGCCCACGTACTTGCCACACGATCGTGAGCGCGCATTAGCCGAGCAACAGGTACGTACCTCTTTTTGTTACCAAACCAGTTTCTCTCAAGTTTATGTGTAGATCCATTCCCCTATTAGCAGTTAGCTAGAAGACAATAAATAAGGATACAGTCTAGGATCTCAATATATATACCTATATCTTACATAAATATCTCTCTAGTAGTAGCTCGTAAATAACAGCAACTGTAAGCTAAGCTGAGATCTCGAATCGAATACACCCAACCCCTTTTTGATATATTTTATAGATTATTCAACATCATTATCATGCTATATTGAACGATTCTATAATTTAATGCTATACAACAGTTGACAGAACAACCAGTTTGTTGGCCCAAAAATAAAAACTACAAAGTTATTAACCCTCAAGTAACCAAATATTTAGACCAAGCGAATTAAATAATACCTTAATTTTTACAAGAACGTTCTGCAAGACTCTAAAAACATAAAAAAAACAAAAAAAAGTGCGGATAGGTCCGAAAAAAGTTGCACGGTGGCTGCGTAAATTAAATATGAACAAAATTATCGTTTTATTTTCTTTACCTATTTTTTTTTTGTCATTTCAATTATTTATTTTGATTTGCTTAATTTCGTTTATCAAGTGCGCATATTATTAAATCTCGTAAATATCATTTAGTTTTCTTCTGTTTGCTCAAAATTCTCTCTTACGTTTTTATTATTTTCGAATTCGATTTATGCCATTTTCATTTCATCAAAACATACAAGTACATACACTGCACAATACATCACATTTCAGTTCATCTTTGTGCTTTTTGTTTTCTTTATTTTTCCCATATATTAATTTTCTTTTGCAAATTCTCATGTCATACCGTGCAGCTCGAAAACAACCCGACTTGCCTCTCATTTCATTTAACATAATACGCCCATCATTGTTATGTCTCTGCCATACATTTGTTGTGTCTGTAAAATACAAAAACAGAAATACCAATTCATTGTCACGTGCCAAATCATATAAAAAATAAAAGAAAATATATATATACTACAAGCAAGAGAATTCAAATAAGTTCTTGTTGCCGGGGGTAGCCCATCCAATATACGTAGAAACAATCAAATAAATTCTTTCTCCAGTTCATTATTCAGCGAGCTATTTTAAGCATTGCCAGAATAAATGCCTTCAACTATTTCACACCAAACAAAAAAAATAGAAAATGATCACCTCAATATATATGTACATATTTGTATTATGTATAGCAGCAGGGCATAGTTTACTATACAATACATATACATATATAGTTAGATTTAAACAAAAATTTCGTTTTAAGTTTTACATTGCGAATTGCAATGTTGGCGGTAAGTGGCAACTTTAACAAAGTCCAAATTTATAACCATTTTTCAATATGATTTTTTTGTATTAGTAAAGAAATTTGATTTTTGGATTCCAGTAGTAGTTGGGGCAAAACTCTTGCTATGAGAACTTATCTTATTTTATCTTGCCGAAAACACACACACACACACATACATACGTACAGTCGAAGCATAATTACAAAATGGCGGCACTCTACATTAAACGACAAATAAAATAATAAAAGCAGTACAGTCATCATCGGCAAGAGATCACCACAAATCACAATCACTTGGCATTCACATTATGTATCATCACAGCTTTCGCTTAGACATTATTCATTTATGATTTTAGTCGTTATGTTTTTACTTTAATTAGTTAGCTTTTATGGCCGGGCAGACATTTACAAATTTCACTCAACAAAAAAATCGCTCGACGTCACAGCTACCTCTCTTTCTCTCTCTCTCAATCTAATTCTATATTTTAAGCGTTATATCGCTCTCAATTATCGTTTAGTTACAAGTAATGGTTACGGTTTTAATTTGACTTATATATTTTATTTTTGACATTTTGTATTTTATCTCTTTATCTTTTCTCTACGTAAAAAACAAAATCTGGTGTCGTTGCGCTTTACGAAATATTTAAATAATTATAAACGATTTCCTCACACGAAAACATTAAACATATATTTTACTAATATTTGAAATAATTGCTTAACTTTTAACTGGATTCTTGGGCTTTTGCTCGCTTGCCTCTTGTGCTAAACTAAAACTAAAACATGTGACTAACTTCAAATCCATGCCTCTACCAACTATATAACTATTGCCATAACTCCAACACTCACACATTCCATCGAATCAACACACAAAACACACACACACACATGGGTATTGCGTACTTCTTCAACATACAAAAACCTGGTATATGGTTGCTTGATCTCTTATGGCATTATTATGCTCGCTGCATTTGAAATATACAAATTAATCATATATGATTACTATGCTGACCTTTTTGTATTTCTTCTCTATATAAATGCTCACGCCGAAACATTTAAATAACTCTCAACAAAAATGCACCAAAAACGCATAAACAATATATTTACTCTCCTTCTCTCTGTCTCTGTCCTACAACCCTCACTTCAATCAAATAAATAAATATATATATCGAAATAGGCATGTCGTGAACGTGTCAAAAATTTGCATTCGAAAATAACCGCACGTAATGAGCGCATCAAATTGTTAATACATCGCGGTACGCCGGACGATGCTAAGCTAGAGATCTAGATCTAGAGAACTAGAGATTTTTAGATGCCGCGCCGCACAGCTACCATATGGCAATACAACACAGTACTTATAAGCAAATAACTATTATATATATACCTACATATCTAGACTAGATCAAACCAAAGAAATGCAGAGCAGCCACCGTCGTCTGGTCGACAGTCTGCTGCCACTGCAACAGTCTCCCAATGTTGGCAGGGGCAGCAACTTAAAACCGGCGTCAGGCCCCTTATTATACTACAATACATATATTAATATTATCAATACATGACCCAATTGCTTAAGAAAAAATAAAAAAAAAAGATGAATTAACTATTAAATATATATTTTTAAAATGAAAAACCCTGAAGAGTTCTATTACTTGTGTGTAGCCTCCTTGTTGACAGGTAGTTTTTGTTAGGCCCTTGAATTTTCCAAACGAAAATGAAAGCTAACGTTCTTTTTGGCAAATCTCCCCCAATCTCTCTCTCTCTCTCTCGCTCGCCTGCCCGCCCGTTACCCGCATTAGGCAATGCGACAATCAATCGATGGCATGCAGCAAACGTATGACGCAACCGCCGCCCAATCCTATGCTCTGGATCCACATTCAGTGGTAACCACTTCATCAACTGTCTCGTTGCTTATGAAGCCAACGGCAGCCGTAGGTCTAACCTATGCTGAAGTGTTATCAGGACATGCGAGTCCGGTAAGCGGTAATGAATCGGCAACGACAATGGCGACAATAGCGTCGACAACATCAACGACGCAACCAAGACAAGAAAAACGCGACACGACCACGACAATAACGACAAGGCAACAACAACAACAACCACAATCGAACGTACACCAACAACAACAACAACAAACCTTTATTACCACAACAACCACAACGACGACAAGAACAACACGCACATTTGAGGATGAATCAGAGGTATCTGAGACATCAAGCACTCATTTACCCACTGTGATCTATGAAAGGAAGCAAACTCAACGTGTTACACCATCGAGCAGCATCCACGTGACCTCTGACTATGAGGAAAGCAATGATCCAATTCAAATTGTAACCACAACTATTACATCAGACCAACAAGTTCCTAGCAATCCCAATCTTCAGTTCATCGAAAGCGAGCAACAACATCACCATGCATCGTATGCAGGTAAGAAATTGCAAGCGCCGCGTGCTGAGCGTCGTGGACGTTCTCCCAGACGTCGACGTGAGCCGCCGCAGCATGTGGAAACCACACAAGTGGAGCAACATCAACAACAGCAACACCATCAACATCAGCAGCAACTCTTTGTGCCGCAAGAGGATCGCGCACGTTCTCGCAGTCCCATCTGGGTGCCCGGCTCCACCTCCTATGCGGAGGTGTTGCGCGGCCTCGAGTTAGAGCGCTTGCAGGCCGAAGAGTTGGCCAGACAAGCGGCAGCAGCAGCAGTAGGTGGCCAGCCACAGCCCCATGTGGATCTGACCATACAGGATGTCATAGATGCCAGCTATGTGGCCCAAACAAAGCCACAGGCTGTCGAGCAGTTCATTAACCAAGTCGAACCCGAGTTGAGCTATGTGCAGCAACAGGAGCAGCAGCAGCAGCAGCAGCAACAGCAACAACAGCAGCTGTCTAGCTATGAAGTGCCCATGACGGCAGAGGAGATCACTGCAACATATCTGCAGCCAGATCCACAGCTCTATCAGACCATGTATGAGAATGTTGCCGATAGCGGACAGTGGGGCTATGTCACCGCAGAAGCGAGCAACGATGTGCAGTTGCAGCAACAACAGCAGCCCTACTATGATCCTATTATGCAGATGCAGTATCCCATACAGTATCAGCCGGTTGCGGTGCCACCAGCACCAGCCACCACAGGATATCAAGTCCTGGCCGGTTACTATCCGCCTATGGAGAATTATCCAGCAATGCAATCGCAGGTCTATTACACCCAACAGACAGAATATGCACAGGATTATCAGCAGCCAACACAATCAGAGCTCAATCCAGAGGTGGCTGCTTATCAGCCAGAAACTGTGGAGCAATCCTATATACTGGAGCCATATCGCACCGATGTCAATTTGACAGGCTCATCGACAACAGGCAATAGCGTGCTCGATCGTGTGGTCACCACACTGGCATCCATGGTGCAACAGAGCACCGAACCTCTGACCACCAGCACGCAGCAAATACAACCAGCTGTTGTGACGCTACACCAGGAACCTGAGCAGCAGGTTTACATTGAGGAGCATGTGCAGATGCTGCGTCCTGTGGAGCCACAGGAATTCGAAATGAATGAGCCGCGTCCTGACATAACCTTTGGTCAATTTGATGTAGATGCCATTGAGACCATACCCATTGAAGTACCACAGACACATCAGCAACAACCACAACAAGAATATCAAGCACAGCAAGAACAAAGTCATACGACAGTGACTACAACGAGATTTGTAGAGGAAACGATTCACTCGCAACAGATACAGCCAACTGTGATAGCACCAAAGGCGCCGGAAATCGTAGCAGCAGCCAACCAAGAGACTGTTCTCGTAGTACGTCCCCAGGTGCAACAGCCTATTCATAATCAGCAACAGCAACAACTAAGCCAAGATACAAGTGCTGGCAGCACGTATGCCGAAGTGCTTTTTGGTCAACTACATCGAGCACAACATCCAGTTTTCCAGCCATCCAGTCTACAGCAACAACAACAGATCCCAGTACGTGTAGCTGCCCCCGCCCCGCAAATTCGCAATGCTGATCATGCAACAACTACTAAACATACAACAATTACGACCACGAAGAGTCAACAACAAGGCAAACGTCCAGAAAAGTCTCTTGAAGCTGCTGCTGTGGAAAAGATTTCCAGGCCCAAACGACAACGTCATGAGCCACAACCCGAGCCCTTGCCCATCAAGGTTAGCACCAGAAAGGAAACGAGAACAACGAGCCGTAAGCACAAATCTCCTGAAACAAATGGTGCTCATGTCGAGCGCACAATTATTGTAGAAGATGTGCCTTCTGAGGTCAGCCAGGTCGAAGAGCAGCCTCCCAGGCAACCGGAACCGAAGAGTCGCAAATCCAAGAAAGCCAAAAAGCCAGCAGAACAGTTAGTGGAATCGTCAACGGAGCCAGAATCGAAGAGTTCCAGCGAAAGAATCGTTGAAACCACAACGACAACCATTACAAAGACTACATCTAAGCCCACTGTTGAAGTTAGCAAAACGGAAATATCCATTGTTCCGGAAACAACAGTTGTTACTGCGCCCGCACCCGCTAGGAAAGATAGAAAGAAGCAAACACCAGCGGAAAAAACAGTTGAACCAGTTGTAGAGGTCATTGAAAAGACAGAAAGCGTGCCAGTTGTGGAACCAATTGTTGAACCAACTCCAACTGCATCGAGGAAGGATAAGAAGTCCAAGACTGTGGTTGAAACAACAACGACCACCACGAAACTTGTTGAACCAACTGTGGAGGTTGTTAAACAGATAGAAACTGCACCAGTGGCTAAGAAACCAATTGCTGAACCAGCTCCCGCTCCCGTTCAATCCAAGAAGGATAAGAAGAAGAACACAACTGTTGTGGAAACCACGACGATCACAAAGGATATTGTGAAACCAGTGGAGATAGTTGAACAGGTTGAAGCTGTGGTTGAACCAACGCCTGAACCAGCTCCCGTTCAAGTTCCATCTAGGAAGGATAAAAAGAAAACCACAACTGTTGTAGAAAGCACGACTATCACAGAGGATCTTGCGAAACCAGTTGAGATCATTGAACAGGCTAAAGCTGTAGTTGAACCAACTCCTGAACCAGCTCCGGTTGCAGCTCCATCTAAGAAGGATAAGAAGAAGACCACAACTGTTGTAGAAACCGCTACAATCACTAAAGATATTGTGAAACCAGTTGAGGTCATTCAACAGGTGGAAGCTGTGGTTCAACCAATTCCTGAAACAACTCAATCGAAGAAGGATAAAACGAAGACTATAACTGTTGTGGAAACCACAACTATCACAGACAATATTGTGAAACCAGTTGAGTTCATTGAACAGGTTGAAGCTGTAGTTGAGCCAACTCCTGATCCAGCTCCTGTTTCAGCTCCTTCTCGAAAAGACAAGAAGAAAACTAAAACAGTTTTAGAAGCCACGACTTCTACAAAGGAGACAGCGGAACCAGTTGCGGTCGTTGAAAAGGTTGAGCCTGCGAAGGAACCAACTACTGAACCAGCTCCAACAAAGAAGGAAACAAAACACACCACAACTGTAGTAGAAACTACAACGGTTACAAAGAACATAGTTGAAGCACCTGTCGAGGTTGCAGAACCAATCGATAGTACGCTTATTGAAGAACCAGTTGCGGTAAAGAAAACTATCGAGAAGGAAATCAAAGTTGAAGAAACTAACAACAAAGCGCCATCGAAGAAGGATAAGAAACGCGCAAAGGTTCAGGAGACAGTTCAAGTGGAACAACACTCAACCAGGACGGCAACAAATGGAGTCGAAATTGTTGAGTCACTTGTAAGTGAACCTGTACAGGAGACTGTTACTACTACAGAGACCACAGAATTTGTCGAACCCGAAGTGTCTTCCAATATTGTGGTCAATGAACCAATTTCAACGATTGCCACAACCGAAAGTAATGAGACTTTGGTAGAAAGTGAGCCCACGATTACAACATCGACTAACACGATTTCCACAGAAAGCGGTACCACAACCATCACCACCAGAACCATAACCAAGCACATTACTAAGCGCATTGTTAAGCGCATTATTGATGGCAAGGAGGAGATTGTGGAGGAAGATGTTATCGACGATTTGCCCGAGGAGAATATTTCTGTGGAGCAGTATGAACTGCCTGCAATTGAAACGACATCAACAACTCCAGTATCACTGACTGGACTTACTGCAACACAGGATACAACTGTGGTTCAAGGTGGATCCATTACAAAGACCACAATAACCAAGACGAAACGCATTCTGAAACGCATTACCGCCGATGGCGAAGAAGTTGTTGAAGAGATCTTTGAGGATGAGCCGGAAGTGGAACGTGATATTACCTTGCTTCCGACAACAGTTCTCACTTCCACAAATGTCAGTGTCGAAGAACAATCGAGTGTGTCACAGGAGCGAATTCGTGATGCTGCTGAAAGTGCCATTGAGGAAATTGTAATCAAGGCTGAAAAGTTAGTTGAACCCGAGCCACAGAAACCATCACGTAAGGACAAAAAGAAGCCCGAGACCAGTTCGATTGTAAAGGAAACTGTTGATTTCATTGCGGCTGAGTCAGAGCAGAAACCACAAAAACCAAGCCGCAAGGATAAGAAAAATAAGCATACCAAATCTGAGAGTGAAGAACTCAAACCAAATAATGTTGCCATACCAAAACCAGAAAGTCCAATTATGCAAAATGTGGCCGAAATCACCGAGCCACAAGTACCATTAGAAACCACAGAGCCCCTGAATACAACAAGTGCAATTTCCATTGATGAAAAACAACCACAATCAACGGATGATGATAGTCTCATTAAGACAACTGTTATTCGTACCACAAAGATCGTCAAAAAGATCAACCAGCAAGATGGCCAAGATATGTCGACATCAACACATTCGGATGTACCATCATTGGATTCTTTCGAAGTCGTCGAAGATGCTGCTGAGCCTCCCAAGGTTGAGAAATCTGAGATGAATAGTCGCGAAATCAGTGACGAGGGTGTTGTCAAAACAACTAAGACAACAACAATTAGAACCATCAAGAATGCTAAAACCGAAGCTGACAAAGAAGTTGCTCCCACAGAAAGTGTTAGTGAAGTTGTGGAAGTCATACCCGAAACCAAAACAATCGAAGATACTACCGAAAGCAAAGATGGTTCTGTGTTAAAAACCACAACAGTGCGCACAACAAGAATCGTTAAGAAAATCTCCCATGACAGTGACAACGTTAGTGAATCGAGCAGCTTAACTGAACCCATTGTTGAATCCATCATTCAGGATGCACCAATTGTAGCTGAATCAGTGACCACCGAATCGAACAGTGAGGGTATTACAAAGACAACAACTACGCGCACCACAAAGGCTGTTAATAAAACGACTGTTACCGAAACTTTGAGTGAACCTGTTGCTACTGAACAGATTGCATTCGAAACGGAGCAACCTGCTATTCCAACTGAAAGTGTGAATATCAAGACAACTACGCTGGATTTCATAGCTTCCGAACAGCAGAATATCGAACCAGTACCCGATAAGAAGACACGGAAGTCAAAGAAACAGAAGACAACTTCTGTTACCGAAGAACCTAAGGAAAGTGTTGAAATTCAGGCGCAGCCAATTGAGGAAGTAGTTGCTCCACTTGTTGAGGAACCAAAAGAAGAGGTCTCTCCAACGGAGCCCTTCTATGGAAATGTTAGCAACGATGTTGTCAAAACGACAATTGTCCGTACAACGAAGATTGTTAAGAAAATCTCACAAAACGTGGATAATGAGACAGTGTCTGAAGTGGTAACGACACCGGAATTGGAGACCCCACAACCTGCTGATGAACCCATTGCTGTTGTTGAGGAACCAATAACGGAGGATGTTGGTGGTGTAACCAAAACAACAACTGTGCGAACCACAAAAATTGTAAAGAAACTAAATGAAGACGGCGAAACAACAACCGAAGAGAGCAGCACGATTAGTGAACCAATCACAGTGCGTGAAGCATCGCCAACCATTTCGGAAATACCCAGTGAAACTTCAACGACATCTAGTCAAATAGATGGCGCCATCATTAAGACAACCACAATTCGTACAATGCGAATAACCAAGAGAATTACAAATGACGGACGTATAGTTCTTACTGAAAGTGACACACCAAGTGATGTCGTTGTTACATCCAGTATTGAAATGCCCGATCAAAGACCAGTTAGTCCAGTGATAGCTTCGAGTACAACATCCCCAGTTGTCACTTCAAGTAGCGAGCAGAAATTCGAAAATGTTGGTGTCAATATTGAGTTAGGTATTAGGGACACTGCAAGCAAATCAGGTGTTAAAGTCATTGGCATTGAAACAACAGAGTTGCCTACGGTATACTCTGAGAAATCAACGCATAGTTCGACGAATGGCGTTGTAAACGAGACAGATACCATTGCCACTACTACGACAACTACCAAAAATACGATACTTACGACCACACAACGACGTAGCTTCGAAACCGAAGATGGCACAAATGTTCTTTTCGTGGGAGAAGGCATTGACGGAGCCTATCCACCAGGTACAGTTCAGAAAATTTCTCTCATTACTCATGAGGAGAAGCTGAAGACTCCAATCGTGAAAATGCATCTCGATTTTCCGGAGGTTAGTCTTCGTGTGACTGAGACTGTGACTGAAAATGTTGAGTCTCTGCAACGAACTGCTGAATCGAATACAACTTCCTTAGTGGAAGTTGTCGAGTCTGTCAAATCAGATATTGTAGAGTCGGTAGAACCCAGCATTTCTGCTACCTCCACTGATACTCTGGTCACCTCCAGTGTAGAATCTTCTTTGAAGCTAATACAGGAAGACCAACAGACCAAGACGGGTTCCATAGAAAAGGTTGACAAGCCAATTGTAAGTGCCAAGGATAGTGAGCCCCCAACCGATTTGAGTCCAGAAGAGCAAAAGCTTTTCGAAGACATTCAAAAGAAACTGTCCAAGAAAGATAAAAAGAAGCGTCCCGCAATTCCCGAAGAATTCATCAAGCAAGAAACAATTCACGTCCTTGTTGAAGAAAGTAAAGGTAATGAAACTACTACTACATCTGCTGTAGATGAAAAACAATCTCTAATCGATATTACGACCTCATCCATTGACAAACCAGTCCAGTTAGTTCAAAACCTTTCACAAGATGTGCATTTGATTTCCAAGACAAATACAATCGAGCATGCCAAAGCTGATATTCTCTATCATGAAAAACTGCAAGAACCGCAAGATATTCCTTCTTCTATTGAAACTCAAAAAGAAACGCAATTAGATATTCCATGTGAAAATCAGAAATTCCCTGACCCTACTAATACCGCTAAACAAAATGTTCCTGCCAAACCAAGCGCATTAATTGCTGAAGCATTTGTGGCTAACACGGTAAGCACTTTAATTTCTACTAATCTTCAAAATATTATACCATATGAAAGAATCTATGAAATTCCAAAACATAATTTATCTGAATTTAATATTGCCGAGGGTATTTATCACATAATCAAATCTAAATCAAACAATGTAGAAACTCCTTCCTCTGAATCACCAGAGCAATCTGTTGATAAGGTTGAACCGATTGTAAGTTCGGTTAAACCTATTGTTTCAACGGCATCGGTTGCTAAGTCTACCGTAGAAGTCTTAGAGAAGACTCCTAGTAAAACTGAAAAGATTTATGAAATTCCCAAATACGACATTCGCGCATTCAACACAGCTGAGGGTAATTATCACATAATCAATTCCAAATCCACTGAAAATATTTCTGAACAAATCGAAGCGGCACATCAAAATGTCGAAACGCAAATAACGGTTGAAAGTTCTGTCGATTCAACAATAAAAAGTCCTTCAGTCGAAATTGAAACAATATCTCCGACCATCTCCACAAAAGATACGGAAACGTCACCCACAACATTGGATAAAATATTTGAAGTACCCAAATACGACATATTTTCATTGAATTCAGCAGAAAGCAATTATCAGAAAACAAAAGCTGAATTTAAGGCAATTGAAAAGACAAAGGTCATCGAAGATCCAGTTATTCAAGATACTCTTCCAGCCCAACCTGAAACGATCGTTGAAACAACAACTTCTGAAATGAGCTCAAGTGCCACAACTATTACCACGACAACGACAATTGTAACTGAAAAATTTAGCGAATCGGTTTCTTCGGAACAACTAAAGGTCGCTCCTAAAACACAAGAAGAGCCAAAAGCAGTTGACACGGAAAAGAAACCTGAGGAGCCTAAGAAACCAGCTTATGCAGGCTTACCTGTCGATGAATCGAGCAGCTCCTGGATGGAAGTCCTGGATGAACCAATGGTGTTCTCAGACGAGGAGGAAGAACCTCTGTTAAAGCAACCTGTTACCGAGACAGTCATCGAGAAAGAAATTGTCAAACCAGAGGAACCAAAAACAGTCACCGAGTCCTCAGTTTCAGAAGATTCCAAGACAACTGTGACAATCACGACAACAACAGTGACGGAAACTGTCGCCGAACCTGTAGTTCCAGAACAACCTAAGGCAGTCGAACCCGAAAAGAAACCCGAGGAGCCTAAGAAACCAGCATACGCTGGCTTGCCAGTGGATGAATCGAGCAGCTCCTGGATGGATGTTTTGGATGAACCAATGGTGTTCTCAGACGAAGAAGAGGAACCAATTTCGAAGGAGCCTGTTACCGAGGCAGTCATCGACAAAGAAATTGTCAAACCAGAGGAACCAGAAACAGTCACCGAGTCCTCAGTTACAGAAGATTCCAAATCAACTGTGACAATCACGACAACAACAGTGACGGAAACTGTCGCCGAACCTGTAGTTCCAGAACAACCTAAGGCAGTCGAACCCGAAAATAAACCCGAGGAGCCAAAGAAACCAACATACGCTGGCTTGCCAGTGGATGAATCGAGCAGCTCCTGGATGGATGTTTTGGATGAACCAATGGTGTTCTCAGACGAAGAAGAGGAACCAATTTCGAAGGAGCCTGTTACCGAGGCAGTCATAGAGACAGAAATTGTCAAACCAGAGGAACCAGAAACAGTCAACGAGTCCTCAGTTACAGAAGATTCCAAGACAACTGTGACAATCACTACTACAACAGTGACGGAATCTGTCGTCGAACCTGTAGTTCCAGAACAACCTAAGGCAGTCGAACCCGAAAAGAAACCCGAGGAGCCAAAGAAACCAGCATACGCTGGCTTGCCAGTGGATGAATCGAGCAGTTCCTGGATGGATGTTTTGGATGAACCAATGGTGTTCTCAGACGAAGAAGAGGAACCAATTTCGAAGGAGCCTGTTACCGAGGCAGTCATAGAGAAAGAAATTGTCAAACCAGAGGAACCAGAAACAGTCAACGAGTCCTCAGTTACAGAAGATTCCAAGACAACTGTGACAATCACTACCACAACAGTGACGGAATCTGTCGTCGAACCTGTAGTTCCAGAACAACCTAAGGCAGTCGAACCCGAAAAGAAACCCGAGGAGCCAAAGAAACCAGCATACGCTGGCTTGCCAGTGGATGAATCGAGCAGTTCCTGGATGGATGTTTTGGATGAACCAATGGTGTTCTCAGACGAAGATGAGGAACCAATTTCGAAGGAGCCTGTTACCGAGGCAGTCATAGAGACAGAAATTGTCAAACCAGAGGAACCAGAAACAGTCACTGAGTCCTCAGTTATAGAAGATTCCAAATCAACTGTGACAATCACGACAACAACAGTGACGGAAACTGTCGCCGAACCTGTAGTTCCAGAACAACCTAAGGCAGTCGAACCCGAAAAGAAACCCGAGGAGCCAAAGAAACCAGCATACGCTGGCTTGCCAGTGGATGAATCGAGCAGCTCCTGGATGGATGTTTTGGATGAACCAATGGTGTTCTCCGACGAAGAAGAGGAACCAATTTCGAAGGAGCCTGTTGCCGAGGCAGTCATCGAGAAAGAAATTGTCAAACCAGTGGAACCTGAAACAGTCACCGAGTCCTCAGTTACAGAAGATTCGAAGACAACTGTGACAATCACGACTACAACAGTGACGGAATCTGTCGTCAAACCTGTAGTTCCAGAACAACCTGAGGCAGTCGAACCCGAAAAGAAACCCGAGGAGCCTAAGAAACCAGCATACGCTGGCTTGCCAGTGGATGAATCGAGCAGCTCCTGGATGGATGTTTTGGATGAACCAATGGTGTTCTCAGACGAAGAGGAGGAACCAATTTCGAAGGATCCTGTTACCGAGGCAGTCATCGAGAAAGAAATTGTCAAACCAGTGGAACCAGAAACAGTCACCGAGTCCTCAGTTACAAAAGATTCGAAGACAACTGGGACAATCACGACTACAACAGTGACGGAATCTGTCGTCGAACCTGTAGTTCCAGAACAACCTAAGGCAGTCGAACCCGAAAAGAAACCCGAGGAGCCAAAGAAACCAGCATACGCTGGCTTGCCAGTGGATGAATCGAGCAGTTCCTGGATGGAAGTCCTGGATGAACCAATGATGTTCTCAGATGAAGAGGAACCTGTTAGGGAAAAGATTACTGAGCTAGTCATTAAGAAAGAAGTAGTCAAACCTATTGAACCTGAGATTATCACCGAGTCTTCGGTTACAGAGGATTCCACGAAGTCAGTGACAGTCACAACAACAACTACGACAGAAACGGTCACGACTCCATTGGAAGACCAAAATGAGTTCGAAAGCACTCCAGTTTACTCTGGCTTAGCACTGGAAGGTCCAATTGATACTTGGTCTAGTGTTTTGGATGAAACGACACCAAACTTAGGAAGCGTCGCATTTACATCAACATTGTCTGCAGATGCTCCAGAGTTTACTCCTTCATATCTGAGGCATGTATTTGCTGATCAAACAAATACGTTCCTGGCCAATGAGAGAGTTTACAATGAATTCATTCCTCGAAATAGAGTAGATCATACAATCACAATCCAAAAGAAACCAAAGAAAGTTAAGCCAGCCAAACGACAAAAGAAACCAGTAGAGGAGCCCCAAGAAAGTCCGATTGCTCCTGCAGAACCTTCCTTTGTTTTGGATATTGATGAATCTATAGAACCAAGTGTATGGGAAAACAACCGCGATGGCAAATCCTATGCAGATGTCCTCTTTAGTTCTGGTTTAGCTGCCGAAGTTGATGAGAAACCAATTCCAGAACAGAAATCCCGCGTAGTCGTTGAGAAATCACCTAAGTCGGAAAAGCCAAAGGAACAGAAAAGCAAGACAAAACAAGAAAAGCAGAAACCCGTAACACACATCGATGAAGATTCAAGTACTGAAAAATCGAAGCCCACAACAGAAAGCTCAAAAGAACCATCTTCTGATGAGCGAGAAGTTTCCAACGTTTCTGAATTTAGTTGGTCAGCCCTAGTTAAAAGACCAGGCGAATGGTCGGATACAACACTACCTAAAAAGGAGATTGCTCAGCCTGCTCCTACTAAAGTTGAAGAAAAGAAACCCAAAAAAGAAGTGAAGGAAGAACGCAAACCCACAAAAACAAAGAAGGCTAAGAAATCGAAGAAACCAGTTGAGGAACCTGTCTCAACTACTTCTGAGGATGAGAAACACGAAGAACCAGAAACGAGAAAAGAACAGCCAGTAGAAGTTGCAGAGCCGGTAACAAAACCAGTGAAGGATAAGCAACCGGAAAGCGCTGGTTTTTCATGGGCATCGCTTGTGAAGCGACCTGGAGAATGGGTCGATACAACTGTAACGCACATTAAGTCGGCCATTACATCTTCAACTGACAAAGTGGAGGTTGAGCGAAAGGAACCGGAGAAGCCAAAGAAGACTCGCCAACAGAAAAAGATCGAACGTGTGGAAGGTAAAAAACAAAAACCTGCAAAGGAAGAGGAAAGTGTACCGGAGGCAACCATTGTGCAAGAAGCTACTTTGATAAGTGAACCTGATACGAAACCAATTACTCAACCTCAAGTCGAAAGCAATAGTAATGCATTCTCTTGGGCTTCGTTGGTTAAAAAGCCCGGCGACTGGGTTGATGATATCGCGTCCCGCAAGAAGCCTGTTGCTGCTCCAACAATTGAGCCCAAAGCGGAGCCAAGGGCACCCAAAGAACGCAAGATTCCAAAGGTTACGAAAAAAGAACGTAATTTTGATATTGATATTGATAGGAAATTGCCTGAGACTAAGCCTAAAAAGACACTTTCTACTGAAGTATCTTCGACATCCGAGGATAGCGATGTTATTGTCTCGTCTTCGTCTGCCACTCGAGATGACGGAGTAGTAACTTGGGCCAAAATTGCCAGCCAAATCGATACAATGTCAGAATTGCCGCCAAAGGAAAAGAAGGAAATCAAACAGAAGAAACCAGAGCCCATGAGACAACCAATAAAAACAGATCGCACCGAGAAAAGAAAGGAGACTTCCAACTCCTCGTGGTCAACAGTGGTAACTCAGCAAACAACTGACTTCATAGAATCCGAAAAGGTTGCTCCTCAGGTAATTAATTTGCCCAAAAAGATTCCGGTGGAGCTACAGGTGGCTTACGATTCTCCAGTAATTGAAACATCAAGCATTGTTGAGAAACCCGAAAAGAAACTACACAAATCATGGGCAGAAATGAGCGATGACGAAAGTGACGACTTCGTAGTTGAACACAAATCATGGAAGGAAATCATTGAAGATGAAATAGAAATTCCTCTCCTTGCTGAAAATGGTGACGAAGCAAACATTAATAAGATCATCGAAACCATTCAAGAACTGAAATCTGATTCTACATTGCTGGAAGAAAAATCGCCATTCACCGTTACAACAGTCACAACGGTAACAGAAACCTTTAGCCACTCAGAGGATAAGAAGTCGGAAGAAGTTCAAGAGGAGCCTGTCAAATCTGAGCGACCAACGACAGTTCAACCTGAAAAGGAACCCATAGAGAAGAAGGAACCAGTAGTAAAAGAAGTTGTTCCTGAAAAGATTGCCGAGACAATAGTTGAAAAGTCCGAGTCCTCAGTTACTGAAGATTCCAAGACAACTGTGACAATCACGACAACAACTGTGACTGAAACAGTTAGCGAACCTGTTATTCTGGAACAACCTAAGGAAGTCGAACCCGAAAAGAAACCCGAGGAGCCTAAGAAACCAGCATACGCTGGATTGCCGGTTGATGAATCAACCAGCTCCTGGATGGATGTTTTGGATGAACCAATGGTATTCTCAGATGAGGAGGAAGAACCTCTGGTAAAGCAACCTGTTGCCGAGACAATCATCGAGAAAGAAATTATCAAACCAGCGGAACCAAAAACAGTCACCGAGTCCTCAGTTTCAGAAGATTCCAAGACAACTGTGACAATCACGACAACAACTGTGACTGAAACAGTTAGCGAACCTGTTATTGTGGAACAACCAAAGCCTGTCGAACCTGAAAAGAAACCCGAGGAGCCAAAGAAACCAGCTTACGCTGGCTTGCCGGTTGATGAATCGAGCAGCTCCTGGATGGAAGTCCTGGATGAACCAATGGTGTTCTCAGACGAAGAAGAGGAACTAATTTCGAAGGAGCCTGTTACCGAGGCAGTCATCGAGAAAGAAATTGCCAAACCAGAGGAACCAGAAACAGTCACCGAGTCCTCAGTTACAGAAGATTCCAAGACAAGTGTGACAATCACGACAACAACTGTGACCGAAACAGTTGGCGAACCTGTTATTCTGGAACAACCAATAGCTGTCGAACCTGAAAAGAAACCCGAGGAGCCAAAGAAACCAGCTTACTCTGGCTTGCCGGTTGATGAATCAAGCAGCTCCTGGATGGATGTTTTGGATGAACCAATGGTATTCTCAGATGAGGAGGAAGAACCTCTGGTAAAGCAACCTGTTGCCGAAACAATCATCGAGAAAGAAATTATGAAACCAGCGGAACCAAAAACAGTCACCGAGTCCTCAGTTTCAAAAGATTCCAAGACAACTGTGACAATCACGACAACAACTTTGACTGAAACAGTTAGCGAACCTGTTATTCTGGAACAACCAAAGGCTGTCGAACCCGAAAAGAAACCCGAGGAGCCAAAGAAACCAGCTTACGCTGGCTTGCCGGTTGATGAATCGAGCAGCTCCTGGATGGAAGTCCTGGATGAACCAATGATGTTCTCAGACGAAGAAGAGGAACTAATTTCGAAGGAGCCTGTTACCGAGGCAGTCATCGAGAAAGAAATTGCCAAACCAGGGGAACCAGAAACAGTCACCGAGTCCTCAGTTACTGAAGATTCCAAGACAACTGTGACAATCACGACAACAACTGTGACCGAAACAGTTGGCGAACCTGTTATTCTGGAACAACCAAAGGCTGTCGAACCTGAAAAGAAACCCGAGGAGCCAAAGAAACCAGCTTACGCTGGCTTGCCGGTTGATGAATCGAGCAGCTCCTGGATGGATGTTTTGGATGAACCAATGGTATTCTCAGATGAGGAGGAAGAACCTCTGGTAAAGCAACCTGTTGCCGAAACAATCATCGAGAAAGAAATTATGAAACCAGCGGAACCAAAAACAGTCACCGAGTCCTCAGTTTCAAAAGATTCCAAGACAACTGTGACAATCACGACAACAACTTTGACTGAAACAGTTAGCGAACCTGTTATTCTGGAACAACCAAAGGCTGTCGAACCCGAAAAGAAACCCGAGGAGCCAAAGAAACCAGCTTACGCTGGCTTGCCGGTTGATGAATCGAGCAGCTCCTGGATGGAAGTCCTGGATGAACCAATGGTGTTCTCCGATGAGGAGGAAGAACCTCTGGTAAAGCAACCTGTTGCCGAAACAATCATCGAGAAAGAAATTATGAAACCAGCGGAACCAAAAACAGTCACCGAGTCCTCAGTTTCAAAAGATTCCAAGACAACTGTGACAATCACGACAACAACTTTGACTGAAACAGTTAGCGAACCTGTTATTCTGGAACAACCAAAGGCTGTCGAACCCGAAAAGAAACCCCAGGAGCCAAAGAAACCAGCTTACGCTGGCTTGCCGGTTGATGAATCGAGCAGCTCCTGGATGGATGTTTTGGATGAACCAATGGTATTCTCCGATGAGGAGGAAGAACCTCTGGTAAAGCAACCTGTTGCCGAAACAATCATCGAGAAGGAAATTATCAAACCAGCGGAACCAGAAACAGTCACCGAGTCCTCAGTTTCAGAAGATTCCAAGACAACTGTGACAATTACGACAACAACTGTGACTGAAACAGTTAGCGAACCTGTTATTCAGGAACAACCAAAGCCTGTTGAACCCGAAAAGAAACCCGAGGAGCCAAAGAAACCAGCTTACGCTGGCTTGCCGGTTGATGAATCGAGCAGCTCCTGGATGGATGTCTTGGATGAACCAATGGTGTTCTCAGACGAAGAAGAGGAACCAATTTCGAAGGAACCTGTTCCCGATACTGTCGTCGATGAAAAGGTTATCAAATCTGTCGAACCAGAAACAGTCACCGAGTCCTCAGTTATAGAAGATTCCAAGACAACTGTGACAATCACGACTTCAACAGTGACAGGAGCAGTCAGCGAACCTCACCTTATAGAACAACCAAAGGAACCCAAGAAGCCTAAGAAAACAACTGTTGTTCTGGAAGAGCCACGTGTGGATGCTCCTAACTTATCTTTAGAAGACTCACAAGTTGTTACAACTTTGACTACAGTAAATAAAACAATTCCAAAGATACAAGAAAGTCATACCAATGTGTGGGAATTGCATTCATCGTATGCTGATGTACTAAAGCACACAATGGACTTCATAGATGGTGAGAAGAACAACTTTGAAAGAATTCAGGAAATCACTACCAAACATAAGGATCCTGAAGTTTATTCGTCGGAGGTGGATGTGAATGTTCCTAAGAAATCTAAATCCAAGAAAGATAAAAAACAAAAGAAAATAGATACTGAACGCGAAACTGAGGCTGAAAAGGAACGAGTTGTTGAATCGACAAATGAGCAAGTTTTAACGACGATCCAAAGCGTGGTAGATGAAACTACAACAGTTGTAGACGTTAGCGATGAGCACCAAGCACAGCCTCAAAAATGGTCAGAAATGGTTGACGAAGAAGGTCCAAGGACCGTTGATCAACCGCAATCTGGAACTCTGTTTTCATGGTCATCTATTGTCCGACAAGGAGCCGAAGAACCAGAAACAGTCACGCAACAGAATACTGTAGAACAGAAGATAATGGAGTCATATCCTGCTGAAACTGAAAAGCCCGCTAAGCAAAAGGCAAAGAAGTCGAAGAAACCTCACGCAGATCAGCCCCCACAAATAAATGTTGAACCTGCAACGCCTATTGAAGTTGTACCATTATTAGCCACTCAAACCGAAGAAAATGTTGATGAAACTCTTCCAGATAAGAAAGCATTTGAACCAATTGCACCAAGTTTAACCCATTCATGGTCATCGGTTGTTTCGCAATCAGTTCAAGCAAGTTCCTCACAAGACATACAGGACTTTATTCAGAAGGAACAAAATTTCTCAACAATTGTCAACGATAACCCCTCACAAAAATCAAAGAAAGAAAAGAAATTGCATGCAATGGTACCGACTGTTGATAAATCTACGGAAATTGTTGAGACGAAGCCAAAGTCCAAAAAGGAGAAAAAATTTAAGGTTCAACAAGAAAAACTTGTTGAAAAGCCTGTTGTTCTAGAGGAACCAAAAGAAGCACAATCTTCTACTTCATGGTCATCAATTGTATCGCAAACTACAACATCTACAATTGAAACAATTTCTGAATCGACACCATTAGCTCCATTCAAGCCAACTGAAGAACTGACAGTTGAAGAAATAGTTATTGAAAAGCCAATTAAAACTATTGTTGAGGAGGTAAAGGAAGCTGTTGAACCCAAGAAAAAGTCGAAAAAGGAGAACAAATTACCAAAGCTTCAACAAAAAATTGAACCAAAACCAGCTGTTGCAGAATCCATTGAACCGAAATTGCCTGAAAATGGGGATACACAATCATTATCACAATCATGGTCATCGATAGTTTCACAATCGATTGAAGTTCCTTCATCTCAGGAGTTTATCCACAATGAACAGAACTTCTCAACTATTGTAAACGATAAACCTAAAACGCAAAAGTCTAAGAAGGAACAGAAATTCCAACCAGTAGAACCCGTTGTTGAGAAACCAAAAGAAATAGAACCTAAACAAAAGCCCAAAAAGGAAAAGAAACTAGTGGAGATACAAGCGAAACCAGAACCATCTCTGGAAGCCCCGACAGCTACCACTGAAATAAAGATGTCCGACATTATTGATACGCAATCTACAACAATGTCGTGGTCGTCAATAGTTTCACAGACAATTGAAGCAACTCCAACCGCTCCTGCACCCAAAGCGGTGCCTGCAATCCAGGACTTTATTCGCGAAGAGCAAATTTTCTCAAGTGTAGTTAACGATAAACCTCAAAAGCAAAAAGACCGAAAGAAAGAGAAGAAATTGCAGCAAATTGAGACAATTCATTTTGTTGATGAGCCAGAAAAACTAATTGAGCCCAAGCACAAATCCAAGAAGGAGAAGAAATCACACAAGCTCCAGCCACACCCAGAACCAACTGTAGAAAACCCGAAAGTTGTTGAAGAGCCAAAACACAATATTGAACAGACAGTGTTTGAAATTGTCGATACACATCCTTCAGCGCCATCGTGGTCATCGATTGTATCGCAAACAACTACTACTACCCATACAACGGAAACAGTTTCTGAGCCAACACCTTTAGCTCCCTTCAAGCCAATTAAAGACATCAATATCACAGTTGAGGAAACAGTTGAGGAAACAGTTGAAGATACACCAAAGGAAACTGTTGTGGAGGAAGTTAAGGAAGTGGTTGAGCCAAAGAAGAAGTCCAAGAAGGAGAAGAAACAAAAGGAACAGAAGGAACCTGAACCTGTTGTTGAGAAACCGATTGTTGTTGAAGAGCCAAAGGCTCCAATCGAACCTAAGGATATTGAAATCGTCGATTCACAACCTTCAAGTCAGTCTTGGTCATCCATTGTATCGCAGACAACTACTACTACAACTACAACGGAAACAGTTACTGAGCCAACACCTTTAGCTCCCCTCAAGCCAACTGAAGACATCAATGTCACAGTTGAAAAAACACCAGAGGAAACTATTGTGGAGGAAGTAAAGGAAGTGCTTGAGCCAAAGAAGAAGCGCAAGAAGGAAAAGAAACAAAAGGAACAGAAAGAACCTGAACCTGTTGTTGAGAAACCGATTGTTGTTGAAGAGCCAAAGGCTCCAATCGAACCTAGGGATATTGATTCACAACCTTCAAGTCAGTCTTGGTCATCTATTGTAACGCAAACAACTACAACGGAAACCATTTCTGAGTCAACACCTTTAGCTCCCTTCAAGCCAACTGAAAACATCAATATCACAGTTGAGAAAACAGTTGTTGAAAATCCAAAGGAAACTGTTGTGGAGGAAGTTAAGGAAGTGGTTGAGCCAAAGAAGAAGTCCAAGAAGGAGAAGAAACAAAAGGAACAGAAGGAACCTGAACCTGTTGTTGAGAAACCGATTGTTGTTGAAGAGCCAAAGGCTCCAATCGAACCTAAGGATATTGAAATCGTCGATTCACAACCTTCAAGCCAGTCTTGGTCATCTATTGTAACGCAAACAACTACAACGGAAACCATTTCTGAGTCAACACCTTTAGCTCCCTTCAAGCCAACTGAAAACATCAATATCACAGTTGAGGAAACAGTTGTTGAAACACCAAAGGAAACTGTTGTGGAGGAAGTTAAGGAAGTGGTTGAGCCAAAGAAGAAGTCCAAGAAGGAGAAGAAACAAAAGGAACAGAAGGAACCTGAACCTGTTGTTGAGAAACCGATTGTTGTTGAAGAGCCAAAGGCTCCAATCGAACCTAAGGATATTGAAATCGTCGATTCACAACCTTCAAGTCAGTCTTGGTCATCTATTGTATCGCAGACAACTACTACTACAACTACAACGGAAACAGTTACTGAGCCAACACCTTTAGCTCCCCTCAAGCCAACTGAAGACATCAATATCACATTTGAGGAAACACCAGAAGAAACTATTGTGGAGGAAGTTAAGGAAGTGCTTGAGCCAAAGAAGAAGCCCAAGAAGGAAAAGAAACACAAGGAACAGAAAGAACCTGAACCTGTTGTTGAGAAACCGATTGTTGTTGAAGAGCCAAAGGCTCCAATCGAACCTAGGGATATTGATTCACAACCTTCAAGTCAGTCTTGGTCATCTATTGTAACGCAAACAACTACAGTGGAAACAATTTCTGAGCCAACACCTTTAGCTCCTTTCAAGCCAACTGAAGACATCAAAATCACTGTTGAAGAAACAGTTATAGAAACACCAAAGGAAACTGTTGTGGAGGAAGTTAAGGAAGCAGTTGAGCCAAAGAAGAAGTCCAAGAAGGAGAAGAAACAAAAGGAACCAGAACCTGTTGTTGAGAAACCGATAGTTGATGAAGTGCCAAAGGCTCCAATTGAACCTAAGGATATTGTTTCACAACCTTCAAGTCAGTCTTGGTCATCTATTGTAACACAAACAACTACTACTACAACTACAACGGAAACAGTTTCTGAGCCAACACTTTTAGCTCCCTTCACGCCAACTGAAGACATCAATATCACAGTTGAGGAAACAGTTGTTGAAATACCAAAGGAAACTGTTGTGGAGGAAGTTAAGGAAGTGGTTGAGCCAAAGAAGAAGTCCAAGAAGGAGAAGAAACAAAAGGAACCAGAACCTGTTGTTGAGAAACCGATAGTTGATGAAGAGCCAAAGGCTCCAATCGAACCTAAGGTTATTGATTCACAACCTTCAAGTCAGTCTTGGTCATCTATTGTAACACAAACAACTACAGTGGAAACAATTTCTGAGCCAACACCTTTAGCTCCTTTGAAGCCAACTGAAGACATCAAAATCATAGTTGAAGAAACACCAAAGGAAACTGTTGTGGAGGACGCAAAGGAAGTGGATGAGCCAAAGAAGAAGTCCAAGAAGGAAAAGAAACAAAAGGAACAGAAGGCACCTGAACCTGTTGTTGAGAAACCGATTGTTGTTGAAGAGCCAAAGGCTCCAATCGAACCTAGGGATATTGATTCACAACCTTCAAGTCAGTCTTGGTCATCTATTGTAACACAAACAACTACAGTTGAAACAATTTCTGAGCCAACACCTTTAGCTCCCTTCAAGCCAACTGAAGACATCAATATCACAGTTGAGGAAATACCAAAGGAAACTGTTGTGGAGGAAGTTAAGGAAGTGGTTGAGCCAAAGAAGAAGTCCAAGAAGGAGAAGAAACATAAGGAACCAGAACCTGTTGTTGAGAAACCGATTGTTGATGTAGAGCTAAAAGCTCCAATCGAACCTAAGGATATTGATTCACAACCTTCAAGTCGGTCTTGGTCATCTATTGTAACACAGACAACTACAGTGGAAACAATTTCTGAGCCAACACCTTTAGCACCCTTCAAGCCAACTGAAGACATCAATATCACAGTTGAGGAAACAGTTATTGAAACACCAAAGGAAACTGTTGTGGAGGAAGTTACGGAAGTGGTTGAGCCAAAGAAGAAGTCCAAGATGGAGAAGAAACAAAAGGAACAGAAGGAACCTGAACCTGTTGTTGAGAAACCGATTGTTGTTGAAGAGCCAAAGGCTCCAATCGAACCTAAGGATATTCAAAACGTCGATTCACAACCTTCAACTCAATCTTGGTCATCTATTGTATCGCAGACAACTACAACGGACACAGTTACTGAGCCAGCACCTTTAGCTCCCTTCAAGCCAACTGAAGACATCAATATCACAGTTGAGGAAACACCAAAGGAAACTGTTGTGGAGGACGTTAAGGAAGTGGTTGAGCCAAAGAAGAAGTCCAAGAAGGAAAATAAACAAAAGGAACGGAAGGCACCTGAACCTGTTGTTGAGAAACCGATTGTTGTTGAAGAGCCAAAGGCTCCAATCGAACCTAGGGATATTGATTCACAACCTTCAAGTCAGTCTTGGTCATCTATTGTAACACAAACAACTACAGTTGAAACAGTTACTGAGCCAACACCTTTAGCTCCCTTCACGCCAACTGAAGACATCAATATCACAGTTGAGGATACACCAAAGGAAACTGTTGTGGAGGAAGTTAAGGAAGTGGTTGAGCCAAAGAAGAAGTCCAAGAAGGAGAAGAAACATAAGGAACCAGAACCTGTTGTTGAGAAACCGATTGTTGATGTAGAGCTAAAAGCTCCAATCGAACCTAAGGATATTGATTCACAACCTTCAAGTCAGTCTTGGTCATCTATTGTAACACAGACAACTACTACTTCCACTACAACGGAAACAGTTTCTGAGCCAACACTTTTAGCTCCCTTCAAACCAACAGAAGACATCAATATCACAGTTGAGGAAACAGTTATTGAAACACCAAAGGAAACTGTTGTGGAGGAAGTTACGGAAGTGGTTGAGCCAAAGAAGAAGTCCAAGAAGGAGAAGAAACAAAAGGAACAGAAGGAACCTGAACCTGTTGTTGAGAAACCGATAGTTGATGAAGAGACAAAGACTACAATCGAACCTGAGGATATAGAAATCTTCGATTCACTACCTTCAAGTCAGTCTTGGTCATCTATTGTATCGCAGACAACTACTACTTCCACTACAACGGAAACAGTTACTGAGCCAACACCTTTAGCTCCCTTCACGCCAACTGAAGACATCAATATCACAGTTGAGGAAACAGTTGTTGAAATACCAAAGGAAACTGTTGTGGAGGAAGTTAAGGAAGTGGTTGAGCCAAAGAAGAAGTCCAAGAAGGAGAAGAAACAAAAGGAACCAGAACCTGTTGTTGAGAAACCGATAGTTGATGAAGAGCCAAAGGCTCCAATCGAACCTAAGGTTATTGATTCACAACCTTCAAGTCAGTCTTGGTCATCTATTGTAACACAGACAACTACTACTTCCACTACAACGGAAACAGTTTCTGAGCCAACACCTTTAGCTCCCTTCAAACCAACAGAAGACATCAATATCACAGTTGAGGAAACAGTTATTGAAACACCAAAGGAAACTGTTGTGGAGGAAGTTAAGGAAGTGGTTGAGCCAAAGAAGAAGTCCAAGAAGGAGAAGAAACAAAAGGAACAGAAGGAACCTGAACCTGTTGTTGAGAAACCGATTGTTGTTGAAGAGCCAAAGGCTCCAATCGAACCTAAGGATATTGAAATCGTCGATTCACAACCTTCAAGTCAGTCTTGGTCATCTATTGTAACACAGACAACTACAGTGGAAACAATTTCTGAGCCCACACCTTTAGCACCCTTCAAGCCAACTGAAGACATCAATATCACAGTTGAGGAAACAGTTATTGAAACACCAAAGGACACTGTTGTGGAGGAAGTTAAGGAAGTGGTTGAGCCAAAGAAGAAGTCCAAGAAGGAGAAGAAACATAAGGAACCAGAACCTGTTGTTGAGAAACCGATAGTTGATGAAGAGCCAAAGGCTCCAATCGAACCTAAGGATATTGAAATCGTCGATTCACAACCTTCAACTCAATCTTGGTCATCTATTGTATCGCAGACAACTACAACGGACACAGTCACTGAGCCAGCACCTTTAGCTCCCTTCAAGCCAACTGAAGACATCAATATCACAGTTGAGGAAACACCAAAGGAAACTGTTGTGGAGGAAGTTAAGGAAGTGGTTGAGCCAAAGAAGTTCAAGAAGGAGAAGAAACAAAAGGAATCTGAACCTCTTGTTGAGAAACCAGTTCATGCTGAGAAGCCAAAAGAAACAAAGAAACAAGAAAACGATAATATTCAACGATTAACTCAATCCTGGTCGTCAATTGTTTCTCAAACTACAGAAAATGCGCCGACTGTTTTTGAAAGTTATGGAACAGATAAGGTTAGTCAAGCGATTCACTCGCATGACGTACAGGACTTCATTCTTAAAGAACAGAAATTCTCAACTGTAGTGAACGATAAGCCCAAGAAAGAACACGCAAAGAAGGAAAAGAAAATGCAGCAAGTAGTTTTTGAAAAACGGACTCTTGAAGATCCAAAACCAATTGCTGAGCCCGAACACAAGACCAACAAGGATAAAAAACAGCCAAAGATCCAGGAATCAGAACCAGTTTTTGTTGAAGAGCCATCTAATGTTATTCAACAGACGCTTCCTGATATTGTCAACACACAATCTTCAATGCAATCGTGGTCGTCCATTGTATCACAAACAGTTGAAATCGATCCAACAATTATCGAGACGCGTACTTCTGAAACAAAAACTGTCATACCGACACCAGTCCCTGCACCAGAGAAACCCAAAAAACAAAAAGCAAAGAAGGAAAAGCCATCCAAGTCTGAACCGGATGTAATGTCGAAAGTGGTTGAGACAATTGATGTGCCGAAAATCGAGGAGAAATCAGAACATGCTGAGGATCAATCTCCGAAAACGATGTCATGGTCATCGATAGTTTCGCAAACAGTCGATGTCTCTCCAAATGCTTCCCAGGCTACCAAGATCCAGGAATTCATTTCTGAGGAACAGAAATTATTGCCAGCTGGGACAGATATACCCGAAAAGCCTTCGAAATCAAAGAAATCACAGAAGGCCGAAGTATATGAAAAGCCAGTCACAAGCTTTGTTGAAGAAGTGTTGGAAAAGAAGGCCGAGATTGTTGATGTTGTTTCCGAAGTCAAACCGAATAAACAAAAGCCCAAGAAAGAAAAGAAGGTTGTTAAAGTTGAGCAGGTTGAAAAATCGATTATACTTAAAGAACAGGAACCGCCATTTGAACTTACGTCCCGAGATGTGACAGAATCCACAACAGTTGACTTTAGAATTGAATTGCCAAAACCACTACCATCTGTTTGGTCTCAGTCAGAGACTTATGCCGAAGTCGTTAAGAAATCAGGTTTCACAGACAACACACATATAAGGTATCAAGATTCGGAATATGATTCTCCGAGTAGCATAGACACAATGGAACCTGTGCATGTTAATCGACAAAATTTGGTTATAGAACGACCTCAAAGACCGGCTGTTGTTGAAGTTACCGAATTTCCAGATCCCATCATCCCTCCACTAGTTGGTATGCCAGACGTGCAGCCTGTTGAGACATGTGAATTCCCAGAAGTGTCATTCGGAATGTCTTGGAGGGATATGATCGATGAAGAAGTAAGTCCAACAGATGTCGATATATTGTCTTGGACTTCCAATACTCAACCTTGGGATGCAAGGGAAGAACAGATTGAGAGAGCGTCACGTACAATCAGTCGGCCGATAATACAAGTTACCGAAGTAACAAAACCTGAAGAGCCAGTGCAAAAACAACAGGAGAATCAAGGTTTCCTTGAAATAACTTCAAAGAAACGGAACCGTTCCCGGTCCCGTTCACAGCAATCTCAACATTCAAATGTCGAGGAAAAGCCTAAGAAGAAAAAGTCAAAAAAACCGAAAGACAATCACCAATCTGCACTATCGTTTGCAGTGGAACCGGTTAAGGATGATTTCCATCAATCTTCAACAATCATCCCTAGCAAGTTTGAGCAACCTTCAGCTCCAGCTCCTGCACCTGCTCCAGTTCCAATTACCTCGGGCATGTCGTGGGCTGCCATAGCTGCGCATAATGTTCCCGAACCAGCTCAACAAATTCGTCAGCTTCAAACGGAAAACAAAGAAATCATTTTTGAGGACACAAGGAAACCCACGTCTGACAAAAAGGTTATAATTCCAATAAACTTGGAAACCGAACCCAAACCTAAGAAAACGAAGCAAAAGTCCAAAAAGAAGCCCTCATCTGATATTGTTGATTTCATAAATGCTGAAAAGGAAAGCATACAAAAATCAAAGGTTCTCGAACCAAAACCATTAGAAGAGAGTATTTCTGAAATAATTTCAAATGCAGCTGAAATTGTTGCCGAACAAGTTCCTGTCGAACATCGAGAGCCACAAGTTCCATCTGAAACTATTGTAACGGCAGAGCCTACACCTTTAGCACAATTCAAACCAACTGAAGAAATCAATATCACAGTTGAGGAAACAGTTGTTGAAACACCAAAAGAAACTGTTGTGGAGGAAGTTAAGGAAGTAGTTGAGCCAAAGAAGAAGTCCAAGAAGGAGAAGAAACAAAAGGAACCAGAACCTGTTGTTGAGAAACCGATAGTTGATGAAGAGCCAAAGGCTCCAATCGAACCTAAGGATATTGATTCACAACCTTCAAGTCAGTCTTGGTCATCTATTGTAACACAGACAACTACTACTTCCACTACAACGGAAACAGTTTCTGAGCCAAAACCTTTAGCTCCCTTCAAACCAACTGAAGACATCAATATCACAGTTGAGGAAACAGTTGTTGAAACACCAAAGGAAATTGTTGTGGAGGAAGTTAAGGAAGTAGTTGAGACAAAGAAGAAGTCCAAGAAGGAAAAGAAACAAAAGGAACAGAAGGAACCTGAACCTGTTGTTGAGAAACCGATAGTTGTTGAAGAGCCAAAGGCTCCAATCGAACCTAAGGATATTGAAATCGTCGATTCAAAACCTTCAACTCAGTCTTGGTCATCTATTGTAACACAAACAACTACAGTGGAAACAATTTCTGAGCCAACACCTTTAGCTCCCTTCAAACCAACAGAAGACATCAATATCACAGTTGAGGAAACAGTTGTTGAAACACCAAAGGAAACTGTTGCGGAGGAAGTTAAGGAAGTAGTTGAGCCAAAGAAGAAGTTCAAGAAGGAGAAGAAACAAAAGGAACCAGAACCTGTTGTTGAGAAACCGATAGTTGATGAAGAGCCAAAGGCTTCAATCGAACCTAAGGATATTGATTCACAACCTTCAAGTCAGTCTTGGTCATCTATTGTAACACAGACAACTACTACTTCCACTACAACGGAAACAGTTTCTGAGCCAACACCTTTAGCTCCCTTCAAACCAACTGAAGACATCAATATCACAGTTGAGGAAACAGTTGTTGAAACACCAAAGGAAACTGTTGTGGAGGAAGTTAAGGAAGTAGTTGAGCCAAAGAAGAAGTCCAAGAAGGAGAAGAAACAAAAGGAACCAGAACCTGTTGTTGAGAAACCGATAGTTGATGAAGAGCCAAAGGCTTCAATCGAACCTAAGGATATTGATTCACAACCTTCAAGTCAGTCTTGGTCATCTATTGTAACACAGACAACTACTACTTCCACTACAACGGAAACAGTTTCTGAGCCAACACCTTTAGCTCCCTTCAAACCAACTGAAGACATCAATATCACAGTTGAGGAAACAGTTATTGAAACACCAAAGGAAACTGTTGTGGAGGAAGTTAAGGAAGTAGTTGAGCCAAAGAAGAAGTCCAAGAAGGAGAAGAAACAAAAGGAACGGAAGGAACCTGAACCTGTTGTTGAGAAACCGATTGTTGTTGAAGAGCCAAAGGCTCCAATCGAACCTAAGGATATTGAAATCGTCGATTCAAACCCTTCAACTCAGTCTTGGTCATCTATTGTAACAGAAACAACTACAGTGGAAACAATTTCTGAGCCCACACCTTTAGCTCCCTTCAAACCAACTGAAGACATCAATATCACAGTTGAGGAAACAGTTGTTGAAACACCAAAGGAAATTGTTGTGGAGGAAGTTAAGGAAGTAGTTGAGCCAAAGAAGAAGTCTAAGAAGGAGAAGAAACAAAAGGAATTGAAGACTATAGAAACTGTTTCTGAACAAACGCCATTGGCTCCATTCAACACGACTGAGGAACTAGCCACAAGTGCGTATGATTCCCAGAGCACAGCAGAAGCTGATGCATTCATATGCGAGACTTCATATTGGTCTGCCACATTGAAACCAGGTCAGAAGGAGAAGGAGACAATCGAAACTGAAACTAAGGAGGAAGCTTCAATTACTATTGACATACCAATTGATAATGACATTCCGGAAGTTGCAGTACAGTCCCCAACCGATCAACCAACAACTTGGTCAGCTATTGTTCAAACTGAAAATAAGATATTCCCATCTTTAGAGGAAAAGGAGCAGCCTGAGTTACCGGCTTGGTCTACTGTCGTTGTAAGCAAAACTACAGATTTCCAAGAGCCCAAACCACAACAGGATAATGAGGGTGAACAAACAACAAAGACAACAAAAACAACGACCACAACCTATGTAACAACAACCGTAACAACACACAAGGATGTTAAAACTACAGAGGAAGAACCAACATCATATGTATCCACTGTAGTGACATCTCATTCAAATGACCTGACAATTGTTCCAGAACCTGAGTCCACAAATTCAGAAACCAAACCCACTGAAACAGAAACAGACTTGGCGAGAAATCTACAGCTTGAGTTAACTCAATTGCGCCCCAGATATGACATTATTGAGACACAGTATGAACTATTAAAGGCAAATGAATCCAAGGCAATTGACGAAACAATTCCTGATTCGCCAAAGGTGGAAACATTATTGGATGATTATGTGATAATTGAACCCAAGGCAGTGCCAGAGCTCAACTCTGAAATCCTTGCTTTTAATTTGTATCTTGATAGACAAACATTATTGCGTTCCATAACTGATAGGACTATTGATGATGCTATAAGTCAGTTGCATTTAATGAAATCCGTTGCACCCAAAGTAGAAACCGAAGTGAAACGAGTCGAAACCGTAGAAGTCGAGAGAGTATTAGTAGAAAAACCCCAAATTATAGTTGAGGAGAAGACCATACTCGTAGATCAATCTGAACCGATACCCTTGCCCCAAGCATTGACTGTTGTAGAGCCCAGCAAGCCTAGTGAACTACTGTGGCATCTCAGTCAAGACAACTTCTTGAGACTCATCAATCATCACAGACAGACGGCAGAGAACGTGTTTGCGGCATATGCATCGCTTACGACCAAGACGGATACGGGAAAAACTCAGGAAACTCAAGACGATAAGCATAAGACTGACATCATTACGGAAACTGTAGTGAAAACGACTACGATTACAGAATCAAGCACATTGATTGCTGATAACGTTGTAGATAAGACTGAACCAGAAGCATCGTCAATTGCAAACATTCCTACTGTTGAAACAACACCAGCAATTCCATCATCATTGCTCAGCAACATTGATCAGTTGCGTCTAAATCTGTCTATGGATGACTGGCCAACGGCTGCCATCGATGCGGATTTATACGACAACAATGTCGATAGACTGAAGCGTGATGATGTTAATGTGCCTGTTGCGGAGACAAAACTTGACAAAGACAAGAAACCCGATGATGTTGACCAACCAGACAAATCAGACCCGAAGAACGACAAAGACAATGACGACGACGACGACGACGACGACGACGACGACGACGACGATGATGATGATGATGATGAGGATGGAGATAAACTGACTGTGCCTGAAATTCGCAAGCCGCATGACGATGATGACAAATCAAACGACCGCGATCCTGGTAGTGGTAGCAGTGGCAATGCAACACCGACGCCAGAAACCGATGCGGCAAACTACGATCAGAATCGCAGTTGCTCCTCGGAGTATATGTCCACTGATTTGCCAGGCGGTGTTGGGCACTGGCGGGATCAAAGTACTTACTTGGCTTTAGAAGCCGAACCTCAGGTGAAAGTTGAAGAATTGGCACCAACAACAGTCGAGGGTCGTAAGGATGATCAAATACTAACTGAAACAATAACAAAAACTATTGAGTCGGCACCTTCAGTGCCGCCAGCCCCTGAAACAACAACAACCAGCCCCTCTGTTCTATCCACAACAACTAACGTTGCAAATGCACTAATCCAATTGGCGAGCGCCACAACTCACACTCTGTCCGCTGCTGCGAATGCGGCAGCAACAGCCACACAAGCGACAACATTGGCAGCCACAAGCGCCATTGTGCCAGTGGCCACAGCAGTAATTAATAAGTTTGCTGCGGCGCCAACAACACCACCATCGACACCAGAAGAGGAGACAACACCAGCAACAACATCGCCCACACCAGAAGCAGCAGCACTCATCAGCGAAACGACAACAACATCAACGACAACAAAGTCGAGCAGCGTCACCGATGACAATGATGAGCTGCCACAAGTTGTTGATAACTTGTCAAATGTCGTTAAGCGCACTGTTGTGACCACAACAACGGTAACGACAACAACCACAACTGAAACAGCAGCAGCAACAACAGAGCCAGCAACAATTACAACTACAACGACAACAACAACTGCTGGCAATGATTTGATAGCGCAACAACAGCAACGCCAGAAGGTGAAAATCACATTGAGCCTTCGTTTATTCATAATTCTAATATTTGCAGCTTTTGTGTGTGGTTTTGGTATTTGTTCATGGCTTTTATACTCCTCCTGCTCCTCATGTTGTTGTTGTTGCGGCGCTTCAGCCACATGTTGCCACAGTTTACCACCACCACCAACAGCAGCAACAAACCCCGAAAATGGCCTACAATAAGGTCGAGTTATGGCGATTTGCTGTTTGCTTGTTGGGCCCTTTGGCGGTTGCGCCGAAACAATAATAACAAACAACAAATAAGAGAAAAATAATTATAATATCTATATTACTACTACTAACTGTATTCAAATTGTAATTTTTTGATTTTGATTTCTGTTTTCTTAAGAGTTTTCTTTTTTTATGTTTTGTTGCCTTAAATTTGCATCCGTAATATGTACGAAATAAGTGTAGTTTTAATATTACTTTGAGTTTATATTCCAATTTACTTAGACTTAATACTCTTTAGTTTGATTGCCATCGCTTATGTTCCTTACTAATTGATCTTAACAACATTTTTGTAAAACAAATGAAACTAATAGTAAATTACGTTTTAAAAACTATTCCCAGTAAAACTAAACCTAATAAAATAAAATATTAACCAATTTGCACGTTTTAATATTTGAAATCTATTTAAAAACAAACATATACTGTACTTTATTTGCACAGTTCTTATTCTCAAATAGGCAAACACGCAGACATTCCCGCGCACACACACACACACACACCCAGCAAACAAACACAAGTATTCGCACTTGCACTTGCACACACACTCGCACTCACACAGAGACACACACGATAGCACAGTGCTGCCGAAAAGTGCGCACCCAACACAGTTTCCAAGCAGTTTATGCCCATTTGAATGTAACAAATCGTATGTACTTATGAGTTCATTGCCTTCTTGTGTCTTGCCGCCCTGCAGAACTCGCCAAATGTATTTATTTTCTTTCTACCTTCTTTTTGTGCGGCATTTTTGCCGCTTTGCTAAAAATAAAATGCAGCATCCGTCTATATAGAAGAGATCCATGCAATGCAGCCCCGATTTACTTACTCAAAAATATCTTAGTGCGCCAGTCAATTTTCAGTTTTAGTCTAGACCGTGAGTTCAGTGCGGAATGCTTTACGACCCGCACTTGCAATACTTTTATTGATTCAAAAGTAAAATAAAAAACATACATAAAACGGATATTGTGTACAAAATAATAAGACCAATATGTGTGCATAGATAGTGTGTGTGCTATAAAACATAAGTGAATTTACCTTTTTGCATACTCGCAGAAAAAAAGCTTGTAGAAGTAAGAAATTCTACAATTGCAAAAAAACATTTAATTAATAAACCTTCTAAATCATTTTATTTGAGGAAGATATTCAAAGATGATATTTTCTATTATATATAAATAGTTTATTTAAATTGACCTAATACCTATTTCGAGTCATCTCCTTCAAAAGATAAGATAATCAAAGCTTTTCTGATAGCTTTACATGCTTTTACTGGATTCTGATTAAAACTTAAAAACTTAGATAAATAATGTGTAATACCTTAGAAAATGATTCAGCTGTGCCATTCATTCAAATTGCAAAGCTTAACTAGTCAACTATACATTTTTTCTGCGAGACTGAAATTGTATTTCAATATATAAGTTCAGGAATTAAAATATATTTTTAATAGACAAGTATGTACATAATTTTATTAAGAATATCGTGTTTGCATGAATGGTGTGTTTTTGAGAAGAATTTGCTGTAAGCAAAACCAGAAGATGTCGTGCATAATGTGAACTCGACTATTATCGTAAAATTTTTTGTTCTTTTGACAAGTTTTAGAATACATATATTATATATAAATCATATTTTTGCATTGTTTTATAAATCTCGTAACCTGATTTTTCCATCAGTTTCTAGTCTATCGCTAGGGACTCTCTTGCATTTGGTGCTTTTGTCTATCCGCTGTCCTTTTCGCCCAAATCATAAAATATCGCCCATTTAAGAACTAAGTTATATACTATATACATTTACTTTTTACTCTAAATATGCGCATGCGTCGTTACGTTTTACAAGCAGTTTATAAAATTAAATGTAAGCTAAGTTATTTTGAATTATGCATTGCCTATCCTTTTATATGGCTGACTGCGTTGCATCCCACTTTGTTCGATGTGTAAATATGTTGTAACTGTATAGAAGCCGGCAACAAATATTTACAAGAAAAAAGAAGCAACACCAAGAATTTGAAGCAATCTTTGTATTAACAATTTTATTAATGTTCCTTCCCGCACAAATCAAACATTGTGTTATACACGAATTATAGGAGTTAATAACACAAGAACTCGACGAACTGCTCCAATCGCTCTCAACTGTCGAGGATGGCATCGGAAATATGAACTACAGCAGCTTGGAGGGCATGCTACAGGGACTGAAGGTAATAATATCTTGGAAAATAAACTTATGTATGAAGAGAACACTGTATTGCAATCTAACAACAAGTGAATTGTTTGGATGCACGCGTTCGACTTGCAATCTTTAACAATAACACCAACATTTTGTAGATTTGTTTACTCACACTGTATATATACATTAGTTGAATAATTGAATTTGATTTTTGAAACGATTAATGGATGCTGGCGTGTGTCACACAAACCAAATAACACAATCGCATCATTCCATAAACAATCGAACATTTCAAATAGATAGAAGAATAAATATATTTCTAGTATACTTTGCGTAGCAACGTTAGAAATGTCAGTATTCTATACAAAGTAGTCGAAGTCATTGCAGTCTTACAATTACTTTTTATTCTAGGACGAGACACACTTTCAGTTTTTTGTAAAATACATATTTATGTGTCAATTGACCGGTTTGTTATATGAATTATGTTGTTTTACCCGATGCACAGCTAATCCAAGACAATCTGGAAGTACACGAGAAAGAAGCACGCAACCTCAAGGAACAAGCCAAAACATTGCCCACAGATCCGGCCACCGAGCGTCTGCTTAACGAGACCACAGATCGCATTGATCTGCTCCTGCGGCGCACGCAGCAGGGCATCACCATGATTGCTGTAAGTAGCCCACAATAATTGTATTCAATATCCATACTGATGTAAACTTGCCTTGCAGAACGCCATGCATGGTCAGAAGAAGCGCGAAGAAGAGATCGATGAGTACCAGCGTCATTTGCTGGAGCTCGAACGCTGGATCAACGAAGTGTCCGCCGAGCTGGCCACGTTTGAGACCACGCCGGAGAGCACCAACGATGAACAGGTGCTTAAGGGGCAAGTGGAGCGCAGCCAGCAATTGTTGCGCACCTTGAAGGAGCGTCAGCAGTCGATGGATGATTTGGTTGAGCAGACACGTCAGCTGCAAGGTCAGCCCGATGTGGCGCCCTTGGCCGACACGCTGATGGAACAACTCCAAAGCATTATCATCATATTGCGTGAACAGATCACGGTGGCCACCACCCGCATCTTCACCATCGAGAAACGCATTGTGGAGCTGCGCAAGGCCAAGAACGATGATGCACAGCGTCAGCGTGTGCTCGAGGATGCCAAGATTCAGCCACCTACCAGCGCTCACACTGCACCCGAATCCATTGAGTCCGATGAGAACACAATTGACTCCAGTTCGATGCCCGAGGAGGAAATCAAGCCAAGTGGCATTTACGTGGAGACACAAACCTCTTTCAGCTCAGCAGAGCCAGCAAATCAGCCGCAGATTATTACCAGCAATGTGGAAGCACAAACAAGTTTCCAGGAGCCGCTGCCCATTGAAACAGCTGAAGTAGCGCTGCAAACGCTCAAGGAGCGTCCGCCAACTGAGAACATAATGGTGACGCAAACGTTGCAGGATGGCCAGCAGACCATACAGATTGACACCACTCTGAACAAGCACGATGTGGATGCCACACCCGAGGATGTGGAGATCGAGGCGCGTTATCATCAGCAGCCCAAGGGCGATGTGGATCGTGCCACCGAGCTGATACTGAAGAATGTACCCCAATCATTCGAGACGACGTTCGTGGAGCCTGATGAAACAACCACCGAGGTGGTTGTGGGTGCAGATGGCACCAAGCACATTGTGGTCAAAAAGATCACGACACGAACGCGTCAACAAATCGTGCAACAGCAACAGATCAGCTCCATTGAGACGGTCAGTGATGCCGATGGCAACATCGAAGTCACGTCCACAGGCCAAATCAATCTGGAGAATGTGCATCACACCGATACCCAGGCTGATCCCCAGCAGAGCACTGTGCGCACTGTGATCACACAGCAGACGCGAGGCACACTCCTAGATGGCTCCCAGCCGGATGCGGTGATTGTCAGCGAGTTCGAAACAGAGCCAGTGATTGAGCAATACGAGCAGCTGATGAGTCCCGATGCGGAGGGCAAACTGCAGCCATTCCGTGCGGAGGCAGGAACATCTGGTGAGCTGGTGGAGACACAACAGGGCAGCATACGCACTGTGATGCAGCAGGTGACACGCAAGGTGATACGCAAGACACGAAAGATCATCAAGCATGTGACGATTATCAATGGACAGGAGCATATAACCGAGGAGATTGTTGAGGAGCCCGAGGAGATTGAGGTGACGGAGGAGGAGACGGCGCCGCATGTGAATATCAACATAGTGCGTACTGTGAATGGTAAAGTGGTGAGTGAGGAGGAGTTCCAGCGTTTGATGCAGGAGCCGGGCGTTGTCATCGAAGAGGTTGCAACGGACCTGTCCCAATCAAGGGAGACAGTGTCGCCGCAGCAACAGGTATTTGATATTGAGTCTATCAACATCAGCACCACAACATCACAACCAGAACAACCAGAACAACAACTCGATATACAGACAGCACCAACAACAACTACAACCACAACAGTAACCACAACAACAGAAACGACTAAAGAAGCACCTGTAGAATTGCCAGCACCTCAAGTAGACATTGAAGAAACCGTAGAAGTTGCAACTACCAGTCCCGTTCCCGTTAATGTTACAGCAGCGGCAGTAACTGAAACAACAACAACAACTACAACCACAATCTCAACAACTACAATTCCCCAAGCCATCCCAACAACGACAACATCAGAGACTGAACTAGAGACCAAGACAGAAGTTGAGCCTGTCGTAGAAGATATCAATGAGATTTGGCCAGTCGAACATCATCTGAATGCCACAAACATTGACTTCTCCCAACATTCGAACACGCTCATACGACAGACAGCTGGCGGTAAGCAAGCTGAAGATCCCTCGATGCCAGTTGATACCATTTGGCCAACGAGTCCTGAGACTGGAAATTCTGTCTCTCTAGAATCCTACGAATTCGAGCCAACATCCCCGAGAGCCGAGACTGAACAACCGCAGACAACGCAACAGACTGACGTGGCAGACTTCATCCAAGCGGAACAGGCACAAGCCGAGCCTGTCAAGACAACAGTTGTCGACACGACGGCGCCCCAAACAACGGATGTGCGTGTCGCCACCCAGCTGTTCATCTCTGGCGAGGCAGCCGATGCCGAATCGCCACGCAAAACCTATCAGATCACAGCACCATCGGTGGCTACAGCTGTTGCCGGAGGAGTTGGTGTGCTAAAGGTGGCCATGGATGTGGTAGAGGAGCCTGAAGCCCAGCTGCCCGGCAAGGTGAGCATGACCATTGTGGAGACTGTGCAACGCGAGGATGATGCGAGCACGAAGCGAAGTCGAAAGAAAAAGAAGAGAAGAGATGCTGAGCCAGCCGATGAGCCAGCAAAGACTGAAACCATTGTGCAGCCGATTCCTGTTTCCGATATCGAAGCGGAGGAGTCTGTGCATGAAACCGGCTACGAGGCCGAAGAAAAGACGGTTGCCGACGCTGATGACGCTGATGATTCCAGCGACTCGAAGCAGAAACGCCTCAAGAAGAAGAAGCAAAAGGAAAAGGCCGAAGAGGAAGATTCACACGTACCCATCTCATCCGATAATTCACCGCGTGACGCTAGCGCCAGCCTGGAATCGGAAGGAAAAGTGCAGCACGAATCAATTGGGGAGATCAGCGATGAGAGCAACTTGTCCAGCATGATTGACATTGATGACGCAAACAAAGTCAAAGTGATTGAGGATGCTGTCATAACTTCACCCTCGGAATCGCCACGTAATCCCATCACGGAACTGGTTATTCCCACTGAAGTTGTGGAGCTGGCGCTCGTCGAGGACGTGGAACAGCAGACGACGCCACGTGCGCCGACGCCCACAGCTGTGGAGCAAGACATTAAATCGTCACAGACAACGCCACAGCATCAGCCACAGCTCGACGAGATGGCGGTGCAAACCAGTCTCGATGTGCAGCCCGACAATCAGGAGAACGAATCTCAAACCCTGATTGTGGAGATCACTGAGACCGAAGCTCAGACAACACCACGCGAAACAGATGAGCAGCCGGCTACAGTTCCAGTGTCCAACACTGAAATCCAAACCGATGTCAGCGGTCAACCGTTTGAAACTACCGACTTCTCCAGTCAGACGACTATAACCAGCACCCTTGAGAAGGAGCTGCAAACCACACCCAAGGAATCGCCGCGTGATTTCGAGGTCAAGAGCGAGCATGTGGTGCCAGGACTGGTCCAGGATATGGTTAAGGATATGACCATTGATCTACCAGTGCCCACCGCAGAGCAATCCACGTTCACCGAGGTGACCACCACAATCGAGACACATATGCAGACAATGACGCCAGAGCCGACAGAACTGCACGTTGTGGAGCCGGTCGAGGTGAGCGATGTGCTGGTGCAGACCACGCCCAGAGAACAACCTGCCTCGCTAGATGACAGCTCACTGACTGCCACGTCCATCTCGGAACCCTACGAGCTGGAGGTGCGCACCACAGTCGCCATTCCCGCCGACTCGGATGCCTCGCAAGCGGAGCCCACAATGTTCGAGTACACGCAAACCATTGAGCTGCCCAAGCCGGAGAAGTCCAGCAAAAAGGACAAGAAGGCCAAGAAGGGCAAAAAGGGTGCACCAAAAGAGCCAGAACTAGAGGCACAACAGATCAGTGTCAGTGTGGAGATTGCGCCCGAACTGTTATCCGAAGCGGGCATTGTGATCTCCACCAATCAGCAGCCAGTCGAAGAGGTGCCACATGTGACACCAGCAGTCGAGAGCGATCCCCAGCAACCACAATCGCAACGCGTGCAGCTGCAGATCACCAGGACAACGGTGTACGATGAGTATCCCGACCTGCCCGTGCACATCACCGAGCAGAACAAGGTGAGCATTGCCTCGCAACAGCAGCAGCAGCAGCAACAAAGCAGCAGCAGCAGCGTTGGCAAGCCACGCACCGGACCCATCTCATCGGTAACCATTGAGGAGGTTGCCTCGCCCACCGAGGAGCTGATCGTGCCCATTACACCGGGCCCCGATATCGAGCAAGAGCGCATTTGGGTAACGCCCACGAGCGGCGTCGGCGTCAACGTCGACGCCTCGCAAGCGCTGATCATGAGCGAGAGCCTGCAGCTTTATCCGGGCAACAAACAGCAGCAGCCACAGCAGTTGTGGACCGACACCAAGGAGGCCATCGTTAACCGCATCAGGCAACTGAAGCAAGCGACGCCGCCAGCACAACAGCAGCAACCGACACCGCTGAGCGATGTGCTGCACTTGGCCACGCTGTCCGAGCAGATCAAGCAGATGCCCAGCGAACAGCGGCTGGCGGAGGTAAACGCGGGCTTGGAGACCCTGGATGCGGCCATACGCACCGGAGACAAGACCATCATACATACCACGGTCATCACGGTGATTGAGAAGGTCTCCACCTGGCTGGAAACCATCGAGTATCGCGTCTATCTGATACGCCAGAACTCCAACGAAGGTCCCTCCGAGCAGAAGCTGAGCAACTACGGCACCCTGAACGAGGAGCTGCACGCCATCAAGCACAATGTGAACACGCTGGAGGGACAACTGCAGCACGTGGAGCAGCCGCTGGGCGAGGAGCTGTCCCAGTGTGTGGACACGCTGAAGGAGCATGTGAATGCGGTGCAGCAGGTGACGCAGCAGAATCAGGAGCAGGACAGCAAGGATCTGGACAAGTGGCATAACTTTGAGCTGCTGTATCGCGAGGTGACCGTGTTGCAGGAACAACTGCAGCAGCGCTTCGAGCAGGCCACCAGCCAGGAGCATCCGCTGTCCGTCAAGCTGGCGCTGCTCACTGAGCTGGAGCAACAGCATGCGGCCTGCCAACAGCCTTTGGCTGAGCTCATGCAGACCGCACGCTTTGTGCAGCGCGATTTCCCCGGCATGAAGATGCCAACCGATGTGCATGCCGCCTACGAGACGAGCATGAATCTGGGCAACAGCATCGAAGCCGAGCGGGATCGCCTGCTGCAGCTGCAGTCGCTGGCCGAGGAGTACGAGCAGACGCTCAAGGAGTTCACCAACATCACAGTGTTGGCCGACAAGATGATGCAGAGTCCGATCGTGTCTAGTTCGCTGGAGCAGCTGAACAACGAGGTGCAGAAGCAGCGCAAGTTCTTTGTCAATCTCAGCCACTGTCGGGCCATGCTCGAGTCGCTGGAGGAGAACATCGACAGCGAGACGCGCGAAAAGCACTCGGAGCTGCACAAGGAACTCTATCAGAAGGCCACACAGCTGCTGGAGCTGGCCTCGGAACGCTCCTCTAAACTGGTGCAAGCCGCCTCCCGCTGGACCGTGCTGGAGAAGGGTATGCGCGATGAGTTGCAGTGGCTGCAGGTGGCACAACAGCGTGTGCCCGATCTGTCCGCCGTCACCTCGGCGGACTACGATCAGTATGCCACGCTCTACCAGTCGCTGAGCAACGACATCTCGCATCATTATGTGAAGATGACGCAGCTCTCGGGCATTGCCAACAAACTGCAGTCGCTGGTCCAAGCGCCCAACCTGGTGGAGGAGACCAACGAGGCGTTGATTGTGCTGCTCAAGCTGCGCGAAGAGGTTGCCTTGTATTTGCATCGTCTGCTGATCTTCAAGGAGATCTGGGTGCAGTACGAACAGCAGACCGACAAAATGGAGGCATTCGTGCGCGAAGCCGAGCAGGAAGTGCGACAGATTCAAATACCCACAACACCCACTGAGGAACCCATTCCCCATATGCGCCAGTTCTGGGAGATCAAGGCGCGCTTCGAGCTGCACAACAACATACGCAACGAGGCGGGACACAGCCTGGAGAAATCCCTGAAGGTTATTCCGCTGGCCGATGAGATGCTGCAGCGTCAGTTCCACGCCCAGCTCGAGGATCGTTGGCAGGCTGTGGCCCAGGCCATTGAGCTGATACAGCGCAACATTGTCGAGTGCTTGTCGTCGGAGGATATGCCACCAGATGAGAAACTGAAACTTGTCGAGCGTGAGCTGCAGGAAATCTACCTGACCATGACCAGCATGAAGGGTGTGATCAAGAACGAGGAGGAGCTCTGCCTGTACATTGAGCGGGTTCAAGTGCTGCGCACACGCGTTGGATTTATTGGCAACGAACTGGGACGTATTGGTCTCCAGGAGCCGGCCATTGAGCCTGAGAAGGTGGGCGAACTCTTCGCCCTCTCCCACAAGATCACCACACAGATTGCCGAGGAGCTGGAGTTTGCCTCCGTGCTGCGCGATCAACTCCAAGCCATACACGAGGGCATCAGCAATCAGCGCAAGCAGCAGGCCAAGATCTCGGTCATTCTCGATGAGTGCGAGGCGGCCGAACGTCAAGGCGCCGATGTCATCGAGAAGGCCGTCGCCGATTGCCAGGCAGCTGGCGAGGAACTCGTTACTAGCTGGCAGGAAATAATGCGTATACGCCAGATGCTCCACACGCTGCCCATGCGTCTGAAGATGTCCGTGTCGCCGGTGAAGCTGGAACGTGACATTTCGCAACTGCAAGACGATCACGCCTTCCTCGAGAGCAAGTGCACCAACATTATGGCCATTCTACGCAATCGTTTGGCCCTCTGGCTGCGCTACGAGCGTCAGCTGGAGCTGGTGCATGGCTCCGTGCAGGAGACGGACTTCATGATGGAACTGATACGTGTCCATGGCCAGGTTGACTACGAACGCCTGCGCAAGGCCACCGAGAGATTGGAGGTAAGTTTCCACTTGATTTTCGCAAAACATTTTCGAGCTACCTGCGCAGCATTCAGGCAGACATGTTCGAGATTGTCTCTCAATGTCAACTGCTTATCGGCGGAAATGCAATAAAAACCGCGCGCGTTTTCTGCCTGCGTTCAGTTAGATCCGTACACTCGCAGCATCCACAACGTTGCAAAAAAATATTACAAAAAATATTATTACTTACGTCCTAGCAGGCCATAAAACCGTCCAGACTTTTTATTGAAATTTATTTTTATAAATATCGCGTGGAACACATCTGAAAAGTATTAAAAATTCCTTTCCAATTAAATCTAATATATATTGTAATTTTTAAATATATATATTTTATTAATATCGCGTAAATAAATCAACTAATTTCAACATTGGCATTCGCTATAAAGTAAATATAAATGTAACAATTAAATATATGTTTTATTAAATTATGGTATTTTAAAAGAACTAAATATTAAAAATTGTCGTCGGCTTAAAAGTAAAAATGTGATAAATTCTAATGTTTAAAATTCCAATCAGCGTCAAATTATTTTTAAAATTGAATATAAAAACCCTTTGGTAAATACTCCCATAAAATACATTTTATGCTAATGTCGGTCAATTTAATTACACAAATATAAATATAACTATTTGAATGCAGAATGGTGCCTTTACAAAAAACTCGCAGCTTATAAAACTTTCAGTTAAAGCGTTGAGTAAAAATAATACAAATTATTAAAAAACGTATACTTACATCGTATTAGAAAATTCTAACGTGCACATTTGTGGACTTAAATAAGTTAAATTGATGTCGCCTAATTAAATGCAAAATCTTAAAAGATATAGATTTATTAAAATCTAAAATTGTCATCGACGCTGTTCAAAACCGCTACGAAAAAACGCACGCGTTTTCCATGTGCATTACGGGAAAACGCGCGCATTGTTTTAAAACGTAACCCAAAAACAAGCACAAAAAGCTTGGCGAGCAGCTGTAAAGTGTGCATAATATGTGAAAAGCTTTTCGTGTTAAGCTTTTGCGTTACGTTCCGTTTTGTGCTCCGGCAGCGCCTCAGTTGACGTTAGCTGCGAAACGCGCGCATGTCGTCGTCGCGTTAATTGTCGCGCTTCCCAACAAAAAAAAACAACAATATTTTGACCAGACGCGCTAAACAACTCACTCACTCTGTCTCTCTCACTCTATCGCTGCAACGCAGGGCTTGGCTGGTGATCTGCATAATCGCGAGCAATTGCTGGACGAGCTTAAGGGCGCCGCAAAGCCATTGATCGAGAGCTGTGATGTGCAGATAGTCGAGCAAATTGAGTCGGCCGTACAGGATGCCGTAGTGGCCTGGAATGATACCACGGACAATCTGCAACAGCTTTGCACACGCTATCAGCGAGCCGTCGAGCTCTGGGATAAGTATCGTAACGCGTCGGCGGCGGTCAAGAACTGCATTGACCAACAAATGGACAGCGTAAAATCACTGGAGCAGCCCCTGGACACCATGCAACATGCCAAGGTAAGCAACGTGGGGGGTAGCCATTAGAGAATAAGGTGGAGGCAGTTTTGTTTGCTCCACTTTATCGCTCGATTTAATCACCTTTTGATTTTGGCGGGCAAGACGAAGAAGTAACGACAACGTTTAATTACCATCCGACCGGGCAGCAGGTTGGTAATTACATTGATTTTCAGCCGTAACACTCTCCAGCCCAATCAATTTTGGGCGCGTCACTGTAATCGCTGGTAATAGCCGCCGTGCTGAAGTAACTTTTGCTGTAAAAACACATACGAGACACACTGCATGCACTGTGTGTGTGTATGCGTGTGTAGGCCTTCAGTGTTTGTGTCATAAATTATTTTGTTTGACACAAATAGACAGCAATTTTTCGAGTTCGTTTCGATTTTTGGTTTTTATTTGCTTTAAAAATTAACGCATAGTTTTGTTATTTATATTTATTGATCATTAGGGTCATTATAAGAGGCCAACAACAAATACGCGCTGTAATTATTTTTCCCAACTGTCGCTTCACATGGAAGCGAAGTTTATCAACCCGGCTCCGTAAGCTCTCCATATACGTATATTTATATAGCTGCTTTATCTCTCTCCACAGTCAAAAAAAATACGAAAATACAAAAATACGAGAAATTATATAGGAATGTGGCACATACATTAACACATGCCCTAAGCTTGTCCGAGCTCAAGATAAATGTAAAACGTATTTCTTCGGCTCACAGCCCAAAAATTGTGAAGGTCAACTCGCAAAGTATTTGTTTGCTTATGGTTCTGTGTTTGTTGTTGTGATAAAGCATGAATACTTCACAGATGATATCATAGGGCATCCAACAACATGCGATGTTGTCGTCGTCGTCGTCGTCTTGCCCTTTTCCACACACACACAAACACACACTCGCTGTGAGCTCGTTATTTAAATAGATCTTTTGCTGCATTAGCTGCGGGCGACCTGTTTTCTAAATTGAAATTGAAAATGAAAATGTAAATGAAACCGAAAGTGCACTCGACGTGTGCTAATTACGAATAGAGAAATGGGCACGACGAGATGGGAATAATGAGTGTGTGTCGACAATTGATAAGCACCATTAGGGGGGACTGACTGACCTCCGACCGGCTTAGGCTAAAAATAAAAACAAATGACATTTGCCATGGATAGAAGGTTTGTTTCGAAATCCACTTCAGATCTAATTCCATTGTTTGCTGAACCATATCTGAAAGATAATAGCGAACATTTTATCACGAAATTAACTCGTTCTGAATTTCTTTTGCAGGTCTGTCAAGACAATCTGAGCACACAGAATGATCGTCTGTTGGAGCTGCGCGACATTGTCGCCAAAATCGCCGCTGATGTTGGCCTGGATGCCTCGTCACTGATGCAAGGTGAACTGGATGCGTTGGGCCAGCGTTTGGCCGAATGCAAGGATGCGATAACGACGCTGGCGAACGTGGCCGACACCCAGGATAAGGAGCGCAAGCAGCTCGACAAGGAGGTGACACAGGCCAAGGTTTACTTCAACAATGTGCAGCAGGTGAGTTCAGCCAACGGACTGAAATGAATTTGAATTTGAATTTGAATCCACAATGGCATCTATCGATTAGAAAGTGTGTGGCTGATTTGCATATGCTAGCGAGCTAGCGTGTGGAAATTCCCACACGACAAACAGCAACAACAAATTGAAAAAGGGAACCGGCAACTGTATGTTAATCCTATGCGAAGGACATGCTATTTTAAGTGGGTTAAAAGTTGAAAAACTTTCTCTCCGCGAACGCGTGTTCGATGCCAGCACTAGAATTAAAGCCACAGTGGTTCACTTGCTTTAGTACAACTTCATTATGGTCATTAATGATTGATAGGAGGCGTGCATATATATTGTGGGAGCTTCTTGTGTGCAGGCATATTAAATTTTCCATTCACAAAGCAGCAAAATGACAGCAGCAGCAATAACAGCGAGCGACTACATGAATATTTAAAGAAAGCCACCGCCCTGGTCAGAGTTGGTCAAGCAATCAGTCGGTCAATTCCACCTGTCATATGTGATCAATATGCTGAATAATTAATGATTTTTAACAAATAACGTTCGTACAGCAAGAACTATTTTCATTTGTAAGGTTGGGTTATTAAATCGAATAATATGCTTAGAAAGAACATTCAACCAACTTCAGAAAGCCCATTACATTTCTGATTGCTGCACTGCAAGCAGTTACTTTCATATGCGCTAATGTTCTTAGCTGGCATTTAAATATGTATTGATTTTCAATATTTTAAATATTCACATTTCATTTAAAATGATTTTCCTTGATAGCTGAAAAAAGCTAAGATATACTATATAACATAATTGCTTACTAAAGGTTAATCATAAAATATTTGAATTGTACTTCGAGCAGGAATTTTGAGAAATACCTAATTAATTTTAATCATTTTAATCTATCCATATTAGACATGGAGTTCGTTTTTTTTTAATTTGATAACGCTTTCAATCGTACTCGCACCACTGTGCGCCCATTTGAAATTCACATTGCTAACCAGTCAGGTCCCCCCGCCCCACCTCCTCCCTACACCCGCGCTGGGTGGCCAGACAGTTGAACAACGACGAACGCCGCGTGTGTCGATTGCATGAGGTCATTGCCAGTTGGCGGAAAGAGTTGCCGCTGCAAGGTTGTTGTTGTTGTTGGTGTTGCTGCTGCACACTGTGAAGCCGTGCAGTGGCAAATGGTAACTGGAGACAGTCGACAGTCGTCTGTAGTCGCGTTATATGGTTATTAGGGTCATGCTAATTAGCCAAGCACAAAGCGTTGTGCGGACACCACCTGTCTACGCCACCAACTAAATTTGCATCATTGTTATTTGCTTGCAGGACATTGCTCGTGGCGAGCCGCAGACGCCCAAGGAGAGCGAGGAGCAGCTGGCCGCACTACGTGCCCATCTGCAGACGCTCGCTCGCACCGAGGAGCAGCTGCGTCAGTTGCGCGAACGCCACCAGAACAACAACAACAGTTTGCTGGCTTCCGGCGATGCAGCCCATGCTGCGGACGATAGCATTCTGGAGGTGCTGGCGCTGTGGCAGAAGATATTCCAGGACACGTTCCAGGAGTATCATCGCCTCTCGACGCGCCTGGCCCGCACCCAGAACAGCTCGGAAGCGTTGCGACTGTGGCGCCAATATCTGCAGCATGTGCAATCGTTCCTGGCCCATGCCATACCCGAGGACTACAGCAGTCTGCGGGAGCAGCAACAACTGTGTGCCATACACCAGAACCTGCTCATCTCGCAGCAGAGCGTGCTCTCGGAGACGCCGCTCGAATCGGAGCTGTCCGAACAGTACAAGGCGCTCACGAATCTGCACAACGAGACGCTGTCGCGGATCATGCAGCGCAACGATGAGCTGGAGCAGCGTGTGAGCGGCTGGAACGCGTATCGCCAACAGCTGGCGTCGCTGCTCGACTGGTTGCGTCAACGGGAGGCCGAAAGGAATGCGCTGCAGCTGCGCTACATTCATCTGAAGCGTGTGCCGCATCTGAAGGCGCGCCTCGACGCCTTGCTGCTGCAGCTGACGCGTGGCGAGCAGCAGAGCGCTGCGCTGCAGGCACAGCAGCAACAGTTGCTGCTGCACTGCGACGATGCGCTGGCCACCGCCATGCGCATGGAGCAGGCGAGCATCAATCAGCGCATCAGCAATCTGCGCGCCGCCCTCGAGACCTGGCAGAACTTCCTCAAGCGCATCAAACAGCTCTCCGAGTCGTACGACGAGCGTGTGCAGCAACTGCAGGCGGAGTTCGCCAAGGCGCAGCAGCTGCTCGATCAGGATGCCCAACAGCCGGCCACGCAGCCAGCGGAAATTGAGCGGCGCCTCGGCGCACTGCGAGCACAGCGCATACAGCTGGCGGCTCAGACGCCGGCACTCGAAGGTCTCACTGTGAGCCAGGAGGAGCTGAAGGAGTGCATCAGTCCGCACGACATGAAGGCGATACGCCAACGCAGCTTCCTGCTCTGGCAGCAGCATGCCGACCTCGACTACCAGCTCTGCGTGCTCATCAACTCCATCGAGGAGCGTCTCTCGCTGCTGTCCAACTATCAGACGCGTTACGGACGCATCTCGCAGTGGCTGCGCACGCTGGAGGATCGCGTGGAACGCGATGCCGATGTGTCTGCCTTGGCCAATCCGGAGCAGGCGGCCAAGCAGCTGGAGCAGCAGATCAACGGCGAGCTGCAGCTGCGCGACAAGGAGCGCGAATGGTTGCTCTCCGCCAGCCGGGAGCTGCTCACACTCTATGCCGATGGCTCGGCGCCGTCGCAGGAGGTGCGCGGCCAGGTGCAGCAGCAGAGCGATGCGCTCATCGATCGCTGGCATCGCCTCAAGTTCCTGTGCAAGCAGCGTGCCAACAAGATTGGCGAACTGAAGCAGACGCTGCTGCGCCTGGAGGAGCGCATTGCGCTCATCCGCGCCTGGCTCTTCGAGGTGGAGTCGCAGCTGGACAAGCCGCTGAGCTTCGACAGCTACACGCCCAATGTGATCGAGGCGAAACTGCACGAGCACGAGCAAATCCAGCGTTCGATCGAGCATCACAGCAGCAATGTGGGCGAGGTGCTAAACCTTGTCGAGATGCTGCTCAATGATGCGGACAGCTGGCGCACTCAGGTGAACACCACAGGCTTGGCCTCGTCTGCCCAGAATCTGGAGCAGCGCTGGAAGAACGTGTGCAGCCAGTCGGCGGATCGCAAGCAACGCATCCTGACCACCTGGAATCTGTTGCAGGAGCTCATCAAGCTGACCACCGAACAGAAGCCATGGGTGGCCAAGCAGGAGTCGCAACTCTCCAGCTACGAGCGTGATCAAAAGTACGTGAACAAGCAGAAGCTCGAGGAGCGACAGCAGGCGCTGCGGGCCAAGCTGCTGGAGCTGGAAGTCGAGTCGTTGAACCTGCGCCAGCTGGAACAAACCTATGCCAAGCTGACGAGCAGCCCGGGCGTCGAGCCCGAGAACATACAGAAGCTGACGCTGCCCACCAAGGTGCTGGTCAGCAAGTGGCGTCTGTTGACGCCACGTTTCCAAGCGCTGCTCGATGCCATCGACAAGGACGCCAAGCTGATGCGTGACTTTAACAACGCCCAGCTGGAGCTCACCAAATCGCTGACGAGCATTCAAAAGGCCATCGAGCAAACGCCCAATGCGGAGAACGATGCGGCGGACCTTGAGCCCCAAGCTGTGCTGCAGCGCCTGGAAGGTCTGGAGCGCAAGTTGCAACAGACCGAGCAGCAGGTGCAGCAAGCGGACGCGCTCGGCAAGGAGGCAGAGGCGCGCAGCAAGCAGCAGCCGGCACAGCTGAAGCAGCTGCTCAAGCTGATCACCGAGTACACCTTGCTGTGGAAGACGGTGCAAACGCAATTAGTCACCGTCAAGACGACGTGGGCGGCACGAGCAGCCAAGCAACTGGCCGGAGCCGTCAACGAGACGCATGCCAGTGTGCAGGTGAATACGCTGTCGTCGCGCAAGCTGCGACAGGCGCAGCTGCAGCGTGAAACCTCCATAACGGCCAAGGATGCGTACATCATGGAGCTGCAGACGGCGATTGCCGAGTGCCGCAACAATCTGGACGAGCTGCAGCGCACCATCGTGGACAAGACGCGCAAGCCGGGTCCCCAGAAGATCGCCAAGCTGCTGGGCAACGCCCAATCCTCGACGGAGCTGGTGAAGCATCTGAGCAACCTGCTCGTCACCGAATGCAGTGCGGATAATCAAGCGGCGCAAGTGGACATCGTGTCAGAGCTAACGTTGCGCTTTGAAACGCTGCAGTCGCAGTGGAAGGCGCGACAACAGCACGATCAGAATGCAAGGTACGTTTTAACATGGCAAGAACTCTCAACTCTCCTTTAAAGATACCCCCACTCCCTATCCATGAAGCTACTAATACTACTGAAATACTTGCAAAACGTTAAAAGTTTATCACATTCAACATATTATTCCAATTTACTAAATTGATTTCAATCACGGCTCTTTAAATTAAATGAATGTCAATCAGAAATAAATAGTTTGCTAAATGTATATTTTAAATATTCATGCGATTTCAATTCAATCTGATATCAATCAATATTGTGCACAAAAGATTTCCATATCCTTATGGAAAAATTAGATTGATATCAATCAAATTTACATTATTTAGAAAATGCTTACAAATTTGTTTTCACTGTCAAAAATGATAATGATTGATTATCAAACATTTTTATACCCGCTACCCATAGGGTAGAAGGGTATTATAACTTAGTGCCAACAGAAAATGTATGTAACAGGCAGAAGGAGGCATCTCCGACCCCACAAAGTATATATATTCTTGATCAGTGTCAACAGCCGAGACGATATAGCCATGTCCGTCTGTCCGTCTGTCCGTCTGTCCGTCTGTCCGTCTGTATGAACACCTGGATCTCAGAGACTATAAGAGCTAGAGCTACCAAATTTGGGGACAGTACTCCTATAGGTCCTACGCAGATCAAGTTTATTTCAAAAGTTGGATGCCACGCCCCTTTCCGCCCCCAAAAGTCTGTAAAAGCCGTAATAATAGACCTAGAGCATTGAATTTTGGTATGCATAATAATAATTATATTCTCAATGATTCCTGTGAATTTGGTTGAGATCGAATGAAAAACACGGAAGTTATTAAAGAATCAATTTTATATGCAAAATTCACTTCCAGCTGCCCGCGCTTTGTTTGTTTAGTTGACAGTGTGACCAAAACGGTGTTGTGGATTTTAACCCGCTATTTTCAAATATATACAAAAAACTAATTTTAGTATATTTGGTATATTTTTTGTTAATATATCATTTAAATTTTTTGTTTTCTCTCGAAATGGGTTGCGGGTATCATACGGTCGAGCACTCTCGACTGTAGCTTTCTTACTTGTTGTTTATGAATGCCAATTAGTCAATAACTGTTTCTCGTAATCGTCATTACATGCAGTGATTGATATCAGTCGCGTTTGCAAGTATTTTACCCCAGTTGTGCTTACCCTCTAATATTTGTATGGTGTTTTGGGCGTGTTTAATAGCTAACAACAACATTTTATTGCTTTATGTTTCGCTCTTGCTCTCACACACTCAAATACACACACACACACACTGACATCTACAATCACACTCGACACATTTCCAAACGCTTCACGCGATCGTGCGCATTCATGATGCTGCATGCAGGTGCCTGCTACCTGCAACCTCCAAGTACACGTGCATACAGTAAGTGCCAACTCAGATAAATAACTCGCTATCTCTCTCTACCTGTCTCTCTCTCTGTCTACCTGCTATTAAATAACAATAACAATCCAAGCAATCGCCTGATCTCCCGCTGTTAAATGTTCTGTGTGAATTTATCCACCAGACAAAAGCTGGCAGCTCTTGAAACTCTTGACTGCCAGACTCCAGCGTGGAGCAGACTAAGCATCACTTTGGCGCTTGCTTGGACTGAGCTTCAATCACAAGTCAGCGCTTTTGACTCTTGATTGATCAGCTTATAGAGCTAACAAAGCTTAAATCTAATTATTTATGTATATGATTGTTAATGATTTGTTTTGTTTTTCCCCGCCATGCAGTGAGGTCGGCCGGCTAACGTGTCCGCTCTGCACGCAACGCAACTGGCAGCAGATCGACAACGATCTGTGGCGTCTGGAGCAGTGGCTGCAGTTTGCCGAGAGCACTCAGAAGTCGCAGACAACGCCGCCCTCGAACATTGAGCTGCTGGAGGATGTGACGCAGGATCATCGCGAATTCCTGCTGGATCTGGAGAGTCACAAGTCGATCATCTCGTCGCTGAATGTGGTCGGTGATCATCTGGCCACGCACACGCTGGACACGGAGAAGGCACGCCAGCTGCGTGGCCGTCTCGAGGCCGACAATGAGCGCTGGAACAATGTGTGCATCAATGCCACCAAATGGCAGGGTCTGCTGCAGACAGCGCTCATGGGCAACAGCGAGTTCCATCAGACCATCGATGAGCTGGTCGATTGGCTGCAACGCACCGAGAAGAACATCAAGGCCTCGGAGCCGGTGGATTTGACCGAAGAGCGCTCGGTGCTCGAGGCCAAGTTCAACAAGTTCAAGGATCTGCGCGCCGAACTGGAGCGCTGTGAACCACGTGTGGTCAGCCTACAGGATGCAGCTGATCAGCTGCTGCGCGCTGTCGAAGGATCCGAGGAACAGTCCCAGCATACCTATGAAAGGTAGGTGTAGTCGGCGCCAGTGCCGAGGGCGGAACGAAATAAATTGTGCCGTGAAATAAAGAGGAAGGAATCCAAAAGGGGGAAACGCGAGGGGGAATCAGCGCTAGTTGGGCGGCATTTTTATGTTTAATTCTATTTGATTTCTACGTAGAGTATTTGCCTACATTTTAAACTATACATTTTCCATCTGTTTTCTTATTTCTCTTACAATTTCTTTGGCCTGCCATCATTTTTACTACTTTACACGATATATTCGATTTATATGCCACATTTTTCCACACAAAATTGTACTAAAAATGTTCCGCGGAACAAACTTTCTTTCGGCAATCGACACTTTCACACTTTCTTCTACCCCAACGTAGCTTGTGATCTACTGTAGACACTCTATACACATTTATTAGCTAGTTAGTTTATTAGTTCTCGTTTGGAATCCGTTATGAATTTCATTTTCGCATCGATCTCACCCAAAAAGTATGCTATATAAAGCTGCTTTGCAAGTAATTTCGATTTCGCAAGTGATATTCGTTGTTTTCCTGTTTCTAAATTTCTTTTTCGACATTTTCGCTTGAATATTTTGTACATATTTTTGCTGTTTTTTTTTTTGTTGCGTTTTTTTTTGATTTGTGTTTTTTTGGTACTCAAAATTTGTTCGTCCGCCCATTCTAACACTTCATCACAACCGACAACGCCAAGAGCCGCCAGCAAATGTTTTAAATTTTCTAGAACACTTTCCAGATTGACCGATCTCCGCCTGCGTTTGCAATCCCTGCGTCGTCTCTCCGGCATCTACATTGTCAAACTCGGAGCCGTTCTTGGCTATGAGGGCGACAATCTGGGCGTGCCATTGCATATGTTGTCAAATGAGGTAAGTGCTAGTCCAAAGTTTTTTCATTCCTTCAAAGGGAACTTGTCCTATTACTATTTTGAATTATTTGTGAACGCACCGAAGTAAGTGAAACAGTTTGAAGAAAATTGGCTCTAAAAAGCATCAATATAATTATTGAAATTGTTATTGAAAGTAAAATAAGACTTAATCTTTTGATTTGATTTTATTATTTGAATTTATTTTGATTTTTTTATTTTCCTTCCATATCTAGCTTTTGGATAATACTTTATCAACCTCTTCTATGCAGGCCGCCGCACCCAACACAGAAAATGCAAAGTAAATATTCATAGAAATTTGTTGTTTCATTTTTAATTCAACTAGTTAAAACGAACGTAGCTCTTCTTGTAGAGTTTAGATTATGATTTTGAAAAGCAACTGCAAATTGCACAATTGTACAATCTCTATAATGGCACTTGATATCCGCCTGTTGCATGCTCCTATTTTATGTCTATCTATCAATCTATAAGATCTATGCAAAACATTGTAACTAATCTATGATTCTAATGATTCCACAGTCACACCGATGGCGATGCTGCCGATGGCGATGTCATCAATACCACGGTACTGGCGCGAGGTGCACGATTCCTAGGACGCGTTGCACGTGCCTCACTGCCCATCCAGGCGCTAATGTTGCTGCTTTTAGGTGTGGCAACTCTGGTGCCCCACGGTGAGGACTACACCTGCATGTTCTCGAACACCTTCGCCCGCAGCCTGGAGCCAATGTTGTCGTATCCCCACGGACCGCCACCAACGTAAATAAACATAAGAGTTGTCGGGATTAATTGCCTTTGGATTAGTGCAATAAATTCACAGTAAAATCATACAAAAAAAAAAACAAAGCAAACAAATGAGAAATGTAAGAACCAACGAAAATGTAAATTTACCCAGAATGTGGAAAAGAGAACAGATCAGAACAGAATAGATATGAAACCAACAACACGAATATGCCTTTAAAAAGATAATATGATATAATTGATATGATACGATACAACCACTATATGATATAGAATACCCAGAATGCATATGCAAAATTCTTGTACAAGTTGTAAGACGCATAAATTGCGTCAAGTAATGTAATGTAATGTCATGTAAATTTTTGTAATTTTCCACATTATTGAAAATCGTTGTATTTTTTATTTTTGTTGGGTAGCTAGAGACATACTTACAAACAATACTTCTATGTACATAAAATACAAACACTCGACGAAAAGAAACACTAAGAAAACAAAAAATCAAAAACAAATTGAAACAAAATGAAACTAACGACAAGTAACGAAAGAAACACTTTTACAAAATACTTATAAATATATTAACGAGATATATACATTATACATATATATTTGCACAGCAAACATTTATATACCTATATGATATCCTTATGCCCTATATAGAAAGCCCAACATTTTGTATATAATATCTAAGCTGACAGACAAAACGAAATACGCACACGAAATTTTTTACACTCAGTTTTCGCTCATTGCTCCAGCAATTGGAATTTGAAGTTGGACGATTCTATGCAAATTTCGTGGAACATTTTTGCATAGAATTGTCTGGCCTCAAGCTTTAGCTGCTGATTCGACTAGCCACAAGACAAACCATGACCCACATAGACCAATTTGCCGGAAGTGCTATATAAAAGTCCAATAGCTCGCTGGGCGGCTGCACGTTCATCTCCCAAACTCAGGACGTTGTAGCCGCCGTGGCGGGCTTGGACTTTTGCATAGTACTCTTGGCGCTAGACAGTCAGTGCTATCACAGAGAGTGTGAGTTGCTCTGCCATTAGCCAAGTTCTCTCCCACGGCTTTTGAGGCAGTAGTTTCTCATCCCCAACACCAGCCACAGGTGACTCTCGTCCAACAACTTGAGTAGCATTTGATTTTCACACCTTTAAGCATTCCTGAACTCATTTCCAAAATTCGTTCCATAGACAAACAAATAACTACAACTCTAGACGATCAGATACATCGGCTATAAGCATTGCTGGAGCAAGCGAACGGAATGGGAGAATTGAACAAAAAAAAACGAAGCAAGTGTCCTATGCCGGTGCTAAACCAAAACTAAAAAGAAAAACCGATTTTCCTAAAAAAAATTTTCGAGTTGCGTAAAAAACTGCAAAAAAATTGCAAACGAAAAATGTTGAAAAATTTGCATATAGAAATGGAAAAGTTATCCATCCAGTTATAAAAAAAAAGAAATGAAAAGAAACCAGAACATAAAACTAAAACTTTTTTTGTTAATATTTTTTGATAATCCTAATTCTATATTTGCCTTATGAAATATATTTTCTATTATTTAATGCCTACGAGCAATTATTGAAAAATACATAAATATTTATTTATTAAGTTTACACGATATACTATATTTTAATTAAGTTGAATTAAATGTTAAACTTTTGTGTGTTTTGCTGCTTCTGTACTTTATAAGATTTCCTTTCTTGTGAACAACTGTACCTTTATGCATATATTAAAGAAATATTAAAAAATAAAAACCCATCGTTTTGATCAATTTTGAAAAATAAAACACATTTTCTAAATTGTTGAAGAAAATATAATATCATATTTGATCGATAGTCGATTACAATTGCAAATATACATACATATATAACAATAATTGAATTGTTAACAAATATATGTATAATACATATTTAAGCTTGACCAATCCATCCCTTAATGATGGAAGTTTCCAGCAGGCGAGCATCTTTCACAGATGGTGGATCCGATGGGTTGCTCTGACGCAAGTCCAAATGATGGGCACCCTCTGGCAAAATGATGACATGCACCTGATTGTTGGGTGCCTGCAGAACACCACCACCACTCCAGGGATCCAGCAGACCATTGCTGAAGATGATGTTGCTGGCCGCTTCCAGATTATTGCCACCATAGCGCAGCTCAATGTCGTACGGTTTGGGTGTAAGGCGGAATTTCTTATAGCACTTCTCGGAGAACTCTCTCAAATTCCAGTCCTTGGTGCGATACATGGTGTCGCTGCTGTTGGAGCAGAAGGGCATGACCATTTGATTGCATGTCTGCACATCCCAGCCATGGTTATCGAGCGTGGTGCTAGAACTGGAGTACTTGTAGTCGACACACTTCTCGGTGCCCGTGAAATTGGTATAGACGGCCAAAGCGCTGGCCATGCTCCGGATCAAATCGTCATCCTTCGCATGCAGATCCTTCAAGTAGTAACACAACTGACGCACCGGATTTGCAGGGAGAGGTGCCAAAAATGTGGAATTATAGGGATAATTGGCCATAGCCAGATTGCCATAAACGTCCTCGAGATAATCCAAAAACTCATTCAAATCGTCGGCATTCTTAATGGGATCGCACAAATGAAAGATGTCGCCCAATTGCTTTTTGCCCGCATCATTGGCAGCTAATGTCTCGAATGCTTTCCATGATTTCCCAATGTTGGCACTGCAATTGGCATTGTAGGCGGTCTCATAGACGGTTGTCGTAATCTTGTTGAAGATCTCGCATGGCGTCAGTCCCGGAAATTGTAGAATCGGAGCCGAGGCGGCCAGAGCCCCGATCACAATATGTGGATACTTCATGCGGAACCATGCCGACAACATGCCGCCATAGGAGCCACCAAAGGCCACCACTGGCAGCTCTCGGCCATTGCGCAAAAAGGTGATCAGCATGGCATAATCCTCCAGCGTCTGCTCGACCGTAAAATATTCGAGATGCTCCGGTTTGCTGCTGTTGAAAGTGTCCGTGCCAAAGGGCATCGATTTGCCGTAGTAGCGATGCTCGGCAAACACAACCACGGCTCGCAGATTGGCCGCCAGCTCCCAGACGAAGCCGCTGTTCTGGGCAAACCATTCGATGTCGCCCTCGTTGCCCGTGTAGAAGAATATGGGACTCTCCACATTGCTCTTGTCGGCATACGAATCGTTGTAGAGATAGCGTATGTTGAAACTCGCATTGCTCAGGAAACTGAAGTGATCCAGCGGCACCGTAAACTCCTTGATGGCATATTGGAACTTTACTTCTGCAGCCGATGGACTTGGCTCCAAGGCCAAGAGCAACAATAGAGCTCCACTGAGAAAGGCAAACATTTTGAAGTTGCCCACACAGTAATGATGAGTGATGAAGCACAGTCAGTTGTAATGTATTTCCGATCTTTGTTTGCTGTTCACTTTTCCAGCTGCCTTCGTTCTTTCTTCTCTACTCGGCTGAGCTTATCTGCAAAGCGGCATCACGATTCACGATCGCTGACCTTAGTATCAGCAGCTAAACTCACGAAGCCGGCTTCATTGTAGTGAATAAATATCGATGTTTTTGAACAGTCGATGTCAATCATCGAAGGCGCGTCGTTTCAAACTACTTGTTGATAAGGCTTTTAGTAAAAATTTAGACGTCGTCCAAAACATTTTGTTCGAAAAATGCAAGATCGAAAGTCGACCAACGGTATTTTTTCGTCTAAATAAGTAAAGCTTTGAATGTTGACTGCAGCTCGGATCTCGAAAAACTGCAGAAAAGTGCTTTTGTTAGTTTTTAGTATATTTATACCAAAAAGTAAATATCACGCTCATTCTCATTGTGGAGGCTCAAAAATATTGATGACAGTATCGATATTTTTGAATTATTTAAACTTCGATATATTATGGCAATCATCGAAGGCGGCAAAAATTTAAACAAAAAAATGTTAGCATTGACTTCTGTTATGTTAAAGTGCCATTTAGAGTATAACAGCGCTAGAGTGCCAGCAAAAGTGTTGCTCTATACTTTTTAGTTTTGCAAAAGCGCGCCTCTTTTTAAATGTAAGAAAAGGGAGAAATGTTTGCTTGCCATATTCTGTAACCTTGTATTTAAAAGTCACTTCAAATGAAATTTAACTTTCGATATATTCCATTAACATTGCTAGCGTAAGTTTTATAGAAAAGCAACTCCACCAGCCGCATCTGATTAAGATGTCCAAATGCGCCAGCCTTTTCGCAAAGCCTCCGTATATATTGCACTGCTGCTAATATTCGAGGCGATTACAGGGCTGCTGATTATAATCGTCACAGCAATTTATCAGTGGATTTTGGCCAACTATCTGGATGACTTAGAAAACCAGCTGCTATTCAGTTACCTTTTCAACGTCTACATCTTTGGCGCTGAACTTGTGGTCAGCTTCCTCTGCAGCCTTTCGTTGTGGAATCGATTGTGGAAACGACGTTGCACACCCAACGTTCGCTTAATGATATCCGTTTGGCTCTTTTATTGTTGTGTAATTATCGCATCAGGTTTTGGCATTCTTCTTAATCTGTATTATAGCATCGATGTGCTGGAAAATTCGGCGGAAAATTCGCTTTATCGCGGCATCGATGAGTATTACACGGATCCAGAATGGAAGCTCCTCTGGGATGGATTACAGTTACGCAGGCAGTGCTGTGGTGTCCAAAACTACAAGGACTGGATGAAGGCGGACTGGATGCCAAAGCCGGCGAGTAACTGTCCCAAAAAATCCATTTTGGCGCCCATTGCCTGTCACAGGAAGACTCGGAACAATAGCGTACCAAATTATATGCCGGGGGGAGAGCAACAAGAGCCTTTTCCAACACTGACAATCGATGCGATTAACACAAATGGATGCTTGCCTGTTTACACTGGTTTTCTGTGGCGTTACTTTTATATTCTGCTCTTTCTCACACTGCTCGCCTTAAAGTTTTTGGTGAGTTCTCTACCGTTAAAGATCTGCTAATTTTTCAACTAAACTATTAATTTTGCAGATTTTTCTATGCTGCTTCACGAAGTATATACTCCAACGACAAAATGTGGGCGATGGTTCCGATAATGGCGGGCTTACGGACGAGGAAGGGCGACCGCTGGTTCTGGTCAAGTATCCACGGAATGTACGTTGCGTTATTTTGGGGGAGGACGATCTGGCGTCAGATATAGCGCCTGATGTTGTCTACTGCAATTGCAATGAGGCTGTTGGCGAACAGTGTGATTACTGTGAACCTTAAACAAAACACACTTTTTAATATATTTTGTTATCAAATTATTCTTTTTATTTTTCAAAATAAATATTACAAAATTTTTTTTTGTTTTTTGGAATTAATTTATTTGATTGTCTTTCTTACACTATTATAAAACATAAATTATTCTACTTAAATATCTTGGCTGAAATTATATGCTATATTTATGCCTAATATTATAATTACTCATTATTTTAAACTATTTTTTATTCATCCACACATCACAAATTTTTATTCTATCGGCATTGAATAACCGCTAACGTGCATTAGTTAAGTTTAAAAGGCTGTGAATCGATCAGTATCGAAATATCGTTTTACAGCACTGTCACTGTTAATCGACTTACAGCACTGTGCATGAACTGATTGAAAATAACGCTTTGCTTGAAAGACAGTTTGTTTCGCCATTTTATGTGAACAACAAAACTTCCAAAAATGTAAGTATTAACAAATTAAACTTTGTGCATTTTAGAATTAACAACAATTACTTGAATTTAGGCCGTTTGATCCGAAAGTACCGCACATTGTTGGCGACGACGACGAAGAATCAAAGGAGAAAACACAAACAAAAATTTGGTATGTACGCATGTATATTGAATTAAAGAAAATTAATTTATTTGTAATTCGCTTTCATTGTTTTTATGACTGCCACGAAGCGATGAGGCCGAATCAACTGACTCAGACTCATCAGATGAGTCCAATTCTTCATCTATGGACGATACAGTTGAAGAGCAGGAGTACGATGGGGAGGAAGACGAAGAGGAAGAGGATTGGTCCCACAACGTTCATCAAATAGAGCAGACGGTGTAAGTTTTTATACCCGCTACCAATTGCGAAGATGGATATTATAACTATGCGTAACGTAACTACCTAGACTATAAGATGTAAAGAAAGCAAACTGTGATATTCTACGCAGGTCAAATTTCTGGTAGGTTTTGACCATGCGCATTTCCGCCCCTTGCTAAATTTAGTAGGTATACAATAATAATTATATTGCAAATGATTCCTATTGGAATCGGATAAAAAACTTTATTCGAAAAACAACTATAGACAAAAACCAGATACGACTTGTTGATATATATTTTAGTACATACCAAAAATTTCTATTAAATTCTTTTATGTGCGATTTATTGAAATCCTGCTTTCTTAGGGAATATCCACAAATTCAGCCAGACGCTGAAGGTGCATGGATACCAGCCGATGCTCAAGTGGCAGACCAGAGTCAATTTGCTTTGAACGCAGCAGAGGGAGAAGCTGTTGATGATGGCATGGAGTATGAAGAGGAGGAGGATCCACAGCAGCCGGACATGGAGCTCTGTTCGCCGTTGGCAGCCAGAGATGAAGATGTTCAAAGGACGATGCGTGTCTATCATTATGATCTGACTGCGTCGCCCACAAATCATGATTCAGCTATGGCTGAGGAAGAATTCGAGTCTCCTGGGACTATGGCAGAATTCCAGTCAGAGGAAGAACTAGAGTGTCCTGAAGATGATTCGGCTGGAATTCCCGCAGAACTGGAGAATGAATACGACAACGAAATGCCTTCAGAACAAGACGTCCCATTAGAACGTGGCGTTGAGCAGAATGACGAGGAGCCCCATGAGCAGGAAGATGAACTGCGTGCTGACGCGGATGCCCATGAAATGGAAGCGCTGCCCGATAACAATAAGGAGGCTGTTGACCCGCAGCAGGCGGAACCTAAAGCTTTTGTCAATGATGATCAGCCAATTAGGAAGCGTAGAGTGAAGCCAAAGGATGCGATTTTCCCGCGTTCCGAGGTCTTCCCACGTCGCATGCTGCGTTCGTCATTTCGCAGAAGCGACAAGTCGATGGCGCCAACGCCGCGCGCAAATCGTTCGCGTCGTGTAGCCAAACCGAGACCGAAGTCTCAACAAAGTCAGCTCAAAGCGGACATGACGACACCCGTGACCATCGGCGGACGCATTGCCAAGTGTCGTTTTGTGGCCAAGCGTCGTTTGGTGGCCAAGCGTCGTTTGGTGGCCAAGCGCATCAAAACAACGCAAGCTGCATCGAAAGCTGTGCGGCCACAGAATCTCGCCAGACCGATCGAAGTAACCGATTATTTCGCACAGGTTTCGGCGCATCTGATCAGCAATCGAGTGGCGCTGCAAGCTTTTCTAGAACTGCGCGAGAAGCTCGATCACCTTGTGGGCGAAGCGATGGCCAAAACAAAAAATTGTTAAACAGCGCGTAATTACATATGTATATTGAATAAAGGCGCCGCCTCAAAGCAGTGGGTACAAATTGGTTTTATGCGCTGTTATCCGTGTTGGTGGAGCTGCCAAAGTCGGAGACGGCTGCGCTGCTGGTGCTGATCAAATGGCGACTCGGCATCTCTCCTATGGAGGGCATGCTGCTCTCATCACTCGACGCAATGCTCGACAGCGTGCCGATCTCATCACAAACTCCCGAATCCGAGTTGCTCATCGAAATGGGCGTGGCATCGGCATTATCCTCCAGCTGACGCTGCTGTCGCTTGGCGTTTCCCTCGTCGCCACAAGCTTCGCTGGACTGGCGCTTCTGCGGACACCGGGGAGCGGTCGTTGGACTCCAGTTGAGCTCGTGATGCACCACAGCCTGCACTTCTAGCTGCACGGGAAGCGTTTGAGGACTGTCGCATTGTCGATCGAAGTTGATGAAGGATCGCATTGATGGCGATGGGGAGGGCGAGAGCAGGGCATCGGCAATCATCGTCGAGTTGCTGGACATGCGAAAGTCAAATTCGCTTTCCTGCAAACAAAATACCAAAACAAATGTTGCGAATTCAATTTGCAGCATGACAACAATAACATTTTACACAGAGCGCGCGCTCGAGTTCCAGGCATTCCATTGCATTGCTGGCCACCGCCGACATTTCCATGGCCTGCGCCATCTGTTGCATTTCCTCCAGTTCCATCCCATCCTCGTAGGCGCCATAGGACTTGAGCAGCTCAATTAAATGTTTACTGCGACTGCGCAACTCCATTTTCACTAGATTAAATATTTATTTATGCTTGCTGCTTGAATTTGCAGTCGTAGGCAAAGCACCGTTATTAGAACATTCAAGTGTGACCCCGGTTTTCCTAGAATGCAACCTATCGATTGCTTGGCATAACTTATCGTTAGGTCACTCTGTTTTTAGTTGTGTTGTGCTGCCGCCATTATAAGCAAGAATAAAACAAAGTGCGCGCCGGTAGCTTTAACAAGTGCTAAACGTTTAATTTATCTGATCATATGATATCAGAATCAGCATTCTGATAAGTGGAACTTATAAACTATACATTAGTGCTTAATGCTGAATTCCAAGCTCTTTATTACTTTTGATGTTTTTGCCCAGCGGAGCAGCTCCTCAGCTTTGAAAAATATTGTGGTGACTTTGTAAACAATTGACGTGTTGCCTTTTGAATTAAAAGGCTGCACTTAATATGTAAAACAAATTTAATACATAGATAAAGTGAAGCGAAATACCTTATTGATACTTTACAACCGCATCTCGAAGGTAAATGGTTGTTCAGCGGAGCACCCCTCCTCTTGTATGAGTAACATATCAGCCAGCTTCATTGAGTGAAGTGCGCGGTCGCCGGTGGCTTTGATAAACATTTGACGTATATGCTTTTTCTGATTAATTTCAAATAAGAGTTTGAAGTTTATATGTAAAACGAATATAGATAAAGTGAAGCAGCATGCGTAACTCCAAACTTAACATACGCATCCCGACTTTTGATGTTGGCTCAGCGGGGCACCCCTCGTCTAGTACGAGTTCCATATCAGCCAGCTTCAGTTAAAAAAGTGCGCGATCGTCCGTATCTTTGGTAAACATAAAAAGTTTGTTTTTGTTGTGATTATATTCGTATTATCAGAACTTTTGTATGTATAGAAAATTTAGTATAAACAGTACTGCAAAATATTACATTGAAACTTTAACAAGACTTAGATGCCTTTAAATAATATAAGTTTTAGTTGTATACCAATCGGCAAAATATTGTGCTTCGAGACCTTTTTCTCATTGCGTTTTAAATAAAATATCTATGTAAAATTAATATTCCATATATAAAATTTGTGTAATCGCGTTCGGTCTACATTATTGCCGCGAATAAAATAATTACTAGTGTCGGGAGTAATCAAATAAATTATGATGTTGTGTCGTGCGGGTTTTAAAATAATTCAAAATTGTATAAAACTACGGAAAATCCTGTCTGTCATATATTGAACGTGTGGGAATATTTCAAACAAAAGGTGAGTGAAACCACTGATCGTTTAATAATACTCCCATATTATAATTTAATGTCAATACACTTCATTTTGAAATTCTCATCCTAATGTATTTTTGGCGCCACATAAAGCTTTTTCTGCTAAAAACGTTCGCCTGCACGTCATGGAGCTTCTGTCAGGGAGCAATAATACTGCTTGCTTTTAATGTTGAACTGCTTGCAGCGTTAGAACTTTTCCAATTAGACTAGTAAACGAAAATTTCCATCACATACTTTTAGGATCAAATAAAATAAAATTTGATGACCTCATTCATGAAACAACATATTTATTTATCTTAGTAAAAATACACATGTCAACACTGGATATTTTATCAGTTGATTTAATTAATTTATTCTTTACATATATTAGTAATGAGAATATCAATTTTACCTTGAAAAAGTCAAAGAAAACAAAGCAAACATTAAAAATTATTACACTCTTATCATTGTTTAAAGTTTAATTAAACATTAATTATTTAAAAAGAACATTTTATTTACTCTAATTGATATAAAAATTTTGTTACTTTTTTTTAACAAAATCATCTACTGCCCAAAAGTATGCAGTAACTATTGCCAGCTCTGCATTTCAGTGGAAAATATTTTTAGATTGCATACTTTTAGGGTTGTGTAAATATTCAAAAACTTGTCAACGGAGCTTTCAATTTAATTGTCGCCTAGAAGTACGCAATAATTACGTGGGAAAAATAAACTTGTTTTCGCTGCATCTTTTAAATTGTAGCAACTACTTTTAGGAGCGAACAAAATTACTTACTTCAATTTACTGGCACGGTGTCTTGCTTGTGGTCGATGAACATTACCCTTGCTCCTTGGCCAGTTTTACACATTTTATTAAAACATTTAGTGGTTGAAATTAAAAAAAAAAAATAGAGCTGGAAAAAGTAAAAGAAAGAGGATGGAAAAAAAAGTTTGCTATGCACAAATATTTGCATAGTTTTTGTTGCACTTTTTTCTGCGCTCAGTATATTTTTTGCACTTAATCCTTATGCTAGAACATATATTGTACATAGTATAAATTCGCTAGGACAATTTACGGGCAAACATTAAAAAAAAAAAAACGAAAGCGGGTGGCAAAAATGATGCTATAATTCAAAAACAGCGCCAACGCACACACATACATATTATACGTACACTATGCACGTACATAGGCGTCGTTCATTAGCACAAAACCCACACATTAATTTGATATGTTCACATGTGTGTGTGTAAGTGTGTAAGTGTGTGAGTGTGATTGTTCTGCTAATCTTGAGGGAGTGAAAAAGCATGTGTGTCTGTTACAGTGTCTACGTTTCTGTCTGTCTATCAGTGTGGGTGTGTGAGCGACTGTTTGCTTTTGTCACCATAAAGGATATAAGCCATGTTTTTACTGTGTGTATGTGTGTGTAGCCAACATTGCTGCAGCACAGAAAAAAGTGCAAGCTTTTCTTTCGTTTTGCTTTTGTTTTTGCTTTGCCTTAGTCGCCATCGCCGCTCAGCTAAGCAAGGAGCAGCGACAAGCCAACCAGGCCAATTTCAGTTTCGGTGATAAATTTCGTATAATAAAGAAGACATTAAGCAAACGCTGGCGACAACGACAGCGCAAACGACAACGACAAGGACAACGACAACGATGTGAATGTGTAAGGAGGATGATCCCCCGCTGCGCGCTGTGCACACAGTTTACACCTTTGCAGCAAAATACCACTAAAAAATCATATTATGCTCGCTTTAAAAAAACATACACATTTGTATGTAAATTTTTATGCCATTGATAGCGCCATCTAGCGGTCAGTAGCTTGCTTGCATACCATTTAAATCGCATTAAATCATAAATGCATCCCTTGAATCGCATTAGGGCGTAACCCCAAATTGCCGTCAATCGAGACGCGATGAAAAGGATTTAATATTTATGCAAATTCATTATTGATTATGATTACGCATATGAAGCGCAACGGCTCTTTAATGCACCTGCAAATCCGCACAAAAGGGTCGGAATAAAGCCCCAAAAATGTTTGCGAACATTTTCCGAGTTGCATTTTCGCTGCCATTCCAGAGTACTTATTAATTTTGTTATGCTCTCCACATTCAATTATGCACAAAAAGCATGTTATACATATTTTAGTGAAATTGAAATTAAAATGACACCGAGAATCGACCTTCATTTTGTGTTTCATTTTCAATATTCGGCATTGGATTGCGCAATTTTTAAAGTGCAAACATTTTTAATTACTTATTTTATAATTCATTATTGAACATGCATTTTTATTTGCATTTTGTAATTTGTCAGGCTTAAACGAGAAGCAGCACAATAGCGGATTCTTGCACCATTAAAGCAAACAAATGGTGTTTCCAAAATGTTATTTTAGGTAGCACAATTCTACTAAAATTGGCCAGGAAAGCCGGCTTATTGCCTGCAACTATTATTGCACAGTGCTTCTTTAAGAAATCAGCTTTGATTTGTTTCTATAAACAAGAAATTTCAGACAGCCAGGACGACGTCATGCTCCCTTGAATTCTCTGCCCGCATTGGGGATATTTATAGAAAAGTAGCAAATGTGCGAGAACAAAGCATAAAGCTGTAACAACACAACTGACAGCTCGCAGCTGGACATGTTTAAACTACGCAGCAGCAACTACCTGTTTCTGGCTGGTAAGGTTGGCTTCCTGGTAGTGCATGCTGCACTTGTATTTGACACTTGTGTGAGGCAGGTCGGCAATCAAAGTACACAGGCACAGAGACAGACAGAACGACTTAAAAGTGGCATCCCCATAAAGGCAACAAACTAACAAAACGCCCTGACAACAGCAAGCGAAAGAACCATGGACTAGCTGCCAGTTGCGTCAAGTGTGGGGCATGCAACAACCACAAGCCAAACAAGCGGCGAACAGCAAAAAGAAATTACAGGAACAACAACAGCAACAACAAACTTGTCTACATTAGTTTGCAAATTTCCATTTCTGAAGCCGTTGCTTAACTGGATACGTCGACTATTGGCCCGATCCAAAGCTCCTGCTGTTCCTCAGTTGCTGCGGCATACGTTGCATGCATTGCCACTATAACAGCTTGTGGCTACCACACTTCAGCCACCTTCTCGACTCCCAGTCGTTCTAACAAATGATAGCTGATAAACATGCTGTTGTTGCTCTCCTGTTATACCCTATGTCTACAAAATGTCAAGGTGCTTTCAAAATTTCTATTAACTGGAGAAGATTTAAATGATTTTACTATAAAAGGTAAATAGATCATTTAAAATTAACAAAAATGATCGCTGGAAAAACATAATCCCGAAAGAAGAAGCAACTCCTAAAACTGAAGCCTATCTTGAGACACAAGATACAAAAATAAATCAAAATAAAAAAATATTAAAATTAAATTCTAGATTCTTGTTATCTATTTGTTTAATTTGGTTTTTGGTTCTCTCTTGTTAATAAAAATAAATGATTTTGTTAGGTAGAATAGGGAATCTTTTCAGCTGAAAATATATTTTCAGGGTTGAATTACATTTGAAAATATTATATTAAATGTTTTAGATCTGTAGAGTATTTAATTGTAGTCTTTGATAATCTCTCCATTTCACACTCGCTTGCCTCATTTTTGTGGCACACACAAAATTCACAATTACATATGTATGCAATGCCAAGCAAAAGACAAAAGCGACGCGAGTGGAGAAGAATTAAGCATAAATAAGAGAGGGCAGGCAGAAAAAAAGAAAGAGAGAGAGAGAGAGGGGGAGAAAAAGAGCACACAATAGTTGGAAAAAAATTGGCATAAAATGCAAAAATGAAATGCAACAAGCAAAAAAAAGATTTCGCTTCGTTAAGTTTTTAGCGTGCATGTTAAAACATCAACAACAACAATAATGTGTTAATGCGCACACACAAATGCGCTTACACACACATCCCCATTGACAAATACTCACACACACATACGAACACATGTGCAAATGTAACCACAGAAAATGCAAAACACATGCGACGAATGAAAGAAAGAGGCAAGCAGAAGGAGCAGGAAGGAAAGGAGTGGGAAATTTTGTCGAAGCAACATTTCGACATGATGCAGAATAAGGAGGAGTAGCTAAAAGAAAGAGATGGCAATTGGATGGGCAGAAGAAGAAGAGGGCATGTCGAATGCAAATGCAATAAAATAAAATAAGAAATTGCGCTACCAGCAAAATGCATGCGAACGTATATGTATGTATGTGAATGTGTGTGTGTGTGTGTGTGCGTGTGTTTGTGTGTAAATATGAATACGAATACGAAAACGAATATGTGGTAAATTTAATACGAATGCTGGCGCCACATGGGGCAAGTAGCAAGTGGTGAAGGGCAATGCGAACTGAATGCATTCAGCATACAGGTTAAATTGTACAGATTGCTGGGTTACAGTTCTGCTTTTGATTACGATAAGTTGCAGTTCTTTGAACTGTGATACACTTGACGATTTTATGAATGGTTTATCTTAACAGTTCTCTGATGGTTCTGATGGAATTGCAGCAGACTGTAAGATAGATTTGCTAAATGAGTCATGAACTTCATCTGTTTAAATAAGAACTTGCAATTGCAACAACATTTTAAACTTTAACTCGTTGCATGCTTTGTGGGCTAATTAGCATTCCGTTGCCGAGAGAGAGAGAGAGAGAGAGAGAAAAAACCACGCCTAATAAACATAAAACTTAATTCCCAAATGTTGTGCTGCAGGCAACAAAATCTACACAAATGCATATAGCAACAATGCAAGCACAAATTCACATGCAAACATGTGCTATACATACATTTGTATGTACATAAGTGCCGCAAGGGTTTCAGCCACACAAACTAAGATATTTACTTGTATTATAAGTATGTGAGCTCACACACGTACATATATATATTATACGTCGGGACAAAACATACTTACACAAACACATTCGCTTCCATCATTTGCCTGGGTGTTATTTCTTCCCGCTTCCCGCTATTCATTTTTCATACTTGCTCACTTTTCACTGTTAGTTATGTCTGCTTGCGGGCGGTTTCTTTGCATTTTATTTATGTTTTTTTGCTCTCTTCTTGTGCATACATTTTTTTATTAAGCATAATAAAATACACACAAAAAAAGCGAAGAATAAGTAAATAAGTAAAAAAGAAGTGCACAGCGTTCTCAGTGCGCATGCACAAGGCAATTGCCGGATTTGCGTTAAGTGTAGCATACTTTCAAGCGCTGCGGGTTACATGTGCTCTTAAATGGCTGGTTAATTAGTAAACAAATGCGAATAATGGACGGTAATAGGAGAGATCTCAGAAATCTTTGCACACTCTTTATTACATGTTGATAGTACCAATTCTTGAGCTAATAAAGAATGCAGAATGTGATATATTGTGTGTGTATGTGTATATTCAATTTATTCTTCATTGAAACTATATTTCTTCCCTTAAATACGCCTTGAAACGTTGTTTTTTAAATATACTATTTAAATGAACAACTTGAACTTGAAATCCAAATGAAAGAGCTACAAAATCACTTAGTCTAAAGACCAAGAATAGTTATCAAACATTCAGAAGCTTTTGCTTGAGCAGCTTTTATTTGAGTCATTGGCTCTTTGAAGGGTTTGTGGGCAATAAAGCAGCTTGTGTTGTGAATGCCACCAATTAAAATGTGTAATGCAAAATATGGTTAAATATAAGCCATTTAAAGTTTTCTTTAATACGATATAAATATAAGTCTAGTTGCACAAAGTCCAAGGGTTGATCGACAAGTAATGGTTAACAGTATCAAAAATTCACTTCAAATTAAATTGTTATTGCTGGATTTAATATGGATTTAAAAGAACATTTATTAACTGACCCTCGGTCAGTTTGAAAGCCAACTTGAATTTCAAGTGTGCTTAAGAGTTGCCAACAAACTGTTATATGGCCAGCATGTTTTGATACATTTTGCAATCTGTTTTGAGTATTTTAAAAATGCGAAAATCTGTATGGTAATTTGCCTAAACAAGCAGCCCAACAACGAATGTTATAAATTATGCAGAAACAAATTTTAACGAAACAGTTATGTTCCATATCTAAATGCTGCTGCCTGTCGGGTGAGCAAAAGGGGTAAAAGGCCTTTAGATGCCTGCACTCAAGACAAACTGTTGGGCAGAAGCAGAAGCCAGGATTCAGGGAGTCAACAGCTGTGTGCAGCAACCTAACAACAAGGCTTCCACAACACTTTCCGTTGAGATGCAGTGAAATATTTTTCTTTTGCATGTTTTCCAATGCGCCACTCCATCTGCACAATTTTCTATCCGTTTTGTGCTATTTATTTGCATTTCCCATTTCTATGTGTACACAGCTCTCACTCTCTCACTCTTTCTCGCTCACTTGCTTGCCTATCTTTTGCTTACGGAGTTTCTCGCCGATATCGGTGCGTTGTATGTCTGTGTTAGAATGTGTCCCTTAGTCATGTTTGATTTGCAATTTCGCACAATCAATGCTGAAGCACAGTCGGCAAATCCCCAAAATTGCCAATAAATTTGTCCTATTGACTGTGTCTGACTACAAATTTGCTGCTGTTGCGCTTACTTTTTAGACTTTCAATACGACAATACTGTTCGCAAAACAACAAACCGAAACCAAAACCAAAACCAAAACAAAAAAAAACACAGCTTGAATTCATTTGGCAGACCTACGAAACGCAACGATACCAAAACGAGAACTTCCTGGTCTGGCCCGGTATTTCTATTAGCCAGGCAATAAGAAAATAAGTAGCTATTACGATATTTTGTGAATTTTCCACTGCACACAATGAGCCTCGTTCAATGTTCAGCTTATATTTGATTAGTGAATTGCGAACCGCCCACAATTTGGTAATGTAATGCCGCCGCCTGTTTCGTTGGCTGGCTACATTTTATGTTTTCATCGAGGAAAAGGATTTGCCATTAAATTTGCTTGCCAGCTTTCCAGCACATTAGGCACCTATTATTTGGCTAATTTTGCATCTTTTGGTAATATAATTTACACAAAATAACACACGACTGCACAAACATACGCAGACGCACACACGCGCACCGACTGGGCAACAAAAGCGCCAATATCCCAGACGAGACGAGACGAGACGAGACGAGCCGAGTTGAGGCGAGGCGAGGCCAGGCGAGTCCATGCAATTGTAGCAGCTGTCATTTTGACTGCCTGACTGGCTAAATTTTCGCGCAACACTCATACGCCACGTTACCCGGTACAAGGTACACGTTACACGCAACACGCTGCAAAGTTGCCAACGTTACTGAATGCTGCTTAATCAATGATTCGGAAATACCTTACGCAACATTAATTTCATGCTACAATTTTCCGCTCTTTCTTCTGCCTTCACCGTGTAATCCGTTTCTAAGATTTTCAATGGGATTCCCGTTTAAGGGCCAACTGAATGCAGTTCTTATTAACGAAATCGAATTTAGAGCCGACAAAGAAGAACTGAAATGTGCACTGATAAAGTTGACAATTTTGTAATTTATAGGACATGTGAGTTATGATAACATCTGAGTGTGGAAAATTAGTAGGGAATAAAGAGTCTTCAGGGAATTTGAAACTTTAGTTAATTGAAAATTCGAAGAAGAACTGAATGCAGTTATTGTTTAAGAATTACAATTTAGAGTGAAAATAAAAGACAATTAGGATATGTGAAATAAAATCTGGGAGCAAATAATTATTAGTGAATAATGAGTCTGTAGTGACTTACTCAAAAGGAAAATGCAGATTTAATTGAAACCCCTTTTTCAAAATTAATTAATTTAAAAGCGAGTTCCGGGCAACTGAATGCAGTTCTCATTAAAGAAATACAATTTAGACGGAATATATAAGAATTGCACTGAGAAAATTGACAATTTTGTAATTTATTGAACAACGAGAAAAGCAAAAGACAGTAGAAGTATTTTGGGCTATGCTCAAAACTGAAAAAATTAAAAACTTATTTAATTTATTTAAATTAAAAATTTATTGAAATTGAAACAGCATGCAGTTCTCATTTAAGAAATAGAAATTCAAATGAAAAAGACTATTTCGTTATTTGGTGTACAACATCCGAGAGACCAGAAGAAATGGAGAGCTACATTCAAATGCAGGCAGATGCAGCGTAAATTGAAACTTATTTTGATTGAAAATTCATTGAAATGGGAATAGAAAACTGTGTTGTTTAATGGTCAAATGTAGCTTCAAAATGACCCAGTTATTTCAACTATAACGCCACAAAGAAGAAGAAAGTTGCATTTGTGCCGTTGTCGACACAGAGCGCAGCTCAAAGTAAACGCAATTTGCCTAAAGAGCCCAAAAGGGCTTGCAACGGTTCTCAGCAGATAAGCAAAACGACGGCCAGCTGGAGCCAGGTGCGGTGAGGTGTGCGGTGGTGTGAATATTTAACTTTGCGCCGCTACACATTGGCCAAAGGCGGTGACTGCACAGGCAACAACAACAACCAAGACAACGACAACGACAACAAGCACGCACAAGCTGCTCCTGGGACAATTGCAGCCGTCATTTGTGGAGTTCTTTTTTGTTTCCTTGCCTCGCTTTTGGCCTCGCGATCTCTTCTTTTTTTATGTTTTCTTTTTGTACGTGGTTGTGTTCAGCTGCCACGCGCGACTTTTGTACGCATGTTGCTGTTTTTTCAGTGCTCGTTGGTCCAAATTGAATTTGCATGCCCGAAGGCGACGACCAGCTGCAGTCGAAGTTGAAGGCGACATTTGCAGATGGAGCTGAGCTCGGAGCCGTAGCCGTAGCCGGAGACGACAATTGTCGTTGAACGCTTAAATGCTATTGCGTTTTTCGTGTGCTCCTTTACCTTGCGCTTTGCTTCTCCCCTCCTCCGTTTGTGCGCCGTTAACATAATGAAAATGCATTGCACTTTGGTATGCAATGACAATGAAATCCGGTGTCGAGTTGCTGTTCGGCAACTTTGCTGCATTTCGGCAACATTCGCTGCAATTACTTTCGCATTTTGAGGCAATTAAGCGAATCAGTTTTCTTTGGGGCCACAAGTGTGGCATGCCGTGGCAAGACCACACAACTAAGCTGTGCATTGAGATAAGCTTGCGTTTTGCAGCTGCCATCTGCCATCTGCCAGCTGGTGGATGCATTGTTAACCTTTTGCCTCTGACTCCACCTCAATGGCCGCTATCTAAGTGCAAATAAATTGCGGCTTTCCCCTCGCTCGAATGTAAATGACATGCAACAAAAGGCAACAGCGGCAATAGTTGCTTCAGCTGCAGCATCTGCTGCATAAAAGCGCTGAAAGTTGAGACGGCAAAGTGTGTAAAACGAAGAGAAGTTGAAGCTGAAGCGCAGAGGCAGAAACAGAAGCTGATGCTGAAGCTGAAGCTGAAACAGCAGCAAAGCAGAAGCTCTGCTGACAAGCGGCGCGATAAACCGACACAACCATGTCAAAGAAAACATTTCAGTTGGTTAGTTTTTCACCGGACTGTAACGAATGATGAGCGTCACAGGAAACTAGCCTCGAAGTCACAGTATTTTGCAGTGACAGGCAAAAAGTGATTTTAATATAAGTCGTCAGAAAAGTTCTTAGATTGTTAAGCTTTAGTTTAAAATGATTTCTGTGAGCTTGAATAATGGGAAAATATCAAGAGCTCTTCAATCGATATATTTCATTTACTTTACATTGAAATACAAATTTCCATTTAAGAATATCCATCAATTAAAAATTATTATTATAAAAAAACGTAAATAAACACATTTTAAAAAATTTAACTTAAACTTAATTTCGCGAGCCAATATTACTCATATTTCATAATTTTAATCATAATTAATATATAAGAAAATAATTAACAAGTTTTACTTAAATACACAAAAATTTGATTGTTATTGGCACAACATTAACTATATTTGGGATTATTAAACTTATTAAAGTAACGATGAAAATTGAATAAAAATATCACTTTAATTTTTACTCATACTCTTGGTCAGACAATTACTGCACAATTGCATGTTATTAGCGCTATAATAAATATAATCTTATACAAGGAAATGTTCTTTATAGTCTGTTCAATATTTGCATAACAATTCTGCGCATCTCTAGCCGGGGAATGAGCAGATCACTTGAGTGGCTAACTGGCCAAATCCCCTGTGGTGGGACAGTAAGCCAGCCAGGCAAACGACTTGACGCTTCGCTTAACTTAAGCGATTTTTTATGTGCTCTTCGACCAAAAAGAAATAGAAACAGAGAGAGATAGCTGCTATGGACAAAGAGGGATGCAAAAAATATGCCATTCAGTTTGTGTTCTTGTTATTGTTGCTTGTCTCGTTGCAAGCAGAGTTGCAACTATTGGCGAGCATTTGAGAGAAACTGCTCGCAGCTAATTAGCAGAGTCCAGAGTGGCAAATGTCGACATCATGTATACGCCCCGTAACATGCACCGAGTAAATTGCATTCGCTCTGCGTACAACATGGAAAGTCAGAGCGCTCTCTGTTCTTTTTACCATTTGCTGTCCAACGACCCGCATAGCATAGAGTAAGAATAACGTGAGAAATTGCATTGAGCCAAGCCACTAGTAGCACCTCCCATTTTGAAGTTTTCGAAAAAGGAAAATTGCATTAAGCTCCATTGAAAGTAAACTGCGTGATGGTTTTTCTTGGCCCCCAGGCAAGCAAAGAGGGCGAACAACAAACAACTCCTGAAACGGCACAACTTTCCAATTTGCTAGTGCATTTTCTTTCGCTAAATTTATGTGCGCACTTCGACGCACCCACACAAATGCAGACACACTTACTTACACGGAAGACTAATGAAATATTATCGATATATATTATGGGGCTTACATGTGGCACAATGTGTTTGCCAAGTTGCAACATATGGGGGCCATCATACAGCAGGCACTCCAGGGTCCTCTTTGTCGTCTTTGCCTGCTCTGGTTTGCTTGCGAGCCATTTATGTACTCCCGGAATTTAAGCACATCGATTTCTGTCATTAAATTGTCTTTACCGCATGGGAATTTATACGATATTTGTGTTAAAAATGGAATTTGGGATACAAAAAAATAAAGAAGAAATTATTATGATAAAGCAATAACTTAAACAGCGTTAAGGAGAGACAATGAAATTCCTAGTGATGGGTAGCTTATTTTTCAGCACAGCAAAATGTCTTAGCTTATATATTACAAAATATTAGAATAATACAAAAAAATTTAGCAGGAAAACTTATCATTATAAGTTTTAAAATTAACTAAACTCAACTAATAATAAAAAATGAGTAATTATTTTTTAATAATAATGAAAAAGAATATAGCAATAATTGTCTCTCTCATATAGTTAATATAATAAAAATATCTATTTAATAAATATAATAGCAATTTAATGATCATTATTTGCATTCTCTGAAAATTACATTTGCCAATGATTTGATTTAGAGTCTCAAAGCCAACTTTACTGTTTGCTGAATTAGTTTTCCTTTTGTAATTGTAACCTAGTTTCCATTGACTATTCAACTGCTTTCGCTTTTATGTGATGTGCTAGAAACACAAGAACGCACTTTAAGCATCCAACGCTGTTTAATTGGCCGCTCAGCTGTAAATTCATTGGACTGCATCAAAGATTTACAGCTTGACTGTGGGAACGAATCGTGTTGGAATTAGAACTGTCGAGCTGGAGGTGGGGTCCAGATGTTTTGGTCCATGCAAGTGGTTTGCATTTGGCATTTATTGCCGCTTTGTTATGGTAGCCAAGACTCGGGCCAGGACCCACGACTAGGAGAGAGTCCAGTCCAGTTGGAATGGAAACGGGAACGGGAACGGGAACGGGAACTGAAACTGAAGCTGAACCTGGCCTGGCCTGGTGCCTGTTTACTTTGCCATTGAGCAGCTGCACTTGGCTTTTGTGCTGTTTGTTATGTTGTTTGGCTCTGGCCCGCTCTAAGCCGGCAAATTCGAATGGCACTCTGTGTGTGTATGTGTTTGAGTCATGGCCAGACTGTCATGGCCATAAGCTGACCAGAGCGCCTATTGCTTTGCAACGCGTTGCAGTTGCAATTGCTGGCCAATTGCCGCCATGTTTTCAATTAAAAATAAAGCACTGCAAGTGGTGCTTAAAACACTGATGCAATATGTATAGAGATATGCGATTGACGCTTCGCCTCCTCCAGCGCCTCCTCCTCATATGTTGTAGTTACCTCGCATTCCAGGTGCTGCAATCGTTCAACTGTGAATTTGTATTCAATTAAAAATAATTTCTTTGTCAATTATTCATTCATTGTGAATAGTTCTTTCGTTCGTTTGCAATTCGCCCAGCGCCATTCAGTCGCGCAGCCAGCAAGTCAGCCAGACAACTTGCAGTCAGCCATTCATAAAATTTATGAAAAATAATAATAATAAAAATCAATTTTATTATATTTTATTTTATTTTCCCTGATACATGCACAATTTCCAACCTGCTGCGGCTATCATACATTTATTATATTCATTCTATTTTTGTTTCACATTGTTGTTGTTGCTGTTTGTTTTCAGCACACATTTTCTGATTTTTATATACGAGAAGTCATATTTTTTTCCCCCGATATTGGCTGCATACTGTGAACGACTATCCAGCAAATTTCATAAATCAAAATAGTTGTTAATCAATACAAACGAGTTTGTTCACAACCGAAAAAAAAAAACAAAATTGAAATGAATAACAATTTTTGAGTGGCTGTATAAGCTTTTGTTGGTTGTTGAAGCACAGTGGTAATTCGGCTGACGGACAGCTGTTGTTAGCGGCTAAATTGTTTGGCGGTTCTGGCTAACAAAGCACTCGCCAAACATTTTGGCCAGATTTATGATTCAACACCTTGCAGCAACAACGAAAATAAAGTACATTTAGTTAAAGTTTAACAAAAAGTGAACAATTTAGTTGAAAAGCGATGGCTCTTGATTCAATTTGAAAACTATATCCTTCCTGAATTGCTGTGCGATTTGTTTTGGTTAAGCGGATTAAATTAACAGATGAGTGCATTTGTTTAAAATATGCATATACATATTTTTTGTTGTGTTTCAAAATTAACAAATGAATGTAAGTTTAGAGTCAAATGTTGAAACTACTTGCCTAATCAATAAAAAATAACTTTCCGGTAATGTGTAAAAAAGTGACTAATGAGCTAATTTGTAGTGCTCTCCGAGTGCACGACTGTTGCCACTTGCCACTGTGAGCTGTAAGAGCAACGCTAGAGTCAAGTGCACTAAAAACCCAAACAACTTTTGCTATTTGTCCTGGCCAGCATTTGTGGAACTGGGAAATAGTTGTGGAAAAAACGAGGAGACTTCAATAAATAATTGATAAAGCATTGCTAACAAAATGTGTGTGGCCAAAGTGCTGACCCGCGAGCAACAGAGAGAGAGAGAGAGAGAGAGGGAGTGTTTGTGAGAAAAGGGCAGACAGTTTGAGAGCAGGAAGCCGCACACAATGTTGGCTAATTACTCAACGGTGCTCATTAAGGGCACTGCATTTTCACTTTTCAACGCTTTGCACCTCGCACCTCGCACCACGCTAATGAAGATTTATGAAGGACCTGGGGTCGCTTAGAGGGAAAGCCGGAGGAATGCAGGCAATGGGAATCGTCGTTGTCCTTAAGGTTGGTTGAAGTTAACTGACTTGCGACTGCAGAAACTGTTTGAAAATTTTGCTGCTGTTGAAAGTTTAATGCGGTTTTTCGGTTTTTTTTGGTATTCAACAAGACTAATTATATGGCAAAACTGCAATGAATTATGCATCTGACAGCAGCTGGTATTGTCTTCATACAACTGCAAACTTTAATCAAGTTCTGCATATCGAAATGAAGCTTGCTGCAAATGGCATGAGAGAAATAACAAGAGACAAGGCAAAACAAACATTCTTAATTCAGCATAATTCAAATTCAAATACGCCAAAACGTTTCAAAAAGAAAGAAACGAAACAAAAGACAGACAGACTGCAAAGAAAATACAAAAAAATGAAAAGTAAGAATAAAATGTAATGAAGAGGGAAAAAGAAATGTGTACAAAACAGGAATGGCAGACCAATCGTCGTCCTCCACTCCCCCAGCGTCAAACATTGTGTTACATTTTTATTTAATTTTGCTATCTGCCAAGCAGCTTGCAGCTACTGGAACTGGCTTTGTGTGCTGCCTGCTAAAAAATGCGCAAGCAAAAGCAATTTGAAAGCTGCGCTGAATACGTAAAAACAATACAAGTAGCTCTGTGGCCACCACCCAACTCAAGCCAACTCTCAAGCACTGCTAAACCGCCTTCGTCTGTCCACCTTCGACTCAACTCGGACTCGGACTCGGACTCAGACTCGGACTTGGCTAAGAAGAAATTTCGAAAAATGAACTGAAAAGAAAACTCGGCGGTCCGTTCACTGCCATATGGCTGTGTGTGTGTGTGTGTGTGTGTGTCTGTAGTTGCGGCAGCTAATTTTCATTATTCTTTCAAAATGCAATCAAGAAATGTTGCTGTTGTTCTCCCTTTTTTTTTGTTTTTTTGCTGTCGTTGTTGTTGGCTCGATTCCGACTGCAGTAAAACGGTTATGGCCAGCGGCCCCAGGTACTCGGACCTGACTAGACCAGAGAGATGTGTAGCTTTGGCAACTGAAATGGGCAACACGCTTAAAAGTAAATGAGTAGCTTACGAAATGAGTGGCAACGTGGGTAAAGTGCCAACAACAATGTGCAACCTGATGATTTGAGAAAATGGAAATAATTATGAATTAATGGAGTGCTAATCATAGTCGACAATTTAAATGTTTCCAATATTTAAAGAAGCTTAGGTCAGATTTATTTTGTAAATTAACTATAAAGCAAGTAAGACTATAATTAATAATTATTGAATGTCCTGATTTAATGTACATACTGGGTGAGATTATTTAAAAATTGCTTCGCTTGCTTTAATTATTCGTTTGCCTTCTATTCACTTCAAGACAAAGCTATATCCACTTGCATGCACTTGAAAAGGGAGAAGGTTTTTTTTTTATAAAATGGGGAGCCCAATCAAATAAAATGCATATTTTATTACTCGGTAATTAAATCTGTAATGAACAAAAGACAGACAAGACTCTGAAATGTGAAACTATCAGCAGGATTTAAATATATACAAATTTAAACTGTTTAGTTGAACTCAGTTTATATGATGATATTTTACCATTTAACCTTATATTTTAAGCTTAAATTGTTTTGTTTACTCTCTTCTCATTTCAGGTAAGATTCTTTATATTATATTTACGGCCTCGAATCTCATTCTTATGGTCCAAGGCATCTTTATTATCCTGTTCAAACGGTAAATTCAATTAGACATGTCTTGATCCGCTTGTCTATTCAATTGATTCAATGCAGCCAACTGCAAACAATTGAGTTTTTACAAGCCATTCACTTGATAACTCAATTTGACAGTCAATCAGGCATTGAATACACGTTTGTACATATGTTTACATATGCATAACCTGCCCCCCACATTCCACACACCCAGTATAAAATAAGTTTGCCTCATAACACGTGGCAAACAATGCGGTAAACGCAACAAAAGGGCCAAAAACCAGCTGCTGCACTTCATTTATATTTATAAGAGGCGAAATGAATATACGTTCTATGGTACGTGCCACGCCCACGATAAAAACATACAATAAGTAACCGTAGGCAAACATTAAATGTTATTAAATGCAAAGCAGGGAGCCAAACAAGCTCTGGCCAAAAGTTTCGATGGCTAAAACTTGCGCCACTGACAAAGGCAACGCTGAATACGCTCTCTTTGAATATTCGTTTCTTAAATAAATTCAATTCAAGAATGAACTAAATTTTAGCCTATAGAAATATTTGAAATATTTAAATTACTTCATCAATAGCGTAGCGTGATTGACTTGTCATAGTTCAAGGAGCCGCAAACGCTGTTCGATTAAGTCAAGTAGTGAGTTTAATGTTATAGCCGACTTCATCAGTGTGCAGAAGGGTATAACTAATTTGATACATCAAGAATGGCAACCGCAGCGTCTCGCTAACTTGAGGCGAACGAGAGTCTTGAATGGAAACCCGGTTATCAGGAGGAGCATACACTTTGTGCGGCAGCGACAAGAAACGTGAATTGTGTCAGCTCCACACACATACTCGCTCGCTCGCTCGCTCGGTAACAATGCCAGCTAACTAATTTAAATGGGACCATTGTGTACCATAACCGAAGAACAATAGTGGCGAACGGAAGCGAATGTCCAAACGCCCGTTAGTCCCACCCAGACTCGAAGAGGGAACAGTCGCGGCAATGGCGGCGATAAAGACAGCAACATGGCAGCTCTTCGCTGCTTGTCTGGGATCTGGGAGCAAGTGGTTCCTGTGCATCTGAAATTCAACGAATTAATGCCACTTCAAAGTTCTTGCCGGCATGTGTGTGTGTGTGCGGGTGTGTGGTGTGCACTTTGGAATTACCAAAATTTACAACAATACGTACCTGAAAGCCCCGCCAACCCATGCGATGCGATGCGATGCGAAGTGAAGTGCTGTGAAGTGGAGTGGAGTGAAGAGAGCTGAACGGAACCTCTGCAGTTTGCTATCAGCAGCCACTCGCTCTCGCATTGAAATATGGCCAAAAGCGGTGGAAAAGTACCTGCGGGCATTTTATAGATAATAGACATTTGGGCCACATACATTTACACATTTACACATGTACACAAACACCCACAACTGAACACATACATACATTGTAAATGTGCATAAATGTACATACAAATGTTCATGTGAAAAGTTTCAAGAAAGCGAGCCAATTTCCAAGCACCGCGCGCATATTGTAAAAGTTGCAAGGCATATGCTTCCCGGCAAAACAATAGCCAAGATCTGAGCCACAAAAGCGGCAGCAAAAAAGGCAAAGGGAGCGGCGGAGCAGGAAGGAGAGGGGACCGAAGAGAGTTGCGTCGGGGCATTTCACTGATTTGCATAGTTTTGGGCGAGGCGCGGTTGCCAACACGCTTGTTTGTTGCATTTATAATGTTGCAACTACAAAAATGCAGCACGCATGCATTTTTGAGGTAACCGAGACAGCAGCATGAACGTATAGTACCTCGTATCCCAGCAAAAGAATAGTAGAAAAGCAAATGTGAACCGAATGCCGCCCATTTTTTTCTTCGCTCCTCCGTTCGCCGAACACGTTGCATTTTTTTGTTTGCCTTCTTGTTGCATTTTAAGCAGTTGGCTGGCAAGGCTAACAAATATTCCGCCATTCGCGTTGACAGCAGTTACATGCATATCGCACACAGACACGCTCAAACACAAACACGCCACATCTGTAGCCAAGTATCAATGGCCAGATTGTGGCGTGGCCCGGTTGACTGTGAAAAGTCACTGAATAGATTGAACATTATATGAAATTTAAGATCGCGTTTTCGATTTATTATCAAATTATATAAACAGGACTTTATTATATTATATAGTCAAATGTTTGGTTAATCAATTTCCAAATACGGAAAGTGATTTTTTTTTATTTAATTTTGATTTTTTAAATGCATATTTCATTATTAGTTTTCTGCAGTTGTGCCAATTTAATTTACGAACCATCACATTATATTAGATATTTTTAATTATTATAGATTTATGTTAAACAAAAAAAATAATAATTACAAATAATCATTATTTTCGATATACTTTGTTTTTCCGACTTTTTAAAAATCTTACAAAATAAAATTTAAAAAAGGAACTATTAGGTGATTTTGTGGTTTTGTTGGTGTCAGTAATTTCTTTTTATTTAAAAAACAATCCTTATTTATGGTTTATAATATTTGTAGATATATTTTGACATTTTACTTTTGGGCAAGTTGAAATATGGTTTGCATTGTAATGTTGAGTTTTTCCATACACAAAATGGCTGAATACTTTAATGTCATGTCTCGCACTTTTGACGTGTTTGGCATGTGGCCCACATGCGTATATAAGCAATTTCGCGTGGGAAGCTGTGTTTGCTGTTTGCTTTGCATGCAAAGCTTTAGGAAAGTGCCAGAAGTAACGAAGATTAAGGATGGGGCAAGTGGCACGTGCTGACCTCAAACGGGAGAGCGAGCGTGTGAGCGAGAAACGACGAGAGATAGAAAGTTGTGAAATATTTTACGTGATTGCCATTGGCTGACCATTGATTTATGCCACTTGAGTGGAGCTTCAAAGTGTCAATAGCGTTTCTTGTGGCCATCTTAGTTGCATTTTAGCCAAATTGCTTTGTATATATGGTAGACGGCGGTGCTTCCGGTATTGTTAAGTGCGCAGCACATCGGCACGGCACTTAAGAAAAATATAATAGCCCAAGCTAAGAGTAAACTTTGTAACTAAATACGAGCAACCTCCAACTTCTTGTGCTTCTTATGCTCGTATATAAAACTGTAATTCCATTAAAGTCCATTACACGAAATGCGCTCGCCTTGCGCGCACTCTCACACACACACACACACACACACACACAATTATATAAAGAGAAAGGGCAATGTTGCAACTGCTACTTGCTGCTGCTGCAAACTGCAACATCAAGAAAATTTGCTCTTTTACTTCCTCAACTGAATTCTCGGCGCTTCTGCTGTGTGTCCTTGGCAGGAGCATAGCATTTCAGCACTGAAAATAATAACTTAAGTAATGTCATTAAAGCCGAAAATGAATTAGATCGTTGGCTGTAAGTAATCCACAGGCATTTCAAGCATTGACAGCAAAGTTGCAACTTTGCAACTTATTCAGAATAGATTTACAACAGAATGCCTTTTAATTTGCCTTTGTCTTGAAGCGTAATTTAAAACGCAATTAATAAATTAAAATAATTGTAGCTTTTGGGGTTAATAACTAGCTTTGACTAAAACTAGTTGACAATTAACAAAAACTGAATTTTTCGATTTGCATCATTCTTATGTGATTGAATCACATTGGTTTTTCTTAACTTTCGTTTGCCACACTTATGCATGGCATCAAATGAATATGTGCTTAAACTGAGAGGGAATTCGTTACACTAATTAGAGGTAGAAAATCATGAAATTGCTTTAGAAGGCCCCTCACTGTAGTGCTCTCCAATGGCCACTTATTTCGCAGTTCAATGTAAAAGCCATGGAATGAGTTTTGAAAAAAAAATAAGGAAAAAAAACAGAAACAGAAGTGCGTCATGTATGGCTTAGTTTTTTTCGCTCACTCTCTGACTCCATCTGTATCTCTCTCTATCTGTGTACCTGGTAAGAAACAGGAAGCGAAACGAAACAACAACCATAACCATGAAGTTAAACCGAATTCTACCCAAATGGAATGCATTCTGGAAGCCGCATCGATGAACTTGTGCTCAGTGCTCTGATGTGGGCCTGGCTCTTATTTTGGGTGGCTTGGTCAGGTCGGCTTTCAGCAACAGCTTGGGGTTTTTGCGGTTTCGTCGTTATCGTTGTGGAGTTTATAATGAATATTGCCGATGGCTTGCCTGTTGCTGTCATCGACAGCGAACAGTTGATATAAAGAGTTTTCGTCTGCAGCATACTTTGCTGCGTTCTCTCATAAACTACGCGCGATGATTAGTTGATGGATGACATCAAGTCTCTCCCTCTGTTCGCCATAATCTCGCACTCTGTCTCTTGATGTCAGTGGGTGTGTCAATCATTCGGAACTAGTTGTTTATTGTCTTGGAAATAGCGATTCCCAAACTGTCATTTGGTTAGTTCTGTTCACACTCGACTTCGATAACCACTCAAATTAGCAATCGATTTCCATAATGAGTATGCGACATGTGCCCGAGGGTTACACGAGAAGTTTATTAGGTTATCAGCGCTATAACTGTGAAACGGAAGTCAATTTAAATTAAGAGATATTATTGCAGAAAGTCACTGGTTTGCTTCGAAGTGATCATAAATATTTCTCGGCGTAAAATATTATCACAAGACTGGTTAAGGTAAAGAATTCGCATATTAAAAACTTTTGGGAATTTGCTGTGAAATTGTGACATGAATTTCCAAAGGAAATGATGTCTTGGCGTAATTTTTAATATACTCACTAACAATATTCTTTGTGTTGGAGTTGCCCTCGTTGTTGTTACGATTCTGCTGGCTGTGTAGAGGTCTGTGTGCAACATTTGTTTACAATCCATGCAGCTGTTTGAGGCGTTCACTGGCTGCTTACTGCTCGCTGGTGTGCTTAAAAAATTCAAGCTGTCAGTGGCATTGGCTTGTTATGCGCATCGCCGCCAAATGTAGCACAAGCTTATGAAATATTTCACGCCATGTGCGACATCACTCACATTTTACGACATGCCAATGATGCCGCCATAAAAAAATATACACAAAATGTGAGAGAGAGAGATACAAAGATGTGTCGACAGGCAACATGAGGGGGCAAACGCACAAGAAAAGTTGTAAATCAGCCACAACCAGCGGCGGCGCCTCCTTGGGGCGTGTCCTTGTTCACTTTTATATAGCTAATTGGCTTCACTGCAAAATACCGCAATCTCTCGCCACTTGAAAGGCTTAAGCTGGCGAGTATTTTTTTTTTGGGAGGCTAAAGTGAAAAATATGGCTGCTGGACATTTATGCTTATGCCGGAAGCTGTCGCGGGGCGCAAAAATGGCGCAACTTCCGCATGAGCATGTCGCCGATGTGAAGTCAAGAGCGCAACAGACTGAATGGCAGACAGCCAGTCAGACAGAGACTGACAAGTTGCTGAGCATTGTGAGGGGGCAAGGAAGTGGTTTGACATAGAGTGAGGATGACTGGACGACCGCCTGGCCGCCTGGCCGCCTGATTTATTGCACTTTAAATTTGGCGACATTTTTTGCATGTCGTTTATCTTCATTGCGTATGCCAAGAACTAAAGCAAAGTGCACCGGTCATAAATAAAACAAGGAAATATATTCCAAGAAGCAGCACACACACACAAATACAAGCGTAAAGAAATACATTCGAATATATATGTATATATAGTATGGATGTTGAAATGTGTACTAAAACCAGACAACGGCCACAGCAAACACTTGACTTGTAATTTTCTAAAAGCTTACTTCACATTTCTGCATATTTTTGGCATGCAAAGTGCAGTGGCAAGTGCTCAGTTATGGCCTTTGTGTGCGTAGTCCTTTTGCTTCTGCTTCCAGCTTGAGGATTGTTTTGACCTGCTGAAGTGCCCTGCAATTGGCAAACTTTTGGTAAGCTCTATTGGACATGCAACTACAACTGCTAAAGAAATGCATAAATATCAACAATGGCTTGATTGTGATTATTATTTGTTTGTGACTAAGTGTCGATTTCGTAGAAGCATAATTTAGTGGAATACTTTACTAATATTTTAATAGTAATTATATTAAATTCAGTATATACTTTTTTTATATTATTTACACAATTTTAAAGAGTACCTCTGCCTTCGGTTGTATTTTTGGCGTGAACATTTTCGTAGCCTTGGCAGTGGCAGCAAACTATTTGCAATTATTTGGGGGTGAGAGCTAAAGGCACTAAATTTTATGACTGCCATAGAGAAAATTTAATTTAGTCACACACATATTTCGTCTGAAAAGCAGTGTGCAATAAAATATATTAGATGCGAAATTTGTTTTTGATAATCTAGCAATAATATATGACGTTTGCATGTGCTTATGGCCAAGCCGAGTTCTACCACACTCACGTGTGGTATTGGAGATGTATAGATATTTAGAATGCCATGCATTAGCTAAATTAAACAAATGACTTATAGATAATACAAAATGCTGCTAATGATGGCGCATATTTAATGAACGCTGGTCATGCAACAACTGGGGTCGGCTAATCTAACTAACAATGTCTGACTCATAAATTCGAAATGCATTTGCCATTATGCATTTCTAGACAGGGCAAGTCAGCTATTAAAACAGATTACTCATACGCCTCGTCAAACCGACGAGCGAAAAGCATTTCTTAAGACGCCCTGTCGCACCTTTATTTTGGATCAAAAATAACGAAGCGCGCAAAATGCCAGCAAATCAGGCTAGCCAATAATTCAATAATTTTACGCTTAAATCATAGCAAATTAACCCATTTCCGGCGTAGACAGCGCCACATAAATTATGACAGCGACGTGGTCGCGACAGGTGGCGGATAGAAGGCGGAAAAAGAAGAGAAGAGGACCAACCGGAACCGGAGCCAGCCGTAGTTCAAGCCATAAACCTTCAGCTACCTTGGCCCCAACAACAGACGCCTGAGTGAGGTCCTTTTTCTTCTCTCTGATTTTTGTTTTCCCCGTTCTATGGAGAATATTTTTTGCTTGCAGTGCGATGTTAAAAAAATTCAAAACGTCTTTTTACTTGGCGTCTTGTGCTTATCTTCGGGGCGGGGCTGAACGGGACGGTCACTGTCAGGTGTGAGTCATTTGATAGTTGGCAGTAAAAGTTACTCTGCGCATTCGCGTGAGCGTGAAAATGGTTTTTCGTGATTCTACAAACACCATTCGCCGCCCTCGCTTCCCTTTGGGTATGTGGGGCGTTGGCTTTGTTGCGCTTCGCCGAAGACAAGCTGACAAATGCTGAAACGTATCGTATGCCATCTATCATCGTGCATTAGACGCAACGGAGGACGTCGGTCAGGCGAGGCTGGTTTTGGTTACTATGGCTTGGCCTGGTCTTGGCAGCAAGTTAAGTGCCCGTTCAATGGCCAGTTTTATGTTACAATGTTAATTTCCTCTTTCGTTTCGGTTGAGGCTTTTCCTCAAAACTGATTGCTGGCATGTTTTATGCCAAACATACATATATACACATAGCTATACTATATATAAATGTATTGTGTAGTTGTAGTTGGTGTATGGCTGAGATTTATGCGCCCGTGGCGCAATCATGTGGAATGCATGTTAATTACTGCAGCCTAGTCAGGCGCACTGAGAGCACAACCCACCGGTGGCTGGATGGCTGGCTTAGTTACCTGCCAGCGACTGTGATGATGTTGTTGCAAATCAATTTGATGTTATTAGTTAATAATTACGACACCGCAGTCACAGTTACGTCGCCGCACTTAACCAGCCAGCGTCGTCTGCCTGGGGTTAATGCATGCGACGTGTTTGAACTGTAAATGAGCTGGAAATGTCAGGACAGGGCGTTGCTATCAACCGCCACCCGCCACCCGCCACCAGCTACCATCAATGAATGACTTTGCTTGCTGCCTGCCAGCAAACACCTGCCACATGCAGCATACACAACTGTAAATATATGAGCGTGTATTTGTATGTAGACACTTTAAACCATCGTCTGGCCTTATTTATGAGTGTTGGCTTCAAATAGAAAATGAGTGCAAATGATGTCACTTAATGAATAACTCAGCAGCAACAACTCTGACTGGCAATTACAACAAATAATGTAGTATAATAATTTGAGAACGCACGTGACAAGCCAAACCTGTCGGTGGTTGCGCTCTACTACTAATATAGATTGGATCCAAAATAGAACTGGAAACTGGGAACCGATCCGACGCGTCCCTCACGTAGTCAATTGCCCGGAAATGTTGCTGCGGCATAATTTGTCAATTGTGCGTGTTGATTTCTGAATTAGCTAATTTGGATTTTAGTTATTAGATGCTGATTACGCACTTTGTCACTGTGCGTTGCGTTTGTTAGTTTTGTTTATGCTATTAAAAATAGTTTCAGCCCACCGCACGCACATTTTGCAAGCTAATGAGCTCTGATATTAGTTTTAAAACCCAACAGCACAGTTTTGTCAACCACATTGAGCTGCTTATTTTGTTGCTGCGGTTTGCCCCGTTTTGCAGTTTGTTAAATACAATTTGAATTTATTGTAATTTCAGCAATATGTCCGCACATTTTTGGCATACATTTTAAAATTTTGTAGTTTTGCCGTTTTGTGGTGGATTGTTTGATCTCATTGGCTTTTTTTCCTCGCGTTTATGCGAATACATTTAATTATATTCATTTCCATTGCTACTTTTTTTTGGCTGTTATTTTGTTTTTTATTGTTATCAATTACCATTTATTACATTTTGTTATGTCGAAATTTATGTACAAGCGGTTTGACATTCGCTATAATTAATGGCCAAATTATTTGGGAAAATGGCATTACAGACAAAGCTTATAATTTCATTGAAATGCTTATTTTGACATTGTTTTTAAGAAGGATGTGTTTAAGTTTAGTTTCCACAATTGAAGGAAAGAGCATTTTTAGTTCCGACCATTCATAAATTTGATTGCATTTTTCATTACTTCGATTGGCATTTAGTTGGTTGAAACATCGCTTTTGTTTGTGTGCGTGTAGCAAAGCTAATTATGTACATATTTGCATTTGTTTCTAATATAAATTGGCACTTCTCGTGTAGCATACCGAATATTTTAATTTGAATTGCATTTTAGCAAGTGAAAATGAGAGTAATGTTGTGTGTCTGCCCGCGCACTTATCGATATTATTTGCATTTGCAGTATCAAAAATTATAATGCATTCACTTATTTATGTGGTAAATTTAAGCCGCGTGTGCGGAATAATAAATATTTGGCCTAGCTTCGATGGTGTAATGAATAACTTAAATACAACTAATTACTATATGGGGGTATTAACAGACGCGGGAAATAGCGCTTGATTGCAAATTAGTTTAATTCCCATTTAAATAATGCATTTGACGGGTTTATGATGAACTTACAACAATTGCAAGTTAATTAGCGTTGAGTTGCAGATCTTAAATTTAATAGAGAAAATGTTTTCAAATTTATTAAATTGGTTGATTTTGAAAAAAATCCCAGCGTTTATCGTTTTACCTATTGCCACGTTTCCAACTGTTCCCATTTTCATGCGTTTTTTTTGACTTGCTTTCCCATTACTGTTCTCATTCTTTACGCTCTCTCTTATACGCATTTAACACGCAAGCAGAGAGCTTTCTCTCTAAAAATGGCTCGTTTATACCTACTTCTAAATATTATACAATATTTTTGCCTGAAAGCTTTTCGCGCAAAGCTTTGGGTTGAAATGCTCAGCCCAAGCCACTCAGGAGCTGCTCCCTCCCATAAGCTTCGGCTGTCAGCTAGCGGAAGATGCACAGAACAACAAATCAATTCAATAATTATCCAGAATTATGTGTTTGAAATGTTTCCGCATAAAAGTATTACATATGAAAATATGATTTTATGGGGAGAATATTATTCCAAGAACACTGAATGTTCTATAATAACCGGAACACGTATCATTAAATTGATGGGCAATTCCATAATAAGCTGACATCAGAACTCCTTGAAGTAATTCTTAGAAATTTGGTTGTAATACAAATTATGATAGTAAAATGACATTTTATTTTTCTGCAATCGAATTAATAATTCAACTAAAATGGGTAACTCTTTAATTTATTAAATCTTGGAACTGGAGACCAATTATGTTTGCGCTTTGGATAAAATAAAATGAATTCTTTTATCTAGAACATTTTCTGGAATTCATTTATTTAATTTTGCAACTTTAGACTAATTATGTTTTGTTTACTGAATAACTCTTTATTTTATTGTGTTTATGCGCTTAATAGCGTCGGCCTTTAACTTGTGCAACAGCTACAACAATAGCGAAATAAGCAACAACAAGAGAAACACACAGCCAAACTTCCAAAAGCGACAACAACAAGAACGAACGGGCAACAAGAGCAAAATAAAATGAAATGGTGGCAGAGCGAGCGCATTTAAGTGCGCTTGCAAGCGCATTATTGGCTTTAAGAGATAAGATGAAAATAAACTACATAGCGACACAGACAATCACAAACATAACACTCACTCACTCACACACACACACACACACACACACACACACACACACACTCAAAACAGCTGCAGCAACACCGACCGCAAATTGACTAAAACCATGCCCCCTCCCCCCACGCCCCGGAGGGCTGTGAATTGATGGTGGGCAAGCGGGGGGAGGTGGGGATGACAACGTTTTGAGGGGCAACGGATGCAGCCGCATCGTTCTCGTTGTGAGCCGGCGCCGCTTCTGTAGTTTTCACTGTCTGTCACAAGACAATTTGTGCGCGCAAAACACAAAATAATACACACACACACACACACAAAAAAACAATAACAACAACAACCTGCAATCGCACACACACACACACACCACTAAGCATATGCATGGCACAGTTGTACAGCTGCTGCCTGAGCTAGCCTGCCTCTGGGTCTGTTGGTTTCTGTGTTATGCCGCGTATACGTAATGCCAACTAGCAACTACACACACACACACAGAAATAACACATACATACATACATATGTATGCATGCAGTTGGCTGCTGCTGTAGAGATTTCAAGTGAATAACTTGTGCGGGTAAACATTTTAGATTTTGATAAATTGCAACTTATACGTTTTCTGTATAAATAAAAGATTTACGTAAATCGCCTGGTAAATGGCTGTAAAGAAAATGTGCTACGTACTCGCGGCACACACACATACGAGGCCAACGACTCGCTGCTGCTGTTGTGTGTGTGTGTGTGTGAGTGTGGTGTGCGGCATGTGCATAACAAATGCTTAGTGACTTGGCCGCTGCTGCTTCAACTGCTCGGCTGGCAGCTGCTAACTGAGCCTTGGACAGCTCACATCAGAAAAGGTAAACCATATCATGAATTCGGGCTATGCATTTCCTTTGATTAACTTATGCTAGGTTCTCTCTCTTTGCTCTTCAAAAGCCCAAAAATCCCATCAGCCTGAGTGAGCGAACATTTCCAGTTTGCGTTCGAAATTATTCAAGTGACTGAAATGATAGCAAGCATGGCTTATGGACGCCCGCACCATGGCTTAAAGCATTAGTCAAGGTATTCGAAATAAGCTTATTAATGGTGTTTAAGCCGCTTCTCCTTATGAAACATTCCTTTTTTTGGAGGGTTGGAATTCGAACGAAATTGTTGTGAAAAGGGAAGTGGGAATTCGATTGTGCTGCATTTGAATTAAATATGTATAGAGCTTACTGTTTCGCCAGCAGCTTAACTAGCTGCAATTTTTTGTGCATTTAGATGCAATCTATTTGAAAGCTACTTGGCCTAAAGCTGCCGCTGCTGCAGCTGCTTGTCGTCAGCAGCAGCAGCAGCAGCAGCAGCAGCATCAGCATTAGTGCTGGGGGCTTTGGTGCGTGTTGCCACGCATAAAGCTTGTAGATGCTGGTGCTGACGTTGCAAGTGCACATGCAACTCCAACTGCAACTGCAGTGAAGTGGCAGCTTGAGGAAATTTGTGTGTGCGGGCGACAGACAAGCTCTGCATGCGTGACCTCGTAGCCATTTAATCAACATTAGTGGCTCTTGTGGCGCGACTGAAATAGATACTAAACTGGCGCTCATATGCACACACACACACACACACACACACACAAATGGCAGATTAATTGCAATCAGTGTGTGGCAGCAAAAAAAATGCAACGAATGAACTTGAAAGCAAACTAATGGGAATTTAAATGATTGCTTTTTACATCAGCTGCACACATTGATGAGTGCAAAAACAAGCAGAAAAAATTGTAACAGAAATGGATTGAAAGATTAGATAGATTGTTTAAATTTCAAACACTAAATTATATTGCTTGCTGAATAGATAAAACTATTCAACAGTTTGCTCAGCTGCAATTCGCACCTGTAAATTGTATTTGGCTCATTTCGGATCGCATAACTCGTTAATGCCACAACTTTGCGTCCATTAAGCGCTAACTGTCATTATTTTCAGTTTTATATCGCGGGTGCAAGGTCAAAAATGCACTACAACTGTGCAAAAACGGTGCAAAACTGCGCCAAAATGTTATTTACTACACATAAATTACACGTGCAGCTTCGCGGGGGTGAACGGTCAGCAGAGGGCAAAGAACAGCAACAACAACAACATCGTTCAGCAATAGCGAGAAAAACTATCAAACAACTTTTTTTTATTCCTGCTGCTGCTCACCGCAGAGCAGAGTTTGTAGATGGTCAGGGCAGAGACGCTGTCGGTGGCGGGGTGAAGTGGTTACTGGTGGTGGCAGTAAGGGCGTGATCCAGTTTTAGGTCAAATATGCACATGCTACATTTGACCACAAAGTAAAACGGTTTTCAGTTCTGCAAAACGCTCAGCAGCAATTTCGAATTGAAGTTGCAATAAGTGCGAATGAATGAACATCGGTGGCATTTCAAAAAAGAAGCTCAAGGTTGCCACACACACGATGGTTGGATTAAGATTGTAGCTGAATATCCAGATTCCCCTCGCACCACGTTTGTTTACAGTGAATCAAATCAGATAGAGAAATTGCTTAGAGTTTATTCACACTCGTTAGTTACTTTTTGAGTTTCAAATCAATTTCACACAGACAGACGAGAGTACACGTAATTTTGAGGTGTGCAAATGTTTATCTCAGTAAAATGTATTTGAACTTTTGTCGAACAGATGTGGCATTTTTCTATTTTAAAGAATATTATGTTGTTTGATTCTAAAGTAGAACTCAATTGTGAGCATATACTGCAAATGGCTGCTGAAAAGTTGGCACAACTATGTGAAAAACACTCGTAAATAAGTTCGACGACATTTTTAATTACATTTAAAGAAAGTTGGGTTTTGTTTTTTGTTTTGAGGATGGGCCATTAAACGTTCGATCGATACGCAATGTTGGCCATAAATAACTAATGCCAAAAGCAAGAACAAGAGCAAGAGCAAGACCAACAATAAAACAAACAAGAACACGAACACTAACAAGAGAGGGAAAAACTTAATTTCAAAATAATTTCAGCAGTTGAGGATGCCTCGAAGTTTGTGCTTAGCTTTGCCCAAAGTGCATCCAAAGTTTGTCTCTCCAAGTTGAAGCAGTAGCCGCTGATGACGCTGTCCCATTCGGTCCCATGATGGCGCTGCCGCTGCCGCTGCTGCTGCTGCTGCTGCTGTTTATGTTTTGTTTATAGTTTTGAGCACACTAAATATTAATAGTTTGATGTTGTTAAGAACGCTAATGAAATGCACTCGCTGTAAACTTCTTGAACGCTGCGAGAAATCGGTAACTTGCTGCCACATAAATGCCCATTGCTGGCAAGGCAAGGTTGTAACCTGAGCAACGAGCTTCACACTTTTGCTTTACGCGTTCCTGCCCGCTCCCTTAAAAGGACATGCCTGCCAAAGTGCTTGCCACAAGCATTTTGGTTGTGTTGTTGCAGGAAGCATGCGTGCATGCAACGACGACAAACTGCAAAATTTTGTAGCTTTACGTGGTCCGTGCTTCTCCTGCTGCTGCTGTCCCAAACTGAGTCCAGTTTGCCTGTCCCGGCCCGGCCAGTGGCATTAGATTTTTCAACAAGAATTTGCAGCGTTTGTGTATTTTTGTTTCCAGAATTACGCTGCATTTTTTAAGATCGAAAAGGGTATATACTTATTTTATACTCGACAATATAAACTAAATTATCTAAGTGATATTTAATTTTATTTTTTTTTTTTATTTCATATGTATATTTTATTGACTGTTTTGGCAAATGTAGGATTATATTATTTTTTATTAAATTGTTATTTAAAACTAAAATAATAACATTTTTCTTTTCAAGATACTTACTGAAATGTATTTATTAAAAATAAATTGCATTCGCAATACTTATTTCCAGGAGATAGAAGATAATTACAGACATTTTATTGAATATTAATTTTTATTGGAAATTCATAATTTGGAAACTGACATAAGGTTAGCAAAGCTAGTCACGAATCAATTGATTTACAGCTTAGAGAGCATCTCGTAGTTCATCAATTTGCTTCTAATCTGCAGAGCATTCTTTGTTGTTGTAATTTCTGTTCGTTTCATTCAGTTCTGTGGGTGTTTTCTATTGCGTTTTTCGAACAAATTCAATTGCAGCACGTGTCGTCGCCCGTGTACACTGGGATATCTGAGTTTGTAAGCCTCTCATTCTCTCTCTCGTTCCCTGTGTTCGTATGTGTCTATGTTTATTGATAGTATTATTGTTCTTGTTGTTGTTGTTCCTTCTAGTATGTTAAAACCAACTGACGCCAGCAGTTTTGTCGCTGGCCCCGCCTCCACTTTATCGGGTTTTATATTTGTGCAAAAGAAATGTCGTATGAGTGCAGAAAAAAAAGAGAAGAAAAATGCATGGTACAACAAACTTGTTTGCCAATGCCAAACCAAGTAACGCAAGAGTGATAAGGTGAGAGGAGCCATCGGCAGCTTAGTTGAGGAGGGCTCACGTAGTTGTCTGTGGCCACGAAAAAGTTGCATAAAGTCAACAACTTTCAGTGGTTTACTGATGTGAAAGTTGCTAAGCTTCTTCTCTGCTGCTTCAGCTCCATTCAGCTTAAGCTTTAGTTGCTGCTGCTGCTGCTGCTGCTTCAGCTGCAGAGTTGCTTCCTGTTGCTTCTTGTCTAGTTGAGCTTTTATCGATAGCTCTAGAAGGTCAATTACACGTGATCTTAAGTTAAAAGGCGTAAAAATCCTCACCTTACAAATGTCGTCAAGCGATTTAATACCTTGGTCTTGCGCTCAATAGAATAACCGAAAAAGCGATATAACATTCCAAGAATTTATGACGCTACAACAAAATTGGGCTGACATGTCTATTTGGGGAGAAATTAAGTTGAAATTTGGAAATGAATTCGTTTCAAAGTGATAACCAAATTGCAACCGTTTCTATTTTGTGCTGTCCATCAAATTTTCGGGAACTACCAAATTGCAGGAACACGAACGGGGAATAGGAAGGACACTAAAATCAAATACAAAGTATGAAACTAGAGCGTCAAGCAAATTAGCGCAATTTGTGCTACAGTTGCATCGAGGCCAGCCCGAGGCGCCATTTATCGCAATCCAGTGGCATGTGCAACCATCAGTCGTAGCCGTTAACAATGTAAAGGCAACAACAACTGCAACAGCAACAACGAACAATTGCCGAAAAGCGCCAACCATAGCATACTTATATGGGCGCGCACTTTTGACTGAGTAAAATAAAATTTAATGCCATCAACAAGCACGGAAAAAATGGGCGGACACGGAGGGGGGAGGTGGCCAAGGGGTAACCCCAGGCATGTGGTGAAAATGTTTGCGGCGCATAAACAAAAATTTGTTGCCACAGCGTAGAGAAACACGCTAAACCATTAACTAAACAGCAACAAATAAAACAAAACAACGTCGTAAACTGTGCAATAAACACACCGACTCACCGACACGCTTACCAAATTTCATAAATAATAATTTTTATATATACGCAACTTGAATGCAATAACTGTAAGCTATTTGTTGACTAAATAAAACATGTTTGCAACTCATTACGCAATACCTTTTATAAATATTTAATTAGCTGTTTAATTATCCCATCAACAGCATATTTATAATTATTTTGCTGACATTTATTGTGTTTTTTTTGGTGTGAGTTAGTTTGTCAGTGACACCCTTGATATACCCTGAGGCAACCTCATGCTGCCATGTGCAGAGGTTGTAAAAATAGCTGTAACCCAAAAATAGCGGCACTTAATGAAATAAACGTGCGGCGATGACGCCCCGCCCCCCTGCCGCTTCGCTTCGCTTCGCCCACGACCCACATGTTGTCAATGCATAAAACAATTTGCAACGGAAATTGCAATAATTAACTTTAGTACCTGCTTGAGTGACATTGTGGCATTTTGGCTGGTTGTTTGTTTGTTTGCATGTTGTGGGTCGTCGGACGCTGAGGGGATGCAAATGGCAGCGGGGTGCGAATGCTGTGCTCTGCTGTGCTCTATGTTTTTCTAATTCAATTAAAATTGGCAGCCTGCTGTTGCAGCGACAACGACAACGCAGCAGCGGCGGCTCATTATAACGTCTGCATATGCAGCTTCCCCGTTGCTTTGCCCTCCGCTCCCCCGCATTAGTTCCGTGTAAGCATCTGTTTACGCTTGTATTGGTGTTAATGTTAACTGTCACTACATTTGCCTCTCTCTCTGCTGCCTGCTGCCTGCACTCTTGCTCCCATTTGGGACATTTGCAGTTGTTGTTTTAGTATATCATGCAACTGTAAAAACATGCCTGTGTGCAGTCCCGTTGCGTGGTTGTTGTTATAGATTTAGGCCATGCTATGTAGTCACTGGCCAACTAGCGTGCCTTGTAAATAATTAAATTACAATGCCTGCAATTTTTCCACATCGTAGGAGCTGTTTTATTTGTGGCCAAATTAGATGGGATCGGTTATTGGAAAAATAACTATTTTATATATGTATGTATTTCAATTCCACATTTTCGAATTGTGAATTGATGTTTAAGTAAAAAGCTTTTAGTTTAATGAGAATATATTGAAATGTAGTGCAACTTGAACGTCGCCAAATTCTAATACGCTTCGGAGTCTATAAAAATGTGTTCAATTTGCAACTTGAATAATGAATGATTTACTATGTGACATAATCGTATTTCATTGTGCATTTTGTGGGGAAACTTGAACTTTATGGTGATTATCATAACCATCTATTCTAATTTAATTGGGAGTCCATTTGCTTAGTCCATTAACAATTGCAATATATCTGCTGATATTCCTTTTATTTGTCTATGCGTAAAATATATTTTAAATTTATGATTGGAGTTGATTTTGGCATAGCCAAATACAAGTTGCATTTCTATGTCACAATATCGATATATATGTACATATATGCACAGTCAAATGTGCAATGGTAAAATTTTAATTAATGCATTTAAGCTGGTTTCAGTTGATGGCTCTTCCCATCCTGGGTCAATTCAATTCGCCATTTTGTGCGCTTTTCGGATACAAAATTGTTTATAATTATCCATTTGGCAGTCGGTCAGAGGACAAATCATTTTGTGGAAGTGTCATTAGTGGCAGTTTGCGAGCCATCCATTGATATCCACAATAAAATTTGAAATGAATATTCGTTTTGCACATTTTGTGTCTGTGAGACTTTACGCAACACTGCGTATGCGTGATTTCAGATCTTATTTATTTAAAATCGTTGTCCGCTTGATTAAAACCGCCGCACCACGACCAAAGCTTACAAATATTTGGGAAATTTACCCGAAACTGCAAGAAGAATTAAGTGAATAGAAATTTAAAATATCTCTCGAATAAATTGAGCGCATAATAAACACACACAATCGCACACATGTAATGTGAAACTTATGAAACTTAATTATAAACATGAAGTGGCTCAATGTATGCTAATCACACATGTAATAGAACGCTCTGTAAATATTAACTTATTTACAGGTTCGAAATGAACGAACGTAACCGAGATAAAAGTAGCGGAAAGCATAAATGACTGAGCAAAGCAAATTGACACAGCTTATACATAAATGTATGTGTAATTTTCGAATTAGGCGCATACATATTTGTGACTATAAATTATAGCCAAAATTTATTCAAGCATTCATAATAAACTAAATGCTTAAGCACACACAAACACACACACACACACACACTCACTCTTAGAGAGATTTCTATAAAGTTTATCTGCTTGAGTTAATGTCGTTGATATTCATGCAAATTATAGTTTAGGCTGGAAATTTCATTTGAATCATGCCCCAAAATTATGACAAAGGCACATCAGACAGAGACATGTTAATATATCTGTGCGTGAATCCTCCAACAAAGTGATTAATTATGGGTTAATAAGGAGCAAAATCGTTAGCAGCCACTATGGATGTTGTCTATGCGTCTGCTTGCTTTTTTTTTATTGTATACTGTTTGAAGGGCTTGTTAGCTGACAGTTTATATGCTTGAGTTAATTTGCTACGCACTCAATAGGTTTAATCGCAAAATTATATTTGATGTAGACAATCATTATACTGAATTAAGTGGTCTTGTTATGAAACTGTCAACTGTAATCCACATAGGACGTAAATTAGTTAGCAGACTGTAGAATTTTGATTAACTTCATAAATTGTATTTAAAGAAAAGTAAAACGTTGAGTCCATAGAAGACACCATGTAGAGTATAAATAAAGACTAGAATTTTATTGAAATCTAACAATTTTATATAACGAAAAGTTGCTTACAAATTCAGTTAACATTAGTCTAGATAAAACGGTGACTTTTCACACATCGGGCAGCGTAGTAGCCACCAATCAAAAGTGTATCTCAAATTATGACAAGAAATATAATATATCTGTAGTGAGCGTTTTTAATAAAATGTCCAATTACAGTGCACGGTCGAGGCACACGCCTCCTTTTTTTTTTTTTTTTTTATTTTTTTGTGCCGCTTGAAGGAAGCAGCCAAGCAATGCACATAATTCACGGAGAGCATATAATTGAAATATCGTGACTTGGCGTTACTATGCCGCACGGCACATAAAATTTTATTAAACGCACAGCAACAAGAACAAGGAGTACAATGGGAAAACTAGACGCACCAGCCATTATAACTTTAGACATAATTTATGATAGCACTTGCGGCATTTTCCCCTTAAAAAAATGTATGTACACACACACACATAGGATTTTTGGTATACATTTTGTTGTTGTATTCATTTTGAACTTTGCGTGTCAGCAATAATAAATACAAAACACGAAAATGACGCTGGCTTGGCAATGTTTCTAAATTTGCCAAATGCCCAAATTGCCCAATTGCCAGCAGATAGAACAGCAGATACAGATACAAATGCAGATACCACAGATACTTTCTCCGCACTTCGCACTTCGCACTGCTGTAATTGTAAGTCAACTTTGCATGTGCGACACGCACACACTGCCACAGCTGCCACAATGTGTGTGTGTGTGTGTGTTGGCATCGCGTGTGCTTTTAAATAACGATACACTTGTGTATCTGATGACGACCCTGAGATGCTGATGCTCTTATCGCGCTACGTAAATCACGGAAATACAATGTAACAGTTTGTCAAAAAGTTGGCAGTTGCACTCTCTCTCACTCACACTCACACACAAAATATACACATGCACACATACACGTGTGCAGATAAATTATATATCTTAATGATTTTCAACAACAAAAGGCACTGAATTTTATTTATTGTTCGCACTTTTTCACTCATATTGAGCTTGGATTCGGCAGTAGACTTTATTTGTAAGTGGAAACGATTTAAATTCAATATTTATTGGCAGACGATTTGGGTAAACAAGTTTCAATTATGAAACAAATCCAAATGACGCTAGTATTTCACTCTCTTGGTATTCAGAGACGAATATCAAGATTAAAATGACGATTTTCGTTTTCAATTTAAAGCCTTAGCGTTTTGATTTTGTTTATTGCTTCTTAAATTTGTTTCGCTTGAGCAAATCAAATGAATTAAGTAATCAATTCTACACCACATTGTGATGGTTCTAGTTTAATGGGTTCAGTTGGTTGCAAATGTTGGCAGCAGAATTAAATTTTTGCTACTTTTCCTATTGTTTTGCTTGACATTTGTTGCAAGCTTCAGCAAAGAAGCTGCACACGAAGAGGTGATTGTTGTTTTTTGATGGATTGAATTGATTTATTAATTGTGTTTAACTTCTGCTAGCAAATGCCTAAATGCATAAATCCAGTACATTTAGCTATGATCTCAAAACTAAAACCTGTCAACCTGTTGAACGGATGTCGGCTCCCTTCAGGATAAAGGAGAAATGTGAGCAACTTTGTAATAAAGTCGAAAGGTCGAAAATACGGAGAAAACAACATTAGAAAAAAGATGTAACGAAATAAGTCTGTAATTAATAATTCAATGTTTAAGTGTATGGAAATGTTAAATAGAATAATATCTGAGTACACTGAATTCTGTCGTTCGTATTTGGTTTGAGCCATAAAGATTTACTCGCAACTCGAATTACACACTTTTTAACAGTGACTAAATAGCGAATCGTCTATTTATTCAGCTAAATGTATATAAAGTATTACAAATTGCATTCATGTGGCAGTCGAAAATGACACTCTGGAAAACCATTGGATTGGTCATTTTAATAACCTATTTCGTGGCTACGACAAAATATTATGATAGTAAGCAAAATAACTTGGAATATCTAATATAGTTATGTTATGCAATTAAATATTTGTTTTTAGAAACGTGCAAACGCAATTTTGAATTTCCATTGTGTAGTTATGATTCATGGGGATTTAATGAAGTTACTTGTAAATGTTACGCAATTAGAAAACGATCCGCGCCATGTGGACGATTTAAAAGCAAACGCGGCTGCCTTGATTTATGTATATCGGATAAATGTAATTTAAAAACTCAATAACGGTCAAACACTATGTCATGTTAATTGTAAAAATATTGCAGATAATCAGCTGCTGACAGAGAGCAAAAATAGGTACCGATGTGTCGTCATCAAGAATTTAACACATCGGGTAAAGGACGTTCATGTAAATGGCCTTCGTAAATATAAGGGAATTACACACATATAGTAAATAAATCGACATATATTAAAAATATTAGAAATGTTTAAATATTTTTTTTTATTAAGTGCTGATTTCTTATTTACCCTTTCAAATGACGTTTACTTTTTTCTATAATTTCTACTCTCACAAATAAACTTGATCTTTGAGGAAGAGTTTGCCAGAGCAGAGTTTCTGCAACTTTGTTTTGGGGAGTATGTTGAAAGTGGAGTTGTATATTTTGGTATCTCAATGGCAGTGTCATTGGCAGTCGATTGTCTGTCGTTGTGTTGTGTGCCTTCTGTTGTTTGTTGTCTGGTTTGTCGCTGCCGCTTGCGCTAATGAAACATACTTCTAGTACTTTATTTCATTTGTTATCCTTCATCTAGAGCCAGCTGATTGCCTCGACTAGCATTTAGCTCAGTCTCGCTTGGTTTCTTGTGTCCTCCATTTTATTAGATTTTATTTGCTTAGCCTTTATTTGTCTTTTGCCGACATTCTCGTTCCAACTCCTCTAAGTATCCAATTTTAGTTTGCTGGCTTTTTTTCCTTCTCATGCCACCGGACATTTAACAATAGAGTGTGATAATTTTTGCATACTCTCTACTTGGATAACAGTCGGGTATATTAAGTGAATACGATTTTGGTCTCAAGAGAGACAAAGGAATTTAAATCACAGCCATTTCGAATTGAATTTGCTTTCGGTTACAGGGTATCTGGCAAGTATTTGTGCTTGTTTTTGTTGTCACTTGTGTGCTCGGCTTTCGCTGGCTACAGCACAAATTTTTGTAGCCACATTCCTTTTGTGTTTTCTGCTTTACGCTACTTTTATTTACTTTGGCCTTTTGTTTGTTAGCTTTGTATGGAAAAGTTTTGCTTGCCCAATGCTCAGCCAGAGACCGGACCAGACCAGACCAGAACAGAACCGGCCAACTGGTTGGCCACATATGCCATGTACCTCGACCTCGTTCTCGGCCCATTTTCTTTGTGGGTCTTGTATTTTTTCTTCACACACACACATATATTCTGCGCCTGTGTTTGTGTGTGTGTGAGTAAATTCGTCAAGTTTGTAAACACAAATTATGACAATTAAGTTGACTGTGTGTGGGCTTGTTTGAGTTTGCTTGGCTCCCGTTGACAACGACGACGTTTTGGCTTGGCGTCTGTAAACTTTGCTTGCAATTTAAACTGAAATTGCATTAAAAAGTCGTCTTTTCTTCTTAATGCACATTACGCATACGCGCCATGTGATGATGGCAAATTCGATTAAAAATTTTCCTTTGACACTGCCAGCTGACTCCTTTTTGGCCAGAATTTGAATTTTCGTGTATTTTGTGTGAGAGTCAAAAGTTGAAAGCTGCCAATTGCAGTTGGCCCCAGGACTCAGGTCTCAGGACCCCAGCTTCAGGCTTCAGGCTTCAGCATAGCACCCAAAAGTCGGTGTTAAAGGTGCGGCATTCACAATTGTTCATTAGATTAGCAAGTTGGCAAAGTTTTGGCGAGCTTAAATGCCACTTTCACGGCTGCTGACACACTCGACTTGAATCCGATTGGATTTCTCTCAACTCGCATTTTGATTTTTCTGTGTTTTTTTTCTTTTTGCTGCGCACTCTTCTTATTCTAATTCCAAGTATTTTATGAATTTTCTTATCAATGCAAGCGGCAAGGGCGAAGTCGACAAAAATTTACGTGCAAAGTGGCAAGTTGTGACAACGATGGGGAAAGCACCAAGCGCCACAACGACGACGACGACGATGGCGACATGCCCGAGGAGAAGTGTCAGGAAGAAGGCCAAACGTGTGGCAACTTTTTCTTCTGGCTGATTCTCTCTCTCTCTCTCAGGGTCCCACTGCCATTCACAATTTGTCATTGAAGTTGCTGCTGGGGCAGACGATAAGAAACTTTGACTTGATATAAGCAAAATGCGGCTATTGATGCTAAATGTTGTCAGTTAGACTCTTTAGCATTTTCTGCTTGAATTCATATATACGAATTTCGTATTTAACCATTTATCGTTAACATTTCAATATGAAAACATAGTATCAATAAATGCAATGCTATTTAATTAAATGGTAAATATAAATTATATGAATTCGAATTTAACAATTAATCAAAATAAGTTGTCTCTCAATTTCTTAATAGAACTGAAATTTAATCTTGTACATAAGGCAAATATAATCGCTTACGTTTCGCCTTAAAGCATATCATTTTTCTTGACTTGTTGCAGCTGCCGGTTATGCCGCAGCACTTGCAACACATTTGGGATAAGCCAGCGAGTGAATACACACAATACAGTCGCTGCAGCTGTTACTTTGACTGGACTGGCAAACAGAAGCACAAATACGAGCACAAACACAAACGCGAACACACACAAACAGCTGAAGCTGGCAAACAGGGAAAAAGGGCAAACAGCTGGAGTTGGAGAAGCAGGCGAAGCACTCAAAACGCTTTTGGGCTTGTCTATGTGCGTGGTTCGCTGGCTAGCTGGCTAGCTGGCAGACTGGTTGGTTGGCTGGCAACCTGCAAACTTGTTAAATGGCGCGAAATTCTTTTCAATTTCAATTTGGAGCTGTAGGCTTCTAGCATTTTGTGGTTGTTTCTGTTGTAGATGATGCCCAGTTGTTGTCTACTCTGTGTTGCCAGTTGCCGGTTGCCAAATATTTGCATTCGAACTCAATTGGTTGCGTTTTGTGTTTTGTGTTTGTTGCTTTTTGCTGCCAGCTATTTGGTAAAATTGAACGCGTTTTCCAACCTTTCGCCATCTTGTTGTTGTTTTTTGCAATATTTCTATGCGTTTGAACTGGGACTGTCAAGCAGTCAAGCGGTCAGCTGGTCAGCTGGTCAGGTGAAACTGCGTCTTTTTCCGTGAAAATATACGCGCAATGCGAAATGGAAATTCAAACGAACTGCCAACATTTTGAACGTGTGTGTCCACAACAACAACAACAACAGCAACAGCAATGAGAGAAAAAGAAAACTGGGCGTGGTAAAGTGGATGGTTGCTGTTTTTGTTTGGCCTCGCGGCAGGTTTAGCCTTGTTTGCACAGCTGACATTTTGGTCAAGTTTGCGTTGCATTAAAAAATAAAAGATGGAAAAAATGTGAAAACATTGCGCATACGCCGCGTGGTGCCGCGACACATTGGCACAAATGTGCAAATATCCAAACGATCAGCATGAAAATATGCCAGAAAAATACATTGAACAAATATGTATGTATGTATACATCCATATAGCGAAACCTTCGCATACTACACACAACACAAACGTGGTTGGCTCATAAATTATGGGCGTTGGCCTAATGCATTTGGCCTCGTATTAATCAATGTGTCTCCCGTTCATGTCTGCATTTTTTATGGCCAACAAGTACGTCATTGTTGTTGGCCGTTGGCTGTTGTCGTTGTTGTAATTTATTTGCTCATCGCAATTATTTGCATTTTATTTTGGTCATTTAAATGTGCGCGTATTTTTTTATATACTAACAATCTCGCTGGATTTTGTTTTTAGTTGCAAATGCATAAATATAAATCAAATTGGTTTTGTTATTGCGGCGGCGTATCGATGATTTGCATTGGGGATTTGTTTATAAATCCGCAAACATAACGAACGACGCTCTAAATAATAGTTTAGCGAATTTATATTGCTTTTTAATTGCTGCGACGGCCAGACAGTGTGGCCGTGTCCTAACTCAACTATGCACATTTACTATTCTATATGTTGGAATTTGTTTACCTGGCATATGCAGCCGTGCGGCTATTAATCTCATAATATCTTTTTTATACATTTGTTCTATGTGGATTTATTTTAAAACAATTTAAGAAATATTTCCGAAAATGGACATTACATTTGATGGCTTTTACTTTGCACACTGGATGGTTACTACATTTATTTTCATTTTGAGAGAAACAAAAAAATAAAATAAAATTTTTAGACGTTATAATAATTACATATTTTACTGCAATTAATTACATTTATATTTCAATTCTTATTAAATGATCTTGCTAATTAAGCTTACGCTTGACGTTTATTCATTTTTGGAAAAATATTTTGTAGTAATGTTAAATGAAAAATATTTCTAGTTTCACTTTTGCACTCGCAATTTCTACAGAATTTAAAGTATTTTCAAACTGTGACATTATTACACAAATATTTCGGAAGTATGCCATTTTGCCATGAACTTTTTACCATCGCTTTTAAAAGTGGGTTAATCCACCCAAAAATTTGTGAGTACAAGAAGATTTCAATGTAATTCTCATAATTTTACGACAGTTTTCAGTGGTTTTGGTGAAAAGCTTCTAAATCAAATGCAGATAATTTTACAAAGTGGAGCAAACAAGAACCGAGAGACAGAGTGAGATAGAGAGAGATGGAACCTTGAAACACCTATACGGAGATGCTAACTACAGCACTCATAGAATATAATTGTTCAGTGAAAACCACAAATTATAACAATTTTATGGCACTTTCTTTGTCAGTTCAGTCGTGGGCAGTAAATTTACATACTTCATGACGAGCAGCCCGCAGGGAACTTTACTTTATTTATGCCGAAATTCAAAGGACATTCATGTTCGCTTCCCTCTCACACACACACACACACACACACACAGACATATACTGAGTATAAAAATATAAAGTGGGAGGGATATCTTTGAAAGTGGGCTGTGCGTGTAGATGAACACAATTGCGCGTCATAAATTTGAATTATTGTGCTTTTTGCATTTGACAACGACTTAAAAGCACTTGCAGCGATTTTGGCCAGTCAGGCAGTCGGCCACGAACACGTCCTTGAGACAGACATCAGTGTGTCCTCTTTGAGTGTGAGTGCGAGAGAGCGAGAGAGCGAGTGTTGTATGATTGAGAGAATAGGCACACGAACGAGACAGAGACGCAGAGGCAGAGATGATACCAGAGCTCTTTTGCTTGTGCTATAAAATGTGCCTTTTGTGCTCTGGTTGGCTGCACAACGCCCACAAGGCACACGCTTGGACAACGACAATGGCAACAACGACAGCAGAAGCAGCAACAACAACTACAACAACTACAACAACTGGCACACAGACATTTTTAGTGGACATTTATTTAATGCTTCAAACGCATTGAAATTTTCGCCCCAGGCGGCGCCTTTGCTGATGAAGTCGGTCAGCAGTTTTGACCATTGTCTGTCCCTCGGTTTTGTCTCGGCATAAATAACGCAACGTAACTGTAGAGCGTTCACATAGTGTTTGCCTTAAGTGCCAAGTGTCAGCCAAGTGCATTAGTGAAAGCAAAAACAAAACCACAAATAAACTTCGAAATCCTTGTACTCTAATTAGTCATTGAGAATGCAAGCTTCAGCGATGGTTTCGTGGTGACAGACAGTCGGGGGGATTAATTAATCAAACAGGATTGATGTTGACGTTGACAGCTTAAAATGCTCGAGAGCAGAGACGAAATTAAATGTTTTAACTGGAGTATCAAATTATATAGATGTGAGCATTTTCAACGCGGTTGTTTGGCCGCATTGTGTTAACAATAAACAATTGACCATATAACATGACAGCCAACGAAAATACTGTGAAACTCGCCTTGGGCCAGCCGTAAAAATAACAAAAATAGCAACAAAAACATTCGATACACCTAGGCACGCCTTTGTGTGGAGTGCGTTTGTTCGAAAGTTCAATTGCATGGCAATTTTATTTGTACTTTTTCATTCGATGTGACAATTCTGCACAAATGTTGCATAGCAATGGCTTTGTGTGTTCAATTTTTGGCATAACAACAAACTGGCAAACACAAACACAATCACAAACAAGCGGACAAACATACATATGTAGAAGAAGAAAAAAACTCAAACAGCGAGTGGTCAAACAAATGAACAAGAATTGCGCACAAATTGTGCAGCTGTCAGTGGCAGAGTTTAAAATTTAGGCCAAGCCAAAGCCACATGGCAAGAGGTACAAAGACCAATTTAATAAAAAAAGGAGAAAAGAAAACCATACAGTACTAACAATGAATGCGATCTTAACATGCTTGTCAATGCAATGGCCAGAAGACAGAATCCAAATGAAAAATGTCATTGAGATTGAGTTCTCCAATACAGTTTGGATTAAATATTTTTGTAAGAATTTCGTAAGTTACGAATTCGTAAATACAAACTTTACTTTCAAGATAACAACGGGAGCTCGACAAGAATGCTGCTGTTTTTATTGTCAAAGGACAAACTATAAATTTATAATAAAACAAGTAAGAAAGCTACAGTCGAGAGTGCTCGACCGTATGATACCCGCAACCCATTTCGAGAGAACAAAAAAAATTTTAATGATATTTTAACAACAAATATACCAAAAATATACTGAAACTTGTGTTTTGTATATATTTGAAAATAGCGGGAAGAAATCCACAACACCGACATGGTCACACTGTCAACTAAACAAACAAAGCGCGAGCATCTGCAAGTGAATTTTGCATATAAAATTGATTCATTAATAACTTCCTTGTTTTTAACTCGATCTCAACCAAATTCACGAATCATTGAGAATATAATTATTATTATGCATACCAAAATTCAATGCTCTAGGTTCATTATTACGGCTTTTACAGTTTTCGGGGGCGGAAAGGGGCGTGGCAAAAATCTAAAATAAACTTGATCTGCGTAAGACCTACACGAATACTGTCACCAAATTTGATATCTCTAGGTCAATCACACACTTAAAACGTCCATATGCATTGGGAACAACAATTTTGATAAATAATTTCGCGAATAACTTTTGTTCTACTTATCCGATTTTTACCAAAATTACAGGGTATATTAAGAGTGTCAAGCGCAGATGGCTTACCAAATTACACATCATTACACAAAGAGTTATACGCGATTTACATAAAAAAAAACTTGACTTTTTCTAGATAAATGCTTATTGTGGGCGAAGGGGGCGTGGCATCCAACTTTTGAAATAAACTTGATCTGCGTAGGGTATGAAGGAACATTTTTGCTAAATTTGGTGTCTCTATGTCTTATAGTCTCTGAGATCCAGGTGTTCATACAGACAGACAGACGGACAGACGGACAGACGGACATGGCTATATCGTCTCGGCTGTTGATGCTGATCAAGAATATATATACTTTATGGGGTCGGAGATGTCTCCTTCTGCCTGTTACATACATTTTCTGTTGGCACTAAGTCATAATACCCTTCTACCCTATGGGTAGCGGGTATAAATATGATAAAGCTTTTCATTGCATCCCGTTGTTTTTAAAAATCATTTTATAGATTTTTCGTTTTTATTTAAGCTCTTTGTTGTAAATGGATTGCATTAAATAAATGTGTAAATTGCAATTAAATAAATGTGCATATGCATATGCGCTCAAAGCTGTGGTTTTCTTAGCAATAAATGCATACAAATAACTAAATAATAATACATATAATGAATTGCAAAAATGTGTATTTTTTATTGTTGAATTTAGTCTGTTACCCTTTGTCGTAAAATTATTTAATTTTATAAATGATTCTTATTTCTAAACCAATTTTTTGTAAATTGCAAAATTGTAAAAATTTAGCTTACATTGTTTGTTGACCTTAAACTTTTTAAAAACATAGAAAAAACTAAATAATAAATAGATAGCAACAATTTTCATATTAAGGTTGCTTTAATTTAATATCTTTCTTTTTAAAAGTATTTTTCATGACTGTAGATATTCTTACTTTTTTCTATTTAAAGTGTTTTTTTTTTTGTGTATATTGGGAAACTTCAAAAATAAGACTTAAGTGTAGTTAAATACATGCGTTTCAAGCTGAGGTCTCCACAGCAATTGTGCCATGGGACAACCTAATAATATATAATGTACATAATAATAATAATAATAAATGACTACCAAAATTTCATATATAATGTTGTCGCGAATGGATCAAAATGTCTATATCACTTTTATTTCAAAAGTCGTATAAGAATTACCGATTTTCTTACTTCCATCTATATTTAAACTTTTTTTTGTTTATCGGAAACTTTAAAAGAGAGCTATGATGCCAGTTAAATATGTAGATGCGCTTAAAGCTGACAATTTGGTACTTGCTGTTGGCCGTTAGCAGCAGTTAGCAGTTGGCAGTTGGCAGCTAATAAACCTCAAGGCGGCAATTTAATGCGTCGACAGCTTTAATTCGCACTGAGATCTCGGCACATACAACCGAGCAGAGGTACTTGGACTTGTATGCGACGCTGTCACCCAGCTGACCGCATTGCCAATTATTGTTGTTGCTATTGTCGTTGTTGTTGTTGTCATATTGTTGGTGTTGTTGTGCTGTGCGGTTCTGCGTGCCAGGGTCACATTTAATTGTGCGCCGTGTTCAACAGGCCGTTGTACATGCGCATTAAATGTAATTAACTCATTATAAATGATAACGTGGTCGAAAGGAGTCGCGTCGTTGCTCGTCTTAAGCCGCTATGAAGCTGAGCTGAGCAGACAGTGGGGCAGAGAGGAGCACGACTTGTCATCACAGCTAATTTAGCCAGGCAGGCAGCAGAACGTGTTATGTTTCCGCACAGTCACACGGAGGGGGTCACGCAAAATGTGAAATTATTACCGGAAAAGGACAATGTGACACGCGGACTATTATTCAGGTTCCCGACCCACTAAAGGCCACACCACAGATCCCTGCTCTCCTCTGGTCAGACCACATAGCAGGGAGAAGGAGGAGGAGCAGGCTTCAGGTATCTCGAATGAGCGAGTGCCATAAAAACGCTTTTATGCGCTCAAGTGTGTGTTGATACGACGCACATTTGGCCATGTTTTGTTTTGTTTTTTATTTTGTTTTGGTTGTTGTTCTTGCTACGCTTTTGTTTTGTGTTGTGAGTATTATTTTACTTTGTTTTATTTTATAGTTTGTCTCTCGCCTTATTTTCACGCTCTTTCGCTTGTTGTGGTTGTAGTTGCTGGCATTCATTTTGCCGGGCTCTTGTTAATTATGTAACACGCTCAAGTGTTTTGTTACGCACCTTGGCTGTTCATTATAGTAGAAAAACGCATTTGTATCCACACTTTTCCGCTTTTCCAGCACACACAACCCACGGCGCGACCCGGTCAGTTGCGTGTGCTCACATGCGGATTTAATTTAGATAAAGTGAAAATGTAGATTAGTATAATTGCTGGAGTTTCTGTGGTTGGCAGACAGCCAGACAAAGCTGGGGCGAAAGAGTGTAGGACAAAGAGTTCCAAACGGTCCTCTAGTAAATAGCATAAATTGTGACAAAGCTTTTTAATTTCGCTGTCTTTTTTTCTCACTGCATATTTTAGCTGCACATTCTCCGCTTAGTACTTTCATTTTATATAATAATAATAATAATCAGATGCTTTTTTTTCCGTTTAACAAAGAGTTTTGTAATTTTTATCATTACTACTGATGAAAACAGTTTCAAAAAAATATTCATTAATTTAGATTTAAATGTTGTCAAAGCAGAAATTTTGAAACAAAAATATTCAATCTAACGTAAGATCCAGCTCGGAGTTCCTGGGCTCAAACTCCAAGCGATTTGGATTAAAAACATATTTCTTTGAAAACAGTAAGAATTCCAAAAAAAAAATTTAATGTAACTATATATGTGTACATAATTTTAGTTGATAAAAACACATAACATGTTATTAAATTAAAATAAGAAAATCTATTTTTTTCTTTTGGGTTCCTTTTCCTTTTTTATTATTTTAGATTATTGTTTTTTTTTTGAACAAGCTCTAATTACTTATACTTTTGCCTGGTTTTTAGTAATATACTTTTATTGTAACGTTAATTTATGAATTATCTCAAGAGCATCTGGATCTGACAAGAATTGTGATAACTGGTATTGTTGATCGATGTATTAGAATTTAAATTGCAAAGCATAGAATTGACAGTGTGACACAAACAAAAAAACAGTTTGTGTCTGCCGATGGACAGGCAAACTGACAACATCATTTCATCATATGACATTTTTTCTAATGAGAAAAAACATTTTTGGAACGTACACAAAACGATAGAGAAGAAGCAATGAATATAGCCAAAGCCAAGCAATTTGCTTTGTGATTGTTTCTGATGGTCGTATTTCGCGTGTGTGTATTCTATGTGTATGTGTATTTGTGTGTGTGTGGAACACTATCTGCAACTGCCACATGGTTGACCGAAGCAAACTGTCAGAAAGCATCTGACAAACATTTGTCGTCGTCGTCGTTGTCGTTGTCGTTGTCGGCTGACAAGCACAGAAATGGTACAAAAGTAAATAGAAGATATGCATATGAAAAACGAATTTATTATCCAAAAAGAAAAGCAACAACATTTTTGCGAGTGATTTGGTAACTCATCGTAGATAGTGCGTCCCGCGCCCTAGTCAGTTAGTCCTCTCCGGTGTCGTTCAGTATGGCCTTAAAGGAGAATGGCTCAAAGGCGTAACCAGCGCCCTCATAGAACTTGCTCATGAACTCAACCCTGTTAAACAAATCAGAGAAACAAGAAAACATGTAACTTAGTAACTGAACTGAGTCAAAGCGAATGCCGAATGAATAATTTACCAATGCAAGCGCAATGTATGCAAAAAGGCCGAAAGACCCTCAATAAGAACCAGAATGCCAACTGTGAGTCCTGCCCACGCTCCGAAGATGATATACACAAGAATGCAGCCCACGTAGCCGTCCAGGATGAAGCCTTTGGAGAACACCATATTCCACAAGACTTCCGACAATTCTAGAATAAGAAAAACAAAATTATTAATAAATATTTTATAAATTAAAATCAGATCAATATACTCCTCCTTAATATTGAGATTTAATATTTCTTTAAATAATGAGTTTTATGCATTTTCTTAAATATAATTATGTTATAAAAATACAAAACTTTGTGAGTTTTATTTTTTTCGCTGGAAGCTAAATTTTATGTCGAAGGAATAAAATAAAACTTACACTTGATCAACTTTATGTAAGTAATTTTTTTTTCTGCTTCGTCTGAATCAACATGATAGTTAAAAAAAATTAAGTATTTTTGTTTTTTTCAGTGAAAATAATAAAATTCACAATTGACCATAAATTATGCAAATTTTTGTTTATCAAATATTTGATCGGTCATTAAATCACATGAATTTAAAAAAATTGTAAAATGCATAAAATTATCTAAAAAATATAATTTTGTTTTTAACAAATTTGAAACTTACGCGCATGAGCCAAGGACAACGCCCAGAGACGCAAATAGGACGCAGTGTGGGAGACTGTGCTCAGCACATACTCAATGGTGTGGATGGCCTGCTGGATGAACAACTCGCCCGTAGTCTCATCCTCACCGCCATGACCGCCATGACCACCTCCAGGAGGTGCAACTGGCGCTTGGTTTGGTGCTGGCAAATTCTTTGGTCGCTTGGACATAATGTACAATGGTTTGCCCAGGAGCATGACGGGAATGCAGATGAGTGCGATGACCACAAAGATCTGTTGCAGCATGTCCTGGCCCTCAAACATGTACTCCTTGCAGCCCGGCAGTGGCTTCTGGTGGCCAAAGAGCATCATGTTGATGAACAGAATGAGTATAGACGGTGCACAGCCCGGTGACAGATCCTGCTGATCGCTGTTGTCATTATAGACGACCCACTTGAAGAACATCATGAAGACCATGTAGCCGAAGAGCAGCAGCAGGAAGATGGCTTGTGGCAAGAACTCCAGGAAAATGCTGGCATATTTGCGATAATGGATAAAGTTCACAACCGACATGCAGATGCCGAACAGCATGTGAAGCACACCAAATATGATCGACAGCTTCATCTTGAAGGTGTTCAGAAAGATGATTTTATTGTCGGCCAGCTGCCAGATGGGATCCATGCCGAGTGGATAGGTCTTGAAGTTGTTGATTTTGGGCCGCATTGTCAAATAGTCAAGCGTCTCATCGGTGACCGTAGAAGTGTTAAAACTGTTCCTCCAACCGGAGCCGAAGATATTCATTGACTTGGAGAACACATCGTTGTAGACCAAGCCCGTGTACAGGGAGAACAGACCCATGAGTAGAATAATGTAGCGACCACCAAAGAATATGTTGAAAATCTCCTCCTTAATGGCAGCGAACTGTTTCTCCTTGATGATTAGAAACGAGGCGAATGCCACCAGAATTAGGCCGTGGCCCATGTCGCCAAACATGACGGCGAACAGAAACGGAAACGTGATGCAAGTGTAGAGTCCAGGATTCACCTCACGGTACGAGGCCAAGCCGTAGCTGTCAATCAGGTTCTGGAAGCCGCTGGTGAACTTGTTGGTGCGCGTATACGTTGGCGGCTGCTCCTTGGTGGCAATGACATTCATAAAGGCCGGAATGCTGCTCTCTGAGAGTTTGGTGCCGCGCGACAATGCCTGCTGGACCGTGGGCAAATCCTTGTTGGGCACCCAGCCCTCGCCAATTAGACACTTGCCGGTCACGTCCGGATTGAAGTAGTTGAGTATGTGATAGATAGCCTTCATTTTCTTGACCATAATGCTCCAGCGTGCCAAGTGCTTGGATGCCGAGCTGAGCACACGACTGCGATGATCGGCACTTTGATTGAGCACCATTTTCAGATCCTCCAGCCGTGTGTTCACATCCTTAATCATCTCGACGCGCTCGCCATGCGAGCTGGGACACGGATAGACATCGGCATGATAGCCGGCGCAGACTTTCTTGATGCGCTGCTTCAACTGTTCGCCCTGAAAGAAGGCCACGAACACGGTCTTGAGCACCGGCCGGCCAGTCTCATCGTCATCAACCAGTCCGCTAATATCGTTGCGTCGCAAAAAGATGTTGCCACGCGAAATGCGCCACAACATGCGCTCGAAACTGAAGAAACGCTCCAGCTTGATGACGCCGGCCACGAAGGCGAGTTGGCCACGTTGGGCATTCGCCTGGTTGGGATCATTTGGATCGGTTATGCGATTGGAGTCCAAGTTCATGGCCTCGTGATCGGAGAAGAAACCCTCGGTATTCTCCAGCACACTCTTCAGCTCATGCATGTGCCTGAAGTTGGCATTCAGACTGGCCCCGTTGACGGACATTTCACGCAGCTCGTTCTCAGTCTTCTCGAGTTGTGCCTCCAGATCGATGATTTCACGTGGATTCGGCGCTCCTGGCTCCTGATCGGGCGTTAGTTCGGGCATCGTGATGTCGTCCTTGCGCAACTCGTTCTCCACGTAGCGCAGACGACGCTCCATGTCGTCGCAGCGTCGCACTTCGTTCACATATTTGCGCTGAAAGGAGTTGACGTGGTCGTTGAGATCCCGGAACTGGACACAACCGCTTTCGCCCAGTTCGGCAATGGTGGCATAGGCTGCGTCCGGTTGTATGAACAACTGGCACAGGGACATTTGCTCACTGCGGAACATATCGCCCATGGTGAAGCCGTCGTTGTTGTTGTCTTGTTATCTGTTAAATGCGAAATGAGTTGCTGATTACTATCTGATTAGTCGCTGATTACATGAAGTGTTATTTATTAGCATTGCCTGCTCCCCGTGCCTGCCACTACTTCAGAGTGTGCGAGGCATTAAATTCAAGAAAATTAGTCAACACTTATTGCGCCATAAATTCGTATTTATAAACAATACAAAAATAACCTTATCTCACTCACATCTTTACAGCTATTTTGTAAGCAACGCTTTTTTATTAGATCCTAAATCTTCAGTTAATTTGAACATTTTTTTATATCAAATTTAAAACGAATAATCATTATATTTTTGGCATTTGTTAAATTATAATTATTTACTTTACAATTGTTTTGTATGCCACTCTTAAGTCTTCAGTTAATTGAGACATTATGATGAATACAAACATTTTCATTTAAAATAATAATCGTCCAAAGAGATTGAAAATAAATAAAACCAGAAACATAATTTTCGAAAAATTATAGGAAAGTGACAAATTTTCAAAACTTGCTTTTCATAACTACTCCTATAAAGCATTTATCACATATGTGGAAATGCCCATATTCATTATAATGTGTCATTTAGTCATTAAATAATGGTTCATTTGTTTTAATTTGAGTACTGTTCAATTCTTATCGCATTAGTGTCGAACGATGTCATGGTTTTCTTTTTCGTTTTATTCTTTCCATCTTATCTCTGACTCGTCTTCCACAGCGATCTCAATTTAATTTTGTATGTTCTAGTAATATGTGTGGCTATCTTTGCACAGTTTATCAGAATTGTGCTCAACGCAAACAAAGCTTTTAATTATAAAATTACTTTAATGATATTTTATTTGCCATAATGTTAAAACATTGGTGATCGAATCTAAGCATGTCTGACGTGCATTGTTTATGGCCGCAATATCAATGCAATGTCCGCGACCAACTTCCCCCCGCCATCCCCCGTAATCACTCATGTTCCATACTAGTAGTAAGGGGAACTTAACTATTTGTGTACGTACTTCAGGCAGAACACAGATTAGATACTGGGTACGGAGGCGATATGGCAAAGCGTTTCGCTTTTACCTGTTGGCTTATCTGTCGAATACTGGGCACGTTTATTATTTGGAAATTATTAACAATTACTGAGCAATCAGTTGGGCTATATACACACTAGCATATATACTAGCATTTAATGCCAAAAGTTTTCGGTTACATTACGGCCACGAATAGACGCCACTTACAAGTGCATGGAGGGGGGGCGTTTAATGGCGACAGGCAGGATACAAGCAGTAGAAGTGTCTTGTGGCACATGAATAATGGCGCTGCTTGATAGCCATTTTGGTATTTGAGATTATAGATATTTATGGCAGGGTAACTTCAGTGGACTGCTGTGATTTTGTCTCGCTCGCATGTCTGGCAATAAACATGATTGATTCAACCAATTTGGCTCTGCGGTTGATAAGCAGCCGCTGTCTGTGCCCGGTTTGATAATTGCCTTTGATAGCTATCGGTTTGTCCAGGCATTAAAGAGGCCTTGCCAAGACTTAAAGTTTATAATTTAGGACATCAGGAAGCCCAACAATTTGTATGATAATAATGCTCCAAGTCGAGTGCTTTAATCTGCTAATATATTGGGAGTCGTAAAGCTTTATTGCCATTACCAATGCATTAAAAGGAGTTTAAATTCGCAATTAAATTGTTTACTTATTTAATACAACAGACAATAATGATTTTTAAGTCAAAAATTGCATTTAAATTGAAGTCAATAGTTATACACGTATATTTGAAAAATATAAATTAAAATTGAATTTAACTATTTTTGAACTAAAATAGTTGGATATGTGGCATTCGCCTGAAAAGCTTTTATTTAATTTAAACAGAAATCCATGTTTAATTGTACATTGTAAACAAATATCACACAACTAACTCAAAGGTTTTTGTTTAAAATTATATTTCATAAACCATCCTATTGAATAAAATAATAATATTAAGGTATTTATAGCAGATTTTCAACTTCAATCATATTATATTCCAACAAATTTAGCTAGTATCAACCCTTTGGTTGATTGACTAAATGAATAGTGCAATTTATTGCTTATGCCTTGGGCTAAATTGATAAATCAATGGTATTTACCAACTTATCCGACATTTTGCAGTGTCGTAAATCTGAGCACATGAATATTTGCCTTAAAGTTGGCCATAAATCGTTTACAGAACAGAAAATAACATCGGATACGACATGCAATAACCTCCCGTAATAACCTCTCTGCTTAGAGCCAGAGCCAGAGCCTGCTGCCAGACGTCTATTCAATACGGATTCACCCCCGAGGCATTCGATATGTGTGTTGTATGCACTCGTAAATGGAAGCCATAATTATGGCTGGCTTACGGCTGCCAGGGGACGGACTGGAGGAGACGGGGGATGAGGAGGGCAACTGTAGACTACGTCTACGACTAACAATTCACGCTGTGGTGCTTAGCTCATTAAGAAATCCGTTCACTGGCCGTAAAAGTATTATCGGTAACGCAATAATTTGTATAACAATTTATGTGCCTGTGTGTGTGTGTGTGAGTGTGTGCTGGGATTGGTTTCACATGATCCATCACGTGCTCTGACGTCACAAGCACACACACACACACACACACAGTTTATATATAGTAGTTTTGCATTTGGATGTAGACGATGTTTAACGAATGGGGCAATTATCAAAAATCAATTAAGATACGTTATCGCAAAACATGTCGCTATTAAGATTAACGTAATTGTCTTGAATATGGCTTTGAATAATTGCACCTCATGGGGCGGGTTCATAATGAGACAGATTACGAGTCCTAAATGTGCCTCAACATCATGTTGGCCACTCAACTCGTAATTGCCTTGTAGCAGCTTATTTTAATAACCCTGCTAAGGACCAACTATATGGAATTAATGTACTTGCGTTTACTTGACGATTACTCTGCACTTTGGCCTTTTGTTGCTATTGCACTTGCGCTTGAGGCTCTTCAAATTTTCAGCATTTTTCGGAATACTCTGGATAAACTGTGCAGCACAATCTTTAATTTGTGTCTTGTTATTTGCCATGTTGCGCTTATCTTGAAAATTGATAACCTTGCCTACTCGATTTAACCCGCATCTTTGCTCTGATAATGTTGGCCAACAATACACCAAAGATAGCACTTAAGGAATGTATGTTAACTTGTCTCTCAAGAGTTTTGTGACTCATATGACAATTTCGAAGCACTTTTCACAGTTCTTTCAACAATTTCAAGGACACATATTTTTTTTTAGTGTGTCGCTTATGGAGAGAAGCACTTACATCAATAAAACCGTAATCGTAATCGGAATCGTAATCGTAATCGTAGTCGAATTGAATTGAAAATGTTCCCCAACTGCTTTTGCCGTGCGTTGTTCTATGCTTCGCGACCTGCCAGCCCAACGGCGCTTCGTTCACTGTTCGATCACCTTAGCGGCCATAGAACTGGTAGCTTTCGCCAATTAAACAGCGGTTAATCTACACGCACACGCACACACACAGCCAAACATAAGCAGACTGTGTGGAGGCCGAGGGAAGTAATCTGTGCGCCGGTTTTTATCTCGACACAACAACGCCATATACACTTTGCGATTTCTGTATGTGATTGTGTTGCTAAACAAGCGGATGACGCCTTTGATAGACGGGTGGAGCGCTATCAGAAATGGTTCCACGATGTTCTCTGGCCGAGATCCATGCGGTATTGCCATCGGCAACAGGTGAAAGAGCTGGAATATAACAACACTTCAGCATGCTAGAGCAGTCATATCAATTGGATCAATGATTGAGCATAAGCACGGGTTACTCGATTGCAGTCCATATCGTTCGTTGTTGACAGTATTTGAAGTTCTTGAAGTCGAGTCTCATATATATACATATATAGCACCATGTGACGGCGTTGTGGAAAACTTGTGACATCGTTTTGAATTGCATTTAGTTAGGACTTTAATATACATACGTTTATTTAATCATCGATCAAGTTGGGACGTTATTGAAGTACTTAAGCGTTGCAATTTTATTAATCTTTAAGACTAACTTCATTTCAAAAATAGTAATCAATGTCGACTCGAGGGTAAACAATTTATATCTACAAGTATTTAAATGATAGGCAGACTATTAATATAATTTGGTAAAAACCAACTTTAAAGTACTCGAAATTCTTTTGAAAAACCCAGTTACTTGGTAAAAATAGTCCCAATTATATAGGTATATATAAGGTATATATAGGACCATGTGACGACATTTTATTGAATTGCATTTAGTTAGAACGATAATGTATTAAAAATCATCGATCAATTAGGAACGCTGTTGAAGTACTCAAGTATTGTGTTCTACTAATCTTTGAGACGTATTTTATTGTTAAAATAGAAATCGATGTGAAAGCGAATATATATTTATATCTGGCAGTATTTGAAAAACAAACAGACTACTTAACCCTCTAATAGCCAAGGAATGTTTTTAAAGATCTCGGAATATTTAAATGATATATAAATGATAATTAACTTCAACTTATTATTGGGTGGCATTTTGCACCTTTTAAAAAGTATTCAAAAACAATCTTAAAGGGTAAATTACAATAATTGGCAAAATCCAAAAAAAAAAATAATTATTTGTATATGGTAAAAACCAAAATTCATGTGCATATTCGAATTTCTTATGAAAAGTCAATAATTTCGTCAGTAATTCCAAAAAGGTCCCCCAATAAAATAATTAGACCGTAATAGCGACGTTATCTCTCATACTTGATTATGGTGAAAAATTGTGTAGTTAAAATGTTAACTAAAAGTAATAACATAGTTTAGTTTGTTGTTATCTTCGAAATTAAGTAATTTGATCAATACATGCGTAAATAATGGACTAATCTACACATTAGCTGCAATCATCAGACAAAGTAACTTTGTAAATTACAGTTAACTTGATGAGTCATTTTATTAATAGTCATATCTTAAACAAATAGCTCATTCATAATGTATATCACGGCATTACAAATGGTTCTCAGCGATCCAAGGTATAAAGCGCAGTATTTTATTGAACAATACTGCGAACGCTGATATCGAAGTTTGCTTGCTGATTACTCTATTAGTATTTAGTTTGTGTAATGCGCGGGGATTACAATTAGAATTAAGTTCAGTTTGCTTACGAGAGCCGACAATTGGCATTATGTCTGCTCAATAGTATTGTGGCAGATTCTCAAGTGGCTTTTCTTTATCAGCGATTCTCGGGAGGCACTTTAGAGTTTGCCGTGGCCTTATCAAGCGTCACGTGCTCTTGCCACCACGCCTCCACTTATAAAACATATATACAAAATAGCATATATTTATGTCTGAATGTTAGCAATGCTCAGCTGATTCACTTGGCAGCCAGCCGTTTGCCAATTTGAACGTTAGTCGTATAATAAATTTTCAAGGCGGTGCAATTAAAAGACAAAATATGTTAGTTGGCAATTGGCCGAAGTTTTGTTGCCATCATATGATTGGTTTATTGTATTATGACTGAGAGGCCTTCGACTTGACGTCAGTCATTTGAATCCGTTGCGACCTCGTGGCAGGAGCGAAACCTTTCCATAATCGTTCATAAGTACTTAATATATATATTTGGTTTTTTTTGATTATTGCAAATCCAATGTGGCATTTTGCCACACACGCTAATTGGGGTTGGGCTGCGGCTGTGGCAGCAACGGTCACTTGCTATTAGAGCATTATCTGGTCTAAGCTGACGCAGTTGTGGAGGAGTTTCAATTTGGAGAACCATTTCGCCAGCAGCCACTTGACTGATAAGCGCTCTGAGTGCTCTGATAATATGCCAGTCGTAATATGAGCTCTTTTCACTGGGCTTTGCCATTAAAATTTTCCAGTTAATGAGCTTAAGCATCGTATATTATGCTAATTAAATGAGTTGAATGGTATTTTTCACACGCGTGTGAGTCACACACTGTGTCGATGTGTGTGTGTGTGTGAGCGAGAGAGTGACCACAAATAAATTGCATGCAACTTTTGGCACATAGAACTAGAAGAGTTTTGCCGGTGCCTCGTGGCTGCTAATGCCACATAATGAAGCTGATAATGGGCAGCAACAACCTGCATCGTACTGGAGCAGAAAACTGGGCCACAATTGGCTTTTGCCGTGGAGCAAAGATGGGCAGGACAACTACAACAAACAGCTGGTGGCACGTTCAACATTTTGTTGGTGCAACATTAAAAGCTGCTGCAACCGTGCCACGCGAATTGGCGGACCGGCAAACAGAAGGCCAGCTAATGTGCGTCACCATTTCGTCTGTTTTTGTCGGCAACAACAATTGCAACGGCAGCTGCTTCTCTGCGGCAGACTGGCAGCTTGTATTGCAACATGAACGTGGCCAATAACTAAGTTGCCGCGCGGTTGTGTGTGGATTAGTCTAATGCCAATATGTAGCAACAAAATGGTCGGGCAACGTAAGTGCTTTTTAGTGGTGTGCAGGCAATCGGATTTTGATGTGTTTGGCGTTGCAAGAGTGCTACATTTTGTGTGTGCCCCAGCGCCACTTTTCCTAGCCATTTTGTTCTCGAGGGTGTCTAAACGATTCGCACATGTCGTTGCTGTTAACAATAAAGCTTCGTTATTGCGTTGCTCTGGCTACAATCTGCAATCAGTTTGACGAATGCTCGATATAAATATGTTCACACAAATTCGAATTTGAAATCCGATTAACTGTTATGTAAATTGATAACTAATTTTACTTTATTGGTTGAAATTGCAAGACTTAATTAATATGCATTGTTTGAACTTAATAAAATTTCATAATCAAGAAATGTAACAAATTTGGTATGCAATATTAATTGAATCATTTTATTAGTTTATTTCAGCTCTTGATTGACTGCTTTTAGTGTGTAATTTGGTAAGTTTTATTTCCTCCACTTGTAATAATTGCAAACTTGCATTTAATACATTAACAAATGAACTACTCGGCCAATTTATATAGATTAAACAAAATGCTTTGATGTCATTTAATGAAAGTCCATTATTGCCCATAAAGTGATGCCAGTAGAGTTATAAATGCTAAGTGGCTCCGTAAAAGCGTCTGTCTCTTTCAACACGAACCGAAGTAACATTATGTTTAACTCACCTGCACCCCCAATTCCACTTCACATAGCTAATGCAGTTTATAGCGCATAAAATAAAAATGAATGTTTTATAAATAACAATGGGTAAATGAAATTAAAGAAAAGTTGGCGTGTCCCGGGCAACAATACAAAAAACCTTCAACTACAAAAAATGGAAAAGTAAAAAAATGCACGGCTAAAAATCGTTTTTTTCGAGGGCCGACATTAAAAATCCCCTTTTTAATTGTTTTTAGAGAAAATTTTAAATTTGAGAAAATAAATGTTATATTAATTTTTTTATTTTGGAATATTTTTAATATTTGTTTTTATTTATTTTATATATTTTTTGATTATTATTCCTAGCACTAAAGCTTATAAATAGTTCATAATTTAAATATTTCAATTCGTTTAATTTAATACAACATATTGTTAAATATTTTCAATTATAATCTTATGATTTGTCTTTGGTAATAATGGTTTTTTATATTCTTATTATTTTGCTTTTGTTTCTTAGGGAACAAATTAACTTTGGAAACATAGCGAATTTTGTATGCTACAAATTTCGTTAAAGATTAGGAATGCCCTGAAGCAAGGGTATAAACAGAAGTGTTCCGTTCAAGGGCTGCTCAAAAATTACAGCCCAAAAGTGTGCTACGTAAAATTTAACATTAATAGCAGCAACACCACCTACAACAAGCAGAACAACAACAATAACAAAAGCAACCAGAACAAGAACAAAAATGACGACGACGTCATTTCGTATTTATTGTATTACCTTTGTCAGCATATCTAACATTTTTGGTTATTGTAGTTGTCGTTGCTGCTGCTGCTGCTGCCACTGCTGCTGTTGTTATTATTTTCTTTATTTTTTGTATTTTCTTTTGCTGTTCTTGTTGTTGTTGTTGTTGTTGTGATGTTTAATGCTTACTTATTATTTTTTGTTGCCGGTTTTACTGTTATTGCCGTGCTGTCGTGGTATGCGCTCATTGTTTTTCGTTACCATTCAAGATGAAAAATCCAATTTTCTGCTTAAAGCGTTCCCCTTGTAATCCGAGCTCAACCCCAAAATAAAAAGATCGCAACCCTTACGTTCTCAACCCTGCAAAAGGGTTCGCCAAATGCATTATATTGTTGTTTGTTTTGCTGTTGTTGTTGTTGTTGTTATGTTTTCCCACTTTTGTTTTGCACTATTTACATAATTTGTCCGACGCACTGGGAAAGTGTGCAAAATGGTTGGAAAAGCGCGTTAATATGCGACGCCACATGGAAAATGAATTGTGTTATTTGCCGCTGGTATTCTTGAGTTTTATTTTTTTCTAAATTGCAATTACATTTTTTTTTTTCATATTTTTTATGAGAAAGGCGTGGAATTTTTATGATAGAAATTGCATTATAAATGAATTTAAAAAATAATAATAAGCTTGGGGAAATTGTTTTAAAATCTTGGCGTCCACACAAGTGCTAAATATTCCAACACATTCGCTGGAGCAGAAAACAAATATTTTGTGTGTGCTATTTGTGCCTGGCCATTATTTAATCTAATTTATTTGACTACGCTTTGGCATTAACAATGATATTTATGCGACAACGATATGAAATATGAGCAAATGAGGACATAAATATTTCAATTTGCCGCTAAAAATGAATTGTACGACAAATGTAGCAGCTAAAGTGAAACCATAGCAACTGCTGGCAAATATGGTCTGCATGGTTTTACACAATTATTAGCATAGCTTTCAGGAATTACTCATACGCCACATTGTGCGTCAGTCTGGCATAAACGTTCGAGTATGCAGCGAATATCGGTATCCATCGAAAATGCTTTCCTATATAGTATATATGTATGTGTGCGGCGTGATGTCAGCCATAAACGTCAACTGTTGCGGTTTTCCTTTCCCCGCTGGTTGCCCTTTCCGTTATCCATCTCTCTAACTATCCCAGGCTCAACTCGTGTCGAATAAGCGAATTGCAGTTGTTTTGGTTGTTGCAGCTTGTCTCAATTTGCTGCCACACTGCATATGCGCAACTATATTATATGATTATTTTTTATATTCATTTTCATTTTTATTGTTATGACTCGAGTGTTATGGGCCAGCCTGTTGCGCACTTTGCGTTTTGCATGCGTTTGCCGCTCTGCTTAAATTGAATTATAAAAGAATATATTTTACAATTGCTCCCCCTGGATTTGTAGCCATACATGAGCTCCGCCATTTAACTCCTGATTGCATTGTGTGCCCGCCCTTCCTATATAAAATATATATATTGAGCATTAAAGTTATTACTGCTCATGCTTCAAAGATACCTAAGAGCTGCAAAATTTCATATTACAAAGTTCTACAATTAATTAGGAGGAGCTCAAATTAAGTTTGTGTTTAATTCTGACTTTTTATTGGTATTTGTTATTTAGTTGCACCAAAAAATCATGGTTCAAATTTTATTTACTTTAAATAATGAGGCAATAAATTCTTCGAAGTTTGGGAATTTTAATGTCTTTAACAATTGTAATTAGTTCTGAGTAACTTAATACATTTTCATTCACCAATTTTTGGTAAAAAAAATAAAACTTAAAAGTAATGATTATTCTACTAAAATCACTTCCCATTAAATTCTAATCAGAGTGTTATACATATGTCACTTGCTGTTAGACTTTGTTTTACGCTAACGCTTTGAAAGATTTATTTCGACAACAAGTACTTGGATTGCAATTGCCATTTTGAAAATCAAATTTCCCTAGCGAAAATCTTCAAAAGCGAGCGATACTGATTTACGCCGCTTCTGACACAGACCCTGCAGCCAATTTCGCGCTATGCCACGCGCTATGTCAGGCAGCCCTAGGCAACCAACGAGTCCAATCCCAACACCTCCTTGGCTCGTCCTTCGTCTCATCATCTCGACACTTGCTGTCAACTGCGACACGTTGGGTACGCGAACACTGCGCATCCTTTGGGTCCCACACGCGGTCGGGAGGTGAGGTGAGGCGAGAGGCAAAAACTTTGTCGCCCTGCACAAAGTTTTGGCCGCAAGGTCGCTAAAAACCTAGTATAGCCAAAAGGTTAGACTGTGGCGGGGCGCTTCAAATTGGTTTTATTTGAATTAAATTTTGTTTTATTTCATTTTGGTGATGGTGGCGCGTTGCTGTTGCCGCGTTGCCGTTGCGTTTGGCCTTTTTGCTTCAATTGAATTTGACTGCTGTCAATCACGCGCTGCATACGCTTCACTTGGCTCTAAAATTCAAATTTTATGCTAATTTTACGCAGAACGATCAGCGTGGCATAGGCTACCAGGGAAGAGAGATGGCGTCAAAGCCGGCTTCAGCTGCAAAAAAGGGTTAAATGTGTTAAATATTGATTGGTTTAGCTTTAGCCTTAACCCCACTGATACGTTATCGAGAGAACGGGTAAATAACACACAAAGAATGCAAGAGAGGAGAGAGAGAGAGAGCGAGCGAATGAGATAGGGATAAAAAAGCGACGCTCAAACGACGTTTTAAGCGCGCTCTTAAAAAGAGATTTGTCAACAGTTGCAATGCGACAGAAGAGGGCAAAGGGGAGAGGAGAGGAAACCTGCGGGCGCGACTTTGGCGCGCACAGAAAAACTAAACCATGTCAGGCGAGGCGGCGTTAATTTGCTTTTGATTATGGCATGACAATGGAAATGGGCGACTAAACGCCGAACAACTCTTGCCTTTAAATCAACAACAGCAGCAGCCTCTGCCCTTGCAAAACCAACACCAAAAAACAGGGTTAAAAACGACAATTGAATAGCTGTAGTTTCGCATGGGAATTCCAAAGAAAAGATCTCAACCAATTAAGCATTTATTTAGCTAATTCAATTTGTGTACATTAAGTACATTTCAACCATATCTCGGTTTAAATTATGTGTTGTTTTTCACGGAAATGATTAATGATTGTTTTCCGAATTATTTGTATTATTCGCTTAGTTCATATCAATTAGAAAATGCTTATTTATGTTTAGAATATTTGTTTACAATTAACAATTCTTTTTGCAATTTTTGTTTTGTATTACTGAAATATTTCTTTATGTGGTTCTATTTCCATTTGTTATTTTAAGTTACTTGTGTTCCATTTTTATAAATATTGCTGTTCGTACTGCTAACTTCAGCTTTATCTCTTTTTTATTATTGGGGTTTAGGTAATTTATAGTGCTGGTTGAGCTGATGTTGATAAATTGTTGACTGCCAGGGGTTAATCCGGCAAACCGAAGGCAGTTTTCTTTACCTTTATTTTCCAGAGTATTTTTTTTTATTTTTTGTGGCTTTTGCTATTGTCAAGGTGTGCGACCGTCTGCTTTGTAGGTAGGTGTGGCGTGTGCAGATAATCTACAATAATAAATTTATTGGCAAGCATTTTTGATTTATTATGCATATCAATAATATATAAATATATATATAAATAGCTCTTACACATGACACTAATGATGCGGCGCCAGACTTGACGTTTACCTTTTTTTATTATACCCAGCAAATAAAAAGTGGCTGAAAAGAGTATGTTTAGTATTGAAAAGGCAAGATTTGCAGTTGGTTAGATCTTTTGAGTGTTCTACAGGGTATGTTTTATTCAAAGTTTCGCCATGGTTTGTTCTTTTTGTTTTGTTTTGGGTTTTTTTTTTGGGTAGGACGACACAAAGAAGCCAAAATGGAGACCCCGAGTATAATGCTTAAGTTTACAGTTTGCTGCGCGTGCAGAATACGTACCTCAGGCTTACAGCCTTGAGATTCAGATAGGCCATTGACGTTGTTCGAGTCACTAGTTACCCTTTTCCGGCATTTTCACTCCTCGCCCATAACACACACTGCACTCCATACCACGCCCCGCATTGTTAATATTATTAACATGGATTTTTACAAGCCATAAACCCATATTTGGCCGGGCCAAGCCTTTTGTGTTGCCGCATAAAATACCAAAGACGCCCAGCTGTGTGCTCCACATCCTCCCCTCCAGCCACCATGCCGCCAATCTTATCGAGGGCCTGAGGTTCAGTTCTCTCCACTTCGTGCTGCCATTTTATTAGCGTGTAAAGTTTGCCTTTCATTTCATGCCGTCACCGGGTCGCCTTAAGTGGCTCGGGTCGCTATGCACGTTTTCAATATATATCTCATATTGTTTGGCCGTGCGCTGAGCGTGTTTATTTGCTCAGTGGTATTTATACACACGAGTCAAGTCCTCGAGTTCGATGCGGGATGTGGGATGTGGGATGTGGAACTGGAACATGGGCAGCCATGAAACTGGCTCTACGGCTACTTCGTCTTGGTGCTGCTACGACAACGACGGCTTATGCATAAGATATTGAAATGGCACACTACTTAACAGCAAAAACCGAGACACGCCTTCCACCCAGTGTTATTAATAACGTGGCTCATTTTTATTATAGATATTCGGCTTGTATTAAGGTGCAGCTTTTGGCAACCGCACGCAAACAGCATTCTTGCGCCAAAGAACTTTTGCCAGCCACTGTAAATCTTTAATGTTCATTTCCTCGATATGAGTGTGCTGACAGTGACAGTCGTAAAATGCTGTCGCAACTAATGTGTTGTTTGGGGTGTGGCTTTGAGCTGATTAAAAATACATAATTAATATACTTATGCACATACTGTTGACATGATTTGACTACACGAAAACTATAATACTTTGCTTGTGATGTCATTTTGATTAGAGTGGAAACAAAGATTTACTGTTTAGAGCTGTGTCAGCTGAAATAGTGTTAATTTTGGAAAACATTTTCGTAATCAAATGCATTATTAAATTCCGTAATTCAAATGGATTCTAGTTATTTATTGATTTAGTAATTTATTTAATTTTTTTTATTTTTTTAATATTTATAGTAAAAATTCCAAAATCAGATACTAAAACAAGTAAGAAAGCTACAGTCGAGAGTGCTCGACCGTATGATACCCGCAACCCATTTCGAGAGAAAACAAAAAATTTAAATGATATATTAACAAAAAATATACCAAATATACTAAAATTAGTTTTTTGTATATATTTGAAAATAGCGGGTAAAAATCACAACACCGTTTTGGTCACACTGTCAACTAAACAAACAAAGCGCGGGCAGCTGCAAGTGAATTTTGCATAGAAAATTGATTCTTTAATAACTTCCTTGTTTTTCATTCGATCTCAACCAAATTCACAGGAATCATTGAGAATATAAATATTATTATGCATATCAAAATTCAATGCTCTAGGTCTATTATTACGGCTTTTACAGACTTTTGGGGGCGGAAAGGGGCGTGGCATCCAACTTTTGAAATAAACTTGACCTGCGTAGGACCTATAGGAGTACTGTCCCCAAATTTGGTAGCTCTAGCTTTTATAGTCTCTGAGATCCAGGTGTTCATACAGACGGACAGACGGACAGACGGACATGGCTATATCGTCTCGGCTGTTGACACTGATCAAGAATATATATACTTTGTGGGGTCGGAGATGCCTCCTTCTGCCTGTTACATACATTTTCTGTTGGCACTAAGTTATAATACCCTTCTACCCTATGGGTAGCGGGTATAAAAAACCTTCAGGACGAGTGGAAACAGATCAAGTATATTATTTCAGGAACTTCAGGAACACCATAAACTTTTATATTCCTTTAATTTTAAAAAACATTTTTTTAATAAATTGTATTAAAATATCTCAAAAAAAAAAAAAAAAAATTTAAAAATGATTTTCTTTTTAAATCAAAAGTTAAATTTTTTCAATAATAAAAATGTAAACATAATAATTATTTGTATAATGCAATTCAATATTGAAATACGATTTTATTTTAGACAGCATTGAAACATATGTAATTCTAACATCACAACTTCCTTCCAAATAAATCAGTTCTTGATTTTGAGTACTCGAATGTTGTACAGTGTTGCAAAGTTGTTTCTGTAAAAGCGGTTAAGTAAACATAGTGCGCTTGCTTCCCTTTTCGGGGACAACTAATCAAAATCACGTTCGGTATTATGTTTGTAGCTTATTTCACAGCGACAGCAATGCCATCAACTTGTGGCTACAGAAACCGAAATCAAGAAGCATTGCTCATCGTACTCACTGCGTTGCTGAAGCAACAGCACATACGGAAAAAAGATGAAAAGTCACATAAATTTTCTAGCGTTGACCACAAACGTGCGACAAGCTCGAGTGCATCAAACTGTGTGTGTGACTGTGTGTGTCAGTGTGTGTGTGTGTGGAGCTCTCTCTCTAATAAAATGAGTTGTCGAAAGCGATGTGCACAACAAGCTAGCAAGCTGCAAATATATTGACTGACAGGCTGGGGATGTCAGAGCCAACGGCAAAACGATGAGAGGATGGCGACTTTTGAACGTTGACTTGGATATTGAGTTTGAGTGAGTGGCGGACTGTGTGTGTGGTTGGGTTACTTGTGTGTTGTGTTGTGTGTGTTCTGCTGTGTGTGAGAGTGAGTAAATGACTTTGCAAATGGACATGCCAAAAAAATGTAAAGCAGTCACATGGTGTGCTGTGCTGCATTGGAACTTGCAACTCGTTGTGTTGCACTGCGCTGCAAAAGTCCAATCATGGCCATTTCTCGAACGTTGGTCGGCACTCGATTCAAACTGAAACTGGAGCTGGTGCTGGGCTTTTACAGTTTACTTTTTTGGTTAACAAATGTGCCGGCAACAGTTACACGCTGCGCCTGGAGCTCAGTTAGAGCACTGTCTATCTGTGTGGGTGTGTGTGTGTGTGTGTGCGTTTTGAAACCCACAACAAAGCGGAAACGTATTGACAACGAAGGAAATGGACTTAAGCCATGATTTATAGTTTACGGATTTTCCATTTAAGTTTATTGGTTTTCTGTAAATGCAACTGGCAAAAAAGGCATGTGCATAGCAAGTGGCTTGCAACATAAGCTCATTCAACTATCTGCCCATTTCCCCAAAATCATTCCTGTCCTTCCTCCCTCCCACACACACACACACACACACACTCACACAAACCAAAAGGAGACTTACATTTGTATGTGGTACTTTCCACAAAGTTGTGTCTGCCCTGTGAAGTTTATTTCGGTTCTCGAAACAGAGGGGAATGGTGGCGAACATTGGTTAGATTGTTAGCTGGTTAACTGCTTGGCTGCTTGGCTGGTTGGCAGTGGTTGAATTTATGCTACTTTAGGAAATTCGTTATATTTCACGAATTGCCCACATTCGCATTCAAGTTGTGCGGAAAATGGATTTCTCTTTCTCCTGCTCGGTTTTACCTCCGCTCAGCAATTGCTTTCTCTCTGTTGAGTATTAATGTGTCTGCTTTATGGGTGTGTATAGTATAGTGTACACACATAAAATGCAAATCTGGCAAGTTTCACTTTCACTTCGCCCTGGCCACAAAACAATGGCCAGCACACTAGGCCAATTTATGCAGAAGGGCCGGAAAGTGCTGAGTATGTGTTTCATTGATTGCCAAATGCAGCATTTATGGTAATGATTTTTTACAACATGAAGCTTTTATGTTTGTAATGAATGCATGCTAATTGAGGCAAATGCATATATTATAATGTAAATAGGTGAAAATTTTGTAATTTATCTTTATATTCCTGTGTATTATGGAATACACAGGAGGAAAAGTACATTCTATAAACTAAAATTCATTTCTTAAATTTGAGAATATTTCAATAAACAAAATTTGTAATCATTAAACATTCAAAATACGGGATAAAAAATATTAAAAATTAAGATTAAAAAACGGAAGTGTAAGTAAATATAAATATTGATAATTTATATAAAATAAACACAAATCAGAATGCAAGAATTTAATTGATTCAAGCATTTTGAACCCCCTTTATTATATTAACACAATATTTTTTAAAGAAGGTGTATCTTTAAGAATATACATATGTATGTTCTGAGTTTTGTTTTGAAATGTCTGGTATTTTTTTTCAATTTATTTTCAACATTTATCTTTTACTTAACACAATTTTCTTCTCTGTGTTGAAAAATGTAATATTTTTTGTTACTCGGTTTATGTCAGAAATAAAGATCATCTATTTGAATTTTGGTCTGCTCAGAAGCCATACAGTTTTAATTTGTGCTGAGCATTGAAAGTAGATTTTCCTGTTTTAATTTGTGCATCCAACTAACCGCAACTGACAATCAAATTGTGATTGAAACCTGTCATAAGTGCAGCCCCAAAATGAAGGTCTGAGTTGACACCAGTAGCCAATATGCCAAAGGCCAAAGGCCACTTGGCATGCCAGACCAGTCCACTCAGATGCAGTGATGGAGCGGGGAGCGCAGGGGCACATGCTGCCGAGTTGCACAAACCGCAGTGATGTGTGTACATATATGTGTGTGTGTGTGGTGGCAAAGGTGCAAATTCAAAATCAGCAACAATAAATGCAGAGACTACACGCCGCACTCGCCTTCATCCCTTGCCACTTGTCAGACATAGAAATGCTTAGTGTCGTTCTGCCCCTGCCCCTGCCCCATTGTGGGTAAGCAAACATGCAGCAAATCAGCTAAGCAGAGGCAAAAGGAAAGCTCTGCACTTAGCAAGTGCCAAGGCGCTGTCAGCATAAAGTTAAGCCCGGGCTAAGCAGCAACCGTCTGTGCAACTGGAAGGGGTACAGACACGGGGCAGCACATCTTCAGTCCGACCAAAAAGCACCTCTGGCTGCGGCCAACTGCTGTGGCTGTGGCAGAGACTGTGACTGCGACTGCGACTGTGACTGTGGTTGGCTGCGACTGTGGCAACACATCATCAATCTTCTTAGACAGCCGCACCCGTTGGCTGCTGCATCAGTTGTGTGTGTACCGAACGTGCTGCCATTTCCTGGAGCAGAGCCGAGCAGGGAACGAAATATTCCTTCTTCTGTGTTGCAATCACAATTTTGTCGCTGCATGCTGCCAACGTTTTTGAGTTATACTGCCCCATGCCAAGTTGCCGGGTTGCCGAGTTGCCGAGTTGCCGGCTTGCCATGTTGTGGTCGTCGACAGTCGTTGACTTCTTGTGCTGCATCTGAAAGTGTGAGTTGCTGGCAAGTGTCGCGTCTCTATAAACCCAGAGCAACTCGCTTCGGCTGCTGCACTTTGTTATTAATGCGCATTTAAGTTTTTCTGTACTTTTATTTTGAGTTTGCAGCCGCGACACGACTTCACCTTTTTGGCTTCTGCTTTTGTGTGCCTTCTAATTGAGGAAACATTAAAAGTCAAGTTCTGCTTGCCGCATTGTTATAACCCAGAAAAACACGAGTGCAATGCAGTAGTCAATGACATCAGGCGACCCTCCTCTCTGTGACTTTTTCACTTTTGGAATGAAATCTGTAATAAAGTTTTCGACTGGCATTAGCTTTGAGCTTGGCTTGACTTTTTTGACTTGTTGGCAGAGTTCGCTTTTGCACCGCGCGCACAATTGAAAGCCATTGAAAAGGCGTTGTCACAAGGAATGCTAAAGGCACACGAAGCGCTCAATTAACTGGTTACAACTCAACAGTGCTCTCAGCTCTCGGTCTCTCTCTCTCAAGACAGCGGCACATTAATCATTTTAGCATACAATAAAAGCTGTTGCCAGGCAAATACAACAACTAGAACAACTATAACCAGTAAGAAAGCTACAGTCGAGAGTGCTCGACCGTATGATACCCGCAACCCATTTCGAGAGAAAACAAAAAACCTAAATGATATTTTAACAAAAAATATACCAAATATACTAAAACTAGTTTTTTTTATATATATTTGAAAATAGCGGGTAAAAATCCACGACACCGTTATGGTCACACCGTCAACTAAACAAACAAAGCGCGTGCAGCTGCAAGTGAATTTTGCATATAAAATTGATTCTTTAATAACTTCCTTGTTTTTCATTCGATCTCAACCAAATTCACAGAAATCATTTAAAATATAATTATTGTTATGCATACCAAAATTCAATGCTCTATTTTATTATTATTACGGCTTTTACAGACTTTTGGGGGCGGAAAGGGGCGTGGCATCCAACTTTTGAAATAAACTTGATCTGCGTAGGACCTATAGGAGTACTGTCCCCAAATTTGGTAGCTCTAGCTCTTATAGTCTCTAAGATCTAGGTGTTCATACAGACGGACAGACGGACAGACGGATGTGGCTATATCGTCTCGGCTGTTGACACTGATCAAGAATATATATAGTTTATGTGGTCGGAGATGCCTCCTTCTGCCTGTTACATACATTTTCTGTTGGCACTAAGTTATAATACCCTTCTACCCTATGGGTAGCGGGTATAAAAACAACTACTGCTACTTACTAACGAGGCAGCTAAGCAACTTCTGACAAGTTGAAGCCGCTGAATTCTCTCTTGCCGGTGCCACAACCAAATGGGCAGCGATTATGCGAGTTTATAATACAGCCAAAGAACAAGAAGACGTTTCGAACAAAGAAAATAGCAAAATATAGAAATAGAAATAAAAGGAATGCCACGACTGCAGCAGCCACACAACTAGGAAGCCATTGTCTGAAGCATAGTCGAGCCATGTCCTGTCCAAAGGAGCAAAGGAAGAGCTGCCGCTGCCAGCCATTTGTCAAAAGTAGTTTGCTGTGGCGGGTCGGCGGCAGTTGCTTTATCACTATCTCTCATTCAGGCACACAAGTCATTTATCATTTATGCATTGCATCATACTACTACGACTCGGGGTACGAACATGCATACATAGTATGGCGGTGTATGACGAATATCGAGGTCGCCAGCAAGGATGTTGTTGCTGAGGATGCGTGCCGAACGATAGTGACACTCCTTTGAGCAGCGAACCGTGGCGAGCCTTCCACTAAGCCTGAGTTGATTTGCAAAGCTGAGCTGAGCGAGACAGAGAGGGGGAGGGAGAAGCATCAGTAGTGAACCGCTTGATGTTCGCAGTTACAAACAATCCTAAGTATGTATGACATTTCTGATTTCGAAGGACATCCGACGGTGCATGGCTTAAGTTTTGACAGCCATCTCCATCAGCTTCCCACGCACACTCTCATCCGCACACTCACCAAATTTATCAATACGTGAGCGAGAGCTGTGCTTTCTCACTTCGCACTCATGTATATTATATATGTTATCAAATAAGTTTTGTGTGACCAAAATGAAATATGGCTGGCAGTTAATAAGGACACTCACAGCTAAGCTTTACATGTCCTATTAAAGGCACTTGGACCAATCCAGCAAAAATACCAAACAAAAAAAAAAACTACCCACAGTCTTGACCTTGTGAGCGTACTCAACACTTGATTGATAGACAAGAAAATGAATTTTTCATATTGCCCCGCTCACTTCACTTCCCCCAATTCATTTTCAATGCGTGTCGATTGATGTTTGTTTTTGCTCAGGCATTTGCACGTATCTCGAGTGAGGGAAAAAGAAAGTCGAAGCTACACAATTATGCTTAGGTCACAGCTATGGCTGCTGTGGTAACAAAGACGTTTGCCAAATTAATTTTGATTATATTTTGTAGTCTCAGCGGGTCAGTAGGAATTGTGCGTCACCTTAAATGGCTTCATATTTTCGAATATTATTAATGCACGACATTTAGAAGCAAATTGGTCACAGGGAACTTTGTTTTTTTGTGCTCTGCACAAGTTTATGAGCCGGAAGTCAGTTTATGGTATTTGTATATGGCATCAGCATTGTACAGTCGGCAGTTAGTTGTTGTTATGGCATTTAGTATTTGCTTGTAAATGTGTTAATAGATTTTCGGCATATTGGCCAATGCAACATTTCAGTTGTGTATGGCGGACATTAAACCGACTTTAACAAATTATAACGCAGAAACTAATGTTCATTAAAATCAACATATGGCCCGACATTACGCAAATATGTTGTAGTTTATTGCAGAATATAACAATGTGATTTCCTTTAAGCCTAAACTACGTAGCATATGCCTACTTTAATTAGTTTGGTAACAATAATTAAATCGATAATAATACCCGAAAATATTGTAGAATTGATGCAATTAATTGAATGTGTTTAAATTTATCAATTTACGTTCAATTCAAATTAATTCAGGCGCTCTTAATAATGTTGATCAATAAAATGTTTATTGTACATTTTTTTGAATCGCTTTCTTCAATGTTGAAGATTGCCGTATTGAGTTTTATTGAATTTTATCGCACAGCGAGAGTTTGATTTTTATATGGTCAACTTGGGCGTCGTCTGGTGCAAATGGGAAAACTGGTTGGTTAAACAACCTGGCCAACGGCTTAAATAAATTCAATTAAAACTGTCAGCAGGTGCAAACAATTGAGAATTGCGGCGGTTAATTCAATTATCAATTTCACTGTAGCATACTTTTGTGCGTTTGGCTTGAGCAATTACACAAATGCGCCACAGACCCTTGAGTACACACAGAAAATAAGCGGGAAGTTCCAGGTAAAATCAATAGCCGAAACTAAGGTCGCCATTGGACTCGCATCTGTCACTTACATTCCGCCAGCACCAAAAAAGGAAAACTGAAAAGCGGCATCAGATGAATGCAAAGGATTTTATTTGCATTGTCGTGTGCTCGTGGCCAATGTTATTTGGCAGAGTCTCCACCTTTTTGCTCGTTTGCTCGTATTGTGCATAACGTGATATTGAATGCCACAACCGACTGTGGCACAGAGAAGAGATGGTGGTGGAGGATCCAATCGTGGCTGGTTAGCAGCAGAAAAGAGTCGCAGCGAGCGCATTATTTATGCATGCAATGCTCTTTGAGTCTGCCGCAGTTATTGGCGAACGTCCGATAGGTTTTTGCTACGGGTTTTTGTCGTCTATGGCGGAGCGCAGCACCTTCATTTTATTGAACTTCGATGGAGTCATTGATCTTTTCGGGGCCAGACTTTGTTTATTGCAAATGCTGGTGTCGCTAACTCGTTCGCCTATCAATTTAAGACCATTAAATTTAAAGGCTAAAATTCGTATAAATTTGCGAATTCTCTCCTAGAGCTCATAAGTCATGCTGATTGTTTAATGTTGTCAACAGCTTGCCCGCACACCCAGCGCTTGCCCCTTTTGCCACGCCCTTGGCCAACAAAACCGCCAACAATAACAATAATTTATAAGAATTGATTATGCTGAGTCTGCAATCATAAATCGTCGTCTGCTCACACAGATAAGGCGACAACAGCCGTCGTCCTTTGCCCTCTGCCCTCGTCTGCTCTCAACCCGCACTCGCATTCCTTACTACATACTTATGCTTTATGTATGTAAGTATGTACTACTATATTTAAAGTCATTTTGTGGCTTTGGGCGAGTTTAAATAAATGTTATTACACACACTTTTCGCTTTTCTGGGTCGTTCGCCTTCATCTGGTTTTGTGGCTCCACTGTTTTTAGCTAAAAGTTGTACTTTTATGGCTTTCAATAAAAGTTTTTATGCTTCTGCAAATTTAATTAGAGCTATCAATCAGTTTCCAACATTCAGCGTTAAATATTCTTTTATAGCGTCCGCATCATTAGTGCAATTTCCACCCATTTTTTGCAACAATTTTAAGCTGCAAGTGTGAGAAAAATTAATTTATCTGAAACAAAATAAAAAAAAGTATCTGAATACTAAATAATATTTTTTCAGCAAGTTGCCAATAATTAAAAAAAAATGAATTGTTTCAGGGATGATTTTATTTGAAATTAACAAGAGAAATATTTTTGCTTATTCAAATAACAATATCTAATCAGAAATATGTTTTTATTAATTGGCATTGAAAAATAAAAATTAAAATAATTTTTACTAATACTTAAAAAAATTCAAATCACAATATATACACAGCGAAATGTTTTTGTTAATTTGAAAAACATAGTAAGCTTAATATGCACCATTTTTTATTAATTCAAACAACAATATTTAACTAGGAAAAGGGCTTTTTCATATGATTTGATAATGAAAATGTTTTTATTCATTTAAATTACAATATATAAAAGGGCCTTTTTTTGTTTTTAATTAGAATATTATCTAATGGTGTAAAAAAACATTTTAAAGAAACAATATATAGGAAACAATTGTGTTTAATAATTTAAAGTTGCGAAATTGTAAAATTGTTGTGATAACTATCAGTAATCAAAAAGGAACACTAGCATGTCAAATTGTTATTCTGAATACTATGAATAATTGTGTTTGGAAACACGTGTCGATCAGCTTTCAGAGATGGCAGATAGTAGGAAACGTATGTCCAAAAATCAAGAACTTAACCAAGAAAATGTTTTGATTTGTTTTTAATAGTTGCTGAAGAATATTTAAATACCAAAAATACTACAAAGACTAAGACTATTTTAATTCCAAAAATATGTAAATACTTATTTTGTTTATTAACTAAGTAAAAGTGCTTACTTGTTATGGGATTTGCCTTGAAGATTCTTAAGCAACTTATTCGTACTTTTATCTTGCCGCCCATAAGCACTGCGATAAGTCAGCAGAGGAAAGCCACTCTAGCAGATAACTAGATAATAATATAGGCAAGTGTCTGATATAAATGAAATACAGCGCAGTCTCCCCTTATTTGATATATTCAAACACACAGAGCCCTTATAAACGTCTCACACACCGCCTCCCACATAATAGATCAAATGTTTTGCTCACTATTCGTTGCCCCAGCTAAAAAGCAACCCCCGAAAAGTAAGCTGTAAAATATGCTCACGTTTTGCACGGTGCTGGACAGAAAATCATAGTCATAAAAGCGGCAAATCATGTCCGGGGTCGTGAAAAACGGAGAGAGACCTAAGAGGGTTCGGGGGGTCTAAGTAAAAGTCAAGGCATTTTATTGATGTGCAAAATGCATGAAATTAGAATTTAAAGTGTGCCGAAAAGTTGACAGTCAACAAATTTCAACAGCTCTTTTAAGCCACTCAGGCAGAGTGAACGTGCTTTGCGGTTTCTCAACTGGATAAGAGTTCATTGCATCGAAATGCATTGCAAAATGCCAAAGCAAAAGCCAAATGCAAGCATATTATTGCAGCTAACTTAATTGCAGGCTGCAGCTGCATATAAAGAAATGTTAATTGAATGCATTGCATTGCCTGGCAGTCGCTTCTAACTCAATAAAAATGCAATTTGCGAGTAAGTGTGTGTGTGTGTGTGTATGATGCTATTCCATTTAGCATTTTAATATGCACAAATCATTTTAAAATAATTAAATTAAAATATATATGGAGTAAAAGGCTCCGGCTATTGAACAAAAACTGCAGCATAAAGGATCATACAGATGTATAGAGATGTGTTTGTGTGTTCATAGGGAAAGCGCCAAATAAAAACCATAATTCGACTATAAAAATATCGTAAAAAAGTCAACACACACACGCATAATGCTGCAGTGTATTCGGCCCAGATCCGGAGTAGAGTTTGGGTCCATGTCCATGATACTGACTCTGGCACGGGACCCTGGGGCGGGCACTTCTGTTTTTCATGTTGCGGCTGCTGTAAACCGAGCCACTTAATGACTTCCGCCATAAACTATTTTCGGTTCAGCTAAATTCCAACAACTTTATTGCCAGCGCACAAAAAAAAAGGCAAGGCTCACACACACACACACACACACACACAGAGGCCAAAGAGAAACGACAAAAATTGGCAATGTTCGCTTTGTATATGGACAGACATACTTATATACATATATATAAATATATATACATTTGTATATATGTATGTATGTATATAGTGTAGTGTGGCAGCCAGCCATGGAACATACTTACAAATTCTTATGTATAAAGGGGAGAAGTAAGAAAAATTTTATGTTTGCACAACATAAACAACATTATTTCTTATGGTTGAAACGAGCAGCGAGCCAAAAGGAGACAGAGAGCAAAAGCGTCTGCCTGCTGCCAGAGAGTTCGCGTTCTCGTTCTGCTATCGGCCCAGTATCCTGCGAAAAGCTTCCCATCTTCCTGGCACCTACACAAGCGTAAACGGCACCGAAAAATTAATGACGCATAAGCATACAAAAATCTATATATATCGCACTTGCTCTTGAAATCATTTTCCTGCGAAATTCGGCAAGCATAAAAATTATTATAAATATTTCGCAATTAACTACTATAAGGCCTGCAACCAATCGATGTTTCGCAATTACCTTACGATTAACAAATTAATGCGACAACCATTTATGCTGAATTTATTATATCAAGAAAAGATTTTTCCTTGGCGAATTTGTAGACCGGAACAGCCGAAAAATATGCAATTTAATTGCATTGAGATATGCGCTGAGGCTTTTCGGTTGCGGCTGCAATTGCTGCAGTTAATCAACTAGAAATGGCAAAGGAAAGCGATGCACAGGCAAGGCAAAAGGATATCCCTTTGGCTGTGCTTTTAATGCGTGATTAAAAATTTAATTTGTAATTTCACAAGCATATAAACAGGGTTTCAGGTAAATAAATGAAATTAAGCTGACAACGCATCGCTTCCACACCACGCACATGTCCTTGTAGCAGTGAGAATCGAGTACATCCTTGATACTGGTGCTGCTGCCGAAGCAGTCGCTTCTGTTGTTGCTATTTAGCCGTGCTTTGGCAACAGGAAGTTCCTCCTTAACTGTGTCGCTATGCTGTGTTTGCTTTTCCGGTTTATTTAAGTTGCACGCGTTCTCTCTCACTCTCACTCTCCTTCTGTCTTTCTCTCACTTCAGTGCAAGCGTTTTAAGTTTAAATTGCTTGGATTTGCGCTAGCAGAAAAGTGACAGTGGAGTCTACACGCAATCCAGCGCTCAACTGCTGCTCGACATCCTGTCGAGCTCAACTGGCCTGGCCCAAACCCTTCCTCTTCTCCTTCGCCATCTCTATTTTCTTTTTTGCAAACTTTTTTTTTGTCGCTTTTGCGCTGATTGAATTATTCCGCTACACGCCATAAAGCGCGCCCTGCAAAAAATACGCAAGCACGAACGAGTTTCGTTGCTACCAAGAAGTGTTGCTCACTTTTTTTCTTCTTTTATTTGTTGGTTAGCTATTTTCTATATATTTTTTTATTTATATTATTACAACGTCATTTTTGTGCAAGTGGTCTTTTCTTTTTTCTATTTTATTTTCGACAGCGTTGCGTTTGGTGGCATAGACGACCACATCCTTGTTCAGATTGCAGTTTTGTATTTGTCTTTAAGAACTGCAAATTTGCCATATATGTTTTGTTAGCCATGTTATTGCTCAAGCTTCTGCTGGTGGTTGTTGGTTTTGTTGCTGGCCTGTCACCTGACATTCACAGAACTGCAGGTGTGCTGCGTTTTGTGCGGTAAAAGCAAAATACGTGAACTTCAACTATTATTTGATTGAGTTGTGGTAAACTTTTTGGTTGTTTACCTCTTGTCACTCCCTTATGCTCGGTAAAAATATGCTCCTGACTGTGGAAATAAGTTAGCACCGGAGGATTGCTAGTTTCCAATAAAATGAAGCACAAATCATAGCTAAATAAATTAGCTAATTTAATTTAGCTTTCAAAATATAAATTACCACATCAACTTTTAGCTGAGATTGCCAGGGAAATTATGCTAATGAGCTGGTTTTTTATTTCGAATTAAATGTGTTCTAATGATGTCTTAATTTCTACTTAAATCAAAGACCAGCTCCGAGAAAAGAAAGTTCAATGAACTGATTGTTTAACTGTCGAAACTCTATCTTAGTTTGTGTGTACATAATGGGAGCTGATTCTTAACAGCTTCAAGAAGTAGCAGATGTTCGCTTTTGGGAGCTGTTATTAAAACAAAAGCCTTTCTCAGCCTAAAAATGGAAATGTATATGCATGAATTTCGCTTATTAAATAAACAATTTGGGGCTCGGTTATCAATCAAAAAGCATTCTTCATGTCAACTACGACTCTCAGCTAGACATTGCAGTCAGTCAGCCGTAGATGTTGTGTGTTTGTGTCTGTTTGTTGTAAATGATATGCCTGGCAAGTTTTCGAATGAAGAAACTAGGCCTGGGAGATGCAGCAGCTGTTGTCAGTGGCGTTGCCTTAAGTGCTGGCAAAGGAAAATCACATAAAACTGAAAGAAAAACCGTCTGCATTTTAATACACATTTTATTCGTTGGGTTGTGCGTTGTGGGTTGGAGAGTTGAGTTGTGTTGTTGTATTGCGAGTGTGGGGGATGAGAGTCGCAAAGTCGCTGCCAGAAGTCAATTTGGCATAACTCAATTTGCGCCAAAAGGCACACAACACGCGCTTTTGTAATGTTAATAAGTAACAGCTAGCATGTCACCAACGAACAACAAACAGGAAGACCAACAACAACACGCTTAAAGACATTCCTCTTAAATTTCCAACAACTGGCGGCAACTTTTTCTACCAGCAACATGCACACACACACTCATACACTCGCTCACACACGCACTTCTTCTCCCTCATGGCAGAGGAAAAGTAGCGCCAACTTTGATAAGATAACATAATTTCTGTCGTTTGTCACTTGCTGAAACTGACAATTAGAAAAGTTTATCATACAACTGGCAACCGGCAACTGAACAGTGGGTTGATATTTCGAGGGCGTGATACGTCGTACAACAAAAGGCGTGCCAAACAGGGAGTCGTCGTCGTCGTCGTCGTCGTATTATCGTCGTCGCATCGTCGTCGTCTGCATATAATGTGACAGACATTTGTTTGGAGGCCCAGGCCAAACTGTTTGCGCCTCAATAAGTTTCGAACCAGCGGCAAGTTTATCTCTGTGCTGCGACAAGCGACAAGCGTCAGTCAAAGTTCTTGTTCGTGTGCTTTTGAAAAATTGGCCCCCAGGCTTAAAGTTGCCCCGCTCCATCCCCTCCTCACCCGTCTCTGTCTGTGTCTCTTTTTGTGCTTTAATGATCCAACATTGCTTTAACTTGTCAGCTGTTCGGAGGGGTTTTTGTGCCCGTATCTCTCTCTAATGCTCGAGTGTGCTCATACTAGTTGGCATGGCAAATGATTTGTTTCAAATAAATGACTTTAACCATTTGCGAATGCAAAAAAGCCGCAACGGCAGCCGCAGCACTTCAGCTAAAAAGTAGGCAATACTTTTTTTCATTCTTCGCGTTTTTGCCTCCTCTGGCACTCTCTGTGTGTGAGAGACTGTTTGGCTGACTGGCAGTTGCATTTCCACTGCAGTCATTCACTCAAATTTGACGTTGGTGGCTTTTTTGGCTGGCCAAAACAAATTTCGCGTTCTGCCAAGCGCAAAACTATGTACAAAGTGAGTTAGTGAGAGTAGTATGTAGTATGTCTGTATGTGTGTGTGTATAAATGAAAAGGTATATGGAAATAAACCGCAAAAATTAAGCAAAAAATAGTGTAAAAGAAAGCAAATAGTTTCGATTGTAGAAGACAATATACACTTTATATTTCTTTATATTACTTATCAGTTGCATTTTCTATTGACATGTAAATTTTTAATTTTCAAGCAAAATATTAGAATGTAATATTATTAAACGATTCTTTTACAAACTTAATGGGTTAATAGGAATAACTTTAATACCCTACAACCGTGGCAGATGCAAAATATAAAAAAAAAACTAAGCAACGCGTTTTCTGCGGTTAACAAAATGAAGGAAAAAAAATTTGTGAAAATATGGTCAAATGGCTGACGGTTTGGAGTGCTTGCTACGCTGCTGAAGTGACGCTCGAGGTTGGGTTTTATGCAAATAATGAATTGCTATTTCTATGGCTGGGCAGCGTGCCCTTGCAGCCCTTGCAGTGTGCTGACTGTTTTATTAGGCCTCGCAAATGGACAGGAAGAGTAAACCTGGCACTCAGCGAAGCGCAGCGTCGTGTGGTAAGAACAATTATATTAATTAATTTCCACAGCGCCAAAATACACATAAAAAGTAAGAGCGATTTAGGGCAGAGGAAACACAGTTTGAACAACAGAGAGTGAGATATAAAAACAACGTCATATTAATATGCACTGTCAACGATGTTTGGCGAAGAAACGGGTTTAATTGAATATTTTATTTTTATTTTCTGGGCAAAAACTCGCTCTCGCGCTTGTTCCCCTCATCCTCATCTCGTGGCATCTCGCATCTTGCCTGTAATTTTACATTCAAGTGCTTATCCCGCCGGAATATAAATGACGTCATTTAAATGTTGTACAGCAAGCTGCAAAATCCTCCTCACACACAGCATGAAAACAGCTGTTAAATTGGGTGAAATAATTGCGAACAATTATTTAAAAACTACAGCGGCAAAAGCAAAGACAGCGGCTACAGCAAATAAAATTAAATTAAGTAGCAAGCAAACGGATTGCATTGCATTAATGAAACAATTAAGATGCTTCAGCTGCCGGCCAACTAATGAAGCCTTAGAGAATGAAGTTATTTACCAAATACAGCCAGGACAAAAGAGTTGAAAGATACCGAACTCGTCACTTGCATTAAATGCTTTAAAATAAAATCCAATTAATAGTATTAACTTTTTTCTTGTTGGAGTTAATTAATTCGACGATTTATTGAACACACAAAGGCTTATTCCGCTCCGTCAAATGTTATTTCACTTAATTATGTGTATATACATATATGGGTTTTTTTTATATGTGCAGGCTTATGATCTGACAAATTTTAATTAAATTTAGTTTGTTAAACTATATAATTTTAATAAGCAAGCGACAGACAAACACTTAGCGATAAACGTAAACAATGCGAATTGCCTTCGAATTAAACCGATTTACACGACAAACTTTGATTTGGGTATTTAATGGTGGCAGCGGCACAACAACAACAGCAACCATAACAACAACAACAGCCACCGCAGCCGCATACACACATGTTGTGGTTGGCTAAGGTTCGTGCTGTACTCCTGCAAACCGGATTCTGGTCGAGATCTTTGCTGGTCTGGTCGGCGAGCCGAACAGTCTCCTTAACTTGGCTTGGCTTGGCTGCAGCCAAAAACCCTAATCACGCCGTTTGCGTTGTCTACGTGACCCGCCTGCCAGTGGTTGAATTATGCAAAAAGGAGGCGGCGACGTTATGCGCCAGGCATGGGAATGGCTCGACTTAGTGTGGCGCAAATAATTAATTACGCAGCGCATGCCCAAAATTGAGGTGCAATTTCGGCCATGACTAATTCCAAAAATTCGCATTTACTTTAAAGCCACAGAGGATGCAAAATCTATACAATTTAGCTTTGGAGGGCGAGTGCGTTTTAGAGATTACCAACGATAAACTATTATGATTTTATTAGACTAAACTGTTACTCACATATAACTGTAACATTTACACAGATTAGCAATCGACTTGAAACACTAAGAAACTTCTGTTTTGTCTAATAAAGAAATAATTTTATTATTTTTCACTAAACTTTATTTTGACAAACAAGAAAATTTCTCAAGTGTGCATATAATATTAATTTTCTTTATTCTCCATAAACACATTAATGTTATAAATTGAATTAAAAATACTATAATAGATACTACATTTTTGAGAGAAACCCATTTTGAAAAACTCAAAAATATATCGACCCATAAAATTTTCTTCTGATAATTTTCGCAAGATTGTTCTGAAGAAAATAATAATATATAACTATGTTATAGTTGAATATTGTTGTCCATATAAAATTTGGATGAATGTCCCAATTCGTTAAAGAAAAAAGAACAAGATAAATCGCAGTACTATCAAATTTGATTTTTCGATATATATGTATATATATATTTAATTAATTACTAGTAGTTAATGCTTCTTCCCAATTTAAGTGATTTTCAGCTGGAAATTTGTTTGGAAATATTTTCTAATGTTAAAAGTTTTTTTTTTGTTTTTTTCATAAACATTAGAATCAACTAATACATATCTTAAACCTATTGTTAAGTATTGCTGTCGGCGATTTTTTCTTTGTTATATCAACAACTTTAAAATCAAGCATTACTTTGTGTTGTCTAACGCAAATTCCCCTTTTGCTGCTGTAGCCGTGAGATAGATAAATATGGGGTAGAAAGATTACATACCTAAGTCGTGGTTGCCTTCTTCGGACATGATAATCTCTTTTATATTTGCTGAACATTCAGCTCTCCCGCTGCTGCTGGGAAGCTCTCACATTTTTAATTTACTTACTAAAGCCTTCACATTTTGTGCTGTTAAGTCGTTTTCACAATTACTCCTGTTATTATGCTTCAACCCACTGTTAATTGCTTTCTGCTCATCAAAGTTTGTTTCTTATCGTTCTTGGTGGCGGGCGGGTTCGGGATTTGTTATCCCACTTTAAAGCCCTTTTTAAAGCACTTCAATTTATGTGCACATCATTTCACTTCCTCATATTCAATTCTATGGCTGCAAATAGTTGAGAGCCGGGTTTTGTAGCAAACCTAATAACTGGAAGCTGTAAATAACATGGCGGTTGGCTGAAAACGTCAGTGAAAGAATAAGTAGTTCAGCTTGAGGCTGACATGCCCAGCTAACGCTGGCCCCATGAATCAGATAGGCAGACACAAACACGCCAAACACACACACACACACACACACATATATGCGGCAACCACATCGTAGAGAGTCATCCACTCATAAGTCTGTGGGCACATGCGAGCACATATACACGTCAAAGGCAGTTGCCAAACAACACCTCAGCTCATGTAACGTCAACACTTAGAAGTTCAAGTAGAAGCTTAACCTGCTGCCGCCGGCGACATTGCTGCCTAACTGAGACTCTGTCTCTGTCTCTGCCACTGACGCTGTGCAGCAGATGGAACGAAACGTAGAGGAGAGCAAAACAAAAACACATTTACCGGCAGTCCTATGAAGCAAGAGTAAATTAAAACCGCAGACAAAACACACACAGCACTCACTCGCAGAAATGAGCGACAGCCGGAGTGCTTTTGGCTCAAAGGCTTGGCGGTTTTGCAGTACACTTAATGAGCACGCCCCAAAACGGCACCACAGACTCTGTGCCACGCCCCTCGCTGCGCCCCGCCGATTCGTTCGAAATGGGGCCAAAATCTGTGGCAGAGCACTACGAAATGTAATATTATTTTATTATGGCGTGTAAGTTGCGCATAACTAATGTGCCTCACGACTCGACTAAAATTTCACTCAGCTGCTCATTTGGGACAGGCGACTGCGACGCGAAATATATATACTTACATTTAGAAATTTGTTTTATGGGTCAGCCTGGTTACGTATACGCACGGTTGCCCAGCCCAGCACCCGAAAAAATAAACTAAACTAAACTTTATTCCCCCTCATTTTGCAGCCATTTTAGAGCGCAATTCTCATGCAACTTGGACAGCGTAGTAAAATACGATGGCAATGCCACAGCCTAATGTGCTGCACGTGCTGACCGAAAAATATCCAAATATCCAAAAAAAAAATGAGAACAGTATCTAAATGTATCGCAGAATGGAAATGATAAACCCTATGTGTTGATTATGCGTTTGGCCTAGTACAAATACTCGCCGCACCCAACAGCCTGCGAAACGAGTTCCCGTTGCCGTTGCCGTTGTCCTTGGTCCTTGGTGCTTGGGTCGTTCTTTCCCCCTCATGATAAATGATGGCTGAGCAACTTTTCCCCAGCCCTTGCCGACAATTCACCGAAAATTCGGCTTGTCCTGCAAGTAGATTAGCATTGAATTTGAATGGAAACTGAAAATGAAAATGTTTTCTACCTCACAACTAAAATGGGCTTCTCTGGCTCATTCACACTGGACAAGGCCAACATCCTTCTGGCTGCCTGTCTGTGTGTGTGTGTGTGTCCAGTGGCAATAATCAAATGAACTAGATTGTCATAAATCAAAGTTTGTTGGATAGTCGTTATTCGGGCGCTTGCGTTAAAGGCGTACAGATAAAATTGGGGAACACAGCGTCGAAGCATCGTTTCGATTACGACCGGTTCACAGCATTTTGGGTGTGTTTGAGTGTCTGTGAGTGTATTCGTTGATGGGCAGCTATTTGTCAGTGCGAAGTGTCGAATTGTTCACACAGTATGAAGGCATCATTGAATCAAAATATATTCTCCAAAAGCAAAAAAATGATAAGAATTTATGCGGCCCGGCAGCTAAAAAGTGTTAATATTTCAAAGAAATATTTTCCTTCGATTATCTGATTATTGCAGCACATATAAATAATGGTTGCTATCTTATTCTGTATAGATTTGGGTGTCTTTAAAAAGGATTACAAAGCAAGCTACAATTATTAACTGTTTTTCTCTTTAGTAGATACATTTTAATTTATTTAAAATTATTAAAAATATAAATCATGGTTGCTATCTTATTCTGAATTGATTTTTGTGATTTTTTTGTAAATCAGAATTGTTTCTCAATCTTAATTTATTAGCTTATATTCAATAATAAATTTTTATTTATTTTTTATTACACAAAATATAAATAATGATTGCTATCTTCTTCTGTATAAATGTTTGTGTTTATTTTTAATAGAGAATTGTATCTCAAACTCTATTTATGAGCAATGTTAATTAATTTTAAATTGTTGAAAATCAATCTTTATTTAGCATAGGGTTGTGCGAAAACGGAGAAATTTTTCAAGCATTTTCTGTAGCCATATTTTGCATGACTTCGTAACCATTTAAGTCGCATAATTGCCCCAACTTGTGCGAGGCTCTTCCAGTTGACAACGCTTGGCCTTGCAAAGGCATTTTGCAGTGCAAATTATGGTAGGCTGTCGTGTTATTTGGAAACATATTATGAAGCCAATTTGTGCACTTGAAACTCAATAGTCCGAGAGAAGAATGGCCGACAGCCAGGAGCAAGAGCACAATACAAGATGGTAATAATAGTACGAGCAGGACTAAAAATGAGTCCAAAAACCTGCTCAGTCCACATACTTAATTGAGCAATTTTGTCTGCATGCGGAAGGCAGAGAAAGAGAGGGGGAGAGCACTTACAACTACCAAATTGTGTCTAAACACTTTACATTGCAATTAGTCAGGCAGGTGCAAGGCGCTCGAGGCGGGACGTTTGCGGCTTCTGCCGCAAGGACGTAGACAACTCACACACACACACATTGCTCTTGGCCTCACTGCAACTGCAGACTGTGTGTAGTTGTATTTTTGCTATGCTTTTCTTTTTTTGTGGGTTTTAAGTGTTTTATTTGTGCGGCAGACATTGTCTATGCTGCTGTTGTTTTTGTGGGCGTAACAATGCGATTGTTGCAAAAGTGTTGAATTTAAATTGCGACACGTGTCTGTGACTCGCTCTCGCTCGAACAGCGGAAATTGCGACCATTATATTGTGCAGTGTCAAGGTAAAATTCGTGCCGCAGATCAGTTGAGAGAGTTAAGTGACCCTTTAGAGTAGGTTTTTCGTTCGACAGTCGTGGGGTTGATTAACCGCGCCGCGGGCAAATGCATTAAATAAATAGAGATAGCTTGCATAAAGTTTTAATTGAACAAAGGCGTGAGAGAGCAAGTCAATGACTTTTATACCTTTTCTGACCGCTGGCTATTCATAATTACCAAAAGAGGCATAAAGACTCTGATGCTGTTGCGCTTCTCCCACTGTTGCTGCATCAAATAAAAAGGACTGCAGGCTGCCCGAAAAACTCACTATACAAAAAGCGTACGCACACAGCGATATACACAGACATACAAAAAAAAAAAAAATAAAATGAATAACAAAGCAAAAGTCGGGCGTCGGGCGTCGGGCGTCGAGCGCCTTTTCATAGCGTGTCTGTTGCGGGTGCACTGAACTTGCACAGAAGCTTCTGCTCCCTTTGGTGAAGACGAGGTAGAAAATTGTTAAAATGATTTCCTGCATTGCACGCTACAAAAACTTTAAATGCACAACATGCAACAACAGCAACATGCTGCAGTTCGTTATGGCTACAACATCCTGGACTGCCGTCAGGCAAAAACTCGCCGTCCTGCGGGGAGAGCTTGAAGTTCGCGAAGCAGAACTTACCAAACTTATAAAACTCGCTTCTCCATCGCACCATCGCACCATCGCACCATCGTTCTGCTTACAGTTGATTATGTACAGCGAGTCTAATTAAAAGCAGTTAATGTTGCCATGTTCTTGTTGCCCCCAATTTGGTTGCCTTTATTAAAGTTGCTCAGCGCACTAAAGATTTATGAAATTTACTCGCACCTTAATGCAATAATTTTAGTATTTTGTGTAGATGATTGAAAATGTTGTTAAGTAATTGCACCATAGCATTACTTTAAATGTTAAATTAAATCAAAAGCTAATTGTCTTTCAATTTACTAGAATGTTTGCCTCACATCTGCAAATAATTGAATGAAATATCGACCAACTTTTTGAGCTAGCCACAAACCAGAATTTCAACAAAAAGATTTCTCGGAAAAAGTTAATTGACATCGCATCAATACAAACGAAAGACTTATGAACCATGTGGGCGTTAAAGCCTACAGTATTAACAATGTCAAAGTCATTTTATAAATACAATTGAAGGCTTCATTTCGATAATATACAATATTGTATTGAAATCAAATACATATATTCAAAATATTTACATAGAACTCTGCAAATATTTAAAGTACACCAACGCGTTTATTTAGCTTTAAATTGAGACATTTGCTTGTGAGGAGAAATTTAAGTGTTTTGTATGTAAATGAACTATTTAATCTCAAGACAGGGCAATAAAATTAATCAAAAATGGCTGGAGAAAAGCAACCAAATTTACGCTAAATTAAGCAGTACAGATGCTGACATTTTAACAAAAATACTTCACATGAAGGCAGCAGCAAAAATATATAAATGTGTGTAAATCGAACAATAGCAAAAGTAATGCTAATCAATTATGAATCAATGTGCGAGCTGCAAAGAAATAGCAAAAGAAATAAAAATGTAGGCATCGAAAGAGAGACGAAAATACGACAGAAATTGTACAATTGTGCGGAAAGAAGCTTTGAGATTGGGCCTCGACGATTCGATTGTACATATGTACATATGTACATCCGAGTACATATGTCGTCATTACGGTCGCATTGTGTTTGTTTTAATCAGCGGCAGAGGCAGCAGCGGCAAATGTTTGCCGCGTAGCCAAAAGGAAAGTAAACCAAAAATCCAAAGGCTGGAGCGGGGGCGTGGACTGCGAATGCGAATGCGATTGCGATTGCGATTGGAGTTGGGGTTAGCGGGTGTTGTAAATGGTGGGCAAAAAACAGCGTCAAGCAAATCACAACCAGAAGCAAACACACAAAAAAAAGGGCAGCTCGTGTGTTTGTTGCGTTTTTATCGTTTTACTGTTGGTATCGTTTCTTTGGCTTTCATTTCAATTTCAGCTCAACTGCGCTGCGCTGCGCGTTCGTCTCAGCCGACTTGCAAGTCTGGCTGTCTAGCTGTTTGGCTGTCTGGCTTTCTGCTTGCCGCCATTTTTATTTCCAATTGGGAAGCAATAAATGTGCGCGTGCGTTGGCAACACTAACAGCAACAGCAACAGCAGCAGCGGCAGCGGCAGCAACTCTGGCTTGACTGGTGGCTGCCTTGCCAAACAATGAAAAAGACAAACAATCAGCAATCATGCCAAAATTTGTTTTCATTTTTGTGGCGCCCACAAATACACACTCACAAACAGATATACGCACACGTTCTATGATTGCCGGCAGGGCCATTTGGCATTGATTGAAGTGTATTTGTTATGTAGCCAACAAGCAAACGAAACGAAACAAAAAAACAAAATACAGAACGTTGGTGCTCTCCTGTAACTCCTTTCAGTCAGTTTGTCTGCCTTAACAAATGACTTCAACTATTGCCCGCATAGGCAGGCAGGCAGTCAAATTCGGCAATTTTATACATTGCCCAACTATCGGGCACAATCTATGGCCTATCGTTATCGTTCTTTATGGCTCAACAGTTTTCTAAGTAGCTTTAGCCTGTACTTGTTTACATTTCGACTGCAAATAGAAATAGAATTACCAACTGGGCTCTTTAACTCTAGTAGCAAATTATTGCCTCTAATTTGAGTGGAAATTGTTGTGGAATTGAAAGATTTATTTTTTATTCGAGTAAATGTGTAAATATATTTATTTTGACTTTATCTTTTTTATCACAAGAAAATACTTAAATATATTGCAAATTCGTGGACATTTGCTAAATTCTTCATTTAAATTAAAACCACATAAATTTAACTTGCTTTTGTCAAAATTTGCATTCTAAGCCGAGATTTAATAAATGCACTCCAGTATTTGATTGAATCGATAAATGCCATTGGAAATTGAAGGGCATAATTATGAAAGTTGTTTGTTTAAGCATTTTGACCATCTGGCACTGCATGTTGCGGTTGCCACTCAAACAATTTTACAACTACAATATACATGCATCTTATTACATTCACACTCACAGCACATATAGATTAACTATAATTTTAGTGCCACATGGCACGACAACCACAAATTTTAGAATTATGACACGAACATACCAGTTCCGAGCTCACTGACACGCCCATTAAGTTGCACATATTTTTTCATTTTCCATGACATTTGCACCACAACAGGGCAAGTGAAATAAATAAATATATATGTCTATATATGCATGTACACGAAAGGCAAACAAGTTTAAATATGCATACATGTACAAACAAAATTCAGCTGATATACGATAAGTGCAATACTGTGATTTAAACATGTTTTTCGTAATCAAGATTTTGCCAGATTAATGTCAGTACAAGAATTGCCATAAATTAATGGCAGAATTCTTGTATTTTTATTTTCATGAGCATTGTTGAAACATAGTTTGCTATTAGTACGGAATACTAATATTAAATTACTTGAATTTATAAATATTTTTGTATAGTATAAGATTTCGATATGAATATTAATTTTATCATTATATTACATGAACAAATAAATTATTTACCCTGATATTGAATATAAACCATTAAATTAAATTGCTTGAATTTATAAATTAATCAATAAGTTGTAGTAAAAGGCTTGAAAACGAACATTAAAACTTAGTTTCTGTTACCCCGACACTAAACACTAACATTGAAATTAAATTACATGAATTAATAAATTATTTAATAAGTTATAGTGTAAGGCATTTTCAAATGATTTTTCTGAGCTGTGTTAAAACATAGTTTTTATTACTTTGATTACTTATTTTAAAATGAAATTACGTAACATACTTTATATTTCCAGTTGCAGTATTTCTTGAACTTTTTTCTATTTTAAGCAACTTGATGTATAACTTTCTCTACTGATTCCCAAGGCCTGCTTAGTCAGAATTGAACGCCTGTGTGATATAAAGAACTCCATTTGCATTTAATTGCGTCGTTTTAATCACATTTGTTCATACACATTTATAGTATTTACTGAATCGAGTTGGCAGTTGGCAGTTGGCATGGCTTAACAGGCTGCTAAAATATGCACAGCAAGTGCCAAAAATCCCCAATAAATGGCAAATAGCACGAACAGAAGCTATTAATGTGTGAGCGAAAAGTAGGTAAAAATAAGTGGAGCTGATAACAACAAATAATAACATTTAAATAGACACGCAAGGAAACGCTTTGCATTTGCCATTTCCCGCCCAAAACTGCACGCAATGGACACGCAAGGGTCTGAGGATAAAAGTCAAGCCAGACTTGTTTGGGCTCGCTCTTATGATACGTGTGGAAACCCATTGAAGCCAAGGCGAGCTCGGAAATAAATTCTCATAAATAACAGATGGCTATTGCTTTTGCCTAAGCGCAGATTGCCGTTGCCATTAACCCCATTATCGAGTAACCGATGTGCTTGGCTAAGACAATTGGTTGGCTATAAGAGCAGCGAGCAAATAAATATTGTTTAGAAATTTTACGTTACCAGGGTATTTAGAAGTCGGGCATTTTGGCATGCGACAAGCAATGCGTATGTTTTGTTTTTCTTCTCGTTTTGGCTTTGCGTAGCTTTTGGCACTAAATTCCGTTCCAGTTGGTTGTGGGGCCTGAGCCAAAAAGCGGAATTGGGAGCGGGGACGATGGCGGGTATTTTGGGAAATGCGGTTTGGGGCGTCCAACGGCGACAGGGCTAAAGTGAAAATCACACTATACTTCAATTTCATGCGGCAGTGCACAGTGCGGCGGCGCGTCTGCAGATTTATGACTAAATTCACATACAAGCAGCTAATAAAATGCCGAGCTAAGCATTTGCTGCTTTGCTTTAAAAACCAAAAGCAAAACCGAAACCAACAAAAAAAAAAAACCCAAAAGCGACACAACGACGAAACTATTTTGGCGAATGTTTGCCAAAGCTGATTGCGTATACGCAGCGTGGTGCGCGCCCTCAAAGTTTATGGCGGCCTTTGTCGCTGCGCCTCCACACTACTACTACACACACACACACACCCACTTCTATATATAGCGACTATTTTGCTCTGCTTTACGCTTTCACTCTTTTTCCTTTTGCGCTCAATCTCTTTGGCTAAAATATTTCTTGTGTCAGCGTTAAAATTTCACTGAAGTGCCTGTCGCCTGTGCAAACATGGCTCAGCCTCTCTCATTCTTTTTTCCCTTTTTTTTCTTGGTTTTTTTTGAGTGCGCCGCTATACTCAAGGGTGTTGCAAAGAATTTACGCTGCTGTGTGTGGGTGTGTGTGTTTATTCGCTGGTATGAGCGTCTCAAAACTTTGATCCCTTAATGCCAATAAAACGTTCGCATGTCGTCTTTCAGGCGTGTTGCGTCAGTTTTTATGCGTCCCGAGTTTTGCATACTTCAATGCATGTGATGAACTGTCTGTCTGGCAGCCTGATAAGCAGGCAGGCAGCAATTTTGACGGCTTACTGCCAAATAGGCTTCCTGCCAGTCCACAAAAAAAGTGCCACAAGCGAAAGGGAAAGAGCAAAGAAAGCCTCCGCCATTTGCCATTTGCCACACAACCCAAAACTTTCTCTGCTGCCGCATCAGCAGCAGCAGCAGCAGCGAACCTGACGGTAAATGAGCTTGCCTCTGGCTTTGCTACAAAAGCTCGCTAATTATGATGCGTGGCGAAAGTTATGGCCATCCAGCGTTTCAGCGTTAGTCCAAGCAAAATGCTTACGCAGCCCTTTGGTCGACGTGATGCAGCAACAATGATGCGTTAATTGCAAAAATAATTAATTATATTGTCAGGCAGGCAATAGCACCGCATACCACTGTGCACACTGTGCCAAAAACTTTTACATAACGCATTCGATTGCCTTAGGCTGTACAACTTTATCTGCAAAGATAATTTGAGTTATTTCTATGTACATGATGATTACAATTTACCATATCTAGATGAAACAGAATTTGCAACCAAAAATATGTTTGCAGACTTCACAACCATATATCTTAAATGCAAAAATATAACAGTACAAGACATCTACAAAAAAAAAGTAAATTAACTAAAAGAAACCACAAAAAATGCATATAAATAACTGGAGGAAATCATAAAGATCTTTCTTATTTAAATATGTATAACAGTTGTTGAAAAAAGTAATACATTTAAATCATTAATACGCTTCATAGCTATACTGCTGCGCTTCTTGAAAATTCGACTCATACTTTTATAACTTTAATTTAAAAAAAAAAAAATCTCAAATCTAAAGTGGTTTTAATACCAACTGATAGTTTTATAATTTTAAATAAAGTAAAACTCTCTCAATTACATGGTGAAACATATATGTGTCGTAGATTTTTTTATTTGTATGACTAAATCGATGTATTATGTTCAAGTCTGCTTTGAGTTTGTCATTAAAGTAAATTCTTCCAGAATCGTCAAATAATTGAAACAAATTAATTTCGAGTTTAGTTTTAATGTTGACGTACCAAGCTCATCTTGAGACCTCAGTAGGGATCCCCAGACTCACTCAGTTGCCTTGACTGTAGAGAGGGACTTCGAGGCTAGTGGGGAGAGAGGGCAGGCGGGCAGGACAACTGTCAAGTGCCTTTCATGTGTCAGCTGTGCTGTGGTTGCTATCGCAAAACGCATCTTTCGGCGAGATGCTTTTGGCATTTTGACATGTCGCTTATGTTGTGGGAGCTTGCTTAGAATGCGTTCGTTGTCAAAGTGCTGTCAGCTTTGTGTCACTCAGGACAACGCCAAGTCGTCGCCTATGGGCGGCGTTGGCTCATTGCACATACGCCCTGTGGGCTCAATGGATCTTCTAAGCAGCAGATACACAGATAGATGAGGCAGCTGATGCCCTCCGAAGTCGATGCGGAACTGTGCCATGGTCTTTTAATTAATATTGATGCCGCATTAACAATGTGTATTTTCGGCCAACTGATTAAATGTGACTAATGATTTTTGATAGCAGAAGACGAAACAAAACGCTTTGTTGGCCACCCAGCCAGCCAGTTAGCCAGCCAGCAGTCTAATTAAGCTTCGTCGTGACTTCAGCTGGCCGAAAACAAATGCTCATTGTATTTACGGCTTAATTACGGAGGCACATCATTCAAGACTGGCCAAAGGGGGGCTTGAATGTATTGTTTAAAGTTTCGTTTTGGCCGAAATGCTCCGAATCACTCGACTGCAATTCCTTTGCCACATTTTGTTATCGCCAGCAGAGAACGAGAAGGAAAAACAAGATAGACAGAGATTGTTTCTTGTTGTTGCCGGAGATTATTGAAAGCGTTTTCTAATCAGCACAAAGTGCTTGAGCTTTTGCTATTTGTATTTGTCGTTCCACTCGTTCCACTTGTTCCCAGTTGCACCGACGCCGCCCATAAACTTGACTATTTGACTTGGCAAAAGGCACCTTCGAGCTTGCACTGATACACGATGTAACGAGAATGTTTAGCTGGGGCCAGTCGACAGAGTTGTCGCAATGACACTGACATCGAGCTGCAGGTCAGCAAAGCAGGCAAACTTGTGACCAGGATATATGAATGTGTTTCCACTGTGTGTTTGCTGTGCTCTGCCACTGCACGTGTGAAACGAATACTCGACTCAGAACTCGAGTAGACTTGTCTTGAATGAATGCTGGGTGTGAGCACGAATGTTTGGGCGTTGCGGTCAAACCAAAATTCATTACACTGAAAGCATTTTTATTTCCAGTATTTTCACTCGACACTCTGTTGAAGCATTTTGGTTGCAGCTAGTTTCACATGCAGCAATTCAATCTTGACTACAGCAGTTTGTTAATTATGCTTGCCACAAAGTGAATTTCGATTAAATTCAGCTGCGGCAAATTAAAAATATATATACATATATTTTATTCATGATTACAGTGCGAACAACTGCTATTAAAGTGTGTGCGCTCTTTAAATGCACCATTTGATGCTGCAAATTGTTGAATCACATTGTTCACTGACTACTTACAAAACCAATAAGCGTGTGTTTTACATTCGCCAAGTAAGCGGATAGCCAGACACAGACAGCAGAAAGATAATAAAACTTAGCAGCCAAATGAAAATGAAAAATGCAAGCATCAAGCGTGCACAACAGCACAAGACGAGGCTAAGGCAAAGGCAAAAAAGCGGGCAGAAAGACAAACAAAGGGCAAGGATTGGGCCAAATGAAGCGCACTGCGTGTTGTTCATAAAGGTCTGCTGGCCATGTTACAGCTGTTGCTTTTGCTTCTCTTCTGTAGTCTTCTATAGCCTTTAATTTTGATGTGGCCAGGCAGCAATGACCATTGTTAGCAGGGTTACAAGCAGCTCAGCTCAGCTCGCCAAACACACAATGCATCTTTTGTGCCGTCGCACTACACTACGTATACGCAATGTCCGCGAAAGTTGCTTCGGTGTCTGCTCAGCTCTTTGGCAACACAAAGGGGAAATTGTTGCTGTGCACTCAACTGGCGAATTTCAATTAACCAAGTCGACTAGACAACAACCAGATGATGCATCCAGAAGACTTAAAGGTTTGTCTTAACTTTAGACTCGACAAATATTTATCAATAAACTGCGGCAAGCAATTAAACACATAAATATTTATGCGTTTATTGTCTGCAAGTTAGTTTTTCAATATTACAACGGGTGAATGTTAGGAAAGTTGTAACTGATAAAGCAGAGCACACGACACTTAAAGTTACACGTGCTGCAGCTGGAAAACGACAGCGAGAACAACACTTGCTTGCCACAACAATTACGGGGCGACATCACGTTTGTAGCAACAACATTTTAATATGAAAGAGGTAGCGTGTGTGGAGTGTTTTTAATTTGTGCAACAGCAGCGATGCCGCCAGACATCCACTCAGCACTGTGTGGACTACGTTGCGTATGCGCAACGACAGTGGAGCAAACCCTCGCAGCGAATCCCAAATAATGTACGTGTGAGCGCAAATTGTGCTACGTGTGTGTGACCCAAAATCATTAGCAATATGAGCAGCAGTTTGTATTAAAAACAATGCCCAAGCCAAGCTGAGATATGCAAAAATACAACAACTAAAACAAAAAACACAGAACTCGCAGCCTTTTTGTGTGTGTTTGCGAGGCGGGAAGTTGGGATTGTGCCGGGCAAAAGGTTAAATTAAATGGCTAAATGATAAGCATTTGGGTTAAATTGTTGGCTGGCTGGGACACACACAGACACATGCAGACGAGGCGTGGACACATATGTATGCGGAAGGCGGAAAGGCAAGGACAGAAGTCCTTTTTGGAATGCGTGTGCAGTCGCGTCTAATGTTTTTAATAGCAAAAGTTATAATGAATTTGTTAAACAACAACAACAGCAGCAGCAGCAACAACACTAAGCGGATCTGGGTACTGTTTTGATTCGTTTGTTGCCTCTCTGTTTGTTTGTTTGCCAACGAGAGTGTGTGTGTGTGTGTGTGTTGGGCATTTGGGGCTGGCTTTTAGTATTTTGCAGACCCGTCGTATAAATTACGAATTTTGTCAGCGTTGCCTGGCAAAAAATTATGCTATGTTTTTTGGTTTGTTAGGCAATCAGCGACGGCGAACGAGCGAGGCTTAATTTTATTTTTAGTGAGCGCTTTTGCGGCCAAAACACGGCCTAACCCAAGCTCCAAAAACTGAATCCTGCCCATAGCCTCTCTCTGTGAATTAAATATCTCTGCTTTTGTTTTTGTATTTTTTTTCCTGCTCTGCCTTCAGTCAGTGCGTAGAGTTGAGAGTTGAGTGTGTGCTGCGCATTTTAAGTAAACAATTTTTTCTGTTGTCATCTGTCGTATTTTTTATTTTGCTTTTTTTTCCTGGTATTATTATTATGTTTGTGTTTTATTTTAATCACGCATATTGTGCATATACTTAATTAAGTGCTTGTTAACATTATTTGTGTTAAGCATAATGCGACCAACGGTTTTGTCTTATGCAGATTTAAGGACAAACAAACAGTTGGATGTTGTGTGGGACGATTAGATTTTCAACTCCCTCGCGCATTGTTAGAATATTCAATTTGATTAACCAAATGATCACAGTCCGTTAGTAGTGAGGTCTTCTAAAGTGGACATTGTTTGACAAGTGTTCGTTTAGCTGCAGGCTAATAAAAATGTCACAACTTTTACAATTAACTATATTGAGAATATAAAAATGTGTGTAAAAACAATTTTTTAATTGAAATTAAATGTATTGCCGCAGGAATACATGACTTCTTGTATGTTATTTAATTCGCAACGAACAGTTTTTAACGTCAGGCCTCTTTGCAGCTGATATAAGTGAATATTATGACAATTAAGCAGCAGATAAACAGCAGATTATACGAGCAGACAGCTTTCGAGTGCTGACAACTTGTGAAGCTACTGCCCACAATTCATTTAAGGGGATATGACAAGAGTTTTTGCGGTCCTTAAGCAAACAACTCGTTAGGCTAATGAAATTTTTGCCGTACACAACCCCCCACAACCTTCTGCTCACTTCGCGCTTTCCACCTTCCAGAGCCTCTCTGCCCCCAACTGTGGCAAGTGGCGACGGTAGCCCGCAGCTTATCAGAGCATCAGCCGCATCAACAAGCTGCATACAAAATTCAATTTGGGTGCACTAATTGAATGGTTTATTTTGACAAGGTGGGGTCCATGTTAGCAGATATGGCCGAAGGGCAAAACGCATACATTCAAATGGTAAATCACACACACTCACATATACATTGAAAAGCAAGAAAATATACACACTAAAAAGTATTACAAAAAAATTCTATGAATCACAAGAGGCAATAAATTTACTTTCGCTCATCGATAACTACGAAGGAGCAAGATTTTATACTGTGCTTCAAAAATATTGAAAGAATTAAAAAAAAGTATTTACGCCTTATATAATGATTATTTATTTTACAAGAATATTGACTTCAATCCTATTTTACTATGACTTTATATTGAGCTTTAAGAATTTAAAAAAATATTTCAGTCACTTAAATATATTTTATTTCTTTACAGATTATTTGGACATGACTTCACTACATTGCGATTGGATATGTTTTCGGTAAGTTAAAGCTTTTAAATCTATTTTTGAAGTTATGAAAATACAAATGATTATATACTAATGATTGGTTATTTATTTGCTATACGTGAATTATCTTAAGTACCAAAAGTTATGTATGCAGAGAACAAAGGGAAGTGTGCATGCAAACAATTTGGTATATTCAACTCGAACGTTCAATTAGAAACTGGAGCTCAGAATGCTGAGCTGCAAATGCTTGGCATTTCAGCAATGCCAAATGAGCAGACTCTTGCCCTAAGGGGGGCAAACGTGAGGTCAATGGCAGTGCGAATCGCTGCAGGATTCAATTGTGATAGCCCCTTCTGTCCATGCAGAAAAGTATGCAATGCCATCTATTATGCATGACAAAATGTGGGGGGAGCTTCTGTTCAGTTTATCCTTTTTGTTTTGCTTTTCGTTGCTTGTCTGCGGGTTGCAACTGCATCTTCGACTTGTTGTGGCATTAACGAAGTCGTTGATCAGACTACAGTTGCTGTTGTAGATGCTGGCATGTGTTGGCAGCTTGGCTCTAATTGAAATATTTTATTGCCAGTCGCATCCCTGCGAGCACATTAATATTCATTAGAGGCAGCAAATGCATTAGGAAATTGCTGCTGCTGCTGTTGCTGTTGCAACTGCTGATAAATATGGACAAAATACTGCTGGCAATGTGTTAATGCTTTAAACTTGCCACGACAAAAACATTTTATTTGCGGAAGTCATTAAGTGGCTCGTCTGGCCGCAAGCGGAAAATACGCTCGACACAATCTCTTGGCCAAGCACTTTCCCTCTATCTCTAGTCTGCGTTGTTCTCATCTTCTTTTTCCTTGTTGTTGTGCTGTTTCTTCACTTAAATGGGAGCACTTGCTAAAAATTTAAGTTTAATTTCGTTGCAAACTAGTTTTTTTTTTTACTGCTTTCTGCATCTTGCCGACTTGCAGAAAATATTGCGTATACGCCTACGCAGCAGTTGCCGGAGCAGCAGCGGCCACAGAATGCAAATTTCAAATTTGTTGGCCTTTTCTTTTAGCCACGTCGCCGCAGCTGCAGGAAATGAAGTTGAAGTCGCTGCATTACCGCAAAAAGAGGCGACGTTGCAACTACAGCAGCTACTTCGTTTAACAGCTATATGACAGTGCGGTAAAATTCGGCTTCCGGTTTAATTTAGCAAACGTTTGCTGCTTTATTTTTTGAGAGGCCACAAACCAACCTACAACCAACCTCCGAGCAGAAGGCGGAGCCACTACAGCAATCAGCCATCAGCCATTAGGCAGACGATGGGTCGAGTTGAGTTTGTGCGACATTTCTTGAAAATTGTGGCTTTTGGCTCTGACAATTTCAGAGTTCAGTGTTGGGATTTAAAATGTGTAACCATTCAGAATTGCACAACAGACAGCAGTTTGCTGTTGTCGTTAAAGTGCGGATACTTTTTAAGTTTTATACGCACATTTTATTGCACAACAAAACCGCATTTAACTCGTATCAGATAGAAAATAATTAAGTTTAATTAAGTCTTTATTAAAGTTTCTTTAGATATGGATAAGAATATGGTTAATTTAAAGACGAATTTGAAAGGTCGACATTGAGGAAATTATTAATATTGAATTGAGAAAAGGCTATCCAAAAAAAATAGTAAGAAAGTAAAGACAGCAAATACATATGAATACATTAATAATCTAAAATTTTAAAAACTTAGAAAATGTTACTTTTAAATTAAATAAAAAAAATATATGATATCATACTAATTAAAGTTTATTAGGAATATGGAACAAAGTTCAAAAATAGGGAATAAATTACTTAAAAATAAATGATTTCAATGTTAAATTACTGCAGACTTCAGTACTTAATTAAATTACCTGTAACAATCAATGTGAATGGTGTGACAAATCAAAGATTGTCCGAAAAATCGTCAAATTTGATTTGCTGAACAATCAATTATTCAGTTTTGGCATGTTAATAAGCAAGTCGTTACGTTCCCCGGGGACAAGACGGGCAATTAAACGTAGTCAGCGCTCGTCACTGGGGCCAAGGATCAATTTCACCCAGTGTGCAAGGATATACACACATACATATATGTATGTATGCATGTGTATTGTACATATTGGCAATGTGCAGTCATTTGTTCATTAGCGCAGCGCATAAAACTCATCAAAGGCAATTAACATTAACGCAGGCAATCAGTGAGCCCGGCCAGGGCTTGACGCCAACAGTGTTTAGTTGGCCTACAGACAGACAGACAGACAGACAGACACAACGGCGTCCTTGTCAGCGCCTTAAGAGCAGCGTGTTGCCTTGAACGAGATAGAGATATGATGGGAGATAGAGAAATAGGAGAAGCGAGGAGCGAGTGATGAGAGGTGTGGAGGCGACTGGTAAATGGTAAATGGTGTTGTTGGGGGGCGCACTCCCACGACATTAATTATGTGGCTCGGACGCTGGGCCAATATGCAGTAAAGTGGCAATATTTGAAAGTCTATTAAACGCTTTGGCTTGCCTTTGCTGGCTGATTTGATTGGCCACGACAACAACAGGACGGGGCTGGACAACAATGCGAATCTGTTTATGTCCGTGTATATCCTTGACCAAGGCACACGCTACACGACCCCCAGCAGATATAATATTGTCAGTGCCTGGTCAAATTATTGAACATGAAATTGAATATGGGATGGTGCGAGCGAGCGAGCGACCCACGTTCGAGTGGAGTGGAGGCTGCGTGAAATCAAAGCCACAAAAGAAATCCCAGTTTGCATATTAACAGCAGCAGCTGTGCCCAGCACACAGTCGTAATACCTTCCTTCGATAGAGGTACTACAAGCAAACCAGCGCTGCCTGGTTGGCTATGCTCTCTAGTCCTGCACACATCCTTTGTCAAGCTGAAAATGCAAATTGGCATGACATGCCCTTAACCATTTACCGCACAGCAATGGGCCCTTTTTTTGCCATTCCACCCGATGTCCAGGCATAAAGCAAAACGCAGAAAGAAATCAGCAACGGACATGAAGCAAGTATGAAATAAGTCAAGGTAATGCAACGACTAGCAAATGCTCTCACTATGTGTTATACAAATATTCTTAACATATTTTATTTAATTACATTTTCATTTGAAAAGAATGTTAGCTAATTGCAAATATTCTTGATTTAGTTTATTTTGAGACTAGATGTATTAGATCTATTAGTGTTAATTGTTACATCTGTTTGGAATTCACATAATATAAATATTATTCTCGATGGGAATTTAGATAACTACATAATTGAGTTAGATTTATTTAAATATTATTACAAATATTTTTCATTTTCTTTTTTGGTATTTATTTTTTTTGATCTTTTTTCTATTCAGATAATTTGAATATTAAACGAAAGTCAATTACAAATATTCTGCATAGCATTTAACATAATTAGTTGCGTAAGATTTATAATTTATATTTATTAAATATATATGTTTGTCTGCAATGCCGTAGTCAAATATACCCTTTAATTGGCTACGCTGAGAAATCGGTTTTACTTTCTCCTATTTCTTTTTCTTTTCTTTTTTTTCATTGGGGTGTGTGTGCAAAAAACATGAGGCAATTCTCGGGAGCATTTTGACCATACGTCTGCGGTTAAGTTTGCACTGGTCCAACCATTCATCCCATTAGATCATCAGAGGGCATTGCCGCAAAAACTTCCAGGTCCAGGTCTCCGAGTAACACAAATTGTTTGGGACGTCGTCGTCCTCAACGTCGTCTCTGTGCGCTTTGCTGCGTGAACCAATGCAAATTTTCCCCTGAGGTAACCTTCGTGCTTTGATTGATTGATGGGCAGGTGGCGTCGCGGCTGTTTCAGCTTCAGCTTCAGCTTCAGTTTCCTGGTTACCTTTATGGGCGCCAAGGAAAATTGAATTTAATTTGTAGACACGCATAGCCGACCGAAGCCTTATGCAAATTCAACCTTTTTATTTTATTTTTTTGGCTTTGTTTTTGCAAATGGTCAGCCATGGTCCGAGGATGTTGGGTTTTGCTTTTGATTGCTCTGCATTAAGCACTTTTGACATTGTTTTAGATTTCTGGGGAAATCAAAAGCAAATCCAAAACACGAGCCCCATTTCAAGAGCCTCCAGAACTGCCACATTCTTAAGGGTCAGCAAATACACAAATACAAAAACACACACAAAAAAAAAAAACAGCAAATTGTAAAAAGTGAAAAGAGAGAAAAAAAACTGTCCCCAGGCGCGTTCAATCAAACTGTCAAAGATGGCGAACAATGATCGGGGCCATGAGATTTATTGTCAAAATTAATTAAAAATTGTAATGAGTTCAGGTTGTTAGCCCAAATACATTTCAAATTGGCATTGCCGTCAATTAATTTGTTTGGCATTTTCGGCAATGTTATTTAAAATTAAGCAACGCATTGGCGTGAATTTCAATTAGAATCGCGTCCAAAATGCGTCTGGCATTTTCAAGTTTCTGCATACATTTTCAGCCGACGACGACCATTTTATGCCAAATTGATTGGCTTGTTCGAATGTCAGTCACCCCCTTCCCCCCAAACATGCCCAACAACTGACGAAAAACAAAAACAATACCAATAACAACTCGCAATCACTTGTGATCAACAATTGGCATTTTATTTGACCGAAATGCATACAAGTTTAAATTGTTTTGGCCGCCCTGAACACGCGCTCCTCGCATAACAACAAATCCCCCTCAAAATCAATGGCTTAAATTTAAGTTTTTCGAAAAATAGTGGAAATACATATATGGATGCAAGGAAGTTTATTCGGTTTTAAAATTCAACTGCCGACCGATTGTCACATGGCCGAAATGAAAAGGCATTTACACAGTTGTTCATTTGTCGCCTGCATGTTGTGCTCACTTATTGCAGTTCACTTGATATGCAATACATTTTTGGCACGACGAACTGAACGACAAGTGCAAAAACGTGTTAACTTAGTGGGCATGGCCAAGTAGGAGGCAGGACAGCACTCGTTGCACTGCATTTCTATACTTCTTCCTCTTCTGTATTGGCATTGCTGTTGCTGTTGTTGCTGCTAAAAATTGCCATGTGCACAAATATGAATTGGGGCATGGCATATGAAAATATGCATTGTGTTGCGAAGGTTGCTCGGCAAGAATTTTGCACAGATTTTTGGGTCTCAAATATGCAAAAATGTTGACAAAGTGTTCTCTCTCTCTCTAGCACTTTATTCTGATTCCACTGCATATTTTGACGTTGTCGTTATTCAAAGTGAGGCATCAGATAGTAGTAGTTGGCATCATAAATAAATTACTAAACTCCAACGTAGAGAGCTTAAGATCTGTCAATTTTGTAGCGTTTAAAGACTTCGATTTTGTCAAATTTAATTGCCCAAATATTTTCAAGTTTTATTTTGCCTCATTTGCTATGGATTTTGATAAGTTAAGTTTTAAACAACCCTCGCATTTAATAGTATTTGGACAGGCTACAACAACTGGTGACAAGTGGACTCTGCAATTCGACAAGTTAAATGTAGAAATGTTGTTGCATGCGCACAATTTGCAACAAACAAATGCACAAAAGTTGCACGGCTGCCAATGGACAATAGAAGCATTGGCAATTGACAAACATTCATATTGATAAAAAATATACCAGAATATGAAAGCATGATGAAAGATAGCAGAAATCGGTCCAACTAGGTTTCTATTTGGCAAATGCATATTTTACAATGTAGTTGAAAATATACTTGGAAATTGCGTTACATTTAAAAAGTTTAAATAATTCAAATACCAATATTCTGATGTTCAAAAAAATATATATAAAATTTAAAACATTCTCGATGCAGTCTAAATAATCGATGTCAACACTGAAACTGCTGTTAAATACTTTGAAGCTGCCCACACATCCAAATTATCAGCCATTTGTCTTTAATTAGCCGAAATAAGCCAACTCTCGACAGACTTTTAATTTTGTAAATTATTTCAAATATTTGGCGATTAGCTGTAGCCAAAAGTCCAAGAGGGAGTGAGACAGAGAAGCCAAGTCCAAGGATGCCAGCCAGCCAGCATTGAAGTAAACTTTTTCAATTAATTTTGCACACAATTGCTGTGGTAAATTCGTTTACCTTAATGTTGTTGCCTTCCCCTCCGCTCTCTGCCTCCATTCACCATTCCAAAATCGAAGAGCTGTAATTGTGGTGGCGATTTGACAAATTGTCGAAGTGAGAGCCCTTTTGTTTTGACCCCAAACAACTGACCAGAAGAGCCTTGTTGGATTCGAGAGAGAGAGCAGCAGTAGTCGCCTTTTGCTTCATTTGTAATTTCGTTTTCGCTTTCGAAGCTTTTGTATTGTATACCTGAAACTGCTGCCTGCAGGTGATAAATGGCCGAGGAAACTTGAAATAATGGAAAAACATTTACTGGTCAGCATAGGGGCATAAATTCAAGCACTTTGGCGGCCAACCTCTTGTTTTGCTATTTCGACTTGTTCCTTTTATACCAAAATGTCACAGCATTTGTGGTGTTGCGTAAGAGCCTAAAGCGACTCTGTGTGTGTGTGTGCGGCTTATTAAGGCGAAAATAATGAGTGTGAATACGCGTCTCGAGGACACATATTTAATTTAATAATCATTTGCATTACGACTTTATGTCTATAACTTAGCCATGGCAGCCGAATCGCTGAGTTCCCTGTTCAACACCAACACATGCGACCATATGCTGTGCTGTGTTTGCTGCTTCAGCTTGTAAGCAATTACGGACACTCGCATGCTCCTAATTAAGTAAATTAATGTGTTGAATTTACACACACACACACATGCATACACACATGAGTGCGGCAACAACAAAGTGAAACAGCCGCTGCGACACTAATTGCAAACAAAGTGTGTCTATGTGCGCCTTTCTATGGAACTAGAAGGAAGGCGTCAAGGCAGCTGGTTGCCTTTTGATTACAGTAAATATTGGGTAAACATGAATTCCAGGTATAATTCAATTAAATTCGATTATGTCGAAATGCAAAGAAAAAACAGTTAAGCGGATTACAGCATTAATTTTAATTTTTCGTACAATTTATGCTGCTGGAGATAACAATTTGTTGAATGTGAAAAAATGTATTTAATTGAAAATAATATAAAAAGGGCGCAGTACACTTTTTTACAATTTCAATAATTCATATTAATAAGTCTAAAGTTGCAATTAATAATTGATGAGAACAAGATAATACAATTTGTTATAGAAAATAAAATATCGCAACTTGAACAGCGGAATTCAATTATATTCGAGATTGATTTCAATGCAATAAACTGAAATATCTGCAACGAATAATTTATTATAATGCTTCGACATTTTGGTTATTAAGTCGCAGCCCACTTAAGCAATTTACACTGTATTTTGCGCCTTTATGCACACGTCAACAAGTATGCTTTGGCTTTTTTATTGCCACGCTCGCACCACAAATAAATTTTATTTCATTTGATGATGGCATTTTTTGCTGGTATTCAGCACGCCAAATGATGTTGACAGGCGAAACAAACGCCTGCATCAGCCTCGAAGCTGGCAAGAGAGATATTGAGAGAGCGAATGAGAAAGAAAGCGTAATTAACAGGGTAAATATATGTGAAAGATTGTATATATGTATATATATACGTGTGACAGCGGTAGTTACATAAATATTTGGTTTATTTCATGTAATTAAAATAAATTTGTGTGAAGTGTATTAATTAGGAGTTAAATGGGTTAAACATGAAAAGCACAAGCAACAACAACAACCAGACCAACGACGATCTGATGGCCATGGCTCTCAAACACTTGACGGATGCGGTGGGCATTAATTACGAGTACATTTAACAGCAGAGCTGGCCATAAGCCCTGACCCTATAAATCCAGCCTGTCACAGAGCACACAATGATTGGCAAGCTTTAAAAAAGGATTTTTTCAGTTTTTGTGTTTGTTAAATTTAAAGTGCAGATAGTTTGGTATCCCTAGGTGATGCAAATGGTACAATTCTTTATTGCAATTGCAGTTGCAGTTGTAGTTCGCAGTTGTCAAAGCAATTTACGAGCTCTGGCTTGCATTTCACTTGCTTCCAACTTTAATGTAGCGAAGAATTTGCATAAATTTGAGCAGACTGCAAGTTTTCGATCAAAAAGAGAATGAAGCAACAGAGCAACAGCAACTTTAAAGTTGTTCAGAACTCTTATTGGGGCAAAGTGTACTCTGGCCAACATGTCGCATGCTTATTATTGACTGCCACAAGCGCCATGTTGGCCCATTTGGGCCATCAACTAATGTTGTTTGCCAACTTCGTCCTGGCCAGCTTTTGCATCTGCACTGCACAGTCTCTCTTCATCTCTTGCTCTCTCTCTCTCTGTGTGTTGAAAAGTGTCGTCGTTCTTCTGCTTGTATTTGGGTAACGGGGCAACTTTATCTGCGCGCGTCTCGTTCAGTTTCCTTTTTTTTACCATGGACGAAACTAGTTTTTGCGAACGACGCCGCGTTGTAGTCACTTGCTGACACTTTTCGTTTCTTTGGCCAGCAACTCGACCATTTGCAGCTACATTTTATCTTAACGTTTTTTTCTGCCCCCCTCCCGAAAACTCTGTTGCCTTCTCTGTGCTTTTTGTTTCATTTTCTTTGGCGTCAGTTTTTCTTTATCGCTTGACCGTCGAGCCTCAAGCCAGAAGCCTTTGGCTTTACTTTTCCCAAAACTTTGTTTTCTTTTTTCTCGTTTTTGGACATAACTGAAGTGTGTCTGCGTGTGTGAGCGAAGAAATGTTTTTTGCATGTTCCGTTTGATTTTAGTTGGAATTTAGTTTTATCCAAGAGTTTTGCATAATTTCTACGTTCATGTGCTGAGAATTTTAAGTACGAAACGCATTCTATTTTATTTTATATTTTAATTTCAACTTTTGTAGCATTGATTCACTGTTAAATGGACTATACGTGTTGCCATCAAGCCTTAGCATTTTAATTGACTCTCTGGCAATTTTAAAATACTTTTGCAACAATACATTTATAAGCAGAAAGGAACGCAACAATGAGCACAATAAAGCGTAGGAAGTGATTGACTAAAACCTAAAAGGAAATTTTAAGTACGTTCAAACAAAAAACATTGTTTTATCATTGCTTTCAAAGTAAATTCAATCTTATAAAATTAAAAATCTATCAATTACCTAATAATATAAATACCAGACTTAAGTTCATGCAGCAAGAGGCGAGATAAGTAACAAATAATTGACTAAACTTGTGAATTCGAAGTCCAAAGTAATTTATTATTACAGAATAAATTAATAATAATATTTCAGTCAATTGAATTTTACTATATAAAATAATATAAATATCAGATTTACTAGAAATAAGTTCTTCAATTTGAGTAAAGTGAAAATGAAATAATTCAGCAAAAATGATGAAATATCAAAAAGTATCAAGTCGAGACGCCCTTTGACCTTATTCTACAGGGTGCTGCCCGTTACAGGGTACAACGTTAATACAAAAGGCATTTCGGAGTGAAAGAAAGAGAGGAGTGAACAAAAAATGAAATCAAAGCACCCACACACATAGAAATACGCAGAAGCAAAAGCCGAGGAACGTCCCGGGAGACGGCGTAACGGAGTAAAGTGGCGAAATTAATTAGCCCCTAGTGCGGCAGCCTGATTGCGCGCGAATGCGAATACGCCGGAGAGCTGTGCCGAATCCCCGTTACGGGACGTCGCTCAGCTCTCAGCTCAGCTCAGCTCAGCTCAGTTCTACACTCTACGTTCTACACCATAGAGAGAGAGAGGCATGCGTGAGCAAAGCGCGAATTATATTTATAACGTGAATTTATCTTTCTCGCTCTGATTACGCGCGTAATTTTAATTGCATGCAACTTAATAACACGCCTTAAATGAATACGTCCTGGCATTCGCGTGCCCTCAGGGAGTCCGTTCCGCTTTTTTCCCAGTCTTGCTTCTATATAATATATATAGTATGTTTGTACATAGATTGCAGCCACACCTTTCACGCCTGCCAAAGGTGTGCGTGCTGTGTGTGTTTGTGCTGGCAAACTGGCTTGAGCTGGCACTGCATTGTGTTCAGCCCTTTGGCTGATTATTTAATATTGCGTATACGCAACGTTTGCTCAATGCGCCCACACACAATATTGAATTTGCAACCTCGCTGTATCTGCATCCGGTCGATTGCCAGCCAAGCAACTGGAAACCACTTCAGCATGCTAATGCACCTTTGACTGGCCAACATTGATTAATATTGTAAATGCTAGCTGGCTAAGGCTGATTTATTTGGTGTAGCACAGTTATTAACAGTAATTACGAGTCTCGGCTAAAGGGTTAAACGGAATCTACAGCAGTTTGTTAGTTGATCAATCAGAGTATTTAATGTTGTCTATCAACACCGCAAGTAGTTAATCAATTAGTAAAATATTTGTTGCTGATTTGTTGGCTACTTTTCTTTTTTACCTGCAACAATTTAGCATTGCTTGGACTTTTGTGGCCACATCTTAAGGCCAGCTGGAGCCACTCATCGATTCGGACATTTGATTTGATTTGTTCGCTCCTAACTGGAGTCCCATGTGTATTGGTCTGGTCAAAACTGACAGCTACGCAAATGGGAACGCAAAGACTGCCTCAAAAAAACAAAACAAAAAAAGGAAAAGACTGAAAACAACAACAGAGATAGCGTCGAGATTTACGAGCTGGCTGTCAGACGCTATCATAGCGCCAAGATTGATGGCCAGCTGAGTGGCAGGTAGAGCGCAGGTAGAGCGCAGGTAGAGCGCAGGTACAATGGGTACAATAACACCAGCTGTTGGCTTGTCTGCTTATCTATAAAAAATGAAGTCCTCGGGGCTACTTATAATCCCGGTATTGATTTCATTTGCCGACCAAAACATTTGTCTCAGTCTCCGCCAAATTGCCAATTATGCCGTGTGTCCAACATCAACAGATGCCAACGTCAGCAAACAATAAGCAAAATGAATATAATAATAAAAAATAAAAAATACCGAGTATACATGTATAAAAAATAAGGAATGGCCAAGCATATTTGATAAATTATAAAACTTTTAATAATGCTAAGCACTCGGGATCCGACGAAACTTTTTAATTTGTCCTCTGACCGAATAGCAAAGAGCAAAAATGTTGCCAAGCATGAAATTGCCAGACGAGGACGATTGACCAGCAAAGTGGGAAGACGGAAACTGATATTACAAATCAGATATGCGGCGACAAGCTTCAAGATGGCCGAGAGCGGGGGAGAGCGACGAGCAACTGTCAGCAGATTGCTGATTTCTTCGGTGACTTATTTGCTGACATAATATACTGAAAATAGACCCAACACAGAACGCTGTCTGTCTGTTTCCCCAGTCAAATTAAGTCGCATTTAATGAGGAGCACACACCCACACACACACACTTACACAAGAGGTGACTTTAGGCCAGCAGGGGGTGGGGGGGGAAAAAAAGAAGAAAAAGAAAAATGAAAATGAAAATGAAAGAAAACGACCTTCAAGCTTGGCTTGAGTAAGCGCGCGACACACAGTCTCTCTGACATGCGAGAACTGCAAAATGTTATAAATTATTTCCAGGCTATTGGGTAAATTGAAGGTGCCTTTTAGCACTTTTGCTCTTTGTTTTACCATATAGATTGGATTCCAGCCAGCCAGCCAGGCAGCCAGCAGCGTCATTGCAGTGCAATGTCATTAAAATCGAAACGTTGTGCGCTGAGTGCATTTTAGCTGCTGGTATAAATCAAAACGTTAACTGCTCCAGTCTTGTCTCTGCCTGTCGTGCATTCACAAAAGAAACGGAGGCGAGGCAACAAAATTGTTGCAATTACGGTCTATAAATTGCAAGAGCATCTCCTCGACACACACACACACACACACACGCAGAGAGACGCATACAAATGCGTTTATAAGGAGGGCACACGGACAGGGATAGGGACACGCCCTGACAGTAACCGCAGGTGCTATGCATCATTAACTTTGACTCGCAGTTGTTGTTGGTGGCCAGAGACAAAGTAAACAATTCAGCACCTTGGCTAACCACACAACTAACACATAAACCTATGGTCGAGGGCACACCACAATAACCACGTGTGCAACTCGGTCAATCTGCTGCTGCTAAATAAATAATTATGATTGTCTTCTACTTGGCCACTTGACCGGAAATTAATGACCGCATCTCGCAGCTCGCACATCTTCAAAACACGAGTGTCTATCGCTCAACCAAGACCGAAACCGCCTTGACAATTAATATCAAACATGCTCGTTGAATAGTTTTGAGGTTACCCTCTGCCCCCCTGCCCTTTGTGAGTTGTTGTGCACACACTTGAGTGCGCTCCTGTCTTTGAGTTATTTATGGGTTCACTTCCCCTGCCCCGTCCAGTAATAAGAAAGACATTCGGCAATAACTTAAATAGAATTCTGGTTAATTGTGGCATTCATTTCATGCTTATTGCCATTCATTTGAATATGAAAGTGGTCAACATTTTAATGGGAAATCAATTAAATTTAGACAGTCAACTAGCTATTTAATATTGCAACTTTTGTCAATAAATTGCTTACTCATCATGTAGCTTGTTTTAAGTACCCAACACTCGACTTTGACGTTTCATTCTGAGCACAAAAACGCCGAACCGAATTCAAAACGAACCCAACCGAATGTCGGGTCATTTATTTGACTAACGCAATTCAGAAAGGTTCTGTTGTAGTGTCAACCATTTCTCAGAATGTCATAGTCTTACTGCCGCTCATAAATAATAAATGTAAAACGAGGCGGGGGCTGGGGGCTGGGGGCTGGAGGCAACCCTTGACACTCACTCACATCAAGTTCATCAATTCTAATCAAGTTGGCCAACGAAATCTCCGCTGAAAATTAGCCACACTAAACAGCTAGTTGGGGTGCAGGGCTGGTGTCCTCAAGAGAGTCCTGTGGCACAGTCGAGAGAAAGCCAAGGCCAAAGCTCACAATTACAATGTCATTCCAACACATACACACGTATAGACGTAAACACACGGATACATTTGTAACTCCTTTTGGGACGCACGCAAAACCAAATTTATCCTGGGCACGCATGGCCACGATGGTAAAGCTGGCCTAGTCGAGGCGAGGCGAGGCTGTTTGGTCGCACCCAAGGAGCCTAACACGCATATGTATAATTCATAATGAATCCTTTCTATTAGTCAAACGTAAAATGAAATGGTTTTTACGTATTAGTAACGCATATTGGCTGTAAAGCCGCACGCCAGCGGCCGCAATTCTCCTGCCACAAGAAGCAAGCCGAAGAAACTCTTAAGCTCAGCGTCAAACTTTTGTGGCATTGTTGTGTGCCCTTGGAGAATTATGCTGACAAGCAAACGAACAGCAACAACAACAACAACAACAACAACAAGGACAACAGCTAGACAGAACTACACACACACACACACACACAGAGACCGAGTTGAGTTGCTAGTTGTGCCAGGATAAGCAAGTGGAAGCTGGAAATCAAAGATATGCAAATTGAAACAGATACTTTTTGTTGCTTATAGCATAGATGTGACCGTGTGTGTGTGTGTGTGTGTGTGTGTGTGTTACGTATTTTATATTGGAGCATCAGGCGCTATTACGACATTTCCCAGACGTGGCCACATTGCTGCAGACCAACAGAAACGGACCAGCTTCTGCAAAATACTTGGCAAATACAATAAAAAATATCGTTTTTTTTTCTCTTGATTCTCTAAATAACATAAATGCTTTGGGGAAATGATTTATGTGCGGCAAAAACTTTGGCTTTTTACGATTGCAAATAGTTAAAGTACTTCCTGACCACCTACCTCTTTTGCCCTCCTTCAGCCCGACTTGGCCTGGTTTGGGCCTTTAAAATGTTTGATGCCGTGGCTTAAGAAATTATGTTCTGGCTCAGGGTGACCCATAAATTCACACGCATGAGAAATGTCATTGAATGAGCTTCCTCCAACTCCAGCAGCAGCAGCTAAAAGAGAGAGAGAGGAGCGTGCAGATCCTGTGCTATATTGTTATGGACGCAGCTGCCATTTCGAAATTGCCACGCATGACTTGGCTTATATTTGGCATCGCCTTTAGCCCACTTGCTGCTGCCCCGCCATTCGGCCCATCAACACTTTTGCAGCGTTAGCTGTGCTAGCCGCCATCCCTGCTCAGCCTTACCGCTTTTTTGGGTTAATTATGCCAAGAAACACATTAAGACTCGCTGCTACCCCTGCAGCTCAGCATTGACTTTATTATGCCCTTTCTCATTGCTTAGATGTCAGGGTACTTTAAATGGACGAGTTTATTTGTTGTCCATTAAAAATTTTAATTTAATTTTTAATATTTATTTTTTTTGTAGTTTCATTTATAATATTTTTATCCCAACAGAAATTTATTTATAAAACTTATGAAATAAATAATCGGAATAATTGATTATTTGAAAATACTATAGCATACTTATGAGAGCTATACAATTTTGACTTTTTTTTGTTATCAATAATCCAGAGTTTGGGGTTATTTGTGTACAAATGACTATAATTAATTATAGTTAATTCTTCACTAAAAAAGTAAATAAAAAAAATTAAAATTTATGGTATATTTGTAGAATCCAAATACCGATTTTTGTACCTTAACAACCCCTGCAAAATAGGAAGGAAAATAACTAAGTTTACGAATTTGTTAAATACCTAATTTTTTCTGGCACTTTGTTCAATAAAACTTATTGCAATAGTGCAGAGTATCAACTATTTGGCCAAGGAATTTGTGCTTTTAAGCAGTTTTCCTTTCTTTTTGCTTCTTTTCTACCTTCCTTTTACGCATGTGTGCATTTTCAGCTTTCTATTTTTTGTTGTTTGTTTGAATTCTATAAATATTTTGTGGTTGCTTTTTGTTTATTTTATTTTTTTGTACTTAGCTTGAGTTTGCTGTTTGCTATTTGCCGTTTTGCTGCCTGCTCTTAAGCTTTCCACACGTTTTTGCTTCTGCTTAAATTTATTTGCATCTCTCTTCTTTGGCTTTCTCTGTTGCCATTTCACATTTTGGAGTTTTGCATTCGCACTCGATCTCACACTCACCTGACTTGCATTTGCCATTGTTTAACTTTTACGCATAGAATATATGAAGGCCATGTGTGTGCATATATTTTCTGACACATTTTTGCGGAAAAGACAAAGTTTCTTTGCGAAATTAACGGTAGAGAGGTTTGTGGCGGCAATATGGTGAAGCTTGCTTGAGGGGAGCGCACATTAATAAACATAAATTAGAACTCAGCTCAAAATTAGTAATTCAATTACGCTAAACAGCTACTTATGATTGCCATGACTTTGACTCTGACTCTGACTCTCACTCTGGTTCTGTACTTGGACTTATTGCCGCAGCAGTTGGAATGGTATTAATAGAAGACGGCATCAAATGGCAGCTCAATTGGCCAATCAGCCATATCACAGGCCAGACGCTGACTCAAGGCGCATGCATAATTCGCACTGCCAATGAACGTCAGCTGGTCATAATAACGCCAATGAACTGACCGCCATAACTAGATTGCCCTCAATACACCTCGACTACACCGAACCCCCCCCTCGCTGCCTCCATGGACAGTAACTGGTGCGTGGGCGGCGTGTTAGCAGCTTCAATTGGGCATCGCCAGCTGGTACCACGATAATATTGCATAATGCAAGGGCAAAGGCCAGGCATAATTAAGCCCGAAAACGTTGAAAATACGCAATTCTGATTAGCCTCGAAGTGCAGCAGCCTGTTATGGCCACGTCGGCGAACCCCTTCGGCGTCCACATCTCTCCATCATCATTATTATGTGTTGAGCAGTATCAAAGTGATGTATTAGACTATCGATAAAATAATATTAACGAGTAATTAAAAGACAGTTAACTAAACATAAACTTGGATCTTTCTAGATAACAAATAAAAATAACATTAAATAACTTTTTTTATTTTAATTTTAGGTATTTGATTTTATTTTATTGTTTTGTTATATAATTTATTCTTTTTTATTTATTTTATGTACTATATTATTTTGTAGTTTTATTTTAGTCTAGCATGTCTATTAAATAATTTGAGCACGTTTTATTTTATTGCCTGTGCATTATTTTATTTTACGCGTTTTCATCGAAATACTTTGTTTGCATTCTATTTATATTTCGTTCTGCTATCTAACAAACTTTAAAACATTAGATAATATTTTCGATAATATCGTAAATATATCGAATTAAAATAAATACATTTTTATTTCGATGACTGTCTCTTCAGTTAAAGCTAACAATATAATATGTATAAAAGTGAGATAAACATCAGCTTGCATTTCAATCTGTTTCATCAGATTAAGTATACGCAAAGATAAGATTTGTATGTCGCACTTTAATATGCGTTTCTCATTACTGTCTCTCTCACTTTCTCTCGCCACTCTATTATAATTGCACTGAAGTTGCTTTGTACGCAGCGTTGCTTATTAGTGTAAGCAGATTGCGAGCCAATGATGATAACTGTGAGTGTTGTGTTAATGAAGCGAACAATCAGAAAATCCGAGCAATACTAAAAGCAGTTGCAATTAAAAAATCATCAGCTGGAACAAAGACAAGCCGGCGAAAGTTGTAAAAGTTGGACGAAGAAGCAGCAATGCAGCAGCAGCCAAAGTTGGTTGTCAACTGATGGCAGACATCCGCAGTAGCAGTTGACTGTGGTGATGGTGGTCTTCGTGTTGGTTCTGGAACTCCAAATAGAGATCCACACACAGAAAGAGAGAGAGAGAGAGAGAGCGCCAGAGTTGGGGCAGCAACATTGCCAAAAAGGGAATTGCAAGTAACAAACGGAAGCCACAAAACGGACCGCAATTGACGTACAGTTGCCACCGCAGCCAAAAAGAGAAAATCCTGTTGTCACTGTTGGCCGGAGGCGAGGCAAGACGAGGCGAGGCGACCTCCAGGCAAAGTCATATGCACAAACAAAAGCAAAATCAGAAGCTAAACAAAACAATGTCCCAGCGACAAGGACAACAATTTTGCATAGTTATGCGAATGTCGGGGTGCCAAAATGAGCGCTGGCAAAAGGATGTGCGGCCATTTTGTTTTATATACCACAGACCAAAAAGCAAGCAAAGGCGCTGATGCTTTCACTCTTGTTGCTGTTATTGTTGTTGTTGTTGTCATTGTTGCTGTTGCTGGTGTTTGCTTGTTGTTGTAGTTTTCATAATAACAATAAAAACTTTGTTTTTTTTTGTTTTTTACAATTTGCGGAAAACTTGAAATGATTGTTATGCAATTGTTGGTAACGCAATTTTGTCGTTTTTCTTAACACAACCACAACGACAGCAGTCAGCAGCCAGCAGCCAGCAGCCAGTGTCCTTTTCAGTTGTCCTCCCACTCATCCCCTCAGTGAGCTTGAGTGTGATTGTCACTGTGTGATTGTATGTGTGCATGTTTACACTATAAATTCGCATTAAGTAGCACAAAAGTTTTATTGACTTCGTGTTCAGTGCGCTTGATTTTCATGCCACACAACGAACAGCTAACAGCAAAACAGATAAACAAACAGCAAACTTTAATTGCAAAAATTTGTGGTAAAATTAATGAATGTACCAACATCGAAGCATCCTGAATAGCAACACACAAAATGAGCGAGAGAGAGAGAGAGAGAGTGAGAGACTGTCTCTCTAACAATCTATCGCCTTCATGTCTCCTTCTCATGGAATCTGTGTTTGTGTTTGCTGCTGTTGACACTGCTGACCAAAAGTCAAATTGCCAAAGTGTTTGCTTGCTGCCAGCTGCAATTGAAGCTCAAGCTCCGATTGCCAGCGGAAGGGTGCAACCAATTGATGACCCTAAGTGTGGGGCGTTCAGCTCTCCAAATGACTTGTTAAATGTGTTTGATTTTGGCAACGATGATGATGTTGCCCTTACATCGAGTACATCCACTTCACAAGTAGTCACAACATAACATCTTGTTAATTGTTTGCCATTTTTCAGGCAATTACGTAGCACTTGCACTAAACAAGTATACATATTTTAATATTTTATTAACAAAAATCGAATAATATATATTACAAATTGTGTTGAATTTAAGGATTATTATTGACTTTATTATTATAATTAAATTTAGGGATTATGAAATTACAAAATAACTTTGAAATATTATACATTTTAAATTTCTTTCATTTTCAATTAATAATTCATTTAAATGGCAATCTTAAATTTCGAATTTATAATTATATAATTCAAAAAAGTTTATAATTTTGTATTGTTAATTTAATAACAGTATTTTTCATGACAAAATAAAATGAAAGCAACAAAAATATGTCACTCTTGCCGAAAATAGTTTAATAATTCAATTAACTTCTGTCTGAAACTTTACACAATTGAACAAGATTATTGGCTTTTGAGTTTATTCACTTCACATTTCTAGTGTTTAAATTAATCAACATGCTACAAGTCAAGCACGTTTGTAATTAGAATGGCAATTTCACTGCAACTAAGAATTGAAAAATAACTCAATGAAAATTAATTTGATACTCAGCAAGTGAATATATGAATTATGAATGGCAAAGAATAGCGCAATAAATTAAAGTAAATTCCATGTAATTAATTTTAAGTCTCAATCAATTTAACTTATTTACCATCAATTTGTTTTCCATGCTATAAAGTTTAATGCAAAATTTGCTGAAGCCAATGGTAAATAAGTATTTAACAACACGAGCAAATTTTTGGTTTGCCATCGGCAATATTTAAAATTGAATGCGTTGCGTGTGCATACAAAATATGCAATTTGTTGCAAATACTCATTTACAAAACGCCTTGTTACATTCTGTTGTTTGATTTGCAGCTTGAAATTTCAATTAATTATTTGTAAGCAGAAGTCTTTATTGTTATTGTTGCTGTTGTTGTGTTGCTGTTGTTTTCAGTGGCATTAATTTTGCTAGTGCCAGGCACCAGTTTTCTCTGCTGCTGATGGGCTAAAAACTAAAAACTTAACATTTTGTTAAGCCTTCCCCACACATCGTTCGCCGAAAATGCACAATATTGTCAACTTTGCTGTGCTTCAATTAAACTTGCAAACAAATCCGAGGCAGCCAAGATGCAATATGCGGAGCATGTGAGTGCTCGCGAATTTTCTCAAAATTTAACTAGATCCGTTTTTAATTAAACTCAACAACAAACACACTCATTCGAATGTCGGCAACGCTGCCAGCCTGACAGGCGTTTTCCACGCACCTGGAGCCTTTGCTTCCGCTTTGGAACTCCAAACAGTATCCAGACTAAGACGCAGACCTTAGCTGCAGCTGAGCTGTCTCAAAGTTGTTTGCACCTATGTGCACTCTGATATGCCAAGCACTTCCTTGCGCTCTTCACCTCCCGCCCCTCCCCTTCATGCCATTCATGTCGTGTAGCTGCCTGTTATCCTGCCAGGCTGTCTGCCAAGGTTGCGTCAGCGTTGCGTTTGGGATTATGCCAAAATGCAATTTGCATTTGCAAAGACGCTCTCGAGTCTGGGCGACAGGCGCGTATTAATTTTAAATTGACTGTGAAATTACAATGCACCATTTTGTGCTAGTTCTTGCTGCAACATCTCACAGATTAATTATTCCAGCATCTTTAGATATTATAATGATTCTAGTTGACCTTCAGTTTCATTTATTGACAGCTGATACTTTTTTTCTCTCTTGTTATAGTTGAGTGGTAGCCCATTGAATTGTGTGCCATTAACTCATTTAACAATTTAATAACCATTACTGTAATTGAATCTATTGGGCTAATATACACAGCCTCTCAGAAGGCCACTTTGAAGCGTTCAATAGCGGAGCAAAAGTTTCAATTCAAACCCAGCGAAGCTTTAAAGAGTTGTGAGAGTTGTCAAAGCAAGCCAGAGCATCGCAGCACGCTTGCCACATTTCGCATTCATACAAAGACATTTAAAGCAATTACACCCCGGGGTATTATTCAACTGCAACTTGCTGACAGACACATATTTCGCCTCGACTACGGCAAAAAGCAAAAGTGAGTCGAGCTCCAGTTGCAGGCAGTCAGGCAATGGAGTCAGCAGTCAGCAGTCAGCAGTCGAGAGCTGAGAGCTGAGAGCTGAGACTCTGAGTCAGCAGAAAGCATGGGCCATGCCACAGAAGCACCAAAGTAGAAATAACTTGCGGCAGGGCACAAAGACAATAACATTTAAATGATTTTAATGGCAGCTGTTCGATTTTATTGACTAGCGCTGCTGCTCCTTCTTGTGTCACACTCCAGTCACACTCCTTGTGTCCTTGTGTCCTTGTGGCCATTGTGTGAAAATGTTATTTGCTAACTGAGAGTCATCAGTGGCGAGGCGAGGCGAGGCAAGACTGGCAGGCAGTCAGCTCATCTGCTAGCTTTGCGACTGAAGGTGGTCTCATAATAATAAAAATTATTGTTACTAGCGGCTAAATGTATGTCATTGGGTTATTCTTATTACTGTTGTTGCTGCCACACCCAGCGGCAATTGAAATGCGCAGCGAAGCGAAACTCGCTCAAGTGAATGCAATGAAAATATCTAAAGAAAAGCATAAATGCTTGTGGCACTATGCCATAATCAAGATTTCGCTGCCACCGAACAGACAGAGGAGACAGAGAGACTAAGACGGAGACGGAGACAGAGATGATGATTCAAGGCTTGTGCAGCTAGCGGAATATACATTTTTTTATATGGCACTCATAAGTATCGAGTTTTCATTGATAACAATATAAATATAATCGCTTTTGTGCGACACAAAAATTGAAATCGTTCGAAGAACTTGGCACAAGCTAAAAGTTATATAAACGAACTCATTGAGCAGTCTAACTAAAAGCAAAAATATATATATTTTAAGTACATCATAAAGCGCCTTTTATAAATGTATGCCTTGCACATATTTAATTCCATCGGCTCGCAATCAGACATCAACTGCAATTTGGGTGTTGACTTTTCCAAATATACATTCGTGAAAAGAAATATTGCGTCTGTTGTTTACATGCCAGACGACATTCGCAATAATAATCAAACATATTTGATTTAAATTTACTTTGCCCATAAATAAAACGTTGTCGTGCAAAAAACCTATCCAATATTTTTTTTCATAAAAATCACGGTTATAAAATTGCGAAAAATTATTTGCGATATACTACAAAAAAAATGGTTGAGTTTACCTGCGGGGTCATCGTTCGCCATTAGGTTGTTTGCCCAAAGCAAATAGCGTTGGGTGGGAGGGAAACTCAACAAACGACATGCCATAAAAACCACAGGCCAGCAATGAATTAACTCAGAATGCTTGCAAGCACATGTTTGTTTAATAAATTCAGATTTGCGTAAGGCTGAAAAATTGAAAAACCATAAAGAAAATATGAAAGCAAAGCCATTTGCAAATTGAAATAAAAAAGTGCATTCGGTATGTGTGAAATATGCATAACTCCGCATAAATTCCAATCTAGGGTTTATTTTACAATTTTTCATCAAAGCTAAAAAATAATCGTATCAACATGGATTTTCATAAGATTGTTATTGTCAAGCTGATTATGTTGTTCAAGATGACTGCACAAAACTTTGCATTTCACACATCTTATTAACACGAAAGCCAAACAAAAACAACAAAAATATAAAGAAATATATGCATGTTTTTTTAATGACTGCGAAACCTGGCGCAAAACAATTCACATAAATAATTTACCAAGTTTGAAGTTTAGCAAGGGATGCGCAGTCGAGGGCGGAAAGAAACGTTGCAACTTTAGGACAAAGCACAAAAGCGAGCCAACTGCGACATGCACATGTTCAAATGGGCTTAAGGCTAAAACACAAGCAAGGTAATCCAACACATGAGCCAGAGCCTTGCTTGTTAATTAAGAATGTGAAACAAAGTCATAAAGGAGACAGCAGCAGCAGCAGCAGCAGCAGCAGCAGCTTCAGGTACAAGCAACATAAAAGGAAACGTGCACAATAAGAGACACATGCATAAATACTTAAATATACAGACTTGTGTGCGAGGGCGAGCTGAGGTTTGTGGAGTCGGTTTGGTTTATTAAAATAAGTATGTGCTTACTTTACTTTTGCAGCAGCAAACGCAAACGCAAACGCAAAACCAAAATCATATTCTTATTCATTTGCTGGGCTGTGTCTGCTTAAAGGCTCAATATCTCGCTCATGGATTGCGTACCACGTGGCGGCTACGCAATGTCTTTGACATGGCATTGACTCGGCAACTGTCCCATTTTAATGAGCAAATTCGATTTCATTGTCACGCAGCCTGGCCTGACAGCGCTGTTGCTTTAGCTGTTGCTGCTGCGACCGCAATTCGCAAAAATTACGCATACGCCGCGTGTGCGCCGCACCGACGACCAAACGTGTCTGGGAATCCGTTTTTGCCGAGCAACTCTTCTCATGGCATCATCCTCAGCATGAGCAGCACTTATGTATACACATAAACAGCCGACCCATCGTCTCGCAGGCGCGACTCTGCCAAAATTTATTAATATATGCGTGACGCGTTACCCATGTCCAGTGGACCACGCGCCACGCTTGGCCTGCGAGTACAGTGTGCCAGTGGCGCAGGCTGTAATTATTTATATGTAGGTATATGCTGACAGAAATTCACTTCTCTGCATTTACATGTGTACCGAAATTAAATAGAATTCACATTTGTCATGACAGGCAACTTTAACGCATTTTAGGGCAATTTCTTGCGCCTTTTCTTTGCATATCATTTAAGTTTTTGTGCTATAAAAAGCAGAAAACTAATCAGCATATCTGGGTCGAGATGTTAATCTCGTTTAAACGCAGCGCCATAAGCTAAAGTGCAAGCTTCGGAAAAAGGCTGACAAAGGACTTCTACAACATTCCACAGTATGTGCTCGTGTGTTTGTTGTCTGTTGTCTGTTGCTGTCTGCAGTCGCCAACACACTGGCAACAACACAATTGCATATGCAAATTTAATTTTTTTTCAATGCAGCACATACGAGTATTTGCCTGCTTCACTCTTTTGCCGAGGATAGCAGACGAGGGTGCACATCAGGCTGTAAGCAGCTTCTTTATCTAACCCGTTTCAGTCGTCGACTCGGTTGCAATTTTCAGTTTTAAGTAGAGCGGAAAATTAAAAACAAATTTTGCCGCACATTTCGAGCATTTTCAATTCTATGTTTGTTTGTGTGTTCAATGCAATTCTTTTCTTATTCTACGTATATTTTCATACCTGTAAATTGAATTCGGTATTGGTTGGTTTTATTTTGAAGATTGCAAACATTGCCCGAAAAATAAATAAAAGCGTGGGAGTTTATAAATGTTTGACGATGCTTAAAAACGTTAGTGAATTGTGCCCACAGAAGTATGATTTAGAGCATTTGCTATTGTGGCAGCTGGTGTTGTTTATAATAGTCAATTGTATTTATTATTGTTCGATATGATATGATAAAATCTGATGACCTAAGAGCTGCCTTTAGTAGAATTCTAAATTGCACTTTTTATTAGAAATTTGAATGTTGTATGCAAATATAAAATGGGAAATTATAAGCAACCTATACGCAATACAAATATTATGGCTTTTCCATTGCCAGAATATAATAAATATATTAGATACATAATATTATATTATATTATTACCAAAATTTGCACATTTTTACTTTTTTTTCAATTAAAAATATAAAATTTAAAATTATATCAGCTCTTCTGTATTTATTATTGGATTTTTATACGCACATGACATTGCCAAAATATCTGGAATCTATTAAATATTATATTTTTAACATATTCTAAATATCTATTAGATATATATATGAGTATATCTAATGGCTTTCACTTCTTTATTATAAATCAAACTGGAAACTATAATTTTTATTTGAAAATGAATACATCAAATAATTGTTATGGCTCTTCTATAAGCACAATGTCATTGTCTGAGTAATCTATTCAATATTATATTTTTAACATATTCTTAACAAGTATTAGATATGTATATCTGAGGCCTTACAAGTTGCCTTTATTATAACTAAAAATTGCACTTTTTTTTTAAAACTTTAGTTTTATTTGAAAATGTATACGTAATGAAATTGTTATGGCTTTTCTATATGCAGAATGACATCGTCAGAGCATCTCCAATATCTATTCAATATTATATTTCGTATGCATTAGAAGTAATTGAACTGTATTGCAATTTAGCACAATCTTGTAGGCCAATAACAAAATGGCAGCTTTACTCTCTGTTTGTGTGTGTGTGTGTGTGTCGAAGAACGACGAGCACATAATGAAAGTTTACTCGTCGAGCAGTTAGCAAATTGTCTATTGGTTCTCCTCGTTCGTGTTCAATGACAGCTCAAAGGCAATGGGAAGGCCTGTCGACTGTGTGGCCCAGATAGATGCACATTTTGGGTAGGCCGTGCAACCAATTTGGGGTGCCGTAGTGCTGAACTGGTCTGTCTGTGCTGCTGATATCGAATTTTTATTTGGCTTCTCGTCGGTCAGGCCAATACACCTTAATTACAAGCAATTATGCGCTCAAAAGCATAAATGATGGGCGGGCCTCGCCTCTTTGCTGCCGTTCTAACTGCTGGTGATGCTGCTGCCAAAACTGTTATGACTTTGAGCATGAGCTGACCAAATTGCAGCACATTTGGCCTGAACGTTCAGTTTGTGCCAATCAGGTTTTGTTCAGCATGCTTTGTAGGCCTTTTGCCACGCTTCGCAAAATTGTTCGACTATGCCAAAAACTTTTACGGCCTGACTCGGCACATTTCTCTCTCGTTCTTTTTTGGCTGTTGAAGTTTTATTTTATTTGCACAAGGCTCTCGTAATTAAGTTAAGCAAGTGCAGATTTGCCAATGTCGTCAGGGAACTTGGAGCGACGACCCACGACTTGGGTACGTAATTGTGCCTGCAGCAGCGTTAAGTGGAATGCGAAGTCTGAACTCGAGACTATGACTGCGACTGCGACTGAGACTGTGACTGCTTAGAGACTGTGACTCTTGAGGCTGGCACTCAAATAGTCGTTGTCTGTAATTTCTGTAAGCTGATTTACGCAAAATTGCCAAGCAAAGCGGATAAGTTGTCTACAAAAGTTTTTGTCGTGCAAAAAGCAATATGCAAATAGAGCGATTTTGACGGCTGCCTCAATGACTAACTGGTTGACTTATTGACTGACTGGCAGACGGACGGACTGGCTGACTGAGTGACTGTGATGCGATGCGACTAAGCTGCAATCAATATTCAAATCCACTTAGCATTCGAATTTGACGTAATCAAATTTGCGATTTTTGACTTGAGTTTTTAGCCAGCATGAAGTAAAGCATCATCCTGGTTAAGCAGCCATTTGACAGCCTTTCTCTCTCACCGACTCCCACTCTAACTTGTACTTTTGTATTTATTCTAATCTAGCAGTTTTAATTTGCAGCATCAGTCAAAGACTGGACCTGTGTATCTCGTATCTTCGTGGCTGGGGCAGCGTTTTAGATTCGTTCGCTTCCCGTTCATCCACTTGAAATGAAATGCAAATCCTTTCAGAAAAGTCGAGCCTGGGCTAAAGGTTTTTTCCGTCCTCTCTCTCTCTCTCTTTCTCTGTTGAGTTCATTATTATGCCAGGATATAACCTTTGTCTCGAATTAATTAAAATGGATTTACATGAGCTCAAAATGTCGCAAGCACCACAGCATCTAACAAAGGCACCTTTACACCGCAGCCTCAACCTCGAAGAGGTCTTCAGTGCTCTTCCCACTCCCACTCCAAAGCTTTTGCTCTACCTCTATTTGCTGTGGACTTCGTTTGACACTTGGCCGAGGTCCTGGCACTATTTTGCATGCATAACTTCTGGACTGCTTTGAACCTTACTGCCTCGCTGACAGACTGACAGACTGACAAACTGTCTGACTGCTAGACTGCTGTCAACGTGAAGCCCGCACCGCAGATAAATATTTATATTTCGCTTTTTAATCTTTTGTAATTTTAAGTCGCGTCATACTCTATCCACTGTATCTCTCTCTCTGGCACGCCCTCAATCTGGAATTCTTTCTCTCTCTGTTGTTTTGTGCGCTCAACTTTTGCTATTTGCTGTTTTCGCTATTTGGCTATGCTTTCTGTGTTGACTTTTCAATTTGAAAGTTGAAAGCACTTAGGGTTATTAGAATGAGAAGCATGGAGTTCTACTTCAAGTGGCTTTTCCGCCAAGTGCAAGTAAAATGCTGGATTTTCTACGATATTTGACTGGATTTGATAATTTACAGTCATTCGCCAAATAGCTCTTCAAGTTTTATGCGCTCTCTTTCATTGTATTTTCATTGCATTTATTAAAGAGCCTGCACATTTTGATAGTGAAATTACAAATAAAAAGAAATTGAATTGAGTTTAAATAATGTCGATTGCAGCTCGTCTGCAAACTAGTTTGGCGAAATGTTTTTAAATTTTTGTAACTGTATGTTATATAAATAGTACAAGATTGAACAATTCAACTTAAAGTTCTTTTATTGTATTTTCAATGCAATTATGAAAGAGTTGACAAATTTAAAAGTTATAATTAATTACAAATACAATGAAATTGCATTGCGTTTAGGTGACATATCTCGTCTGGTAGCTTCACATAATTTGGAGCTTTAATAATGTTACCTTAATATATTAATACAAGATAACAATTTAGCGTATAATCCTTTTATTGCATTTATTACATTTTATTACTCAAGAAAAAAATGTTCTACAAACAAGAATGAAATTCTAGGAGCAGTCTTGTTTTAAGATTGAAATCTTCGCTCAAGAATATATTAATTCGAAAAATTCTCAATTTCAGGAATTTTGATTGAAGAATTTTGCAAAAGATTGGTACATTTTTTTTTCAGTGTAACAAGAAACATAAAGTAAATTGTAACACGTCTGACAGTTCCAATTTCAAACAAAAAACGTGTATGAATTGCAATTTCTATACCTGTATATTAATATAAATAATCCAAGATAACACTTCAGCGTATAATTGACAGTGCCAGAGCAACGTTTATGAGCAGAGGTAAAACAAATAATAATATAAAAATATTTGTACATGAGCCACGTACGTTATGTGCATGTAAAGTGACTGTCAAAGATGTCAAAGTCATCAATTTGCATGAAGTCTGACAATGGTGGCGATGGCTACTTTTGGGACCACTTCAAAGGCTGTACAATAACAGGGCACATTACCCACATCAAACCAACCGCCGCGTCATGCCACGCTGGCCATGGCCATTTTGTGCCTTTGCTCAAGCTGAATTAATTTCAATTTACATTTAAATGCAGTCCGCCTGTCGACTGTCCGGATGTCTGAATGTCTGAATGTCCGACAGTCGACTGTCGACTGTCGACTGGCGACAGGCGGCGAACATTCTGTGACCTGACCTTGTTGCGCCTCAAGTCGCCGTTGGTGCACCATTTTTTTCTTCTTCATTTTTTATGCCTTCAACTTTACGTTTTTTAATACCATAATTGGCTTACTGATGAAGGTTAGCGGGCGAGCAAAAGCAAAAAAAGTAAAATACAAGTCAAACGAAGAAGAAGTGGAAGTGGGAAAAAAATATACCGTGAAGCAGGACACAAATTATTCAAGAAATATTTTTGACAGCACTCTCGCGTTTCTTGGCACTTGAAAGGACAACCTTGAAATGAATTTGCGCCATTGCAAAAAAAAGAAGAGGAGAAGAATACCAAAAGGTTCGCAATGTTAAAGATTTATTAGCTAAGTGCACTCGTCGTTGCCAGTTTCGCCAATTGTGAGCTTAACTGTGCATTGAGCCGCCACTTGGCCAAGTTATATAAATTACAGCCAACAGTCGGATGGATGTAAACACAGTATACAGTTCAGCGCAAATACTTTCAATTAAATGTGAGAAATATGTGCTTGTGAATGGCGACATGGCGTATGCTTGATATATGTATTTAATTTCACATTGCCTGCTTTGCATTTGTCTGTCGTCGTTAGTCGGTTCAACGGCATCGTCTTGTGCCCGAAATGATGATGACGATGATCATGGTGATGGTGGCTTTGGCCTAATGCGCTTTTGCATTGCGAATTCTGCCATCAAACTATTTCCATTTTGTCATCAAGTTCATTTGGCATTCTGCATTTTCTCCCCGCTGTGCCTTGCCTTGCTATATGCTACATCAATTTTATTGACTTTTCCCATCGTTCCACTCGATTGAATGCACAATTTCATTAGCAGGCGTGCCACATGCAGCTGTCAGTATCTCTGCCAGAGACAGCAACAGAAACACAGACTGAGCCAGAGAGAGCCCAAATTCCAAATCGAAGCTGGAGCATGGCATCTTTTGGGCTGCATTGTTCTGCCATTGCATTGCTGGGTAATCCACTGTCAACGACGAATGCAATTCAACTGGCAACTGTTACTCAATCGTCAATCGATAGTTTTGGGCGATGACTTGGCAAAATCAACTGATAAATAATCATATTGCTCGACAGGCCTGACACCAACAGCGTTCAGCTAAAGTTTTAATTTAATAAAGACAAGTACAGGAACAAAGGCAATTGTTAGAGTTAGAAGTACAACATCTTAATAAACTGGAATTCCCAGCAGCCAGCAACACAATGATTATGACTCGCTGTGTGGCCCAAAAAACTTTTAATTAGTTAGTGGTAGGCTGAAGCAAAGTTTTTCAATTATTGGCACCTGGAACGCTATTGAAGCCTACCCCTTGACTTGGTGCCCTAATGACCGGCGTACCGCACAGCTTACAAATAATACAAACAAGTACGGGGCGAACATTAGGGGCAATTTGATTTTAAATCAACAGCCAATACCAAAGGCCAAAAAGCAGCAGAAGCAGCAGCAGCAGCAGCAGCATCAGGCTAATGATTCGCTTGGGGCCACAACGAGAAAGCCCTTTAAGTCCATAGGTTAATTAGGCGAGGCACGGATGCAAATAATGTTGGCATATCGTGGCGACGTTTACCGCAGTCAGAGGTGATCTGCATAATAGACTAACTACAAGACTTGACTTCAATGCTCCCAGAGCTTTATAAATAATTATAGAGCAAGTACGTCTCTCTCTCTCTCTCTCTCTGTTTCTGTCTCTGTCTCCTTCGTCCCCTCTAGGGTCGACGGGCAAAACAAATGTATCTCTGGCTGCATGACAAATGCCGTCTAGACGCCAGCAGCGAAGCTTAGCTAAGCCCAGGACTTGGCTCTGGCTCTGGCTTCATTTCTATTTGATAACTGCAGTCTGCAGGCGCTTATTCCGACTCCCTCTCTGTTCTACTCCCATTCCAGCACCTTAGACTGCCACTGCTGCTGACATTCGATTTGGCCGTTTGGCAACTAAATCCGTTTCAGTTTTTGACTGCCACCAGCGAGCAGCGAGCATTGACAATGACAATGCCACGGCACCCTGCTAGGTGGCCATTTTTTATGCTCTTGCCCCTTTTTTTTTGGTTCTATCTCACTTACCCGCTGTGTGATACCAAAACCGATGGAGACCTGTCTTTGTATAAACGGTTGACTGGTTAACTGCTCGTGGCACGAATGCCGTTTGCAAAATACCACCAAAGTTATATTTATACTGTTCATTGGCCAAAGTTTTGCTTTAACCATTTGCGCTTTCTTAAACTATGGCTTTGCAATTGAGTTTGCCAACTAAATATATTCAAAATTTTACTTCTTTCCTTACAAGAAAAGTTGTACGTTAAGTAGCATTATATAGATACGAATAAAAACCTCATTTCATTTACAAAATTTGTTATTATTTAATAATTATATTATTTTCCTCTTTGTTGTGAATTTAATATTCGAAAAAGTTTTTTTACTTTTGTATGTTGATATATAAAAAAATCATAATTATATGATTTCTCTGAAATAATTGTTTTTCTAAAAGTTAAGTTTACTGTGGTTTATTTTTGCTACATTTTATTTTCCTTTTTTTTTTGTGGACAGTGAATTTGTGTTATGTCTAAGTATATAAAAACGTAATCTGTTAGTATTGAATACGAATGAATTTAATTAATTTACATTTGACTGCATTTCAATTCAATTTTGAAAAATATTCCAATAGATTGATTATGTTCTCGCTAGGGCAAATCTTGTTGCTAATAGAATTATTTTTCTAAAAGTTAAATATTTGTATATATTTTTGCAATATTTTGCAGGATTTGGTGAAATTCGTAAACTTAATTGAATTTGTATTTAAGTTAAATTCTCGCTTCATAAAATCCTTTTGCTGAAATAATGCCTTTGCCAAAAGCTAAATGTGAAATGTGACGCATAATTACTTGTGATGAATGTGAGAAATTTACATAACGCACACAAATAATTACTTGAACATAATTTTGTTGTATGAGTGCGACACACAAAGCCACGCCTACAATCAGATTCACACATCGTATTCGTATTCGTATTCGCATTTGTTCGTGCTACTTTCTCGTATATTATTAACTTTTCTTGATGTTGTAGCAGCTCGCTTTGTGCTGCTCTCAAACCTACGAGTGTATTTATATGATGGGCACAGAAGCCGCCACATAATGAGCTACCATGACAACACCAAAAGCCATCAGCAGCAGCAGCAGCAGCAGCAGCAGCAACGGCAACTGCAACTGGAACTGCAAGAGACCAAGAGAAAGAGAAAGAGAAAGAGCAGAGCGTCTACTTTGCAAATTACTTTCACGCTTTCACATCTCCATATCCAAGGCACACATGCAACGCCATCAGCCGGAAGAGCGCCTCGAGGAGGCGGTGGAGACGAGGTTGTTGGGAAACCTCAGCTCGTCGGGCGTTCAATATGACAGTCTCACTCTCTAGCACACAGAGTAAGAGAAAACTGTCGCATGCGGGACTACTAAGCACTTGTGACATGTCGTGTCGCATGCATATGCAACATTTGTTTTCGCTGCGCCGACATAATTTGCACCAAAGTGCTCCAGCAAGCGTTGTGCAGGAGAAGGAGAGCGAAAAAAAGGCGAAATAATAACGGAATTCCTTTAATTTTCACACCACGCCACTGGCACTACAAGTGGAGAGCAGGTAGCCAACACCATGGCAGACATACATAGCAACAAGAGTAACTCAGAATAAAACCAGCAGCAGCAGCAGCAGCAGCAGCAACTGGCGAGACATTGACGACAGTGGCACAGAGGCAAAAACTGGAGGTGAGCTCAAGTCCCAGGCCGGCAACTTGAACGGTTAAGTACTGCGCACTCCCACAGCAGTCAAGTCAACTGAAAACGTGACAGGATATCCTGCTGCTGCTGTTCGTTCTTCTGCTCGCTGGCTTCTTCTACTTCAACTATGTTGGGTGGTGATTACAGTACTCCTGACGCCTGCCGCCTGCCGCCTCCAGCTACTGCTACAGTTCCGAGTCGAGTCTGACACCACGCAGAATGATAAAGCAAATGAGAACGTGGCACTTAATGTGCGTCACATTATAATTTGGCAGTTGAGTGAGTGGCTCCAGCATCGAGCAACAGCATCAATATTTCATTTCATTTACTTATTTGCGATTCAAATGAGATCTAATACACACACCACGCAATACAACAAATCTCTTTAATGCACTCAATTAAGTTTATCGTTTATTTATAGCTTCAATGCTCTGCTCATTGCTGGCTCGCAACAAGCTCAAAATGAAGTTAAAACTCATTAAAAGAGCTGCCAGAAAATGACAAAATCCTTTCTTTTTCCGTCGCGCCGCGTCGTGCCGCCAAAACTGAAATATGCAGACAAAGTTTTTTATATTTGTGTGCATTTTGTGTGCAATTTATAAGTCAACATTTGCATAAAAGTTGTGACAAGCTAAAATGCAAAATAATTTACGTGATATGACAGTGACATATTTTGTTCGCCTAGTTCCACTGACAACTTCCAAAAGCTGTCAACATATTATATTCTTTTTTTTTGTGCTTTAGTGTGTTATTGCAAATTGAGCGAACTAGCGTGAAGATAGAAAATATTTTTCAAAACAAATTATGATAACAAAAATATAGTAATAATAAGGATAATAAATATGAAAGCCAAATGTTATGCTGTTGCATTTGGTTTTGCGGTGCGGGAAACTGTCTGTGAATACAATTTATGTGCAACTGCGGCAACTGTCTGCAATGCTTGTGGTTCACAGCAACACCAGCAGAACATCTACTAGCTAGATTGCAATCAACGCTACTTAGCAATGAGATACTCTGTTAAACAATAGTTAAATACAAATATTTAATTTTATTAAATAATTTATTTTGGAAATCGAGTTTACCATTTGATTACAAAAAGATCATTATTTATTTAATTTGTAATAATCATAGCGGCTGTTACAAAGACTGCTACAAAATGATAACACCCGTTTCTGTAAAAAACAAACCATAGCCATAACCACTAACTATTTTCAAGCTGTGGCATAGACAGTATTGACTTTAATTGTTATTCAAATATTTGCATAGATAAAATACTTTTCTTTATAATTTGGATTCATTTGATTCATTTGATTTGGCTTGAACACATTTTTTGTTCCCATAAAAACGCATTGTAAATCAATTTATCTTTATGCAAATAGTAAATTGTTGCCATATATTTATTGTCATTTATAAATATTCTTTCTGATTTACCTGCCAACAGTTGCGTATACAATTTATTTGTTTGTGTTTTCTAATTAGAAATGCAAATGTGAAATTTGTACATTTAATTGTTTGCTAAAATAAATATATATTTTCAACAAAAACAATTACTTTAAAATAATTTAAGGTTCGCATACCTACTTTATTGCCACAGTTTCGAACTGGTTGTTGGGCAGCCATTGAAATCAACAATAATCAAATGCAAAACTGATTATACACTGTGGTTTCCACTCATTAAAAAATATAATTTAAGCAGGGCAAAGCTAACGCTTACACATGCGTATGGAATTCACAATAATTATGTTAATATTTTGCTGGGCTGCATTTTAGAAAATTGAAGGTCCTTGGTGCGTGAATTGAATTTGAAAACGAAAACAATTATAATTATTAATATAATTTGTGTTGTGTTTATTTACGCATAAATTATGCGAACGCTGAATTATGTTATGCCTAAGAGGAACAAACAACCCACTCAGCATTGCGCCTCTGCCCCGCAGCAACAGGAGTAGCATTATCAATTAAACCAAATATTGCATTTTCAGTGCCCAAATTGAATATATTTTTTCGATGAAATGGAAGTTGTTTTTTCTCTATGGTTGATCTTGGATATTTATCGCATAGTTTGGCCTACGCTGAGCATGGTTAGAATTTATGTTACTTTTTTTGGGCTAAAGCACCCGAAATGCCCTTGACACACAATATTTATTGCACATAGTCGTCGCTCATGGCGTATACGTAATATCGAATTTTATCTTATGTTCTTTGGAGCAGTAGAGCAGTAGAGAGTAGCTTTTGACCGTGTCCTTTTTGCAGTTATTGTTTGCATGTGTGTGTGTTTGTATATGTTGTCCATTTGTTTTCATTTACAAGTATTTCACTTTGAAATTTATTTGCCCTACACATTTTTATGGCTTGGCCTGACTTTGTGTGTGTCGCCCTAACCCCGGCTTCGATTCGGGTCCTTTAAATTATGTATATGCGGCGGCCAAAATTAAAATTTATCTGCCATTTGTGTGTGTTGTTTTATAGTTGAAGACATAAAATAAAATCAAATAAAAAAAATGAACGAAAAAGAAATGGAGTAGAAATAGAAATAAAATCCAGCATATGTTTTGCTTTGCATTTTACAATGTGAGAGCTTCGCATTCGATTTTGGCTGCGAGTTTGAGTTTCTACGTGATTTCCGTTCTCCAGCAAGCAATGACAAGTGACGGCATACTTCCGTTTCCGCTTCCGGCGCGGCTGCTGCTGCGCCGCCATTCCCATTTTAATTGGCAATTCTCTTGTGCACGACGACGGCTCAAAGAGTTAATAAAATGAATGCCGATTTCATTGTTTCCGCTATGCGAAACGAACGAACTTACCTTTTTCTTAATGCTTACAAAAAGTTTCAGTTGCGCGCTTTTAATTTCACTCCATGCTTTCTATTTTCGTTATTGTTTTTTTTTTTTTTTTTTTGGGGGGCAACAGTTTGGCGTGCAATAAAAACATCAATGGCATGGCAGCAGCTGCAGGAGCAGCGACGACGACGACGATGACGACGACTGTGAAGCGGCGCGTGAGCTGGCATTTTTAAACGTAGTCTTAAGGCGCAGAGCCATTATGGCAAAGCAAGAGCCGAGCCGAGCAGAGCAGAGCAGCCATGTTGCCATCTTTGCCAGTTGTTTTTGGATATTTTCCTGAACTGTCTTTCGCTTTTAGTAAAATGGCAATGTCGACGTCGTCGACGACGACGACGACAAAAACCTTTTCCCAGCCGCTGCTGCTGCTGCTGCTCTTAAATCCTTTCGCTTAAGCTTCCCTTTGCATTCGTACTCAGAACTGTAGTCGTTCTCTTCTTCAGCCTCTTGTTCGTTCAACTCTCTATGTATCACTAGTATAAATGTGTATTTTACTGTCTGCCACTGTGTATATTTTATTGTGCAATTGTATTTTGCTCATGAGAAATTGTATGCGTTGCAAAGACGCTTAAAACTTTTGCTTTACTTTATTTCCTCATGATAAGAGCTTTGCCTCTGCTGCTGCACTTGAGCCTCAAGTTGTTTTTCATTGTTTGTTGTCTGCTGAATGCTGGCTTGAAACTTACTAGTATTTTCGATTTGAATTTTTAATGCTTTTCACAGCTTCGTTTCTATGCACACCGCACGCTGCAACACCCAAAATACTATTTTCGAAAGTGTTTTAAACTACTTTCAACGGCATTAAGGTGCAATCAAAGTCAATGAAAACAATTGCATTTGCTATTCCAAACAGAAATCGCAAAAAATTGTGAAGTGGATGCTATTTCAATATTATTTGGCTAATGAGAAGAGTAAACATTTGGTATTTGACAAGCTTCTTGAAGGATTTATTAATTCGGTACCACGCTGATTAAATTATAAATTATATATTAATGTGTTCTTTTTGTTTCAGGTTTTATAGAGCGAACGCGCGATTAAGTGTATGGTAAGTGACTTAATAATTTTATTTAATCACCATGCCTTCAAATTGAAGTTTCTAGAGCAAACTTTATAAAGTTTTACAGAATTCGTAGATATTTTGTCTGAAAAATGTCAAGTTCAAAGCATAACTTCGAAATTCTCCCAAAAATGAAACTCAAGTTGTCAACAAAGTGGTACTTATTCCTATTTCCATTTAAATGTCAAATTTAATAAGCAGACAGCGAAATTTAAAACTTAGAGCCGCGTTGCCAGGTAGCAAAAGCTGACTAAAAGTCAGGGACAGACAGAGACACAAAGTGGGAGGGACGGAGGAGATGGAGTGTTGAAAGTGGCCTAGGGACAGTAAGTGACTTAATTACCTTGTTGCAAATTGAGTGATATAAATGCTGGCTCGATGTACCGCAAATTAGTTGCGATTTCAACGTCTGCTTTGCGAATATGTGTGTATTTGGAGCTGGCAATTTTAGCGCCTCGACTCGACTGCTGTAGGAAACAATAAACAAGTAAGAAAGCTACAGTCGAGAGTGCTCGACCGTATGATACCCGCAACCCATTTCGAGAGAAAACAAAAAATTTAAATGATATATTAACAAAAAATATACCAAATATACTAAAATTAGTTTTTTGTATATATTTGAAAATAGCGGGTAAAAATCACAACACCGTTTTGGTCACACTGTCAACTAAACAAACAAAGCGCGGGCAGCTGCAAGTGAATTTTGCATAGAAAATTGATTCTTTAATAACTTCCTTGTTTTTCATTCGATCTCAACCAAATTCACAGGAATCATTGAGAATATAAATATTATTATGCATATCAAAATTCAATGCTCTAGGTCTATTATTACGGCTTTTACAGACTTTTGGGGGCGGAAAGGGGCGTGGCATCCAACTTTTGAAATAAACTTGACCTGCGTAGGACCTATAGGAGTACTGCCCCCAAATTTGGTAGCTCTAGCTTTTATAGTCTCTGAGATCCAGGTGTTCATACAGACGGACAGACGGACAGACGGACAGACGGACAGACGGACAGACGGACAGACGGACATGGCTATATCGTCTCGGCTGTTGACACTGATCAAGAATATATATACTTTGTGGGGTCGGAGATGCCTCCTTCTGCCTGTTACATACATTTTCTGTTGGCACTAAGTTATAATACCCTTCTACCCTATGGGTAGCGGGTATAATAAAACGACTGGACTGACAGTGTTTCCGTTGTTAACTTGTAACAGCAGCAGCAGCAGCAGCAGCAACATCATTATAAAAATACTGTTGACATTTTGCAAAACCAAACCAAACCAAACCGAAGCGAAGCCGTAAAAATGTCCAGCATTTGCCTGTGAAAATAATAACGACGAGCTATTTACAGGGATTGTCGTTGTTGTGGTTCTCAGCTGCTTTCGTTTGGCTTGTCGTTGTAGTTGTCGTTGTCGTTGTCGTTGCTGCTTTGCACTTCCGTTTCCGCTTTTGCTGCCAGCCACAACGACAGCCAGAGTCAAGGCAATGGCAGCGGCAATGGCGTCGCGTCGTCTAGTGTCTGTCCGTCAGCGACAGCAGGTCTAGTCAGTGCTTTATGCTTTTACTAACATTAAATCAATATTTCATACCCATATCATTCGCAGACTAATCTCACACTATGTATTAGCCACTTCCATCCCCACAAAAGTCAGACGGCAAATATTAACTAAGCAAAAGTCAGCGGCAGACACAACTGCGTAAACTACTTACACTTGCAACTTGCCGCATGCCGCATGCCACTTGCCACTCAAGTGGCAACCTCTCGTTGCACCAGCGATTGCACTCGCGAACTCCTTTTGCCCCCTGTCGCTGAACCGAACTTTTGCCTTGCGTTCGCGTTCAGCTTGTACACACACAAAACTCCACTCATTAACAGCTGTTGTCTTTAGTAGAAAGATTCTATTTACTTTTTAGAAAGTTAATTATTTCTGAGAATGTAGCTAACCCCGTGATTTTGCAGCTTTCTTTCACTGACTTTGCTCAGCAATTGGTTTCGACTATTTATTTTACAATTAGTTCGCTGCACCAGCTTCTCTCTCCAAATTATTAATTTCATTTCACGAACGTCGAAAATAGAATTCAAGTAAAAATAGTCAATGTTATATGGAAATGCGAACTGCAAGTTTCGCTGCGAAAAGTGGCAAACTTGTTTTGTGTTCGCGCTGAAAATGAGTTTGAAGCGTGTTAAAACTTTGGGAATAAAGTGAACTTGTGCAAGGCAGTGGAAAAGCTACTGCTTAAGCTACCATAAGTAACTCAAAATTAATGATGGCACTGTGAAATGTACAAACAACTTGGCGCTAACAAATGTACTGTAAAAATTGCTTAAACATATAATTAATTGTGTTCGCATATTACTATTTTGTTTGTGAGCTAAGGTCAAAGTTTACTGACATGCAAATGCTTTTGCTCTCTATATTTGCAATTGTATTTAAGTATTTGCCATTTATAGCGCTCGAGGTCAATGGCGTTTATTTAGCACCGAGATAAATGAAAGTTACTCTATTTAGTAATTCCATTTCAATTATCCAATTAACATCCAAACATAATGCAATTATTATTTAGTTTAGTTTTTTGCTTTCAATTATAAAAAAATATGCACATTACGTATACGAGCGTTGCACATTTTTTGGTCATTATTCCGTTTTCCGTTTCATTACACTGCTCACGTTTCATTGTTTGCTGCACATAATAAGTGGAAGTGGAAATTTTTAATTAACAAAGTAAGCAGAAGAAAAGCATGCAGCCCGTCCGTGCCTGCTGGTCGCCAATGTCTTCGATAAAGTAGCCGGGCCAAGAAATATGCATATAGACGACTGTGTATACATTATATGTACATAAAGTGTACGAGCATGGCCGAAACTTTTGGCCAACTCTCGCCTTGCTGTTGTTGCTTTGTTCTTGTTAACTTTTTGCTGCAAACTTTTGTTTATGTTTAAAGCTCATTAAGCGCATTTGCACGCTGCATTGAGCCGATTAAAAAGTGGGTCCGCCATTAAGCAACATTATATGGTTTAATCGGCAAACGCATTTTCATTGAATTAATATTGAATGTAGCTAGCAAATATTTAATCATTTTTATAGTGCACTAAATACAGCAAAGTTGACTGCCTTCCACGCAGTGCCATAGGCACAAAAGTAGAAACGATTAAATATTTTAAAACCTTATTCGGTCTCGTCAACGCAAATTCCTTGTGAAATATTATTCAGAGAACTCACCAGATTATGGACAATTTGAAGACTTTTGTTTTCCTGCATCGCTCACGTCTCATCAATTTTTTCGAGGAATATTTTAATATTCTTAATTAAGATGTCTAGGAACGAAAAACATGTCAAACACCTGAAGGTCTTTTGCATAAATTGAAATCCTTGAATAACAAATCCTTCGCAGCGATGTCTCTAAAAATATCCTCTTGAAAAATTGCATAACTGCTGCTATGTTTTGCATGTGTAACACACAATTATGGCAAAGTCAAACAACAACATATAAATGATTAATTTAATCAAGGCACAACAGGGCTTGCGCTTCAACGATTTGCCGGATTAAAACATCAGACTTTTTGTTCGATAAATACCATTAATAATTATTGCATGGAAATTCAAAAGCAAATAGTTCATACTGTAGGTCAGTGACAAAGTTTACCTTTTACAACTGATTAATTTATTCAATTGAATTGTAACACGCGATTGCAAAGGAGCGCATATCAAACGGCAACTGGCTTTGTGAGTTTGAATGCAATTTTTTTAAAAAATTAATTGCTTAACCGCAGCAAAGTTAAAGTAGAGTTGTCCATGCTTGTGCGTATGAAAATGTTATGTTTTATAATATTGTTAATGTAGCGATATTTGTGCATCATTTTTTAAGCAATCATTTAAATTGGGCAAATATTGAAAATAATATATTAAAATTCAACATTTGCATTATATTAATATTATAATAATATTGTTACATTCAAATTCAACATAATATATATAACATTGCGATTATTTAAATGGCGCAAATATTGAAAATATTACATTTAAATTGAACACTTGGCTTGCATTGTATTCCTTGAACAAAAGATCTCTTTCACTTTATTGTTAAACTTCGGCTTATTACACGCCAATATTGTCAATTCAGTCTGAGCCCGATATTATTCTATTTCACAATTGGCATTGTACTGCCGGGCGGATCTCGCATTGCGCATCGCATTGCACAATTGTCGGCAAATTTAAATTGAGTAAATGGCAAATTGCACACAAAGGTAAATAAGTATATGTAATACAAGAGCAGCTGACGTGTCTGCAGCTATTTGCAAATGCTTTTGCTGTTGCCTTTGCTGTTGCTCGAAGCAACAAAACACCTTCTTCAAGAGACAGTGTAAACCAGATCCAGAGAAAAGCTGTTGCCTCTCCAAGTTGGACTGCCATCTACAAATGCAAGTGCCGCATTGTTGCTGTGCGTCACATGCATCTTGTGCTATATTCAGTGTATTATTTCGTTGCTTTTCTGCAGCGAGCGAACGTGTGAGAGCATAAATGAAAGGATATCTGATATACAGCAACTGCACAGCAGCGGCAGCCGTCGTAAACTCATTCAAGTGGCATTATAATAAACTAAGTTAAGGCGACAATTTCCACGTACCTTATTGCTTGTTTGTTTGCATACGTTGTCGTGCAAATCGAAGCTCACAGCTGCAGCTCTGCAACTAGTTCCCACTCAGCAAAGTACTCTCTGCCATGTCTCTCACTTTGCCGAGTCGTTTTTCTGCAAGACTTGTGTGTGCTGGCTTAACATGCAGCGTATTCCCATTTAGTGCTTAACGGCCTGGCCATATAACATTCAAATCATATAGTTTTCAACTTCATTTTAGTCGTCAATGAACAGTTAATACTGAGGAAATTACTTTAATTATTTTGGAGTATCAAATAGTTACAAAATGTTTAATGAAATGTTGCGATTCTCTGAAAATTACAAATTTAAAATTTAAACTTTTATTGACTGCAGGGATTAGAGAAACCTAGAAGAGATCTAAGTTAATGAGCTTTTATTTTTTTAGTTTTTCATAAAGCTAAAAAATGCATTATTTATTATTTGAATGCGCAGCAATTATTGGAGTCATTAGTCAAGGGACGATACAATTATTCATAAGCTGCTTAGGGCCATGCAATACCACTGGAGGGAGACTTATGTTAAAGACCTGCATTTCCCAACATATTTGCAAATTGTGTCAAGTCCCTGCTTCGAGGTAGACAAGTCTTTGGCTTCGGCATGCAATTTACCTTGCTGTTAATTAACCACCGCAAGTACTTAGTTGACGTCTTAGCATGGCCATAATGGCAACTTTTTAATACCCACAAAGTAAAAGGCTTGTCATCTAGTTGAGGAAACTTCTCGTCTATATATGTATTCAATAAGGAAAATTATTAAAAATAGCAAGGGGCTTAAGATCGTCGTTTACACGGCGCGTTTGCGTTAATTAATTGCTGTGAGTAAGCCAAAGTAAGAGGCATTTGGCAAAATGCACACATTCACCGCAAAATCTCTTGACTAAATTGGCCATTGTCGCTGTTTGACAGTAGCACAAAAATCGTGGTACTTAACAGCGTCTGAAGAAGCGATTAAAATGCATTAATCATACGACGCGTTGCCAAGTTGCCAAGGCACGAGGCGGATTGAATCAGACGCTCTTCTCTGTCAACGTTCGCTGTCTCAGCTGTTCGTCGGTTTTCTTTGTCTTTACATTATCCTAATTATGATATGTTTACTTCGGCTGCTGTTCAGGCTGTTCAGGCTGTTCAGATTGGCACGTGTACATCAAAAGCCACACATGCGCGACCATTTTCGAAGTGCAACTAATGAGGATGCTGGCAACATGATTGATCGGGTTCATGTGGCGTGGCTCCAGCACAAATCACCTAATGGCTAGATGGCTACAAGGATTAAGGCGCCTACCTCAAAACCCAAAAACTTGCTTCAGCTGTGTTTGCAAAACACATCAGCACATTTACTAGATACTACAGATATTTGTGCCATGATGAATGGGTTGTCTGACTGCCAAATATTTATTGACAATATTTTGTCGTTAAAGCTTAGACTTTGTGTGAAAACGATAAAAATAGAAATAATTGAATTTAATGCCTGGTTTATTGATATATACAAATATATTTATTTTTGAATTATAGAAATAATTTAATTTAATTTATGTTTAATTGTTCTAAGCTTAGTTCAGTAATTCAAAAATTAATTGAATTGCATTTCCGTTTCATTAAAGTACATATTCAAAACTGCATATAATTTTATAAAGCTTAATTATCGTATAAGACATAGATAGCTGAGAGTAAAATCTTTGAATTGAATTAATTTAATTTGATTGATATTTCATTAGTATACGTTTTATTTTAATAATTTAATTTAATTCATCTTTCATAAATATGTATTTTACAAATTAAAAATTGCAAAAGTGCTAATGTGCTTCGAATATTTTTTTTCTTGTAAATTATAATAAAACTAGTTTTTAAATGTAAATTAATAAGTTAATTTTAGAAGGCTTGAAATTTGTGTATTCTCGTTTGAAAGCAAAGATGTGGCAAGCCGAGAGTTAAGTCTTCTGATTGAATTACGACGAACAGGCAAAACAAGCACAACAACTGCAATTATGTACAACAAAAGGCAGTGATGTGATTATGCAATTATGATGAGGCAACTGAGAGACAGCACGATTTAGGGCAGCAGGCTATTTACGTAGAGCGAAACACACATGAATATGTTGCTGCTGGAGAATGGAAAATTTCGTATGCAAGGCACATCATTACATTGTCCACAGCACAAATGGTGCAAATGGCAAAGAGGCAAAGGCTGACAAAGAGCACTCTCTCTCTGGCAATCGGTAACTGACTGCCGGACCGACTGACAGACTGATGGACTGACCGCCTGACAGCCAATAAATGTCACTTTATCAACGCTGAAGTGTGAAGATTGGATCCACTCAGTATTAATCCCACCCAAGTCCAACCTCACATCACTTCCACAACATCCCAGGAGGCAGAGAGAACCTGTGTGTGTGCTGTGCTCGCTCTTTCTCTCTCTCTGTCTCTCTCTAAAGTGCCAGTTTATAATGTCGAACTGCCTTGTCACAAATAATTGACAACGATGAGCTGATGAAATTGAAACAGACAGTTGGATAGATACTGGGTTACACGCACATACAAATGGTTGTTAAGGAACACTTTGCAGGTGGAATCCACACCACACATGTTTTGAAGGAAAGTGCGTGAACGAATATTCGATTATAAGATTATTGACAGCATGCTTAATGGGTTGGGAATTTTGTAATAAGATGATTTCTGCTTGCAGTCCCCTCACCACGTGCCACATTATTGATGATATTTTTCAACAAAGAGCTATCGAAGCTCCATTGAGAAAGCAATATTACAACTTATTAGTTGTTCGTCTATCGTCGAGTCTAGACACTTGACATGTCAACTGGTGCTCGACTGGTCAAATGGGTCCATTAAACGGCCATTCGTTTGACGTTGGTTGCTGAAATGGGATTTTTAAGCGATTTGCATTGGTTTTAAAAAAGCGTCAGAGAAACGAAAATGCACTGAATGAAACGATGATGCGAAAGCCGTGAGTGAGTTTCGGTAATCAATAAAAAAACATGTCAGGAACTCATTTGGCATACAACATTTACGTGGCACGCGTAAGCGCGAAAGCAGCACAAGGATGTGAATGTGGAGATGGACGCGTGTGGCATGTGGCATGTGGCATTGGCTGGGAGAAAGCCAAATATTAGCTCTGCAGCTGGCAGCGTTTTCAATTAATTTCGCCGAATGCATCTTCAATCGTGCATTAAAATGAAAATGTAATCAAGGCAGCGACAACGGCAGCATCCAGCAAGCTGCTGCTAGCCACAAGAAACGATAGCATGACCAACTTACGTATACGTAACATTTTGCACCAAGAAATATGCAATTAAATTCCAACTTGCTTGCACGAGCAAAGGCGACGACAGCAACAGCAACAGCCACAGCCACAAGCAGAGCGGACGAGCAACGATCAACGTTCAAGTTGACCCGCTTGAACATTTTTAATTATTTTAAAATGTGAACCACAGCGTTGCATGGATACAAACATACATACTATATTTTTGCTTATAACTCATACGCTGCCTATGGCCAGTCTGTCAGTCAGTCAGCGAGTTGGTCAGAATAGCGGGCCAAATGAAAACGAATGAATGAAATATTCACTTACGACAGCAGTCCAGTGCAGTTCAGCGTTTCTTATCTCGCCGCCCGCCTTGCTGCATTTATATGTATTCATATATGTATATTTAAATGTATTTAAACGACCGACAATTTGGGGAGCATATCATCGTTGTGCATTGTGTCAGTGGCAGCAGCCCAGCAGTTGCATGCACATTTATTGTCTTGCTTCTCCCCATTCTGCCCTAACAAAGAGCGGCCAACAAAACCCATTTGTTTGTCCGTATTTGGCTTTGGCTTTGGCTGCTTGCGCTGAGATAAAAGTAAATATGTGGCGTTGGTTTTGGTGGCTCTTGGTTTTCTCATTTCGGGATAGATCTTTGTAGTTGTAGCTTTTAATATATATGAGAGAGAGCTTGTGGCTCAAGCGCATTCTTGCATAATTGTAATTTATTTTTGGCTCGCCCTTGGGCGCTTATTGAATTTATTATGCCACACACTGTGACATATCGCTGGACTACAATTTTATGATGACCACTAGAACTGTGGCGCCCAGTATTAAATTATTTAAATTCCCATGTTTAGTTTGTCGCAGCTAAATAAATAAAGGTTCGCATATGCTGACCATCAATCACTGTTCACTTTTATTTCTGTCTATTAGGTTATAATACAAAAGTATCCATCAAAGCCAATGTGCCATGCTCGGATCGATTGGCCAGAATACAAAAAAAGAAAACAACCAAAAATAAATAAAATGTCATTGCTATTTTTGTTGAATTCATTCTAAATGCCAATAAATTGTGATTGAGTTTTAGCTGCTTTCAGCTCATCGACAACCAAATACTCTTTGTTAAGGTAACTGACAGAATAAAATAGAATGCAATTTAAATAGATGCAGTTCATAATTCTACTTGTTGTTCATTCTAAATGTCAATAACCGACTGATACAAAAGTATTTAATTTAAATAGACGCAGTTCATAATTCAACTTATTGTTAAGAGATTGCTTTGTGTAGAAGTTAGTTGACAACAATAAATCCCAACTGGAGCTGCACTCTCCAAGTATTATAATGGCTTTTAAGTCGCTACTTCTCATCATCCGTCATCATTCATTTGCACTTCAGTGCGCACAGTGTTTCGAGTTGCATTTTAAGATATATTTTAACACACATTTTAATGAATGGAGCAATGCTTTCTCGATTTGTCGAGCAACAATTGTGCAAATCCTGGAGCCCTGTGACCTCATTTGCTGGGGCGGAAGTTTGCAGTTGCACGGCTGATTTGCAACGATGCCTCGCCTGCATTTGCATTTAACACTTACTTCATTTGGCAGCAGTTGCATGCCGCCTGCTGCATCAGTTGCACAAAGAGTGAACTGTGCTGCACATGAGTTGCAAGTGCAAATGCCGCTGGCTGCAGGTTAAGGACCTTCTTTTGAACTTTAAAATGTTTGCTTACTTATGTGGTCATGTGGGTGACACCGCCAAGAGCCGCAGTCATATTTGCAACTGCCGCTGCAAGCAGACTCGTTGTGAATACCCTACAAACCAACTGAACACACATGGGGATGCACGCACTTTAAATATTAATTTGAAAATTTAAAAGAGTATAAATGTTGCCATAAATGAACATAATAATTTGACACAAAGACAATGTATTTATTTGTTTTATGGGGTATCACTTGGTCGCGCATACCCTTTCGCAACAATGTATATTTATTTTGCTGCCCTCTGTCGCAGTGCTTGTGTTTATGTTTGCTTTGTGGGTTTAACATTGTCCCCAGCCCATGTGCTGCTTTTAATCTTAAGCGCATTTCATTTACCACAATGGCCATTAAAATTGTCTAGGCGGGCAGCACACACACTCACACACTCACTCACTGATTCATTTACTCACTCATACACTCACTCACTTAGTGGTGCAATGACTGCATATTGCTCTCGACTCTGGCCAAGTCTTTGCTGTGTCACTTGCCCATTGCCAACTTTATTATTTCGTTGTTGCCTCGTTCTGCCATTTTTTACGCCTTTCTTTTTTGCCGTTTTTACCTTAGCCCAGTCGACTTATGGATGGCTTATGCGCTTGCAAACCAATTAAAATGGCCAACGGAGAGAGAAAGAGTTACAATGGCAAGGCATTGGCTACAAATTACTTTTAACGGATTACGCTCTAGCTTGGCAATCATTGTTGCCCCAGATTCATTTAATATTCGGTTCATTGAAAAATAAGAATGCCTTGCTAAGCAAATATACTGATTGTTTTTTTTATTTTTTTGAGTAAGAAATTCTATGAGTTTAATGTCAGATTGAACAAAATTATAAATTAAAATTAAATTAAATTATATTGTTTATATTATGAATTCAATGATTCTTCCATGCTATTTATTTAAAATTCTTTTAATGAATTAGTTGGTATTTGGTATTTGAGGCAAGTGTTTTTATGAATTTAATGTTTGCTTATTTTTATTTAAATCAAAATTCAACAAAATATTCAATTCATCGTGATAGTGTTTTTAATTTTTCTTTCGTCTATCGCTCATAGTAATTCATAGTTCAGAAAATAGTTGGCATTAAACGCTCTTGGAGCTTCAGGCATCAACAAAATTTGACATTGGCGTTATTGTGTTCGCTGCAGTGCCAATGGATTCAAGCCGGGATTATGGCGTCCAAATGTTTGACAAGGATCTGAGAGATGAGCTGCCTGTTGTCGATGTCGATGATGGTTACTTTGCTTGCCCTATGAGTTCTTGTTTAGCTCTCGATTCCTGCTGCCATTGACGTTGCCGATGTTTTCGCAGCATTTCATGCAACGCTTCCTCACTGGAATCACACCAAAAGAACAGCCCCAAGCCAATAACAATGCCAACGGAAATGACTGGCAATAAATAATGCGAGATGGTTAAGAAACTGTTTGTTACACAGCATGAGGACATTTTTGTTCGCTTTTGAATTATTTCTCACTAAAATGCAATATTTATTCAATCTGCTGTCTAAGCAGCACAACGCCTCACAATGAAATGGAATTGAAATTACGTTTAGACTTTCGTTCATTCAATAGTCAGAGAGAGCACACAGAGCCTGCTGTTTTGCTTTTGAAATTTATGGCTTAAAACACGTATGCCATGGAAAATAACGTAGATAAATCGCAGTGTTTCACTGAGAACTCAAGTGCATGAGAAAACAAAGCAGCAGCTAAGGAGACAGACTGAATCTGGCTGAGAAGCGAAACAGAGAGAAGCTTCTTGACCGTATCTCAAGGGTTCAAAAAGGCTCTTAACCCGCTGCTTGAGGCTGTGGCTAAAATTGCAGCTAAAGCTAAACAAATACATGCAGCAAAGTGACATGAAAATAAATTAAAAATGTGTGAAGCTTAGTCACACACACACGCACACACATAGACATAGACACGCTCGCAGACATATTAAGAAACGTGACTCGGCAGAGGGAACCTCAGAGACGAGTACTCGTGTGTCTATCTCCATATTTAGCATGTTATGAAAAATGTATACACAAACGGCTCGCCAGGGTCTCGACTCTTCCAACGCCTTTGTCTGCTCAGGCACGTCTCGACAGAGGGGAAGGGAGGGGAGGAGGAGGCATCTCCTATCAGGCCTCATCAGCACCGCCAGCAGCACAAGCTGGGCCAACGTTTAATGACAAAAGTTATGACGACAAATGACTCAGTTGACTTTCACTATGAAATCAGAGCTTTGCCTGGCCGCACAATGGGACTATGAATCATTTCTCATCTCTCTCTCTCTTCACGTTGCACGATTCCCATCCGCATTCGCATTCATATTTTTGCCATTTCGCTGATTTTTTGAAAAGCAAACGCTCATTTATCATTATGCAAATTGCTAATTAATTTTATATATAATTGCATATAATGTGGTTGGTCTTCTGCAAACGTTATCACACTGCCTAAACTGCATATCGAAATTGTTTATGCAAATTGAATTTGTTAATCAACTGGTATTTTAGTGTCGAATCTTAATTCTTTGCATTTGTGTTTTTAATTCAAAAAATGTTTAATATATGCAAATTGTTGTGCCTGATGCAAATGTTGTGTTTTATCATAATCAATGCTTCACATTGCATATTTTGTTGTACAATTTATAATAACCCAGACGAAATAATATAAGCAATTTGTTAATTTTATATTGTTACACTTGGAATATGCAACTAATTTTTATCTAATTGATTAATTTTAAATATTGAATTTTGAATTTTGATCATTAGTCAAACTCACCTATTCATTAGGCCAGCAGCAACAGGATATGCTTAAGATTTTAAGATTATTGCATTTAAATTTAATTAGACTTACAATTTATGGCTCGCCTTATTCGTTCAAGAGTATGGCTAATCAACAAACAATGTAGTAGTTTTGTTCAGCTCTTCTGGCCAAAGCAAATAAACTATGCTTAGCTCAGTTTAGTTTGGATTTGCGCCATAAACTTGTTAGTCATAAATTAAGATAATATTACGCCACTTGCCGCTAAACAAACGCTTGTCAATATTTGTGAATGCCTTGCCTTATGAATGTCCTTTTGCAGCACTCGAGTGCGTTGGCATGCAAATCATATCTGGATCTGGTCAATAATAAATTGGCCTCAAACTCAAAATTGAACTAATAATAATTACAAAAGTAAATCAACAGACATAACTTGACAACATCGCTTCGAGCCACTTTTGTTTGTGTGGTGACTCTTGTCTCAAATTTATGATTTCATTTATAGGCAATAAACGCATACACACACACACACAGAGAGAGTGGAAGCATTATTTACTGTCACACAAGCCGTAGGCGAAAATGTGCCAGAAAATGGGCCCAACGGCCTAGCGTTAATTCAATTTTATTACGCATACGCAGCGTGCACCGTACGCACAAGACATGCAGTAAGTAAATTTCAAGTGCACGTTCATCCTTAACTCGAGTGCTTTTCTGTGTCTGTGTCTGTGCGAGTCTGTGTGTGTAAATCTGCATTGCGGCAGCTTTAAGTGTGTTTATTGCCTCTGGCCACGCCTCCCTGCCAAGTAAACAACAGCACACACATGTGTCTTTTGCTGCAGCCATTAATTAGTTGACTCTTGATTACTTATCTATTGGATGTGCACTTAAGCTGGCTCACGCACAATAAACCAGGCTGGAATAGCACCCCGAGAATGCAAATTTAAACTACTGACCAACCTTAATTTTCAATTCGTTAATAGAACGCAGAAATATGTCATTTTGAATTAAGGCAAAATATAAAATATTTTCCATCTATTTCAATTGCATATTTATTTTATTTATCAGTTTAGTTCTTCAAATTGTATTTGTCATTACAAAATTAAACGTCTAGTTCTCAAAGCCACCTTTAGACAGCCTATTATAGTTTCCCATTTATTGTTACGGAAATGTCGAGATATTCAATTTATTGGGCTAGCAGCATTGTGCGATTGTTCTGCCTTGCTGTCACAATCACTTAAAGTTAAAAATTAATTAAAAACCGCGAAAATAATATTTGGCTTAAAGAGAAGTTAAAAAAATAATTTTTTTTATCAAAAAAAGATTGGCGAATGCTCATATGGTAAACAGTGCAAATACAAAAATAGAAACAAATAAAATTGTTTACTTTTATGGAGTTATGTGCCAAAGCCGTGTAAAGCGTTCGCAGAAAATTTGAATTTTTAATTTTTAAGCGAAATAAACACAAAAATAAAGAAATCAAATAAATCTGTACGTATAAACTAGCTCGTAGATATTGACGTCTAGGCCCCCATTCGGGATTCATTTTGCAATATGTTTAATCGCAGCTTAAAATAAAAATAGTTTGATTTTGTTTAGAAACTTAATTTGGAGTCAAAAATGTTGATCAATACTCAAAATAAAACATCGGTGTCTGCTAACTTCATAGATTAATTGCCTATATACTTCATACTTCTTCTGTTGAATTTATATTCGTCTTGATTGAATTTAAATAATAATATGGAAGACGTCGCCTGCTAAATATTGTTACCGTTACCGTATTTGGCTAGGGATTTAAGTTTTGTGCAATCTACTCTCCCACATTTGTGTCAATGAAATAATGTTTTTAGTATTAATTTGTTGTATTTGTCATTTCTAAGAAAATTCTTGACTTTGGTCAAATTGTACAACTCTTTGAAGTATTCGCATTTCTGCAAATGAAAATATTTCGTTCTAAATTACACTGAATATTTCATCAATTTGTTTGCAGTCCACCTCAAAGGTATTTACTTTGGAATGTATTAAGAGAGCATTGATTGCATTCATAAATACTCGCGACTGCATTACGTATCTCTGGCAATTGCAATGCATATTTTCGGTATTTTAATATTTTACAGCCAAGCCGTTCTCATGGGCTCGAGGCCGAGAGGAGAGACGAAGGAAGGAGGAGGCAGATGCCACTTTGCTTTGTGCAATTGCTTTTGCCGGATATTGTTGTTAGTTTTTTACTTTTGAGTTTGCATTGTGGGTCTCTTTTGTTTTACACGGCCTGCATTGTGATTGCTTTCGCTGCGGTTGTTGTTGGCGTTGTTGGCGTTGCTGGTGTTGTTTGTGTTGATGGCGCTCGACTGCTGCCGTGTCCTATTTGTATCCTGTCGGCAACGGCACCTCGCACACATTTATGTCTATTGGCGCGCGTCCATTTCCATTTCATTTCCGTTATTGCAAAACTTTTCGTATTAAATATATTTTTCTCTGGTTTCGTTCGCCGCGGCTACGATTGTTTCATTTCGATGGCACTGTCGTTGTTGTTGCTGTTGTTCTTGGTGGTTTTTGCACTTTGGCAAAGTTGTTTGTTGCTATTATTTCTGGTACTTTATGCGGCCATCGCCATTATTGCACTTGTTTCCTTTATTGTACTACTAGGCATAAAAATGTTTGCATATTCTACGTAAATATATGCCAACATATATTCACCATATAACATACATATATAATATACTATATGGTAGTATATAATTGCATTTTGAGCGCTCGTAATGTGGCCCACTTGTGATATGAGTGCAATCGGCATGCAGAGGGGCGGAGATGTGGCAAATTGACATGCAATTTGTTATAATTGCTGCGTTTTCCAACTGCAACAATGCGAGCAGCCAAACAACTTGCTCACAGACCAGAGAGGAGACTCCGACCAAAAACCTGACCCTGATTAGGCAACGAGCCACCAATTTGTTGCTGTTGCTGTTGTTGTCCCAGTTGCTCTGTTGTAGTTGTTGCAATTAGCATGTTGCGCTGCCATAAATAAAATTAACCACAATGCTCCAAACAACATGGTCAACAATGTTGCCCCAAATAACTGCAGTTGCTCGCGTCAAGAGCTCGCTGCCATTGTGGAATACACTGCCATGGATTAGGATTATTTGTTTGCTTACAAAGTTGCACATCAAGATAGTGGCGATTTTTTCAAAGCTAATCATACTTAAAAATCCATAGAAAAACTCTGCAACTTAGTTAAATATAATTTCATTAAGAAAATTGTAAGCAAGTAAATTCTGAATTCAAGCTATGTTTTAAAAATAATTATACTTACTTACAGACAAAAAAACTCTGTCCAACAACGGATTAATGCTATTCAAATTATATTCACCAAATAAATCTTTAACTACTAACGGATAAATAACCAATATTTTTGTGCATGTAGCTGTTTTGAAATAAATCTCCATAGTTATACAAAAATGCAATTGAAATATTTTAATTATATTTGTCAACTGAATTTTGAAGAACTTACCAATTTATAATCTATTTTTTTAGTGCTCGCAATAATTTATATCTTAGCTGAAAGCACATTTAAACTTTGCCAATGCCCCATAGAGTTCTTCTAATTTTTAGAGAATTTTTGTGCAAATTAAACAAATGTTTTTGCATATTTTATGAGGCGACGCTTTGTGCAGGCTGCACAATCCGCAGCTGACCGCAAAATTTAGCGCATTTAAATTAATGATACGAAATGTCAGCAAAATGCTGAACCACAAATCATTCCACATTATTTCAATGCTTATGCTGGTATTTTTCTTTGTTTTATTTTGGGGTATAATGGAATTTAATGCATTTAATTACCTTGAATTTAAAACGGTTAAAATTAAATGCTCGAAACAATCATAATTAGTGGGTATAATAGTTTAAGAAAGAACCGAGTCCTTGTACCAGAGAGACATACGATCCTCACGGCAGCGCTTCAAGGGCTCCTTTTGCACAAACTGTCGAGCCAGGGTATTGAAACGATTGTGCTCGAACTCATTGCCAGCCCTCAAACGTTCATTAAGCTCGGCTGCCTTCAAGGACAGCGCTTTCGTGGTCTCCATCGATTTGGCCAGTTCCTTTTGAATCGATTCAGCAACCTCCTGAATCGATTGCGGCGACTTGCTGCGCGATTTCGATTTAATGGATAGATTGTCTGTTTGATTTGCATCCCCTGCAAGGCAAACACGAGAAACATTTTCCGTCTGACGTTCAGTTGTTTTGGATCTCACAGAAACACTAGAATTTTTGATATCGCCATCCAATTTGGACTTGACAGATATTTGCGAATGTTTTTGCGAGGATTGAGATCTGGTCGAGACGTGCGATACGTTATCAACCTGATGATCCTCTCGACGCGCCGATTTCACCAAGTGATGCGATGTTTTGTCAGTCCTTGATCGCTGACTGGCCTGCGAAGCATTGTCGTACAAATCTGTATCCACATCCTTGTGCAGCGGCTTCAGTGTAACACTTGAATCTATGTCCTTGCTCACATGCGAACGAACACTCAGCCTGGAAGTGTGTAGATTCGTTGTCGCTTTAAATGCACTTATTTCGGAGGCAGTATTGCTGTCTTGGGACATCGATCGCTTCGATCTAATGGGCATTATAGTTTTCAAAGCATCGGTTGCCAAATCCTTTTCACTCGTCTGCATTGCACGACCGGCATAAATGCGTTCGCCCTCGTCGTTCAGTCCATTCGACATTTGCTTGGCAGCGGCCATGTCCTTTTTGATGGCTTTGGAGAAACATATTTCGCCCATATGTGATCTGGAGGTTGCACAACTCTCACCGTTCTTCTCCTTCTTGGCAAAGAATGTGCCCTTCGAGACGGACTTGTTGGTGTGCTCCTTGGGCAGTGTGGCGTTTGCCGGATAAGTGACGTAGGTGGGCTGCTTGTATTCATAGCGTTGCGAATATTCGGAGGGACCAATCATAAACGGATTAAAGATAACCCCATCGTCGTCGACCATCATTTTGACCAGTTTTTTACATTCACAGTTATCAACACGAAATGGGTAGTTGAAATGTCTTGTCCAGAATTGCAGCTGTGTTTATGAGTATGTCTGTGTGTGAATTTTCAAGGTACTGGAATTTAACAAAATGAGACAATACTCAAATGAATATCCAAAACAAACTAAGTTACAGACAAATCAAAAGCGCATAAAACGCCAAGAAGTCGAAGCATGCTAGAGAGTTTTGATAAATTCTATTTGGTGTTTTGCCAGTTCATTGTTTTATTATTCCGGAATTATTTTGCAAATGTAATTAAATAACTTTATCGGGTTCTAGCAACATTTCGACTTTGCATGCTGAGTTTTTGCGCCTTTTGTTTGTGCAAATCCTGTGCTATCTGCTGCAGAGCATTAGCTAACGAATGCTTAGACCTGACTTTTAGCCGAAGCTCTGCATTATTTTAATTAAAAAGGCCTCGACACCAAGTGTGGCATGCTACAAAACACAATGTTGCCGAGCCTCAACGAGTGAGTGTACGTGCTGATAAGGAAGCAGCTGCTTAACAAAAGGCTGCGCTCTGCTGCCAGCCGACAAGAAGAGGCTCTTTTGACAACTTCGAGCATGCCGGCATAGAGCAAATTAATGAATATATATGTACATGCCCCCATCTGCAGGGGGGCACTTGGCAAAGGGCTGCAACTTTATCCAGTGTGCGTCTGCGTTGCCTTGACAAAGTGTTCGATTTGATTTTAGTAGCTGAGCTGGCTGAACTGAATAATTGTCTCAGTAGAGTGACATTCATCAAACTCACACATCCATATACGAGATGCAAATGTCAAATTAAGAAATTTTGTAATTTTCGGTGCGAAAAAAACAGTAAGAAATGGCTACATACCAGAGAAACCGACCTCCACAAGCAGCCTCAGCTCCAGCCCGACAATTGGCTTCGTCTTTGGTGGCTGGAATGATCCGTTTAGCAGCATGGCTCAAGCAGCACCGGTTGGCCAACAGCTGCCGATGCAGCAAAACAATTCCTATAGTCCGACGAACAATCCGGTTCCGCCATAGCGGATGCAACAACAGCCGCAGACTTGGCAGTCGCAGTCGCAGTCACATGGAGGGCGACCAATGCAACGGAATGGACTCTATGACCAACAGTCGTAGCTGCAACAGCGACGACAACAACAACGGCAACCGCAGCCGTTGCAACATTCGATGCAGCAGCAGCGGCAGCAGCCGCCAGAACTGCAAGTACAGCAACAGCGACAGCAGCCGGCTTACAACTTTTGGCCATTTGGAGGCATTGCTCAACCCAATAACATTGCGGGACCATATGGTTATAATCAGCACCACGCTTGGCCTGGATATACGGTTTTAAATCCCTCCAATCCAAATTCGACATACACATTTGGCATGGATTAGTTGAAAATAGTTACCAATTAAGTAATCAAAACAATCAAGGCGGTCGAGTATTACAGGAATCAGATTAAAAGTATTTCCATATAATTTGAATGCTTAGATAGACAGACTAAACAGGCAGAAGAGATGTTACTGATAAAAATGTACTATGAGTAATAAAGAAAAGTCCTGTCCCAATTAGATATATTTGATGTCTGCATTTGTTTCTAAAATACTTTTGTTTTTTTTATTAAAAGTGCAAAATCTGAGTACAGCTAATTATTTATTTATAGACAGTATTTAAAATGATTTTCTTTACAAATAGCACAAAATGTCAGATTTGACTTGTGGGCATATTGTGCAATAGTAATTCACTTTGAAATAATTCGTTTTAAATAAATTTAAAAATAAATTACAGGTCAAATATGATATTTATGTATTTACAACAAATTTAAAGAACAAGTCTTAACTATTTTTTGAGAAGAATGACATTTTTTTGGTATCCTTAATATATATATTTTTGGCAATAATTAATCTCTAGATCCCTCACGATGAGTTAGAGTATCTCTTCAAGTAAAACCGTCCAATTTAAATCGCTCTCTGTTTTCCCTTGCCTGCATTTTTCTTTTGGCTCTGCTTGAGGCAAGCTCTGCCATAATTTACTGTAACTTGTCTGTCTTGCGTTTTACACTTCAACGAGGGGGCGACGTGTGGTGGCTGTGGTGGTGGCGGTGGCGGCGGTGTGGCAAGTGGTGGCGGATGCCATGTGTACTTGGTGTGGCATGCAACGAGAGCGTCATTTAGTGGTAAATTTCCGTCTTAGTTGCCAACGAATGTCATACGTGACATTTTGTGAATTCCGTTTTTAGCATTTTCTGTAATCGTATCGCGTGCGTGTGTGAGTGTGTGTGTATATCAGTCTCTGTCTGCATCTGTAGCTCTCCACCTTTAAAATGATAGTCATAGTTGGTTGCCATTTGCTGTACCTGTCTTCTAGTGGTTGTCGATTTCCACCCACACACACACACATTGTGCAGACTTTTCTAATTATTTTCTATCTTTAGCTGCGTCCAGTATCGTTTCCGGCAAGACAAACATTTTGTTAACATTATTACGATGTTTCTTTCCTTGCCCACTGTAATCACGTTGTCATAATATTTATTATAGTTTTTGCAATTATAAAAATATATATTTATGTTGCCTAAGCAGGGAATTTAAATTATGAAACATTCTTTATTTTCGAGCTCATGTGAGCTTGCTCAAGTGCCTGCACATTATCTATTAATTAATATTATGCGCATTTTAAAACCGCACAGATTTCCTCAGTCCATTCTGAGTGTGCTCAGCATGAAAGACCAAAGTCGCAAGTTGCATTGGCGCTGCCACACACACACACACTGAGACACATACATACACCCAACGTCGTCTAATGATGATCCCTAAAGTCAACTTGCTAAAGTAACAAGAGCTCACACAGACAACTTGTGCACACAGATATGGTGGGAAAGAGAGGGGGATAGGGAGTGTGGGAGCGAGAGGCGCCACCACGCTCATAAGCACACAATGGTATTAACGCCATAATTCGTAAGTTACAACACACACACACACACACACACATACACATTCACTCTCAGCCACACAAGGATTAAGTTATATTAAAGTTGTGAACGTTGCATTTTAAGCAAAGTTTTGCTTATGTGGTGTCTGTGTCTGTGTCTGTGCCAGCTTTGGCGCCTTTGACAGTTTCAGCTTATGATGGAAGTAAAGTAACGCCAATGAATGCGTTGCATCTTATTTAAAGCAGTCCGAAAGTACGAGTATGCTATGCAAATTTCACTAATACTGACCCACATTATGCTAATAACGAATAACCATTTTTTGTTGCCTCGGTGAATAGTGAATACTCTTGTAGACTGTGAAAATACACATTTCTGAGAAAGTAGTTTAACTGAATCTTAGTTAAGATTTGATAATATAAATTAGTAAATATAATGATGTCTGTTTAAAATACTTGGCTAAGAATAATTGATAACATATGTAATAACGACATAATTTTATCTTAAACTGGAAAGATTTCCGAATATCATTTTAAAACACACATTAATTACTGCACATCACTTATTGACAACGCTTCTCAAACAAACAAATTAAAATAATTGTAGTAATTAGTATTTTAGAATATTTAAAAATAATTATCTACGATTTCCACTACAGAAATTTAATGAACGTTGGATGCGTATACATTATTTTAAAGCTTACATTAAGTTTTGCCGACTTTAATATAAACCTTATAAATTAAGTTATTTTTCGAAAAATTAATTACTTTCTGCCTTCTTGTGACAGATTTCATCACTTTGTAGCAATGCTTTTGGAAGTGTATCACAATAATAATAATTTTCGCGTATTTACTGAACAGTTCAGAGCACTTTTGTTTGGCATAATTTAAAGTCTTGAAGCTGGAGCCGGGGCTCAATGCGGAAACAGAAGCTGTTGCTGCAGCCATAGCCATGGCCGAGCACTTTCATTTCCAATGTTTATAGTTTGCAGCATATAAATTTGCAATATTTTCATATAGTCGCTGCTGATGCTGCGCTGCAAACAGGAGCAACAGGAACAACAGCTGCTGGCTGACCCCGGTTGTGCCACTTTGCGCACTTTGCGTAAACTTCAGGTCAAGTGTTAATTTTTTTTTCTTTGTGCACTCCCCTCCCGCCCATTTTGGTGTTTCATTCTCTCTGCTCTACTTCATTTGTGCGCTGCACTTTGGTCTACGTGGCGTATACGTTGTGCGCATATTTATGTGAAAACTTTAATTCACAAAAAAAAAAGAAAACAAAGAAACGCGTCACGCTGGCGTTGGTCAGCTGTAATCATGCAAAGAATGAAGTTAAATCAAATGAATTGACTTGCTGTTTTGCCCAGCAGCTTGTCTTGGATGCCATTCAATTTATCACCATTTATACTTTGTCCAGCAAGTTGTCTGCATTTAAAGTTTGTTTTTAATTGTTTTGTTGTTCAGCATTTGCATGCAAAAAATACATTTTCTACTTGCATTCTAAAATTAGCCACAATTCTTCTTCGTTATGATTATCCTTCAGTACATCGTAAAAATGTTGCTGCATCTCAGCTTGATATAATATTGAAGACGTTCATTTCGAGCATGCTTTTTAACACTTCTGTGAAATATGAGTAACGAGAGCACTTCATGGCTCTACCGTGTCTAATAAAACATGGATGCGTGTGTCTGCCTGTATGTTGGGGAGTCGTAAAAAATACCACGCCAAGCTGAGAGCAGCAACAACAATCTGCACATAAATGTGAACTTCGCAACGACTTTGCTTACGCCCCAAAAGAGTCAACTTGTTGAAGTGTTTATTGTTCAAAATCTCGCCCACTTGCCAACAGTATACATAAAACATTTACTAAATAACCAAACGCACTGCAAACAGTCTTAAATCGTGGTAAAAAGATCCTAAACAATCAACATGCGATCATAACTTAAAATAAAAAAGTTTGTGTCAGGAAATAGAGTAAAAAGATTAAATACAATTTAAACTTCAATTTACTACAGTAAACTATATAATAGACCGAAGGATTAACTACTAAACTATACTAAAGAAAACTTAATACAAATTTATTAATATTTTTTTTATTTCGATAATATTACGCAGTTTAACAATTTTAATCCATCATGCAATCATCGTCCACCAGCAAACAGACATCTGAGAATTTAATTTTGTCCAGCTCTTGGTAGATTCGATTATTCAATGGTATTTCCGGGTACTGTGCATAAAATTAATAAATATGTGTGTCAAATTTATAGTATTTTTCTCTTACCATTTTGGCCACTTTCCAGCAGTCTAAAGCGGATTTGTTGCGGCCCAAACGCAGATTAATTACGGCCAAAAAGCCCCATGGATCGGGCATAAAGATTTCATTGTCCGTACTTCTCGCCAGATACACTATGGCATCTTCCAGCTTGTTTTGCTATAAATCAAGCTTCAAATTATTTAATTTTGGTGATAATTAAAAATTTGATCGTACATAGTATAGCGTCAATCCCCTGCCATAGTTGGCAACAAAGTTTTTGTCCCTTTTGTTGTATGGTGTGCACATTTCGTAGGCCTGTGCGGCAAGATCGTAATCCTCCTTTTCGAAACTGAGACGCGCCAATCGCATCAGACTCATATAGAAAATGGAACAAGTTTCGTCCTCGGTCAGATTGATTGACAACAGTTCTTTGTAGTGTTTGATGGCTTCGTCGTACCTTCGTCGTGAATACTCGACATTTCCATTGATATGCGCTTGGTAATAACGCTAAATACGAGAAACTCTAAAAATAATACGGAAAAGTATCGCATTTATAACTCACCAACATTTTGCCGCGCACCGTGTTATCAGTGTTGATTTGCTTAACCACAAATTTGCTGTCAATTTCACCCTGCAACATCTTCAATGTGGTCGTGATCAAATATGCCTCGATTGCAGTAAATTCGCTGGCAATTTCAGCAAAGACGACCTCGGCAAATCCATAGGCACCCAAGCAAGCGAATGTCTTGAAGGCGTCATAGAACTTGCAGCCATTCAGAATCGTGCCCGCCATCTCAAAGTCGACGGGGATAAAGGATTTGTAGAGGGGCCGTGGCACAAGGGGCATGGCTTTGCGGGGCACATCGTAGAGATTCTCGTACTGCCAGCGTGTGTACTCCATGCCCGGCAAATAGTTGTTCTTCTTGTAATAGCAATACAACAACACGAATGTCTCGCGATCCAAGTTGTTTTGGCAGCTGAAAATGCGCAATTGTTCCAATAGGTCGCTATACGCTTCACCTTCATTCGCCTCCACCTTCAAGTGCAGTTTATAGTTGACATATTGTTCCAAAAGTGAACTGAATATATATCGTGTTAGTTATACAATATTTTATATATTTTTTTGGATGACCTACGCAAAATACTCGCCATTCCAGTTGCTCTCCTGTTGGGTGCGCAAATAGACAGTGGCCTGGTCAAAGTTCTGATTTTCGACGGCTGTGAGAAAGACGTAGAAATTGAAGAGCATCTTGTTCTTGCAACCAGACTTGATTTCATCGAACATCTGCTTGGCCAACACACATTCGCCCAAGAGGCACATGTGGCGATATTCCTCCATGAGGCGAATGGTCCGTGAGCACTCAATATCATAGTTTATCACACAGTTGAGTGGACTCTCCCAGCCGCAGGCAATCAGCAGTCCTTCAATGCGTTCCATTAGCTCCTTGTGCATATGCGTTAGCATTTCCTGTCAAGACGGATGCAGTTCTGACAGTTCATGATACACACTCTCATACACTTAGACACTTACGCGAAACTCCAAATTTGTTGTGGTCGGCATGCGAACATTGAAATCGGAGCCGCAAATGTCGATTAGCAAATTCCTGAGGTTATTCAAATGACAGCAGAAATTAGTGCGCTTATCGTCAATGTTGGTCACATCATGCTTGACTATGAAACTTATCAGCTCCTTGATCAAATCATCAAAGCCCCGATACAACTCCTTGATAATATCGCGAACCTTTACGCTCTCGTTGGGAATCTCCAAGCTCATGCAGCGTCGCAACTTGGCACTGTTCATTTGATCCTCATTGTACACATCTAAGGGCTCGTTGCGCTTGGTCAACGGCTGAAAGAAGCATATCTTTATAATAGAAAACATTTTCGATTCCGGGACGACACTATCCGCGAATCGATTGGTGTTTCTGCTCGTCGACGATTTACGCACGACGGGGGAAAGGCGACTAGCAAAGCGACAGGAGGTGACTGCAAATAAAAGGGTGAGAGGAGTATAAGAAATGAAAAACAAGTAGGAAAACTACAGTCCAGAAAATACACTTATTTGATATATACAAAATACAAAAAATATTACGAAATACCAACAAGTATTTTTGTGTTCAAATATCCATTAACGTTGAACAAAATCCAGATGCTATTAAACACTGTGACTCTGCCAAGAAATTGAATTAATCGAGTGCAACTGCATCTGTTTTATGCTAGATCAAAAATTGTTTCTTGAATAACTTCTATTAGGTATAAAAAGTAATTTAATAAATGTCAAATGAAAGTAGGAGTTGAACCTATTTTAGCAACATCATTTAAAATAAGATATGGATCGACGTAGTATGAAATGTGGGGTTACGTTCCTCTAGCCAGAAAACAAAAAAAAAAAACAATATAGTAAAAACCAGTAAGAAAGCTACAGTCGAGAGTGCTCGACCGTATGATACCCGCAACCCATTTCGAGAGAAAACAAAAAATTTAAATGATATATTAACAATAAATATACCAAATATACTAAAACTAGTCTTTTGTATATATTTAAAAATAGCGGGTAAAAATTACAACACCGTTATGGTCACACTGTCAACTAAACAAACAAAGCGCGGGCAGCTGCAAGTGAATTTTGCATATAAAATTGATTCTTTAATAACTTCCTTGTTTTTCATTCGATCTCAACCAAATTCACAGGAATCATTGAGAATATAATTGTTATTATGCGTACCAAAATTAAATGTTCTAGGTCTATTATTACGGCTTTTACACACTTTTGGGGGCGGAAAGGGGCGTGGCATCCAACTTTTGAAATAAACTTGATCTGCGTAGGACCTATAGAAGTACTGTCCCCAAATTTGGTAGCTCTAGCTCTTATAGTCTCTGAGATCTAGGTGTTCATACAGACGGACAGACGGACATGGCTATATCGTCTCGGCTGTTGACACTGATCAAGAATATATATACTTTATGGGGTCGGAGATGCCTCCTTCTGCCTGTTACATACATTTTCTGTTGGCACTAAGTTATAATACCCTTCTACCCTATGGGTAGCGGGTATAAAAATTAAAATTATTTCGTACAAATGTGATTTTGATCTACATTGATATTGATCACTGTATTGAAAAAGAAGCCGTTACTCTTACTTTCTGTGCTTTACTCACTCTCAATTGCACTGCAAGTGTTGCGAACTTACCGGCTGGATATCCAAAGACGCTGGGGTCGATGACGCCCTCGTAAAGGACATTGTCGATCGTCTCGTCGTAGAGCTGCAGCAACAGCTCATATCGATTGAACTGCACGGCCGCCTCGAGCACCTCGCGCATCTCTGAGGTGAGGACATAGCGATGCAGTGAGTTATTTATGAGTGCATAGTCTTCCAATGGATTGATTTCATGGGTCTTCAAGTCGACGCCTGGGGTCTTGAGCAGATCGCGCAGTAGGCGTGGCAACTTGATATTTTCGCTGGTCTCCATTTGATTGTTGCTGAGCTTGTTTCGTGATTCACTCAATAAGTCCCGCTTGATGCTCTCCCACACAACGATGGTGTTTTGCTCGACAATAATCTGTGCCATGAAGCCATAAAATGTGCAAAACGGTATCACCTGATACTCCAAATCGATATCGGGCACCGTCGAGCGAATCGATAGATTCATGCCCAAGTGTCCGGCACGATAGAGCAGCTCATCGGGTGCGTTGTAAATCGATTCGAGGGTCACGAATACGAGATTGGTAAAGTGGAATTTCTTGAGCAGCGGCAGTATGGAGTACATGTGCCACTCGCTGGTCGTGGTGATCTTCTGGCTTGTGTTCGTCTCCAGCATGCGATCGTATTCGGCGTAGAGCATGATGGGAATGTTGGTGATAAAGCGTTTGCACTGGAACAGTTGCAACAGATCACAATGGCCGCGTGACAAAAACTCCAGACTCTCCTCCACAAAATCATCGTCCTCATCTGGCATCGACAATGAGCTGACTTCGTCTAATTGTTTTGCGGGATCCACAGATGAATTCGCTAAAAATTCTGCTGTCATGTCCACAATATTTGCTAGCTTTTGGCCATCGCCTGAAACGCGGGGATCATGATCTGCGGACAATGTCACCTTGTGTTTCTTCTTTGAGGGCAACTTCAACTCAGACGTTTCGGTTCGCACTTCCTTAACGGTCATAAGATCTTTGCGACGATGACGTGGTATCCGCTGATACAGCGATATAACCAATGGATTGTCGCTAAACACGTTCAGGTCATCGATGCTATCCTGCAAGATGCCCATGGCGAATGCCGGACGATCCATCTCGAATTCATGCGCATAGATGATCGTCTCGGTTGTATAATGCTCCGACATCTTTTGCAGCGAGTTCTTCACATGATACAGATGCAATTCCAACGGATATGGTGCGATCGGCAGATTCACAATGCTATTCAGTTGCAAATAGAGGAATACACGTTGCGGTATAATTTTCGGTTCCTGAACAATCGATACTGTCCTTGCGGATGCCCGTTTGCTGAGCGCATTTGAGGATTTCCTGCGTCGAGTTTGTCGCGACAGGCGGGCCACAGTTGATGGTCTGTCATTGGACGCGGATTCCATTTGTTTTTGTTTTTATTTAATATTTGATGCTACTAGTGAGTGACAGTTGTGTCAGTGTCAATAAGAAGTGTGCTTTAATTAGATGTAGTGAGGTCTTCTGCGTGTTTCATTAGGCCAAGTGGCTGCAATTTTATGTTTTGTGTTAATGAAAATTAAATATGTATACATCTTTACACCTGCCTGCATCTAAATATACGCCATAGTTTGAGTAGGTGTGTGTGTGCGTGTGTGCGTGTGTGTAGTATTACATAAGGTCGCGGCTTGTTGTGCTGTCGTCGTTGTCGAGCACGCACTTGTCAAAAATGTAACCACAAAACAGCAGCAGCAACAGCAACATCAACAGCACGTACACCAACGACGGCAACAATGCATTTTGGCCAAGGCCATCAAACCAACAGCAGTAAAGGCAGCAACAACAACAACAACAAAAACAACAACAGCAACAACAAACACCAGCAAAAACACCAAACGAGACACGTACTTGAACCCTTTTGCCCAACACTCAACTTACGACAGGTGTTTGTAGTTGTAGTTTTCATCACGGCTATATACGAGGTATCATAGCTCCCTGTTGATGTTTGTGACACTGTCAACCCAAAAAAGAAGGGTATATCAACGAGCGAGTAGTTTAATTTTTTACTTGAGATATTTTGATTTCAATTCAACGGGAGAAAAAATTAAATGTATTCTGCGAGCTTTAACATTATACAGCATTCTTTTTTGTGCGCATTATGTGACAATATAAAACATTTTTATACATTTTTTGCCTTTTCTATAAATATAAATATGCACAACGGATTCATAAATAAATATGTTAAATTTCATAATCACATAATGAAACATTTTTGTAATAAATGCGTAGCACAAATAAATTCTTCATATGTGAAGCAATGATTTCTTTTAGCATTTTAATATATTTTAATCTTTAAGATATAAAACATTGTATTGAAACTTTGTTTTTTTCCAATATACATTATCAATGCAAATTTAAAATAAGTTCAATGAATTAATAAATTTGTTACAATATTTTTTTGTTGAATTTGAATACATTTTAATCGCCGCTTTTTGCTGAGTCTGGTAAAATGGATTCATTGAGGCAATAAATTCGTTGTTTGAGCAGAAATTTATAATTTTACCACTTTAATATGGTTACGACTCTCTTAAACAAAATGCATCCAGCTTTTTGTTGAACTTATTTTACAAGTTCAATAAACTTGTATCATTTTTATATGATTTAAATTGTAATTAAAATTTATTTTTCCATTGCCCCAGTTACAGCATTGCACTGAATAAGTTTTCGGTTAGGGTATGCAGCATTCGACGTGCGGACTTTGATGACGTTGTTTGTTTTTGTGTGTTTTGTTTGCCTGGCAGCGAGTGCTCTAAAATCCGCTTTGACAGCTCGCCTGTCAGCTGAGCCCCTAACCGAAACGGCCGCCTGCGGTGCGGTGTGCTGTGCGGGGGAGGAGGGGCCGAGGGGGCGGTCGTGTTGGCCTGTCTTGTAGGTTGTTTACTATTTTGTTGGAACTCCAACAACATATGCTAATGACTGCAACAACGAGAGCTGGGAGATGGCAACCCGAGAGCGAGTGGGAAACGGAACGGGCCACTCGGCTGGTGGCTTTTAGCTAGTTTAAGGCCAAGTTTGCCTCGCTCACACACATTGGCTTTATCAAAATGAAATTTGCTGGCAAACATATAACGTAAAACTACTTGGCAGGTAACTGAAACGCATGTTCGTTATGCTCAAAGGCTTTTCAAATGCGCTTTAGGTGCCCGGCTTGTTTGCTCCGGCTCATATGCAAATCAATGCCCGGCTGCCACAGCTGCTACACAGTGTTGCCTTCAGTGCCATCCAGCAGGCAGCTAGTGTCCAGATTGCGACCTGACTGTAGCTGGCTTTTAGTTATGTCGCATCGCACTCTCTGTGCGCTGCCAGCTTTATGCGGCTGACGCAACAAAATCAATTAGACACTTGCATTCAAGTCCATTCGCATGCCGAGCACTTTGGCCCCTGCACAAAGCGAGAGACACAGCGCTGTAACAACAACAATTGCAATTTAATGCGCTCACATTGCCTGCTAATGATAATGTTGTTATGTGCCTATTATGCTTGTTGCCTGCCCAGCAGCAGCAGCAGCATGTCGTTTCTGTTGCTGTTGCTGCCACTGCCACTGTGGCATGCTGCAGAAATCATTTGCATTTCAATGAAGCCAGACAAAGCTCCCAAATGATGGCTATGGGGAATGTCTTTTTATACCCTGCGCAGACGCATGACAGGCTATGATTGATATTTGTCTTGCATTACATTAATATAAACTGACAATTGATTGCACATATTCACAGGGTCTTTCGTAGTCCATTACTTCAAACATGAGCTTGGCCTTTTACATTAATGCCTTAATGTGAAATGGTAATGGAAAAGATTATACAAATTCTATTCGTCTAGTCAATAATTCATTTGGTTCAATAAATATTTTCAAAGGTTTCAGTAAACATTAAACATATATTTTAGTATACATATTGATTTTACTGCTCATCTAGTTGATCATTTATTTTCTTCAATAAATATTTTCATGGGTTTCAATAAACTTACTAATCGTCTAAATGTTTTAAAAGATTTCACTAAAATTTAAATATATATTTTAATATAATTATATTAATTTAACTGCTAATTAGTTTTGCATTGCATTTTCAATGTACAAGCAAATTAGGCAACTGTCAAACACTGCACACAACTTTAGGCTAATTAAATGTGTATGCGTGTGTTTTGATTTTGGGAAAACAAGTCAAAGCTGCTTAGTTAATTTTCCTGACATGCCTTGACCCAATTTTCCAAATAAACTATAAACTATAATCCAGCAGGCAGCAGCAGGAAGGCAGTCGGTCAGACTGACTATCGCAAAGGAAAGGAAACAATCAACCACAGCAATCAACCTCAAGCTATTTCTTAGTCAAATCGCCTACTAAACCTGAAGCAGATGCAGTAGCTTAGTGGCTCAGACGAATATGTGAAAATACCATAGAAGGCAGCTCGTTCACTCGGCAGCTCACAAAGCAGCTCAAGTTAATACCAAAATAGCTGAGCTCAGCGAAAACAGAAAGCCACAAAAACCGCACATAACTCCACGCTACAAGCTAAACATACACACTCTCTCACACACACACACAGCATGTAGTATGTAAACCTGGCAACGCAAAAAAAAAAGTCACGAAATTGTTAAATAATATCAGAAAAATGGGAAAAAACTAGCAGCTAGCCGAAAGTATGCAAAAGATTTCGCATGCCAAACTGAGAATGAATTTAACAAAGCTAACATAAAATTTACACGGTTGCCAGCGAGGGGTTTTCAGATTTTCCGACATGAAAATTTCATTTGAAATTGAATATGAAAAAAAGGCCAGACCCCGAAACGAAACGCGACGCAACGCAACGCGACGCGTTGTGTGCGACAGCTGCTGCAATTGACAATTATTATTATTGTCAGTGCGAATGAAAAGCCAGGCATGCCACGCATATCCCATGCAGCATTCAGCATTCAGCATCCAGTTGGCAGCTGGCAACAGCAGAGGCAGAGCAGGCATATTGTGATCCAAGTCGGCTTGGTATTCATATGATGGCCATGTAGCTCATAACAAAACTCCAAACTGCCTCTCGTTGGCTTCAATAAAATCCAATGTACGCATTAAAATCATTTAAATTCTATTGTTTTTCCTTTCGTTTCGTATCACATTTGCATGTGTTCTTGTTGTCGTCCTTTCTGTTTTTTTTCTTTTCGCTCTGCTGTTTTGGTGTGTCGCTGACAACGCCGCACACTCAGCTACACACACACACGCACACACTCTCGCACACACACACAGTTCAACAAATGCCACGTAAGCTGTTTTCGTAACGGCTTTGGTGATATCAGCAAATGCATATTTAATGGCTTACGCTGCGTATGAGCAATGCGATATGCTCCCCACTCACTCTGCTGCCGCTGCCGTTGCCGCTTCCGATTCTGCTGCTGCTGTAAATTGAAATACTTCTCAAAATGCCATAACTCAAACTGCAAAAAGTGTTAACATACAACGTGTAATAAGCAGGTAATTGTTACAATTTAATGTGACAGCTGAAATCACGCTTAAATTGCTCTTAATATACGCTGATTGATACAAGTTTATGTTAGGCATAGTAATATTATCAAACCAATCATCAAATATTAAAATAGTTTGAAAAAATTCTAAATTATTGAGGACACACAATTAAATTGAGGACACTTAAAAGTTGCATTTCACATTTATATTTTAAAGAGAAAATATTATTTTAATTGCTAAAACTTTTAAATAATTTCGCAATTAAATGTTAGCTTTTAAAAAATACTTTTTCATATAATAATATGTTTAGAATAATTGATTGGCAATTAACAGTTCCATTTCATATTTGTATTTGTAAAAAAAAAAGTATATCAACGGCTAAAATGTTTAGTTTACTTGGCAATTAAGTTCTAACTATTTATTATGCATTATATTATTAGCTCATAATTATTTATTAATTTTGTCCAAAGTACTACTTAACATTACTTTATATCGTATAATTTACTGTCTGTGATTTTCATCTTATCTTTAAGCTATTGCCCCATTTGTGCTTTCAGTATTTACAAATGCTCAACGTCAGAGTCTCAGTCGTCTCTTCTGACAGCAAGAGTTAAGCTTGAGGTGCAAGTCTCGCTTGTTTGCATAATGCCAGGCAGTCAACACAACACCTTCCTCACCCCTTCCGCTCTGCACAATCGCATAAAAATGCTGCGGTTTTTATTTTACAATTCCATACGTTTTGTACTTTACATACGCGAAGAACGAAGAATTTTATGCTGACAGCAGCCAAATCGTTCCGTGAGCAACAAACAACAAAAAAAAAAGGAAAGGAAAACAAAAGGAAAAGGATTTTGCACAGTTGTCGTGACTTTTTTGCGTTGATTTGTTTTGTTGATTTGCGTGAAGGCAGCTGCTTCGCCGTGTTGCGACCTCGAAGGCAAAAGCCAAGTTAAACAAAAGAGTAAGGCGCAAATCCTTTTGAATGCTGCCGTGTCGCAACTTTATGGCCAAGTTTTTCATTTGACGCATTTATAAATTATTTAAAGTGTCGCCCCTTGATGTATGCCCGTGTTCACACTCTGTCTGTGCCACTGTATGTGTGTGTGTATGCCAGTTGATGTATGAATGTGTATCATTGACCTCGTGACCTCAAAAGTGCTCACTCACACATTCAACATTTATAGTAGACAAGCTGGTCCAGTGACATGACAAAACCATAAACAGTGGCTAAACAAGGTGCTTAAATTATGCCACAAGATCTCAAAACTGGCTGTAAATAACATGCTGCAGCAGCAGCTCCCCCTCTCCCCTCGACCCACCAGCCATTCATATTTATGGGTGCAGATGAGTGTACTCACTGGGAGATGGGGAACTACGAGCATGGCCATGCGTCGCCTGCCACAAAATGTAGCCTCTCTGGTGTCCTCTGCCTGCAGCTGCCGCTGCTTCCTCGCTTCCTGCCCTGCTCCTTGGCTTGTTGCTAGTTGTTGGTCTCACGCTTGGCTGACTTTGGTTTTGAGCAATCAACGCGCATACGACGAGTGTGAGTGTGTGAGTGTTTGTGGGGGGTTTGGCTTGTAGTTGTATATGTTTACTTAGCGCTATTCAGCTGCCAGCTGTTTATTCACATATATGAATATCAATGACTTACACAACGAATGTGCCGTCGTTCTTCATTTAAATTTACTAAATCTACATTGGTTCACTTCAAAATTGATGGCTTTAAATACTCGGTTAACTAACGACTTTGAGGTTAAGCGAGCCCAGAGCACGCCTCACTTCGTTAGCTGCGGAAAGGTTCAATAAATTGTCTATGCCAACAGGCAATTCGTGTGCGAAGTGCCCAAAGCAGAGCAGAGCAGAGAGCTGCAGGCCAGCCAGAGTGGAGAAAAAGGAGGAGTGGAATCATCCTCTCCTGGCTGTGTGATTGCCGGTCTGTGTTTGTTTACCTAGCTGGCCCAACTTGTTTCCTTCCTGTCAATGACATGCCACATAGACACAACACAAGCGATTTTAATTAAAATCGGATTTGGCATCGACGATTTCCGAGAATTTAATTGCATGTGGTATGACATTTGTTTACTCTATGACGTTGACGAGCGAGCCATACAAACTTTTCTTGTTTTCCTTTCCATTTCTCCTCCCCTTTTTTGTGTTGCTTTTGCGGCAAGAACACGTCTTTGATCTTAAGCTACAACTTGCAGCCAAATAAGACAGCAATAGTTGTCAGCTTTTCACACCGCCTCACACAATAACAAAAGCATAAGAGCAGATAAAGACTTGCCAAAGACGAGGCAGTAAGAATAAATAAAATAATAAAAATTCATAAATGAATGCTTGAGCGCTTCTTGACACACGGATGTTAGCTACCGGAAGTGGAAGTGAATGTTTTAGATGTCTTTGTATGCATATGAATACAAGTGAGTGTCTGTCTGTCCGCCTGTCTTTATATGTGTTTTTGTGTATTGCTTTATAGGCACTTCAATGACATTGCTATCCATCAGTGTACTAGAAACGAGTGGCTAAGTGAGCGTAAACGAAGGCTCTGCCAATTGTTATTGTGCTGCTGGCAAAAACAAAAATTGTAAGTGCGATTTAAAAAGCAAATTATTCAAAATAAAATTGGTGGAATTCTCCTGAAATACACAAAAATTTAAACAAATCATATGATAATAATTTAAATATTTAAATGAAAGTAAGTAAAATATTTTTGTACTCACACATATATTTATTATGATTATTTGCATTGGAAAAAAATCTCGAAATAACATATTATCCGAATAAATATAAATTATGTCGCCCTTTGCTCAATTTATGTATCAATATTTTGAGTAGAAATGTCATTTAAATTAAAATGAATTGCATATTAATAAAATATTTTAACTTCGATTGTTTGCATTGGAAGAAATAAAATATTCCATGCAAATATTTAATTGATTAAATTTGTTGCCATATTTTAAATAATTTTTTTTTATTAATATTACGATTCACTACTAGAATTTTTGTTTAATTTATGATCGTAATATTTTAATAAGGAATAGTTTAATATTTCTGTAAAGCACACACATAAATGGTGGGCAATGTGCAGAATAGACTTTGCTATTTAAATTTAAAATAAATTGAGACGGGACATCTTGTGGGTATCCGCAACTCACGTGGGGATGCGTCTGTCAGTTTCACACATCCGTATCCTTTTCCGTTTGAAGCAATAATAAACAGTTTCCGTCAGTTGTTTGACATATCTACAAGCCGAAATCAGTTTGTGTTGTTGTCTGTGCCTAATGATATGTATAAACCTTGCTCAAACAGCAACCCTTTATGCAGCCGAACAACACCAAACTGCCCCTATATATATATGTATGTGTGAGTGTTCATATGTGTGTGTGTGTGCTGGGGAAAGACAATGACTGAGTCACTGGTCAAATATAAAACGTAGCTGCGGTTATTGCTTGATTAATTTCCGGTCAAATGGCTAGAGACACTAATGACTATTTAATGTTACAATTTACACTTTATTGATTTGTAAATGCCTGTGTGTGTGTGAGTGCATGTGTGTGTATATATTGGTGTGTGTGTTGCGTGTCAACATGAAAGGGGTATTGTGTCAAGTTGTCAGACACAGGTCTTAAATCGCCACGTCAGGACACTTATAGAAATATCAGCTGAGACTTGACACTCTCCAACTTTTATCATTCTCAAATTTAAAAAGCCCCAAGGTGGAAGTAAATTCTAAAATGCTGCATTTATTTTTATTTCAAATATACACATATTTTACACGTATTAGTAATTTAAGTGGAAAATTAATATCAGAATTCAATTAACTTCAATATTTTAGTTAAGGTTATTAAATGTTATTTATATTAAATACGAAATAAAAGAAAAAGTTGTTGCTTTAAAAACGTCAAATTTTAATCAAGCTCTTGTGTTAACAAAGAATTCTTATGTTTGATTAACACTCCCCTAATGATGGCAGCTTTAGCAGCAAAACAAGCACAATAAACTAATTTCATTAAAGTGCTCCAACAGCCGAGATTTGTGGCCAGCACAGACAACATAAAAGACTCGCTGCTATTTCAGTCATCAAATTGCAGTCGGAAAACACAAATTCAGAGTTGAGTTTTGGTGGTGGTCAGACGAAAAGCTTCAGTGGTCTATGAAGCCGGAGCAACTATTTTATAGCATAATCTCGTCACATTTGGAGACTGCAATTGCCATTGCAATTGCCCATGCGTATGAGAGTGGCAAACTGAAAGTGGGGCACAATCATGCAAATAAACGGCCGCAGGACACGATAACAACTCACATTGAGCCAGACTTTTAGCTGTCTGCTAATTCCGAAGAAATGTTATGGAATTATGTAAGTGGAGAGAAGAAGCATCAGCAGCAGCATCCAGGGTTCAACATGCGGCCAAAAACTTTGCTGTCTAGAGCTGAGAAGGCTTCAGCTTCATAGTTCATCATGTGAGGCATTTGAGTTTCATATCACGTATTTTATTACATCGTTATTCATGGCATTGAGGGCTCTGCAGCAGAGTGAGAGAGCAGTATGAATTTCAGTAAGTGGCAAGTTTTTTTTTTTTTTTTTTTTTTGCTCGCTATGGAAAACGATGGCACTTGGCATATATTCAAAATGCAGTTCAATAGATTTTTGCTGCCATAAAATAAACATTAAGTTGCTTAAGCAGTCATAAGGCCGACACCCTCCCGCAACCTTCTGTCTGCTGGCTGGCGCATAATTAAATTGATTTCCACGGGTTTATGCATCAGATTTATGAGCACATAGCCAAAAGTGATATTTGCAAATTGAAAAGGGATCGCGACGGGTGTCTGTGTGCGAATTGAAATGTTGCACAAATGGCAGCGTAAATTGTCCATGCATAAATGATGTGGAAAAATTGAATGCCCAACATAAAATGATTGTGCCAAAAGTTGTAGAAGCATTTTAAGCATTTACATTGAAGGCACACACCAATGCACAGACACAAATATACACACGTACGAAGGAACTATATATTCGGCATAACTGAGCACAAACTTATGAACTATGCGCTTTCAGTATGCTTGTATGTTGACCTGACTTTGCTGGCCTCAAAGCCCGCTGAAAGCATAAAACTTCTTCATGCTAAAATACCAAAGCAAATATTTACATATAATCCGTGTGTGTGCGAAACGGAAACTCAACTCGAACTCAACTCAAGTTGGGACACACCTCAAAAACAAAAGTACAACAAAACGCAAAAGGCAGCAACAACAACAATAAAACGCTGCAAAGAAATTCTAATAGAAATTATTTCTGGCATTTTAATAAACAACAAGAGCCACAAAAATATGCTGCAAAATATTCTAATAGGTTTTGTTTTATATAAATTTGCAAGTGCTTCACATACTTATGATACCCCTTTATGAATTTATTAAATGGGGTACGTTGGCATAGTAACAAAAAAAACTAATTTAGTTTCACATTAACTTAAGATATGAAAATTGACTTTAACTGAAGATACGTTATGTTAAAAATACTGATATCACGTATACGCAACGAGGTATTTTTAAGTCAGTCTGTCTTGCTTAGTTTCGATGTTTTTTCTGCTTCAAAACATCAGGTAGCAAAGTTCACGGCAAGGTTATGTGGTTTGGCTGGCTTGCTACGAATATGGCAATTAGTTTAAATTTTACAAGTTGCAAAATGAGCAATTAAAGTGCAAGCAAAGCACAACGATTAACACTTTTTAATTAATTTTACTTTAACAGCGATTGAGAAGAATTGATGAACATTGAGTTGGGTAGTTTTAGGTGCTAATGAAATCAAATTCGCCATAATAATTAAATAACCACTTTTTCTGGTATTCTGGTAAATTTAACAATTGCTGTCGCAATAATAAAATGCGAGCATTCCTTCTGGGCCATGCAATTTGTGGCATATTTTTGAGCCATCATTTGAAATAAACCTTCAGCAGTGAAGTGCTTTAATTCCGGCAACAACAGCTAATTACAAGGCGACCTAATTTTATGCCAGAGTGTGAAAAAAAATCCAGGAAAACTGAGAGAAAAAAAACGAACTCAAAACGAAATTGTAGCAAGTTTTTGGATGGGGCGTCAATAAATGGCAACGAGGCCAAGCACCTCGAAAGCAAACAAACACCACGAACCACAGGGAAATGTTACGCTCTTATTGTGTGTGTGTGTGTGTGTGTATATCTGTGTGCTTGTTTTTTGCTAATTAGCGAATAACCGTGTTTAGATTGCAAACACTCATGGCAGGAAAAGAAATAACAGACGCCGGCAAATTAATTGCCAAACAAGTGAGTGCAGAGTTGGCAAGTGGAAATTGCCGTCGCAGTCGGCAGTTGGCAGCGAGGGAGATAGGCCTAATATCCACACACACACACACGCACACACACACAGACGCACGGACGCACACTCGTATATAGCTGCAACACGCATTTTTGCAGCAGCGCGGAAAAAATCCTGACCCTCAGCAATGGACAGCCATGGAGAGGACAGAAGGAGCGAGAGTTGCGCTTAGTTAATTAGTTTAGCAGCATGTTGAGTGTGTGTCAGCTAACCCAGAGAGTGTGCGTGAGTGTGCGGGAATGTGTGTGTGTGTGTGTGTGCCTGCTTCTGTCATTTGGCATCGTCGGTTTTTGAGGGGCTTGTGGCGTGCGTTGCTTTTGGGTTGCTGCCGCGTTGCGTGTGTTTGCTGTCAGCAACGCATCAACTTGGCCCTTTGGCCCGGGCATTTTTGGACACTGCTCTTGGTAAATGGGAGCTTCAATTACAGCTGAACAAATGCCCAACAGCGCCCAGCATACAACAGAGCAGAGGACAACAATTGCGAGAGGATTGCGCCTACTCGTCTATCGTACTCTGAGCCATTATTTGCCATCGGACTTTGCACATCGGATTGGCAACTTTAAAGCCGCTTAGGCGCTCAGGCGCCGCTGCACAAAGCCACCGAATAGATTTGCTTCCAGAGTGTCAGCCAACAACGCTAATTAGAATAGGCCAACATCTGGCTGGCTAACAGCCGAGCTCCACAGCATGTCGACATATTCCCAATGGGCATCTCCCAAACCGTTCTGACACTCTGAGCCGAGCACAAGACTGACGGCATTTTAATCAGACCTTGCCCCAAAACGAAAACAAACGCCAGCGACAGAATACCCAATTATAAGTACTTTTCTTATTTGTTTAAAATGTATTTAAGTGGCGGCTCTAGAATAAATAATTAAGAAGAATTTTCTGAAGTTGTCTGTGCTTAAAATAGATGCAAATCATTTCATCAAATAAAAGATTGATAAGGAGATAATTAATTGAACACTTATCATTGCATGTTTTCATTTTTAACGAATGAATGAATGAATATTGCTAGAAACTAGAACAATTTTATTAATCATCGATAATGATGCTCTTTAATTAAGAGACACGTTTCCAAAGATGATTGTGGCTAAAATAAATAAGTTAATTATCGAAATCCTTAAGTGATTATCTATTTTAAAACTCTTTGCCTTACGCGTTTTGAATTTTCAACTGCAATGAAAATCAAATTAAAGTCACTTCATTGAATTTTCATGATTATTTGACTAACAAATTAACTGCTATATTATCTAAAGTTGAGCAACATATAAATGGAAGCTCAAGCTACTAAATCAAACAGTTTTTCAAAGCTGATTGTGGTTAAATTCATTTTAAGTTGCCTTTTCAACTTCTAAATACGGAATTGAGAATAATAAAGTGAATATCCATTTTTAGAGTGTTTTCCTTAAGCGTTTTCAATTTTCAATGGCAATGAAAATCAAACAAAAATCAATTCACCAAATTTCCATGATTATATGAATGAATCAACAGCTATAAATTATGAATGAATATCGCAAGAAGTTTGAGTGTAATTTTATTATTCTGCAATTGCCGTTTATACGTATCGTACCATAAAAAAAAAAAAAACATTGCTGCTAAATATTTGAACGTGTTTACGACAATTTTCAATTTAATTTTTAAAGTTGTTAACGTTAGCAAAGGCTCTACAAACTTGAACACCCGCCCACAATGAACACAATAAACACAACAAGGAGCAACAATAACAAAAACAACGTGGCGTTGGAAGGAACAACATCAAGAGCGGATCATAGTGTGAAACTTTTATGTTTTGCGAAAACATTACCTAAAGCCCATTTGCAGCCACCTACCGCATACCGCCTACCGACCACGCCCACAAAACCAACACTGGACCCAACCGGCGACCAGCGACCGGCGACCAGGACTAAACAATTCCCCGGGGTGTATTTTGAAGAGGAACCCAGCATGGAAGTGGACGAATTGCAGGAAGCGGGCAGCGGGCAGCGGGAACGGGAAAAACCCCAAAGAAAACTCAACTCCTCAGCTCAGCTTAGCTTGGCCTTCAACTGAGCGAGCATTAAAAATTGATGAGTTCTTAATTTGTGTTGCGCTGCCGCTGAGATGTTGGATTCTGGATGCTGGATGCTGGATGTTGAATGCAGAGCAGCTGCCTTCGCTCTGGCATATTGAAAATAGATTAAGTTCTATTATTTGCAGTCATGATGTGGATTAGCACGGACACTTGAGGAAAAGGACGAAACTTTTCGCTCGCGCACTGCCTTTATAAACGTCATCATTAATCATGCTGACAAGGGAAACTGTACGGATTGGATTTTCATTTTCATTTTCATTTTATGTTGGCCAACAAAACCCCACAACCATTTTCGGTCTCTCTCTCTGTGTGTGTGTGTGTGTGTGTTCGGCGATTGCTTCTATAATTTATGTGTGTGTCCCAAAAAAAAAAACAAAAACTTACGCACAGCAGAAACATCGACTCGCAAAACTGGTCAACGAAACAATTTTTAAGTTATTTATGTACCGGCGTGGATCTAATTGCAATTTCCGCGCAGTCGCAAAAATGTTGCAACATTTATTGTGCGCTTCGCTCGCACACAAAATGTTTTCTGCAGTTTTCCATACGTAACTCAATCAAATTTTCCACGTTGACAAATTTTACACCTCCTCCGCCCGTCACCCACAAACAAACATCGCCAACATTGTGCGATTCAGCTAGTCGGCTTACAAAATTTATTCATGGTAATTTCTGTCAACAGAATGCGTCCGCTCATCAAATTTTGGGGGCTCTGGCATTTTATCGAAATTTGCACATGGTAAATTTAACAGATCGTCCTTGATTTGTGTGTGTGTGTGTGTGTGTGTGTGTGTGTGTATTTGTTTGGATTATCCGCATAATCCAAAAGTTCATTTTTGCCAACTTCGTTCTACCAAATTTCATTAAGAATTTCATTTCGCTTTTATTGACTTCACTTCTCTGCGTTTTGCAGCTAATTATACAATCTGAATTTGAACTCTTTCCATTTGCATCCCATTTTTATTCAATAATATTTTTGTAATTAGCTTGGCACGCATTTAATTTTGAAATTTAATTAGTGTAAACAACAATGCGGTTTGTTTATGAATTCGTAATGCGGCATTGTCAATGTTTTTTATCTATTACATATTGACACAGTTGTTGTTGTTTTGGCTGTTGCTAATTACGAACGACATAATGCGCTTGTCAGGCCGCTTGTTATTAGTCTGTAATTTTTTAATGTTCTTTATTGATTTTGTGCATAAAAGTATTTGAATTATTTATTTGTCACTTTCCGGGTTATTTGTCAACCTTTTTAAATATCGCAAAAAATGAAAATTAAATGCAAATAGTTTGCGTTTTCTATGCGGAAGTCGAGATGTTCTTTGCTAGTTATGCCTACGATAGATTAGAAATCGATTATCACTTAGAAGTTGTCCACTTTTGGAGCACTTTGACAGTTGATTGACTGATTGCTAATCAACGCACTGCCCAAACCATTTGAGCTCGTTTTTTAGGCTGAGACTCCAATTGCAAATGGGAAAATTGCAAAGAGCCAAGCAGAACAAGTTTAAAATTCTCAATATGGAGATACATTTAGTTCTAAGAAAGATATAACAAAAATAAAAATTAATGTTTATTATTAGTAATAACCATAGTATAATATTTATGTTTATTTTATCATATTATTATTATTATATACTAAAAAATACTAAACAACATTTATAATATATTTTGTCTTCTCAAATATTTAGTTAAGTTTTAATTAATTTTTTTTTTTTTGAATGTGTTCTATACCATTTTTTAAGTAGCATGCCCTACAATATTTCAAAACGAGGATTAAAGCAGGCGACATCATTTTTCTATTAATTATCTAGTTCCTTTACAAGTAGTTAGTGTTAACTGTGTAATTTCAGTACATTGGCTGTAAATATGTTAATGACATAACAGTTTGCCTGTGGGCTCGAGTTAATTACAAGTGAGGAAAGTCGTGAAAATAGCAAAATGTTGTGACAGATTCCTGCTGATGTTAATTAAATTATTTCCATCATTTATTTCCTGGAAATATTCGTTAATTAGTCAACGGTTTTTGGCTTGCTCAGTCGGCCAGCGAGACAGACGGACGACGATGCAGAAGGCGTTTGCCTTTGAGGCGGACTTTTCGCACACCGAGAATACAATAAATGTCGAAAACTTTCAACGCCACAATGAGGCATTGCGTGTGGTATAAGCCTTATTTATTTGCTGGCCATAAATAACGCTTAACGCATCTAAATCTTTAACTTTGTGCGAATGTGCTGGCTGACTGGCTACAACACAGCACCACAGCACAGCTCACAGCATACACATAGCTCTTTTTGCAGTCGCTTTGAGTTGTTTACCCCGGCTAAGGCTAACTCGACAAGGCTTAAACTGTGGACACGAGTGCCTTTCTGCCGCTGCCTCACTTCAATTCGAAAGTTAAAAGTTAGAAAACAATACAAAAATTGTACTGCTTACGCGCTTTTTTTTTATTTCCTTTTTTTTGCGCACAATTTTATTTTTATTTTATTTATTTTTGTGTGCGAGATTTATGAGCTGCCGTTTTTGTGCTCCTTTGAACGGTTTCGTTTTAGAAAATGCTTTAAAATTGTTCATTTTTTCTCTGTTAGTATTCTTCAAATTTGAGAGCGCAAAGTTGACTGCAACATAAAATACTCTGTAAAGGGTTTGGACTCTCTAAATTATTCTGAATATTGTCTTATATGTTAATGTCTGAACTTGTTACTTATTAGATTTTTGATTGTATACTTGCTAGGACTTCTTTAGTTTGATTCCTGATAATGGTTTTAAGTTTTCATTATCTACTTATTACATATTTGCTTTTCTACTTGCTTTGACTGTTTCAAAAAATATTTCCAAATTGTAATTTTATTTCATAATCCGTCTTTAATGTCTTTAATGTTGATAAATTTATTGTGTGGACTTCGTAAGTTAATATTTAGACCTTTAGTTATTGCAATATTTGCTTTAGCTGCTTCAACTATTTTAACAATTGTGTCCAAGCTGAATTATATTTTTAATTATTAATATAACTTTATTAAGTTTATTACTCAAGTTGTGTCGAAATTGTATTTTTTTGAACTTATGTAATTTTAAATGTAAATTAAATTGATTCATGATATGAAGTTATTGTTGACTATCAAAAAGCAATTCAATTATTGGATTGGATTTATTGCTTAACTTAATTGCTAGAAACTGAAGCTTTTCTCAACAACATTTAGTTGATGTTAACTAACGAAAAACAAATAAATTGTTACAGGGTATTTTGCTTGTCTGATTGCTTTCCGCATCAGTTATATTTTGTTGATCTTTCACGTCTGTTTCGGCGCAGTTGGCGATTGTTTTTAGTAGTACTAGTTGTGGTGTTTTGGGTGTGGCTTGTGCGCGGTTGTTTGCTGCAAGAATGCACACACTCCACACACACACACACAAATACATATTCATATATATGTGTGTGTGTGTGTGTGTGTGTGTGTGTGTATATGTATGGCTGATTCAGATGCCTTTCGTTGCTGTCATGTTGTTTTGGTAGCTGAAGGCTGCCAGCTGCCAGCTAAAAACTTGTGCCGACTCCCACACTGTGCAACATATTCAAGATACACACGCTCACGCACACAAGCACATAAATACACACACTGATAAGTGCAAACAGAACAAAACGCACACAGACACGCCCACACGCACACACACACATAGCCTTAACCTTAGCCAATGTCAGTTTTGGCACCTACAACGTTTTTGTTTTTTGGGCCTTCGCATATTTTTGTTTGGCAACCCAAAGCGCCTCCATCTGTGTGTGTGCTTTTGCGTGTGTGTGTTGGTGTTGGTGTTGGTGTGGCGGCCAGTTTTGACACGCCCCCGTACCCCCGTATGCCGTATGCCGTATGTCGTGTGTGTAGTTTTACTCACAAATTAACATATAAATTGATTTTGCAAGAGCAAAGTGTTGAGCTGCTGTGGATTGTCAATGCTCTTTGGCCACAGCAAACAACCGACTGTGGCTGGTGGTGCAAGGTGGGTCGAAAGTGGTGCAAAATGCAGTGCCATGTTCGAGACACACAACTTGAAAGCAACTCCTTGTTCGGGGGGTGCTCAATTAAAGTGCAACAAATTGCAATTGTCATAGATAAAACACAACGTTTCTGAAAATAATGAAAGTAAGAAAGAAATATTAATGGATAGCTGCATTTTATTGCTGAGCAATTTAATTATTTTTTAGCAACGTTTATAGTTTCGTGATTGGATTTCAGTTTGCCCCACGACCGAAGCCGAAGCCAAGCGAAAACTCCTTGCGAGCTTATGTCTGATGGTGCTGCAAGGCATTTGGCAAATTGTTTAGCCAGTAAATCCTTTTAGCGCCTGCCTCGCCTGCCTAGCCTGCCTAGCCTAGGCTGTCTAGTTAGTTGTGGCCGTAACTAGGTCAAGTGGAAATTGTATCCATGTAGAAAGCGATATATACCGGAAAAACAAGGAAGCCAGCTGAAGCAGCAGCAGCAGCAGCAGCTTAGACTTATTATTGTTGAGATAAGGCTGCAATAGTTATCTTTAAAATAACCACAAAATCCATTTGAATTATACAACAAAAGCAGGAAACAGAGCTTTGCTTGCGTTTGCTTGCCGATGGGTTTCTCTTGGTCAAGTTAATTACACTTAATACGTTAGGTAAAGCGGCCAGCTTTGTGTGTTTGTATGCGTGTCTGTGTGTGTGTGTGTACATATTTATTCACCTGCGTGTGTGTGTGCGAGTGTGTGTGTCTCTTTGCTTTCGACCAGAAAACTGTTTGGGCATTTGTGTGCAGCTGGCTCCAAGAAACTGACAGCTTGTTTATTTGTGGATTTTATGCAGCAGGTGTCGTTTCCCCAACTAAACTCAGGTGTGTGTGACTGTCAATGTGTGTGTGTGTATGTGTGTGTGTTAAATACCTTGCCAAATATTTAAGAGTAATCATTGGTCAGTCGCACATGAAAGTGGGTGACATGTTGCTGTAAATTATTTTAATAGCGAGCAGAGCAGAGCAAGAAAAGAATCAACCAAGAAAAACAAATTGAAAATTCTATCAATTTGCTGCTGCTGCTGTGAAAATAGTGCGAAAGAGGACAATCTGAATCCAATCAAAATATACTCCGCTTAGTATGCTCAACTCTCGTCCAAGTTGGCCTTTTGTTGCGACTTGAAAAAGCATGTTGCTCTTTGGCTGTGCCCGGCAAATTGATTTATCAAACAGTCACATTAAAAATTGACAACCAAACAAATTGAAGCTGGCAGAACACGTGTATATATGTATATAGATGTATTCAACTAGGGACACGGACCCCCATGACATTATCCCTAACTGCCCCGCACACACGATGCTGCCTCCCACATTCTTTGTCCTGACTTTATTATCAATATTTTATGAGTCTGAATTAATTTTAAAAGATTTCGACAGCTGACACAAGCCAGCCCCGAAAATCTAACTTTTGTTTGCCATTTACAGTTCTCTAGTTTGTCACATATGTAATTTCGCATTCCGCCCAAACTTTTTTTGGACCCTCCTGCCACTCGAAATGTTTCTCACATTTTTGGCCATTTTATTAGTTATGTAAATTAATGTGCGTCCATGCGTAAGTGGACGTGTGTGCATATTTAATTTTTAATATCTTTACTTTACGTCGTTGATCTGTTTTCTCTATTCACAAATTAGCTCTTAACTCGGCAGCATTATTGCCAGTTTTGGTTAATTGGATAAGTTTTTAATGCTGATTAAAAGCAGCTCAGCAGCTCCAGCTCCAATGATTATTAACATTATTTTAATTATTTACAAAGAGCATTACCAAAAAAGTTCATTTCATTATATGAATAATATTTACAACATTTTTTAATTGTAGATTAAAATCTCAGGGGCCAGCTGCAAAGGTAAAGGTACAACTTTAATTAAAGAGAAACTGTTGTCACCAAATCTGACTTCCTATTTCCATTAGCAAATACTCTGCAAAGTACAAGAACTTTTAATTCAGGACATCCGTTTTGACCAAGCCGAAGATTGGGCATTAATTAAAGGCCAAGCAACGACTTGAGGTCTTCATTTAATGCACAGACACTTCCTAAATACATACGAACATTTTATAACAAGCATTAATTTTGGTTAATAACTTTATAAGGGAAACTAATGCATGACCTAGGCCAGAGAGCTTACGCTCACACACACCCACACATGGACAGACTCTTTGGCTTACCATTTTTCACACACACTGTTTGGGGCAACGCCTAAGACCAGAGCCTACGCCTAAGACACTGAGGGACCGCTGAGAGGAGCCTTTGGGGCCGTTAGGCATAAAATAGAATTGAAATAACCATACGATAAGCTCAATTTGTGCGCAGCTTTAGTGGCGCATTAGCCATACATAAAGCAAAGATAGACGCCACATAAGCCGACTGCAAGTGTATGTGCGAGTGTGTGTGCATGATTGTGCGTTGATGTGTGCGTCACTTCCGCTTGTAATTGTAGTTACAATGTCACAATCACCAGACCATATAAACGCAGGCAAACAACGCTAGGCCAGCAAGACATCCTCACACACACACAAACAAGTCACACACACACACACAGCCACACAGTCACACAGACAGGCTTTTGTGTGCGCTTTTAAGTGGCACAACTCGCCCACTTGGGCGCTTTATTAGCAAAGTGAAACTTAGACAATGTCCCAGTCTCCAGTCGCATCCTTGTTGCCGCGCTCTCACTTGCCACTCTGTAAGTAGCCTTAGCCACACACACACACGCGCACGCACACTCGGAGAGATCCTTGCCGACTCTCAGCCACAGCCACAGCCAAAGCCATTGCCTTGGTAATATTTACAAGTCACTTGTTTTTATGCCTACATTAATTATGCGCGCTTTCGCCTTGTGCCTTTGATTTCTTCTCTTCTCTTCTCTTTTTTTTTTTTTTTTTTTTTTTTGGTAACTTTGCGCTTGTCTTTGATTTTGATGCCGTCGCCACAATTCGTGGGAGGCTTCGGTTTTTGGTTACGCTGTCGAGTCGCTTTTCTCTCTGCTGTTTGTGGGCTGTCATCGCAGCAGCAGCTCCCATATCATGCTCATATTTTTCTTGTTCTGTAAGCCGTTGGCTTGCGGGTGCTTCAATAAATTTTGGCACTCGTGTGGCAGCTGCCTCGTCTTTAAAGCAAAACTCTGATCTTAATTGGATGGTGTGCTTGCTTTGTCACTGCACTTCTCTGCACCATGCGCTGTGCTCATAAATGTCAGACAGGTCGACCTGCATTAACTGACCCAGTTGAGTTTCAGCAGCAGCTCCATCTCTTGAGCACACTCTTTAATGGGATTATTGAGCACTGAAGCGTATAATGCGTCAGCCCCGGACACTTTCGCTCAAAGGTTTGCAGCTCTTTCAGCCCCGCGGGGCAATCTATCTGCCGTTTGCACTTTTCGACGCGCACTCGGTGCGTATACGTAATTTGTGAGTGCGCCAACATTTCAGTTGATGGTTGTCTTTTCTATGATGCGATTATTACTGTTCCTATGTATAAAAAAAAACTTTTATTGGTATTGAATTCCAATAGGTTTTGCAATATTTTGCCTTGATAATTAATATTGCATAAAATGTATAGTTATTTGAAGTATATTGTCTTTGCCCTTTTAGACGCGCACTCATTGCGTATACGCAATGTGTGAATGTGAATGCTGCGATTATTACTATTTCTGTGTATAAAAAAAACCTTTTATTTGTATTGCATTTCAATAAGTTTTGTAATATTTTGCCATATTGCATAAAATGTATAGTTATTTGTAAGATTTTGTTCGTCTTGTATTTGATTGACCCATAGGATCTAATTTTAATCTAATTTTGTATTATTTCACCATTAGTATTACCGCAGCTCATTTTGTTTTATTTTATTGCTGCAGCTCATTTCAATTTATTCTTGAACTTTAACTTTAATTCGCCCACTAAACTTGACTCTACTCATTATATTTTTTTGCGTGTCCTTTTTCCTTTCCACAAATCACTCTCTGCAGGTTATATTCTTAGCTTCGGCCATTCGCTTCGCAATCAACTGCCCTACTTGAGAGCATTTGCATTTTCTATCGTCATGGTTCATTAAAATGTTTTTCATTGCATTTTTGCCGTTTTTTTGAGCGCAAAAAATGCAAGGTTCTGCCATTATATTCAATTGAATAGTTGAAGTAATTAACATATTAAAAATGCATAATTTAATTTTTATTAAATTCTTCAGTTTAATGCAGTTTTATTTGGTTTTCATTTGTTCTTATGCTTTTTACAATTCGCTCGTTTTTATTATCATTATGATTTTCTTTTTTTTATGTTGCCGGTTTTTAATTTAACTTAAAATAGAATTTACAGCTAAATTATGTTTTTTATTTGTATATCCGTTTTTTGTTTGTTGTTTTACTATGTATGTGTTTTTGTGTCAATTATTAATGCTCATTGTTGTTTAAATGTTTTGTTTGCAATTAATGCGTTTCATATATGTATTTTATTTATAGTTATTTATATTCATATTTACGCATAAACGTTTTAATACCTAGGGCTAACTTAACATAATTGTCTAATATTTGTTTATATTACATCTAAAATAGTTTTTTCATGTAAGTTATGCGCATTATTTCGTTAAAAATGTATTTCTTTGCAAATTCTTTGTTTTGAGTATTTGTTTTGTATATTGGATGCAATTTTCCCTTTGCTATGCTAAAATGTTTAATCTTCTTTATGTTCATGTTGTATTTTTCCTTTACTTGTTTTTTTCGGTGCATTTTGCCAACTAACTCACTTGGTGAATTTAAAACTAAATAATTTGCTATATGCGCAAGTGTATGTGTGAGAGTGTATGTCGCACTTGTGAGTGTATGTGTTTGTTTGTTTGCTTGTGTACATTTTTACAACTAATGATTTATTTATTCCAATTTACAGTACTCAGTAGTGTGCTTAAATGATTGCTTCTGCATTTCCACACTTTCTCTTCTATTGCTACGCTTCGTTCTTAGTTCATACAACACTTGAAATTTGGTTTTCATTCCGTTTTTAGCTCAACTTTTCACCTTCATCGTTACACGTAATCTTTGTCATATTTACATAAAAAGTTTTGTGTCGAAACATCTTGGTGAAAACAAAGTTTTAATCAAAACAGAGAATAGTAGAAAATGAAATAGTAAAGAATATGCATTTGCAAAGGGTTGATGTAAAATTATTTGGGCATACAAATAAAACCATCTATAAATCTTTTAAAATAAATGTAGTAGAAGCGTGACATTTTTTAAAAGTTTTCCCTCTCTCTTAGTCCAAATCTTGTCTATAACTACATTTACATACAATATTTTCAATGTTTTTTTATGTTTATGTTTAATTTTAAAATTAAGCGATTAGTTCTTACAGTTTTATATTTAATTTCGGTGACTACTTATTTATGATAGCTACTGCTTTTTGTTACCCGGAAACACTTGTGCCATGTGTGTACTCGTTTCTATTCTTTCTTTGCTGTATGTTTATTTTTAGAATTCTTTTTGCCATTTTATTTTCAAATTGATATACTTCTTGGATGAGAGAGGATGACGATGCAAAGATGATTGTTGATGTTTTTGCTGTTGAACATAAATACAGTAAATTATTTAAATGACAGAAGTTCGTGCTGTTGGGTTGAAATTAAAATTGCATAAACTAGAGCACAATACACAAAAGGAAACCCTTAATGCCACTCGCGATTCCTTCCGTGCTGCCTGCCACCAGCGAGGATTCAACAAGCGTGTAGGACACTTGAACCCATTCCCAGAGCTCTACTCGGCCCAGGTCCAAATCCTTTGTGTCAGCGAGCAGGTGTTGTCGAGGCAACAACACACGAGACACTTGAGCCTAGAGAGCAACGACGGTTGTGACTGTAGTGGTGGGTGGCCAAGAGGCTGGGAGTGGAGAATGGGGGCATGTGAGTGTGGCATGTAAGCACCGGCGAGTCAATTGTCAACTTACAACGCCGCCAAAAGCAACTCAATCGACAGTCAGGCAACAAACATGGCCAGAACTCAGACTTCGAGACTGAGACAGTGCGACAAAGCTAGGCATAGGCCTGACATTTCTTTTGCTTTGCTGCCTATTTTTTTGCGGCCTTCTTTTATGGCTTGAGAGTGCTGGCAAGACGCTGAAAAGTTTATATTAAATGAAAAACTTTTTCAATTACATCAACGGAAATAAAATGCTGCCAGCTTGCCACTCGAGGCACGCATAGGCATGACTGGCCCCAGCCAGGGGTCGCGATTGGGTCTTGGCCGGGTTAGCAGCACAACACAGTCTACAAGGAGTTGTTGTAACAACAACAATAGCGACTGCCAAAGATGGAGTCACACAGCGTCCTTTTGTTGAGCGTCGCTTCTTTGTTTTTCGGCTTTATTAGGTTAGGTCGCCTCTGCCCTTTTATTCGCCATACTCTTTGCCATCGCGGGCTCAATCAACTTGCACGAAAAGTTTGAGGCAACACATCCGCATAATATCGGCTCAATATCATTTTGGCATTTGCATTTAAATTAGGTTAGCGTAGCGTGTTGCATATTGAAAATAAACATGCACTTTCAAATTTAATATTCGAATGATAAACAAGTTGACAAACATTGTAAATAAATTTAAAAACCCAAGAAATTTATACGAGTAAAGTTGAAATTATGCAGCGCTTGTTGTCTTCGTATGAACTAGTTAAATAAAATTGAGAGGGCTTAAAAATGAATTGGCAACTGTTAAAATGCTCTTAAATTGCAATTGATGGCAGTATAAGACTTTAAGGTAAATAATAAATGCAGACTTTTCTTTTACAAATAAATTGACAAAACTTAAAAAGTAATGCTTGAGCAGTTATGGCAGTTGGTTTATATATTTTATTAATAACGAACCATAGAAGGAAACATTTCAAGAAACTTACTGATAAAATTGGTAAAAATTGAACTCTTTTTGGTGGTTAAAAAAAAAATCATTACGAAGAATATCTAAAAAGTGAAATAGTTATTTTATAGTTAATAAAAACCTATTTTTTTTAAAGATCAATTAAATTAAATTAATGTTGAGACGAGTATGACAGCTGATTAAATTTCTTTTTAAATAACAAAAAAATAGTGAGGTTTTTATGAAAAATAAGTTAAAAATTACTGCTAAAATAGGTAAGAATAAAATATTTGTTGGTAAGCTGATAGGACTAATATTAAGTAACGCTTTTGAATTGTTACAAAAAACTGAAATTAAATCAAAAATAATTGTTTAATTGCTTTTGCATTTCAACAATAAGTCTGAAATGAAAATATGAGGCAAGGGCATTTTCTATTCGATTTCTGAAACTCTTGTTGCTCGGACTCTGAATCTATTCGATATTGCCTGGAGTGAGGGGGGATGGATGCAGGGGGAATTTCTGTTCTTTTGTTTGACTGTTTTCCTTGTTTAGTTTTTTCTCTTTTACTTTTTGTTGCCTTTCCATTTTGTGTTGTGGGCAACTGAAACAAAAGATACCAACTGAGATACATATATACGAGTATGTGATTGTGTGTGAGTAAGTGAGTGTGTGTGTGTGTGTGCGTGTCATCAGCTTGGCTATTTACAGAGCCACTGAATCATCTAAGGCAGCGTCCTGGCTGGCGGCGACGCCGCGTTGTCAAATATCGCTCGTCTCCGGCGCCTCGCCCACATATCCCTCATCGGGACTGTCCGCCAGCGGTCCATTGAGCTGCTTCAGCTTGGACGCATCGCTGGGCTCGCTGTTGTTGCTGTTGTTGCTGTTGCTGTTGTTGTTGCTGCTGCTGGCAGTTGGCTCCGCATTCGACATGGCAGCATTCGAGCCACTTGGCGACGCTTCGCTCTCATCGAGCTCGGGTATCGTGGAGCTGCCATTTGCATTGCAGCTGTTGCTGTTGTTCTGATTGCTGATGTTCTGATTGCTGCTGTCGAGGCTGGGCGCAGGTGGCGTTGCTGCCGCTTGCGTCGCCTGCTGCGTCGGCGATTGCGCTGCGATGCCGTAGCGCATCGGCTGGGCGTGATAGCCGGGCAGACAGCTGGGCCATTGCTGGAAGGCTGGCATCGGCATCGGCATTGGGTCGCTGCTCTTGTAGCCCTCGGGTGGCGATGGGAATTGCTGCTGCAGCTGCAACTGTTGCTGCTGCTGCTGTTGTTGTTGCTGCTGTTGGGGATACCCCTCGGCTGTGAAGCGCACATTGGGCAGCTGATATTTCTCGTAGCCAACCAAAGGTGCGCGCTGTATAAACTCAGCCTCGAGGCTGTAGCGCAAACTGGCATTTTGTGCCGCTGCCGCCGCGGCCGCAAACTGTTGCTGCTGCTGCTGCTTGTGGGCGCGATTGTGTGGCAGGGTGCGATAAAAGTTCTGTTGCTGCTGCTGCTGCTGTTGATGCTGCTGCTGTTGTTGCTGCTGCTGCTGTTGCGGCGTTGTTGCCACCTGCTGCACCAGATGCGCACTGCTGTAGTCGTAGGCATAACCATCCTGTCCCAGAAAGCAAACCGGATTCAAATGCACATCCACCTGATGCGGTGATGTGGCCGCCGCCTGCGACGCTGCGCCCAGCACCGACTTCAGTTGCATGCCACGCGGCAGCGTTGTCATCGCTGCCGCAAAGCGCGAGCCCATGCCCAGCATCGAGTGTTGCGGCGTCGCTGCGGCCAGCTGATAACAGCCCTCGTACTGCCCGCAATCGCTGGCCGTCTCATAGTCGCCGTCCAGCGACACCGCCGTCTTCAGCTTGTGCTTCACGCTCTCCGCATCGTTGACCAAATCCGGATTCTTCTCCGCGTAATTCCGCAGCGAGGCGGGCGGCGAACAATACGCCGCCGCCAGCCCGTTGCTCAGCATCAGCGGCGGCGACGCAGCTGCCGCCGCGGCCGCATTCATCATGTTCACATTCAGCTGCAGCTGGCCGTGGGGATGAGCGTGCGGATTGGGCGTGGCGTAGAGCAGCAGATTCTGCTTCATTTGGCCGCCCAAGATGAGGCCGCCGCCGGCGCCCACGCCGGCAACAGCAGCGCCCGCCACGCCGCCCGCATTGCCGCCCACGCCGTTGCCGTTGCTGCCCTTGGTGGGCGTGAGATTCTCGCTGAGCAGGAGGCCAGCGCCGCCGTTCAAGCTGTCGCCATCGTTCAATATCGAGGCGCACTTCATCATGCCCGTGTCCTGGCCGCCGCCATGGTGACTTGCCGCATCCGTGGCGCCCGCAATGCTGGTGACCTGCTCGCATTTCTTGCGCTTCGCCGGCTCCGCGCTGCGCTTGCACTTGACGACAATGGTGCAGAGCAGGACCACGAAGATGATGCCGCCGCCGGCGCTGCTCGCCACAATGTAGTTCATGTAGTCGCGTGGAAAGGACACCTCGTTGACCACCGGCGGCTCCTTGATGATCACGCGCAGCGTGTAGTTGCTGAACGTGGTGCCGGCGATGTTCTGGCCCACGCACGAGAAGGTGCCGTTGTCCTCGGCGCCCACATTGTAGATGAGGATCTCGCTGCGCTTCTCCTCGCCGCCGCTGCTGCCGCTCTCGTTGATGTAGTACATGTGCAGGTCGTCCATCTGGCTGTCGTTGCTCATCACCTGGCCGTTGAACAGCCACAGCACCTTCGGTTCGGGAATCGCGCGCACCAGGCACGTGATGGACATGTTGCGGCCCTCGCTCACCTCCGTGTAGCTGGACTGCGGACTCACCTCGGGCAGACAGGCGAACTGCGGGCGCTGCAGCCCCTTGATCACCTGGCCCTTGAGGCGAGCCGGCTCCATGCACTTGGGCTCCTCGGCCAGCGGCGTATTGTGGCTGACCAGCCAGCTGTAGACGTCGAGCAGGCGACAGTCGCAGTTCCAGCGATTGCTGTGCAAACTGATGCCGTGCAGCGACTTGGGCAGAATGTGGCCGCCCTGGATGAAGGCGATGCGATTGCCGTCGAGGCGCAGCCACTCGAGGTTGTCCATGCCGACGAAGGCCTCGTTCTCGATGCGCTCCACCTGGCAGTTGGACAGCTCCAGAGTGGTCAGAAACGAGAGGTGGCGGAAGGCGGAGGTCTTGAGCTCGCGTATGGGATTGCCGCTGAGCGAGAGACGCATCAGCGAGCTGTAGTCCTGGAAGGTTTCGCTCGGCACCAGCTGCAGCGCATTCTCGCTGAGATCGAGCTCCACGAGATTGGTGAGACCGCGGAAGGCCTTCTCGTGGATGCGTATCAATTGGTTGCGCGACAAATAGATTTTCTGCAGGTTGAGCAGATCCATGCGCAGAAAGCGTTCGCTCTGCAGCACCTGCAGCCCGTTGCCGCTGAAGTTGAGCACTTGGGTGCCCGGATCCATGCCCTCGGGCAGCGTCGACAGCTGCTGGCCGCCGCACTCGACCGTCTGCTTGCCGTTCTTCCACTTGCAGACGCAGACTTCGGGCGGACACGCGAGCAGGCCGTGCACCAGCAATAAAGTTGCTACAAGTAATTCCGGTATGCGTGGCATTGTGTTTTTATCTTTTCTTCTAGAACGTTTACAATTTAATCTTTGTATCGTAGTTGTTGTTGTTGTTGCTAAAGTTGAGGGTGGCTGTGGACACTTGGTCACGTTTGCATGTCAAATTAGTGAGCGAAGGTGACGTTGTGGCGCGTCACGCAAATCGCATTAGCGACATCTATGCGCGAGTAGCCGAAGTAGTCGCTGTATTATGACGTTGCGTCCCCCCTTTATTTTCTTGTGCTGTTGTCGCCTACTCACTCAAGTGTCAGGCAATAAAAGCCCTGCCATCATTATTATTATCAGAGTGCGAGGAGTGCTCATCATTGTGTCCACGTCGTCGCTGTCATTGCTTCTCCCCCCTTTCCCCTTTCCCCTTCTGCTTTACTTCGCTCGCCTTTGTATTAATTTCATAAAAATGTCAGTCGCTTGATTTTTGCTTGGCAGCAGCAGCCACACCAAAGTAGGCAATGCTTTTGTTATTGTCGCCTTCCTCCACTCTTCACACTCTCTCTCTATCTCTCGCTCTGACTGCGGCTTTATTTTGCTTTCTCTGCTCTCTGCTTTTTCTTCTTGTTGTTTTGTTCCTTAGTTCTACGCTGTTGTCATTCTTAGTAAAGGCTTTTGTTCTTAATGAAATTATAGCGCAATTCAGTTGTTGTTGTCGCCGCTTCTGCTTTCGCTTCTGTTTTTGTTGTTCTTCTGTTGTCTACGCCTTGCCTCATCTTTGGCATTCCGTATACGACACGTGTGCTGATTTTTGCGCTTATTGCGAGTATTATAGTTTGAGCTGCAAGTAAATAAAGCAAAAGAACAGAAACAATTAGTTGCCTTCAATTAAAGTTTTACGTTTAAAAATATTATAATTTAATATATTCACAAATAACGTATAAATTATTTATTTTATATTGCAAGGAAAACACTTTCAATTTTCATTTGCTTGTTTTGGGAAGAAATTACTGCAAAGTCTATATTTATTATTTTTAAATGGTAATCAAAATTACTTAAAATATATTATTATTTATGTATTCATTATGTTTTAGTTTATTATCATTATTTAATTTGAGACCAATTTAATTGGTTATTTGTTAATTTATTACTTGTTAGTGGAATTGATAAGTCATTTTCATTTCATTTGGATAGACTTTAATAATTTTTGTTTTAAATATTTATTACTTTTTACGAATTAATTAATTTGTCGATTTAAATTTAATATTAAAGCCTACTTGAAATAGTTACCGTTTTCACCTTTAAATAAGTTCACTTAGAATGCAATTACAATAATAAACAACAAATAAAAAATACCATAGCCTAGTCTGTATATCTTTTTTTAATTTATCTGCTGTTATTGCTGACTTTAATTTAAAATTTATTTTGGCTATAAACAACCCGCTGTGCGAACGTGTAGTTACAGTGATGAACAAAAGTAAATGCGTATTCATAACAGTGACTTCGGTTATCTATTAAAGCAAAACTATGCAAAATTGTTTTTATTTAATTTGTATTATATAAATCGAAACAAATAAAATAAAGGTAAGATAAATAAATGATATAATTTCAAAGAAAGTTAAAACAAACAAACAAACCAATTTCAATATTTTATTTACTTGATTTATTATTATAATTGAATTGATTTGATTTCAAGGATGACAAAAGTCAGTGTCGTCAACATGCACTCAATTTTGGACGCCACTGTACAATGCACAGATGTATCTGTGAATTGTGCTCATTTATATGGAGATGATTTATTTTTAATAACTTTTTTCAGGCTGTTGGCAAATATTTCAACGCCTCCACTTGATTATTAATGTACTTTCGCTGCGTTATTGTATCGTGTCGTGTCGCATATTAATGCATAATGAATATGTCGGATCGATTTCGGCTTAAAAGTGAAATCGGAAGCATCAGTAAGCAAATTATTTTCATATCCTATCGCCAATATGCAAATATGTGGAGCGACAAATGACAATGAAAATAAAAATGAGAATGAGAATGAACATGAACATGAACATGAACATGAAAATACATTCGTGTGCCGGGCTTCCTTTAATTGCATTTCGTTTGTTTTGCGTTAATGCAGAAAATGAAGAAACACTCGAAATTTGTTTGGCTCTTAACTGGCCGAGGGAGCTTGGAGCTTATTATTTGCCCTCGTGCTGATTACTCGCTCATTATGTCCTTTATTTAATTTGATATATGTGTGTGTTGCCGTGAAGAGGCCAGGTCAGGACAGGACAGAGGTCAGTGGAGGCGTGGCCCCAGCTGTAAGGTTTGCCAATGACAATTACCTTGGCCCTTGGCAGGACCCTGAATCGAGGCTGACATTTATATTTGTCCAAATTAATCAAAGGACATTAAAATGGCGAAAAGACAAAGAAAATGACAGGGCGAGCAAAGTAAACCAGAATGTAAATAATGTAAATAAGCAACAGGGACAATCGAATGAAGATGGCTGCAATAAATCATGCAACATATTGTTGCACTGCCACTCGCCACTCGCCACTTGCCACATGCCACAACAGTTGGCACTTTGGGTAAATAACATATAAATTACAGGGAAATTGAGCCAAGTGCAAGTTCGCCGAGATCACAATGAAATTGCTCGAAAAACAAGCAGCGAATAAAGCAGCAATTGAGTAATTCGATCCGGCGTATAAATGAGAAGAGGCAACTTGCTTCATTAGCTCCACGCCACGAACTGAGCTCGCTCATTGACTATCTGACAAACTGGCTGACAAACGGACAATCTGGCTGACTGACTGACAAACTGTCTGACATTTTGCCTTGTTTGAAGTGCGCCGGCTGGCGCCAATGCAAATGCGTAATGGATACTTGGCTATGCCATCATTTTGCCGGCTAACAAATTGACTTGATTTGCTTTTGCCATGGCAACCAAAATCTGTGGGTCTTCCTGCCTCGCACCTCCCACCTCAGGCTTACCTGCCTGACGTCCTTCGCTTCCCACCTGAACTAAATTTTCGACATTATTAATAACCAAACATTAATCTTGGCAATGTCTTGTGTTGTCTTGTCTATGCCGCAGCTGCTTTGGCCTTTTAGCCAAATGTTTAGCGCTTAGCTTGTAATTGTAGCTGAGATTCTTGACTTGTCTTGTCTTGTCTTGTCGTGCCTTGTCTTCTCTTGTCTATCGCTGCTAAGCAGGTGAACGTGGCTTGCCTTATTTATTGAAGCAGCGAGCTGCAAAACTTTGCTCAAAACTCATGAACTGCATAATTAATGGCGCATTCATCTAAGTATATTAAATTTCCCTTATCTACGATAATTATGCGTAACTATTTAAAGCCAACATTCCGAAAAGTTATTAAGGAAATTGATTTCAAAGATTAATTAAAAACGCATAAATATTATTGCTGATTATTATAATTTTAGTAGATATTTATGTGCACATTATTTGCTGTAGGTTATGGATAAATAACTAAATAACTATTATGTAAAGTTGTGAGATTGGTAAAAGAAAACTATTTTTTATTTATTTTGCATAAAGAAAATTCATTTTATGTTTTGGAACTCATTGAAAATTATTCGGAATAATCCGAAATAAGGAAGCTTATTGCATTCCAGTAGAACTGTATTATATTCTTAATTGGTTATTGCAAAAGGCTGCATGGGGTAAATTTTAATACACATGTGAGTATTTGTTCTGCAGCAAGTAAATCTATTTTGAAAACTGAGAAAAAGACTCAGCTGGACTTGGAAATTGTTTTGCTGGAGATTTTTCAATTGCTAGCTGAAATTCTAATTTAATTTATGCTCAAACAAATAAAAGACATTTCTCATTTGGCTGGCTTGGCAGCAACAGCAGCAGTTTGCACACATTTTTGACATTTTCATTTGTCGTCAGTTATGAAGAGGCGTCCTTCGTTCCCATGCACAGACAGGATTCAGGACATTAGATACGGAAGTGTGTGCGTGCATGCTTGTATTCTATATATATATATATACAACATAGTATGTTTGGCATGACGACGAGCAGAGAGCATCCTTATCACAAAATGATTTGACAGTCGAGAGCAACTGGCAGTTGAACTTGCCGGGCTTACAATTATACACAAAGACGATGGGTGTATGACGATGTGTGTGTGTGTGTGTGTGTTCTATATATATATATTTTTTGTACATGTACAATATTTGCTGCCTGTATTTTAGTTAGATTTAAGAGATTGTGTTGAGGAAGCCTTCGGCAAATCGTTGCGATTTGTGCCAAAGAAAGACACAAAAGTGTCACACAAGCAAAGTGACAATTTTGAGTTTCCTTTTTCTGCTTCTCTTGCCAGTTGCTACTCGTGTCTAATAATAAATAAACATTTATTTTATTTAGCACACGACCCATGTCGTCTTCAGACTGAAGCTCTGTGCATTCGGCACGTCTTCTAAACTGCTGTCATTGGAAATAATTTCAATTTCATTTGGAGCTCGGCCGGCAAATCAATAGACGACATTTACATGCAATTGGCATTGGCAATAATCAAGTGTCCTGTTTTGGTTTCATTTCGCTTTTGATTATCATAATTTTTTCTCGCAGCTTGTTCATATTTCTTTTTATTGCGTTTTATTGAGCGTTAATAGGCCACGCGGCGTATGCGTAATGCGTGAAAAGTGCTCATTTTGAAAGCATCCGCAGAGCAACGACACGTGGCGCGACTTTGCGCTCTGCAAAACTCACTGACTGTACTTAATTTTCTTTTGCCGTTGTGCTTTTTTATTTTTTTGGGGTATTTTATTTTATTTTTTATTTGAGAATTGCACCCGAGGCTGTCACGGCTGCCACAGCTTCAAGTTAAGCATTTAATTTGCTTGGCGTTCTTACATTTCGGTCGAAGTGCGCGTAAGTAATGCCGAGTTCTTGTGGCTTTTGTAGATTTTCACAGTACAGTGTCTCTCTCTCGCTGTCGGCTTGGGCTAAAGTGCCTGCTAATACGCTTAAACTTAATTAAAAACTTATCAACAGCTGCGGCAAACAATTTGACTGTCGTCTCGGAGTTGCCTTTGGCAACTCAACCGCCACAGGATCCGTCGACAACTTGAGCACTGTGAGCGACCACAAGACGACAAAACTGTGCAGCACCGTCTGGTGCTTATCGGCAGCCACTGTAAATTGTAAATTGTAAATTGTAGATAGTTGAAATTGTAAGAGAGCGACAAACACTTGAGTTCCGCTGAGGCGACTCGGATTAAGCAACCAAATAATCATTTGCGAATTTGTTGTTATTTTGCCATTCACGGCTGCAACAAACATGTCATAACATGTACATTGTGCAAATTAAAATGTACACGACAGCTTAAACGGCAGCCGGGCAAACCTGGCTGGTTCAGGCCTGACAAAACAGAAGGAGCACTTAATTTGGCATGTTGCCTGCTGTCTACTGCCTTGGCCCTTTGGCCAAGGTAGCGTGACAAACAAAACAGCAACTACAACCACTGCTGTTGAGAGCAGCACAAACAACCGCAGGGGCAGCCACAGTGGCGTCAGGACAACTGGCAGGATAACCACAACGAGTGCCATTCTGCAGTGTGGCACATACATTTTTTACTACAGTCCCACAACAACAACAACAAGAACAACATGCGAAAAAATAAAGATGAAAAAGCGCAACGATGGCCATAAAACTTATACTACCTGCCAGTGACTATGAACCACCCAACTAGCAAAAAAAACAGCAGCGTAAAAAAAGGGCGAGGCAGCAAATAAAATTACGCATGCAATGGCAAAATAAAATATGCATAAAAAATAAGCTGCAGCAAAATCTGGCTCAAAAGAAAACAAAACACAAATAAGTGAAAAACACGAAACGAATTTCCCAGGCCTGACCGGCTGCAAAATGCGCTGTAAATGATTTATGGCCAAATGCTGTAAGCCAATAAAAATAATTATTTACGTCAACATAAATCCAGCTCACAGAAAAAACTTGTTGTCTGCGTATACTTGATATATATTTTTGCGATATTCCCCTGGTGGTCTGTGCATCGCACATTTGTACAGGGTATTTGCAAGTTTTGATCGCATAATGGCGACGTTAAAACGCAAACAAAATGCCGCACGCCGCCGTCGCGTCTCGCATTCATTTTATGTTAATTTCTGCACACTGCTGCACACAAATATGAATTTGAATGCGTTGCGCAGCAAACATCTCTACAAAGTGCAAACACGGTGTGAGTGTTTCACTTAAAATGATGTTTACAACGCTTGGCAGCAGCTGCTAAAAGCTTTAAGAGCGACGATGCCTCGCACATCTGCTCAAAAGAAATCAGCTAATTTTCATTTTATGCTGTGCGAAAAAAATAACAGCGAACGGCATAAAAGCTTTGCCAATGTTTTTACAGCTGGCTGCGCCGACAACAGAAATACACTTTAAATATTTGTGCACTCATTTTAATTGGCTGTGACACTTAAATGCAGTTATTAATTAATGTATTTATTTAATGGTGTAATTCTAATTGCATAGCATTTTTCACTTCGTCATATTTGTTATGTAAATTTAATTATTGAATAAATGCAATTAATTGTGATTTGCAAACACTTTTAGATTTTATTATTATTATTTCTATTGTTTAATTATTCTGAATAAGTTATTTGGAACACAATTTTGTAATAAATGCATTTTGGATTTTATACATTTCTTCTTTTCTTGTATTATTCTGTCTGCAGGATATTTGGAATAATATTACCAGAGGGCATTTCAAAATTCGTGCGAAAATTGAAACATTCCCTCCAAGCGCATTAAAATGCAGAAAGGAATTTATATACATACTATATATTTGTGTTCGAGTGTGAAGAACTCAGAGACAGAGTCGCTTCCAGTTACCACTCACCCACACACACGCTTACAGACAGAGCCTCTAAAATTTTAATAGCTCACACATTATAAACGCAAATAAACGCCAAACGCCGCCTCAACGACTCAGCTGCCATTTTGTTCTCTCGCTCTCTCGCTCTCTCTCTGTCAAAGGCACTCAGCAAGGAGACTTTTGATGTGTATATAAAGTGTGTGTGGGTGTGTGTGTTTTTTTTCTATTCATTTGTTTGCCTAGCAGCTCAAGTTGTTGGGGAAAACTTCTTCGCCTTGCAAGTCCAGCTAGCCAGCTGGGTGGTGGGATTGTTTAGCCTGCACCTTAAAGGCACTAAAGTTGCACAATATTAAGCATACTTTTAGGCACTCACCGACATATTATGAGCCTGATTATCATTACCGCAAGCACGAGCAGCAGCCGAGGCAAGATCTTAAGTGGATGTATGATAGTAGTACGCTTGCCCTAATGCTATTATGCATTTGTGCTTCTGCTGCGCACCTGCTACCTGCTCAAATTGTGTTTAGCCCAAGGAGCGCCATGCCTTGCTCTAAAACTTTTTTGTTCATAGAACCAAAAAAAGGAGCTAAAAAAAAAATACCGAAATCATGACATTGCCAAAAACTTTTTAATTGCTTTATAAGTTTGCCGTGCACACGATACAAGGTGGACTCATATTTTGTTTAGTTAGCTCACTTTGCTTGTATTAAACAAACAGCCCGATTATAAGTTTCCTTTGGCTGCTGAAATGGCAATATGTGCTAAGTGATGATATTATGAGAAACATAAACGACTTCGCTTAAAACTGTCACCTGCTTATTATTGTATTACTTCCGCAATCAATAAATTTCATTTAGTTTTTAAAAACATGCTTGAATCAAGATTTAATTCTTAACTTTCGTATCAAATAAATAAAATCTTGTTTTCGTTTTTCTGTAAGATCAAAAAATCTCAAGTTCAAAAGTTTAATTCTTATATTTCTTCATAAAAATATGATTCTTATTTAAGATCTCTGAAATGCTAATTTTGGGTGTGATTTTTTTCTTGTTGGGTTCAATTTCAACATTATATGAGTCAAATTACGAGAAATTTTTTTTGAATTTATTCGTGATTTTAATACACTTTTTTCCTGTACTTCGAACACATTTGTGATATTAATATTTTTTTCCTTTTGCAGAGAGACGAAAATTTCTTTAACAAGTGGTAAGTATATCGAATTTAAAACCTTTATTATATTAAAGAACTGTTTCAAACTCGCGATTAAAGAATGCTTCAAGAAGCATTATTGCCAGTGTTTAATCGTCATCATCACCATCACCATCATCATCAGGCATTGAGCCAAAGCAATGCTGTTCAATGATTCCCATTTTATTACCGTCGTCTAATGTTTAATTATACGCAAACTGATGACGTCTGGTAGGTTTTTTTTTTCTTCGTTGTCGCATAAACATAAAGCAGTTTATATTTTATTTATTTTGTACGTTTTTTTTTCATCTCGATTTTTTGCTCCTCCTCCACTTTTTGCCCCTTTTTTTATTCTGGATTTTGGCTGCAAAACCAATCATAAAACCCTCTGGTAACGCAGCAGGCTGGCAAACGTTTTTATTACATGACAACACACACACAGCATATATATATGTGTATATATATGCTCACCCACACACATAGATGCTCATATGCGGCTATGTAATTTGCCATAAAAAAGTGGAGCACAGGCTCGTAAGTATTTGTGCAATTTCAGAGAAATTGTCAATTTGCGCCCCAAGCTCGTAAGTCTAAGCCAAACGACAGTTGCCCGTAGATAAGGCCATCGCCGAGGAGAGGGGATGGAAGGGTAGGAAGGTGTGGGGAAGCAGGATGCAGGAGCTGAAGCTGGAGCAGGAACCGAGCTTGGAGCACGCAAATACGCGTTGATATTTTTATGGGTTGATGTTTGAGTTGCAAAATCGACTGTTAACATTTAACGCTGCAAATTTAACCGCATTTATGTATTTGGGTGCTGTTGGGCGGGCTTTATTTGATTTTCATTTAAATTGGCAAGCAGGCGGCGCCTTAAAAATTGGCATAACAATTACGTCGGAAACGGATAACGGACAACGGACAACGGACAACGGAACGAGACCCGGACACGAACCAAGGGGGACTTGCTCTCGGGGCCCACACAGGAACAGGAACCGAGAGTCTAGCAGCTGCAATCTGCAATGCTGACAATGAAACTTCAATAGCGCATAATTGCTGTGCACACACAAACACACACACACACACACGCAGTGGGGAACACTTGGGGGATTGTAGAATTGTGAATGGAATGGAATGGCGGCTATTGTGTTGACTGTAGTGCAACATATCCTTGCAACTAACGCTTCCGTTTCCGCGACGTCAAGGCGACGACTCTTTGGCGAGTCACAGTTCATGTTGTTGTTGTTAGCGTCCACTTCGAAGCTATCGTCGTTGTTGCCGTTGCCGTTGCCGTTGCTCGTCCGTGTGAATGAGTGCAATTAACAGAGAGCCAGTTGCATTCGTTCATCGCTTGTTTTGTTGCAACATGCCCGAGTGCATGCACAAGCATGTTCAACGTTGATCTGGCTTACGAGCAGTATTAACAATTAATTGCTCTTTGTCTTGTGCTCCACCTTTACAACAATACGAATATGTTGCCTTTATTTTGGATGGTTTTTACGGGTCATTTCTCGCTTTCTTTGCCAAGTTTTGATTGCTGGCGACATTGAACCTTTCGTGCGGGTCACCGACGAGTCCTAAGTGACTTTTCATGTCCATTTTAAATATGCGGAAATTCATAATCTTAATAATTCGCAATGTTATATGTCAAAACTTTTATTTGTGCGCAAAAAGAAAAGGTTTTTTCTTGATTAATTTAATTTAAAAGCATTCAAATGTCAGCAACTTATCATCGCTTTGTTGCTGTGAATTTCTCTCAATTTATGTATATCGCAATTTATTATGCAGAATTTCTCTCAAGTATTTATCAAAATGTGTGCCCCATTCCCCATCCCCATCTCCATCGCCATCAAATTATGTGTTCCCATTGATATTTACATGAACATTGAATGGGCCTTGCTGCGTATGGCGAATTTTTGATTAATATTATATATTTGCCGTATCAAATTGAGTGCGTCGGCCTTTGAAGTGTCTTCGTGCCTTCATCTTGCTGCCTGCCTGCCTAATTTCTCCGCTCATGCCAATCATATTTGGCCAGCAGGTAACCTAAGCTCTACGAAAGTCAAACGAACTAAAAACAGAAAACGGAAAAAAAAAATGAAATAGCTTTAGTATAAATTTGTGAATGGTCTCGCTTGTGTCATGTTATTGAACATCCGCTCTTTGGCTTTGTGCCACGTTTGTAACGAAATTTCTCGGCTCCTTTGGCATTTTTCCTCTTTTACCTTTTTTTTTGTCGGAGCAAGGAATTGGCAGCCAGTTTTTGGCCTTTGGGCTTTCTCGTTCAGCAAACTAAATTCTAGGCTTGATGGATTGCTTAGCTAATTAATTCAGCCAGCATTTTTGGCCAAATTGCATTTGGCGCACAGAAATATTAAATTCTCTAATGCGTCTTTAAGGCGTGTTTTTTTGTAGCTCCGTCGTTGTCTGCTTAGCATTTAAAGTGCTTTTAATATGGATTTAATTTTAACGCAATTAGGCTGCTCGACGTTGAGAGCCACATCTAGTGCAATCGCCAATCATCTTGGCTTTACTCTACTTCTTTTTTATTGCTCTTTAACAACTTTTTGCCCTTCTTGCGCATGATAAAGTTGCGCTCAATTATTTTGCTGTGGATAATTAGTGCTGAGTCTGCCTAGATCCGGCTGCTTTTGAGTAATGCCTTTTGCATTTGAATGCAAACTGCTTTTCCTTCCATTTAATGGCAATGCCATTGAGCCTGCAAAGGCCAATTTCAATACCGATTTTCTTTGAAATCGAATTATCCTTTGACGCAAGTTGTGCTAGGCCTCAGCAGTTGCAGATAACTCGAGTGCAATTTCGAAAAAGAATGATAAAAACATTTACAGCAATCACTTAATGATTAGCAAAATACAGAAAAGTAAAGACAAGAGTACAAAAAGAATTGGAAGCAATTTTTAAGTGAGCTCTGCATGAAGTACATTTTAGCTTACCTAAAGATCTTAAATTACTATTTCAATAGAATGCTGATGTACGAATAGTCATAGATCCAATATAAATATTATGTAATAGGATAAGATATAACATTTATATTTTTTATGCTAACTCGATTGAAATCGCAATATAATGGCTGCATAATAGAGTACAGAAGAAATTTGAAATCTTTGAAAAGTGAGCTCAGTTTGAAGTGCATTTAAGATAATTACTATTCCAATTTAATGCTAGAGCAGTTAGAGAAAATTTCGCAATCAAATCGTATTTTAAACTGTGTTTAAGTTGCTTCTGACTGCTTCAATGCCATAGATATCTCAAGAACAAATTAAATTCGCATGTGCAAAATAAAAGTGTCTTTAAACGTGCTGCTATTAAATTGACGTGCTGAGTCCTTGGCCATTTCTATGCACAATTTCCGCACTAAGGGAGTTATCTTCTCACGTGTCACCCATTTGGATACCATCCCCCAGCAACTCCCGTAAAATTCGAACCCCCAGCCAACGAGTTTTTGTTGCTCAGGTTCCATTGCCGTAACAAATCCATTTTACCTGTCAGCTTTAACGCGTAAGCAAATGTCAAAACGGTAGAGCTGCTAACAAAGATGCCAACATATCTAAGTACACACTTCTATGAGTCACTCTCTCTGTGTATGTGTGTGTGTGTTTAGGTAGCTAACTGTGTTTGTGTGTGTGCTCTGATATATTGCCAAGTTGCAATTAGAGCGCAGACCGCAGAATGGAACGCTGGCTGTCGTGTAAACAAACCAGAACGAGAAGCGGAAAACGAGGAAACGTCGCAAAACAAAAATCCACACAAAAAAAAGAAAAGCACAGAGAAGGGAAATAAAATTTGAAGCAAACAAAATCAAGCGCAGGAAGCTGTCAGGAACCAGGAGGAGCCAGCGGAATTGCGAGTCTTATGTAACGAAGGAGAAGCTGGAGGAGAAGTTGGGAGTTGGGAGTTGCGAGTCGCAATTTACTCCAATCAAACCGTTTGAAACAGTTTCTCTGCCTTATTTGCCTTTGCCTTTGCCTTGCGCCAAAAACTGCAATATGTAATTCATGTAATGCCGTCATTCGCAATGCTGTCAAGCTGCTCCGATTCAGTTCGGTTCCTTTCCAGTTGCTTGAATCCCCTCGAGCTGCTGCGCTAATTAAACGCATGTGCATTGCAATCCCCAGCCATGAAAGTCGGCTGGCTTTTTTATTGCATTCATTCCATGTCGTTGTCGCTAATTAGTCTCTATGTGTCCAGGTCGACATGGGTGATAATCGCCTTGGGGCCAGATCAAACGTTTAACTTTTGAATTTTTCTCTTTTTTTTTATCATGTCAAAGGGATGCCATGTCGCGGCGTGTCCTTGAATTACTTTGTTACTTAGCGTCAACTTCTTTGAGCTGCTGTCTGCTGAGTGCGAGATCAAAGCTGTCTCTCAATAGGCGAAACGGGTTAAAATTAAAACTTGTCTGCCACATTTAAATGCATTTCATGGCACAGACTTTACGATGTCAGGCAGCAATCAAATTAGTTCCAGCTAAAGTTGAAAAGCCAAAAGTATTCGCAGTATTCAGTTGCTTATTCATCAGTCGCCATGAAGTTTCCGTCCATAAAAGTTGCTATTGTTTTTATTGCACTGTTTGGCTTTGCAAGTGGTGAAAGAGATATGACGCCCGATGGCAAATATCGAATTCATTGTCCACCCTGGCCATCTTGCAAAATTTTGGAAGTCTGCTGTCAGCGTTCTGGTTAGACCCCCAATCGAAGTTTCGATGCCATCAATTGTGGAACTTAAAATAAAATAAAACTCCAGACCTATTCTTAATTGTTACTTTTTGGTATGGGTATCATTAAATTGCTTTCTTCTATTCTAAATTTAATTTCAATTTCAATTTTATCAATTAGCTGCATTCATTTCCGATATTAAATTGAATTTATTAAGTGCAGAAAATTGCCGACTGCATCGAATTTAATTTACCTATTTGCATTACCATTTATTTTTGCAAAAGTAATGTCAAATATTTGCCAACAAATACGAGACATTGCGTAATTTATGCTTGTTTTTGTTGGGATTTATCTGGGCAGATAGCTTGGCCTCTTTGTGGCACTTTGTAGACAATACTAATATGGAAAGCAAGAGTTGAGGATGCAAGTGTGTGTGTGTGGTTGTCTTTTTTTACTGGTGCAATAAAACCCCAACACACATTTGAATAATGAGCGTCGAGGTCTGGAGTTTTATGGCTGAGCTTTTGTTGCAGCTGCTGCTTTTGCTGCTTCTGGCTGACTTTGTCCCTTGGCAGTCAGCTTGCTGTTGTCTTCCGCATGCCCCCAGATCACCTCTCACATTTTGGGATTTTGTGTGCAAATTTGAGTTTCAGTTTATGCATGCAGTCGAGTCAAACAACAACCACAACAATACCAGGGAGTAGGAGTGTGCACAGCTGCTAAATCAGCTAAGCTGCCGCTGAGCCAAAACTTTCGCAGACCCAATGCTAATTATACCGCCTGGACCCCAGTTTAAAGTCTGTTGCAACGCCCGAACGATACAATAGAATGGCCGACAAATAGACGGAGTACTTGATGTCTCGCCTGGCAGATCATTTTTGGCAGCTGTCGGCAGTGCATTCATAAATCTCTCAAAGTCAACAGCATTTCACCCAAGTGGCACATCAATTCGCGTGCTTGTCAGATGCAAGCAGACAAACAACGAGTCGCTAGATGCAGAGATACAAAAGATGCTGCCGAGCACACATCATATTGCAATCGTCGGTTGTGTCGCCGCATGCAACGTCGCTTATCGCTCAGCGATGTAATGATGGGGGCAGCAACAGTCGTCCCCAATTCTCAGACAGCCCCAATCTCATGTCTGTTATGCATTTTTCATAATGCAATTCCATGTTATTCACGCAGCTCGTTGCCACCCTCAACACACACAAGAATCGACTGCTCTGCACAGTGGTTGGAACTATCAAAACATGTCATCTTTATCCTAAATCAAAATGAAGAAAACTTTGTAATGATTTGTTCAAAACTTTGCATACACAGAAACAACTTTTGTTTTGTTAATTAAAATAACTTTTGACTACTTCTTGAGTTTATAATGAAAAGCAAAGCAATATTAGTCAAGAAAGAAAAAAGTGATGTTAAAGTGGATCTAAATAATAAATACTATGCAGCTCTAATTATTCGTTGTATTATTTTAATTATTACTTGTTATATTACTTACATAATTATTATTATATATAATATTTACATAATTATTAGTATTATATATTTACATTATTATTATTATTATTATTATTATTATTATTATTATTATTATTATTATTATTATTATTATTATTATTATTATTATTATTATTATTATTATTATTATTATTATTATTATTATTATTATTATTATTATTATTATTATTATTATTATTATTATTATTATTTTATTATTATTATTATTATTATTATTATTATTATTATTATTATTATTATTATTATTATTATTATTATTATTATTATTATTATTATTATTATTATTATTATTATTATTATTATTATTATTATTATTATTATTATTATTATTATTATTATTATTATTATTATTATTATTATTATTATTATTATTATTATTATTATTATTATTATTATTATTATTATTATTATTATTTTTATTATTATTATTATTATTATTATTATTATTATTATTATTATTATTATTATTATTATTATTATTATTATTATTATTATTATTACTATTATTATTATTTGTATTATTATTAAAATTATTTTTTTATAATTATTACTCCAATTATCAAACTAATTTCGTTACACTGTGCAGCTGTGAAAAAATCGTCCCATTAATCATCACACCACATGCCGCTGGTGTTGTGTGTTATTTTTGTATTATTGCGCTGCTGCTGCAGGAAGCACGAACTTAGTGTGAAAATCCGAAAATCCACACGGCGCAATTAAATTGGCTGTGCGCATCAATGCAGCCACAGTCCCCATCCCCATCCCCGTCCCCATCCCCATCCCCATCCCCATCGCCTTGCCATCTAAAACAAGTGCAGACCGCATAAATCAAAAGGGAGAGGACCCAACAGCATGCGACGCAGACCATTAGGCAATGTCTCACGCGCCGCCCTCCCGAAAGAAAAATACAGAAAATAAAATAAAATTATAATAAATGCCGCCAATGGGGAGAAACCCCTTCCTGGGGCTGAGCCTCTCAGTCATCGAGTCGTGGTGCACGTTAAATTGTCTGCGTCGCGTTTAAAATAGCAACGAATTAATTAATTTTTTCTCGCCGATGGCTGGAAGTGCGCATTAATAAACAATTAAGTGTATTTAATTGCAGTTTGCTCTGCAGCACCAATAATTCAACTGCGATGCAATGGAAGAGGGGGGACACAAAGAGTTGTTGTGAATCTGGCAATCGTTAGTGCATTTTCGGGATAAAACCCATTCAAATATCAGAAGCTCTCAGGGCAACCTCAGACAGTTTCTGTCCTGCCGCCCGTCTGAAGCTGTCTCCCTGGCGGAGGGTCTTGTATTTATGTGTCACAGCTCGTTGGCACTTCAAGCGAAGAGCATAAGCCGCTTATCTTCGCTCCGACTGAGTGTTGGAGGCGGAGGGAGGGGCGTGGCTGTTGGTAAAGCCGCTTGGCAACTCCAGGAATTATGCCATGGATAGGCGTGCAAATTAGCTTCTCTTTGTGCTGTAGTCGAAAAGTATGAAAATGTTACATTTGGCCTAAGCAAAAAGTGATATAAATTATGCATGATCTGCTCTTAGCCTTCGAGGAACTTTGCCTTTAATAATCTCGGACGTATGCTAAGCTTTATGCTCTATAAGCCTCTCGCATAGTTGGCACAGTTTAATGAGGTTTTGTGTTTAAGCCACACATAATTATATGTAGTTTCCCGCTTGATTGGGCAGTAAATGTAACGAATTTGTCATTACACAATTACAACACGAACGTATGTTGTATTCATGACGTGGATTTTATGGCCATTTTACGGTGGCTAAAGATAGATTTATGAACTGAAGGAATTACTAAATTTATTGCATTCTTTTATTAACATACCTCTCGAATTTTTAAATGCCTGAAACGAGAAAGAATAAAAGTGAAAGATTTAATACGAATTTGTCAAAACATTTATAAATAAACTGAAGAAAATATTAACATGCTCTAGTATTATTTTTAGCTGTTTGTAATACGATATCATAAAGCACTAGCTTTGCAGAGAGAAGAAGTTCATTGGGAGGGCAATAAAATAAGCTCATCAATTGATAGAGGAAAGTTGATAAAAGAATGCCACATTAAGCGGACTTGAGCGATGTGGATGCGCATGAAGGACGACAACTGTCTTGATAAATACATAACAGAAGCAAACAACATACAAGTGAACTGAGTGAAGAAGACAGAACTCTAGGAATGACAAGAGCCAGAGACAGTGAACACGAAAAAGGAAACTGGAGCGAAGACGACATTAGCCTGAAATGACAGCAACACGATGCAAGCCAGATACTCGGCTTATAGCTCCATTTTCCGACTGTATAAGCAATGCGAAAAAAAAGTTGAGAAAAAGCAAGTAAACAAGCAGCAACGACAGTCTGTTGGGAAAGTATGCAAACGGCAGCTGAATATTGCGTAGAGCTTGTTGAGTGCGAAAACTGTAGTTGCAAGCCGAAGAGTGCGAAGAAGTTGAAGGCTAACATTGGCAGCATGTTGTCGGTCTTCAGCTATTGGAAATCAGTTTCTTCCTCCAAGGACAGCTGTTCCACATCCTCATGCACTCATCACTCACTCACATACTCACTCACATCCATTCATTCACTCACTCACTCACCCACTCAGCTATTCGTTCGACATCTGGCAGATTTGAGTAGAGAATCTTAGAGAAGTAGATGATGGCCCAAATTGTAGTCTTTCCTCATGGCCTGCCTGGCTGCCTGCCTGCCAGCTGGCATGGCTTTTATTTTCCATCTCTGGCCGACTTGGAAAAGGGTCTTGGCCAAATGCCTCAGTTTAAATATTTATGCAAGCGCGGCATTTGATGAGAAATATTTTGCAATTGCTGCACAAGTATTATGCTTTTATTATTATTGAAATAGGCCAAGCAAACGAGCTTATGCTAAAACATTCTGAGCGGCCCCCAGAGAGAATATGAGAACGAGAGAGAGAGAGAGAGAAAATGGTCTGCCAAGGAATTTATGAGTTTGTTTAGTAGTTGTGGAATTGGCGATAATGAAACTGTTAGTCGGAAATGGAGAAATATGCCACTACTATAGTATGCGGGCAATGCGGGAATGCTGCTAGCGCAATAAATAAATCAAATAAAATTGAGCAAGTCGAGGAGAGAAGATTTCAACTGCAGAAAATATTATGAAAATAGGTAAATTTAATAAAATGCAACCTCTATTTAAAATGTAATGTAAATAGAGTTTGTGCAAAAAATTTAATGAAAATCAACTACAATTTAAAATGCAACTAATATCAAAATAATAAATCCACTTCTTTAATTAGAATACAAACTGGAAAGCAGATGTTTTGAAAAATAACTAAATTTTATACAAATCAACTGACATTTTAAATGTAACTAATATACAAAATTAAATAAAATTAGTACATGAAAGGTTTTCAAAATAAATGAAACTATCATGTAATTATGATGTTAAATCCCAGCAACTTTTTCAAGCTGCTTAAGCTCTTTGTAATTTGAATTTAACCCTTTTTGCTGGCTTGGCCGTGGCCAGCCAATTTATTTGTTTGAATCACCCAAGCAGAGTGCTCGTAATGCGAAAGTGTTCAGGGTCATAAGTCAGGACAAATGTGCACATACTCGAAAGAAAGGACGACAGGACGGCAGGACGGAAGGCAGGCGACAGGCATTACAAGGCACACGCCCAAAAAGTCAATTGCGCATGCAATGGCTCAAAGGGCTTAAATGCGTATAACATTCAATTTGCGTTAATGACATTAAATAAAGACACGCACACACGCAGCCCAAATACACACACACACACACATACACAACTATCACGGGGGGTCTAACGAACATTATATGACTTGGTTACACCTTTTGAAAACATTTTCATTGGCTGGCCACTTAAAAACAAAAAAAAGGTTGCCATGGCCACTGTTAAGCCTCTCGCTCGGATACTCGTATATAAAATAAACAACAGCCGAAACGAAAAAAAAAAAAAAAATAAAGCGATGGCTGTGAAATTCTTAAATCGCATTAAAAATCATTGCCACATGTTCCAAGGAGCAGCGATGGCGAAGCAAGGAGGTAAAACACTATATTGTATAAACAAAAACAGTTTCATTCTCGGTTTAAAAGCGGGTAAAAACTTGCCAAAACACAACACAAATTTACAGAGGCCAGAGAGCAGAGCAGAGCAGAGTTGAGCCCAGTCGAGGTGGATGTTGCCGCCTGCCCCTTGGGGAGGCGTGGCAACAAATCAGGCAACAAAAATATATAAAAACAGGAAACCGCTTTTGCTGTTGTCGGAATTGGAAAAAAAGGAGCGAGAGGTGGCAAAAAGTTGTACTTTAGATAAAGTTGCTGCTGCTGCTGCTGCTGGTAGGTGTTTTTGCCAAACATTCGACATGCAACGCACGTATCACACACACACATACTCACCTGCACACACACACACACACACACATCTGGCTACACCTGGAGAAAGTTTAGTTCGTGCTACGTTGACGTCGCAATGAATGCGCTTGTTTCTTGCTTTCTTAATATTACTTGGCCTGATTTCTTGAGCTTGCACTTTGAGCGATTCGTTTTTTGTAGCGAAACTTATATAAAAAACAAGAGCAACAAAAATACTTATATGCTGGCAGCATTTGTGAGCACAAGTCCCCTGAGATATTCGTAGCCTCCAAGTGTGGCATACTTTCAAGCAAGGCCGTCGATATTTGTCTTTAACTTGCATTTGTTCTGTAAATTACACACACTCACACACGTATACACATACATACTTATACACACACGCACACACATGCTGGCAGACGCACAGTCACAATAAAATAAAACACGAAAACTTAGGCACTTGGCACAATAAGGATCTCGACTCGAGTTTGTTGTTCTCGAGTCCCAGTCTCAGTCTCAGTTTGAGTCTCATTCTCATTCGCAGTCTCAGTCCAAGTCTCAGTCTCACTGCAGTAATAATAATAAAGGGAATTGTTATTGTTTTCTATTAATTTGCTTTTGTTATTTGTGTTGTTGTCGCTGCTGTTTGTTTCAGTTTACTGCTGTTCTCTGCATTTGATTTGTATTGTATCTGCAAATATTTTTAATCCGCTACAAATATTTTCGTGCGCTAAACAATTTATGTAATGAATATTTTGTATATAAATTTAATTAATGATTTTAATGAGGCAGAAAGAGTGAAATGAAATACATTATGGAACGTATTTTAATTAGTAAATCAGTTCGCTACATTAAATGCATGAAAACTAACCAATTTTGTAATATATTTGCTGCGCGAATTTAATACGACTGATTTTATTTACAAGTCATATATTTTTGGACCCAGCACGACCTTTATTCCTCATTGGATTCACGATGTCAATGACATGCGAACTGCTAACAAAGTTCGAAGGGAGTTTTGTGGCTCGTGGAAACTAATTAAACCGCCGGTCAACTTTTGATAAAGATTAATTTCAATTTAATATCAAGGCACGCAGAGTTTACATGGCAACAGCTGGCCACTTGAATAAATTTATAGCATATTTTTGCATGAAATGGCCAACACAAATTTATGCGAATAATGAGAAAATTGTGTTACAAGCAGCATAAAAGCAACCGCGATGCCAGATGCAAGTCGCCGAACTATGGCAAACTAAACTTTTAATGAGGGCAACGACTTGCCAATACTTTTCGCATCAACTGTTGAAGTTCTGTGTCTGCAGCTGATCATACAATTTTGTGTTATTTTGTATACTCTTTAATATCCATTAAAGTCGCATAAAAGTCAGCTTCAGGTAAGTTATTTCAATAGAGCAGAAAGTACTCGTAGTTTGTATTCTTTTTATGTTGCTTCACTCAGTTTAAGCAGCTGCGAATTCATCTCACATTTCTCACATATCTACTTAAACGTAAGCCCAGCACGCAACTACAAATGGTTCATTCTGTGATCCAAATAAGCTGCACATTAACTGCAAGCCCATGAGATTGCAAATGCGGCAAAGTAAGCCAAGACCAAATGTGCTTCTTCTTCTTGTAGTTGGATATGCGAGCATAATGAAAACTAGCTCACACATACACAGACAGATAGTCTCTCAACTCATTCACATCTTGTCTGTATGGATGTATGGCCACTCTTGGCTATAGACGACACAACTCGACGCGTATTTTTGTCTTGCAGCCAAGGACGAACAAGCCAAGTTAGTTGCCTTCATTGCCAACACTTTGTCGCATTGGGGCTAACCAAAACCACATTCCCTCCCCGTCTCTCCACATGCCACCCAAAAGCCCATTACAACTACTTAAGGTATGTAAATAACGCGATGAACGCGCGGGCTCTCAAAATAAGCCAAGGCAAATCATAAGAAGCAGCAGCAGCTAACCCCATTATCCCCTCCTTCTTACTCCTCTCGTCCTTCGTTCACTTACTTACCTCGTTGCCACCCAGAACAGCAGAGCATTAGCATAATCGTTATGGTTATGCGCGACGTGTGCATAATGGTTAAGCTGGAGAATGAGGAGCTCAAAACCAGCGACACGCACATATAAACTATGTTAAGTGCGCTGACATTCTGATATATAGTGTTTTCTACCCTAACCACGAAGAGTCACATGACTGCAGTAGCTGCTTTGAGTGTCGAACTGAAATCTATCTAGGTAATTTAAGAATGCAGTTTGTGGAATAAGTAGCATTTAAAGTTAAAGAACAAAGTTATGTATACGTTTCTATAATGAAACTACAGATTTGTGTTTCGCTTGAATGAAATGGAATGAATATTTTGGTTAAAAAACAAAATAAATTATAAATATGTTTATTTGTTTGTAAGGTTAACCATTTTCAAACAAGTTGAATTAGAAAATAAATCAAAGTATGCAACGAAATGTAGCCATATTTTGTTATTATAGTGGATGAGAATGTTATTGAAATGAAATGAATTGATAAATTCAATGTCTGCAATGAAATTATTCTTATATGTCATTTTTAGGTATTAACACGAATAAGAAAATTGTGGATTTAATGTTATTTGTAACAATGTAATTTTGTTTAATTATATATTTATGATTTGTTTGTTCTTTAATTTATTTATTTAATTCATTATTTATTATTTTAATTGATTTAAATATTTTTGTGAGACACTAGTTTTCTAATTATATTTAAATTAATTGATTATTGAATTATGTTTGTTATCTTATCATTCTTTTGTTCTTCAGAACTAGAACTAGAATTTTATAGTTTTCTTATGTATTTAATTAAGTATTTATTGATTCTTTAATATTTACTTCTTTTTTTACCCTATATAGTTATCTATTTTTCAAATTTTGAACTAAGAAATATCATAGTCTAAAATTCTCATGGACAAAACTCAACTCGGCGAGTCTTTGGGAATAGTGAGAGCATTAATGGTGCTGTTTATGTGTTTTTCTAGTCATAATATTTGCTGTTGCTGGTGTTGGTTTCGCAGTGCACCTCAAGTGCGTGGAAGGCCTTAAAGCTTGGACGTGGTGTTGTGCTTGCTCAGGTGCGCGCATATTAAGTAGCGGACACATGTGTGTGTGTGTCTGTGTGGGTGTAACTCGTATGTTGCCTACCTTTTTGGGGCATGCTATTAGCAAGCAGCAAGCAAAAAATAAGCAGCTACACTCACACACACACACACACGTCGGAACATAATAAATTACCAGCAATAGAAACAGCGAAATCAAGAGCAAAGCCTTGCCAAGCGTGTGGAGTCAAAGTCATTCGAAGAAGGGACAGCTAGAGTTAGAGTTGGAGTCGCAGAGCCTTAGATCTCAATGTGGCATGTTTAAGATTCAGCACGCATAACTTATAAAATAAAAATTAAAATTCCAATTGCAAACCTCAATAATAAAACACTTTTAAGTGCTGCCACAGACAGAGGAGTCCCTCCAATAGTCACCTTTCTCACTCATTCTCTCGCAGAAAGGTAACGGAAGGACGTCTCGGCATCGCCATCCTTCGTGGGCGTTCCAGCCTTTTTCATTTCGCAGTCACAGACCTTTCAGCTGGCTATATATTTCAGCTCTACATAACTATGTATAGATATATACTATGTGTGTGTGTGTGTGTGTGTGTGTGTTTGTGTGTGTGGGTTGCTGAATCTCAAGGAGCCACACAAGTTTATTAAAAATTTCGCCAAAAGGCATCTATCAGTTATGAGGGGCGGCCGCGTCGACAGTGCGCGACTCATTTCAATGAGTTTCATGCTGGTTTTTTTTTCGTTTTTGGCCGACTCGCTCTGAATGCTTCTAAGCCAACTTCTACCTCGCTTGCTCACAGTGCCGCAGTCTGTCTGTCTGTCTCTTTTGTTGTTCTCTGTGGTCGCCACATCTTGTAATTGGCATTCCGCACGCTGACCGAAATGAAAATGCTACGTGCTTTCATTTCACGTTACGGCATCGGCATCGACAACGGCAACGGCATCGACAACGCGACCAACCGTCAGTTGGATAAGTCAGCTCCAAACGGTCCATTGACCACCGCAGGGAGCTGCACACCGAAAGTGGAACTGGAAACAACTGAACTGCCGACTGGGAACTGGCCAACAAAATGACGCTTATTTATAGCGTTGGGCATTTTAATTTTTTACGTTTCGGGCACACAATTTACTTGGGTGTTCTTAAAGTCAATCACATCACACACACATTCACACACACACTCACACACACAAGTCAAAGTTAGCGTCACGACTAACAATCTCAAGACTTTTACATCCTCGAGGCATTCTTTTCTTTCTTCCTGCCACCAAAAAAGAAAAAAAGGGTGCGGTCCTTTGGCGTCGCGAAAATCGATAGCCTCGCATATTGAACTCCTGTCAGCCCTCATCTTTTACTCTGTCTCCATCGCTGTCATCGTCGTCTCTGTCGCTGAATTGCGTAATGCATATTCAACGAATTTTTCATATATACTATACTATATGTGTGTATTTTTATTTATTTTTTGGAATGCCTGAAATTGACAGCCAGCAAATTTCGTTGTCAGCCTCATACGTCTTTCGATTGTTTGCATTGTGCTGCGGTTTTCTTTTTCTTCCCCCTTTTTCTTTGGCGTTTTTCTTTTTTTGATGTGGCTGTCGTAGGTGGGAATTTGCTTGCGCTGCCTTTGAAATGTGTTAAGCCAAGAAATTGTATTTCTGAATGATTTTACACGCTCCTTACGCTTATATGGCGTATGCCAGACAGCTCTTTGGGTCGTGAGTTTGCCAAGGAAATGTGTGAAAATAATATGCAATTTGCTCATTATCATCATTGTAACGCAATACTTGATTGATCAAAATGGGCTAACAATTTAAATACATGAGTATACATTTAAAAATCATCATATTTTATTTAATTACTTAAAATCGAATTCTTTCCTTTATACTTTAATGTTACCTCTCTTTTGTCATCTCATCTAAATCTTATCAAAATCTTTGGATATTATTATTTTAATCTTTATTTCACAAATAATTATATGTTTTATTAATTTTAAAGTGGACTGTGAACGGTCCACCTTGAATAAATTGCAAAACTAAATTATGATTAGAACATATAAATATACAATTAAATGAAATACAAATAAAATTCTCTTGCGGTTTTTTATTTCTTAACTGCTTTCTTTATAACATACGTTAATTCTACCTTTATTATCATGTGATTATGCAAAATTGTAATTTTACTACAATTAACTTTATTTAATGAATTATTATTAACTATATTATTAGCTTATTCATCAATTGAGCGTCTAAAATAGGTATAAGAGCTTCCATAATTGTGAACTCTTCCATCTATCATGCTGAATTGTCGCAAGCCTTTCATGCGCCCATTTTATAAGCATTCTTGTACATTCTGTCAAGCATTTTTTATGCTGAAACATGTGTGGGAGTTGTACTCATATTTGTATTCGTATACGTATGGGTACTCTCCACACTCAGTAGTCATCAAATTTATGGGCACTCGTCGCACTAACTCATAAAAATGGCATCTATAAAGCAGCAGCATCATTTTTCGGGAGTACAAGGAAAACACGAGGCGACACTTTGCATATGAAAGGGCTTTGGGCATTATGCAGTGTGAAGAAGGGCGGTTGAAGGTGGAAGGTGCGGGGGCGTGGCATATTGTATGCCTGGCGGAGGTTGCTTAAGTCGGCTCGCCGGCAAGGCTGCTGCCAAATCCGACCACGCACTTAAGCGCCGTTCTTCCGGATGCCTACACAAACAGAAAGGGAAACAAAGCGCAGACAAGTAACATAGATAGATAGAGGAGGGGGGAGCGTGAGGGAGAGAGAGAGAGAGTGTGACAGAGAGCGGAGCTATTTACTCGACTTAGAACGCAATAATATATCATCTACAGTTTATCATCGCTATGACGCCAGACTGAAATTATTATCCAGCAAATTTATTGCCAAACAATAAACGCGCCGCTCATGTGTATGTGTATGTGTGTGTGTGTGTGTGTGTGCGTGTGTCTGTGTGTATATGTTTGTGGCAAGGCTTGGCAATGTACCAACAACAAACAGCAGCAGCAGCCGCATCTAAAACAACAACAACAACTGCGTCCACATTCAACAACAACGTTTAGAATGACAAGCATTTTGACAAGTCTCAATAGCAACAAACAAAAACCGAACAAATGGAAATATACAAGAGAAGACAGCAGAGGAGAAGGGCGGAGAAGCAGCATTTTAGAATAAAATAAGCGACGTTTTCATACCCTATAAAGGACAGTAAAAATCGCAGGATATAAGAAAATATAATTCATGACATATAAAAGAAATTAATATAAGAAAAAAATACTTAAAATAAATTGACAAGTAACAGTGAAATTGTAAATTCTTTGCTATTTTAAATTCAAACTATACTGGATAAAATGGGGAAATGAAATTAATAATATAAAATTTTTTAAATACTAATTCAACATCATTGAAAATTTCTAAACTATACTTAGATAAATTATGGAGTGATAAAATAATTTTACATATCTATATAACAGAGTTAAAGAATTATAAACTATACTGAAATAAATGATGGAGTGGAATAGAAGTGAATTAGCTTAAATTAAATTATATTACATATTAATTTAACATAATTGAAAAATTCTAAAATCTTCGAGAGCTCCTTACAGGATACTCGCTAGGCATGCAGCATAATTCGTAATATTTGTAGACACTTTTGTTGATACTTCTGCTCGCCGCCAGCAGACACAAAACACTCTCGCATTTATGTATAATATTTATGCGTGTGTGCGTTTATATATTCATGACAATCTGGAGGGCTGTCACAGACTGCGGCGAAGTTGACGCGTTCACACTAGATGCTAGATGCTATATAGATGTTTTTTACAATTGGCCAATGCAAAAGCACAAAAGGACAAATATATGTCCAGGCCGGGCTGTCGCACAGCTTGTGTCGGACCTAAAAAGCCAAAATCAAATTGCTACTGTGCTCGCTCGTCAACTCTTTTTTAGTCTGCGTAACAAATTCATTTTTATTTTTTATTTTATTTTCTGCATGCGGAGACAAATAACACAAGTTTTGCTAAATTGTCAGCTGCTGTTGCTGTTGCTGTTGTTTTTTACTTTCTGCTCTCATTCCCAGTCATATTCATCTAGCATATTCCATATTCTCTCGGCACACTTTATGTTTTCACCCTTTTGCCTATGGTTTTTATGACAAGAGCCACTCTCGCTCCATGATGCCCTCAAACGTTCCGCACATAGTTTGTTTGCCTTGAGTTCGACCGACGAGAGGGAAGTTCGTCGGGCAAAATTGTCAAACATTTTGCGCATAAATGACAAATGCCTTTGATGGCATAAAATATGACTTTGGAAATTGTTTTGCAGCATATAAAATGTCGTCGTTGGCGTTGTCAACACATCTCCGCAAATGGTCAGAAGAGGAGCAGCTATTTTTGGCAAATGTGTTGATGGATGCGAATAGTTGTGATTGCTTCAAACGATTTAAATGTGAAATTATTCACACATTTAGCATTTCCATTTAATTGCAAGGCGGCGCCTCTTGTATCCAGTTAATTTTCTCAGCCCACGAAATGGAATTGACTTTGACTTTTAGGGCTCAGCCCTCACTCCCATCGATTTGCTGACAATTGACTTGTCAAGGCATCAATTATAATTGACAGCATCTCATTCCCGGAATCAGAAAACACCAAAAGCCATTTACGTGAATTTTCCGGAACTCAAAACCAGCCAGTTAATGTACGATGCTGGAGTCGGGGTGCATATTGAATTTTGTGGAGAACATTGTCAATAAATGCGCTTGTGAATTGGTGGCAGGCATTAAATATTCAATGGCATAATGCTAATCATTTATTGGGCGCAAAATTCATTTGCAGCGCGTTGTTTGTTGCCACGGCAACTGTCACAAGCTGGCGTTCAATTTGCGAAACCTCAAACCAAAAACCCGGCCAAAAAGCCAGCAATACCCCAAATGAAAACTAAAACACACACTCTCAACAACCTGCCACGTGCTTTGGTTCTGCCCCAGCTCCCAGCTGCTGTTGCCCCTTCTCCTCCGGCTGCTTGCCACACCGCGTACATGGCTGGCAAGCAAACATTACACAATTTTGATTGTATTTCCGTTCCGTATGCGAACAACGACGACAACAAAAACGGCAGCGACAGCAACAGGAAGTTGCGCTTATTTCCGTTTGTTTACCTTTACGCTGTACCTTGATTAAATGTCAGCCTCGTGCCACCAGCAGGACCAAAGACAGCAACAGGGGGTGGGATTTCCGTTGGCTTCGACTAGGCCTCAGCTGAGGGGTAATTTAATGTGCGACAGCAACAAAAAAGTGTGGAAATAAAATAATTTACGCTTTCATCTTTATTCCCGAGCATCTGCAAAGTGCGCACACATTACGCTAATCATTGCCGTGGGTTTGAGTTTGAGTTTGAATCGATTAAACGCGCAGCACTCGAATGAAGAACTAAGCACTTAATATAATAAAGTATACACAAATATGTACGTATATAGTAGAGGGGTCATTATCCCCCTCAGCAAATACTGTTTAATTGCGGATTAATGAGTTTCTTGGGTGGGTTAAGTAATTATATTGAACTTGTCAGACGGATAAAGGCTTGCATAATAAACAAATTCAATGCATTAAAGTCGATTGCAGCTTAAGTAACGAATTAAATATTTCAATTTGTGTATTTATTATTTATTGTAATGTGGCTTATTTTGTTATTCCAAATGACATTCATAAATGTCAAACAAATGCACACAAATCGAATTTGATTCACTAAGAAAAAAGATTAGTGAATTGGACTGCAAATACGCACTGACAATTGCCATTAGGCTAAGCCAATTATAATTTAAAATAGTTTATCGGCTTTGCCACAACAAAATAAAGGCAAATAAAAAACACAAGCCTGTCAAATTGCATTAAAGCATAAATGTCCTACTGAGAGCACTGACAATGCCAGACATTGTGAGCTGAGAGCTGAGAGAGAAAACTGCATTTATATGTAAAGTACATGAAACAATATAAAACCACGTTGCACATGAAATATAAATAAATTCAACACGGCTGTCGTTCACACATTCGTTGATTTAATTTATTATTAACAACAATTTAATGTTGGCTTGCTGGATTCTTAAAGCGACTTTAAATAGCATTATCGTCACAAACAACAATAACTTTGTTGCAGCGACCGCTTGCCGCGTGCCGCTAATTAATGACCGGCAATTTGCATGGGGCGCGCCCCAAAAAGTATGCTACGAAAATGTGCAAAATATCTGTGCAAGTAGGTGTGTGTGTGTGTGTGTGTGTGTGTTTGGCAGAGTCATTTGTAGGTCACCAAGGATATGCGCCTGTTTGTTGATTGTGCCGGCGCATGCTTTGGCATAATTTATGTCGCCAAATTCTGCTGTTTTTTGTTCATCTTCTATATTTTTTGTTGTTGTTGTTCATGCTTCAAGTTGTGTAATTCTTTTGTTTTAAAAATTTGCTTTGCATGGAAAATGTTTTATTTGTCAGGCAGGCAGGCAGGCAGCAGTATTTACATGTCTACCAATCGCCAACACACATTTGCATAATTGCCACACACAACGTACATACATATATTATTTGCCAGGCCATTGGCTTTCAATTTTTTGGCATTAGCAGCTAACTGAAAATGTGTCCGTTCTGGGCCATATTTTATTTATGCTTTTTCGCAGCCTGCAAACGATTGCAATGCCAGTGTTGTTGTATAATTCACAACTGAAATATGCTGTGTTCATTCATTATTTATGCAGGCCTTCTGCATTTTTGAGCTGTGCAAAATCACGCAATATTATAATAGATAGAATTGCAAGCGAAATTGGCCAAAAATGTCAAAGTAATCAATATTTGAATGCATTTGAATAGTGCTCGATATTAAAAGCCTCTCAAATCATTTAAGCCACTTTGGATAACAGTATTTTGAAGCCTTTTTGACGCCTGCCATTGCAATGACACAAAAAAATATCCAAAAATTAACATTTGACAGCAATTTAATCGTTAAAGCAGACAAACACATACTACAGTCGACATCTTTGCTGCTGATAAACAGATAGAACACATAGTTACATGAGCATAAATGCTCATTCAAGCGTTTCATAATGGAAAAATATAGTGTACTATATGGCGAATGTTTTTTGTATGTATCTGGCAACACATTTGCCTCGACATCAACTCATTTTCACATTAAAGGACGCCAACGTGGCAAAATGCCAAAAATGAGCCCAGTTATATACATACACATGTGTGTGTGTGTGTGTGTGTGCACATATGTGTTGGTGAAAGACTCCATATATGTTTATATGGTAGTCGTATGAAGCCATTGCTCTCGACTCTCGCACCAAGAAATGTGTGTTACTAGCACAACCAAGAGACCAACTAAATTATCACTAATATGCCGACCCAGGATAACAGTTCAACTATCTGTGAGTGTGTGTGTGTGTGTGTCTGGGTGTGTGTGTGTGTGTGTGTGTATGTGCTGGGCGTGGCAAATAAACACATCAGCTAAAATGCTTTTTACTTAAATTAACAACACCGAGAGCAGCTTGCTTCGATTTTAGGCTAAGCGGCGACCTCCTCCAACTAACGCCAAGTCATTAACTTTAAGTGTATGTGTATCTGTGCGTGTGTGTATCTGTGTGTGTGTTGTGCAGCATCTTTTCGTCGGCGCATTGAAAAAGAAGCACACGTATCGACTGACAAAACGCCAAGCACAAAATCAATGAAATCCAAGTAAGTAAATAAACGAGATCATGTTGAGGTCGAAATTGATATGCTCTTTGCAAAAGCTTAATGGCAAGTCGGCTAAGGATAAAGACAGCATTCATTTTGCATGGCTTTCAATTCTATATTTTACAAAAAGCAACAGCAACTTTAAGTAGACCAAATACATTTGTGTTTGATATTTTATGCAAATATCGAATTTATTTATCTTTAAGGAGTCAGCACTTTTAAGATAGTTGTTTACTTTCTGAATATATATTCTGAATTTCTCTTAGTCATAACTGCTTTACAAATTGAATGGTAAAAATTTTCCAATGTTACCATAATTATAAATACAATTTTGGTTTACATTTTGTATCTTGGGTCTCAAATTCAAATTTACAACAGAAACGTAACAATTTCGAATACAATTTCACAATAAATTTGCAGTTTGCATCGTGAATTCACATTCTCAAATTATTAAAGTATTATTTATTGAAGCTCTTTGCTCTACTGTTTTACAGATATTTAATTCAGATTAGATAATATTTCTTTGTATTTATTGCCCGCTTGCCATCTAATATTTCAGCTTTCTTATCACTTTATGCGTGTTTAAATGGAAAACAGCTGCTTGGAAAAAAAAAACTAGTATAATTCAGAGCACAGAACTATGGCTGCTTTGGCAAATAAAGTAAATTCTATTTGCTATTTGCTTATTGCTCTGCTGGCTGGCTGGCTGGATGGCTGATAGAAACATTACCATGGAAAGCGAGTACCCTTTTGTGTGCCAGGGTATATAAAGCTGAAAGCTGTTTGGCTTGCTATGGCATACTTAAGCAATCGGAGCAAATGTTTTATCGTCACTTTGCCACACATTTACACACACAAGCACACACAGAGATAAATACCAACATATATGTATGTATATATATATATGTGTATAGTATATGTGCTGTTGGCATACAAAGTAGCGGCAGTTTCCTTTCGCCTTCAAACGTTGCCTTAACGTTTGCCTCAGCATCTTTTTCGCCTCAATCTCAATCGTCTCGAATGCCTATCAATGCCAAAGGAAAGTCGGGGGACTGTTTGCCAGGATGTTGATAGAGGGAATGGTGGCGGGGGTGGGATAAAAACATGCGTATCATGCTGCTGGATGGAGCAAATGCTGAGTAAACGTGTGCACAACACTTTTGTATTTTGTATTGTCAAATTTAATAAAGACTCACTGCGATGTCTGCTGGCAAATCAAAAATCTAACAATTTGATGGTTACATAATTACCGCAGCCTGGCAACCAGTTGAAAACCCCTCGTTCCGTTCCACGCCTCCCCCGCGCTCACCCACGAGAATAATTCGCTTGAGGCTGGCAAAAACAAACAAATAAATTCAATGCAAAAGAGCAAAAACTTTTCGACACAAAACACAAACAGAAAATGTCGAAAGTTTACAATACGCAACTGAAGCCGCTGGCTAAACGAAATTGAGGGCGTCTTTTTTGCCCCTCAGGGGGGCGTCTGAAACTAAGACTTTTCCTCCGATGGAGAGGGGATCGAAAAAAGGGGGGGATATAAGTCTTGTCGAGGTCTGAGAATAGTCAAAGTCAAAGCAGCCTCGACAAAAGGCAACAAAGGACTCAAAGCAACGCCGTCTTCCAAATTGCCACAAAATTTATTATTATTGTTTTATATAAACAGCAAATGCGCGAAAATAAAACAGACTTCAGGGGAATGGGAAGAGGGGAAGCTACCGAGGAGCCAGCCTGGATGGTTGGATGGATGGATGGATGGATGGATGATGATGGCTCCCGTTCTTGCAATTGAGTAAATGCTAAAGCTGTGCTCTTATTTATTTTCGCCTTTGTTGAGTGTTTATATAAAGCAGCATGGCCCGAAAATCAGCCATCATTATACAAAAGTTATGCTCCTGCCCCTCTCGACTCAGCTTCACTTTAAAGAGCCGAGAAACCTTTACATCAAAATGAACATTTCACAGCTGTGCCACAAATATTTTGGTATCCTCCTGCTCCCTCTCTCTCTCTCTGTGTTATTTGAGCAAACGGAAATCCTTTTTATTTATTCCCCTCAATTGTTTTTTTTTTATTTTGGTTTCTATTTGATGTTGTGCTTTTTCATTAGAAAAGAACGCACTCGATTATTCGATACATTTTATTTCATTTTCGCGGTTTGCTTTGTGTATTCAAAATAGAATTGCAATTCACCTTTAGTTTTTCCGATTTCGATTTCAATTTAGAACTAAAAACACAACAAAAGTTTTGTGGTGCTGGCAAAAAATTGTTCAGTTATTTAAATTAAATGCAGTACACAATATTTTGAAAGTTGAAAACCCATATAAAAAATGTACAGAAATATGCCAATAAATATGCAAAATATTGTTTTGAATTGCGTTGTTTGACCATTGACAAATTTAAATGTAATTCAAGTTATGCAATATCCATTTTTTTGTATGTACAAATGCTAACTAATTGTGGGGCACTCAAATTTATGCATTTATGTATTAATTTTGTTCGAAAGCTTGGAAAAATAAACATTCTCTCATCGAATCGATTTATATATTTATTGCTTCCGCATGACGCAAGCTCAATGAATGCAATAACAGCGCAGCACGTACAGAAAAAACACGCATGTCTCTCTGGCTGTCCATCAAAATGTAAATAAAATAAGTAACGAATTGCATTTCGCATTAAATCAATTCAGTTTGACTTGTCCATGGGAGGCCAGGAGAAACCAGAAAAATAATGTCAGCCATCGATCACACAGGACACGCTTATGGACTCGCATATGGATTTAACTATATATTTAATTAAAATAAATACATACATGTACAAAAAAAAAAAGAAGAGCCCGACAAATTGGTTTTTGCGGGAGAGCAACGGCAACGGCTTAGTGAACTTAAGCAAATTAAATGTCAGGGGAAAAGTTCGATGTATGTGCTGAAGGACTTGCCACAAAACGGAGCCCCAACGATGTAAATGCTCTTTAAACTGGCGGCACAAAGCGAAAAGCAATAAATGCCTAGGGTTCCGAGGCTTGTTCTGTTCTGTTCTGTTCCCGATCTGTGTGTGAGGGTGTCGACTATGAGCTACAAGAAATTTGCATATTTTAAATAACTTGTGGGGCACACTAGAGACGCCAGCCATCGAGGGTTGACAATGGCGACGGCAAGACAACTCCAATTTATTTGCAATTTGTTTGAAATTTATATCAAAGACGCACACACACACACACGCACACAGGGACACTTGACGACACGCCCACGTGGCGACACGCCCCCTTGAACATCCATATAGTACATTCAGAGATGCCATAATTGAACTCATAAAATGCCAAGAGAGCTCAGCGTTCAGCCGATATTTATGCATATCCAGAGCGTCTAACTGCACACACTGCAGACAACAAACAAATTATGTGCTCATTTGAATACACATTCTAATGCGAATCACGTTGACAAAAATTCATTGAACCGTGTGCCACTCCCCCCAGGCGCCCCTACGCCCCTTGGACTGCCACTGAACAGTTCCAGTTCCAGTTCCAGTTCCAGCTTGTTGGGCTGTCGTCTGGTCGCTACCTTGACTTTTGAGCTGTGTCTCGGAGTCATCCAATCAGCCAGCACATGTCAGATGTGTAAGTGTGACAAGGACACAACTTATTTCGGCACAAATACATACGTATATATGTATGTACAGCCGATACGCAGTTAATCTATCAGGACATGGCACAATGTGTAGAAAATTAAATGTGCGTCCCTCCACAGTGCCAAGCTCCAGGCAGTCATGTGTGCAGATGTCCTTGCGCCAGCTCCCCCTCTGCACATGTGTGTGTGTGAGTGTGTAATGTAAATGCAAACTAAATACACAACAGGCTGAGCATTAAGTCGATTGCTTCAAGGACCTTAGCGTGTTCCAACTGAGCTGCCAGCTACAGTTCTACGAGTGGCTTCAGCTCCCAACTGCTGCTTCTCCTGTTACAGTCTGGCGCTTTGTCATTACCTCTAACTGAACTGAGCTCATCCTCCTCTGTCGCCTCCTCCTCCTCCGCCTCATGTGTTGTCTGCGGCATCTACTCACTTAATTTTCGCTTTTGCTGCCACTTGAAGTGAAAATGAGTGGCTCACACCACATACATGCAGACTCCCTCCCTCCTGCCTTTCGCTTCGGCCATGCGTCTATCTATCCATGGCTGGCTGTGTCAATGTGTTTGTGTGTAAACGCTGAGGCTGCTTTTTAATAAGCAATTTACTTTTAGCTTAACAACGCTCAAGTGCTGTCGCCTGTAATGAAATACGCGAGGCTCTAAGCAGGCGGCTTACACACAAAGTACGCGTCTAAAGGCGAACTTGCAATGATTTTCCTCTTTTGATACCCTTTGCCACGGGGTCTAATCAATTTGCCACACTCTTCCACTTTCTAATCTCGATATATTTAACAAGATTGCACAAAGTTCAATTTACATGTTTTACATTATATATAAAGTGTTGTCTCGAATTAATAGCTGATTAATTTACATTCAAAATACATAAATTTTTCATTAGCTTAAATATAAATAAGCTCGTCGAATGCCTTGTAATATTTTATTGTTATAGCCATTTTATATATTTAATTAAATATTTATTCCCCTGTCAATCTCAATCAGTTTTGAAGAGTATCCCACATTCGTCAGCTTCCGCTGCGGCAATTCTTTTCTGTGTTTCTTCTACAAAATGTATTTTTTGTCTTTGCTGTTTGCCAACAATAATTAATTTTTTGGCCCAGCCTGCGCAAAGTTAAGATCTTGAGTTTTAATGCATTAAAAATAAATTACAATGTTGCTATTTATTTACATACTCTGTATGTATATACTTTTTTAGACTTTTGATATAGCTGTAACCTTGACGTCGCCTTATGAAATCCCAAAATAGAGAGAACGAGAGAGTCGAGAGTTGACAAATTAATTTGATTATGATAAACTGAAGTTGCTAAGTTGTGGTAATTGTCAATTGCATATCTAATGAATTGCCATTTAATTAATTGCCATTTAAATAATGGCAGCCCAGCAAATTTTCAGCCGAACTTGCACAATTTAATTGTGCATTTAATGGCAGCTCAATCACCGCGTGTTAGCCGACTTTTGTGTGCCCAAACGTGGCCAGAAGCCATGTGTGTTGAGAGTCGCCTCTCTAAAGTGAATCAGAGTGAAACAATTTGGCCGCAAATCATTTTAAGTTGCTTTTTATTGCCGGCGAGTCGGAGAGTCAGAGAGCCAGAGAGTGTCCTGTTGCAGGACAACAACGCACTTCAGAGGCAAAATGTGGACAGCAATTTAAGCACCTGCTGGGCGCACGCACCTGAGAGCTGGGATTCGCTTTGCTCTTCTTTTTTTTTTTGAGGGCTTTATTTTTGGGCTTGGACACTTGTCAGGGGCGTTGACAAAAAATGTGTGGCTACCATTTTTATATTGGCCACAATGGCGGCGTTAACATGGCAGCAATGTTGAGGCTGGACATAAATCAAATTGGTTTTTATTGCCCATCTGGCCATTTGTCAGTGCACCTTTTTACATGGTCAACGCGTTCAGTTAATAAACCAAAATCGAAATTCCGTTTGTACATAAATATTATTTTTAAATCTCTCAATGAAATATGGCTGACTATTTGTGACGAATGGCCACACGACTGGACTGTCGTTTCTATCCTCCTCTCTCTCTCTCTCTCTCTCTCTGTGTTCGACTCTTATGCATAATATTCATAAATAAATAAATTGAATGGAACACAGTTAAAAACAAACAGACAGCCATTTATGTCAAACCCAAAAACACAAGGTAAAAGGCAACAGCAACGAAAACACGAGCAACAAAATTAAAAGTTACTTCAAAGCTGATGCGCTACTCCTTGATTTGCATATTTAATGCATATTTGCATAAAACACAAACAAATGCTTTAGTCTACCTTTAGTTTCCTGCTCGCAATACCCTAAAGCTTGCGGCCCTTTAATATGGCCAACAGATTTCCCGATTTGGCAACTATCAAAACAGAAAAACACGCATGATGACCTGAAGCATATTTATCGATAACTGTTTGTATTGTTTGCAATTCACATAAACTTTTTAAGGTAATGGGTATCTGCAGTTTGCGCATTTGCATATTTGTTAATTTTTGGATACATACCTTTATCGCTTTAATCAACAGTCTCGTTTTCTGTGTGCTGTCTTCTTGTAACCTGCAGTGAAACAAAATGCAAAGCAGAAAAAAGGGTTTCATTAGAATTGTTTATAACTTTTTGGTTTTCATTTCATTTTCTCTTGTTCAGCAAAATCTTGTTTAGACATGATTGACCAGCGAGCTACCTTGACTACTTTTAATTAATATTACTTGTTTTTATACTAAATTAACAACTAAATTCATAGTTTTATAAACTGGTTTTAATTAATTTAATATGCTTTGAAACTGTAGGTTTGTGCAAGTGATGCATATTGAAATACCTTTTCGTGAATATCTAATTTGTACAGGGTATTCATTTGATAACAAAAAAAATAAAGATTTTGTCGTTTTTGCTTACATTTTTTGGAAAGTAAAATGAACAATATGCAAATATGTCCTCGGGATGCTTTCGGAATTTAAATTTGAAGCTAAGCCTCGAAATATGCGCAACGCTCGCAGGATCTCAAGCAACGAGACTCGAGACTCGCAGGCTTTTTGGGGCACTCAAGCCTCGACGCTGACCCTTTGCGTGACGTATTTGCGACGGCAAGGACGACGCGGCGACAACAATAAAATTAAATATTCTATTTAATGGCGTCGTAGTATGCCGAGACGCGTGGGCAACTAAAATTGAAGTGCAAAGAGTCGGACAGGAGTCAACTCATGTGCGGGTGTCCCTTGAAATATTAGAGGTCCCTTTTTGAAAGCGAAACATCGCAAGTTAATCCTCGCCACTTGCCTAGCTTGGCATGTCCTTGTCCTAAGCCTTGTGGTTGACAGCACACAGACAGACAGACGGACAGACGGTCGGACGGACGGACAGACGGATCGTCGAGACAGTCGACTCGCCTCGACTGTCAAGTTTTAAATTTGAAATATCTTTGGCGATGCTCATTGAGAGTTCCGGTAAATTGCATTCACATTATATCAATTTTATTGCCCCCAGAAACACAGAAATTCAGTATCCTGGGGTCCAATAATTCTCGTGTCCTCGCCAAGAGCATGTAAATAAAATATATATGTACATATGTATATATGTATACATTTTGTGCGTTATACGCATAAAAAAGATTTTATTGAGGGTCTCGGCTTTGGGCCAGGCTTTTGGTATCCTTTTTATTCTCATTTTTGTCTCACATTGCGAGCTTATCTCTCTTCCCCCCTCCGTGCCTAATAAAAAACCGAGGTAACCGACAGAATCCACATTTCCTTTTTTTCTCCTTCTTTTGTTTCGTACAAATTAAGCAGATTATATAAATTGGATAAGATTGTGCGAATGCGAATGCGAACGCGTATGTGTGTGTGTGTGTGAGTCGAAGGGAAAACCAGATTGCAGGTGGCTGAAGTAAAGGCAAAAGTATCTGGGCAGCAGTTGAAGAGCGCTGCCAAAAAGCAATCGATGACACAAATAATACCTCAATTAAGCTGCCGGCAATTCAAAAAATGTGAAACGCGGCAAACATAATGAAAAACAAGCAACATTGCTCCCCAAAGCAGTCCGCGCGCCTCAATTTATGCCACAATATTCTTCTACTCAATAGATATTTAATACTCAGCAATTTTTCGTCCTCCCTCTGCAAGTAAAATACGATACGAAGAGGAAAAATTGCGAAGAGGCAACCGCAGCGCAAACAACGTCGAACTTTTCCTCTTGTTCCCGGTTTTTCAACGCGTCGTCGTCCTCGAAGGTCGTAATGAGTGGCCAGGGGGTGGAACAGGAGGCGGAGGCGGAGGCTCCTCTGCATTTGTTTACATAATATTTTCATGTATATTTTGCAGCTTGTACATATTTTTTAATGATTTTTTGTCGGACTGCTTTGGAAAGTTTTAAAGGCGCCGCGCCACGCGTTTTTTGCCCTTACAACTCACTCTCGTCCAAATGAATGGGGGGCTGGGGGTTGGGGGCGTGTGGTTTCGAGGGGTGGGAACTTGCCACAGCAGCATAATTGCGCAGAAGCAAATGAAAAACGCCGGGCAATATGGAAGGCAGCGCGAACTTTTCAAGTGTAAGAAATTTAATTTCGAAATGTAGGTTTAACGAACGGAAATTGCTTTCGCCTTGCCTCAAAATGGCGTAAGCCCTTGTATTCAAATATTTCGTGCTCTATATTCGAGTTCCTTAAGCTATCGCTGTCCGTTGTCCGTTGTTCGCTTTCGCTTTCCGCTCACTGTTATTGTTGTCGAACAAAATGCAAAAACGTGAAAGCGAACAAAAAACAGAAACAAAAGAAACAAAGTGAACTCAGCTTTTTGCTGCTTGTTTTCATTTTGCAATTTGTTTGCTTAACTTTCTGATTGAGCTGGTGCCGCATTACGCACTGCCAGCAAAGCGCACGCAAATGAAATTATTTAATGTTTTACATTTGTTCGATGTGCTGCCACACCCCCGCCCCTCCCGCCTCCTGTCGATCTTTGCCCTTGGCCCCCTTTTTGGCAGCACAGCGCGTAATTGCGACTGATTTGTTTGGCATTTTGCACGGCCATTTATTTTCGTCATGGTCAGCTTGAGGCTGGCCAAGAAGGATGTGGGCCAGGATGTGGTTGCTTGCCCTGCACATTGATTGGGCCCATTGGGAGCATTTTTTCACACCCTCTTCTCTCTCTGTCTCTGATTCTTGCTTTATGTTCAACTAATGACAAATGAGCAAAAAGTCGAACAGGCTCAATATTGAGTGAATGGCGAGTGATTAACACAGCGAGTACAAAAGCATTATAAATATCAATGAAATAGTTGCAATAAAAAAGCAATTAGATTACCAAATAATCAATCGAAAAATAAATAAATAATATATGATATATTCAAAATATATTGAATGAAAAAAATACAGTTTATGAAGAGGTAAATCAAACAATTTATTTATGTGTGACAATTTATGTTATTGTGACTAACACATCAAGTACAAAAGCATTATAAATATCAATGAAATAGTTGCAATACAAATACAATTAAATTACCAAATGTCTTCACTAATAATCAACAAAAAAAGAAAAATAATAATATATAATATATTCAACATATATTGAATGGCAACATGCTAACTAAAATAATTTATTTATATGTGACAATTTATATTATTGTGACTAACACATCAAGTACAAAAGCATTATAAATATCACTGCAATTGCAATACAAATACAATTAAATTACCAAATGTCTTTACTAATAATCAAAAACCAAAAAGAAATAAAAAATATATTGAATTGAAAAAATACAATTTATGAAAAGGTAAATACAATCATTTATTTATGTGTGACAATTTTTGTTCATCTGGTTATAATTATAATTATTGTTATTACTCGTGACAGAAACTGCATTCAATATTTTGGCATTTAATTTATAATTATTTTTGAATGACATTTGTAACGTTTTTATATTAATGATGAAAATATGTCAAAGTTATCAATTGGTTGAAGGAAACAATTTAATTATACTCGAGCTGCAACATTTCCATTTAAAATTTAATGACCTTAGTGGTGAAGTTGTTTTCATTTATTTACATATACATATTTTTTTTCGCCCATTTTGCTGCATTCAATTTGCATTTGCTGTAGCCGTTCAATGTGTGTAATTTATTGAAAGGCAATTGCCAATGTATTAACAGATTGCATTTAAATTTGTTTAAAGCTGCAGCGGCATGTTGGCCACAATGTTAACGAGGCTAGAACGCGTGTAATTATCGGCGCACTTTGGCATTTTGCAATCGGCCAAGCGCAGCGCAGTTTTGGCCAAGGTTAAGCCGTGCACTTTCGGCTTTCCACTTTTGACTTATTAAGCGCGGTCAGCAGACGCCCTCAATCTGACCCAACAACTCTCGGCAGATTTCAAATGCAAAAGGCCAAAAGCGAGCAAAGAGCCAAAGAGCCGGCATATTTAAGGCTGCCTCCATTACCAGCATTTGAGCGTGTACTTTAGAGTAACACATAAAATGCACTCACACACACACACACACACACACACACACACACACACACACACACGATTATGCAAAGCTCAAAGTTCCCAAAAAATAAACAAGCAAAAACTTTGACTACAAATAGAATAACCATTGACACAGAGTTTCCGCTGGCTTCGATAAGCCGACGAACAAGCTTATAGAAAAACATTAATAACATTATCGCCCCACCACACACACACTCACACACACACACACACATGCAAAACAAACTAATCAAACTTTCGACCAGCAACAAAATAAAAAGCAAAACTCGAAACAAATTGCTTTATTTTCAAATGCTGCTGTTGCTGCTGCTGCTGCTTCCTTGATATTTTAGAATATTAACCCAGAAAACGTGCGGCGCCAAGTCGCCACCAGCAGAGGCAGCAACTCTCCTCCCCTCCCGCCCCTTGGCTATCTGCCTCCACTTGAAGAAGTTGCAAAAAAATCGAAAATCAATTTTGGTTAATGTGCCCGGGCAAGTTGTGACAGCCTTTGGGCACTGCCAACAGCACGCACACATGGGCCAGACTTGCCTCATGCCACATGCCTCATGCCCCATGGCTCGCCAACAGACTGCTCCGGTGTCCATGGCATATTTTTGCATAGTATACGTAGTTTATGCAAACATTTCTACTCAAAGCCCGCATAAATTATGGCCCTCAACACTTGGCAGCACTGCGCAACGTACGAAACTGTCTCGACCATAAAATTAGACCGTATCCAAAAGGGTGTGCACACCCCACACACACCCTCTGCAAGTGGTCCTGGCAATCGCTGTTTACTCTGCATGTCATTTCCGAGAGTGCGCCAAGGATGCCCATGAGGCGAGCAGTGTGCGCTACGTGATTGGCCCTGCTCACATCCATATATTGTATATATAGCACATCTAATCTACTTTCCGATGCAGTCTAAACACTGATTCACCACACATTGAATACTCCTATTCATACTCATATTCATGCTCTTATTCACAGTAGCATCGCATTGACATATCAGCTTTGACAGACTTTTATCTCACATTATAACAGCTTTGATTTGCCGACCTGTAATTCTGTATTTCAAGACCGACAATTGCCGCAAATTTGCCACATTTTCTATGCGGAATAAATTATTGAACCTAGATTGACCCAAATGTTAAAAGCTTTTGACTTTGTTTGCAAAGGAGTTGAAGTTTAGAAACTAGTTGTCGAATTCTAGACAGAAAACCTATTGAAAAACTTAAAGTTACAATCTGCAAAACGCAATGATGTTTACATTTTGTATGAAATAATAGTCTTGATTCAACAACATTTATTTGCTGAATAATTCTGTCATCGAACACTAAGTGTCCCTTTATTTTAGAAAATTTAGTCTACTCTGGATAACTAAATATTTAAAATAATTTTAGAAATTGGACAAATAGACGTAAATATCATTAAGATCAAATCATACGGAATATAATTTCCAAATTACTATGCGAAATAAATGGTTCAGTTTGAACTAATTTGCATTTGACTTTTTGTTGCGAATTAATTTGAAATATTGTTTTGGCATATTACCGAATAAGCAACAATTATTGAAATAATTGTACAATATAAATAAAATGTTGTGCGATTGTCTCCAACTTTTAGTTGAGATTATTTTACTTGAGAGTATATTATATTTATAAAAAGAAAATCCATGAATATGTGACCTGCTTGGTCTTATCTTTTATTTTGAAAAGTCAATATACATTGGCAAATAAATACGTAATTGAGCTCAGAAATATTAGCTCATAACAATATCAAATGGAAAATGTAAATGAAAATAATATAATGTGATATATAAATTGAATTAATATTCATGTAAGAGATAAATTCTATCACTTTTTATACCTCAACTGTAAATATTTTTAAATGCTCACATTTAAGCTTGGCTCTTGTGCAAAAGTGAATCAAATAGAATCATTTGAAAGCATTGAAGCTGCATGTTTGTTGGTCAAATTTAAATATGAAAAATTTATCTATCAGTTGAAAAAGAAACAAAATAAAATGGCAAATAAAGTCGAAGAATAATCTAAAAAATATACATTTCTAAAACATTGTAGTGCAATTATGTTATGTAACTGTGTCTAACCATGAATAATTTACCCAAAATTCACGTAATGAAATGTTCCGTGCTGGATTAGAATGAAGAGTTCTTCAAACTGAACCACAACTGAAATGAAATGAAATGAACTTGTTTGCCAACTACAGTTGTGAATTGCAAAATGTTTTGTTATTTCTCAGTTGGTTAAGAGAGCGAGAGAGAGAGGGAGAGAGCTGAGCAGAGCTGAGCTTCCGTTTCCGGTATAGTTTTCGTGTGGTATTTCAACATCTTTGGCAAACACACATTGCAGAGTTTCCGCTGCTGTGGCTGCCACGCACATCGGCTCTCAGTGGCTGTGTGTGTTGTCGGTTGCCACTCACAACCTTGGCACACCTTGGGGGCCTCTACAACACACACACACTCACACATTGAGTGTGTTTATTTTATTGTATGAGATACATTTGCTACTGAAGCGTGAATGGCGTGTCATCACCATCATCAACATGATCATCAACATCAACATCAACATCCACATTCGACTCAACACAATCGTCATTATCTGCATAATCATTGTCATCATTATCACCGCTGTCCGCTCATCATCACCGTTGTGCACCCTCTACATATACATATATATATATATGTATGTACAATAAAAAAAAAGTGAAATTTCTACTCTAACCCCATAGAACGCTGTGCAGGACGAGGCGCCATTTTTGGTTCGCATTGTTGCTGTGCCTTTTGAACGTGTGCCTCTCATGTTGTTTACTTAACAATTTACTGAATAATTTAAACAGCTCAGCTGATGTTGTTGTTGCTATTACTCGTACACTTCCTGTTTGCCATTGGTCCCCCGCCCAATGCTCAATGCTGAATTATGAACATGTTTTGTTCTCCGCTGTTTTCTTCTCTTTTTTTTTCGTTCTTTTGCCCCATCTCAGGTGTGAGCTTCCGCTCTCAAAGTGTGGGCGATAGTTGTCCTCCAGCTGTCTATGTCTTCCCCTTCCCCGTCCCTTTTCGCCAGCTTGTGTTTGAGTCTCTCGCTGACATTTAATGCGGTTTGGCATATGCCTGTGTGTGGGCCAAAGGCTTTCACTTTACCCTTTCTCTCCCTCAGTGTGTGTGTGTGTGTGTGTGTTGATAATGTGCATAATAAGCCTTAATTAATGTTAAATAATGAATTTTCTCATTTGCACGCCAACGCATTGGCTGAAAAGCCATTGCCCCGGGAAACTTTTGCAGGCGCTTTTCTTATTATGGTAGGTGTAAGTTTTCAGTTCAGTCAGAGTTCAGCTTTCAGTTTTCAGTTGCCAGTTGCCAGTTGCCAGTTTTCCTGTGGCCTCCCAAATATTTGCAGGTGCGCCAGTTACCGCTGTTAACCATTTACCATTCAGCATTCACCCGCAATTCGGCCGGGTTAAGGGGCCCAAAGAGCTCCACTTGAGTTTGAGTTGCTCTGTGTATCACCACCGCATACTTTTGGCCCGCTTTTGTTGTGGTTGATCTTTGGGTGCTCCACTTTTAAATTGAACAGCAGCCGCAACAAAAACACATTTAAAACTCCGCAAGTTTTTCCAGGTTTTTCTTATTTCCCTCTCTCTCTCTCTCTCTCTCTCTCTCTCTGTGTGTGAGTGTGTTTGGCTTGTTGTTAATTAAATTTTGTATGAGTAGGGTTTGTTTGCTTTTAATTGCGGCACGAGGCGAGAACGAGAGCGATAGACCAATAGAGAGAGAGATGGAGAGTTTCAGAGCTGGAATATAATTTTAAAATATTTGTCTAACGAACTTTTGATTGGACTACCAATTAGAGATAAACGCTGGTCCAAGGCCAAAACAAACATGACCTATAATCATCAAGTATCTAATTAAATGCGGACAAACCAAAAAGGTTTTACTTGAGTTTATTCCTTGAAAATCGATAGAATTACACAAAGACTACTTATAGTTTAACTGTCTCTACTTTATTAATTGTGCTTACGTAGACTATAAAAAAAGAAAGTAAACCAATTGATTTTTAGTGCCAGTAAAAACTTTATTTATTGCATAGCAAGAATCAGTTTAACTTATCTGTCTGATTAGACATTTATTTCGCGTAAAAATGTTCGCTCATAACTAATCAAAAACTATTGAAATTTTATTGTATTTTTAGCGATATTTGTGAGATGCTCAAGTCAAAGGAAAAACCTCGAAGTCTTCAAATAAAAACGGTAAGCAATGATTTAAGTAATATTTGAAAACAGTCTAAAAATCGAATAAATTTGGAATTCGCATCGTTTCAATGAATAAATAATTATTGATGTTCTCTGATGGAAATAAATTACTGAGCATTTTAGGTAATTAATTTGTCAATGCAATGAAATCAAATTATATATATCTTCTCTATATTGTGTATTTTTATATCCTTTATTCGATACATTTGAACAATGCGAAGTGCACTGGAGTTCAATTGAAATGTGCTTTCAATAAGCTCTAAAAATCGAGCACTCGCTGTAATTAAATAAGCCAAATGGCAAAAAGCACAAATCGAATACAACCGAAATATTGTCGAGGGTCAGAACTTCAAACATTATTATCGGAAAGGTTGCGCATAAAAAAAGTTGAAAAACAGTTTGCTTCAAACTACTCTGACAGCAATATTATTAAGTTTTATGTGCAAACAGTTAGAGAGCACAGCAGCAACAAGGACTAATAGAAATTAGAAATAACAAACCCGAAAGTGCGACAGAGATGGCGATGGATGCCAATGTCCAATGTGCAAAAAGTTTTTCGATGCGTTCAACTTTTATTCGATGTGGTTTTCGTCGTCGTTGTTGTTGTTGTTGCTGTTGCTGGAATTGTTGATCCACTTTGTTGATGCCACATTTGAGCATGGAAAAAAATCAATGCGGCGAATATATTTTATCCTTTTTTATATGGCACCAACACCAACACACACGCACAAGCACACACACACGCACACACACGCACTCGCGCGCTCTCACAAACACACAGACGCGGAGACGCGAAGACGCGAAGACGGAGACGGAAAACAACAACAACACATGCAGCCTGTGATGGCAATGAAAAACTGAGCAATGAGGAGAATAAGCAAAAATTCAAGAAAACTTGCTTAGCTCAACGTTTTTGCTTTTCTCGTATGAGTTTTTTTTATATGTCAATTTGACGAGCAGATATTTTGTATATTGCTTTCGATATTTGCTTGTTTCTGATATATATTTTCATAGTTGACGCTCAACAAATAGTGTTGTTGTTCAGTTTTTAATTGAGAGAGTATTTGAGTTGTTGCGATTGCAAAATGTTGTTATTTGTTGATATTATTCTGCCTGTTTTTCCGTTGAATTTTCCGGTCTCTTCACTTGACTGCTTCTGGGTGGCGCTCGTTGAGTGCCATGTCAATCAAAATCAATCAAATTTCGCTTTCGCTTTCGCTTTCTCGATGCGCGTGTCTCGTTTATATATTTGTTGTTTTTTTTAGCTGTCGTCTCGCTCGTTAGCATTTACACATGTTCCATGTTGTCGAAGGAGCTGACGCAGGAGATGGAGATGCAGATGCAGATGGAGATTGTTGTTGCCTCGACGCGTCGCGTTGTTAGCCCAATTTGCGGCAATGGATTTCACGTGTTAAATGCGGCCGGAACGGAAGTTTCTCACACGACTGCGACACCGATGCTGACGAGAACGATGCTGACGACGATGACGAATGTGCAACACGGCTGCCACAACTTTGCTAACACTCTTTTTCTGTTGTTGTTGTTTCTTACTTTGCTCCCGCACTTTGTTTGTATTTGTTGCTGCTGTAGCGTTTTATTGACCTAGTGGCCGCTTTGCTTTAGACTACTTTGGAGCACTGCAGTGCGAACTGCATCCGCTGCAAGGAGTTTCGCTTTGCATATGAGAAGCGCCAACGCACGACGCCAAACTCCCGACGTCCGACTGCGTCAATAGGCTGCCCGCTGTGTCTGTCGTTAACGGCGTACGCTGTGAGACTGCTTGGCCGCAACGCTCCGACGAGTTTCAGCTGGCGGAATCGGTTTGCCGGGCGACGCGACGCGACACACGAGGCTGTCGTCATCTGTCTTCGTGTCTGCCTCGTTCGCCTCGGCCCAAAAACTGTTATACGCTCACCAGCTGCGCAGCCAGCGCACGTTGCGCTCTCTTTAACTCGCTCGCTCGCTGCCGCTGTCTCTCTGTGTGTCGGAGAGCGAAAGAGAGTTGCGTTTTGTTTTCGTTTTCATTTTCCTTTTGCATTTTTATTATTTGTATTTTTAGTGCTTTGCGGTATGTGATTTATATGTGGCCGTAAAATGCATAATAAATGCGGGTTATCAAATTCAAATTAAGCAACTAAATAAACTCCAATGCAGCTGACGAAATGAGCATATGAAATTATCTGACAAATTAATGCATAATTATTTCGAAACTCAAAAATGTAATTTACCAAGAAAGAATTGCAAGGATTTTGAACATAAATTATATGAAAAATTAAATTAAAAATTAATTTTTCTACAATTTGTTTGCAGTAGGTAAAATAAATTGCAGTAAATGAATTATTATTATTATTAATTTGAAGTTTCGGTCGGCTGCTAATCGAATAAGTTTTAATATTTTATTGTTGGCCCTTGCTCCTTAAATGATATAAATCGCAGTACATTATGCTTAACTCTCTGAAATGTCGATTCATTACTCAAGTGTCTGCGCTCGTCTTCATCTTATACGAAAACCAGCAGCTAACACCCAGTTATCACTAACTTCTCACTTCCACTCAACGGCATTGTGTGTGTGTGTATGTGTGTGTAAGTGTTTCCTCTTTTTTTTTTAAACTGCTGCTTGATAAGCACTATCAATGGCTTTTTGTTTACATATTTTGGTTCCGTTTCCTCGCGCACTCACACACACACACGCACACCAGCACACCTTTGTTGTAACAGTATAAGAGCAAACTGTTCCCAGTATGACAGCGACAGGGAATTATGCCAGCCAGAGCTGTATAACAGATGACAAACTCATGCACACAACGAGTCGGCGCTCTTTTGGCGTGCACAAACTCACCACACAGCTGACTGAAACTTCACCACAGCCACAGCCAGAGCCACAGCCACAGCCAAATGCAGCCCAAGCCGCGGCCAGGCAAATGCTCAGCTCTCATGGCCTGTGGAGACTCCAAGAAATCAACTGCCAAGCAAAACACTGCAGGCGCCAGTCCAAAAAGATACGAAAAGAAAAAAGGCGAAAAATATCGATTTAATTCGATTGGATTGGATTCGATTCGATTCGTTTCGATTGTTGCGGTTCGCTTTGCTCGCTTCGATGGTCGCCTCCCAGCTCAGTATATAATAGTATATATTGGTTTATAAGCAGCGTCTGTCTTGGCTTGTTTTTTGTCTCCACTCCATCTACTTTTGCGGTGGCTTTTTAAAATTGTGTTCTTCATTCGTTGTTCGCTGTTCTTCAATTTGGCTGCTGTTTTTCTTGTCGCTGTCGCCCCCCCAAAGGGTAGGTGAGCGGAGGAGACCCAAAAAAGCGAAGCAAATAACCAATGAAGCAGATAGTAATGTTTATTGTTATTCTTACCAGCCGCCCCTGCGGCCATTCCAATCAATTCGTTGGCCAAAGCCTCAGTGGCTTTATTTAAATTTTGTTGGACAAGCCAAAGAGCAGGCCAAGCGTTGCATATTATTAATGTCAAATATGCAAAGGGCATCGCTCTCTCTCTGTCTCTTTCTCACTGGGTTAATCAGCGCGTTGTTCGAGTCAATCGCATATCAAGTATACGCAGCGTACACCGCAGCGTAGTGCACGTTCCTTTCAGCGCCTGAATATTTCAGTCGAATTAAAACTATTTAAGTTTTTAATGCCCTAACAGCAATGATCTTGTGCACGGCATATAAATTACTGAGATGCTTTCGCCGCCGACGCCGCTGCCGCTTTGAGAGTTCTGCCTCGAGTTGAGTTGAGTTGAGTTGAGTTGAGGCAACTTCAAAGGCCTCGCACGTCGTTGTCAACGACAACGACAGCGACAACGACAGGGATGAGGATAAAGAACGTGCAACAGTAGCACAGTTTTGTGGTGTTGCCAGAGGGGGCGGAGGGAGGAAAGAGAGGCGAGGTGAGAGGCGGGAGGCGGGAGGTGGCAGAACACAACCGGGTATCCGCGCTTACCAAGAAGACGTTGAGCACTTTGCCAAAGTTTTTACTTGGCTCGTTGGCAATTTTTTACTTTGTTGCTTTATAGGGATTTATGTTTAATCGGCCAAAGGTTGCGCGCACTCACACACACACACACACACACACACGCATACACAGTAATGTTAAAAGCTCTTTTGTTTCACCCACAAGCTGGGGCCATGGCCACAGGGGGCGGATGGAAGAAACTCGACAGAAATGTAGGCGAGGGCGAAAGAGAGACAGAGAGCGTTCTCTGCATGCATTGGCAACGCAACTTGGCTGAGATATGATTTTGACGCAAGTGCGAAACGTTGATAAACATTTAGCCGACTTAAATGGATTGCTAAACAGCTCCACGGCAGACATGTGGAATGCCAATGCCAGGCACAGCAGCTATCAGCAGATCGACAGAGTCGAATATTTCCCATTAAATGCAGATACATTTCACAAAATTAGACGAAAATAGACGATAATATGTATTTAAATTAACTGAATAAAAAAATGTAATATAAAATAAAAGCAAGTTGGATATATTATATTATGAAATTGTATATGAAGATTTTATATTCTATTTAATTTAATTAGAAAATTAAATAAAATATCAAAATTTATTAGAAAATTGAATGAATTATAAAATACAAATAATAGAAAAATATATGGAATTAATGAAAGCACACTAAATATATTCGAATAGAAATTAGTATATATGTATTATCCATTAGGAAATATATTTTACATCATTTAAACTAAAATTATTTTTAACTAAATTAACAGAAATATGAAGAAAAAGATAATTAAATATATTCATTTATTATTGAAAAATTAATGCAATAATCCATTTTAATATATATATTATATTATTTTACATATATTTAATTATTGATATATATATTATATATTATATTAATTTACATATATTTCATTTTTTAAAAACAATTGAAAATATGTTCGCATGAAGAGTTGCTCGTTAGATTTTTTAAATTCTCCTAACGAAAGTTGTTGTTACTCAAAATATTGTGAGTCAATTTCACTTGAAATTACATATTTTTAGCAGAGTTTCTGCACTCTGTTGCTGTATTCAACCAACTTTGTTATTACTGTGCCAAATAGGATTGTATAATTAATTTCGAAATAGCTGCGACGCAGCTGTCTCAAGGACAGTAAAGTACGCAATTACTATGGTAATTTAAATACTTGCTATTTATATAGTTTGAACTACTTTCAGACTTGTCGTCAGGGAATTGTCGCCAGTCTCAAGGTCCAAAATATAATTCTAAAATTCATTAGACACTGCGATAAATCGTTAGACGCATAACAAGAGATTGCCTGAATATGTCAAGTTTTGCAGGGACTTTAATTAAGCGAGTCGAACTGCAACAAGAAGAGGAAACAGCAGCGAAAAATCAAAGCACGCGCCTGCAAAAACCCAGTTAATTGAAGTCGCCTGCAGTCATGGATACACACACACACACACACACTCGCACAGGACTCGACTTCAATATGATGTGGCATGCAACTCCAGCCGACCTCAAGCTCAACCTGCACACATTGATTGCGCCACGGGCTGAGCAATACTTTGTGCACGTGTAACAAACTGTAGCATACAATTTGACGCAGTTCTTTGATTTGAGTCTAGACAATTGTTAAAGACGAAGACAACAACAAATTGTCCATGTTACTTTTTTCTTTGTGCGTTTGTTTCTTTGGCATGCCATGGCCATAGCCAAGATCCATCTTTGTAGCATTTTTTGCTGTTGTTGCTTTTGTTGTCTGGCGCCAGTTTCTTGTGTCTTGTTTTGCGTTGCCCTTTGACGATGATGCTAGAATTTTAATTTCCGCACGTGGTCGTGATGCCTGGCAAGGAAGCTTCCCAGGACGAAGACGACGAAGACGAAGACGAAGACGATGCTCTGATGAGCGGAAGATGAATGTGATTTCAGTATGCAAGTGTCTCACTTTGACATACCTGAGTGAGTATTTGTGTCTGTCTATCTCTGTGTGTGTGTAGGCGTCGAGTCAAAAGTTGCGCTGCTTGTAATTACCCAAAGTCCTTCAGTCCTTCAGCTGCCTTCCCCCTCAGCATTCTGCTCTCTAATTGAAAAGCAGTCAAAGCCGTATGGGAATTGTGACCTTGAGGCAGGCAATTCATTGGTATTTCGGCTACATTCGAAAACTAATACAAAATGTATTCAATATGAGTGCATGTGAATAGTTTGAATAGCTGTTAACGCATTGTTCAATGCACTTCAGATATTTCTACAAATATTTGCTGGCATTCCTCCATCTCTCTCACTCTCGCTCTGTCGCTTGTAAGCGTTATTGTTTTACAACTTTTCATGCAAAATATTTTACGCCCCAAACTTTTGTTGGCCACGTTGTGAACGTAAATGGGTGTGTAGGCACATCGTCCTGGAAATGACTATTGGCAGTGAGCCATGGGCGTAAAGCTGCAAACCGTTTTCTACCCATTTATTTGCAGCTTTTGTTTCGATCCGCCGCCGTATCGGGCGATTCTATTACCAAACTTTCTATGCACTTCGCCAACTGAATATTGCACAAAACTCCAGATGCTCTGAGAGTGCATAAACGTATAGAAATACATTTCAAATAAATGCAAATTGAATATATATTTTTGTTTATAAAAAGAACTTGACAAAAATCGTATTTACTTTTGTACATTTTAGTAAGAGTAAGCTATAGCAAAATATAGAAACTATATTTCCTGCAATCGATAAATTAAAAATAAAAAATAAATGTGTCGCTTAAAAGTATTTTCTTTTGAACACGTTATTAACCAGAGTAATTATTAACCCAACAATTAATAAATTGGAAAAAGAGATAAAAATGAAAAGTATTTTCTTTTGTACACAGATTATTCTATATGAAAATATAGTAACTATATAAATGTGTCCCCTAAAAGTATGCTTTGTTTTTTGTGCCTCTTTGTGCATTATTGATAGAGCATTCTGTCGTCCGCTTGACTGACAAATTCACAGTGTTTCCTTCTTATTAATACTTAAAATGCGCTGCGTTGTCAGGCTGGGATTTGTCTGACTGCAGCCAAATGGGAAAACTGTTCGTTCAGCCGAATTTTGGCACGGTTTGCATAGCAAATGGGTGGAAGCCTTGGGCTTGTGAATCGGGAACGGGAAGGGAAACGTGAACAGGAGAGACGAGAGTCGACTCCACCATCAATTGCAACGCTGTCGACGGCACAAGCGCTCTTTAAGGCCATGTTAACAATGCGCACTTAAATTATTTAAATACGTCAAGCTTAGCGTCAGCCAGAGAGAGAGAGAGAGAGAGAGAGATTCGTTTGTCTTGGACTTCAAAGGAGTTCTTTAAGAAATCTCAACGAATTCAATATACCCATAAAAACTAAAACAAATGAAGCAACTTGAACTGAGTGCAATTGTTGGGATTTAATTCCACTTCAAAGTGAATACTCATACTCGACTGGTCTTGGCTGCTTAAATATTTAGGTAAAATATTTATGTGTGCAGTGCATAAATCTCGGTTTAGTTTGAGATCTTCAAACTGCCACTCGAAACGCAATGACTGAAGTGTGCAATTAGCAGCCCTTTGGCAGCGAGAGGCAGCTATGTTAAATGGTTGAGGCATCACATAAAATTGCAGCTAATTGCAGGCAATTGAGAAATTGCCACAGCAAAGTGCAACTTGAAGGCGGTCGAGAAAAACTTGATATGCATTCTCGAGTGCCAACAATGAATGGCTACAAAACCCGCTTCATTTAAAGCCATCTCACACACACACATGTGCACTCGTGCTGTAGATATAATTTGAAGATTTTCACAAGTGGCCCAAAACTGCCAAAAAGACATGAAGGTTAATTGCGTTGCTCTCGACTCTCAAACTGCCCCCAAAAGCAGCAACAAACGTATCTGCATCTGCATTTGAGTATCTCAGAGTGCTTGCTCTCTCTCTCTCTCTCTCTCACTTTCTCACTCTGTGTTGCTCTCTCCCTCACTCTCTCACTGTGTGTGCTTGGAAAATAAATTACATTTGTGCTGGCTGCCAAGAAAATTGAAAAATTCTGCATGGCTGGCAAGCATTTGGCCTGCAGTCATCGTCGTCGTCGCAGTCGCATTCGCAGTCACAGTCAGAGTCACAGTTGTTGTCACGTCACCGTCACCGTCACAGTCACATTTATGCATTCAGCACAAATAATAAACTCACACACACACACACGCACACACACTCGGGACATGCATTCCAAAATACACACTCGCATTCATTTATTCAGCAGCCCAAAATGCATCTGCAATTTGCAATTGACTTTAAAAGCAATTTTTGAATAATTCCCAGTCACATTTATTTGCTGCATTGCCCAATATTGTGCGTCTGTCGTTTTTTGGTTTATTGCCGGCTACCAAAATGGCAATTGCCAAATGTTTATTGCTTTGTGCATAAATTAAGCCTTTGCTCAAATGTGCACAAAACTAAAAGTAACTTTCGCCCAATTGTCAAACTGTTTAATGGTCGATGAGAACTCTAAGGATTATTTGCAATATACTTTTTTAATTTTGGCTATAAAAGTATAATTCATAAATTTTAAATTTTATTGTTGAAAGCAGTTAAAATACTGCCTGTGAAAATATATAATATAATTCGATTGAAAATAGATTAATTAAAAATTAAATAAAATATATAGTAAATTCAATTCAAGTTAGTAGTTAAAAAGACAATAGGTATGAGATTTTAGGTTCAAAAATAAATTTTTTAAATTTTGGATTCATTTAATAAAATTATTTTAGAAAATTATGGAATATTCATTTTTGTAAATTCGACTTTTTATGTTATTGATAGTTTTTTGCATTCTTATGCAGTATTCTAAATTGCATATAAACATGTTTCTTTTTGTATAAAAATAAAACAACATTTTTTAATTATTTTGAAAACAAATAGAGATAATTATATTAATTAATTTATTTTTTTTTTTGAGAATGAATATAATTTTTCAATAATTTTGAATAATGCGCATGCATGAAGAAGTTTTGTCATTCTGCAGGAAGTCAATAAGCTCATAAATTGGCAGCAGAGCAGAACGTGTTGCACGTCCATTCTTTTGCTGATCTTTTGATGCAGCTGCAGAGCTGTGAAGCAATAATGCAGCTGCTGAAGTAGTTTTGGGCAATGTTTTGGCCAAATGAAACGCATTGTTTTTTAAGACCCCATTCACATGTCGCACATAAATTATACTTAACAGATACTTTTTCGGGGTTGTTGCCACTCAGCATTCGGGAGCGAGGGCGGTTGATGCAGAGTGCATGTTGCACGTCGCTTTGCTAGCCATTCAGGTGGAGGGAGGAGGGGGCAGCCAAAAGCAAGAAGCAAGCAACAGGCGGGGGCAGCTGCTGCACTTTGCACACTGCACTTTGCACTTTGCCCCGGGCGCCAAAGTTTTATGCCATTTTTATCTGGCAACGCGTAAATATTCGTTAAAAGTTGAAATTTAATTTTATACCCACGGGGCAAGTTGGTTGTTGCAACTTGCAACTTGCAACAGCGGCGCGGCCATTTCGTCAAGTGCAGCGCCAAAAAAAAGTAGCGAAAAAAGAAAGTAAAACAGCAGAGAAAACCGAAGATAAAGATGCTGCAGCCAAATAAATTTCACGCGCACCTTGACGGGGCAAGAAGTCTAGAAAGTGACTGCCAAGGGGGGGATGGAAGAAAGGTGTTGGTGGGTGGAACGTAACGCAGCTGTTTCAGCTTGCTTGTTAGCATTAAATTTATGTCTCAACATAAATAAAGCTTTTCTAAACAGTTTGCGTTTTACGTGTACTGCCTTACATATTTGGCCAAGAGCGAAACCAACGGAATTAGCCAAGACCCCGAGACTGTGCCGCATCTTCATTTGCGGAGCATAAGGGAATTGTAAAAGCGCAAGCAAAGAGTAATTTTGGGACACGCAATTGAATTCAAGATGACGTCGTTTAGATAATTTCGACCAGATAAATTCACAGCAGCTGTAATGGCATTTAATATTTATTATTATTATTAATCCGCATGCGCCGAGCAACGGCATCAGCTTTAGCATCAGCATCAGCATCATCGTATTAGGAATTCGACTTCCTTTTGTGCTCGACTTCCTCACTGTGTTTGCTCTTGGCCAAAAGTCTCTATCGCCCCCCTTGATATTCTATTCTTTTGGCCAGTTCAATGACTTCATCCGGCAACCCCTGCGTCGCCTTTTGTCAGTCTCCAGCAGAATAACATTTTATTATTGATGTCTTCATGTTGTTTATGTGTCAACAACAAGCGAATTCGCATAAGCAGAAATTTCATTAAGTACATAATAAAAATTGCTTAGCAGTATAATGGCAATGGCAATGTCAATGGCAATGGCCAACTTGCCAGGCCTCCTTCTCTCTCTCTCTCTCTCTCTCCCTTTCTCTGTCAGTCCTTTATCCTGTCTTTGCTCTTCGCTTCTCGCTGGTTCGGCAACTAACATTAATGGCCAACTTTAGTTGTGACTTTAATGCTATTCGGCCAAAGAACATCACAAGTTTCTGGTGGTATTCGTGATTTGGCCTTTAACAGGGCCAAAACTATTTGCCAAGGCTCTGGCTCTGCGCATACTGCTGGAATCTGTGGAATTACAAGATGGACGTCTTTCAGGATTATCAAAGCAGGAGCAGGCAGGTTTTTCCCACTCCTGCTCGAGAGTTTATCAAACCGTTAAAGAGACTGCTGAATTTTCCTATATTAAATACTTCATTATATGGTAGCTTTATTAACAAATTGCCCGACATCTTTGAGCGGAAATGCAGAGCCATTAATATTACTCATTAAATGAAGTTCATTTGCATTTTATAAAATATATTTGTTGCAATACATTTATTGACACTGAACCGTAAATCAATCAACTTAAAAATCGAACGCATAATCAATTTAAATTAAACCCCATTTTACAAATTACAAAACAGTTTCTGCTGATTAAGCTTATGCTTTTTCAATTACAAATATTAAACAAAATCTATTGCTAAATAAATAATATTTTTGGCAGTTTCAAATTTCTAATAATCTGGATTAAAAGTGCCAAACTGTGGATAAATTTAATATGCCTGACTTCAGTCAAAGAAAGTTGCGGATGATAATTACACGTCAGTCACTTGCATTCATTATTCATTTCTATATACATATATATGGAACATATATATAACACAATTTATGCGGTCAGGTTAATTATGCAATGACTTAATCGAGAAATTGTCACAGTTGATTGTCATTTCGATTTGCGAAAGTTGAACCGAGTTTTACTCGCTGTCCTCAATCCAAAATCCACAGTTCGCATTCCCCATTGCTCATTGCTCATTGCTCATCGGGTTCGAGTGTTTGGCTAATTAATATTAAAAACAACTGGCAACTGTTTCAGCTGTCAAAAGTTGTGCAATTTGTATTAAATTACAATCCGAAGCACGGCATAAGTAAAAATCAATTAGAAAATGTTTCATAATGGCGGCTGGCCGCAATTTCCGAGTCGAGCTCAGCTCCATGATGTGATGTGTATTGGGCGAGCATTAATGAATGGGCCACTGGGCGACAGAGGGCGCCAGTAGTAAATTATTTAATGCTTGCGTTGGGTGGTAACGACAGCAACAATAACGACGACGACAACAGCAACAAACATGTACACGGCGAGTACAAAAATATTTTTATAATTTACAGTTGACAGCTACAACAATAACAACACCAAATTGTTGCTGAAGAAGAAGCAGCTCACGACGTCGAGCCAAGCTAAATAAATAGTTGTGCAGGTGGTGTTAATTGAAAAACTTTTGCAACACTAATTAAAAGTTTCTAAACAAAATTGCCATGACTATAGCTCTCTCTCTCCGCCCTTGACACCTCATCATACACTTTCCCTTCCCCATCTCTCCTCCTCATCCTCTTCCTCTTCCCTCTCCTCTCTCTTCTGCTCGCTGTGCTGCATCTTGTCGCGGAGGCCAGCTTCCAAGTGGATCAATTACGACTTGCTGCACTTTCTTGCTGCACTTTGTCAATTGACAAATAATCAACAGGAAGTTGCGTATTACACCGCCTCTTGCTTTCTCTCTCTCTCTCACGCTGTCTTTAAAGTGACATTTATGAGTTGTCGAAATGCAGGAATTGTTTGCGAGTGTAGAAACAGCCAATTAACTTTTTTTTTTTCCTTTTTTTTTGGAAATTTTATTTATTTATTTACAATCTGTTTATTTAAACAAAAAGTAAATTTTATGAGGAATGTTAAGTTAACAGAAATAGCAGTTTTACAATGAGCCCTGCTATTATATATTACATATTTACAGTATTTTGAATTCATCTATCGGGGAGATCGAGGATGTGGTATCTTTTCAGTCTTCTTACTGTTAAGCTATTGTCTACTAGATTCAAGGCTAAATTATTTTCGTGATTATGGAGTCTGTCGATGTATTTCTTACTGATTTTATTTATTTCTTCATTAATGGTTGGGATGTTGAGATCTTTGTGAATGTTTGCGTTAGATACTTAGAAGGGAGCATTGACAAAGTTTTGGATTGGTAACGCTGAAGTATTTCAATATTTGAGTTGCCAATAAAACTGATTAAATAATTTTTAAGGACATTTTCTACTGCAAGAAAATAAAAGCAATGATCTGATTATCTCTTTTTATTTATCTTTATTTTAATAAAGGATTATTATTCCACGTTTTTGTTCTCATTAATTTTGCTAATAATACAAAATGCAAAAAGTAACTAAAATGATAATAATTTCTTTTGAAAAGCTATATAAATCATATCCTAATAACAAATTAAGTAAATTATTTAATGATAAATTTAAAGTTCTTTAATATATTTGATTTCTATTGAATCAAATGCATTTGATTTATACAAAATAACTTGAAATAATTGCCGATCTACCCTTTGATGCTATATGTTCTAAACTACAAATCATTAAATAAATGTAAAATATCAAATATTATATTTTAAAAATACAAATTCTGATGTCAAATTTCTTTTTCTCCCCTTTTTTTAATGTTTCTTAGTTGATACTCTCATCTGTTTCATTAAATTAATTAGTTAAATTGACACAAAGTTTAATCAATGAAATAAACATGCCAAACCGGAAATCATTAAATTAATCATTCTTAAAGTGTAAAAATATATATTCCAATAATAAGTGAAAAGGTTCTCCATTCTTAGTCGTTTCGTAATTGATTGATCTCGCTTCTCCAAAGTTAAGTTAATTTAATTTCCACAAATCGCTTGATTACTTGGAAGCATTTATTGATTTGCCCCTTTATGCTAAATGTGCCCAACCACAAATCAGCGTTAGCTGACAATCTGATCAAGGTAGCAAAACGAGAAAAAAGAGAAAAAACTCGAATGGCTATTAAAATGCGTTTAATTTCCGTGACAACATCCTGCAGCTGGCCGCACATCCTTTTGCCCCACCACAAAACAGGCAATGCTAAGCTGGTCACACTGTCGCAAAAATCACACAACACAAAAAAAAACGAAGGAGATGGGAAATAAGCGTAAGGAAAAAAGTGAAATATTTTGCAGCAAGTGGCGACGTCGTCCGTCCGTGACCCACGTTTCGAATTTAAAATAACTTGAAAGACTTGAAACAAGTGACTGTTGGTCAAACTGATGTTGTTGTTGTTGTTGTTGTTGCTGCCAGCACGCTGACAGGAACGCTGCGTCACGCCGGAAGTCTTTGGCAATAATAGAAAACACACCCAATTTAGGTGGAAAATAATTCACTGAGAGGAAACAAAGCAGCAGCTGGCTCCCAGGTCGCCTGGCTTCCGTGTGGAAATTTACCTTTTGAATGTGCACACTCCCCTCCCCTCCACTCCTCGCTTCACAGTTGCGTTATTTTGTCAACTTTTTGTTGTCAAAAGAAGTCGAAAAAAGTGGAGCTGCAAATTTAGTCGGCACGTGCGCAGACCAAACACAAAAGTCGTCCATGGCCAGCGAAATTCAAATGATAATCTGGGCAATGGAAAGGCCGTTTGGCCGGAAATGACTTAGTGTTTGTTGGAAATTAAACAGGACAGCTTGGGGGGCGGGGCCCGAGACTACTCGGAAGAAGGTGTAATGAATTTAATTGGAAAGTGCGTGTCTCAAGGAAATGCTCGAGCATTTTACCATTTTATGGGCCCCCAAAAAATGCCCCAAACAGAGATAGAAAACTCTAGAGAGAGCGACCGGGCGAGCGATTCAATGGAAAACTTTTTTGCCACGCGACACAAATTGGCGGCAAGTGGCACAAATCGTGCTAAGAACACACTGGGGAGTGATTTTAATCCACAAAAAATGATTGTTAAGCAAAGTGCTTAATAATATGTGCTAATAGACATATGCTGGAGATTCTCCCTCCCTCCACACCACACACAACAATCCATTGTCAATGTTTGTGCTGTAATTAATTAACCAAATGCCGATGACAGTTACATTTTTAGTAAATAGAACCTCCTTCTGAACACACACACTGCGATGTCCTTGAATGCGCATAGATATGGCAGTTTAGGAGTACATTTTTCTATATAGTTCCCTCGAGTGCCATTTCAAGCATTTAACATGTGCGATAAATTGAACAGGCGCCCTGCTAATACATTCCTATTAATAATAGACTGCGGCAATGCCATTTGTCATGCAACCAGCGACAGACAGACTCGGAGAGTGAGAGACATCTGGAGACAGAGAGAGAAAGCGAAAGAGAGGGAGAAGTGCTCGCCCAGATACGAGACTGGATGTTAAAAAGGGGCAAGGCTGAGGCTGAATTGCCTTAAGGTAAACAGCTTCATAATTCTCCATAGATTGTCGATTTCGCCAGCGCTGCGTCGCTGTCTCTGACATTTCGATGAAAAATTGCTAGCAACAAAACTCAACTAAATTACGACAGCATTTGATAAATTATTACCTGATAAAATTCGTTCATAATTCTTGCATCAATATGTGGCAAGGGTAAATATGAATATTGTCAATAAACTTGCTTAATATTCCGATTCGTGAGTAAATAATCTCGACGTTTTCATACTGATTTTTGTATAGTAAACAAGCGATTACTTACGAAACTCATCGCAAAGTTATGTTGTTAAAATATAAAATCATATAAACAAATACACATAAATTTGTTATAAAACTCGGTTTGACCCAATCCATTTAATTTCGACGTTTCTTACGATTACTAAAAAATGTATAACAATATTTCATTCAAATAATATTGTATTTCTATTTTATGTTATAGAAAACGTATTTTTTAATTGACAATTAGCTATTTATTTTTATAAATAAAATAATGTATATATTATTATCTATTAAATTTTGATGGAAGTATTAGTTTATTAATTTAAAATGCTTTTAAAGATTTTCTTGAATTAAATTAGTTTTGTAATTAGATAAAAAGGCATTAGTTGCTTTATTGACTGCAAATTATAATTTGATCAACATTAAACTTGACAATATTGAAGTTACATATTGAAAATATTTATATAATATCATTTGACTATATTTATTGAACCTTTCGCTTGCAGACTTTGTGTACTTCAACCTTATATTAATTACAATACCAAAGCCAGACAGCTGGCTCAATTAATTGAAAACTAATCCTTGCGTTTGTTAAGTAAAATGTTAATAATCAGCAATTAATGGATGTCGTAAACACGCTTCATTTGCAGAGTGGCAAACAAGAAGCGCCAGCTGCGGTGTTTAATAGGAAAATGCAATTGCGAGCATATGCAATTTATCGACGGCAACTGAAGTTGCATTCAATTTGTGGAGTCGTGCTGCAGTCACAGGTGCCACTGAGCGTATACTTAATATGCCATTTATTTTGGCCCAAGCCAAGGCTAAGCAAACGAAATGCAGTCGAACACATGCGACACGTCCCACACACACACGCACACACACACACGCACACACACTTTGGCAAAGAATGTGTGTAAAACTTTACAGACTGTGAAGCGCCTTGGCTGGCATTGTATTTGTGTTTTTGCCTTTCACAATTGTTGCTCTCTCGCACTCGCTCGCTCCCATTGCCGTCTACTCGAGTTGCTGTTCAGAATCAATTTGGCAAAAGTCATTGCATTCAATTGTTCGTTGACAAAGGACAAATGGTGTTGATGCAGACTCAAACACTCACAAAGACAGACAGACAGACAGCGAGAGAGAGAGAGAGAGAGAGAGAGAGACTTAGATGAAGCCATCCGACGATTATTTATTTTGGACACATGTATTTTGAATTTCCACTTGGAGTCGCCGTACATTGTTGCCATTGCTGTTGCGTTTGCCAGAGCGTTTAAAAAGTTATTGGCCAAGTGGCTCTGGTTGAAACAAGTTTTCAATTGCTTGCCAAAAATGGCCAGACAACCAGTCAGACAGACCGACAGACCGGCTGACAGACGGCAAGACTGTTGGCCGAGAGACAGAGCCATGGTCCATAACATAAATTTGTAAAGTGGTGGCATCGGTTAGTGCATAACTTTTGTGGCATGCCAAAAGCCGCAAAAAGCAAAAGCATTGCTGCCATGAATAACACACACACCGACACACATTTACACACTCACACACACACACACTCGGTCATTCGCCAAACACTTCAAAGGCATTTCAGGGCAATATATGTGGCATACTTTTGTGCGCAGTCCGAAAAAAATATTAATGTAGTATTATCGTTTGCAATTGCACTATGCACTATGGGATTATTTTCATAAAGACATTATTTCGGCTGCTAACACTCGTGGTTTTCTAAGAATACAATAAACATTTTTGCCTAGGATAATAAAAATTAATCTTATGGACCAAATTAAAAGTTAACAGCCGTTTTGCTATTAAAGATTTTACAAGCGCACAAACTTTTTTAAACGCTGGAAAACATTCTCAGGATATCAAATAATTTCAATTAAAATCCAATATGGTTTTAATTACTCTATAACAACTTAGTTTTCGATTAAATAAAAAAAGGTATTTTATTACTATTCAAGTCGTTTATTCGTATAAATTTAATAGCAAATCCATTAGATTAGTTAAGGACCATAAACTTCGTATTAGTAAATATCCAAAGTTAGACTATTTTTATAAACAGTTTTATTAATTTGGACTACTCCATAAATATATTTTGAAACATGTTGAAAAATGCTTGCTTGTAAGCTGCATAAAAATAATTAATTAAATCGCGAAAATTTAGTATTTTCCCATAGTGCACTGATGGCGCCAATAGAGGGCTTTCTATGTCTACAATTTGCACTCGCTTGACAACCCAGTGACACACACACACACACACACATACCATCATGTGTGTCCTTTTGGTTCAAGCGCATTGCACCCGAGGCACAAACTAACTTTATTGCAATTCAGCAAATGTAAAAAAACGACCACAAAAGCCACCAAATAAAAAATATGTCAGGCATTCGTGTAATGATTAGCTGATAAATATTTGTAAATTGCAATACAAATATATACTTATAATATTGATTGTGAGATACCCTCTTTGGAATTTACATGTTAAATTCACTTTTGAAACATTTCAAAAAATTATCTTCTAACAAGTTCAAGTTACTTTTTTTTTTCTTATGAAATCACGTCGCCAAATCATATTTACTTCTTAAAATATTTGTGGATTTTAAGTTACTTAATACAATATACTAAACTAGTTCTATAACAATTTGTAATATCTATAGAAACATTTTCTCCCTTGCTTAAAATTAAAAAAAAAAACCAACCATTCAAAAAATTATTGTTAACTATTCAACATGAAAATAGATCTCTTAAAAACGAATACAGTTCAAAAATGTGAACTTTATTACAAACTTATTTAAAATTGAGTAGAAATTCAAGTACTTGTGACTTCAGGTTGAGCATACCCGATTAACCATTGAAAGTCGAGGAATAATTTAACAACTGTCCCAAATGACGCCAAGTGACTGACTGACAATACAGGAATGTGAAAGATTGTCAAGAGAGGGGCAAGGGAGACGGGCAGCAGGGAAGAGAGAAGCAAAGCTAAAGCTAGAGCGAAGAACTACAATGCATTTTTTGTTGGCCGAAGCCAATGGAGCAGTGAGAGCAGAGCCTGAGCATTCGCTAGTCGCATTTGTGTTCAGTTGGCTTCGGTTGGGAGCCTGGCCTGGGCCTGGGCATGAGCCATAAGCCCTTAATGAAATTGTGCAACCAATCGAGCGTAACGATGAGAGAAGTCAGCAGAAATTGAGGTTGCCGCTGATGTGTGCACCGTTATGATGATGTTTGTGGTGCTCTTTCACTTCAATGTCATATCGAGCATACTCTTTTTTTTCGTCGTCGTCGTCATCGTCGTTACTAGTGCTGCCACCTGGCGGCACAAATTAACGTCAACGACGTTAAACTGCTATCGCGGAGAGCATAAAGTGCACAGCTCTACCGCGAGAGGGGCGGGGGCGGGGAAACCAGGAGGATTTGAGGGGGATTGAGTACTGAACCGAGGATATACAGCCCAATGCTGTGTTGCTGTTCGCTGCTCGCTGCCAACATAAAATTTTGTTTAATGCCCGCATGTCGCTATGTGGCGCCGCCTGTCGACTGCTTTCCCCTCGCTCTCTCTCTCACTCTCTCTCTCTCTCAGCTCTTCATCGCCAATGTGATTTTGAATATTTAGCGTATTAGCCAAATGGCGCGCTTTTTACTTGGCGCATCCGTTGCAACCGACAAGTGAAGAGTGAAGAGCGAAAGCGAGGGGAAGTGAAGTTTGACTGCCATGCAGTTGGAGGACGTCGTGCTGTTTTTAAATGCCATTTTGAATTTTAACGACCATAAATGCAAGCTTATCTTAAATGCTCTTTTACGGCTGAATTTATGTTTTTGGCTACTTCCATTGGACCGTTCCCCCACCCCTCGCTCCAACTCTGCCTTACTCTCTGTTTGCGAAGTTGTTGTTGCCGAGCCAAGATTATGTCTTTCAATTTGCCTACGCATTGCGACTCTCAGCAAAAAAACGTGTCTAAGCACTTCCAATTGCTTGCGAAAGCTTCTCTTCAACTCATCACAACGGGGAAGCAAATAAGAGAGCAAGGAGCACTGCAACTGACCTAATACTAATAAGCATTTCTTATCTTCACTCTCTTTAAATCTTATAAGCGGTTCTTATCTTTTCTCTTTTCAGTTGCCTTTTGCTTGCATGCAGTTGGTCTCAGTGATCTATGAAAGAGCGACTGGAACGGGAGTCTGCACGATTATTGGAAAGAGAGCGGGCAGCATAACTAAGCGGTTCACAGGCAGCGGCAGGTCAGTTCCCTTTGTGCAAGTCGCGAGTGCGCGTGTGAATTGCGGTAGAAACAATAACTGGAAATGCGTCGGGAAAAATATAAAGCTTATTAGCCGAACAATTAAAATAAAAAAGACTGGAATCAAAAGCGTAGTAACTAAAATAATAAAGCAATGAATAAAATGCGTGCAACAGGAAACTCATAATTGAAGAAACTATAAGGCAAAGTAACAAAAACAACAGGATTAAAAAAAAAGTGAAAGCTTGAAAGAACAGTAAATTCCATTCCGGCAATGCTTTATACTGTGAAAGAGTGCGAAAGCAATAACCAAAGAGAACATCATTACAAGAAAACTTTATGCTGTGCAAAAACGAAGGTCAAACACCACCAGAGCGGACAAAAACAAGTGCAACTGATAAAAGCTGATCAATAGCGCGTCGATTCTTCGTGAGTGATTTTAATCGTGAAAAGAAACGTACATGGATTCGTCGTGAGTGGTTTTAATCGTGAGTGAGTGAATTTCAATGAGTCATAAATTAATTAGAGTGATGATCGCAAATGCAAAGCCAACGTGAAAACATGGCAGCTGTTATAAATTTGATTCGATTTATTTATTTGGGGTAAGTGACATATTTTATATATTGTAAAATTATACTTTTTGGATCTGCTCACTTTCGAAAAGAATGAAAAAGTACTATTTTTTATTACATTGGATATTATATTTTTTTTATTGTATTTGATTGCCAATTAATTGAATTTTGAGTATTTGCTTATATGTATAATTGCATTCGTATTTATTGTATATGTTTATTTGATTTATATTTACTTACTAAAATGGTTTTAATTTTGTAACTCGAATTGAAGAGCATTTGCAAGTCGAGTTTTCTTCTCGATCGTCTTGAGTATAAATTCGTTAGGCATAAAATGTGTGCAGTTAATGACTCAAGATCTTAAACAAGCACAGAGATATGTATTTGCCTTAAAGTAGACTGCAATTCGCATCGCTTGGTACAGTTTCGACCTTCAAAGAGCCTCTTGGCAGTTGGCATCTCGTAGTTCGTAGTTGGCAGTTGGCAGTTGGCACCTTGCTTGGCTTGGAGTAGCGCTCTCTCGCCTCGTCATTAACGGCTGCATAAATATTTACAAGGCACATAAAACAAGCACACACTCCCACACACACACATAGACATGTGGGACGTGAGCTTAGTGAGACTTATGACGCTGCAGTGTGCACAGTGGGGCAAACACTTGGGCTCCATAAATTGAGAGGCGAGAGATGTGAGTGAATATTCGTGTGTATGAGTGTGTGTGCCGCCCCCTTTGAGATTTTAATTTCAACATGAGTTATCATCACGTCTAATCGCGTTAATTAAACAACTTGCCACCTTGACGACACCAGCAACAACAGCAACAACAACAACACGAACCACAACAACAACTGAACTAGCTGAAAATTCGGCTTGTTTTAATTGCTGGATTTCGACTGTCTATTTTATGTGCGGCAGCAACATCTTGGCTTATAATTAAGAGGGAAGCATCTTGAAGTGTTACTGAGATGCTGCATTTAAAAAACCATCTTGACTTTGTTGTGGTTACTTTAATTGAAATCGCCTTCAACTCACCTCACGTGTGGTGTCCTTGCAACCACTTGTGACGCCTTTCGGTTTTGTATTTATTAATTAATTTGCGGTTTGACTGCAAAATGCCAACTTGAGCTGTATGACGCACCGATTTCGCAGCTATTTCATGCATCAATTATTTAATTAGCTTTGCCTCCACCCCTGCTCGTGTTTTGTTGTTGTTTAAATGTTTGCATTACTCGGCGCCACAACTTTGAGCTGTTTCGAGTGGCGTCTAAATGACTGCAACGCAAATACTTCATAAGTGCCTCCTTTGAATGGCTCAAAACATTAAGCAGAGTTGACAAGCTGCAACATTTCAGCCAACCCTCATCCTTCTCATCCTCATTAACTTCACTTAGCCTGCAGCATAAGCTGAGCACCAAGCACCGAGTGAGCAACTCGCCCCTTATTGTTAATCCTCAGCGGCCTAATGTTCAAATGTTGGAAAATTGAGCCGACATCATGGGCAAGGCAAGGAAGACAACAAAAAAAAATAAGGAAACTTTTGAGTGATGCTCGCTGCGCGATAAGCGTCCCAGCTATGAAGCTCTAACTCCCAAAGCGCCGCCTGCGCTTTTGCTCTTGACTTTGCCTACACTGCACTACACAGATATCACATTTGAATAAGAAATTATTTTATTTATTTAGTTACTTTATTGTATTTTTCTTTATCAAGTTTGCATACAATTGTTTGTCATAATTCAATCATTTGAATCACTTTACGCAATTTAAAAGCCAAATAGCATTTTGCATTAAAAATAAAGTTAAAATCTGACCAACTATTCATCCGTCTGTGCAACAAATTAAACGTATTTTGCCTAAACTTCATATCAGATTTATATGCATGTATATTATTTTTGTCTACTTTTTTTAATCTTTTTTTTTGAGTAGGTTTATATTTTCTTGATAGATTTTTTTGGAATATTTTTGTTGTAAACAATATTTTCATTTTTTCGATCTCTCAAATTCATTTACATCATAAACATATAATAAAAGAATGTGTAATTTTTGTTTTAATCTTTCATAAATAAGTGAAGTATTCATATTATTTTTACTTCTTGATCTTATTGTAATAATTCGATCTCTTGAAATTGTTTCCATGTACTGTGTAGCACAGTGTTATTATAAGTGGGGAGTGAGTCGTGAGACGATGTTGTAGGTTTTGCTCGAGGTCGGGGGTCACCACTTTGCTAGTCCAGAGAACAAGCGGCACAAAAGTTTGTTTGTTCATTTGATGGTAATTATTGTAAATGGCGGCTGCGGCGCAGGTGGAGTTTTTGGCGCTTTGATAGCAAAAAGAAAAAAAAACGATGTGGCCGGATCTAAAGCTAAAGCTGAGGCTGAAGTTGGAGCGGAGGCGAAAGCGCTTTGGGCGCTGATTGAGCAACCAAATAAATGCGCCAAACTTTGACAATAGCTGATGATGTTGATAATAGCACGATGTTGCTGCTTCTGCTGCTGCTGATGATGATGCTACACGCTCCACACTCCTGCCTCGTGCCACATGCCCCATGCCCCATACTTCTGCAGCCACTTTCACTACAGCTGCTCATGTTTGTTGCCCAGCTCAGTGTTGGTGTTTATTGTGTTGCGGCTGCGGCTGTCGTTGTCGTCGTTGTTGCTCGTTACGCTGCCGCCGAGGTGCGCCCTAATGCCTTGCCTTGCCATCGAGCAGGTCCTGCGTCCTCTCGGTGTGAGTGTGTGTATGAGTGTCCTGTGAGCCGTGTCTGTAAGCCCAGCGGCTACAATGCGAAAAGTTGTTGCTACCCAACTAGTTAATGGCGTTTGTCTGTTCCCAGACTCGTTCGCCGGGCTCCGAATTCGGGTCTCAGTTGCGGTATTAACCCCTTTGTCTTGGCCATTGCCTCTGCCTTGTCACCTCCATTAAGGCTAGAAGCGTCTGGACGCCGGTGTGGATAGCAAACATATCAGACTAATGCCCAGGCTGTCATCTTGGAAATGTTCGCTTGTTCTCCAGCTAATTGACAGCAGCAACAGCAGCTTGATCGAGTTGCTAACAAAATGTCCATAGTTTATTGTTATATTGAATTGGTCAAATTAAATGTAATAATGATCAATCGATCTTAAAGGCAACCAAAATATTTATATAATATTAAATTCAACTGTGTATTTATTACTTTTACATTATTGTATTTCTCTTTATTTCCACCCATTCATTAGGATATGCAATTAATTTAGCAATTACTTTTCACCAGCAACATTTCATATATTTATTGAATTTGAATTTCTATTCACCGCATAACATCACCTCATTTATGCAAACTAAATTGCAGCAATTGTAATTTGATTATTTGAGGTAAATTATAGAATACTTTGAGTGCCTGCAACTTGCATTCCTCTCGAGGCAAATGTAATAAAAAGTCAAGACGTAATTTAATAAGCAAATAAATTAGTTGAACGACCACACACACACACGAGGTCCAGCTCAATTGCCATTGATTGGCCTGGACATTGCATAAAGCAGGTAATTCAGGTGAAGGATGGGTTTTTAATTTCGTCAAGATGCCTCAGGGTTGTTGTCAATACGTGTGTCAGTTTTACCTACACGACTGCAATGTAAACTGCTTGGCAATCACGTTTACATATCACATTAGACAATGCAAAGGCAAGGAGACAGAGACAGAGACGAAGACGAAAACTGAGACGGAGACCGCAAGGGGGATACTTGATGACATTCGTGCAACAAAGACAACAATGGCTAAGAGTCATTCAATTTTTGTTGCATAAAAGAAATCTTCTTGCTGGACATTATAATTTTATAAGAAAATTGCAGTGTTTGCTGCTGGCAGCATCTCCACAACAACAACAGCGACAACAACTCATTGAAAACCATTCAAGCAAACTACGAGACAGGCAAAAAAGTATTGCAAGATAATAGGAAAAAAGTCATGGCTGGCTCATGTGGCTATATGTGTGTCTGTGTGTGATTTGGCTTTGTGCTTTGGCTTACAAGTGCCGCACAAACTTGAAAGGGGAACGCGGCGAGAGGTCGAGGATCACCGGGCAGGACGATGGCACTTTTATGGTTTTTTATTTTCATTTCCGCTATTGTAACTCATAAATGAAAAATACGACTTCCGCTATACAGAATCCATTTTTTCTCCACTTTTTATTATGCCACTTTTTTTTTAACTTTAAACAAAAAGGACACACGCAAAATGGTGCGAAAACTTTTCATTTTGAAGGTGAAATGAAAGTCTGGAGAGTTGCGAGCGGTCATTGCTTTGCAATTCCAGCTAGAAACCCATTGCCAGGAGTCAGACACATCATTTTGGATTAGCCGTAAATACTCCACAAAGTGCGTATTTCTCCCGCACTACATTTCTATGTGTCTGTGTGTGTGAGTATCTGTGTGCAGGTATTCTCCGAATAGTTGTTCTTTCATGTGCATTGTCTTTTTCGTTTATTTTCCGAACTGTTGGCTTTTGTGGCCAGCTGCCCAGTCAAAAGCTTGACTCTGCAATGTTTATGGAATTAAGTGCATGCCACACACACACACACACACACACACACACACGCACATGGCCACAGCGTGAGGTGAATGGCATTTGGAGCTGACCGAAAATAGTTCAGCGACGAAAACTGGTAATGAGATACGCTTCACTAGCTTTTAGTGCAAGTGATTTGTTTGATAGCTCATAAAGTTCTGCAAACTGAGCTAAATGGTTATCTGTGCTTCAAGTTTCCCTTCAGAATTTCCTGCACTTCGCTTCACATTTGTGTCGTCATCAAAACTTTGACAGTTAAACTGATATTATTGGAAACTTCTCTTATTAAATGAATTTACATTTTTCGTTTATAAAATCATATTATTACAAAGCAAAACTTTTCTTTTCAAGTTAGCAGTGCATAAAATAGCTTTACAGAATTCTGGAATGTCGATTAATATTGAATAACTTTTTATAAATTGCAATAAAGTTATCACTGCATTTTCAAAATATAAACTAATTTCACAATTGCATGTTAAAGATTTATTTAAATTGAAATAGAATTGTTAAATTTTATTGTTATTAAACTTAATTATTGTCAGACGACAAAGTACAAATTACATCGTTACCCCTTCAACTTATTTTGCCTATTTGTTAGCCTACGAAACAAATAATAAATGCATCTGATAACAATAAACGCATGTACAATTTTTAATCTAATAAAATATACAAGAATGAAACAAAATCACCAATTAAAAATGCCGTAACATAGAGTAATACAATTCATAGCAAATAAATTACAAAATAAAATGATCAAATTACAAGAAACCAATTTAAAATCTACAATGTCCAAGCAGCAACTTTAGTTTATTTTATCTATATATTTAAAATGCTTAAACTGTTGACTGCAATTTATGTTTGTCTTAGCCACAGACAAAAGAAAAGCAAGAAAACTGTCTGCATTTTGCATAAATCATAGGGAAATATTTTGGCTAGCTTGGAGCAGACCGGAGCAGACTATTGGCTATTGGTAGTAATACTCGTACATGGGGGACAAGTTTTTAATGTGATAAAATGGCCAGAGAGCAGAATTAAATTAAAACTTTTTTGGCGCAAACAAAACAGTCGAAACAGGCAACTGAATTGAACGTGAACGTGAACATGTGGCACGAGGGTCGGAAGCAAATAAACGTATTAAATCAATGGAAGTTGAGTCGGGAGTCGAGTTGAGTGGAGTCGACTCTGGACGAGGCGAGTCGAGTCGAGTCGAGTCGAGTCGAGTGGCCGAAATCAAAAGTGATAAATCTAAGCTGGACGTGTGCGTCTGTGGCTGTGAGAGTGTGTGTGTGTGTGCGTATGTATTTGTGTGTGTCGACACTCAACACTTACAGAAATTGAAATACGTAAAGCAGAATGAAAAGGACAAGCGAGATCGAGAGCAACAAGGAAGTTGGACTAAAGCGATGCCGAAACTATAAATTTTATTTCGTTTGAAGGGATGCCAATTTCAATGACACTTTAATTTAAATTCGCTCAAACGCAATTGCTGGGCACGCACCAGAATCAGCATCCACATCGACATCGACATCAGCTTCAATCGGGCTCCATTCGCCATTCGCCGCCAGTTGACAATCAAAAGGAACTGAATGTAGCACCAACTGCCAACCTTCTCTTCTCCTTCTCTCGTCTTTCTCGTCGTTCTCCCCTCTATCTCCTCTTTGAACCCCTGGGCTTCAATACAATTTGGAACGCCATTGAGCAAGTTGTCAAATTGTTTGAATTTATTTATTGACTTGCCAGGGCGGCATTTGCATTCCAGCTGACAGATTTTTGACTCAATGCCTTGCAGCAGCGGATGTGTAAACTCAGCCCTTGCCTTTAGCCTGCTGCATAATGAAAGGCAAGTGCAGACAGCCGCCAACCAAACTTACAGTGGGATTGAGTCGATTTACTGATGAAAATATAAATATATACGTATTGCTTAGAATACAACTTATAGTTTTGAATTGTTCAAATACGTATTTTGTGACATTCTAGATCCAGTTGGTTTAATTAGCAAGTAAAAGTACTTTCGTTGCTATGAATAAAAAACATTCGGTTTACCTATTGAAACTGATTTAATGATAGCATTAAAATAGTTTAATTTTGTTTCCGATACAACTTGAATCTCTTCAATTCATAATTCATTTCCGTCTGCAAAGATTTTGATAAACTTTGAAGGCATTTCAAATACTTGTCATTCAATATTGATGACGCTTTCTGCTTCCACTGCTTTCATAGTAAATAATATAGTAGTCTACAAAGTGTTTTCATAAAATACAAAGGCATTTCGAATAATTGTCTTCCAATATTCATGATCATTTGCGTTTCTTTTGTATTCATATTAAATTGTATACCTCAATAATTTTATCCAGAATGTATTCGCATCCAAGTCCAAATCATTTCTGATTTTGATGCATACACATTCATTTTAAATAATTTGATCAAGAAAGTATTCTCATAAGAGTTCAAGAGATTTAAAATGCCTGACAAATTGTCAGTGACAAAGCAATATTGCATTTACAATTGTTTAATGCTATGCCAACGTTGCGTATGAGCAATCTAAAGTTTTGCTTTTATTTTTGACCAAAATTAATGAAGCTGCTGGCCACTGTGCAAATCGCTCGCCACTGTCGCTATTCAATTGCGTAGAATGCGGAAAAGTAAGCAGAGTAACGGATGTGCACGCCCACAGTGCTTACAAAAGGCAAGCGTACAAGGAAAACACACTGAAGGAGGCGGCAGCCAAGGCAAAGGGTCAGGCAAAGGCGTGTAATAGTAAACGCATAGTTGCCTGAGTATGTGAGTGTGAGTGTGTGGATACTTAACTTTCTCGTGTGTGTGTGTGTGTGTGCCCGCATTTGTGTGTGTATCACGCACGTCTCACTTTGTGCCCAGCTCCTCGTTCCTCGTTCCAGCTGTGCTCACTGCTCACTGCCTTCATTCAGTTGACTATTTAATAAATCCCAGTTTTGTGGTCAGCATACCAAATTAATGCGATTTGCTGCACGCACCACAATCTTGCAGGAGTATGGGAATGAGCGAGGGCGGGTGTGAGGGAGGATTGCCAATCGCAGTGGCCAAAAGAAAAATTCATTTCATTTATTCTAAAGATTAGCCATTCATTTCCAGTGTTTGTTGTACTGTGACTCACATTGGGCGTGTGAGCATCGGAAGTGAATTGTTACACCCATTGGACGCTGCTGCCGCTGCTGTTGTTGCAGGCTTCGGTTTCGGCTCCGCTGAATCCAAATTATCCGTCAGTGCCCCCTACCTGCCTCCCTCCCTCCCTCTCTCTTTAGTCTTCAGTCAGCAGGTGTCCCGTCTGCCAAAAGTTCTGCTGGAGCAAGTTCGCCCCTGTCTTTTGTGTGGCGCCAACTGCTGGCACGTGTTTGACTTATGCACAGGCGGCCATACGCAAAGTTTAAACTTTGGCCAACACCAGACTCACAAAAATACCATATAACTAGCATATATATAATGTCTGTGGGGGTCTGTGTGTGTGCGTATTAAATCAAAACGCACAAAACTTTGAACCCAATGCCAACACCGGACATTTAAGGACCGGCCAAAAGTACTTGGCAGCAGGTTACCAACTTGACTTTGGCCATCATCTGCAACCAAAACAGAGAGAGAGATGGATCGAGAGAGACGAAGAGAGAGTGCGGCACAATATGCTAATTTCTAAGAATGCTTTACATATTTATTCTATTTATTGTTTGTTTGTTTTTGTTTATCGTTTTGTTCGTCGCTCTCTGTTCTGCTCCGCTGAAAAGAAAATACCCGAAAAGTATTTAGAGACCCAGCGAACTGGACACCAGAGTTGCTGCCGGCCAGGCTCTAGGACTTAGGAACTCTTTGTGACTTTCATTTATACTTTTCACTTTTGTATGGCGCTGTTGTTGCATCTGTCAAATGAAATTATTACCACCAAAAGTTAGCCCCACAATATTATTCCCCATTCGGCTATTTCAAATTCGATATATCAATTTAACTGTGGAATATATTAAAATCACTGTCAACTGTGTGTTTTAAGAGTGTCCTTAAATATATTCAATTTGATCAAAGATATTTTTCTCATTAATTTGCCATTTCTCAGTAATTGAGACTATCAAAAGAAATGTGAAATATTACTGCTGATACTGGTAGTTATTTATCACATCCATTTACAGCAGATATTTTTATCAGAGATTGGAATATTAAATAGGCTTCCATCTTAATTAAAAGAGATATCTTATTTATAGGCATATTAATGGAATTTATAGAACACAGGCCACACACAGGCTGCGGTAATGATTTGAGCTGCAGCATTGCGAATACACTCATATTCGTATGGCATTAAACAAGCATTCATTAAGCTATTCGTCGTCTGCGGTTGAATCACTCACTTAAGCTGTGTCTGCATATGGAGAAGCAGCCCAAACTGTCGTTGAACTTGCCCGACGAGAGCCAAGGCCAGCAAGACGCAAAAGCAAAACAAATCAATTAAAATGCCACACACACACACAGACACACACGCACACATACACACAGACAACACAATTGTAGCATTCAAAGACACGCAGCTTAGGCTTAGGCCAAAGTCCGCATTAAGTCCACTTCAATCAAACTATTACATAATTAAATCACAGGACCTCACTCGCACACACACACACACACACACACAGTCCAATTTAGATACACACACACGCACAAGAGACAGCTTGAAATGCTCAGTAGAAAATGGTAAGCGGCGTAAAACTTGTAATAAATGGTGGATTATGTTAATCAAGCAGAAAAACAGAGACACGCAACTTGAAAGGCATCGAGAGGGGGGCGAGGAAGAGACAGCCGGCGAGAAGGAGCGAACAATGAGAGCGCTCGAGAGCGAAGGGCAGAAAGAGAGAACGCAAAATAAATGAATGAAACATTTTATTAATGGTTTATTTTGTTTATGCTGGGCCCCGCAGTTGAAACGGAAAACTTTTGGCAATAAGTGAAAAAACATACTTAAAAAATGCGCCAACAAAAGGAAGAAGGCAAAAAAATCAGCAGCAGCAACAGCAGAAACAACAACAGCAACAACGAAATAAGTGAAGCAAAACAAAAGTTATAAGCATTTGGCATTGCCTTAAGTTTGCTTAAATAATTCATTAAATTAAGTATACAAAACAATCAATCAAAGCGCATTTAGTCTTCACCAATGAAATGAAATGTTAATGAAATGCTCCGATTTTTCCTTGATTTCTCTCCTCCACCCACACCCACACAGCATTTATTTTATTTGCTTTCTATTAAATTTCTTAATTTCCTATTATTTATTTTGTGAAATATATATCACAATTTTTCTGTTTTCATTCTTCGAGCGTGAAAAATATGCTCTCGCTAGGCTCGCTCTAAAGCGAAATGTTTTGTGGCTGCAGCCAGCCCTGGGGAATGTCAGCCAACATCGCAACAGATACAGAGATCCAAGCTCGTATGGAGCTCCAAGCTCAAGGCAATTATGGCAAGAAGCTGCAACTTTCAAGGCGTATTCTCATTGCAAAAAAATCAACAACAAAATATGAAAAAGGACAAGAAAAATATGCAGAAATGAAACTGAAAACATTCTGAAAAATATGTATTTTTTCATACTCTTCAATATGTCGTTTACATGGGGTAGATGCGATTAATGTCATTTCAATAATTAATTCAATTGTTTCCAAAACTCATTTATATTATTTTGTCATTTAAATAATTATTTGAATTGTTTCCAAAAATCTTTATTTCCTTTGAAATAACGTACACAAATTCTATGAGATTATTGATTCGACGTTTAAGTAAATATTTCTATAGTTTCCAAAGCTCTTTATGCACGTAATTGCTTAAAATTAAAGTCAAGTAAATGAATTCTGTGGTTAATTTAAAAATGTTAATCAAATTAAATTAGCACAATGAAAACTAAACTAAATTGAGACATTTAGTATTTACATAGTCAACAATATAATTTATCAGTCTAGATTAATTCTGAACCTTAATAGGGTATTTCATAATTAGCTATATATAAGCTATAGTTTTTTTTTTCAGCTAGTCGCTCTCTCTGACAACCTCTGTCGCCAAGCTTCACATATTTGCCAATGGAAACCGACTGTTCGACATTCTGCGCCATGCAGTGAAGTACAGGAAGCAGTACCGTGCAGTGCAGTGTAGTGCCGTGCAGTGTAGCATAAAAATGCGCATAAAAACATGCACATTTTTGCTGCACTTGCTGTGGCATCCGAAACAACGCCCAGGATAACGCTCGCTCTCTCTCTCTGTCTCTGTCTCTGTCTCTCTCGCTCTGGCTCTAGCGTTCTCTTGACGGTTCTCTTCATTGCTTTCTCCAGTTGTCGCAGCGCTGGATCAAGTTGCTGCGGCTCGTCGTTCGCTTGTCTCATAAGCAGTTGCAAGTTATTGACGCAAGATTTCCCCTGACATCTATTTTTGTATGAGCGCTGCTTCAGCCCGGCTGCAATGACGAGCACAACGAGCAGGACACATTCAAGGCGAGCGCCGGCGGCTGCCGACATAGCTTAGTTCTTCAACATCCACACACACACACACCAACACTCTTTAAAACACACACACACACACGCTCTCAAAGAAGCCCGAAAAAATATGTGGCGTAAATGTTTGCCTTGTGTTGCATTTTTCGCAACATTTTTATAAAAGTAATGTTTACAACTACAGCAACAGCAACAGCAACTGCAACTGCAACTGTAGCTGCAACTAGCCTTTGCCGCTTTTGCGTTTGCTTTTCCTTTAGTTAAATATGAAGTTTAGCTTTAGTTTATAAATGTTAACAAATAGTTGCCAGTCCATGGCTGGCGATTTTTTCAACAAACTTATTTACTCGGCAAATAGTTATGCTTGTATTTAGTTACTAAGTTAGTTAGTCAGTCGACTGCAACAACACGCAAGAGTGTTTTGTGAGCGCATGAAACTTGTGCAAATATTTTTAGAATTTTGTTTGTAGGAATGTACAAAGGTAGACACATAGTCATATAGCATTAAAAACCAAAGATTAGCTGTCTTAAGTATGTTGACTATAAAATACTCTAGCAGCTCTGTTTGTTTCTATTTTCGTTTCATACTCGACATTCTATTTTTAGATGCGTATCTATTGCAACAAACAATTCTGCCTGCGAACAGAATCATGAAATCTATTTATTTGCTTTTGGCCGCCGCAGCTTTCAAGTCCTCGATAGTATAGTGGTTAGTATCCCCGCCTGTCACGCGGGAGACCGGGGTTCAATTCCCCGTCGGGGAGGTCTTGAGTGAAAACTCTTTTTTTATTTTTTTAATTTATAAAAATATGTTTAGTATGCATTTCTACTATAAACATTATATACTATATATGTGGTAACTTTAAAATATTCAACGTAAAATATATGCAAGTACTCCAAAAAGTATGCTATTATTTTCGCCAGACTTTTGCTGTGCAACTTTCTTTAATCGACAACAACCAAATATGTGCCAGAAGTCAGTTCGCAACAATATGCAAATTAAATGGAATTTTTTTGGTATTCCATGAGGCGGGGCAACTTTTGTTGATTTTTAAAACCCTATTTAACGGTCCTTGCGGTGGTTTGCTTGCTTCTTATTTTTTTGTGCAGTTCTTTTTATTGCATTCTTGTTGCCTGCAGCACGTGCCGCCTGCCAGGCTTTCAATTATGTAAGGTCTTTATAATCGAATAATTAAAAATGAAAAATTAACGCATGAAAAATGCATTTTCAGCTCGAATTTACAACGGCAGGTGCATTGGGTTGTCGGGGTTCGCTTCACTGCCTGCAGTCTGGCACTCCATCCGGCCCACTGAATACCCTGTAATTACGGAATTAAAAAATACGTGATAATTGGAAGCAATTGGGCGAATGAAAGAGTTTACAATTTATATAAAGAACATCAGATCTTTAATAAGTTGTATGAAGTAACTAATGTTTTGTGTTGGCCACAGGGTATCTGCAAGTTGTGCTCGCCTCGCTCAGTTTGTGGCTTGTTGTGTTGCCAGCTCCACGCTTTTTCATTGGCAAACACTTTGAGCTCACATGCAAATATAATTGCAAGATATTTCGCTTGCTTTATGGTCGGAAAGAACGAGAATCGACGGCTGGCCCGAGACCATTTCAGCATTTAATGAAAACTGTCTGAGTAATTAAATACATGATGACAAAAGTATGCACACACACACACACACACACTCGCACACAGCTTGGGTTAAAGCCGAATTTATTTATTTAAATTGCATATTCGAGCAGATAGGGCCGATGCGAAACATGCGAATTATTAATGGCGTTCATCGAACGGCGGCTGAACAACAGTCGCAGCTACAACTATACGCAGCCATTGACTTGACCTCTTTTGTGGCATTTTCACGCTTCTTGGCGTGATATTATTGGCTGCTTTGCGGCGCCTTCTGGAGGATCATTTGTGTGGAACCTAGCGAAAATAAAGCGCATTTGCTGGCCGGGTGCAGCTAATGCGTTAAAGAGTTGAGCTCATTAAGGCGCGTCCCGGTTGAGACCAAGACCAGGACCAAGACCTGCCATCCTGTGGCGCAACTATTAACGCTCTTTGTTTGTGCTGGGCCAACACTTTGAGGGCTTTTTTTTTAGTGCAAATAATTTACAGGCGACCCCGGCAAATGGCAAATGGCGGACTACGGCGGATGGCGGATGGCGGAAATGTAAAACCCAAAAACCCAGCAAGTAGTGTCCGGTGCGAAAGCATAAGAAAAATTTCAAACAAAACTTAATTACTTGCCTCAAGTTGTTGGGCCAACAGGCGGGCAAAAATGGGGGACAAGGGGTGACGGTGGCACTAAAGAGGGAATGGGAGCGGAAACAAATTGGCCAAATTTGCTTGACTTGCTGGCGCGTTTGTATATCGTATTTTGTATTTTGTATTTCGTATTTGTTGTACTTTGTTTACATTAACCGAGCAAGGGTGACACTTGCATTGCCCCTCTGCGTGCTTTGTTTTTTTCAGTTACTTTAATGAGGGTTTAAGTATTATTTGCTCAAGGGTTGCCTTTGCCCTTTTGTTTAACGACGATGGACCACAAGCCACCGCCACCGTCCCCCAAACCTCAAACCTCAAACCCCGACACCGTTATTTAAGCGGACTAACAAACAACAACAGAGGGAAGAAGACGGGGCAGAAAACAAAAAAAAATAACAAAGGCGAAAAAAGAAATGTTTATTTGTATTGCGCGTAATAATTTTTAATTTTAATTTTTAGTTCGTTGCGGCCAAAAGTTTGGCTTTTTAAGCCATTTGCCAGCGCGCAAAACAAAGCCAAAGTTGGGGAGGAAGACAATGAAAATAACAAATCAGAGATAAAAACTGCTGCCGTTTTGGCGGTTAAAAGATAAACAAATGTACTTGCGACGAAACACAAGAAAGGAGTTTAACTAGATTTAAATAAAAGAGTTGGGGAGAGCGAAAAGATTAAAAGAAAGAAAAAAGTTAAATCTAGGCAGCTGACATAAATATTAACGAAGCTGCACTTAATATGCCATTAGCAGTTTGAGGCTGCATTTTATTTCCGTTTCGAACGAACCATCAATTTGTGTTTATTACATCAATTATTTGCTAGAACAGTTAATGAGTTTACACATTAGCAATTGATTCACTTTGCTGGTCTATTGTGAGTCTATTATAGATGATAGACTTCAGCTCAAGTTGTGTGTTGGGCGCCCTCAACTTACAGCATTACAATCCACATAATTATCAATTTGACTCGTCGCATAATTTGCCTCTGAGTCTCTGAGCACGCTGCCATCGAACCTTGTTGACATTGCGACAGCGTGAGCGTGAGCGTGAGACATGGAAATGAATTCCATTTTTTATTAATTGCGCGCTCATTCTTTGGATCTGTTTGTCTGCCCAATGGCCTGGCTGCCCAGCCATTCATTGTAACGATGATGACGACGACGATGGTGATGGCGATGGCGATGGTGATGGCGATGGCAACTGCCACTGCAGTGGCACTTGACTGATGCCGCTGATGAAGGCGCTGACAATGGGCCAACTTGCGAAGCTGCGACGGATGCGGATACGGATGCGGCTGGACCGAGACCGAGGAAGGCACGAGACCGGGGCAGTCGAGTGCCGCTTGGCTTGCCATTGAAACAGTGTCCTGCATTGTCAAGGATTGGCTGCTGTTCTTTCAATAATTTGTGTGCTTTAATGAGTCGCATGCCAGAGTTCAGAGTTGAAGTCGTGGGCGATGGCGGGGGCGGGGGCGGGCGCGTTGGCAGAGTATAAAAATAATTTTAAATCAGCTGCATATTTGCACAAAGCTTTATTTGATTTTAATTGATTTTTTTTGCTGGCGCTGCTGCTGCTGCTTTCCTGTTCATGCGCCAGCTATTTGCTTTTAATTTACCAACGCACAGACAGAGGGACAGACAAACAGATAGCAAGGGAAGAGAGGAGAGGGGAAGAGGGACACACGTGTGTATTTGTGTGTGTGTGTGTGTACTGTCGACTGTGGGCTCAATTCATTTCGATTGGCATCTCAGCAGCGTATGGGTGCGATGTCTGTATGTATTTGCCCATAATTCGACTGTTTGATCTGTTGAAAAAGAATATATACAAACAAAACGAATACACACATACATACTATACATATGTATAGATGTATATTTATGTGCGCGTATTTTAATTTTATTTGCTTTTTAAATGAAGCATCATCGGCCCGAAGCCACGCAGCTGATTGCCGCACTGCCTTCGGCATACACAATCAGTTGGCCAATCTCCAATCCTCAAACCCTCGAATATTTCCCCCCTCGGAAATTAACCTCAAATGCAAGCCAAATGCTGCGTGTATGCTACCTAAAAAGTACTATATATATACACTATATCATACAATACACAACACATACAGAGCGAAAGCATAAAAATGAAATGAAATTTTATTTACGTTGAGCTGAGCTGAGTTGAGTTGAGTTGAGTTGTTGTTTCAGTGCTTGGCCCGCGGCTAGTTAAGTTTTTGGCTTGTCGTTTCTTCTGCGTATCGTAAAATATTTGCGTTATTATGCTAGTTATTTTTTTGCAATGTTTCAGTTGGGTTCTCAGCATCAGCATCAGCATCAGCATCAGTTTCTGTTCTTTCCGTGCAGGTTGAACCCAAAGTTCTACTGTTGCTGCCGTCACAGTTCGCTAGCTCATTTTTATTTCATCGCCCCCGGGCTGGGGATGACAAAATGGTTAGATGCATGCAGCACACACATGTGAGGGAACTGAAGGGAACTCTGGCAACGTTCCCTTTTTGTAATAAAATGTCAAGTATTTGCTGCCAGGAACAACAAAATCCTGTGTTGCTAATAAAACTAAACCAACTGAAGCATGCTTTTTGCTGTTTCGCCAAATATTAACTTGTAGTTGAAGTTCTCGCCCCCGTTTGCCGGCTGTCGTCTAAAAGTCAATATATATAAGTCGACATTTTTTTTTGTGGAAGCAACTCTTCAAGCCAATTAGCAAAGCAGCTCAAAAATTGTGTTTCAGCCACGGCAAAGCGCATGCAAAGAGCAGAAAAGCGGAAAAGCCAGAGCAGCTTCAACAATGAAAATGTAAATGAAGATGAAGAGAAAAATCTCGATAAACAAGCTGGCAGACATTTTAATGACCTTCAACTTGGACAAAATCTGTCGAAAAATGGCAACAATCGGGGCGTTAACGGATATTGGCTTAAAATGTCATAAAAATGTTACAGTGGCTGCCAGCCAAAAACCTGATGAAGTAGTGAGTGAAGGAAGTCTGGGGAAGGATGGGGAGGATGGGACAGCACATTTATTGGTAAATAAAGTTCCTATTCCTGTTTCCGGCCATGATATAAAAGTTAATAATAAATTGAAACAATGAAGCCCAAATTGTTGATCTTTGGCAGAGAGCAGCGAACGTAAAACAAAACTCAACTTTATAGCCATCGTAATAAAATTTCTAATGGTCTCCAGCCGAAAGGCATATCAAATCAGCTAGGCGAAAGGCAACAGCAGCTCTGGACTGCACTGGATTTAATTAATTTTACGTTTACGAATTTGTAACACAAAATGTGTGTTTTGAATGTCAAAGATACGACGAGTTAAACCTGATGTTTGTTTTGCTATTTCGATTCCCATTTCGATTACAACCTGTAGATCAACAAGGGTGTCCAAATCGAATCAATGAAATGTTGTGCCTTTCAAGCTTTTATTCTGACAGTTTTTTTTTAATATGCATAGTAATAGTAGCTTCAACACTTCTTCGCTTGAATATATTTCTATGTCAATAAATTTCAATTAGAGATACATTTTAAATTGGTTGAATGGCAAGGGCATCAAAATGTGCCTCTTGTCATGTCTAGTCTTAATTTTTAATGCTGACAATTTTCCAAGATTGAACTTTTCCTTGGCAAATTGTGCTCAAGTGTGAAACCTGTGTCATGCGTGTGTGTCTTGTGATTGAGTCGGAGACAGATTCAGAGACTGGGACATGTAAAGTGAAATTTTAATTAGATATCATTACAAGCCCTGCTGCGAGTGAACGTTGAGAGAATGCGGGGAAGAAGGGCTTAGAAGGTTTACTTTTTGTACATGTGATGTGACCCAAAATTGTTGGCGAATGTTGGGGAATATCAAACGCATCTAATTAATAATTAATAAGCATTGTTAATTAGAGGCCGGCGCATGGCATCTTTGCCAACATATTGTTTATGCATGTCACAGCATTTTGTCATAAAGTGATAAAGGTAAAAAATCAACAGGCCTCGGGGAATGGGAATTACACTTTTTGGGCCATGCCCTCCAGCCCTGCAGCCCCCTCTGATTATGGTCTTTTGTCCTTTTTTCGAACATACTAGATGGGAATCTTTAGCATCGTGTGTCGTCGAGATTGTTATGTTTGCTGCAGAGCTGCAGAACTCTTGCCGAAGACGATGATGATGAAGATGGAGATGACGGTGGCGGTGGCGGTGGCGGTGGCAATATAGAGATGGAAATGGAGATGAAGATGCCGCACGCATGTGGCATAATTGAAAGCGACATGGCTGCCATGTTACGACGTTGCGTCGTTGCGACGTTGACAGCTGTTCTTGGGGCACGGTCTTGCCTTGAGACAGGTGCACGTTTAACTTTTGCTGCCTCTGCCCGCCTTCCAATAGAAGATTATAATGTACGCATTGCTTAATTTAAATGCCGAATATATAGAGGTGTGTCTGTGTGTGTGTGTGTGTCGACTTTTCCTATGGCAAATTAAATTAACAGCAGCTGCCGTGCAGCCAAGCGGCGATAACAGACACTCATGTTTTAAAAATTATACGAAATAACGAAATTTGCATAAATAAGGAGCGCTAATAGGATTTCGTTTGTAATTATCAAATTGGCAGCATTAACAAAATGCGAATCTCCCCTTGCCCCAGCGATAAACAATTGAATCAAATTAAAGATACGCTCCGCAAAAACAGATTTGCTTTAAGCATTCGCCAAACTCGCGCTTATTGCAATATTTATTGTTTAGCGTAAAAATAAAAACAGAAAAAACACAAATATATATTTTTAGTATGAACATGCTTGTTGGCACCTTTTTCAATTATTGTATCCTTTATTTTGTGAACATTGCCAAAAAGGTATTTTCGCCACAAAATAATGTTTGTATGAAGTTGGAGAAGCTCATTTAAATATTGTGTTTGTGTTTATTTAAAATCTTTTAAAATAAATAAAGAAATACTTTGCCAAGTCGAGTATAAAGTTTATTTATATCTTAATGTACTTCTTGTGACTTCTTTCAATTGCTCACAATTTTGTAAAGCAAACTTTACACTAAGCTGCAAAGCGGATACGCGTTTGTTTGAGCTTATTTATAGAATTACTTATTTATAGAACTGAATGCCAATGTGTCTTTGGTAGCTACAGGAAATCTTTAAGGCCAGCATTCCTGCTGACGAATTGGAAATGTTTTTTATTTGGCTTTGGCCAAAATTTATTGACTGGCTCGCCAAATCGATTTCGCATTATTTGCGTATGGCAATCCAGCTGCTAATTTGCTTAAAAGCATAATTAACAACAGACGTGTTCACACACACACACACACACACACTTCAATACACACAGATACGGCCACTCACATAGCAAAAATGCGGCATTTTATTGCTGCATGTGAGTCGTAAAAAACAAGCGCACGCAAGGTGTAAAAGGCAAAAAAAAAAAAGAATACAGAAAAAACACCGTAAATCAGCGCAATGAAAGAGCAACGAACACAACAAAGCGAACAACATCAGCAACAGCAACAGCAACAGCAACAATAACAAAAACATCAGCAGCAATAACAACACAAAGCGGCGCGTCAGATATGGCGTATACGTAACGTATTTCTTGTATGTTCTTGTTTGAATGCTTTGCGGTTTTTTCGTAGCGTGTGAAAATTGTAATAATTGTAAAAAAAAAAGAAGAAAAACATTGAAACTGGAAAGAGGATTGGCAGGAAAAACTCTTCATTTATCGATTAATGGAGCAGTGCTTAAGTCTGCCTCTTTTCCACATCCATTTTGCACAAATCCTTTGCTTTTAAGCAACGAATATGTAGACTTTATGTACAATATTTACTTTCTTTTATTTGTTTTTATTTTCAATATATACTCGTATATATGAGCACTCATAATCTTTTATTTTGGTTGACTGTTTTTATGTGATCAACATTGCAATTTATTGCACAACTTTTCACTGAAATGCGCAAATTGAGTGCGGCGTGTATTGATTTAAAAAGGCAACTTGAGATATTAATTCATTTATTTACACTTTTAATGCCGCCAAATGAATTCGAGAATGTTTCATTCGGCGGTCCGCAATGTTGGCGCTTATAAATGGCGCACTTAACAAACTTTTTTTGCTGCTACTTTAACCAGCATAATTTAATATTTTAATAGCAGACATAAGTTTGAGACTGCCGCCTGCGAGTGGAGAATTAAAATAAAGCCCAGAGAGAGAGAGAGGGAGACCAAAAAAAGGTTTTTTTTAGAGTCGACGCTTTTTCATTTCCATAATTTGCTTTGTGCACCAATTAAAAGTGATTAGTTTCATATTGCGCCATTTATATAATTCTTATTTCTTATTGCGAATTTTGTTTTGTTGCGCCCGTAATGCGAAGCCAAAGTCGTCCCACAGCGAAAACCTTTTAAATTCCGTGGTAATTAATTGGTGGGCTATGCAAATGGAGCAAAGGCAACGGCAACGGCAATGGCAATGGCAACAGCAAACCAAAGCCACCTTTCTTTCCACAATGTCTTCATTTTCATGTGGCCCATTCCCGTGTGTTCTTGCCACAAGTCTCTGGCATCGCGTGCCGATGCACGTAAACGTTTACCTATAATTTTATGACTTTGTGAGCGACGGCAGCGGTGGTAAACAAAGTTTTTCTCTTGTTGTAGCAGCGCTCCCGTCCTCCCCGCCCTGTCCCCATGCTTTGCATTCAACCTCACCATCAAACGAAAAAAATAGAAGGAACTTTTCTAATTATAATCTACATAACTTAAAATGCAAACAGGACGCGAGGGCAAAGTTTAACGCCTGCCAACGCATGTGAAATTAAATTATAGCTCTGTGTGTGTGTGGAGGAGGAGAAGGGGAGCTGGGAGCGGGGAGTGGCAAAACAAAAAACAGCTGTTGAAATGGAAAACAAATACGTAAATACGTCGAAACGAATGAAATGAGGCAAAGGCAAAAGTCTGACAAACGGCAACAAATGCAGCCAACAAACAAACTGCAAAACTTGAGTCGTTGCTTGGCGACCGTCTAAATTAAATTTAAAATTTTTATTGATGGCTTCATTTGCATGGCAAAGGAACAAACGCACACCAATACACACAAGTACGTGCCGCTTGTTGTGCGTCTGTGTGTGTGTGTGTGGGAAAGCAAAGTGCCTCACAACTTGCCGCGTTTATCCTGAAAAATCATCTAATCTGAGCTAGACTTCATATTTTTCTTGTTGCTAAGCTGCCTGCCATATGAATATGTATTGTACAGCAAATACATTCCAGCCAACGCAAACTCTGCCAAATCGCAGCTGCATTTAATGTACATTTAATTAAGGATTTGTCAAACTAATTTAACAATTTCAAAACAAATGATGTTCTGTGAGAATTGAAGGTGATTTTATGGCGTTTTCATGGTGATTTCCGTACGATTTCTTGGCCTCAAGGAAGCAATCGGCCATGTGGTCGCTGGTGTGTGTGCAGCTAATGCTTTTTCACTTGGGGGCAGGTCGGCAAGCGGAAAGCGGGAAGCGGGAAGCTGCGAGCGGAGGCTATGTCAAGTTTTTGGCCAAACACCCTGGGGCATATTTTAGAGGCTCATGTGACAAATTGCCAAAGCACGTGTATTGCATGCTTATTTTGAGTATGCCATTCAGCTTTTTGCCTGTTTCATATGACTGCCGTTGCCTCCAGTCCGTCCGTCCGTCCGTCTGTCCGTCTCTCTCCTGTTGTGTCCCGTCCTGGCTGTATGTAGTTTTGCCCGTTTGCCGTTTGCCATTTGCTGCGATGACAAATCCAATTCATTTCGCTCCGCCTTACGTGGCATATGCGTAATGTGCCTCAACTAAAGCTAATGGGCATGAGCTCATGCTACCTGCTTGCCAGCGTGCTTGCCATCGTGCCGTGCTGCCATCAGGCTTGCCACTTGCCACCGTGTAGCGTGCGCTGATTTCCGCGTATAATGAGCGAACATGTCTAGAAATTGACGCGCACTTCAATCATTTTTTATTGCCGTTTCCATGCCGCGCTCAAGTGGAAGCCAATCAAAAAGTTGCGCTTCACAACAAAATGTTCAATGAAAATACAACAATCTGCCGCCCCACTTCACCGACTTCGACTCCGGCTGGCTCCTCCTCATCAACTCGCTCAATTCAAACAACGAGTGCTGTGATGTGGATGTAGCCGGGCTCTGGTTGCTGGATTGGGCGCTGGCTGGATGAAGCATCAATATCATCTGCAACTGGCAACAATTACGCGTTGCCTTAATTGCCACACACTCGTTAACAAGCCGGCGCAACAGCAAGAGCAGTTGCAGCAACAACAACAACAACTCTGTTGCACTGTTCCTCTGACCCCTTGCATGGGGTTGAAATCAAAATCATTGGTGTGAAAATAAACTAATTGAAGAAAAATTTCATTTGCAACGGCACGGCAACGGCAACAGCAGCAAGGACAGCGACAGCAACATGCAGCACTCTGTGGACATGTGCCCCATCTTGTTGCATTTGACCCTAGGTCAAGTTGCAGGCACACGCATGGCTTACGCAACCGGAGACGAGCGCGCCAGAAACCGGAGACTCTGCGACGCCCCGTGCTTATTTATCAGTTAAGCCAATGCCGCTGTCGATGCCAGAGGACGCTCATCACCAGCAGCAACAGCAACAGCAGCAGCAGCAGCAGCAGCTGCAACAAAAGCAACGGCAACAACAACATCGCTCTGTCCCGGCAATATTTTCTGTGAGCTGCCGCCGGGCATCGACTATCAAAATGAATGCATGAAAAACTACAAAATGGTAATGTGTCGTTGCCATGCAACAGCAACAATTGCAACAACAACTGCAACTCGTTGTTGTAGGCTACAGTTTTTGCAGACGCCTCATGGGCTTGTCGTTGTCTGTTTATCTACCGTTCGCTTGTTGCCTGAAGAGCCGCTTATGTGTTTTCATTGCCATTGCCGGCTGCCAGTTGCCAGTTGCCAGTTGCGAGTTGCGAGTTGCCGTTGCCAGCAGCAACAGTTTCCTCTGTTGCGTGTGAAAAATTGATGGACATGTGTTCAGGCCACAACCAGCTGCAGCGAGCAGCTGAGAGAGCGACAGCTCTGTCAGGGACAAGGAGACAGGATCAGCAACAGAGCTGCGGAGGATGTGGAAACCAATCAGCTGCATGAGTTTTCAATTTCTCACCTAATTGGCGGCGAGTCAATTGTATTTCAAGTGCAGCTAGCAACAGTATCACAACAGCAACCACACTGCAACACACGATGCAGTTGCATCAGTCTGGGTGGCAATAAAAAATAAAACACTGCAAATCGCAATTTAATCAGCTTAAAAACAATTTTGTTGCAATTTATTCGGGTACCATTTGGAATTTAATTACTTGATTAGAGATAACAATTTTTAATTTAATTAGCATGCAAAAATGCCAACAGCTTTCAGGGTAATTGTATGCAATATGCTTTTTCTACATTTCAATGACTAAAATTATATTTAAAGTTCATAAAATGTATATTTTTATATATTTATATTGCATTTATAAATGCCAACAGCATTTGAGAGTACTTGTGTTTTTTTCTACATATCAATGACTAAAATGATAATTTTGATAGTTCTGAAAGGAATGAACTTTTGAATTTATAAATGCTCACAGAATTCTAAAGTACTTGTGTTTTGTCTCCATTCAAATGATTATTTATGGAAGTTCAAAAATGAACATTTTTCAACATTTAATTTAATTTCTAGAAATAGAAAAATAGAAATGAATTAAATTAAATCGGAATTAATTTATATAAGCTAAGTACAAGTTAAAGTTACTTAATTTGCCAGTCTTTAATTGTGGAGCTCTAAGAGTGTGTAAAAAGAGGAACTTGCTAATATTGGCATTCTAAATATTAATTTGACTATCAAATTATGCCCAGCATATAAATTGCAAGTTCCACTCTGATTCAGACTGCCGATAATGCCAGAGAGTATTTTTCTTCATTTTTTTTTTTGGGCAGTCGAACATAAACTAATTTCATTCTCGGTCCGCCTTGAGTTATGGCACTTTAATTGCCCAGGCACACAATTTGCATGTTTCTCGCTTTCGCTCCGATTTTTTTTTTGTCCCAATCGTCTGCTCTCTTTCTGGCACACGATTCACGCTCACTCTTTCGCATGCGAAGTTGGTGTCGAGGGATGCGAGGCATCCATACAAAATGTGGCTTTTCATTAAAATCTAAAAACATAAATCTAAAAACTGAAACCAACAATGGCTGGCTGGCTGGCTGGATGGGTAGATCGCGGTCTGTGTGTGCGTGCCTTTATGTCTTCCTTCCTTCCCGACAGCCTATCTGCCATCCTTCTTGCCTCCCTCCTCCGACCTCTGTTGCGCCTTCAAGCTAATTGAATTTTGGAATTCAAGTCAAAATTAAAAAATTACGAGCAGACGCCACAGCGGCGGCAACAACAACAGCGAACAGCGAACAGCGAATGCTTCGACAGCGGGGCAACGCTTAAATAAACTGTAAAACGGAAATGTATTCGACAGGTGGAAATTGAAACTGATTGAATTGTAAAATGAAGCATAAAATTCTGTTGCTTTTATTAATGTTTATGCGACGCAGCTGCTGCCAAACCCCATTCCCAAATTGCCCCGTTCTGGCCATTTCAACGCCCACATCTACAACATTCAGCGAGTGCTGCAAAACAAATACATTACGCATCTCGATAATTTATACTTTTTGATTTTAATTTGCACAATTTCGCCGCATATTTTATGCTTTTTCTTTTTTGCATATTTCTTTTTTTTCTGCATTTATATTTGTCACTAAAAACTGGTGAAAATTATAATGGCAGGCGAGGGCAGGTCGACAAGTGTTTGAGACATTTAAGTAGTTCGAAATGTATCTTTAAATAACTTCATTAATTCATAATTTCAAAGAAAGAGAAGGTATTCCAATTTATATAGTATAAAGCTAGATAATATTATTTTTTGTATTAATATTTAAAAAGCAGAGAAGGTGTTTATTGATGAAGGTATTACAATTTATTTTATAAATATATATACATTCAAAATGATATTCTATTTGCCATTGTATTTAGATAAGACGAGGTATATTCAAGAAATATATCGCGATAATTTGATGCAGTTCTATAGAATTTTAGCCTTCAGCAGATTTGTGGGTCGATCACGCCGCTCCGCAAGATCTCATCTTTCTTTTAAGTCACTTAAAATGGCCAGACAGCAGTTTGTTTATATGAGGCAAGCACGCACCTGGCGATCATTTACACCTGGTTAATGCATTGACATCAACCTTGGTGATGTCGACTTTATGAGAGGTCAAGCAATATTATGGGTCATATTGGAGGTCCAAGGTTTGATTGGAATTCGGCACGAACGACTCTCGTTGCATACTTTTAGGCATGTGTTTTTATTAGAGCTGTAATTGAAGTTTAACTGCGCATGTAATAAAGGCAATTTGAGCTATTTTCAACGCATTAGCGGCATAAATAATACAAGTCGAAAGTGCGACATAAAGACGCCGCCGACGACGATATGGCCGGCCATTTCTCAGTGGAAAGCATTTCTCTCAAGACTAGGCGAAAATGCGTAACTCAAATGAACAACAACAGCCAAGAAATCGGAGACGAGAGTGGAAAATGTGAAATGTGAAAATGGTACGAAATGCGATATAGGACCAAAAAGGCGAAATGCGCACCAAAGCATTACCAATTGCCATAGAAGTGTGGACGTGCACGTGTGAATGAGAACGAGTCGAGTCGAGTCAAGTCAAATGCGAGTGCGAGTACCTCATGTGTGCCACACCCACAAAGTTGATATTGCCCGCAGCTCAGACGCCCACAAACAAACGATGGCGACTTATTCATTGCGCTTGCCATTAAGGTGGCTCTGATGCCGCTGCCGTTGCCGCTGCCGCTGCTTCTGCTGTGATATATAACACGCTCATAATTGGTCATAAATCTGACAAATGTAATTTGTCATCACTCAGGCAGCAGTCAGGCTAGAGACAGCCAGGGAGAGAGATGGAGATGGAGAAAGAAGTGGAGTTGGATGGAATGTGGTAATGGTTGGCGTTGCGGGACCCCGTCAGTTCAGTTGGCCAGACTTCAGTTGGCCACGCTTGCTGAGTGCCAAAATGAAAAAGGTGCTTGACACAAAATGTCAGCTGGATATTTTTTATTACACAATCACAACACATACAGCCAGCACACTCACACACACGCACACACTCACGCACACACAACACGCACTCGCAACTTTCTTCGTGCGCCTAAAAGTATGCTCTGCCTCTTGAGTTTGTCACACACACACACCCACACACACATTCGCACACACACACACACCCACTGCTAACAGTTAAGGATGGCATCACACGTAAGCCACAAAGTAGTTACTTTTTATGCTTTCCGCTTTTGGCCATTGTTTTTGCAATGGCTCTCTGGTCACTTGAGCTCGTAAATATTTTACAAGTTTTCCTATTGCGCCTCGAGTCGGTCTCGCTTTCCCCTCTTCCCCCTCTCTCTCTTCCGTACCGTACTCCCTTCGCCGTTTGTCTCCAACAACTAATTTTTGCTTTTATAGATGACGTACGACTTATTTGGGTGGCCGGTTCAACATCTACATTTCATTATAAATGACTTTCAAAATGGCCTAAACGTTCCAAATGAACTACTCTCCCCCTCTCTCTGCCTCTCTCCTCTCATCTATCTATCCCGCTGTGTGTTTAGAGAACGCTTCTCCCTTGATTTTAATGATGCCACTTGGGCGGCAATCAATAAACCGTTGCAAATTTATGGGAATTAAGTTGCCGCATAATGACTAAACACCAATTGGTTATATTCTATGCATGTATATTTATTTCGCTGGCTGAGGTGAAAATATGACAAATATAAATTGTGTATGCAAATATATTTATGTTCTGCCAAAAAAGCAAGACAGATGAAGTGTTTCCTTGTGGGCTAGTTTCGGATTCAAGCTATAAGATAAATATACGAACATTTGACTTGTTTCTCCTCACATTGAACTTAAGTTGTTTATGTTAACATTACTCATACAAAAAGTATTAATATATAGCTTCTATATATGTCCCATTCACAAGCAGTTTGATTTAAGTCTTTCAAACGAGTAGTTTAAGTTACTTAGTATAAATAAAGGAACAGCAATTCATTGTCAATAGTATCTATTTTTGTCTCATTCTCAAGCAGTTTGCGACGAGTAGTTTCAGTAACTTAATTGAAAAAATTGCCACAATTATTGAAGTGCAAGGGGTTCTAGAGGTTCTTCAAGCCAAAGGGCAGTGGTATAATATTTAATTGTGGTTGATATAATATATAGTTTTCGAAAATTTCCACAACGTCAAGGAATATTTTATCGAATGTGAACAATCATGGCCCGGCCTTATGCACCTCTGTGAGATTAAATAAATCAAAAGGTATTCATACTAAAACATTGTCACTTTAAAAGTGCTTTATATTTAAATACTATTATCACCTTATTTGTCAGTTATCACATGTCACACTGTGTGCTGGAAAAACGTGAAAATTCCCAGGCTTTAAGCCACTCACGGACTCGTAGTATTTGATTTTGATTACACTGTAATGACCTCAGTTTAACGTTTGAGTTGCCAAGGCGTCAATGACAATGCATTTCACAGCTTTATTTGGATCGCTTGCAATTCACGGCCTGGCTGCAAAATGGGTCAGCATCTTTGTGAGATCGGTCGTGGAATTGAACGTGACGATCAACAAGTGCGCATTACCTCAGCTATAGTTGCATTCATATACTCACACTCGTAAATGGAATCTGATGCGACACATTTGGCAAATTGCTAAAGATATCAACAGAATATTGTTTTTTCCCTTTTTGTTATATATTATTTGCTTGCTTTTTTTACACTTTTATTGCTGTTGTTGTTAATGCTGCTTGGTTGGAGACATCGAGAAAATCCGAGAATTTGAGTGCGACTCAATTAGAGGCAATTGAATTATTACACGACGACACTCATTCAATTTTCTATGTGATATACTACAAGGGGGTCGAACGAATATACGAATATGAGTATGAATACTCAGTGCCTTGTGTATGGATTTCATGTATGAATTTCTGCCACAGGCAATGCTGTCAAATCCAAATTGTGTGATGAGCGAAATGATATGACATTTCACTCGGTTAAAATGATCAAATAAATGCGCTACTTCTTGCCATTCTCCAAATATTCGCCTGCACACATATTTTATTTCTTTGCATTGAAACCTTTTTCAAATAAGATGTGTTTTAAAATAAAAAAAAGTAAATACATATTTTCAAACAAAAAATATTGAAATTACTGTTCTAATAAATATTCATTTATATTTGATGCATTTGAGAAAAAAACAGTAAAGTTTCTTTACAAATGTCTCTATCTTTAATTTCTGATTAATGTTTTTTTGCGCATGCTGTTTCTTTTCCAAAAATACATTTTATTTTTCAATTCATTTCATATTATATTCTGTGTGATTTCATATATAACTTATTTAATATATCAAAATAATGTGTTGTATCAATACATTTTATTTGCTTTTTTTGGCTACATTAGTTTCAACCAAATTTAAATTTTAAAACATGATAAGTTAAACTATAAATAAGTAAATATATTTATCGAAAGTAGGCTACAGTAAATGCCTATCTCTATGAGTATTTATTTTATTTATTACGAATATTATTTTTAAAGTCATTCTTAACATTAAGGACAAAATTGTGGCTAGATATTCGACTGGATATTTTGTTATATTTTTGATAATGCAGCAATTAAAGGGGATTTCGCTTAAATGAACTGCACATGACAGTAAACAAATCAGATACGATCTACTTGATATCTGAGATCGTTGTTTATTCAAATGCCCTGCAAGTGGCAACGTGAGGCAGCCGCACACGCATTTCATGATTTTCATGCTTTTCTGGGGGATATAGGCGCCGACACGTTGCCTTTATCTCCCCAGTTTGAAAGTGGTTATTGCCGGATGCAGATCGCGCAAATATGAAAAATACTCGTTGTGCTCGTTCCACTGTGATCATCCCGCTGCTGCTGCTGCTGCTGATTGCCGCCGCCTGCCTGGTGCAGCCCGCTGCAGCTCGTGGCGGCCGTGGACGCGGCGGCGGCTCATTTGGCGGCATCTTTGGCGGCTGGCGCAGCAAATATGGCAGCAAGTCGTCGTCTTCTGGCGGCGGCAGACGTGTCGTGAGCGGTTCACCCGTCCACACAGCGATGACTGTACCCAAGGTGCCGCTGCCACCGCCGCCGCCTCCGCAGCCGAAGTCCATGTCGATGCCCAAGCCACAGCTGGGCAACTATCCGCGCCAACAACTGCCGCCTGGCTATAGCTATAGCTATGGATCAGCGCCCAGCCAGGGCACATATTACGCCAATGCTCAGGCACTGCCCACAGGCGCCGTCTACTACGCGCAGCCGCCCACGAACAGCAGAGGATTAGGTAAGCGAGATTTGGGCTCGATTCAAGCGAAGAAGTTCTATAGTTGGATACTTTTCGATGTTGCAAAGGTGTCAATGACTTCCTGACGGGTTATCTGGCTGCCAGGCTGATGAGTGGCATGCATCACGGCCACTATCATCACACGTACCATCAGAATCAAAATCAACAGCAACCGGCGGAAACTGCGCCAGCGGAGAATGGTCGACGGATTATAGTTATCAACAATGGACAGCAGACAGTGGCGGAGGGGAAGGGAGACGGAGAGGGAGAGGCAGATGGAGTGACAGAGCAACCGCTGAATGAAATGCTGCTGCCAGAGAACCCGCTCAGCAATGAGGAGGAAGAGCAGGAAGAATACTCCAGCGAGGAGCTGAGTACGGAGAGTACTGACGCAGCAGCGCCACCTGTTGGCGGCATTGTGTGCTTTCCCATCAGGATGAATGAGACGGATCCACTGAATGCGGAAGAAGTGCGGGAAGTGGAACGCATTGCTTGCGTTCCAGCATCCACACTGAATGCCATGGCGAACGTCGATTGCCAGAACGATCCACAGTGCATGCTAGAACAGGTTGGCAGCTCCACGACCAGCACAGAGCCACCAATTGTTGCAGGCGATATTGGTAGTGCACCCGATGGAGCCGATGGAGAGGCGGTGGAGGAAGAACAAGTCACAGAAGTGATTAGTCCTGAAGCTGTTGAGGAAGCTGCGCTGAATTAGCCTTAAATTGTGTATTTCAAATAAATGTTTACTTTCGTTTTGATTTATAGCCATAATGCCTCAGAGATTCATTGTCTAATTATACTCTTAATGGAGCATACTATAAACTATGCTGCTTAGTTTACCTCGCTTTTTAATGCGCAACCTACAGGCAAAATCGTTCAGCTTTTGATAAACTGCACGAAAGCTTAACTCTTAATGGACGGTAAAACTTTAAAGCTTTTAAGTCTAGGCAAGCTTCCGACGACTTTGGCTCCTCCCTCTCGCCCACAAGCACGTGTCGGGAGACGCTACGTCAGAAATGTTAAAAGCTATTGCCGGACAGCCAAAGCAGCAGCAACAACAACAACAGCAGCAGCAGCAAGAGCGACACCCCAGCGAACAGAAGCACAAAAGCAAACACCTTGTCAACAACGACGACAACGAAGCTGGCGCCGACGACGACGGCTGCAGACATGTGGGAATTTGTTTGTGTGTGAGGGAGAGTGAGTGAGAAGTAAGCGTGATGATCCAAGAGCACGAAACACATTCCCGCTCATTAATTCGGCCATTCGCAGAGAGGGAAGACAACAGAAAGGAGTCATGTAAATTCCCGAAAAAAAAACACTTGCTCTGCTCTCCAATCCGCAAGAGAGTAAGCGGCTGACTGCATATCTGCTTATCATTCACAATGTGAATTTCACATTATCTAAATTAACAAGTTGCAGCATTCGTCATATATTGTGCAAATGCGCATCACTTAAAGATACGTAAATTCTGCTAAGCTCAGTGTAACACAAGCACCCATTACAAATTATAAAAGCATTGAAAAATAATAATTATTTAATTGATATTTTTCATAAATAGTTGACCAGAAAATTATGCATTTTAAAAGCAGCAGCAAATATCAAACGAAGAAATAAACAAAATACAAGTTATTATCTAACTTAAATACACACTTAAATTCGCAATATTTTCAATTTTATAAAAATAATATTCACTCTTTAATTGAAACAAAAACAAATAACACGTATTTAGGTAATACAATTAATTATTGTATCCGACCCTGCTTCAAATAGTGCACAAATATTGCAAATAATGAAACGGAAACTGGCAATAAATACCGTCAACACTAATGGTGTTTTGCATTATTTGTAAAATTAAAAGCACTGACAGAATTTATTTAAAATTTACCAGCACATACGCTAATTAGGGAATTCAACTCGTTCGGAAATGTATGCTTTAGAAATTGGCTGAATTTTGTGAATTTATGAATGAATTCGAGTTTAAGTCAAAATGAACCATATTTTTCCAAAAATATTATTTTTACTACAAAATTGGAAATTGTATCGCATGCGATATTGTTCATATGCGTATGCTTATTGCCCACACTTGTCCGCCCAACCATGATGCGTAAATGATATCATAACTAATCCAGAGCAAAAACACACCTCAGAGCTAATCCCCCGCGCCGATGGCAAGACAAACAATAAAACGAAAATTAAATAAAAGCGTCGGAGCATAACAACTCCCATGAGACATAAAATGCCAACACACACTCACATACTATATGCTGACATATACGAAATCATCCCATGTTTAGTGGAGCGAGAGAGTGAGAGAGAGCCGCAGCGGCAGCGCCGTCTACGCTGACGTCGATGCCGGCGGAGATGACAAATACAACAAATGGCATTAAAATGACAATAACAACAAAGAGCAGCTGCTGCCGAGGCGAAAGCACACCAACAAGTTGCGGTCGCTGCCGCAGTCCGTTACTCTTTACTCGCGATCCGCGTCACGACGCCTGGCAACGCGTCGCCTCTCAATACACAACAAAAGAAACTAAATTTTCAAGCGCTTTTCAGTTGTTTGAGAAACTTTGAACGGAACTAAACACGAACTAACCGCACGCGACGGCGAAACTAAAATACAGTAAACTGCACAACAACATCAAGTAAATACTCCAAGAATAATATTACAATTATTTACACCGTAGTGTATAATGCGTATATTATTGTGTACAATTGCAAATTGTGGCTTCGCTCAGGACCGGTTTTTATTTAATATATACCAAAATACATACATACATAATATATAATTCCGCATCAATCGACAGTTGTCGCTTCACCAATTGCACAGTCAATTGAAGCGCCAACGTTCTTTGTTTTTTGCGACTTTGCTAAATTCGTAGAAACCCAAGGTCAAACAATCAAATACAGTGAACACCTCCAAAAAAGAAACTCACTAAAAAGTACACTTATTTTAAAACAACTTTAATAATATTGTAAAATGAAGCATTAGCACATTTGTTGCATATAGTGAAGTCAGTATGTTATGGAGTTTTCACTGTACTGAATTATTTGTATGTTTGTCGTCTAGACAAAACACATGCCTCGTCAATTAGGTATATGGCAAGCAATCGCAATTCGAATTTTATTATGAATTTTTCAAAAATCTATTAATGATTTGTATGCATGTCTTATTTTATATATTCCATATGTTCTTTTATGTGATTACTTAATACATATTGTTTTTTCGAGTCATTCCAAATGTTGCCATTTGCCTGGGAGTGTCTCAAAAGTAATTTGAACGGTTCAATATTTTGTTTGTCTCAGCTTTAAACCGGTTCAAATTCTTCCAGGAATCGGGTTGAAAATATACTTTATTTTGATGCTTTTTGTTTGCATTTGTAGAGTATTAATTAACTTATTAGCTAAAGTCGTTAACCTTTTAAGGCCAGTTGCCAACTGTTTAAAAGCACCTTCTCTAAATGATTAAAGTAAACATTCAATTTACTCTCCTACTATGAGAGGAAACGCTCTCCATGCAGCGGAAGAAGAGTCGTCACAATAAATGCACAACAAAATTAAAAAAAGCCAACAGCTGGCGTAACATTTATTTATTTATTTACCTTTTTGCGTTTTTAGATTGCCATAATAATATTTGTGTGGACTCAGACAAGTTTCATTTTTTGTTTTTTGTTTCGTTGTTTTTGGTTTTTATTTCTCACTCTGCAGTCAACAGGTTCGTTTAAATTTAGGCATTCCACATCTATTTACATATTGTATCTGTGTCCCCTCGATCTCGCTGCAATGCCACACGTGGGGGAATTTGGGGCAGTAAAACTTTGTAAATAAACCAGAACCAGGGAATAGAATGGAACCCATAAATTGTTGTATATAGCCGAAATATTTGGTGGTGTATTCTATTGCGCTTAAGTGGTTATTGACCTCAAAAAGGTGACTTGAATTTGTTTATATTTGATAATAAAAGAAATTATTTAAATGTTGATATTTCTATTTATCAACACACATTAATCGCAACAACGATCGTGCGACATTTCTCCAGTCTCGCTTTTTGTCTTTTCACGTAATTACATCACAATCTTAACTGACTCAACATTTAACCATAAATAGATTTTTCAAGAGCCCTCCCACAAAGCTCGCTGCCAATTTGGAATCGCTCATTTCATGGCATTTTTAGCGAACACAACTTACGTATTTGTGTTACCTGGAAGGAAAAACCGGTCTATTATGTTAGCCAACTTCGCAGAGAAATGCATGGCTTTAAGTCACCCACTGGCTCAAAGACAAGGCCGACTGCGCGTTGCGTTAAACTAAGTTCGACTGTGGCTACGATAGATTATGCTCGCACTTAAATAGTATAGCCACTAGATCAGCAACGAGTGTTATCAGCACGGTCACACTTGACATCTTGACCCTGTTCGGCGACAAGAATACGCGAAAGACGTAATTGTATTCTGTTTGCAGCTTAGCGATCGAAATGCGAGTGTCTGGTAAACAGTCTCAAAAAACAAATTGTGTTTTCCACGAACTAAAAATCGGTTGTAAGAGAGCAAGAGAGATAACGATGCTAATGACGTCATGAGTTTCAGCTTCACATTGCGATGAGTCAGAAACGCAACCAGTTTTTGTGTTGCATGCAATAATTGTAAACAAGAGATCAGTGTACAGACTATAATTTGAATGCTCGTGTATTCGCCAGATTAAATTTACATTCAAGCACAGTTTGTGGTAATTTATAGCATTCTATATTCTATTGTAATTACGTACTTAGAAATTCTCATTCATTCCGTATTTGTGCAAAAATCATTTCCCAGAATTCCATATTCAGTTTTATTGAATATACTAACTAAGATAATATGTATAACTAGAATTGATTGCAATATATCATCTATTTATCACTCGAGTATAAATAAAGTTTGCATTACAAATTAGTGAAGATCTATCAATATATCATAAATGGCTTCATCTGTAAATTATGTTCTCTCATTGAGTTGGCAGGTCATTCAGATTAAAAGACTTTCGTTTGAATATTTATTATAATTAATCTTTTTATATTCCCACAACCGAAAGTATATTGACGTATCTCTCTTGCTCCCCAAGTTTGCGTGTTGAAATTTCATTGATTATTCTGTGACGTATTTGTTTGTGAATTTACGTCACGACTTTAAGAGGTCTTATTTTCTGGGCAATTATATTAAGTATGCCTGAAGGAAAGTAATTAATTTGTCTGTCCAAAATACGCAACTAAAGCCGAGTCATTGGATTTTCCAAGAACGAGGCGGGAATTAAACGTAATATAGGAAAAGGCGACAATTACTAAATCTTAATACCCAAAATAGTTGTTTACTTACATTGGTTTTCCTGACTAGCTTTAAGATCGTATGTCTGGAACTGTTTCCGTTCACCTTGGCTGACTGAAACTTGACCTTCTGATCTGTCACCCCGCGACTAAGCGACCTCTTAGCCACCCGTCGTTAATTCTTAATGTCTGGGTGTGTGTCGTGTTTGCTGGTCTCCAAAGATATATATAGAATATACTGTATACACTGCCATGACGAGAGTCCTCGCTGTGTGAAAGCTGCGATGGAATGGAGGCAATGAAGTGTAGCCACGCGACAAGCCGAGCAAATCGTCAAGTTAATTATCATCACGGCTGACGCGCCCCAAAATGGGGCACACGGACACCAAAAGTGGCAGCCAGGGCGTGACATTGCGTCAGCACTGACGGGGCGTGGCATTGTGGCAGGGCTAGCTGCGAGTTTATGACGCAAATATGGAGAATCAATTAGAGCTCGCAAAACTTTTAGCGCAGCGTAGCACAGAGTTCATGCCACAATTTCTAGTGCCCATAGTACGAGTGTGTTTGTGTGTGTGTGGGAGAATTTTGTAGTCCGCTTTTGGGAATTGTCAACAGTGTGTTTGCTGCACGCTCACAAGTGGCTGAGGCTCAGGCTCAGGCTCAGGCCCAGAGTGAGTGTTCCGAGTATTATTAGCGCAAATTGAATCAATTGTTTATGCAAACAACAAATTAAAGCGCTCTTCTTCCCACTCCCTCCCTCTCCGCCAACACGCAGGCAAATTAAGAATGACACTGAGAGAGATCGCGAGGCGCAACTTGTATTTCACATTTAGCATTTCGCATTTGGATAAACGACAACAAATCAACAATCCAAATGTCAATAGTAATAATAAATAGGAGATGGAAGCTAATAAAATATCGAATTAGAAAGAATCAGTTATAAGTATTTTATCTAAAAAAAAATGTAGTACTAATTCTAATTGATGCATGAATGAGGAAAACGATCTACGCTATAAAAATGTATTTACATGAGTCACTTAGATCTGGAACTGATCTACCACAGTTGCCTTCTATTCATTTCCTGTTTGGTACGAGTTGTGCATCAAAAGTAATTGACAGCAATGTTTCAAAACATTTTTTACAAAATATCTGAAATCAATACAAGGGCTTTTAAATTGTGAATTCTGTCAATAATAAATAATATTTTTGACAAATCAATAATCGATTAATATTAATTTGAGTGGGCAAATGTAGCCACATTTTCTTTTAATTATTTCGATAATATAACATATCATTTCAATTGTGTGTTAATAATATCGATAAAATTGATCCTTTTCATATGAAAAACCTTAAACATCTAAAATAAATAATTGCAATGAATATTAAAAGAATGAATTTTTAGTTTTATCTGTGAGATAGAAAGCGTTTAATGTACCTCTTAAGATCATTGCAGGATATTGAACTGATATTCTAAGATCAGTTATCGATATTAACTCATTCTGAATATTCAATGTTCAATGAGCCAAAAATGTGTTTGTTTTTTTGTGTGTGCCACATTAATCATCTTAACCTTTGCCAGACTTTAGTTTATTCCCGCTCTCTCCGAGCATAAGGCATTATTTAATATGCTGTTTAAATGATCATCGCTATATTGTCTTATCGCTATCTCTAACACTCTCACACACACACGCACACACACACAGTCGAAGAGTGTTGATTCGCGGGTTTTTTGCAGTTGAGCGTCGCGCGTTAATCTAGTGATAAGCATCTGGGTTATTTAAGAGCTGCGACCTGGCGAGAGCAGCTCAGTTCGTCAGTCCAAGTCGAGCAGGCCACGACAAGCAATTTGTACAGCATCCACATCCACAACCGCACCACAGCAATCGTTATCGCTTCGAGCAATTGCACAACTCAGTAGAGGAGAGAACTAAGTGAAAAGTGTTTATTAATTATTCCAGCATGTCGCACACAACGAGGCGACTGGGCCATGTGCTCCTCCTCTCGCTGCTGCTCATCCTGCTCACCACGGAGGATGTGCACGCCAAGCGTTTGTCGAGCAGCGGCAGCCGGAGCCGCTCCAGCTCCAGCTCCAGCCACAGCTACTCCCGTCCCTCGCACTCCTACTCGGCACCCTCGCACTCCTATTCAGCCCCATCGCACTCCTACTCGGCGCCCTCGCACTCCTATTCAGCCCCATCGCACTCCTATTCGGCACCCTCGCACTCTGCCCCTTCGCACTCGGCGCCCGCCACTTCGTACAGCTCGCCAAAGTATAACGGACAGAGCGGACATCTGGACAACACGCGTCTCAGCTACGGCGGCACACACTCCCAGCCCAGCAGCCACAGCGCCTCGGCACCGGCGGCGCCTGCGCCTGCACCCGTTGGCTGGAACGTGCCCAAGCCCCAAGGACCGCCGCCCGCCTACTCGGCCACCAATCCAGTCGGCGGCGCACGCACCAACGTCCACGAGCCGCCTCCAGCCTACAATCCCTCCTACAAGGCGAACGCAGCGCCGCCGAGCTACTCGGCAGCCACCAACACCAACAGCAACGTCAACTCGCGACCAATTGGCCCCTCCAGTGCCGGTTCCAGCCATTACAGGCCAGTCGGCAGTACCTCTAGGGGTCACTCGAACTCCACGGGCAGCGGCGGCTATCAGCACTCTCCCATCACGGCCACCAATCACCAGGGCGTGCAGTCGAGTTATCCTGGCGCCACCTACCACAGTCCCGGCCATCTGCCGCCCGGCGCTAGTTACTATCCAGCCGGTCAGGTGCCCGCTGGCGCCACCTACCACAGCTCCGTTCCAGCTGGGGCCACCTACCACAGCGCCGTACCTGCGGGCGCCACCTACCACAGCTCAGTGCCCGCTGGCGCCACCTACCACGCAGCTCCGCCACCAGGTGCCAGTTATTATCCCAGCGGCGCAGTGCCCCATGGCGCCACCTATTATCCCCAGCAGCCGGTGCACGCCATGCCCGCAGGCGCCACCTATCTGCCAGCTGGTGCAGCCATTCCGCCTGGCGCCACCTACTATCCACAGGCACCTCAGAAGTCATCCTCTGGTCTCGGTCTGGGTGAGTAAACAAAACGGAATGTGCCTTAAAGTGCGCGCTCTAATTGAATGTCTTTGCTTTAGGCACTGGTCTCATTGCTGGCGCTTTGGGTGGTGCAATCCTCGGACACGCCCTCACGCCCACAAATACGCGCGTTGTGGAGCATGTGCCATCGGGCGGCTACGGAGGCGGTGGCGGCTACGGAGGCGGCGGCAACATTGGCAGCGGCGGAGACGATAAGATCATCATCATCAACAACGGACCCCCCGGCTCGGTGACCACAACGGATGCTGGCTCCGGCACCACGATCATCAACGCAGGCACTCCACAACAAGCTGCTCCCGCTGCCGCTCCAGCTGCCGCTGCTGCCCAGCCTGCGCCTGTTTATCCCGCTCCAGCTGCCGCTCCGGCTGCTACTCCATCTGCAGGTGGCGTGCCATTGGCGCCTCTGCAACCCGTTGAAGGCGCTATTCCACCACCAGCAGTTGCTCCAGCTGGCGTCAATGCGGCTCCACCTTTAGCTGCAGGTGCCGCTGCTCCAGCTGCTGCTGCTGCTGCTGCTGCCGCTGCTGCTCCTGTCGATCCCACTGCTCCTGCTGCTGCTCCACCCACTAACGGCATCATCTGTGTGCCAGTGCGTGTGCCCGAACCCGATCCCAAGGATGCCACCAAGACCATCGAAGTGGAGAAGATTGCCTGCTATCCAGCACCGCCGCCAGAAGCGACGCCGCCAGTCAACGGCACAGCGCCAGTCGCAGCTGCCGCTGCACCAGCTCCAGTTGATTCCGTGAATGGCACGCCCTTGGCGCCCATTCAGTCAATCACGCCCATCACTGTGCCCGAGGGATCGGTGCCGTTGGCGCCCCTGAAGCCCGGTGGCCAGCCGGATGTGATGCGCATGCCTGGCCAGACGTCGGCTCGCCTGTCGGTGGAGTCGGGACTGCACGATGCCCACAGCGGCGTCAAGTCCGCCGTCTCGCAGTGGAGCGCGTTGTCTGCCTTGGTCACCGTGCTGGTGGCGTATTGCCTGCATTAACATTAACCATAGCTCCAGTTGCTGCTGCTGCTGCTGCTGCAGCAAGTGGACGAATCGTAATCCAAACCAAATAGATGTCAGTCAGCCACAACATCAGATGGTTCTCTACATGATTTTGTAATTCAAATCGAATTTCTAATTGCATAATATATACTCGTACTTTTCTTAGACTCCATAATAAAACAAAACTAAATGACAAAGTGATTTAATTACTTTTTAAATAAATTCACAAAAGTCATTGCGGCTAAATTGTGCAAACAGCTTTGCAGCGCTATCTATGTGGAAACACAAAACTATAATAAAAACGTATTTACACCATAGGTGGTGCGCCAATGGAATACAAACTTATTCACCACACCAAATGTGGATCTCAATCGCCATCTGTTGAAATTTTGTGTGCACTAAAACTTAAAATTGGTTGCTGTCTGCGCTAAAAGTGTTTCGTTCAGTTAGTGCACTGCCTTGCCAACACAAATAAATTAAATTTAATTGTGCAACAACCAAATTTCAAAAACTTGTCGACAGCTGCATTGCGGTTTGACAACTGGATAAAATAACTACAGCTAAATATTGTATTTATTTATTAATATTATTTTCAAATCTCGATGGTGCAATTTATGTAATAGTGAAATAAATGTAAACTTGTATTTATTATTTTAATGTTTGTACCGACATCAAAACATAATTATTTCATACTTTTTACAAGGTATAATCATTCTCCATCCTCCAAATTTCTCAGCCACAATTAAAATCGGATTATTAGCCTTTGTTTTCATATTCCCAATTCGCTTAGCCTGTGACTAAACTTTGTCTTGTTTTAGTAGACTGCTCAAATTAAGTTACCCATTTTTGCTGCTCCATGGATATTAATTTTATTTTCATTTTGTTTACACAAAAACTTTTGTGTGTTCCTTCGTGCATACATACAAATGTACTTAATTGTATTTTGTACAAAAAGAATCCTCTTAAAGTTGGCGCCTAACATATAAAGTGTCTATTGATTTACAACTAAATGCAATTTATATGCTCTATATGTATGTATATTAAATTGTATTTACAGGAATACAATTATAACAAGTCCTCTTAATGTGTCTTTTTAATTTACAACTAAATGCACTTTAATAGATAATCAGTTATTCTTCGTATACCATATATATTTAATTCTATTTACAGGAATAAAATAATAACAAATACAAGAAATTTAAGAGGTCGATTGCACGTGTTGCTTGCCAATCAAAAGTTGCAGCCAGACGCTGCGCGCCTTGTTGTCCAGCAGGATGAAGTAGACGAAGAGAATGAATCCCTGGAGGGTGGCCGTAATGCAGAAGATGTAGGTGAAAACCAATCCCAGGCGAAAGTACGAGCAGATGCCGAAGATCCAAGTGAGGCCGAGCTGCGTGAAGAGCAGCACTAGGAGATGCATTTGCTGCCAGATGAGTTGCTTATTTCGGTGTCGAATCTGCGAGATGCTGTAGAAGATGCGACCGAGGACACAGCCATTAATGATTAGCACCAATCCAATGGGCAGCAGAACGCCGTAGACTAATCCAGAACCGGACGGATAACACAACGTGGCAATGTCCCCGGGCTGATAGGGCACTGGGGCATACGAGGTGCGGTCGAGCAGCAGCAGCAGCAGCGTGGGCGGCAGAGGCAGCAGCCAGGCAGTGACGGACAGGCGGAGCACCACGTGCTCCGATCGCACCACGAGCACGGTGACGTGACGCTGGTACTGCAAGTAGCCAATGAGCAGCATCCAGCTGAACAGCAGCAGCACCAAGTACTGCAGCGTGGCGCCCAAGGCGATGCATCCGGCAGGATGCGCATCGAACGCTATGCGCCACACCCACTCGTTGACATAGACCAGCAGCAGCGTGCCGAAGAGCAGCGTCATCGCCAGGCTGAGGTGCAGCAGCAGTTTGGTGGCCTGCAGCGAGCGCCATCTGTCGGACAGTGCTGCCGTCAGCCAAATGGCCATCAGGCCGAAGAGCGAGAGGCCGCAGCCCACGGCCGTGACCATGTCCAGCCAGGCCTCGTGCTGCAGCTGCTGCATCCCATCTGCCAGCAGTCGCTGCTGCCTGAAGCTGCCGCCCACGAGCAGCGCGAACTGCGTCAAGTGACTCGTGTGGCAGGCAACAATTAAGTCATCTTTGGCCGCATCCTTGCTGGTCGTCACGCCGTTCCTTTGCCACGAGTCGTAGTTCCAGTAGCCACAGTAGTAGTCCAGCTGCAGCGCTCCTTCCCTCTGCACCTGCTCCTGCTTCTGGTTGCGCAGCAGAAACACCAGCGGATGCGGCAACTCGTCTGCAATGGACAGCAAAGGACAGAAGGTAAGATATATTCATTTAAATGATGTATACTAAATATAATGCAAATATTTATAACATGAATCAAGAGCGAAAAGTTGTTCTTACGGATTTAACCCCATTTATTCATCAATTCTCTCTTATATTGAGCAGATTAATTCATGTTCTTCATAATACAGCATATAAAATTAGTATTTTGAGCAGAGAGATTAATATTCATCAATTCTCATAGCAGAGTATAATATACTGAATATATAAATATCCATCCACTCTTATAATTTACTAATAATAATAACTCGAATATATATATACTATTTTGAACAGGCTAATTAATGTTAATCAATTAATATATCCGTGTACTAATAATACACTGAGTAGTATTTTGAACAGACCTATGTAAATATATATTCTTTTATTGAATGTAGATTTGATAAGCAATATTCATCAGTACATATATTGAATATATTATAGTACTTTGAACCGAACAATTGCAGAATATTTAATTCTCAAAATAGAGAATGTATTTCGTATTTTGAAGAGCGAAATAAATATTCTTTAGTTTCCGTAATATATTTACTACTCTTTTATGGGACATACTGAATATAGATTTTTTATATTATGCCGACTAATTAATATTCCCGAATTCTTCTAATGGAGTAATGTATTGAGTATTTTCAACAGACTACTTAATATTCTTGAAATCCATATAATAATACTGAATAAATATTTGGTATTCTAAACAGATTAGTTTGAATATAATTGGAAGATTATCAATACGAATTGCTTTGGCAAATCTTGTCGACATACGCGATTAATCACGAATAAATAGGCATTATTATTCATTAGTCAAGTTTATACTCTATAAATACCGTTCGCATTTATAGAATTAAGGGATATTTACTCACTCGATACTTGAGGTATGCTTATAGAGAGCACATGGCTCTGCAGATTGGATCTGCTCGTTCGTGGCTGAGTCTCAATGAAGAACGCATTGTTGGCGTAGATCTTGAAGGTCAGATAGTTGGCTCCAGCCCTCTTCACAGACTGCCAGAGTTGTTGGGTCAGAAATGAGGCAGCATGCAGATCGGGCTCAGACTGCAGATTAGTCAGACTCTCGTTGGCGTGGAGTAAACGATACCAGAAATGATGATGTCTGCAGTTCTGTCGATTGAATCCTGCTCGATCGTAGATGGCGATGCCAGTGTATTGATTGCATTCGGGAAACAGATAGAAGACGCTGAGTTTATTGCTGATTAATATCTGCACTCCATTGGCGACTTTCACGTCAACCAGATCCGTTAACATGGCCATAATGTTCTGGCTCTTGCAGCTCTTGAGCGAAGCCAGCTGCGGTCCCAACTTGTCCATGTAGCCCTCGAAGTTGTAGAGCAGATCGTTGGTGGCGTTGAGACGAGCCGAAACCTCCAGCACCGCATTGTCAGTGTCCATCAGTTGATCGTAGAGCCCGATGATCTCGGAGCTCACAGCCTCGCTTGTCTGCTCCTTGGCCACCACATTGATGATCTTGTTGACATTCACGACATCCACGGGCTGGATTCGGTTGACTGCCCTTCCCACAATCCTGGAGATGTTCTGCACCACGTATTTGTGATAGTTGGGCATGGCTTCGCGATAGGGCAGCTCCTCGTTGAGTTCCAGCTGCAGCTCATTGAGGCTCCGGCTCAGCTCGCTGGTTGCCCCATCCAGTTGGCAGGTGATGCTGCCCAGTGGCTCCCAGTTGTTGTGGCCCAGACAACGACGCACGACTGGAAGACCGCTTTGGTCCACACACAGATGCCCCATCATCGCGTAATCGTTGACGGAGGTCAAGGGGAAATAGTTGTCGAAGACTGTGCGATTGACACCGTGTTTGCCATCGGAAATCTCGTAGAAGTGCCGGAAGCTGACTCGCGGACAATGCTCGACAACGGCTGAGACAATGCTCAGAGTCACAAGGAGCAGAACGATCCTTGGAGAACACATTTCAAGCAGTTATTCAATTGAACCTTCTAACTCCAGCTGCAATCGCGTACTGTTCAGTGTCAGAGTTGAATAAGACTTATATATTTACATACTTGCTGACCACAACGGGCGATTAATCACCAGTTGTTTTCTCTTATACGACTTAAAAGTAGTTTCTGGATGGTGTATTTGTATTATGTGACCCATTGAATAAGGATGAATAACGATAATATTACAACTATAGTAAATGTCACTCCTCCATTCAAGTTTATCAGTGCAGTAAATAAATTTACTATTTATTTGTATTCACTTTATGACTCAATGCAATCTTTGTCGATAAGTATTTGACGTCATTCTTGCATATATATTGAAACTCCACAACATATAGTATATAAGGTAAACACATTCCATCCTAAGTCTTTGTTGAGTTCTGAGAGCTTAGAAAAAATGTCAATGGAAGCAAACATTCAGAGTAGTTTGAGTTCGAGCAAAAGTTTGAGATACTTTTTTTGTGCATTTGTCGCCTGATTCGAGCTTAGGCAAACTTTTGAGTTTTCGGACAGATTTAAGATAGAAAATAATGAGAAGGCAAACATGTGGCAAGCCGGAAAATGCATTTGGCTTTGTAACTGACAGCAGCGAATGCTAAAATAAAACTTGGAGCGAAGAGTTACTCAAAGGATTTGTTCTATGCTGACAAGATAGTTAAATATGTGGACTAACTGAATTATGTGCAACAATTTATTCGGCAGCTGGTAAAAGATAGTCTTAATTTAGTTTTGATTCAATTTGATTTGCCATCCACATGAGTATAGTACAAATATTCAGAGCAACAGTTAAACTTGAATGGAAATTTGTGCAAATGTTGGTTGTGTTTGCTTTTTTGGACAAAGTTTGTCATGTGGTTTTATGCCACAAAATGTTGATAACGAGACGTTGACCTATAGCTAAAAAGTATTCAAATTTGCATGCTAATGAATGCTGTGAAACTATTTGCATGTGTTTTGTTGTTGGCAATTTGAATAATCTGCTTCGAAATGATGTTAGAAACTTGTTAAAATGATTAAAAAGACACCAACAGCCGGGCAATTAGATCTGAAAACACGAAACAGCAGCTGGTTCACTTTTTATTACTCACCTTATGTGTATATTTATTGCTTACACTGTTGCCATAAATAAATGCATTTAACCACAGCGTAAACTTTGTCAAGGACATGGCAGCAGAGTTGAATGAGCCAAGGACATTTTAAAGGCTTTCAGTCATCGCGCTCTCTCGTTTCACGCACTTGTCCATCCAGTCAACTGTTCACTCATTCACTTTGGCCCACGAGTTGCACTCGTCGATGCATTCATTTGAACGCGTTGTATTCGCGCTTCACTCTGAATTTCACTCGCAACGCATTCAGGCATTGCACGAGGCAACTTTTAACCAAAGTCAAGGTAAACTTTGGCCTCTCAAAGTGGTCTGGCAGCTGGCCAATGAAGGGCAGATGATTGGTTCATTGTTTCCCTGCTCTCTCCTCATTAAAGCCATAAATAATTGGACTGAAAGGTTGCACCGAAGAGCTTCTCGAGTCTGCATTTTATGAGCACTTAATCGGCTGCTCGAGCAACTCTTTCGCAGAAATTCAATTTGTATATTTGATAAGCTTTCTCCCAGCGTCGGCTTCGAGGACCTTTTAGCACAATTTGATTAGGATTAGGCTACTTAAACATAACAGCGACTGTCGCAACACTCAAAAGATTTTGCCCAAATCTATTTTCCCTCCCTCTCCTCCTTTTTTCTATTTGCCATTTTCGGTCTCCATTGAAGGTAGAAACTTTTTGTGAGCTTCGCTTCTGTGTCTGCCTCCAGAGAATAAAAGGTCAATAAAATTTGTCTGGCGGGGCGAAATGTAATTGTGGCAAGGCAATTGTTGGCCGTGACCGTGCAACAATAAAGGTAACAAGTGAAAATACTCCAACTCTGAGTAGAAAGAAATCCAATAACTCAAATCGTAATACAACACAAATATTATCTTTGCGCTTTATTGTGTCTGTTTTCCCTTTGTTTAATTTACAGCAAATACATCAACTTTTCTGCAGCTATTTAATTTTGTTTATAGTGAGAATTGGAATTTCTAAATTTATATCAATACGAATTTGTTTATAGTTGCTTTGCTGCATTGCCGCACATTGCACATTTGATAAATCCATAGCGAATATATTGCTCAGTTTCTGCCGCCGCCTCTTCCACATCCTCGATAGTATAGTGGTTAGTATCCCCGCCTGTCACGCGGGAGACCGGGGTTCAATTCCCCGTCGGGGAGGATCGATCAACTTTTTTTTCGCTTTTAATAATAATTTTAAATGTTCTTTTTTTTTGTAGAAAGACTAAACTTGCACGTTCTAAAATATGCGGCTGCGTCACAATTTGTGCAGGTAAGTAAATATTGATGTGTTTATTCAACGGAATTATTCGAGTTGCGTATTTTAACAGATGCCTAAACGTTCTAAATTTAGTGCATTCATTGCAGTTTAGCTGGAAATATTTTATTTAAGGAATTTGCGAAGGAGGGAAAAAGTTTAATGACATTAAGGTAATTAGCTGGAAACGATTGTAAGCAACGAAATTGTGAAGCAGGGGAATAGGAATTATTTTAATAAATTAGCTGGACAAAATTATATTTAAAGAAGTGTAAAGGGAGACTGAATATATCTGTTAATTACAAATTTAAAATAATAACTTTTTAAATTAGCTGGAAATAATATTATTTAAAGAAGGATGGAGAAATTTATAATTTAAAGGAGGAGAGTAATATGCATATGTCTGCTAATTATAATTTTATTCAATTTTCTTGAAATAATTCTGCCAATTAAAAGTTTAAAATACTAATTTCATAAATTATCTGGAAATAATATTGTTGAAAGAACTTGTCAAGGAGGGAATTATTAAAATTAACTTGACATAATTGTATTTAAACAATTGTTAAAGAAGGGGAATAGGAATATGTCTGCTAATAAAAAGTATATTAAACTTTCTGGAAATAATTTAATTAAAGATTTTGTGATGGAATTGTATTTATATAACATAATTTGTGAAGAGGAGGAATACGAAGTGTCTGCTAATTATAAATTGAAAATAATAATTTCCTAGATTATCTGGAAATAATATTATTTAAATAAGTTGTAAAGGAGGCAGAAATATGTCGGCTAATCATGTTTAAAGAATTGTTAAAGAAGGGGAATAGGAATATGTCTGATAATTAAAAGTTTATTAGATTTACTGAAAATAATTTTATTTAAAGATCTTGTGAAGGGGGAAGAAATATGTCTACTAAATTTGGATACAATTTAATTTATAGAATTTTTGAAGGTAAGGAATATTAATATGACTGCTAGTTAAAAGTTTAAAATCAAAATGTATTTAATTAGTTGGAAACAATTGTAGTTAAAGAACTTTTGGAGGAGTCTCCTTAAACTATGTCTGGCAGTGAAAAGTTGTGTTTTTCTCCGACGCATACATAATTAATTCTTTTTTAAAATGTAGCAATGTTTTAATTGATTTCGTGCAATCTGTTCGACTCGAGTGGATGTTTTTGTGTGGCACTGAATAAGTGCAACATGGGCGTAATTCGCAATCAACTGCAACCGGCTTCAAGCTGAGAGCCGAGTCTTCGAGTCGACTTTTCACATACGAATTAAAAGTTCGCCTTGGAGGAACTCGTTGGCATTTTAGCCGCCAATTAAGGGGTTACATGTTTGCTGTTGGTTGGCAAAACTCTTCTTCCATTGTGGTTTCATTAGTGGCCAAGTAAATGGATCGACAACTGCATTCCTTTTCTTTCGTCTTCATTTCTTTTTCCTCAGCGGTTTTCTTCTTTCGCAAAAACTTTCGCAATGCCAATTTTCTTTTAGAGAAAACTTTTGTGTCGCGTTTTTCTCATTTCTGCGTATAAATTGCTGTCAATTAGTTTAATTGTTTTCTCCTTTGTTTTTAGTTATTTTTCGTCGTTTCGCTTCTATCGATGACCATTGATAAGTTGCACAATTATATTTTCGTCATTTAATGAAAAGTACTTGAACATTTTCGATTTGCAAACATGTATTAATATCTGCTGCTCTTTACCAATTAAACGTTATAGATGTCTGCAAGAGTTATATTTTAAAAATGAGACAGGATAAAATTAAAAGTAGTGACTGAAAAGTACTTGAATATTTTCAATTTGCAAAAAAATGATATAAATATCTGCTGGTCTTTAACAACTAAACGCTATAGATGTCTGCGAGGACTCAGTGCGTATCTGCGCTTTAAAAATGAGACAGGATAAAAAGCCGCATCGTGTGTGGCAGGACATGAGTTCAGCAACTTGGTGACACTCCGCGTAATCGGGAATTATAACATAAATTTTAATTAAATCCCGCACCCACAGCAACCGCACAAACAAACTGCCAAATGTGTGTGGGCAGAGCACACGTAGACCGCATAAAAAGATTTAAGAAGGATTTGCAATGGCTTTAAATATATTTCTTTTTTTTCGCATTACGCACAAAACGAAGCTGCGCTCAGTTCAAAAACAGCTTTGGTCATATTATTAATGTGTCTTTTATTAACTTAAAGTCTCACTCCAACTCTCTCTCTCTACCTCTGTCTTAATGCTAATTAGAAAAGTTTCTCAAAGCAACTCGGCATCAGTTGATTGATGGAGACTACGACAACCAACAGTTTAATCACAAGAATTGACTTGAAGTAAATAACTAAATTTAAGAGTTGAGTCAATCACTTTAATTGTGCTTAGTTACAGATATTCCAAATAGACATTTTTGTGCGCTTCCTGCTCGGCTGCTATATTAACATAATTGTGCTCCAAGGACCTTCGGCGAGGGCACAATAAAAGCACATACAATGAAACTAAAGCATGTCCCTTCCATAACTGTGCGATACTCCACAGCTTGTGTGTTCATAAAAGGAGCATAAACATTTTTATGACCTTTGCCCCTTTAATACAACACACAAAGGAACGCAAAGAAAAAGGTTTATCTGTATTAAAGTGCTGCAATAATAGTTATTATATTAGATTTAGACGAGCTTTAAATAGGACTACAGCGTTGAAGGCAATTGCAGAACAACTAGTTAAATATTTAACTTATTTATTAATATTGCAGAGCACATTATCGCCGCTCTGTTTGTCTCTCCAGTCTTCGTCCTGTTTCAGCGAGCTGCCAGTCAGGTTTTGGCTTTGCTTTCATCCTGAATGCCCTGCAGCTGGCCTGTCTGAGGATTCGCTGTCCATCACATTGTGACGTCCTTTTACCCCAAATTCAGGTTGCTCGGCTGCATTTTGAGTGAAACGATGTCACTGGACTAATATGGAAAACAAGTATCACAAAGGTTGAAAGTTAAAAGGCGAGATATAATTATAAACTGTGGCACCTTAGCTTGAATTAGTTTGGCAGCAGGCAACGATTCAGTTGCAAAGTGATCCATAAATTATGTCGATGTCAACGGTGTTTGTGCAACGCAGAAAAACAAGAAAGCGGACGAGAGGATAACAGAAATTCGATTTGTCTTGAGCACACGTCCAACATGTCGTATGTGTAACAAGTGTTGCACATAAATTCGGCAGCTGGCCTGGCTGCAGGATGCGGCAACCACACAGATAAATAAATCCCAGAGACGTATGATTTAGTTGTGCTCTCGGTTTGCCAAAGACTTGAGCTACAAATTTCTGGCAATTTGTTTTTGTGTCGCCTTCAGAAAAACATTAAAGTTGCTCAGATCTCACGACTTATCTTCATCTTTAATTTGCGTGCGAATGTAAATAATATTTTGCTATTTATTGAGACAGTAACATTATTATTGTTATTACGAAATCTTCAAGCTTAATTACACGCAATCCTTTGGCTGCAAGTGACACAAACAAAACAATAAATATGCGAAAAGTTCATTAGCAGAAGTCTGGATAAAAGTTTATGCGGTTTTTGCCCTTTCTGAGTAAGGGAAAATGAAAATGCGAAAACTAATTTAAATGAAATGCTGGCAAAGCAGACGCTGTGCACTTGAAATTGCTTTTCTCTTTGATACCTTAACTATCAATAATCAATTTATATTTGAAATTCAGCTGTGTTTTAGGCATCCAAGATGGCAGCCTTAACCTTAACTATTAATAATCAATTTATATTTGAAATTCAGCTGTGTTTGAGGTATCCAAAATCCATAATTGCAGCCATTTGACTCTCCATAAAAACCTCTTTTTGCACGTCCTGGAACATTTAGGCAGTAAATCTTTAAAAGCTATTACATGGAATGCATTAGGCTGCATAAATATCTGCTGACTGTAACACAATTCATGGCCTTGCAAAAGGCATTACTTGCACACACACTAAGACACTTTCACACCCACACCCACAATTATACACATATTCATGTGCAGGCTGGAGTCCTTATGTCCTTATGGCATGTTGTCTCTTTGCTTCCTATGCCATCAGGCATCTTTGACACTTGGGGCTTTGTTACAGCAACTGCAACTGCAACGACAACGGCAACGGCAACTGCGATATGCGTTTGGCTTCCACTTTTGGCCATAAATTCAAGAAATTTGCTGGCAAACCGGGTTGAGAGCGGCAAGTTTTTGTTCCTTTAACTCGGACTTGTTTCGGCGAGATTATACAATTTGTTCGGCACATGCAGTAAGTTATGAAATAGTTGAGCTGGCAGCCTGAATTATTATTCTATTCAAGATTAGAATTTTACACTTAAGCTACAATTTAAACTCTAGTTCACCTCCCAATGCGAATAATTTTTAACTTATTTCACACACTTTATTTTTAATTAATTATTATTTTTGTATTTTAAAGCAGTCTCCCATCAATATAGAATCCATATTATATTTTATTCACCTTCAAAAGAAATCTATTAATAAGAAAATGTAAAAACTGTGAAACAATATCCAAATTATCGCAGGACTCAAAGAATAATTTGTTTGTTCGAAACTATTATTCAATTTAAAATTAATGACGACCCTCATAACTATACACTACAAAAAACTTGAATAATCAAAAGGTTATTTTAGTCACTTTATTTAAGAAAGTGTAAAAAAGTGTTAAACAATATTATTAGTCCCTGGTCACGCAGAATTATCATTTTATTTGAAATAAGAATGAATATTAATAATCACTTCACCTACCAAAAAACTCCAACTAACAATATCTTATTTCAGTCACTTTATTTAAGAAAGTGTAAAAAAGTGTTGAACAATATAGTATTATTATGCCAGGACTCGTACATCAATCAATCGATCTGAGCAGATGAGCGCCGCTCACTTTGGCCGTCCACGAGGCGTATGCTCGATGAACGTTTACCGGAGGCCTCCGCGTGGAGGAAGTGAGTCGACTTGAGACGCCTGATCAACAAGGATCGTGCTGGGTTCAGCCTGTAGTCTGTTGTCAGTCAGCAGTCAGCGGTCAGCAGCTGTGCCCTATGAGTTGCACGCCTCCATGGCCTCCATGCGATGTTGTTGCTTCTCGAAATTGTATTTGCTTTCATTTGAATTAGTTTAAATCATACATGAGCTTCTCAGCATTGTTGGGTTCTTCGCAGTCGAACGAGGCCATCATGAGGTCTGAAAAACAAAAGGAGAGGAAAGTTTTTAAATTCAAATAATAATCAAAATATTTATTTATTTATTGTTATCGAACTGGCTGTATTGCCCTCGACTATATTAATATTAACAAAAATAAGAATACCCACATTTCAAAATCAAATCAAATTCTGGCTTAAGCTAATAAAATATTGCTGTTAATATTAGTACAATAAAGGCGCCCAGACAATGTTTAGTTAACATGCTTGTGTCTAGAAAAATCTGAAGCATTCAGTGGTTAACAAGCTCAGCTTGACCCCAGCTCATTATGGACATTCTGTGCCCATCTAATGGCGGGTTCAAGTGCCGAGAAGACTGACAAGAAACCAAAGTGGATTCTTGTAACAGGAATGTTATATTTTAATAGACAAACATGCGAAAAAAGCAACAACCTAGTTTAATAAAGTTACAACAAACTGGCGGCTGGCCAAAAAAAAAGGGGTGTGTGTGATAGTGTGTGTTAGTGTGTGTGTGTGTGCGTGTTGAGCAAATGTGGCAAAATGTGGCTGCCATGTCCACTTCACACCACGAGACCATTAAAATTCTGCAGTGGTGCAAAGCGCTTGGCTTCGTCGTTGGTCAACAGATGTGCTCTTGACTCGACTCCTTGCCGTCTGTCGTCTGCCGTCTGTCGTCCTCCGTCGGATGTCCCTCTGAGTTTATAGGATTTAAGCCCGCATTCTTCTCTGCTCGAGCACAAAAAATTACAGACATACATGTGGTATCAACATTTACGAGCCCCTTGCCCCCAACCTCCCCTCAAAAAAAAGAAAGGGTTGCCTTTGTTTGTGGAGGGATTAAAATGGTTGGTTATGGTGCGAGTATCTACATTTTCTTGTTCACTTTTAATAGAGTCGTGTGCGCAAATATTTTTTGCTCCTCTTTTCTTCGTGAGATGAAAATTGTTGCAGCTTCGCCACATGTTGTTGTTGTCGTTGGTCCTTTGGTTTTGTATATTTTATCCTGTAGTCTGTAGTCTGTAGTCTGTGTACTTGACGCATGCTGAGCGTGTTGAGCCTAACAAGCGGTTCTCTGTGTTGGGTCAACAGATTGCCGTCGAGAGCATAAAGGAGCATTTTTTGGCATTAGACCGCAACTTGATTGGTTAGCAGACTCCCATTTTTGATGACAGAATGTCGCAAAATTTGAGTTTTGTGGTTTACATTGTCAAAGACTCGCATCGAAATTTCAATTTGGTTTTGCGGAATTTCCGCAGTTGGAGGTGGTTTTCATAAATGCATAACTCCAACTCAAAGAAAGGTTATTGCATTCCAAGTACTTGCAATTAATTTTGCTATCGATTTGATATTGCAATCTTATTTATTCGAACAAGTTCTAATATTATGATCATTATTGTTCGACTGTGGACAATAGTCAACTGTTGATCAGTAATAATATAGAATATGTATATTGTTGGTTTTAAAAGGATTCATCAGCAGAATTCTCAAATAAAAGTTTCAAGTTGGTTTATTTTATCTGTGGTTTTTTACAGGTGCTTAAACCCCAAGTAATTCCAATATTTATGTATAATCTAACTTTTTGGCAATGTAACTATTTCGTTTTTGCTATTAAAAAGTTAGGGAAAACTGTTGAAAGCCAAATACTTTAAGCCACTTTTCAGTTCAGCTTGTCAATATGCCAGCGCAAATGCATCTGGGTAAAGTGCATTTTTCAAGTTGCAGCGCTGAGCAAAATTGCTTAGATAACAACGCAAATAACTCGACTGCAAAAATATTTATTTATAGTGGGCAGCAGCAGCATGACGACGAAGAACGACGACCAAACTGCGAATGGTGGCGAAAGCTGCATTAAACTTATTAAGAAACTTTGGGTAACTTCTATCCACCTGACGGACAATTTAAGTTTATCCCAACTGACAAGTTTCAAGCTCTGCGGTTCGATACGTCGATACGAAACCGAATTCGAAGTTCGTGCTGAACTGAATACTCGACTTAACCCATGGAAAACAAACATAAATATGCAAAACACTTGGCGAATTTAATTGCAGTAATTCACGGGGAAGAGTTGGAAATGCAACTTTATCAATCTGAAGTCCTTTCTGCGCCTGTGAATGAACTCATTTATTGCGGATAGTCATTGTGGGTTTCTGCTTTTATTCAACACACATTCTTCAACCGAAAGTTGCCCAAAGTTGTCTTTGAAAGCTGCTTCGCCGTGAACAAGTTCATAAATTGCATTTACCTCGCATTAAGCTGCACATCATGCATTGCATTTCAATAAACTTCCTTTTTTTTTGGGAGCATGTAAGGACGACGCTGATGCAGCTGAGTCCTCGCAGAGCCTTTGAGCCTTTGCAATTTGAGGTTGAGACGAGACGCAGCCATAACTTTTCATTCTTTTCGCTGTCAAGATGCAGCAAAGACAACTTTTCTTTTCTTTTCTCTTATTTTTTCACCGTCGACTTTGTTGTTTGTTGCCTATGGCAGAATTTTTCAAAGTATCCCACGCTTCCTGGGCTTTTAATGAGTTCGGTCTATGAGGACCTTTCATTTTCGCTTCGCTTTTTCTCTGCACAAGTATTTCTCGTTCCTTCTTTCCTTCACGTTTGATGTCATCACCGCCTGCACTTTGTCTGTGAGAGTGTGAAAAACTACGCCCGAGTCGTTGACAGGGCCAAGAAGGATTTCGAAACTTTGTTTCTGCTCCAGCTACACGTGGTGTAACTTATTGCAGGTGTTTTTGTTCGCGTTGTCTCCGCAAATGTGTTGTTCTTTTCACCTTTGCAGCCAAGAGCCAAGAGCTGTTTGTGCAGCACACTTATCGGCATCAGGTCTGAGATTATCAGCATATTTATTATGCTCCTTAGCGCTTACAACTCTATGCAAATAAATTGCGGGCACTGAAGGGGTTCGCAAATTAATTATTGTTAACAAGCAGCATCGTTGGCAAGTTGGTAAGATTGCGGCCAAGAGTTAACTGCATTGCGTGAGCCGCGCTTCCTTTTGTGGTCATAAAGTGTCCGTTTTGCCGTTTTATTGCGGTTATTAATTTGAATTAATTCCCTGGCAAATGGCAGAGTGTTGGCAAGGGATTGAAAATGATTGCATGGGATCCTTTAATGGTTCCCACAACTCTTCTGCGCGCTCTCAGTTGAAAGCAACAAAATAAATATATTTCCCGTTTTCGTAATGTAAATAAACACAAGGGAGAAATATATTTATAATTTTTTAGGTCTCTTGTATTTTTTTTTTGTTTGTTTTAATTGCCTAACTTTCAGAGCAGGACGTTATGTGTGCGCGTGTGTGTGTGTGTGGGCTGCCGGCAGCATTACATTTAATTTTTCATTTAAAGCATTTAAGTAGCAACTTGCACACGCACAATCCCACACACACACACACACATACACGACGCGCAGTTTTCCGGGCCACTTGAAGTCACTGCAAGTTGGCCGCGTTTCACTTAAACTTCGCACAAAACAAACAAACACTCAAATGCCGACTAGGGCCACTGAGAAATGGGGAAAAATGTGGAAAATGCGATAAAGTACGTGGAAAGTGGATAGAATAAAATGTGCAAAAATCGCAACAACAACAACGAGCAAAGTCTGCTTGCACTCGTTGAAAGTTTGACTTATAATATTACTTACCCGCTTCGCCAAGTTTTGTAGTTTGCTGCATATGGCTGCAGAAGTGCTCATACTCGCCGCTAGATGGCGCCACCGACGGCTTCATCGCCTGCATGTGCTTGGTGAAGGCGCCAACAATGGCCGCCATGCGATCGAAGGCAATTATGTTGATGTGGCCATTTGGCAAGCTGCAAGAAGAGACGACAGGGGGCGCTGATGAGCATTTTCTGTCTGATAAAATATTCCCCAGTTGCAGTTGCAGTTGCAGCTGCCATCGAACATATGCAAAGTTCACAGCGCAATTAAAATCAGCGTCTGCATTGGCTGGCCGTCAATTGTGAGTTTGATTAGCGCATTGAAAAGCCGATTTACGCACACGCATCATTTGAATTCGAATTTGAATTTGCATTTGATGTGGATATCAAATGAAAAGCGAATGGGCCATTGAAAATGCCTGAATAAATGATTCGCTGGTCTCTAAACAAATTGCAGCCACCACAAATTGTTCTGGTTAACAGTACTCGCATATGCGAATATAACTCAAGCCGACAGCCGATGAAGAGTGTTCAAACTATGGGCATAATCAGGTGTGAAGACTGCACTCAATTGCAATGCCATCGAGTCTACATATATATTTTTAAGCGATTTGCTATTTTTAAATTATTTACACAGTTTGCATAGACCTGCCGAAGCCATTGAATAAACACGCTGCAAACATCGAAGCGAATTCAAACAGCTACGTATACGTAATATGCCTCATACGAATCGTGGGCTGCACAAATACATATATACTGCATGTATTCGATTTGTTTGTGTTTGTTTTTGATTTAATTCAATCGGGGGTGAACAGGGGGAGGGGCAATGCATCAAGATACTCACAGCTGCAAACAGTTCTCGCGTTCGGCCAGCGCCAATTTAACAATATCCGCAAACACCGGAATCACAACCCAATCGTTGGGTTTGCCGCAAATTGTTGAAGTTGTTGTTGCCGCCTTAACTGCATCCGCTTTGCCCAGAGATAGTTGCTCCATCGAACAAGCTGCATTCGAGCCGGAAGCAACTGGAAGCTGTCCAATGCCACTACTCGAAGGCTTTCCACTCAAGTCCTCTCGCTCTGTCGAGGGCGTTGCTGCTACTCCTGATGACGATGATGATGATGATGGATTCTCTGTTATCGAAACGACTGTCTTAGCCTGCTTATCAGTCTTTTGACTCAGCTGCTGCTCATTTAGGACTATGGCCTGCTGCTGCCACAAATGTCCGTGTCCCTCGGCATGACGTTGCATGCAGTCCAATTGCTGACATGTCACTTGTAACTTGCTCCACTGTAATCAAATCGAAATACTTAAATGAATAAACTTTCTCTCTCTCTCTCTCTGTCTCTCTCTGTGTGTCTCTAATTCGTTTTGTTTCTGTGTTATTTGTGACTTGTTTCGAGGGCGCTGTAAAAGTTTATGGTTTTGTTTTGTGTTCGAGTTTTATGTCCGTCATTTGAAGCTTTGCATCGAATTTTATGGCGCGACGTTTGGCTCTTCGCTCTCACACTTTTTCCCGTCTATCTTTGGCTAATGTTTTATCGAAATTAAATCTTTAAACGACGCAGTAATTACACAACAAAGCGAAACCAGCAACAAATTTAATTTGTTGCTCAAATTTGTCATCATAAAATGTAGTATTTTTTTACGATTATTTCAAATAAATTAGACAGATATGAGCGCCCAAATGGATATCATAATTTATTAAGTGAGTTTTGGGTGCAAATATAAAATGATAATTATGTTTAATTTTTGCATTGTATCATTTACTGCTATCGCTGTTCGCTGTTCGCTCTTCAGTAGCCGTTAAACGCAACTGTGTAAAATATGCAAAAAATTGCCAGACAATGTAAAAACCACGCCCTGCAAATTCCCCTCACCTCATGCTTTAAATAAAAAACCGTGAATTTATGCAATTTCGTTTCGTTCTTTTCCTTTTTTGTTCGTTCTGCGAAAACTTTTTGTTCGTCCTTTGTATATTGTGCAATTTGCGCCTTGCAACACCAACAACAACAACAACAACGAAAAAATGTAAAACAAAATGCAAGAAAATTGTAAAGTTATAGTATACCCAGTCCATAATGAATTAAATATGAGCCAAAGGCATTTAAAGCGTGGGGTTGAGCTGCGAGTTGCGAGTTGCGAATGAATTGCTCAAAATTTCAACAGCTGCCCAAAATGATGGACGGCAGTTTGGCCAAGAGAGTTTGCGAAGAAAAGGCAATCCATTAACTAATTACAAAACTATTTGCGAAAATAAGCAACAAGATACTGTCCGCACTCGTCGTATTCATTCGGACTGCATCATTATGCTCAGACACTCGCTTCATTGAAACAGCTGCCGTTGCGGGCGTGATGCCAAGTTCGAGTACGATTATGAGTGTGGGCATGAATACGTTGAATACTCGTTGCCAAAAAGTGCCACGAAAAAAATATGTATGCAACACAGCACAGCGTGGGTTGTTGCCACATTGGTTGCTTGGGCGTGGTCGTCTTATTTTCAATTTCAATTTCAATTCTCATCCTGGTAAATGACGAGCAATGAATTGTAATCGTAGTAGCGATAGTATTAATTATATATGAAATAGCTAATAACATTTATTTGAAGTCGACTACGAGCAGTCGACATGGAAGTAATTATAATATAAAATAATGATAAAAAGAGTAAAAGATTAAATGTATTATAAATTTAAAATTTAAAAAATATATAAATAATTGTAGCATAACACAAAGAATGTTAAGTATTTATGAGACTAACATAACAACTGCATCTTCATTTTTGGCGACTACAAATGCAATGTTAATGAAAATATCTGTTTTGTTGTAAAATGTAATTGCTGAAATTACTTGCGAATAAGGCATTCGGACTCACCGTGACTTTGAGGCGGGCAATCGGAGGCGACTCGAGCGACTCGAGAATCGCTGTGGCGCTGTTGTAGTTGCCCACCAGCAAACAATATTGTGCCACGCCGCTCCACAGCTCGACGGTTCTGCTGCGTGCCTCGATGCTGGAGCACTGTGGATCAAGGCAAAGATGAGGGGAGAATTTGTTGGTTGTTTGTTTTCGAGTTACAATGCAATACGTTGACCACGTGACTTGGACAAAACTTTAACGAGGCAGTTGCGACAGACAGATGGAGAGTCGATGGCAAAGTTGGCATAAATTAGATGCCAACTCATGACTCGGGGTCAGTCTATCAGCGAACACGTAACTCTGCATATTTGACTAGTCGCAGTTTGGGCAACAGACAGACAGACAGACAGACAGACAGACAGTGGGACAGATTGACTCACCTGCAGTATCTCATTGCAGACAAACAAGCGCAGACGTGACGACCAGTCGAGATACGTTTCCAGGTTGCAGGTCTTCTTGGGGTCCTGGGCACCTGGCGGTCCTCCCGCTGCGCTGGGTTGGTCCCATTTCTTCTGTTTATTCGTTATACATATATTGCATAATTAATGACAAGTGATTGTCGATGCCTTTGTGAGCAGCTCACTCACCTGCTTGTCCAGCAGAATCATGCTGTTGCACTGCACAAACTCCTCAGCGCCAATCTGCTTGGCCAGCTTCTTCTCGAGGCGACACAGGATCTGGGCATATTGTGTGGCTGTGGGGCAGCTCAAAGGTGCAACGAGCTGCCATCAACAGAGACAGACACAGAGAGTTATTCAAGTTGATGCAAAAATTGAAGTCGACATGGAATGAAATTCCTTAAACATTTTTGCATAATCAAAATGCATTAAGGAAACAAAAACTTCTGCGCAATCACTTTTTCTTAAATGCTGCCTGTAAATTTTTACTTTAATACTGTACTTAATACTTGTAATTGAACTATCGTAATGAAATAATGTAAAGTAATCATATTGTCTTGCATGCTGATTATATATTTCAAATTTAAGCCTTTTAAATATTGTGGTTTAATCATGTAGTAATGAAAGTCGTTGACCAACAATGGAACTTGGCAAAAACTTGCTAGCAACCATATTATTTATATCCTGGCGAATGAAATATTCACCTTCTCGCTGTTGGTCTGGCAGGCTCGCAGCTCGGTCTCGTGTCTCTCTAAATCAGTCAGGCGTTGAAGTAAGGCACTTAAAACTCGCGACACGACGCCCTCCAGATGTGAGTCGGAGCACCTGCAATTAACATCGGTTAACACTCGATACGCGCCGGCAGGTGGATTCAATCGATGCTCGCTCACCTGGCCACGATGTGTTTCACATGATTCATCATGCGCTCGTCCCGATAATCGTATGGAAATCTCTGCGTCCACTCGGCGAGCAGGACGACTAATGATTCCAAGGACTTCGAGTCCAGCAGCTTGGCCAGCAGCTCGTGAGGACGCAGAAACAGACGTGATGATAATAGGAATGAGAATATGAAATCCTGCGAAACACAAACATTCGAGTTGTTTGTTTATGTATTCCGTCAGCTGCATTTGTTTTGCTTTCCCTCATTTGCATATTTGGATTTCTTTTTTTTTTTGGTTTTCCGCACTCACCTTGTCCAAGTCCAGCACATTTTCGGGGTTGAGTATCTCGGGGAAGGAGTTGAGGGGCCCCGAAATAATGCGTCCATTGATGTACATGACGCCGCCGGCGCCCAGCACAGAGCTCTGGGCATAAGTAATTAAAAATGCAATTAAACAATACGAAATTATGCATTATGCAATGTTGTTAAATTACCTCGAAATTGACGTCGCATTGGCTGCGTTTGTGCGCAGTTTTGGGCACATCGTATTGATGGGCATCCGTCGCAGTCAGCTGCAACGAATTAGAATTGGAAATGAGTGCAAATATGAGTATGAGTACCCGCTGCACTCATACCTTCAGCTGCTGCAATTCCAATGCCAAATCGTGTGCGCTCAGCTGTTCAGCGCTGTGGCGACGCCGGAAGTGCAAGCCGCCCACCTCGAGCTGCGTCGCTTCCGCGTCGAGCAAGAAAATGCCCACATCCGGCTGATGAGATGCCTCCTCCTGCTGCTCCTGCTCCTTCATCTCCATCTCCATCTCCATCTCGTCGAGGCTGCTGCTGGCGTCGCTGTCGGAGCTGCTCTGGGGACATCGGCTGCGTCTTCTGCTGCGATGTCGATGTCGATGTCGCCTGCGCTGTCGCTGCTGAGTCGACGCCTTTTCCTTATCGCGATCCCGCTGACCACGCGACTTCTGCAGCACGGTCTGCTTGCAACGCGTGGCACACACGATGGCCGATATCTTGCTGGCATAAAAGTACATCGCCATGTGTCACGTTATGGCTGCCACAACTCGTGGCACATTCATGCCTCGCTGCAAGTGTGTGTGTGTGTGACTAATGCATAGGTGAAAAGCCGTTGCAAATGGAATCCTTTCACACACGTAGCTGCAGCTGCCACGCCCTCTTCTTCTGCTCGTCTGGCAGCTGAGGAAGGAATTGAGCTGGCAAGTCGGCTTATTGCAGATTTTTCCTCTCCTCGGGCACAGTTTTTTCCCTTGTGTTTCTTTCGCTACAAATACAAATAAGCGAGAAGAGAAACCGGAAAGTTTATGATCTGCTGACACGTCAACAAGTCGACTTTTGCGGTCAACTCTGGCACATTACTCATACGTCCTGTGGCACAGACACAGCTCGAAAGCTCGAAGGCTGGCGTTATTATGCCTCTGGGAGCACTTAGAGCAGTTATCAGGCCACAGATTTCGCTCTCATCCATAAAGGCGGCACCCGAGGCGAGCATTTCTCATTGAATTTATATATGTTTCAAAAAAATGGAGTATTTAAAGAACTTTCATGTTGTTGCAGGCAAATTGCAAATATGTTGAATCAATAATCGGAAATATTTAACAAGAATATCTTACAGCCAAAGGCACTTCAGAGGCATTTACCTGGCAGAATATTTCAGAGCACAAAGCTCACACATTCTATAGATTTTGCGATAATACATCCATTATAAATTAAATATGCTGAGGCATGAATGTGCGAAATACGCGACGAATACTTTGACAACAATTCGTGTGCAACGCTTGCAACAAAGTGTTAGATCGAAAGGCATATTTATTTATTTATGAGTCTTGTTTTTCCACGCACACACCTGCAAAAGATGCTTATGCAAATGAGATGCTGGGATTTCGCTTTTCATGTAGGCATTTTGATTGACAATCAATCGGACATTGACAGCACAAATTAAAGTTCAGCTCGGCTATATTTTCTATTTTTGAGCATATATTTGATCATGTTTGAGGCCAATTTTATAGACAGAAACTTATTAAAATTCCAATCATGTGCGGAGTATCCATTTCGAAGCTTGTCACATGAAATATTTTCAATTTGAATATTGACAACACAACAACAGCTGAGCAGCATTAAGGCCACAACGGCTCCGTCCCTTATCCCTTCTCAACCTTTTTTCTTTCAATATTTTTGCATTGGACGACTGGCTGAACAATAGGAATTTTGTTCGAATTTTGTGCCACTTCAATGGCATTAGCAACGCCTTGCCGAAAGTCCGCGCTGCTATGCAGAAAAAAGAAGGAAAATCAATCAATGGCAGAGTCTGCATGGAAATCGAGACGCGAGTAGAGAGCATCGTATTGGGGAACCAGACAGCTGTGAGCGTCATATTGATATTGATATTGATATTGGCACTTGAGTGCTTGTCTTAGGCGTATTTATGGCAAGCAACTTTGTCGAGACTTTATGAATATGCGATGAATACACAGCTATTAGTTAGTCATTTTATTATCTTAGTCATTTTAGCCAAGTTGGCCTACAACATTTTTGGAGTACGAAGCACGCCCCAAATAATTTGGCCAACATAATTTATCAGCAAAAAGTTTCGCAACAGTTTTCTTTATTCGATTTCGCTCGTTTCCTCTGCTTAGTTTTGGCCAAGGTGCGAGAATTATTTTTTTTTCTGCTACATTGAATAATTTAATCTTGGCGCATTGAATAATTTGGTTGAATTTTTTCAACGTTTGCTCTACTTTCAGCTGAAGTCCTTACAAAAGCAGCTGCTGCAGGATTCGCAAATCTATTAGCATAAAACAGATAAAAGTAAACTTTTGTTGACGATGTTGTCAACAGCAGCAACGACAACGACAACAAACAACAACAATCAGCAAACAAATGACAATAACGACTACAAATTGCACGGGTTTTGCTTTTGGGATTGACAAGCTGGAACAACAAAATGCTGTGCGGTAAGCCAAGCAATAAAACTTAAATATTTTTGTACTTATAAGTTGCGGTGCAAGAAACTCTATTCTATTTTTTTATTGTTTGGCTGCAACTTGAACTGTGGCAGGAGAATGCAGTGTGATGAAGCCAACTCTGCAAATTGTCTTTGACAATCAAGCGAACGATTTCACAATTGTTACTGCCATTGTTCTTTTCTCCCATAGTTGCTGAACAAGTCCTTTTGCAATCAACATTTGCATTAGATTTAATTAGCATTTTTTTATGTTTTTCCCTCGTCTTGCGACAAGCAAGAAAGGGCTAATGAGAGCTCTTGAAATTCCATTGAGTCGGTCTGGCGTTGTTAAACCTGCAATATTTATAAGCTCCTAATGGAGCTGTTACTAATTCTACTTTTAACTACATCACAGTTTGTGCCCGACACGACTTTAAAAAAAAATATCTTTTATAGGAATCAAGAGGAAAAGAAAGACACAATTCAATTTTATGACGCTAAAAATTCTGAGTGCAGCACAAAAGATATTAAGTGAAAGAATGAAAATACCAAGATTAAGATTTGTGGTGCTGGACTTTGAATTGTAAATAATGTATATACATATATAGTTAGTTAAGTTAAAACAAATTTTGATTTGTATGAAATATTTTTGTCACTTTTGCTACTTGACTGTTTCGGCCAAATGTAAAGATTAATATTTCAAATTGGAACCAAATATTTAATCGCAGAAATGGTCAACACTTTCCCGCACAAACACACTCACAATAATATCAGCATCACACGTTGCACAATGGCTGCATTGTGCATTATTTAGTTACGTTTTGAGAGGCATCGTTTGTGTGGCCCACGCGGCGTATGCGTATTTAAGCCGGAATACTCGCAAACGCGTTAATCGCGCGTTGCATACTTACGGGGGTATTCGTGTGGAATCTAACGCGTGTGCGGATGATATTATTTATTTATCATTTCATTTTTATTTAACTCGCATTCACATTCTTTGATGTGTCAATCTGTTTGTTTGCTGACTGCTGGTGACAGTTGCTTTTGAAGTGAATATCGCTCACAGTTCACGTAGCGTGTTGAGCAGCGATCCTGACTGTCATTTTAATGATGATTGACTGCAATTCTTTTCAGTTCAGCTGCTTTGAATCGAATTGACATGACAACATTGTTAATGCAATATTTTGTATTTATTTATTATTTATTCATCACAAAATTGCAATTGTTTTCAAGCTTACACTTTTTTAGTTTACTCTATTCTCACATTGCACGAGTCTTAAATAGTTTTAGTCATTTAGTGCGTAATTTTCGAAATATTTATTCAGTTATTTAACAATGCCACCGCAAAGCAAACCGTCCACTTTGTGATTCAAGTATGAACTAAACTTGAAACATTCGCGATAGCTGCTTGTGAAGCTCGACAGTTAGTTAACAGAGTGGTTGCCTCTTATTACATGGGGAAATTATTGATGGCATATTTAAAACACTTCATCGAACATGTTGGAATACAGAAATATCTCTCATGCGCGAACTAAATTTAGATCATCTGATGGGGAGCACAACATTGACTTAACAGAGGTACATATTTTATTGGGAAATTGTAAAGTGCTTATTAACTTCGAACATTCAATCTAACATTTTTAGGCTACAAATCGCAAAGCAATTATTTTGAATATAAAAATATATATAAGAACATAAACAATGCATTTGCATTTTAAACAAAAATATTTTCAAATTATGGTTCAAACAAATTTTAAATTGACTAAAAAGGAAACGTTTATTTGGTTTGGTTGCAACAAGTTGCACTCAATTCTAACATTATTTGGTGTGAACTAAATGTGGATTGTATGTTCGAGTGAATTTTCAACTTGCAAATTTCCCAATTGAATTTATTGGGAAATTTCCTAAGTGAATTTTACGTTTGTTGCCAACTTGGTGCCAACAAGTTGCACTGTTAAGAGATTACAGGGGAACATTTGATGTGGCTAACAGCATCGCAAGAGGGATGTTTTAAATTTCCTCAGAACTGCAGCAAGTCGCAAGCGAAAATCGTTCGGCATGAACTAAATTTTGGGACCTAAAATTGGGAAATTGTATTCAGAGCGTCTGTTAATACTGACAACCACAACCTGTAATGCAACAAACCAATGCCAGTTTGCTCGAACATGTCAACAGGTGAACTTGAGAGTTTGTCTGTTGTGGGTTCTTAAAAATGTTCTTAGACATTTGCATTGTTACAATATCAGATCGTTGAATCAGCTAACACATATGATATGCACACTTTGTAACTAATATCTTGGCTCAACAAAACATATAAAATTGTTGCATCTCGTTTGGGGTTTTTCATTCTTGATAGTCTGGAGTATAATATTACAGAAATCTATATTCAATAAAAACAATTTTCAATTTGGCTTACGAAAATGCATCCAACTGCTTGGCAGACTAAAAATTTAATTAAAAATGTATTCGTTAAATAAGATTGTTTAATCCGTTACAAGGAGGCTCGGGCAGCGTGACAGTCTCAACTCTTTATCTTAAATAATACACTGAACATCCATCGTGCTTAACAAATACTCTCGCATTGCACACATGCAAATTTAATCCGAATTCGATTGCTTAATCCGGCGTGACTGACACTAAGAGCAGTGTTGAAAGATGAAGGCAAATTTGGGGTGGTTGGGTTGCCTCGATGCCACCAAGAACTTTACGCATCAGAGCACTTAGAGAACGCAACTATTGAATTGCAAATACACACATATACATATATATATATATATATATATATATATGTGCGTACTTGTAACATATCATGTTGCAATTCACTTTCGGGACACTAAGTAAGCTGCAGATACTTGTTGTTTTAGCCCTGCTAAGATGCCAAATCACAATGTTGACCCTTTTATTTCCGACCCCCGAAAGCGGGTTTTTGCTTAAGTTTTATGTGTGCTCTGATTTTACGACTCAAGTGGACGTGACGTGACGAGCGGAGCTTCAGCATTCAGTTAAGTACACAAAGGGCCTCATTTAACACGAAATATCGTTTAATTCGGCGCACATATTTAAATCAAGCAGACTGCGAGTACTCTATGCACTACTCTCCGACTAGATAATGCCCTGTTTGCATACGAGTATTATTAAATTTTCAAACACGAGCTTTTGTTTGGCTGTTGTGAAAGGCTTATATCACATACACAGACTGGTTGCTCTGCTTTTTAATCAATATGGATGGCACAGATAGCGACAGCGACAGCGACATCGTTATTAATCCCCTTCCATATGTGTAATGAGTCTGCTGTTGGGACTCAACCTACCGCAGCTGCTGCTGCTGCTGCTGCTGTTGAATGGGTCTTAAAAACACATTTTCAATTAGCGCCTGTCGCCATCAAGCATCCGCTAGGCCAACAAAGAGCTAATAATGAGCTGACGAGCAGATACATGGAAAATCCTTAAAACACACCTGCCTCAAAATGGGGGGAAATCACACTCCCCATCTAAGCTTGGGAGTGTGAAAATGTTAAAATGTAAATGAAGAGCAAGTACGAGTAGTTCCCAGACTTTCATTTGAGTTTGGTGGGAAATAAGAAATCTGATTTGAACAATTATTATTCTGTTTTTGCAGCAATTGCAATTAATCAGCATTATCATTATTCTGCTGGTGCCTGCGGATTCATCTCGCTTCCTTTTCCCACTTAAATCAACTGATAATTGCTGTGGAGTCGGAAATTAGAAAGAGTTTTGTTGGCCTACAACACGAGCGTTGTGAGGAATTTCTAATTGATTTTGTCAGAACTGAACTGATGAACGGTCATCAAGATTGCCCATTAATGACTTTTTACTTATAATAAAATAGACTGTAAATGAGATTATTAAATAATGTTAAAATACACAATTGAATTGAATGAGTATAATGAACAATGCTAGTGGCTTTGTAGCATTAGGTTGAATATAAATAGACAAATAATATGCAAATACATAAATTAACAAACTACCCAATGAATAATTGAAGAAGATAAATAAATAAACAGATAAATAAGTAATCATATAAATAAAAAAAAATACATAATTAAATACATGGGTACTACTTGGAACAACTGCTTGGCGTCTAAAGATCAACTTAATGCCGCACATTCAGCTTTAACGATTGCTGCAACTTTGCCGCCAGAGACAAGCATGTGTTGTTGTTGTTGTTGTTGTTGTCGTTGTTGTAGCCGTTGTTGTTGTTGTTTGTCCCTTGTCTTTGTCTTTACAACTCTGTTGCATTAGACTTCGCTACGCATGCCTTCGCTCACAGCAGCGAAGTGTGAAATGGAAAATGAGTTTGCAATTTGTAGGAAAATCTGTTAAATAAGGCGAACAGATGCAGTGTCAAGTTTAAATTTATGCACTTTTCACATAGACAAACACGCTGAAAATCAGAGCAAAAGTCAAAGTAGAGTTTAAAGTGAAACACGACGCTGAACACATCGTGTGTTGCCAAATGGAAGTAGACAAAGTGTCGACTTCGCCTCCCTCCCTTGGCTGCCATTAGTGTTTGCTTTTGCAGTTGCGAGAGAGGAGGAGAGGAAGGGAGGCTGCGGGGGTCAAGGCATAAATGGTTAATGTCATTCTTCATTTGGCAGGCGGAAATGGTGTGCAAATGAAGTTTCATGACAAAAGGAAGTGGAAATTGAAAGGCATGGCAAATGGACACGAACGGAACAAGAAACTGTCGACTGCTAACTGCTAATCGTGATAAGTTTTCGGCCAGGAAACTCGCAATAGAACCTGCGACAAGTACTACATAAAAATGGCAGAACAACTCGAAGAAGCAGCTTTCCTCCATACTCATATTTCAATTGCGAGCGCGCGCTGGCAACAGTTTTGTAAATTAATAACAATAATTTATGCAGCAGCTACAACTACTCGTATAGCAACTACAGCTACAACTACAATTCATAATAAATTCCCCAAAACTTTGCACATACACAATTACAACAACAACAGCAACAACAGCAACAGCAATATGTTGCAGCCTCCTCCTGCCCCCATTTCCACATGCAAATTTATGACCAGCCTCCCAACCAAGAGCTACCTCAACTCAGAACTCTGTGCTCTGTGCTCTGTGTGTGTGTGTGTTTTGAGGAGTAAGTTGTTTATGAAAAACACGCCCAGACGGGGCGAGAATTGAGTTGAGTTTTTTTGCCAGCGAAGCTGCCACAAAACGAGGCACAACACGTAAATCTGGCAGCAGCTGACAAGCACAGAATTTCTCATGTTCGCTCTCTCACAACTTGCAGTTCGAGCTATTGAAATATTAATGCTAATGGCCAAAAGGGAGAACCATTTGCTGATTGAGTTTCGGCCACGTTTGCATAGCCAGCAACAAAGAAAATGCATTTCCGGATCTACAATTAGGCGAAGCATTGACATTTCATTTAAGCTTACGGAGCGAGTAAACTGCTTTTTTATGCTGGTCAAGAAGTGTGGCCCAAATGTTGCATGCCACTCAGGTGGAACAGCGTCACGTGGACGATACGTGCCAAGAACTGAAAACATTTCAACTTGTGGTCGACTAAATGGAACTCAAGATGGGAGAGAGAAAGATTTATTCCCAAAAGCAGTCGCCGCAAAGTCGTAAAGTCGGGATTACTCGAAACTGTCGCTGTCACCTGCTGCAGACCTAAAAATTTCTAAAGTTGAGCGTGAGACGCGTGAGATACTGCATATTTTTATGGAGCAACGCATCGGGTAATTGAATCTTGATGAATTCTCTTTTATTACATAGTTGTTAAAAATTCAGAATGCCACTGCAGGCTGACTGCTGACTGCGACATTTGCATAATTTTACAACTGCCCTGTAAATTTGTCATCAAAAAACTAACACACGCTGCGGCCCGAGGAAGACATTAAACTTCAGCTCGATGGCAAACTTTAGAGCCGAAAACCTTTGCCAGCTGCTCTGAGTGAAGTCATGTGGAATGTGGAAAACGCTTGTGACCTGTGACAGCTTCCCCAGCGACTAAGCGAATAAAATGCACCTTAGGAAGGTGTTCAAGTTTTTGCGCAAAACTTTTCGCCAACATTTTCTCAGGCTTATTTTAATGAGGTTTTTGTGCAAAATGAGCAGCTGCAATTAAAACGAAAGCTCAAAGTTTTCATAATTAGCCAGCCAGCGAGGACATTACGACTAAGATTTAATCAGTCACAGTCTCCAATTTTCAAATGGCATGTAATGCAAATGGACTCGCAGTTAAGCGATGTTGCCTCAAAGCGTACTTTGTTTATTCATTCATCGAAAACTAGTCGAAAACTGCTCGAGAACTTGGCTCAAAAATGCCAAAAATTATTAAGAGCTAACGCATTTTTCTTGCCCAAAAAGTTGCTTGCTAAGAGAATTTTCGTTGAACTTTCGACGAAGTCTCGTAGTCCCAATGTTGCTCTGACGAAAGTTTTGAGAATTTGCTAATTAGCTTAGTTAACTTGCTTTGATGCAGCCAATTTTGGGATTAGTCTAAGCAAATGCAGCGCCTAATTTGGGCATTAACGATCATAAAATAGCTGCATTCAGTTTTTGTTGCCATACAGTTTCGATAAAAAAGTGAGTAGTTATGAGGAGTTCTTAGTTAGTAAAACATAAAAAAAATACTTTTTTCTTTTCTTTTCTTTTTTAATATTTTATTTATTTATCATTATAATATGTATACTTCTCCTAGTGCTACAAGCCATATCTTTTTAATTATTAATTAATTAACTACATTGTGTTAGGTACAATGGTTTAAATTATTTTCTTTAATATTATATTTATGTCACTAGATACATTTTTGCTTAAACGCTACCAGTATTTATTTTATTTTATTTTAAGGCATTACATATTTTTTCAAAGATGCTTTTTTCATTTTTCTTTTTAGTTTTTTGCTGTTTTAATCCTTCAAGTTAAGCTTCCATTCGCCCTAAGCTATGCAAAAAATGCACTTCAGCATTTTACTTTAATTAATATAATTTCGCTTTGAGCTTCCCCAAAGATTTGCCGCTGATTTCCTCGGCCCTTAGCTTGGCCATCCATTCACACGTTAACTCGTTAACGATTCCGAAGTCAACTTTTGTAAGCCGGCAAATTAAAAAGGGGTTATCTTAATATTCATTTTATGTGCGAACAGAACGCCAATAAATTTGCATGCAAAAGACAGAGACGAGTGCAAAAAATGTATTTTCAATTTAATTAATTCAATTGCGATGCTGCAATGTGCAATGTGCAATGTGCAATTTAAATCTTGGCTTCCATATCCATTGTACATTCTGTATAATTTTGTGCTCCTCGCACTTTTATTGCATTTCCTTTGCGAATTTAAATTGTTGCTTTAGTCTCTTATTTACTTTTGGGGTCGTAGTTAAATGGCATTTAAAAAGTCAAACGTTAATTTGGAAATATTTTGCAACAAAATATGTAATCCGTATATGCAGGTTTTAAATAAATTATTTGCATTGCATATTTCCCATTTAGACCATGCGTAAATCGTGTAAATAATAATTGATTTTGCGCAGTAATAAATTAACTTATTTGCCGTTAACGTCAGCGCTTTAATTTATTTAATGTGAACACATAATAAAATTATGTAGTCTCTGTTTGCTGTGTTGATAATTGCGCGCATTGTCAATGTAACTGCCGCAGTGAAAGTTAATAAAAGGCAATTATTTATGAATAATTAAGTTATGTTCATTAAATGCGAACAAACTCGTCGAATCATCAAAGATTAGTTCAATGTTAAAAGGTCAGTCAATAGAGCCAAAAACAATAAGTTATTTACGCCACACGTCATCTATTCTGCCACAAGCCACATCAATCAAATTGATTGATGGCCAATTGCGCCAATCTATTTCACGCTACAGTTAATAAAGCACAAAACGAGTAAGGGACACACATAATTTTATATGTGAGTGCAAGGAATCAATTCAAAAATGATAAACGCTGCCCAAAGGATTAAAACCTATTGTGAATCGTAAGGTGTGAATTAATTAACAAGCTAGCCAATTATCGCATTTATTTCACACTCACGATAACTTTCCATTATGTTATTCAAATCACCATAATTAAGTATCAGTTTAATTTAATGACACGCACTTGAAATAACTCATTAGATGACTGCATTTCTATGCATTCGGAAAGTCCAATTTAAATTTGTATTATATGAATTAAATCGATACAAATATGTTTCATAAATTTGTTCATAAGGCCTTTGGATATTAATAATTTATACATTCAACCGCTTTTGTTGCCAAAGTGAATGCTGATTAAGGCTTAATTGCTGATCTGACACTGAGAACTGTCTGAAAATCACTACGATTAAATATGAACATACAAATTTTAAATAAATTCTCCAACTACTCAAACTTGATTATTAAATAAATGCCCAAATTTTGTATTTAATTTACTTTAAGTCCTATTTAAGTTTGTTCCTTGTAACGAGTCGATGCCTGTTTTTAATTTATAATTAAGGGGGAACCATTAGAAGTGCAGGCCGAAATTGTTTGTTGAACATTTCAAGCTTTGCCAATCAAAGGAAATGGAAAATTGTTCTAATTTCTAATTGAAGCCATATAAACGGCAGCAAAGCAAGAATGAAAGGTCAAAGGTTGCTTTGCGCCAACTTTGTTTGTTGGTCAGCAATATGAGTTTTCCTTTCTTATTTTTTTGTTGCTAACAATACCTTGATTTTTGGGCTTTTAGCTGACTTGGTTTCCTTTTGTTTGGACAAATGGAAATCGGGCTTTGGAAACCTCTTGCCACGCAATACCATTATTAACCACAACCTTTGTGTTTGAGCCTTTTAGCACAATTGTTGCTCATTTTCAAGAGCCAATTGCAATTGAATTTCTAAGATCTCAGATTTATCATGCGTATTCATTGAGGACTCAGTTTCTAATACATTATTTGCACTTTGAGTAATTGCACTTTGAATACCCTGAAAGCAATATGACTCGCAGGTGGCTTTAAAAGGGAAAACAAATTGTGGAGCTGTAAAATAGAACGCTCTAAGGAATTGAATTCATAAAAGTGAAAAAATGCCATTTTTTCTGCGTTTGAATTGCATTCAGCAACTTGACACTGGCTGATAAATGGTGAATCAGAGAAAAGCGAAGTTGGTAACAGTTTTTTACGACTCTTTTGCACCACATGCAGTTGAGGCTATTATCAGGCTGCCAGCCTACGCCTCATTGAAGCGAAAGTATTGCAACAATATGACCAGATAGAGGCAATAACAATGACAATGACAGTTATGAGTGTCTGCGAGTACCCGATAGTTGGAGTCCAACCAACAGTTTAAATTAATCTGCTGCTGCAGTAGGATATGAGTTTGGAAGCGAGCAACAAAGATAAAATTTAAGATGCACTTCGAGACTAGCGAATGTCCCTTCAACCCATTAAACCCAAGATGACTTTGAGTACTAACATTCGATGGAAGCTGCTGAGGACATCAGTTCATGTCAGACATCAAACTGCCATTTGTGTTTGTGTCGTTAGAGAAGTTAAAGCTATGCTCTTCATTTCTGATTTTAATTAGTCACGGCTTTTTTAACGTTATGCTTTACTAACAAGTTTGAAGGCAACTTTGTCACCGATTTTTGGAATAGTTGGACCGTGTATTCTAGATCAAACGTTTGCCTTTGCGTTTTTTCTATGGAAGCTTCAGAACTGCGTGGCAGCTTTTGACAATGCAGCGTGTGTGAGCCTGATAAAGGATATCTGTGTGCATTGCGAGTATGCATGTGTAGGAGGCACAGTCATCAAAATAGCAAAAGGCGGAACTGCTTAGTGGGCGTGGTCGAGCAGGAGAGTTTCACAAAGAGCCTAAAGGTGCCGTGAGTCCAAGTTTAAGCTTTATTGGACTTAGATGTAGTCCAGATGCAATGCTCAAACAAAGTGCATTTATATTATTGCAATTTTTTGTAATGATTAATGGCTGAAAACCTAAAAAGACAAAAGAAATCAACGAACTGTATTTTTGCTGGTTTATAGCAGCATTACTCGCACATGCAATGTAATTCATGAATTATGAACACTCTTTAACGCTGCTGCTAACGAGAATATCTATCTACAATGAATTGCAAACACACAGCAGAGAAGTGCAAGTTTATGTTGCCGCAATTTGTAGTCCAATTAGAAAACCCAATTATATGTTGTCACTTGAGTCGGTTAATTTGGCCTTGTGAACTCTGTGATTAGGAATGGGCTTTGATTTCCATTCCGCACTGCCTTTGCATCGGGCCTCCGAAGGGATCAATGTGTTTGGGGAATGGCAGTGTCAACCGCGATTGTAATGCGTGTAGGTCATAATCTGGAGGGCCAACACACACACACACACACACGCACACGCAGAATGGCCCAAACCAAGCCACACATATTTGCATTTAATCCACTTTTATTGCAGCCCTTGGGACTGCTGTGACCCTCAGTTATTATGCTGATTGTGTTGACACACAGCCTCTGTTGTTTGTTGTTGGTTGTTTGTTGCCGGGTTGGTTACTAAATATTTAAAGGGTTCGCAGGTCGCGTTCACCTTGCACCCTGAAAGTTAAGCCAGGCATATAAAAATTCAATTGGCTTTGTAAACAAATCAAATTTGGCTTAGTTTGAATAGTGCGTGCTTCGGATGCCAATGTTTTTGTTTGGTATAACTAGAATAGATCCATAAAAGTTCAGCCATAACAAATTCGTTTCCTGAATAAGCCAAAGTTCACTTCATGCATCAAACTGAGGCAGAACTTGTTCAATTTGTGTAAACAAATGTTCTCAACAGCGTATTGTTTTCCGTGGACTTCCGTTTCCGCTGCAGCAAGTTGATTTCAAACTCCTCTACTCGCATTTGACATGCAATTCAAGTTGCATTGTTTATCTATATAAGTAAGGGAAAAAACAAAAAACTTGTAATTTAAATTCAAATATGTTATTATGCTTATATTTGCCATTAGAAATTTGCTTTGTTTGTAATGATTCAATTAGTATCTTGGCATCAGTTAAAGATAAAACCAAAAAAAAAGGTTACTAAATGTTTTTTTTAATTAAATATCGATTGGTAGCTACAAATCACAAATTCATCCACACGCTGTGAGTGCAGTTCCAGCTAAGAGCAATGCGAGGTCCTTCCGATTCAATACTGGCAAAACATTTCCGCTTTTGAAATATTACTTTCATTTCAGTTTTTTGGCTGAACGTCGGAGCAAAGTTGTTGTCGTTATCCAGTGAAAACCACAGAGAGAAAACGTTTCCTGCTCCCGACGTTTCATTCCTCTGAGCTTTGGCCACAATGCCACACTGCAGCCAGACAGATAAATTGTTCCAACAAAAGATACAGAATTCGATTTTCTCAATTCGTTTCAAGCGAAACAAGACTTTAACTCGTATTAGAAAATTATTAAATAAATACCAAATAATTTAACTTTAATCTGAAAATTCGATGCTAACATTTAAGTGGATTCAATGAGAATTTTCGGTAATCAGTTCAAGTATTCAACTGTGTCCTTAAATTCACTATTGATTACATTTAGCTGCGCTGATATAAAATGGAATTTCTTTGTCAACTGAAGCAATTTAGATTTCCTTTTTGTTCACATTTAAATTGACAACAAATTGTTTTTGAATGAATCTCTGTGCCCTCATTTGGGGCGCGTATCTAAATTATTTTTGATGCTGAGCCACAAAATTAGCGTAATCAATTTGTAAATTCGTTTCGACCTTACGCACTCCGGTTTTTAAGGAGAAATAAATTCAAATTTAATGGCTCCCCGGTCGGCTTTCGCATTATTTTGTGCGCAAATTATTGTTCATTTTATTGAAAATTGGAGCAAATTTATGTTGAGTACATTTGCATTTCTGTGCTGTGCGCCAAGGAAAACAGATTAAATTGTGTTTTCTGGTCATGTCTGGCAGCTGTTAACCAATATTTACGTTGCCCAGCCCCCAAAAGACTGTCTGGCGTCTAATTTAATGTCTAGACTCCAGCGGCAATGCAATCGTAATAATTTTATTGAACTTTTCCACAAGTCGATGATGTTCATTACTCGCCGGCCATTTGTCAACATAATCACACGATTGATTTGGAACAATCGGAATATTTGAGTCAGCATAACCAAATATGATTATTATTTCATCAAATTCGGATTCGCTGCCTTCGAATTATACACCTGGATTATATATTGAATTGTTGTGAAAGGCTTAGGAAATTAATTTTGCATCAGAGCGAATCACGTAAATAGAGCACAACGTGTTGCCTTCTCAGTAACAAACAGAACACGTGCCACATTTGAAATATTTTCTTGGTGTCCTGTTCCTGTCCTGTCCTGTCCTGTCCCTTGCCTCACACGCAGGCACAACATACATATATTTATTGTGGAGTAACAATTTCAAAGTCATTAAGACCCTGGAGCTTTGTTTGATGTGCATATGTATGTGTGTGTGGCTTGCTTCAAAGCCATCACTCATTTCGTCCATACGCCACACGTGGCATGCCACAAAACGTAGCTCATTTTTTTGGGCACGTTTTCCTTTCCTGGCATCCAGATGGGACTTGGACTTGAAGCATTAAAATCAGCTGTCAAATGCCAACTTTAATTAGCGATTTCAATCTAGCTCAAAAACAATTTATTCAAATTGTAAATTGTCATATAAAAATGTAATTTAAACTTGCAAAAGCAATATTCAATTAAAGACTCTAAATGCAAAAATATCTTCAAATACAACAAATGCTTTTTACAATTGTATAAATTATTGAGCGGGCGACCGCAGACAACAATTATGATTTTGTGTAAAAAATTGTGTGTCACAACAATAAAGATTTCGCCATAATAACCGCAATTTGCAACAAGAAAAATTAAACAAAATATTCAAAAAGTTGACACATGTCGGCAAACTGCTGAATTTGTTAAATGGAAAGTACACATTTTTTTGTGACTCGTTTTTGAATAATTCCCGCTGCCTTTATTCGAATTTCTGCAAATGTATGTGCATAATATATGTATGTATTTTATGTATTAATCGAGACGATGACGATGTAGATGCCAGAAGCATTGCTGAAAAATACAAATTAATATTTTCCGAGTTACTAGTGAGCAGACTTCTAGACACCCTTTATAGTTGTGGAAATAACAATTTAAATTGGAATTCACAACTTTTTTTTAAGAAAATGTATATTCGTTTGCAACTGAAAATTAATATTTTCCGAGCAACTACTGTGCAGACTTCTAGATACCCTCTATAGTTGTGGAAACAACAATTTAAATTAGAATTGAAAAATATATTTAACACTTTAATGTGTTACACATTTCGTTTGCCACTGAACATTCTCGTTGTAAGGGCATTGAAAAACATTTTTGCATTAGTTGCTTTCAGTTTGCAACAATGTATTTGTTGTATTGTGCAAAGTTAAACGAAATTGAGTTGACAGCAACTTGAGAGCATAAATACCTTTCTGTTTGCCTCCTGCACGCAGATCCTGTGGCACTTGTGGCACTCCTGACACGTCTGCCACTCGGCTGACGCTTCAGCATGTCAAGTGGCACTTATTGAAATGTCACTTACTCATTTGTTTATGCGTCTCGAGTGTGTGCCGCTCTCAGCGCCATTCAAGGTCTTGTTAACATCATTTGCGGACTCTGCCAGACACAACAAGTCGACAGCTTTAATTGGCGCGTGTTTTGCAGCTCAGCTTCAGCTACAAAAATACACGTTGTTTGGCCAGGCGAAGAAGTTGCAGAAAGAACTTGTGGCAAAGTTCACCACAAGTGCCACGCCCTCTATTTCGATGCTGGACGCGGACAAAAGCCGAATTCCATTTTGGCTGCAAAAGCAATTGAAACTGGGCGGCAAAATGCTGCGTCGCTCAGTTGCGCTGTTGCAGCCCATTTCTACTTCCTATGCAAATATGCAAATACGCAGAAAGGCAGCCAAATCAAACGTAAACAAGCGCACACAGACAGGCCTCACACACACACATACGCACACACTCACACACACACACACACAAACACGTGAATCATACGTGATCCAGCACGCAGTCGAGAGAGGCACAATTTTTTGTGTTGACCGCAAAATCAACGATTTTTCCATTTCCAGCGCTTTGTTTTCCTTTCGATTGCTGGCGGATCTGAGTGCCATTTTAGTATGGCAATATTGCATCCTGTCTACAGAATGATTGACTTAAAGACACCCTGTAGCCACATTCTCTCAATCCTAGAGTATACGCAATTTCCATAGTTTACTTCCTGTTGAATAGAATTCAATAGAATATTCATAAACTCAAATTTCACTTATTTTCAAATACATTATATAACTTAATTACCCAATTTTTTTTTTTTTTTTATATTTATAATTCAATATAAATATGTATATGATTTCTACGTAATTTCCAATATGGTTTACAGTCGCAATTAATTTATACAATCCGTTAGATTCGACTGAAGGCATGACTTTGGTTGGCAATCAAGACGCAAGCTAAGCACTCATTGACTAGTTCACAGCAGTTTCTTTTCGTCGTAGCTGAAGAAGTGGGAAAACTATTGAAAGTCCCTTTTTTTTGTTTATCATCAGCCAATCTGAGGCTATCACTTTGAAAGCTCTAATTGAATTTGGGCCAATACAGACTGAACTTCAATAATAGTTGAGACTTTTAGAGACACTTTAAGACTCTAAGAAACTAATTAAAAGTCTTTAGTACTCATGTTCAATAATACAAATTAAATCATTCAGATTTAATGCATCACTTTTAATATAAGTAACGCACTTGACAGTCGCTGTCACTAACTGAGCCTAAAATAAAGTTATAAGCCTGTCTTGGCAACGCTTTTCATGTTACACGAAAATGTGCTTTGGGCTGTATTTAAATTTAATTACAGTCTAAGAGAAAATGCTGATGAAAAAATTGATGACGCATGGAAATAATATTTGTGGGGATAATTTAATTTGAACAAACGCTGTCATGGGGATAAACCGAAATCAATGACTTGTGTACAGACAATTTATATTTTTTGATTGAATTGGTTAAGGCCGAGTCCAGTTCGCCGTTGGATATTTGAGCCCATCTTTGTTGTGTGGAAAAATATGTGAGGTAAAAAATATTACAATTCAACGAGCAGTGGCAACGGTCAATCGAGGATATTCAATTGAATAAAAAACTGAACTTCAATTCATTTGTTGACACTCAAAATATGAAACGCATTCTCATATTTCTCGCCATAAATCACAATTGAACGCCGGGGAACTCTTGACGAAGGCGTGCTGAATTTAATGTGCAGAATTTAATACAAAATATATCAAAATACTTGCCGCAAAGCCCTTCACAATTGCGCATCTGCATAAATAAGCCTGGCAAATAAAAAGAAATAAACGCGTCGTCTACTTCAGGAGGAGAAATGCAAAAGAGCTCTATCCCTTTATATGGCTTAAATGGCAAAGCGATTAGGGGCTTTCCCATTGTTTTACACAATAAAACAGCAACCAGAAAATACTATATACATATATGTATATTCCCCACGCGCACAACCTGGCGTATACGCAACGTCTCGTCGCAGCGAAGCCGGATCAAGGCGTGTGCCAGTTATTAGCATATTCTCGACATGCTGTGCTACTTAATGATGCAGAAATGTAAAAAAGCCATGAATGTAGCCAAAATAGGGAATCCCTGCCAGTTCCAGGCATTGGTTATGCGTATGTGCCACATCTGAGGACTGAAAGTTGTGGCAAGAGGCACGCGGATGGTATTCTCCTGTATCGTGACGTTTTACTTGATGCCCGTCAATGACAGTCGGTTATTTTTGGCAATTAATGTATGCCAAAAACGTGCGCAGTAAACTAAATGAGTTACCCAAATGAGTCTGCTATCATTGCAATACCAGAATGATTCTGAAAGGTGCTAATCAATTTCAGACTCTATTCTAATTACCTTGTGTTTGGGAAATCACAAAAGTGTTAAATAAAACAATTTGCTGGTCATGCAAATCTTCTCAATGCAAGCATTAATTTCATTAAAAGCTGTCTTAGCAATTAATTTCTAGCTAAACGCTATATTAATTAACTTTGCTTCTTGTAATCAAGTACTTCTAAACACAGAGTTGGCAATTGCATTGCGTTGAAAGTTCAGAGGTTGTTTGGATTCAAGTGAGGAAGTGCGAACGAGAACGAGAACTCGACTCAACTCATTATGCTGTAATTCAACAAATGAGCACAAGGTGTTCCCGCATTAAAACTGACACTCAAAATTACTGAGCTAAAAGGATTAAACCATTCAGCAAACCAGCTGCAAATCCCCGAGCCGTGTAATACACATGTGTGTCTGTGTGGAAGCATACGCTACATTCAACCAGGTGGCAAACTCTCTTCCCGTCTCTCTCTCTCTCTCTCCATCTCTATCTCCCTCTGCTTGGCTTGCCAACTTAGAAAGGGTTCAACTCGAAAATGAGCGGCAACCGCTTAACGAGCTTCCCGGATTTTTGCGGCTTTAAGCATAGCTCGGGATTTGCGCTATAGCCGTCGAGGAGCAGGCGACTTGACTCCTCTCCAGCTTCACTCCACTTGACACCACTTCACTGCACGCAGCGCTGATTTATGCAAACAACCAACAAGATGGGTGTAAATTAACGTCTCTGCAGCCAAAGGTCTGCTAATGGAAGTGGCAACAGCAGCATCACCATCCAGAGGGAGGCAGCCAAATTAAATCTCGCATATTTCACATTACACATTACACGTTACACGTGCAGGAGTCGTCCTGCCAAGAGGCGGCATTAATCGTCACAGCCGGCAAAGGTCGCATGTCCTCTGTAATTATGCATGTAAGCACTCGGTATCATGCGTGATGTTTGTCTGCGCATTAGAATCTACAGCGGGGGGACTTCCACATGAGTCTATCTACGTGAATTCAATAAATGAATTCACTGCAAAAGAATTAAATAATTCTTATTAGATTTAAACCAAATTTCAATAGTCACAACAGTTTCTCTTGATTTTATATAAATTTCAAATTAAATAAAAATTATTATTAATTTGTAAAAGAACAAAAATTGATTTTAATTTCCAAACTGGCAAGAATTTCATATTATTTGCCAATTAAATATAAATCAATATTTTTAATTTAAGGTACAAGAGTGTATGTTGAACTTCCTAGTGTTTTATATTTGTTTTCCAAATTAAATGATAAATATTTTTCAGAATTCTATGTCAAACCTCCTATAACTTTATATAATTTGCAAATAAAATAAAAATGATTAATTAAACGCACACAAATTATTGTTGATTGACACACTTACAAGAACGTTTTATTCTAATTATAAAATAAATTATTTGTATTATTTGTAAGCTGATTTTCTAAAGTTGAAGGCGCTGAAATAGATGTTGACAGCAGCAACAGTTGTTCTCAAAGTATGGTTCCATTGTTTTGTCATATTGTCTGTTTCAAACTGTCAAGCAGACACTTCGGAGGCAGCTGCATAATTTGAGTCCAGCCAGCAACAAAGCAATGTGCCATTATAGTCCTATTATTTATAGTTAGGCCAGCGAGTTGAGTGACAACTGACATTGACAGCAAACAGCGAAGAAATGACAAAGAAAAGTTGTGCAAATGCAACTGCAGAGCTGCGCCCTGTGGTGAAAAGCAGCCACTAAAAAGGCCAATTGGAACGTGCAATTATCTGAATCATATTGTTGACGTGACCCAAGGCTAACAAGCTGCAAAGGTCAACGGACTGCGAGGCTGGGCCTTAGAAATGCGAGGGCGAGGGCGAGGGCGAGGGCGAGGGCGAGTTTACTGTCGACAGTGGGTCATAAAATGCATGAATGCACAACGAGTGAAATTCAAATACAACGTTTTTGAATGAATGCATCAAGAAGTGGCACAGAGAGAAAGGGAGAGGGAGAGCGAGAGTGAATGCGTAAACAGTCGAATGGGCAAAGAAGTGCAGCACGAACACTCAACGGACGACGGTCAAAAGCGGCGACTAGTTGGCAAATGGCCTTGGCCTATACGCAGCACTAAAATGCATTAACTTGGCCAAAGTAAACTCTCGGCATAACAATCACAACTTGTGCTCGAACTTTTTATGCTTTGTCGTATAATTTAATTGTCTGGCCCACGCAAAATGCAATTCGAGTCTGTCGTCAAGCGAAATGCGCGCTAAAATTGCCAATATTTGCCTTGATCCGCGCACACATAAACCAAACCTTAAACAAATACGAGCTGCAGCCATAAATTCGTGGGTGTTCCACTTCAATAAATAACTCATACGCAGTGTATACTTGTGCGGCGTGAATCGCAGCTAATCTAGCCAAGTGATGTTGCAGCCGCAGTCACTTCTCTCTCCTGGCAACCCGCTGCGATTTTCATTTGCAACGAGCTTTCATTCTTCTTCCAGGCCAAAGCGTTGCACACAGCGGGTTGCCTCACATGCTTATGGCCCCATAAAGTAGCTGTGATGAGACCACGACAGGTATTCCACACAATTCCGATTCTGTGTTATAGTTTGCTGATCCGCGGAGCTGCTCGACATCGTTACGCGACATAAATTAGCATGCCAATTTGAAAATTAATCAGCTGGCGGTCGACGCAGGACAAAGTGACGGAAACTGGGCTGGTTACTCCATCTGCGGACATCATTATCTCAGCAATATACAGCGTGATCGAGCTTTAAGTCAACAGTCTTCGTGCAATTTAATAAGCGAATGAAGAGACCTCAAGAATAATTTAATAGCTCGGTTTGCTTTGTTCCACGTCTGTTTAACTGGGTCACTTTGGCTTGTCAGACTGTCTGTCCTGTCGTCTGCCTGCAGCCAGCTTTAAATCTCTGGCTCTGCTAGCCGAAAATCGTTTAACAAACGCCTTCAACGGAGTGTTGCACATTGTATCGTGGCGACTTAAATGAGTGAATGTAAATGCCTGGGGCGCTGTTCTGTTGTCTTTTAGTTGCAAGTGCTTTCTGTTGATTTTTACTGTTTAGAGCTGTTTCCTAGCTATTTAGCCTGCAGCGCCCAGACAATGGTTAAGCGTTGCGACGCCCTCACCTCTCCTCTCTCTCCCCCTGAATATGCCTTTATTATACAAGTTGTCAGACGACGAGACTGCTGCAGTTTTTAATTCATCTGCTGGGAATCGCATGCACGCATTGTTGCACTGTATGCACAGGATGTGCTTGTGTACCGAGCGGCAGGATATTGCGACATCTGGGTAAATATATATCCCCTCCACCACCTGAACATACACGTCAATGACTCTTCGTTTAGGCATGTGGCATAATTATGAACGCAGCCAGTTGTGACCCAGAAGTTTCGCCCCCGGCAAATAATAATTCCGCAGTCACAGTGTAAATTTGAAATTCGAAAATTTAAATATGTTTATGAAATTGCACTTTCAATGCGCATATTAATCAAGTCAAAACGTGTCCGTTTATTTATGCAAAAATGTCTTGTTTAACTAAACAATTTCCGCTTGCAACAAGTTGCAGCCTCTCCGCGCTTCTCTTAATTATGCGTAAATTAGTAATATCCATTGTCTGCCTTCCGGTTATTGGCATCCTTGACAACGAGACTGAGGTTGAATGCGAAAACTAATTGGAAGTTCCTGTATATAATTATGTTAATGAAGAACTCTTTATGTTTCTATTTAATTTTGTAGAATACTAAAGCTGAGCTGGGGAAACTGTTTGTACATATTTAGCAGCTAGAGCAATCTCAATTCAGTTTGTATTATTATTTTTATTTACAGAAAGGGTTCAGCCCTTCTGCTGTGTGTTGTCGTCACTTTTGAGTCGCTGCCACAGCCTCCAAAGAGTTAGAATCCCCAAATCTATTACGCTGTATAAATGTCTGCTGATGCAAACAGAATCCCCACAAACATGTTCAACTGGATGCTCCCCAAGGCCCAAGGAGTAGTCTGCTCCTGTCACTTGACAATCGGCTGTTTTAGATATTTTTGGCCATAGTTTTGCTTGAGAATTTCGCTTTGAAACAAGATTTGCACATGCAAGCAAGATGCAGCTGTCGCCAAATCTTCTTCCATTTCCATTTTGTGCTTAGAAAAGTTTTTGTGGCATGTGCAACTGCAACTGCGGCAACTGTAAGCCCTTTGTAAATTTACACACTCGAGGAACACATCTTTTTTCTTATTTCTATTTTATTTTAACTTTGTCAGAAGTTGCAGCTCAGAGGAAACTGTGGATTAGACTCCGACTCAACTGCTGAAAAGGCTGCAGGACCAAAGAATATTCATCTTCAAGATCTCAGTTCATAAACAGCGACAATTTGGGTTGCAACTGTCTTGGCTTTAAGAACTTTCGTGCCTTGCCAATGGTCAACAAATTATTTGGCCATTTTCTTTGTCTTGCACGTAGTTTGGCCATAAAATTGCAGTCAATTTAATTTGGGCATTCATTTCGCAAATTTACTTTACATATTTATGTCTGGGCACGTTTCTTGTTGTCTTGCTTGTCTACACGTTGTTCTCAGTTATTTTGGGACTCGCAATTGAGCTCTGACATTTGCATAAATTTCGTTTGCCCAGCTCCTCTCACGCGCCTTTAACCAACTTTAAGACTTTCAAGCAACGAGCAAAAAAACCCAAAGGCTGTGAATGCCAGTCGCATAGCTTGACCCATTAAAATACAGCTGCCTTCTCTACTTTTTGTCCGGCAGAATGCAATAACCCATAGGCTGTAGTTAAAACCACAGCAGTAACTACTTCACATACTCGTCGAGGGAAGCACAGGGATTAGCCAACTGGCACGTAGGGGAAACTTCTGATGTCGACTTAGTGTCGGCTGCAGTTTTCGGTACCTTCAATCAAACGTCAATTAACTTGGATATAAGTCTGGCTCTCAGGCAGTTGCGTAGCAATCGAGCATCAAAGAGGACTTTTTCTCCTCAAAAACTGTGACGACAGTAACGACGGCATTTACAGTTTTTATAGTACCAGAAATATAGTTGCATAAATTATAAATATTAGAGCAAACAATTTTATTTTTGTAATTATTGCGTATTAGTGTTATTTACAGTACGAGTACAAAAATTTGTATGTTAGGCAATGACTACCCTAAATACTACTTTTTGCCGGTTTTCACTTATTTTTATAGCATTATAAAAAGCTGCTATCACAATAAATTTAAGTGTGTGTTTTTTTTAATACCGAATAAATGAAAAATTATATACGTAAGAGTTCTTGTAATTTTCGTCCAAAAGACTTTCAAATATTATACTGTAACAAACCTCGTTTAATACGAAAATACCGAATCTCTTGACTAAGGCTTTAAGGCATCAGGACAGGGCGTTTAAATTGAAATTCATAGTCATAATTATATTTGCATACAATATAACCAAGTGTGCAACAGTTGGCGTTAATGTGGCCCCATTTATTCTCCATCGAAATTGCCGAGCTCTTTAACAAGGCTGCTGATACGTATTTACATATTAAATTTTTGACACACCTGCCAGTGTGCCATCGTGCACATGTATGTAAATAAGCATTAAATCGAATTTGTGCTACCTGCGCTGCACGTGAGTTTTTCCTGAGGTTCCACGTCGCTGGAAAATGCTTGGATGGAAATTCGCTTGCCATTCACTTCAAGTTTTCCAATCAACGCACGAAGCAGTCAATTGATCAAACTGCTCTTTTGATCTACTTAACATTCATTTGCACAGACAGCCAGGCTCAAGCCAATATTGTGCGGATACAAATTGGGCTCAACTTTAATATTATTTACTGAAATCTATACCAGAATCTTTCGGTCATCAATTCGTCAAGTTATGCTCACTTGAGAATTTAATGAGCTGCAGTTTTCTTAGTTCTTAACCAGTCTTGACAATCGACTGAGAGTTGAGGGAGTGGACGAGGCAATAAACATAAATGGAAATGCATATTTTTGCAATAAACTGCGATGGCTGCACTTACCACAGCTCGAATATCCTTTTTATTGATTTCCTTCTAGCTGCGGATGAACTCGAGCCATGCACAATCAATTCTGGTTTATGGCTTGTACATCAAATTTGTTATTTATTCTTTCTCGCATTCATTGCTCCCGTTTGCTGGTAAATAAGAAGTTTTAATAAGTGCAAAAATATCAAATTACCCTTCTGATAGATATATATCTGAATAATTGTGAATATTCTTGTAACAGAAATAAATTTATCATCGAGGTGCAAGTTAAAAAAAAACGTATACGCAGTGTGGGTCAGTTACAATCTCGCAATCAATCAATTATGATCATTTCTGAGCATTTGCTAAATAAACTACTAGATATTGCCCATCATTTTAGCTACCACTGTTCAGAGATTCGTTTGAATGCAAATCGCGTATACGCGATGTGGGTCAGCTGCCAATGCTTGATGGCACTTGCTGAATAAATGCATGTTGCGTTTTTTGCCCCTTCAGCTGTAAGGCAAGCATAACAGTCAATTTTAACAACGTTGCACGTTGTGCACACACATTCAATTAATCAAACAACGAAGGGGAGTAAAATTTAATTATTTATACTCGTACGTCATGTTAACCCGTAACTGTCGCGTAACCGCAAACTGACGGCTGGCAAAAAAAAAAAAACAAAAATGCGCCCAATACTCGCTCTGGCAGTGTAAATGGAAGCACTTAAGCCGGAAAATGTATTTGTAATTTACGCATTAAAAAGAAAATGCTGCTGCCGCAGCTGACACGCTCAAATTAAATGAGAGAAAATATATTCATACGAGTATAAGTGCGAGTACATTAAATCATGGTTGCTTGACAAGCGTGTTTGCCCCAAGCCAATGTCGAATGTTGTGCATGCTGTGAGGTGTAGTGTGGCAGGTAGAACAGAGGGAACTAGTTTTCCAAAACAATTGCGAGTAATTAAAATTCAATTAGCAAGCAAAACCACTTAGTTTGGATTTTTACAAGGCCAGAGAAAAGTTAACATGTACAACAATTTAATATGTAAATTTCAATTGCGCAGCCTGATCAAATATTTAAGCACTGTGCTTTCTGGGCTAGTTGTCTGAATTGGCTTTGTTTTTGGCAGCAGGCCAAGAGCGAAACAAAACCAGGTCGTGCAGCCAGAAGTTGGCCTTTACCTCAATTGCAATTAGTTGCATTTGTCAACTGCGCTGAGATCATTTTCAGTTGTTAATGTTATTTCGTAGAAGGTTGCATTATAACAAATTTAATGCTTTCCTTTAAATTGACTAATTACATTCCGTACTGAAGATTGAAATCTATTTTAATTGAATATGTTTTATTTTTGTGCAAATGCTAGAGAATCCCAAAAGAGTTGCCAAGAAGGCCGCTTGGAAATTTATTAAATTTCACACCTAGCGACTGGTAAACAAGAATGTAATAAATATTCCATAAAATTCCCTAATGCAATTGCACAAACAGCAGCCACAAATGCGGACAACAAACAGCTTTGTCCAAAGTGAAATTGTCCGAGCAAGGAATGTACTCACATGGCAAGCAATATGTGGCCATGGAGGCCATCTGGGCTGGGGAATCCCCGAGCTGTCCAAGGAGCGAGCCTTGTTTGCCTCTCGGGCGATGATAGTCACGATTTATGGGCTGCCTTGCCCTGGACAGTTATTTATTTTTTGTTTACACAAAAGTGCTGCAAGTACTCGAATATGTTACCTGTAGCTGCTCTTTAATGTGGCTCACCAGTAATTTTAAATTATAGTTGAATGTGTAATGATTCCTTCAGTATCCTTTTAATTAAACTGTGATTCTTAAACCCAGCTTGATGTTTATGAATTTCCCTTGGAAATGTCGTCTCTCCTTTTTTTTGCCTGTGTGTTCCATTTGAAGCCACCCCGCTGATGCTGTCTGAAACGATATCCTGTCCATTGTAGGTTGTCGTTGACATCATGCTCTGTTCATGCTCATGCTTGTGGTTTCATCTCCATCTCCATCTGCCAGCATCTGTTAGCCATGTCCGAGCACCCGAAAAAAATGCCATCAGCAGGCATTTCCTTAGCCATTGATTTATACATGTATTGACAATGGCGCCAGGAAGGAATGCCCAGCCATCGACTAGTCATTTTTTGTGAATTACCCCGCATTAATTTGGACCTTGAAGTCTGCTCCCCACTTGGCTTGGGTTGTTTTTGGCCTTAAGCAAAAATTGTTTTGCTTTAAAGGCGTGTGGCAGCTGAGACAGGTGACAGATATCTTGGGACGACTAAATCATTTTTCTTATTTTTTGTCTGTTGATGCCCACATTGCAATGGGAGCATAAATTGAAGCCATAACAAAATACGAATTATGTGTTTTTGTTGGCTTCGAGTGAAATTGTTGTGTGTGTCTTCAACTTGCTAATGATTTGGCCTTATCCTCTGATATGCTTTAACTATGCTCTAATAATGTGAATATTCCAAGTAAATTACTTATTGTTTGTCCGAGTACATTCCTAATTATCCCATTCGGATTTCTACACACAACTTGTAAATCAAAATTGTGGTGATTAAGTTTGCTGAATGAAATTATTGATTTATGCCTTCACTGATTATTATTAATTAAGTCGATAACGAACTGCTCGAACCTTTGTGAATAAATCAAAATTTGACATTTACTTAGTTAATAGATTAAAATACCTTTATCCGCCATTAGAACTTTCTGACAATACCAAGAACTTTTGTTATTTGACTCAAATTCTCTCACTTTTGCTGTGGTCATTTTATTTATTTTTCTCTCGCATTTCGTGGAATTTTTTCTGTACGTCGACAATAAATGGAAATTGCAATGGGCATTGCTCGTTGGCATTTAACAGTGTTTGTGCATGTGTCAGGACGCTAGACATCGGCATCCTTCTGGCTGACAGCTGCAATAGAACATTGCACAGTTAGTCACAAAAGTACTCGTCCTGCTCGGCCACCACAAGAATGTAAACAATTCTGCTAGACAAGTGTTTTGTTTACTAACCTTCCATTGCTTTTAGCTTAAATAAAGCATTGCATTTGTTTTATGTGGAGATAAAAGATTTCGCCTAATGAATATTTATAATGGAAGCATTTTAAAGTGATATTAAATTATTAGACCATTTTGTTATAGTTGAGTAAATTCTACCAAAAACAGCTAGAATAGATACGCTTCTAAAAAATGTAGAAAATATTGCAACAAATGCGAACATTGTGTATAATTTTCTTCTCAAATAGCTGGGTCATGTTTTTCCGACGGCTCTGTCAGGTAGAACTTTGGGGAATGCTTGGCAGGAAACTTGCGGAAATCCGCTTATAGCAGCGAAAAAGCGAGGGAAAACAAAACAAAAATAAAACGGAGAAAAACTAAATGCTTAAAAGAAATTAAATAGTGCTTAGGGAATGATGAATGGTATTCCAAAGGATTATAAAGAGCATAATCCTTAAACTGTTTGCGTGTGTAAAGTTAAATCCCGTTGATTACAGACATTTAATTTGTCACATTTTTTATTAAAGTTGCTCCACATCTGCATTTCTCATTAGGTAGCATATTTAATTTATATAAATAGTAAATGCCACTCGCAGCTTACCGCATTCCTCAACCCTCCACCCGCAACCCGCAACCCGCAACCCGCAACCCGCAGTTGCTTGGCTTGTTATGCAGTTTTTGTTGTCAGTCGTTTTGCAGTTTGCCCTGCAGGTGGTTGCAAGCACATCAACGATGCCAGTACAAAAGTCTTCTTCATACTCATTTAATTAAAAAGTTGTCACTAAAACGCTTCAAAAAAGTGTGTTTAGAAATTTAACTATATTTTCAGAGAATTCATTTTAAAGCATTTAATTTTTCGCCACAGACTTTGCTCAAAACACAGAAAATTGAATATGTATCTCGAAGTCTGCTTGCTCTGCTCAAAGTTTTGCTTGCATTATTACTTATCTGCTTCGCTAAGTTTTGCAGTTTGTTGCATATGGCAGGAAAAGCGCTTCCGCTCGCCGCTAGATGGCGCTAGTGGTGGCTTTATTGCGTACATCTGTCCCAACAATGTATTGCAGCCATTCAATCGAAGGCAATTATATTGATGTGGCCATTTAGTAAACTGCAAGAGCAATAATGCATATCTGATGAAAAGGGAATTGTTCAGTCTATGCGCTGGACAATAAAATATTTGCTCACTGCAATTATATGCAAAGTGCAGAGTCCAATTAAAATCTGCGCATGCATTTTGCTGTTCCTTTACTGAGTTTGATTGCAGCATTAGAAAATACCATTTCCTCACACTTATCACTTGATTACGATTCGAGTTGCGAACAATTCTGGTATTTTAAGGTCCTATTTAATTTAGACCTCTTCGAAAATCTGTAATAAATTCTTAAACCCTTTAATCTCATTTTATTTGAATAAATGATCTGCACAAATCGATACTTTAAAATTTATTGACACCGCTTGCTTTTCATGCTCAACTAATTGCACACATTATTAAAATGACTTCAAATGTATAAATATGCATTTATTGTATCAATAAACTGCGCAAATATTTATTATGGACCAATAATTTCAGTATTTCATTTATTTGTGCTTAGGGTATATTCAAGACAAGCAATCATTTGCTATATTTACAAAATCACAATTATTAATTATACTATTATTTATTTGATTTCCGCAAACATTTTTTATGTCTGTCAGTGGCACTCAAATATACTTTGCACATAATTATTTATTTTTCCACTCAACGGTTCATTAAATTAAAACAATACCATTATGGTGGAATTTTTTATTTGCACAATTTAACGTATGCGTAATATTAATACTGTGTCAAATCAAATTTATGTCTTCCCGTTGGGTGGCATTCAGTTTAAATTTATGTTTAATTATTATATTCTATTAATTCAACATGATGTTTACGAACAAGAGAGCTGGCTTTAATTTGGGAAAGAAATCATTATCTCAAGTAATCGAGAGTGCTGGAGGCAGGCGTGTCAAAATGGCAAATCCATTAAGTAATTAAAACGGCTTAAGCGAAAAAATAGAAACATTCTCTACTCTGAATGGGCGATATGGAACTTTACGCTCTATTGAAGCAGTTCTAGACGAGGTGGCAAGTAAGGAAAAAAAGGATAAAGTCAATGTAAAAGTTTAAAAAAGCTACTGAGAACTGTTGGAATTGTGGTTACTTAGCTTCACTCTTCTTATTTACTTTTTATTTTCATTAAAAGCAGTCTCAGTTCTCTTTTTGCTCAATGCAAGAGTTGTGCACACATTTATAGTTGCTGGTCGAAAGGGGCGAATGGTTTGTGGGTTTTGGCGAAAGCCAGATGAATTGGGTGGCAAACTAAATAAACATAATTGTGAATTTCAATTCCATAAACTAAGCATAATTGAAAACTATAGTGAAAACGTAAAAACTAATTTAAATTAGTTCAATTTATGTATACCATGTAAGAAGCTCTCACATTAATTTTTAATTTATTGCCATTATTTTCGGCACCCATGAAAGTCTTTTGAATGACAGGCGACAGACTTGACCTCACTTTGTTGGTCTGCATTGATCTGGCCAAATCAAGACGAAGCAACTGTTTATTCCATTTATTTAGTTAGTTGCAGTAGTCAATGAGAACCACACGTGACTTGGCCAAAACTTTCTCGAACATCTCGCACAACTAGCAACTGACAAGCTGCCTATGACTAAATTTCAAGTAGCGTATAAGAGAACACAGAGAACAAATTGTAAGTAAATCATATCCAAAAAGTGTAAATAAATCCTTCAAACAAACAGCCTTTCCGGAATACTCTCTTTAATAACTAAAACTAACTTAAATTAAGGAAAAGAAAATGTGCAAAAGAAAAAAACAAATGAAAGATGACTTCAACTTAACTACCATATTTAAGCCAAGGACAAACACAACAGTTTAATGATACACAAATACACACACATTTGGAGATAGATTGCGATATTCTCAATTGGGTTAACCAGTAAATCCTTCAGGAAGTCGAGTTCTGGCGTCGTTCCTTCCTTCCTTCAATCGAGGCTGGCATCGCAGACAAGTCCAATTAAATTAGCACTAATCTCAGGATTTGTAAGCTTCGAATTAATTATCTTTGCACTTGCTTTTGGTGGTTTTGCGCCTCGCTATTGTTTTCAGACTTTGTTACTGGACCCTGTTTAATTCATTTATTTATTTGTCCCAAACAAATTAACTAATCTAACTTGTTAGTTTGCTTAAGCTTAACTGAATAAAATAGTAAATAATTCCCATTTGGCATAATTTAAATCAAGTTAAGTTTCATTTCTCATATATTGTTGGCGATATTTAAATGATTTCAATTTGAATGAAATGCTTCACAAGAAAAGCAAAAATATGCAATAAACAAAAAAAACAAAATAAAATAAATGGAGTCAACAAATATTCCAGATATTTATAAAAAAAAAAAGTGGTAAGTAAAGTAAGTATTTCTTTTTAATTGCTCTCTTATTTGACAGATTTATTCCCATCAGTCAATTTAATAACACGACTTTAGTTTTGGAATGCGTAATCAACACCTTCATGATGCCCAAAATTGAATTTATTCTCTGCAGCTCATTCATGCGAAATGTAATGTCCCTTTTCGGACATAATCTATATCTTTACTAGGTAGGTAGCCGTCTCGTTACCTGGTACCCCAATGTGCCCAGGTACCCAGACAAGTCAGACAAGATAGACTGTGGTTGGCATAGGATCAGTCAATCGGTTTTTATTGATTGCAGATATCCATGACCCAAAGGATATCCCGATTGTCACTTAAATTCCCACCCAAAATCCACTTGGTGCTGAAAAAGTACCAGGCGAACATAATTGAGCAGCAAGTGGATTCGATTTTCTAGTACACTATTAATCAATCCCCAAAAGTATGCAACATTATTTTTGTAATTTTTGGTCTGGAAAATTTTTGTTGCAGACCTAAAAAAAATGTGAGAAATCGCAAGAAAATATCAAAATCCTGAATAACTCGAAAACGAAAAGGAATATCATAATGTCCTTTGGCCAGCTGATAGTCCTTGTTAAGACGACTCGACTGAAGAGGACTCATAAGGATCAAGGATGGCCGAGATATGGCCTGTTTTCTCTAAACAAAAATGTCCTTCTAACTTTGTTCGCTAAAGGATATTCGTCCTTTGGATTACATTGTCGTCCTTTATTAATTCTGCGCTATTTACATTCCAAAGGACATTCTAATCGTCCTTCAAATGACGAAGTTATAAAGGATTTAGCAATTTTTGTCCAATTTTCCATGTCTCCCCCTTGTAATTTTTCAGGGACATTCTTTCAAAAATGTTGCATACTTTTGGGGATTGAATTAAAATTATACTAGAAAATCGAATCCACTTGCTATTCTATTATGTTCGCCTGGTACTTCAGCAGCTCCAAGTGGGTTTTGGGAAGGAATTTCGTCGTTAATATTAACGTATTTTATTCAAATTCAAGTTTGAAAAGCCCGCCCAGCTTCTGAAAATTTGAATTTTTGTCCAATCTACTTGCTGCTCAATTATGTTCGCCTGGTACTTCAGCAGCTCCAAGTGGGTTTTGGGGAGGAATCTCGCTGAGAATTTTAACGTATTTTATTCAAATTCAAGTTTGAAAATCCCGCCCAGCTTCTGAAAATTAAAAATTTTGGCTAAACTACTTGCTGCTCAATAATGTTCGCCTGGTACTTCAGCAGCTCCAAGTGGGTTTTGGGAAGGAATCTCGCTGAGAATTTTAACGTATTTTATTCAAATTCAAGTTTGAAAATCCCGCCCAGCTTCTGAAAATTAAAAATTTTGGCTAAACTACTTGCTGCTCAATTATGTTCGCCTGGTACTTCAGCAGCTCCAAGTGGGTTTTAGGAAGGAATCTCGCTGAGAATTTTAACGTATTTTATTCAAATTCAAGTTTGAAAATCCCGCCCAGCTTCTGAAAATTAAAAATTTTGGCTAAACTACTTGCTGCTCAATTATGTTCGCCTGGTACTTCAGCAGCTCCAAGTGGGTTTTGGGAAGGAATCTCGCTGAGAATTTTAACGTATTTTATTCAAATTCAAGTTTGAAAATCCCGCCCAGCTTCTGAAAATTAAAAATTTTGGCTAAACTACTTGCTGCTCAATTATGTTCGCCTGGTACTTCAGCAGCTCCAAGTGGGTTTTGGGAAGCAATCTCGCTGAGAATTTTAACGTATTTTATTCAAATTCAAGTTTGAAAATCCCGCCCAGCTTCTGAAAATTAAAAATTTTGACTAAACTACTTGCTGCTCAATTATGTTCGCCTGGTACTTCAGCAGCTCCAAGTGGGTTTTGGGAAGCAATTTCGCTGAGAATTTTAACGTATTTTATTCAAATTCAAGTTTGAAAATCCCGCCCAGCTTCTGAAAATTAAAAATTTTGGCTAAACTACTTGCTGCTCAATTATGTTCGCCTGGTACTTCAGCAGCTCCAAGTGGGTTTTGGGAAGGAATTTCGTCGTTAATATTAACGTATTTTATTCAAATTCAAGTTTGAAAAGCCCGCCCAGCTTCTGAAAATTTGAATTTTTGTCCAATCTACTTGCTGCTCAATTATGTTCGCCTGGTACTTCAGCAGCTCCAAGTGGGTTTTGGGGAGGAATCTCGCTGAGAATTTTAACGTATTTTATTCAAATTCAAGTTTGAAAATCCCGCCCAGCTTCTGAAAATTAAAAATGTTGGCTAAACTACTTGCTGCTCAATTATGTTCGCCTGGTACTTCAGCAGCTCCAAGTGGGTTTTGGGAAGGAATCTCGCTGAGAATTTTAACGTATTTTATTCAAATTCAAGTTTGAAAATCCCGCCCAGCTTCTGAAAATTAAAAATTTTGGCTAAACTACTTGCTGCTCAATTATGTTCGCCTGGTACTTCAGCAGCTCCAAGTGGGTTTTGGGAAGGAATCTCGCTGAGAATTTTAACGTATTTTATTCAAATTCAAGTTTGAAAATCCCGCCCAGCTTCTGAAAATTAAAAATTTTGGCTAAACTACTTGCTGCTCAATTATGTTCGCCTGGTACTTCAGCAGCTCCAAGTGGGTTTTGGGAAGGAATCTCGCTGAGAATTTTAACGTATTTTATTCAAATTCAAGTTTGAAAATCCCGCCCAGCTTCTGAAAATTAAAAATTTTGGCTAAACTACTTGCTGCTCAATTATTTTCGCCTGGTACTTCAGCAGCTCCAAGTGGGTTTTGGGAAGGAATCTCGCTGAGAATTTTAACGTATTTTATTCAAATTCAAGTTTGAAAATCCCGCCCAGCTTCTGAAAATTACAAATTTTGGCTAAACTACTTGCTGCTCAATTATGTTCGCCTGGTACTTCAGCAGCTCCAAGTGGGTTTTGGGAAGGAATCTCGCTGAGAATTTTAACGTATTTTATTCAAATTCAAGTTTGAAAATCCCGCCCAGCTTCTGAAAATTAAAAATGTTGGCTAAACTACTTGCTGCTCAATTATGTTCGCCTGGTACTTCAGCAGCTCCAAGTGGGTTTTGGGAAGCAATCTCGCTGAGAATTTTAACGTATTTTATTCAAATTCAAGTTTGAAAATCCCGCCCAGCTTCTGAAAATTAAAAATGTTGGCTAAACTACTTGCTGCTCAATTATGTTCGCCTGGTACTTCAGCAGCTCCAAGTGGGTTTTGCGATGACATTTAAATGAAGATTGAATAACGAATTATAAATTATACTTACCTTACTTACCTTATCTGATCGGTGTCGTAATTCCAGACATTCATTTTAAGTGATCAAATAAAAACATGGCTTTGTTATTTAATTTTTCATTGTTTATTAGTATATAATTGTCTTAAAACATTTGTTGTAAATATAATGACAAAACTTCATTAATACATTTTTGTGTAGTTTTTAATTGGCAATGTACCTTGGTAGAATGTTGATTTATTGTGACCAGTTTTTAAATGCTTTTTCTTCTTCCATTGACGGATCGTGATCCTGTTTAAAAGCCAGTCTGAAGTATGAGAAGCCAAAGAACAGTCCAGTTCCAGTCCCACTGTCATATTATAGAGGACGAATTACTAGCCAAATATTTTGAATGTACATTATTTTAAATAATAACTAGTTAGTACATTTGGAAGTAAACTAATAAACTCTTTTCGTAGTTATATAATATGTTGCTTTAGTTAATTACTCTGAACTAGAAGAATGCCTTGAAATTTGAAATCATTTTGAACATTTTCTACACTTTTATGGTCTATTGAACTCGGAAACTCAATCAAATACACTAAAATGCAGAGAGAAATGAAAACTTTATTAAGTTAAAAAGAGTTGTTAGGCAACAGTTCGCAGATTACTTGGTATCTTCGTTGACGTTTATGAATAGAAATCAATGTAATTTCTGTTATTGCTAACATTTTAATATATGCATTTTTCAAGTGTAACCATATCTAATTTTTTTACAAATCAATGGACATTCTCCAACTCAAACAATATTTGTTTGGCCTGGTGGTCAAATATTCTCATAATATCCATCATTCTGTGAGGTAAATTTTCTGAGTAACGACGAACAGAACAAAATTCGAAAAATTGTAATTTATTTTTAGACAATGCTGAAGATACTGTTCTATTATTGTATATTGCAACTTTGTATGGGTGTGTTTGGGTACTATGCTAAGGATAAACATTTGTACAACATTCTTTTATAGCCAGAAAGTCGAGCTGACATATCTGCTTTGTACACATTTAATAGCTCTGACTGCCATGAAAACCAAACGCAGTTGAAAGTTTCCCTAAAGTTAAATGTTTCCTTTCAGCCAACAAATTGCTTTAAATTTCAACGGAAAGTTTATAAGTGCCCTCATAAAAGTTGCAGGGACTAGCCAAAAGTTGAAAGCACCTCCAGATTCAACTATTTATTTGATGGTCTGCTTGCTACGCACATGTAACTCATACGCCATGTGGCACATGGACATTCACAAGTATTTATATAATTTCACGAGCGTTTTTATATATTGACTTTACAAATTCAATTTCGTTTGCCCTTTTCGCCAGCGATACAAAGCATAATTCATTTCATACATACTATAATCACTCTCTGAGGATGGCATTTTAATTTGAATTTTCAATTAGAAGCCGAGCTGTCATCACGCCACTTTAATAGCCAATAATGAGCTGACGCATTGCAGACATAAACTGGCAGCAAATGAAATTCATGCAAGAAATGGCACGCACCGAGAAAGAAGACGTCTTATTTTGAGTGCGTGACTCTGAATGAAAGCAGGTAATTCATTTGGTGTTATACGAGTAGGTTGTGAAAACACTCGTAATGTCACACACAACAAAACGCGAATACGCGAATGGTCGAATAAACAGAAATACCATTTGGCATAACTTGGCTAAGTTGTCGCGTAATTCATGTCTCACCTCTGACAATTGTGCTAATAAATTGCTTAGCGTTGAGTCGAGTCAAAATCATGTCATTGCCAAGGACAACAATGCCATTGTTTTTGAGTTGATAGCTGGAATTTAGCAGGGATATGGAATGCCAAGGCTTTAAAATATAGTACAATTTAAGATAAATTCATCGTCTGACAAAATATTAATAATGAGCTGTCATCTACTAACTTTTTATGCAATCCTCGTTGGCATAGTTACATATGTATGTACATAAGTAATTTGAAAGACAGCAAACTGCTCTCCTCCAATTCAGATTTACTTTTTGCAGTGCTAAAAGTGAATACTGTAAGTAAGCTGGCGACTATGTAGAGCAAATAACAAATTAAATTAACTTCTCGTTACTTTGTAGAGCCAGCAACTTGCCTAGTTTATGACTATTTTATGCTGACGGTAGAGGGCAGGATTCCCAGCAGCTTGCTCTCAACAAGATTTACACGCAAATTATTATTTGATGTGCCAACATTGTGGTTGCATTTTATATTAAGGTATGCTCAGCAAACTATTTACTTCATCATATTTTTTCTTTCGTTTTACTGATGCACTGTTTCTTTATTGTAATTCTCAAGATTTTACGCTGCAATTAAATTTAATGCTTTCTTTAATGTTTACCCAACATTGTAAGCTGTTTGTTGTCTAGAGGAAAAACATTCTGAACGGAGTGGCAAGCAGAAGGAGTGGTAAAATATTTTTAATTAGCTGCCGGAAATGAAAAACCAATCAATTTGTCTGCCAAATAAAATGCGGAAATTAAAAGCCAAGCAAAGGCAGAGTATCTTCTAGTCTGTCTTATGAATGCAACTTTGAGTGGCTGAAGACCATTTCCGTGAACTGAACTGAACTCAACTGAAACTATGAAACTGCATTTTAGATTATATTCATGGACACAAAGTGGCGCGTTAATATGACAACAGCAACAGCTGGAGCTGCAGCGGATTCCAGTTTATTATGCCCATCAATACCATTATGGAGAACACGAGAGTCCAACCGAACCGAATGCAACTATTGAATTATTAATGATAATGGCTGAAGCGAAACATTTGCTGATTGTATTCTGAGTGTGCGATTGGCTCGAAATGTGGCAAACTTCGCCAAACTGTGGCAAATGTGCTACCAAATGCAGAATATCTATTCACAAATTGTGCATGCAAAAGTTTTTCTTTATTCCCAAGCAATTTGCAATGCACTACAAAATGCAAAGCAATGCCAAAGTTTTCGGAACTGCTGAATCATAACAACTGAATGGAAAACTTCAGCGCAAGTGTCGTAAAATAAAAGCCAAAACCTAGAGCCGAAAATGTAATACTGTAAAATTAACAAACATTGAATAAAATGGGATTTTAAACTAACCAACCAATGACCCAAGATTCGGATTTGTTGTTGAATAGAATTAACTCAAACATTATGACACAAAAAAAAAGATTAAGGCACTTCAACTTGCCACATGTTGCGAAAAGTGCATAAAGTAATTGAAGCACGACGAAAGTCTCAGCCAGAATATGTCGTTAGATATTCAAAAGCTATATAGTACACAGCTGCTGTTGTTGGTGCTGATGCTCACATTTGCATAATTCTAGAACTGGTCGGTGAATTTGTCATCAAGAAACTGCCACAGCAATGTCAACAGCTGTTGTGGAAAAGTTTTGCTTTTACTTGACTTGTCGAAGGAAACCTTTCAGTCAACATTGCACAGCTTGCAGATATGTCAGCCAAAGTAGTTTCAGCTTCAGAAAGGTAAAGTTTACCGAAAATTTCAACAAGATGTAATGCATGTCTTTGGACTTTTTAATCAGGCCACGTCAAAGTTTTCCTAATAAGCGCGACGCAAGTTCACGCAGAGGCAAAGCCAATACGAGTATATTAATTAATAACAAATTACATTTTGTGTAATACAAAATGAATAACTCGTATCGATAAAGGAAAAGTAACAACTGCAAGTAGTTCAGGTTGATTTGTGTTTCCAGTTAAATTACCTATTTAAATGAGAAGCGAGTTTCCTTGCATCATCAATTAAACTGCACGTAAAAACAGGGCCAGGAAGAGAGGCACAAATCAACTCGACGAATGTAATCCAATAAATAAGAAACAAAATACACAGCGGCTTGCACATCGCAACCGTCGCATTGCAATTGAATTAATTAAGTTTTAAATTCCGCTTTTTACGCCTTTTGCTCTTTGCATTCACTCTCTGTGTCCCTGCGCTTTTATGCAAATTTATTGGTTTTCGGCTGCAGCTCGTAATAAAAAGGCTCTCTCTCCTTTTCCATTGCAAATGGCATTAATTGCTTGAGCAAATCTTATGAAAGACGACTAACGAGCCTCTTTATATGGTTACAATCGAAGAGGTAACTTTGTGTTTAATACAACAATAGTAAGTATTGTTATGCTAATAAATTGACTTTTTGCTATTATTATTATGCACATTTCGATCGCTCTAATTACAAGCATTCGCTTCTTTGTAGATTGAAACACGAAATTGACTCAATAAATAAAAGTAATAGGTATACTAAATCTTGTCAAATTGAGCCAAAAGCTTCTATAATAAATTGCAGGTCAATGCCATAAGATATAAATATCTAGTTTGCCAACATAAATCTTCTACTAATCTGAATATTATGATAACGCCTTTGGGCGTTGCTGATGCTTATCATAAATTTTGGCAGCTCATTTGAAATGAGAATAAAATGTATTCTGCGCGATTTATGAAGTTCGGTTTGAACCAAACTTCAAATGCAGTTTATAAAAATATACATTCGAGTAAATAATACTACTGCTTTCTTTGTTTTCGAACCCAGTCATCCTAACCCACAAAACTACGGGACTATTGAGTGCCAATCCGAGTCCAAATTAAGTTTAAATAATTTATATTGAGCCTATTTAATTTACCCAGCATGCAGGGCAATCTCAGTGGCCTACACATATCAAGGAGGCCAGTTCTGAAGATTTTACCGGACAATAGGGAAATGCGCACTTCAACTTGGAGCCCAACTCGCTTGAACTTCATCCGGGCCATGATTTTTGCGGCCTAATGCGGCATATAACGAAAATCATGAGGCATTAAGTTTGACTTTGACATTGCCACAGGCAACCGTGGGATCAATTTGTGCTGGGTCATAATCTCAGAGCCGGAGCACAAAATGGGCCGAAACAACCTCACACATGTTTGCATTTAATCCACTTTTATTAGAGCCTTTGGGGCTCTCCCTTTCTGTGACCCTCAGTTATTATGCTGATTGTGTTGACACACGGCGTCCGTTTGTTGCTTGTCGTTGTTTGGTTGCTTGTTCTCGAGCTGCTCACTAAATATTTAAGGTACCCCCAGATTGGTGAAATAAATCCACCTGCATGTGAGGTCAAATGTATAAAAATTCAATTTGATTTCAGCACATAAATCACATTTCGCCTAGGTTGAGCAGCAAAGCAGCAAGCAATGTAGTGTGTGTTTCAATGCCACATCAAACTCCAAATTCAACTCCAAATCTAACTCAAATTGAGGTGTCAAAGTGTGATGCAGGCCAGCTTTCAACTCGACTGAACTTTGGCGAACTTTTCCACATAGTTTCGCCTCCAAAGGCTGTCAAGTGTTGCATTTTAATTTATTCAATGTGTGATATTGAATGCTCAAAAAGTTTGACAGACATTTCGCCAACATCACAATGCAGGAAATGAAGAAATTTGAGTCATTTTTAAGATCCAGAAACTAAAAGCGAGAAACCCTAAAGAAAAATGAACCTTTCGCTTATTGTTGCCGAAAAGTTCTGTAAAAGCAAATTTCATTGGCTTTTCCTGTCTTTTGTTGTTAGTCATTGTGCGGCACAACATTTTCGACAGCTTCACATTGGCAGTGGCCTTTCAAACTATTGTCAGAAAACATCTCAATTGCAACAATAAAGAACTTTCGACCTTTGGCATGACACAAAGGTTTCGGGTTCTGTTAATTTCAGAGCATGACGGGAACAATGAGAGATCGCAAGGAATGTAGACCAAATGTTAAGCAATCTACATACAAATTGCCAAACTCGAGAAATTTTCATAGTTCTCACACTTTACATAATACGCTTCAAGTAATTTTAAACCTAAAGCTTTTCCTCTCTTCAAAATGCAGTCAAATGTCAAAGTCTGCATTTTAGATTTACATTTTAAATGTCGCTTCGGCAAACACTAACACGATAGATCAATCTGTCGCACAACTTGCAAATGCCATGCAACATATGTACACACTTATTTGCAGCAAATATTTTCCGCTTTTCCGACTTTCCCACTTTTTCGCAGCGCTTGCAGCATGAGTTTTACTTAACGTTACATGCCACTTTTTGACGCTTTTGTGTGCGGCAAGTGACTGTAAATACATGTCGATAAATGCACACGTAAAATTGATGGGTTGAGCCAAGAAGTCAAGGAAATTACAAAAGGTTTTCCCTTTACTAATCTACTCACAGATTAAGCACATTTACTTAATAGTAGACAAAGTTATTACGAAATTTTTCACTGAAACTTGAGCATGATAAATAAATACCTTTTAAATTTGCATTTCGATTGGTTTCTAGTTTTAACAGCTTTTAAATTGTCAGACGATTGACTTTTTATGGCTTCACACAAATTCTATTTAATTTCAATAGAAATTCAATTTTATTACCTCACACAGACATAAAAGAAATTTGACATTCTAATGTGCAGAACAAAGTCCAAATAAATGCAATAAAATAAAGCAATTTAATAACTCATAAATGCAGAGTTTGAAATTTTCTTTAAGTGATTTTAATGTGTTTAGGATTATGGAAATTTAATATACTGAAAATATTTTATTGAGAAGAAAGGATTCCCGAAAAATTAAATTAAATTTTCTCAGATTTTCTAATATTTTTAGCATAAAAGTCACGTAATGGGTTCGTTTCCTTAAGGTAAACAATTTGACTGGCAAAGCAGCTTAGTCCGAACTTCGGAAATAAATTTCACCCTGCAGTTGGGCTTATGCAGATTAACAGATTGTCTGTAAAATTGCAAGCAAAGCAACTCAGTCTTTCAATTCCAACGGAAATTTACTTTTACTTTAGGCCAATACGAGTATTGCATATATCAAATTGACTTTTCTAATTAAAACAAATATTTTCTTTTCTTTTATCATCAAAAACAAAATCAAAATGTTCTAAACTGCATCGCATTGGTGCTAAGTTAATCTAACATTTAAAATGAGAATTCAATCGATGGCTATTAATTTCAAAACTGTAAATAAATAAGATTGATTTTCTATTAATTCATAGGTTTTACCATTCCTAATAGTAATGCATAAATTTAACTTGTACGCCTTAAAGACTTGACACTAATTAGATTAGGCAGACTTCTAATTTAATGTTACCCTTTTCAGCCCTTTTCTTGGGTTCAACACACGTGTTGGCCACAGATTTTATGGTTGGACACATTAACGCTCAAATTTGCATAATTAAAAGGGTCGCATATCAACCAAATGTTGCCAAAAAGGATCTCAAAGTTTGCATTTGTTTAAAGAGGAGTAGGTACTCGGATTTGTTGAAACTGATAGGATATGATTACGTAGATTAGACATACCTCATGTCCTCAAGAACCATTGAGGTCATCGTTGGAATACCCTGCGTGATTTGCAGATGTAACCATTAATCAAACAAAGAAGCTGTCTCTCCAAATACTACGAACTCTGTGAAATAGATAAGCAATGAGTTTATATACTAATAAATTATTTAGATAAACTCAAAAATAGTACTTCAAGTATTAGATTTATTAAATTAAGAAAACTTCAGTTCAAAAGATTACTTACCACAATCATTCCAAGCATCAACAGCGGAAGAAGAAGCAATAAGTTTTCATCATCATCCAATAAACTATTTAGATACAATTTTAAATAATTCAGTAATTAATAAATTGATTAAATTAAGAAGAGTGTTAAATAAAAAGAACTCTTACCACAGTATGCGTTTTAATTTTAATTTCATTTTTTGTCCACACAGAACAGCAGCTAAATTATGTTAAACACACTAAAAGCGAAATACAAATAGAAATATGAAATAAACTGACCGTAGTTGGTAGTCCGCAAATCGTTGGTGGCATCAACACTCAAGGGGGCAGCCACACAGCTGTGGGCAGCATGTGGATCCGAGGCGAGTCAAGTGGCGTTTTGTGGGTTCACCCGAAACGTAAATGTTTCTCCGTCAATTTCGGTTTGTTTACATTCCGGATTTGCACTACTCACCGGCAATGGTTTAACAATAATTATCCTAATTTCAACAATTTATTTAATGTTTTAGTCTAGAGCTCTGCAGAATACTCTCCATTCCATCCAGCATAGTTCTGTCTGTTTCATATTTGAATGTATCACAGATTCTTTACATAAAATATAGTTAGTATTCCTCACACAGCCACAGAGGCTCAGACTCACGACAGGGCGTATGCGTAATGTGCTCCCCCTATGCTGCTTGACAGTTATTAGCATATTGTCGACATGCTGTGCTACTTAATGATGCAGAAATGTAAAAAAACAAAAAAACAAAGAAAACCCCGGAGTGAAGTCAAAATCCAGAATCCCTGCCAGTTTCAGTCATTGATTATGCGTATGTCGCGCATCTCAGGACTCAATATAGTGAGAAGAGGAGATTACTTTGAATTTTTATGTCGTGACGGTGCGCTTTGGTTTTATCTGATTTCGTTTGACGCACACAGCAGTGCGAAGTGTGCATATCCCAGTTATGTTTAGTAATTTATTCATATCAAAAACGTGCGCAGAAACAAAACCGCAAACAAATCCCATATACCAGCATTTTGTTGTACTTTGCTAGCAACTTGAACGTGTGATAGTTTTTACTTCAGCTACGCTTTTCATTTCAGTTCAGCAGCAAATCCAACTGACGATGCCATGCGCATAAAGCGACCCAATCACGTTTCGTATTTTGCTTATTTTCCCCAAGTAAAAGCGATGTATGTAAGTTGGGCACAAAGCAAGAACTTGACTGAGATTGATTAACCATTTAACGAAAATGTTTGCTGTTTGATTGACCAGAACCAATCGATTAGTTGCGTAAGTTAAATAAAATATCAATTGGTACTATTATATTAACACTGATATTCTAATTTTGATAACATTTGATGAGCGTTTTCTGACGATAGAAACGGACTCATAAAAAAGACGTTAATTTTTGTCAGGGATGGAAACAAGCAGCAGAGTGGCGCAGTGGAAGCGTGCTGGGCCCATAACCCAGAGGTCCGAGGATCGAAACCTTGCTCTGCTATGCAAAGTTGATCAAATTAAATATTTTACTTTTTAAATTTAATTTAAAAGAAATGAAATTAATAAATACACCTAAAATTAGAAACGACTCTTTTGAGCTTATATTTTTTAGTAGCAATCACAGAAACTATTTACCTTATGTAATATAATTATTTATTATTTTTTTTGTTCATATTGCAAGTTATCACAATTTATTTCAATAAAAAAAACATGCAATCTTTATATTGCACATCATGTCAAGCTCGCATATTCAAAGGATTTTCCACAGTTATGTTGAAATCAAATTTATCGACAGCACAAATCTTGCCGCGCTCCTGGCCACAATATTTTATTAAAACTCTTTTCGTTACTTATTTTGTGTAAAGCAACAAATCACTGAGAGTCGCGAATAAAATGAAGCATTTTCCAGAGCTTAGCGTTCGTTTTACGTTTTCACCAGACGTATTCATGTGATTTATACGAATTTTTCGTACACATTTTACCTAGCGATGAAACACGTGTCGATGTGTTTTTGGCATAGGCATTTTTGGTTGGCCAAAAGCTTTGCGCAAACACATCGAATCATTTGCTAGTTGACAGCGAGTCAACGCAAATTTTACATAATTTAGTAAATCTATTTTTAGCCCTAAGCACATTTATTATATTTAAACTAGCAAACACATTTAGCAACAAAAGACACGATCGAGTATACAAATTATATACAAATTAGTCTAAAGGATTTGGGGCCGACAAAATCGCAACCAATCAACCATCTACAGCCGTTTTGATGCCCGACTGCGATTGTCGTGCGATGCCATCGACACATTTGCGTATCTCGAGCACATCATTAGGATAGACACGACAGCAGCCGCCAATGATGCAGGCGCCCAACTCAATCCACTCGGGCACAAAGGACACCACATTGAGGCCGTTGCCTGTCCATTCGCCTCGCTCGCTGTCGTAGACTTCGCCCCGATTGCTGTAGACCACGAGCGGTATCGTGGCATCTGTTGGCTTTGCGGCCAGCAGAGATTTAAGCAGCGGCGTCACATGGCTGGGATTCACGCAGTTGACGCCTATGCCCAGCAGACGTGACTGCGCATTGTACGCCACAACCAGTTGCCACACCGCCAACGCTGCCTGTGCAAAAGATTCGCCATGCGCCAGGCTAGTTTCATTCTGCCAAGTGAGAGGAATGTCAATAGGGAATTTATGCAATTTAACCACAGCACTTACCTTGCATTGGAAGGACACCCAGAAGCGTGTCTCTGGAAATTTGGTAAGTATCAGTTCGCTGACCGCCACAGCCTCCAGCTGGCAGGGCAGCGTCTCCACGGCCAGCCCATCGGCGCCCGCCTCCAGGCAAGTCTCGATGCGTGTCGTGTGCCAGTCCTGCAGCTGCTGCGCGGTCACCAAGTTTGCATAGCTGCCCGTGTACTCGGAGCCGTCGTGCAGATGCGCTCCATAGGGACCAATCGAGGCCAGCACCCAGGGCATGCTGGGTGCAACGTTGCCATTCGACGCGGCCACTTCCTCCAGGTAGATTGATTTCGCCTGAAGCGCCAGACTGACGCTCTTCTCAATCAGTTGCACGCTCTCCTGCCGCGTCTTGCCCAGATGGCGCATGAAGCCCTCGACGCTGGATTGATACGTGTTGCTGAGGATGATGTCGGCACCCTGGCGCAGAAAGTCCAAATGTGTTTGGATGACGGCCGAGGGATGGCTGTCATCGAAGCGGGAGCCCCACAGCGGATCGCCGTCGACCTGCTCGGTGACATTGCGGGCCAATTGGCTAGAGAAGCCGCCGCATTTGACCAAGATGCGTCGTCGTTCTCTCGACTGATTCCAGTTGCCGTTGAACATCATTCGACGACTACGTGACAATGTGTAAAATGTTGATCACAATTTAAATAGCGTCACTAATCGCTTCGTTGGCTGGGCTAAAGAATACTTCTGTGTCCAGACAGACGAGTACACTGTACAATTTACGAACTTGAGAGATTGTCGAGTTTCGCTGCTTTCCTTTTGTTGTTTTGTTCTACGCCAGCTTTTTTTCAGTTTTCATTTATCGTTCACACACACTAGCGCACGCATATAAATATAAATATATGCACAGACATATGTAGACACACTCATGCATATGTGCTTATCTCTCTTTTGTTTCTGCATTCACTTTCGCACACCTTCACACACACAGTCGTAGTTAAATACTCGCCTTCGCGCACAGCTGATTTGTGTTTACAGCTGTTGTTGCTTTATTACAAACGATAACGATGTCTACAGTCGCGGTCAAAATATTCAAACGGACGCGCACTGTCGCCCACAGCTGATTTGTGTTTACCTATTTAGTTAGGTATGCAGCTGGACAGTAGCGACCGAAATAAGTGGCACACAGCAGTTTTGTGGGGGAAACAAGTTTATTCGCTGAGAATAAAATATAATAGTTATTCATATATGTAGTACATATTGATAATTTATATACTCTCGATAATAATACATATTCATAAACAAATTGAGTACGAATTTTATTTAAATAATTGCGGCTAATATGGAATAGCCATTGTTTTGTTAGTACATAATAGTTGTTTGTTTGTTTTGTTTTGTTTTTTCTTCATCGGGTTTAATTGATCATTTGTGTAATGGTGTGTGTGAGTGTGGGTTTTAAAGGATTATAATCACATTTACGTTTATATATATATCAATGTATGTAGTATAGATAGTGTAGGTATAAATAAATATGCATATTGTAGAATGGAAAATGCCATAAACAATAAATCAAACTTTGGTCAACTTAAGCATTGTATAAATTCTAAATCATTTTTTTCTCAAGTGCGCCTGCACTAGTAACAGTAATAATATATTAAATATTCTTGTAGATATCAATTAGGTTCGCTTCTAATAATAGTCATTTCATCCATTTGATCAACGCGTTCAGATCGGCTGCAGTTTTATCTCAACTCGCAAGCTTTCGAGGCTCTGGCATCAAAAAGATATGCAGAGAAATACTTGGCTCAAAAAATACATTGTTATTCATATTCATTTCATTACTATATATATTGGCTATGTGTGTTAGTGTATATATAGGTAGAATATATATATATGTGTGTGAATCTACTGTTTACTTAGCTCTAACTTTATCTGCTTACGTGCATGGAAGTTCATTGTGTGTGTATCTGTGTGTGTGGATGAGAATGTTGCTGTTGTTGTGGATGTTGTTGATGTGGGTGTTGTGTCTTTAACGTTATCTTTTTTATTGTGTTTGTATCTGAGGCGACTTCTAACTGCAATGAGGGCAAAATGCAATGATCAAGTACGAAACGAAAACAGAGAGGCAAAAGATACACTGAGAGAAAGCCACGATTATCGCTCTCAGGCAAAGTCCCCTCCCCGCTCCTCTAGGAGAAGAGATTGTTGCGTCGCTTGAGCGAACCAAATTTCTTTTCCGCCTCGAGCAACATCTTCTCCTTGCGCACCACCTCAAAGGGTATCATCGTCTTGGACATGCGATCGATTTCCTGATCCGACGGAAAGTCCTCGAAGCTCATGTTGCTGAAGCCCGTCTTCGCCGAGTTCTGAATGGTGTTGGATTGAAAGTTGCGACTGCAGCTGCTGCCGCTGTTCTCATCCTGCACACTGGCGGTGGCAACAACAGCGTCGTCATCATCGTCGTCCTGCGACTGATACTGCAGACGTTGATGCTTCTGCTTGCTGCCCGAGCTGAGCGATGATGTGGAGCCCAGAGCGGCAGCGCTGACCTTCTTGTAGGCATGCCCCTTGACCTTCTGCGTGAGCTTGGCGGGCAACGCTCTCACAGCCAGATGGGACTTTTCCTTCTTCGGTTTGACGTTGCCGCTGCTGCTGCTCGTGTTGGGGAGATTGTCGTCTGCAACCAGATCGGCAGAGCGCAACACCACGGGCTCCTCCTCGTCGTCGGGCGTAAAGTCGGAGCAGCGATCTTGGGAGATTTGCACAAAACCATTATCGGCTATCGGCAGCATGGGAGCAACTGCGACAGCTGCTTGGGACATGGCTAGAGATGCGGTTGCTGCAGGCAACGTGTTGGAGCAGGAGAGTGCAGGAGATGGTGGTGCTGGAACTGTGATGCTACAGCTGCTGGAGGGCATGTTCACATAGACGCTGCTGCTGCTGCTGGCGCGCGTCGCGATCGGCAGCGGATCGGGCGTTTTATTGATGATAATCGAGTGATTGATCGTCACAACTGACGCCGCATTTTGCACTTTGATCACATTATTGTTATTGCTGCTATTGTTATTATTGTTAATATTAATATTGTTGCTGCTGCTGCTGATGTTGTGGCTGGGATAGTGGAGCTGCAGCTGGGTCGGGGGCTGGACCTGGACCTGGACCTGGACCTGGTTCTGATCGGGCGTTACGACAACACATTTGCGAATTACCTGTGGAAATGGCTCGGAGCCAAAGAGATCCCGCTGATCGCCGGCCTCCTCCTGCAGCTCCTCCTGCGCCTGGGCTGGCAGCTCGATAAACGGATTGAATATTGGCTCATTGAACTCATCCAGCTGTGCTGGAAATGTGGCAAAGTTGGCCGCCTGGCTAACCGGCGTCACTGGCGCCCCTTTAACGGGCGTCGATGTCCACATTTCAGGCTCACTTGGCGGCTTCGGCTTGGGTTTTGTGGAGCGCTTGATGGCCTTGGCCACGGGTAGCTTAAACGGCGCCATGGCAAACACATCGAGCTCCTGGTCCAGCTCCTTATCCAACTCATCCTGCTGCGGCTGCTGCTGCTGCGACTCGTTGCTGCTCTTGCTCTCCGCCGAGCCATAGTCCAGCTCATCGTCGAGCAGCAGCGGCCGATCACCGAATTTGTGCAACAAATCGCTGGACGTGGGACTCAACTCCTCGCTGCCAGCCGGGCAGCTGTCCACTCCGCTGGCTGCCACGGCAGCCGCCGCCGCCGCAGCTGCTGCTGCAGCACGATCCTTTTTACGCATGCGAACCTTGACAACGACACGACTGCGCACATCATCCTCGTGCGTGGTGACGCTCTCGCACTCGGCATGATACGCCGAGCTGCTGCAAGTCTTGACGCTCTCGCTGATGCCATCCATGTCCATGGCATGACCCAGGGGACGACGCAGCTTCGACGCGTGTGTGGCACGTGGATTCTCGTCGAACAAATCATCGTCTTCGGCCCGCAAATCGCTCGCCGAGCCAATCGAATCCGCGTCATCGTCAGACTCCGCTGCTGCCGCCGCCTGGGCAGCTGCCTGAGCTGCTTGGGCAGCCTGGGCTGCCACTGCGGCAGCCATCATGTTAAGTTGCTGGGCTGCCTGCTGGGCGGATGAGGAGGGTCGTTTGGTGGTCGCCGTTTGACGCAGCTTCTTCACAATGGGCAGATGCGTCGTCTTGTCCACTTTGTGGTAGGCGACCTGCTGGATTTTGTGAATGGTCTCGGGGATGTTGCTGGTCACAATCTGCTTGAAGATGGCCGCCTTTTTGGCACCGCCGCCGCCGCCGTCGTCGCTGTCCTGCTGAAAGAACTCCGAGTCCGAGTCATCGGATGTTGGCTGATCGTTGCTGCGCAATTTCTCATATTTGTTGCGATCCTCTAGCGGCAGCTTGACATAGCTCGAGGCGGCCACATCCAAAGGCAATCCGACGCCATCGGAATCCGTTTTCAGCGATCTGCCAATCAGCGAGGTTTTGTCCTCCTCCAGCGTGGGCGACAGCAGCCACTTTGAGGAGCTGGACGAGACGGCATTGCTGTGATTGTGATTGCTGGAGCCCTGGCACTGGGCACTGGGCGTTGTCACTCCGCCCGAGGAGCAGCTGACCATGAATTTGGCTGTGGATGAGAATCAAGTACTTTTATGCAGTAAGGTAATGAGATTACGAATTATTACGGGCGGGGCTGGGTCGGGGGCGGATAGGTGAATTTTTGTGGGGTTAGCAGAAGATTAGGGTTTATGATAAAAGTATATTTTAGATATTTAGATCATTTTGTGTGACATTGTGAGTGTTTCTATGTGTGTGTGTTTTAGTGTGTGTGTGTGTGTGTGTGTGTGTGTGTGTGTGTGTATGTGTGAGAGTGAGTGTAACATTTTTGGAGCGGCGATTCGACGAACTTGAAGAGGGACTGAAACAGCTTCCCGTCATCCTTTAACTGTGTGTGGGCTGATCGATGATTTGTGGACACATTTATTTATTTAACTAGGCTATGCACAGTGCACAAAAGAGTAATTTTATATCATTTGTCTAAAAGAACCAAAAATCTTATGCTTAAACTCTTGTGGAAGACACATACATTGCAAATGAATTATTATATATAATTGTATTATATAATTGCTTTGCAACTAGATTTTTTGCATAAAAGTAAGTCAAGAATAGAAAAGATTACATTAAATAAATTAATGTGATTAAATAATTGTTACAATTATGAAACTGATAAGTCAAATAACTACATAATCGGTATGTGTCAGTGCATAGCCTTTAGTGTTAGTAGAAATGAAATTGTTTTCCCATTTGATTTGTGTACGTTTTAGTTACGTTAGTTAATTAAATTTATAGTTTACAATTTGCTTGTGATTGATTTTTATTGCAATTGAAATCAGTTTTCAGTTTTAAACGCTCCTCTGCCTTAACTATCGTACAATAATTTTGCATCATTTGCATTTCTTTAACTTAAAATAAAACGCTTCGCATTGATGACTCTTTTTAACTTGTTCATAAAAATATACGATATATACATACATATTTATATATACATATATATATTATATTTAACTGCCATCTGTTGCATTTTGCTGAAGCTCATAATGTATGTTACGATCTCTCGTTTACCTGACTTTTTATGTTTCCTTTTATTGCGCTTTCTCTTTTCATATCATTGTTTGTTCTCTTTTACTAAAACTAGAATTTTGCTCTTTGGAATAATACTTGAAATTGTTCATAATTTGTTCATCTTATGTACAGTTATTAACAGGTTTTCTTGTTGTTTCTTTTTAATAGCTAGTTGAACATTTTAATTGTTACTGTGGTCTTTGTTAAGGAACTGAGGCCAAATCGAGCAAGTTTTCTCCTTCGATTTGGCAACTTACTAAATCGCATTTTATTAATTTTTGTTTAATCGTATTTGCATATTGTCTGGCAATGATTGGACATCTTGTTTAATTTGATTTGTTAACAATATTTGTGATTTTAACTTCATTTGTTTAATTGCTGCCACATCCGCAGCGAACGCAGTTTGACGCGAACTTTGCAGAATTAAAAAAAATTTGAATATTAAAAACAATTCAAAACCATATTTAAGGAAGTTGATTAAATTGTAGTAGTTCTATCAATCGAATTGTTTGAGCAGTAGCAGTAAAGGCTAATCAATTAATTATCTTTAGTAGTTTAGCATAAATCTCTTTAGAATTGCACGTATCGAATATTAAAATTAGGTTTATGAATTAATCATATATTTCTGATATGCAGCAAATTATTGCTCAAAAAATAGTAGATGCACTACGTATGTGATACTTTGATTTTGATTTATAATAATATAAAAATTGGTTTAAGCTTATCGTAAGTTACAAAAACACACATGAAATTATACAATAAATAGACAAAAATAACGCAGATGTCGAAAAAGAATCTTAGGACATTTGCACGCATTTCGAAAGATAACAAATACACAATTTTAATTGAAATTGAAAGTATTTTTTATATCATTTGTTTTTGGTTACACTCAACCACAACCACTAATTACGTTCACAATTAAGTTTACTAATGTTTATCTAGCATTTAGACCAGCACCAGAATTGTTGTTTGTTAGAAGCGCTTAGATTGGAGTTGAAGATTAGATATCGAATTAAAGTCTTTTTTTTTTGTTTTTGTTTTGGGGTTAATCATTATACAATTACAAATAGTTGTCGTGGTTAGTATTAAGTGCAATTTATGTATTTACAAGGGGGGAGGGAAAATACTCTTAAGCTTAAGCTTTGCATGGATGAGGATCATTATTTATCGTTTTCATCTACCGCATATGGCACTCTAAAGCTTTCACCCACTCTCTCACTCTCACTCTCGCTCTACACTTTGTTGTCTGTTTCTTAATCTCTTCTTGCATTAATCTCTCTGTCTAGGAGGACGCAACAGCTATGGGATTGCGGATTATTCTACGTTAGAAGCAATGAGATGAAGCATATCTCTCTCCCTTCAATCATCTCTGTCTTTCTGTCGCTGTTGTCGCAGTTGTTGTTGCTGTAGTTGCTGTTGTCGTTGCTGTTGCTGATGTGCATCTTGTAGTTGTTGATGTTGTTGCTGTTACACTCTACTTGTGGGTGGGGTTTTTTAGACTACGTCTACGTTCAACTCATTTTCACTTTCTAGATCGAGAGTATTGAGAGCAACAAAAGCAAACAATCGAGAAGCTAAACGTATTTCTGGCTTGGCAACATTACAATATTTTACAAATTTCATGCTTTACCTCCAGTTTTGCGCAGTGAGCTCGCCTTCTCGCGCAGACCGGGTGGCAAGCTGAATGGCGCCGAGCCAAATGGATCCTCTGCTACAGCAGCTTGCGGATGTGGCGACACAGAAGCTGGCGCCGCAGCAACAGCTGCTGCCAAGTTAACCGTTCCGCCTCCAGCTGCCACAGTTGCCACAGTCGCTGAAGCAGTCACAGCATTCTGCTCCGTTGGCGTCAATGTCGACGTGGTCGATGCTGATTTGGCCGTAATGCCTGCAAGATTAATAACAATCAAGTGAGATAAGTGCGATTGATTACATGTGTTGAAAGATTGTACTCACTGCCTTGGCTGCCACGTTGACGTATCTTATCGAATTCGGCCTCGAATATGTGATCTTCGGTCATTTGACTAAACGGTTGCTCCTCCTCAAATGGGTTCCAGGCCTCCACACGCTTGTCCATCGTCTGGCGGGCCAACTCATTGCTGGACAACGACATGGCCGAAGCTGTGCCGCTGCTGGCATAAATACCAGGATTAGAGGCAGCGGTGGCCAGTGTAACGTTCTGTGGCCCATCGCCGGACATGGCAATGTTGTTGTTGTAGGGCGCAAGGAATTGGCTGGTCTCATTGGCAAAGGTTCTGTGGCGGCGCAACAAAATATACATAAATGCAACATGAGAGTTGGAAAATGGAAATGATGTGAGCGCTTATTTAAATTAACTACGGTTGCTTATTGACTTTGCGGCTGAGCGTCGTCGTCAATGCTGGCAGCTCTAATGAATGTGGTAAGTGAATGTCAAAAGGAAACAGAGAGTGGCAGGCAAGGAAAGTGGAAGCAAGAAAGAAGCAGACACATAGATACAGATACAGATACAAATACAAATACAAAGATGCCAACACATATTAAGCGCAACTCAGCGACTCTGCACTTACTTATTAAACGCCGAAGTGTCGCTCACATTGCGTCGGTGTCCGCCGCCAGCAGCGCTTGGCTTGGGCGGCGTCAACATGTGCTTGGTGGGCGTGCCGCCACCCGAAACAATCAATTCATTGACCGTCGCCTCCACTTGCTCGCTGACAACAGCAGCGGCTTCTGCGTTGGGAGCAGCAACTGCAGTTGTTGCTGCGGCTGCTGCTGTTGTTGTGGCTGTGCTGCTGGCTGCCTCGTTGAATGGATCTGGATAGCCACTCGACTCGAACAGACTGTTGACCGCAGTTGATGCCGTTGTGGCAGTCGCTGCCGCTGCAACTGTTGCTGCCACGGGCACAGCGGCTGCTGCTTCCGGCATGGCTGGGAAGTTGGCCTGAAATTGCTCCACAACTGGCTGCGGTTGTGGCGAAGTGATGCTCTGACGCGGCAACGGACTTGGCGGCAATCCCAGACCTAGTGCCTTCTGACCGTGCACTGCTGTGGACCCCTTGGGACGCGAACGAGGCGCCACGCTGGTGCCCGCCTCCACCAAAGACACATTCTGCTGAGTCTTAGCTGCCTTGGCTGCGGCATTGATGCGCTTCACCTCCGACTCGAAAGGCGGCACCAGCAGCTGCTCAAAGTTCGGCAAAGGAGTTTTCTGCAAAGCATAATTAATTGAGCAAACATTTTCAATTGAAAAATCGTTAAACTTACGTGCAGATTCTGTACGGGATTATCTTTGCCAGCCAGCCGGAAGGCCACCTCGCAGACCTGCCAAATGTTGGGTCGATGCTCCAAGTCCGTGTCCAGCATGTACTTGATCAACTGGTGCATGCCACGCGAATACTTCGAGCTGTCGGGTATGGCAAACTGGCCGTTCTGTATGGCCAGCGTGCTCTCGCCAAAGGGCAGGGCAAAGAAGCAGAGTTTGTAGAGCATGCAGCCCAGTGCCCAGATATCTGCTTTGGTTGTGATCGCTTTGCCACCGTACAAATCAATCATTTCGGGTGCACGATACGAGAGAGTTGTATACTTCTGTATCTCCTCCTCGACAACGGTGACGCCGTGCTGTTGGGGATTCAATGTTTTGGCGGTGGCCGACCCAAAGTCACAGAGCACAAAGTTACCGCCGTCCGTTTGCAGAATGTTCTCGACCTTTAAATCGCGATGAATGATGGGCGTTTGGCAGTAATGCAAGCGCGACACCGCCTCGGCAATATCACAGAAAATGGTTAGCACTTCCGGTTCGGTAAAACCAACGTGTAATCTGCGAGCAAACAAATTGAATTAATCAGAAGGGACTAAAGCGGTTATATTAAATGCCAACTCACCTAGCATTCATCATGGCCAGCATGTGATGCTTGCAATATGGCATCAGCAGCAGCACTTCGCACACTCCGTTTCCGGTGGGCGTTATGCTGGAGTCCACATAGCCAATAATGTTCTTGTGACCGCTCAAATTGCTCTGCAAATAAGAAAATTATGAAGTTATTAACATCAATGGAATGGAATTGCATTGAATCGCATGTTTCGCTTACCGCAATTTGGATTTCACGCTTGGCCACATTCAAGTCATGCTCATTGTTCACGTACATGCGTTTCAGTGCGTACTTTGTGGCTGATGCACTGCCTCCTCCGTTGCCACGCGCCAGAAAGACCATTGCGAAGCCGCCTACAATGCAAACACAAATTAGTCAATACTCAATACTCTATATTGTAATTGTATAGTCAGGCAGACAGTATGATGTCTAGACAGCTGACAGCTGTGGCAACAAATCAACTGGAGGCCACCAACAAGCGGCAATTACACCTTCGCAGTTATGTCTGTATGTCTAATGAGAACGATAACTGAATTATCTGGTTTTCAAAACTGGGTTAGAAGAATTTGCATTTGCATTGCTTTTAAGGATGTTGCAAACACTATTATGTACACTGTAAAATGTTAGCAAATCAGATTTAGTAATCATTTGAAGTATGACAACTGAATTATCAAGTTTACAAACTGGGTTAGGGAAATTAACATTTACAAATAACATTATATAAGTGGCAATTTGCATTACATTGCAACATAACAGTTTAAACTAGGTTCCAGAAATTAACATTTGCAAATAACATTATGTACACTTCAAATTACATTACATGAAATGGATGTCGTTTCAATGTAAATTAACATAACAGTTTAAATAGCATTTGGAGATATTCAAAACTAGGACATATGCACTTAACATTAGTGTAGTTTACATTGAACACTACATGTTACTGGCAGCCTTCTGTTATTCTAGTCCCTAACTTAACAGCTTAAAAAAACTTGTAGTTAACATTTTGCAATTTAAACGCCCGCCAACAATGCAGATCTTATCAGGTCGAATGATATATGTTTATTTCGTGATTTTAGTATAGAAGTTGCAAAGCACGCATTCCCCCTGCATGATTTGTCCCGCTCTCGCTACTTTAGCCACTCCAATGAACGATAAAAAGCGACGTAATAAACATACAAATGAACATAATAGGCACATACTACAAACATGTGTGTTTGATTGTACACACAACTATTGAAGGTCACGTAGAGCAACAACAACAGCAACAACGATGACAACAAGAATAATAATACAAATCATTTAGGGGGCAGAACCAAGTGAAATAACAATAACAACAACGCACATGAGTATGGGAGTGTGTGTGTGAGTGTAAGTGCTCGATATCCATTCGACTTTTTAGTTGGCGTTTGTGAAATTATAACGTGAAATGTTAATGAATGCTGAAGGTTGCAGGTTGATTCGAGCCAACAACAATAACAATGCACACAAAATTGTAATCGCAATTGTAACGCAGTGCGACAAGCTGAGAAAACTCAATTTCAAACGTAAAACGAGACGCAACTGACTAAGACAGCAACAGTAACAACGACAGCGAGGGCGAGGGGGACGACGACAGGTGTCGCAACTTAAGCAGCTGAGCGATGGGAGCGAAGGGGAAGCAATAACGGAGTGTATTCAAGTGCGGCGAACTCCTTAAGTGCTGCCTCTCGCTCCAACACTTGAGTCATCCAGCCATTCGAACAAATTGGCAACTCTGGCAAATAAATTGAACAATAAAGACAGCTGAGCAGAGCAGCGACTGCGAGACAGCAGCAGCAGCAACAACAACAACATTATTGCCTGCCAAGTTGCAAAAATAGCCAAAAACAAAAAGAGCAGAAAAATATCAATAAAAGTAGCCAAGTAAAAGGTGAAACACACAGAGAAAATAATAAATGCAAATAAAATAAAAGCGTATTTGCCAAGCACTCGGCTGTCGTTGTAGGATATTATTCACTTCAACTCAAGGACAGCAAGGACTGCAATATACATACATATATCAGCACCTTCCTTGAACTCTGGCATTTGTGCAAACAGAGAGGGAGATTGAGAGAGAGGGCAACACAGAGATAGAGAATAGAAAAACTATTTCTTTATTGGTTTAATTAACATGCATAATTGATTCAATTTCAATTGATTTGTGGAGTAGAGATCCAAGGCTGTTCTTTGTGCGCCACTTGCACTGCGGCTGCTGTGTGGCATGCGACAAGTGGCGCCCACCTGCAGATGTTTATCCCCTCCCCATCCCCCCCTCCAAAAACCCATCACATTTTTATCTTATCTGCACACTTTAAATCAGGTGGCAACGCGATAAGCGACATACCAAACACACGCATACACCCACACACACTCAAATGCACACTGATAAGCCGTCCTTACCTTCGGCCAAGACATCCTCGATGGTGACCGTGACGCGTCCGACTGTGAAAACCTTGCCGACGAAGCTGTTGGTCTCCTTGGACGAGGAGCTGTTGTGCGAATTATCCAATTTCTCATTTCTGTCGAATTTCGACAGGATTTTCTTCATTTTTATTGTTTACACACACACCAGCGGACAGCAGCGACTGCGACGGCGACTGCGGCGTCGACGGCAGCTGAGCGAGTGAGTTGCTTAATTGCGACCGCGTTGCGTAGGCGTTTTGCAAATCTTCGCTTCAATTGAAACTCGTAATTTCGAGTTTATTTTTTTTTTGTTGCGCACTTTTGCTTTTTTTACGCTGCGCTTTTTCGCATTTGCATGAGACACTAATACACACACTCGTATGCACACACACTACGGAAAAAGAAAGTTGTTCGATTTTCCTGCTTTGCACGTATTTTGTTTACAGCAATCGTATTGTTGTGAAATTCGATTTATTTGGTATTATTGCGATTTCTGCAGTTGCACATTATCATGTTATTTGCACGCAATAACTATTTACAACCTTTGCAGTAACAAAACGAACGAATCCAGTGCAATTTAAATTAAAATTGGATTTCACTAACTTGCTGAGCCGTAGAGATGGCCAAGTGTCGATGACACACACGATGTATCGATGGTATTGCTTTTCAGTATTTTTATACCAAAAAGAAACAGGGATGCCATATGTTGAAGCACACACAAATATTTCAAAGCAATTAAAGTGTGATAATTGTTTACTATACAATTTAAAAATTATTTAAACAGCATTAATACTATTTACACTCATGTTGGTTGCAGAACAAAGTGTCATACTCCCGGTTCAAATGCAAGACATAGTTGCCACAAAGTTAACATAACAGCAAACAGCTGTTTAAGTAAATGTAAAATATTTTGCAGTTGCAGTTGGCGCGCAATGATTAATACAGCGAAATACTTTGCACTACTTGAGAAATTAAGCTTTGAGCATGCATTGGGTGAGTAATACACAACTACTACATCTTATTAGTTGCCAATATGGAACTGCTTATTGTAGCAAATGTGAGCAAAACGCAGAATTCAACTCACGCGGCGCAAACGTCGCCTTGTCTTAATGATAACTTGCGGAACTTGGAAAAATATGTACCTCTTGATGTCGCCCAGCAGTTGCAGGAACAGTGCACCGCTCTGGGAGTTGCAGATGACTATGCTGCCGGCATTAGCACCGATGACAACACCGTAAATCAATATATAATTCGACTGTTGCACGTGCTGCACACGCTGACGACAAATATCAACTTCCACAGCGATGCTAAAGAGGATCTCATCTCGGTGGCGCATCTAAAGCTGTGCATACAGACCACCCAAGAGTTGTCCTACTTCGCATTACGCTGTCAATTGCATCAGGATTTCTACAAGTCGCCCGTCTTCAAGGGCAGCAGCAACCGAAATCCTTCCCCATCGCTGGTGCTATTGAGCATCCAGTTTTTTGTGCGTCTGCTGCCTATTCGGCAGCTGCATATTGCCAATGCCATGGAGCTGGTGCAGCGTGATCTGCTGGCAGCCATTATTAGCATGCGCTCAAAGGATTTGCCACCGGAGCAACGATCCCAGCTCGATGCAGCTATTTCATATTTGTGGGAAAACGAATCCAAGGCGGACTTCTTTCGTCACGTGCTGCTGCTCAAGGCAACACCACAACTGTCGCCACCAGTAGCCAAGCAGTTGCACCTGCAGCTGCTGCACAAGTTGTCCTTGCCACACGGGTTTGCCAGTTTGATTGCTGCTCTACATGCGGCTGCTCAAGATTTGGACACCACACGCAGCTCGGAGATTGTGGCGAATATTGTGGCACAACGTGGCTTCTCGCCACGTTTGCAGCAGCATCTCATCCAGCAGATCTTTGACTACTGTCGCCTCCAACTGGCCGACGTCAACAGCTTGGTTTGTGGCGTGCTCAGCCTGCGTCGTCTCTGCGAATTGAATGCAGCTAACCGTCGGAGCGTCGAGGACATTTTGGCATCCCATTGGCAGCCGCTCAGCGCACCCGAAGATTTGATAAGCGGTCTGATCATCTGGGAACAGGAAGAGCTAACTGCACGCATTCAACTCTGGCAGCAACTCTTCTGCAGCTCCAGTGTGGCATGCTTGCCCAGCTCGCTGCTGGTTCCCTATTTGCCGTTGCTGCTCCAGCTCTACGAACAACTGCCAGCAACAGCTGTAAACGAGAGACGAGCGCTGTCTGCTTTGATCTGCCGGTGCCTGGACAACAGAGATTCGGAGAAAGAGCTGCCAAACCTGTTGCAGCGTCTGCTGAGCTGGCAGCTGGGCGACCATCCACATTGGCACTCGCTGAATCAACGCATTGCAATTGAGGCCCAACCGTTGCAGGTCAAGGTGAAACCGGCAGAGCTTGAGCAGCAGGATAACGCTTCAAGTCGAGTGTTGTCCACGCTGTTGATGGCCGATAGCAACCATGCGCTCACCAGCAAAGTGTTTCTCTCGCTGCTGCGCTTAATGCTGCAACAGTTAAGCGACACAACATCCATCGAGCTGCTGTCAACTGAGGAGGAGGAGCTGGCGCAGTTTCTGCAAGCGAAGTATCAGCTGAAGCTGCAACTGCTGTTGGCACTCGATCTGCTCGTGTGGCATGTGCCGCTCAAGACGCAACTGGCGCAGTCACACAGCAAGCAATTCATGCAGCTGATCAGTGAGTTGCTGCAGCAGCGATTGTCCAATCGAAAGCAATTTGCTGAGGCGGATCAGACGCTCGTTGTCTGCTTAATGCTGCTGCAGGAGATGCTAGAAACCAGCGAGCAACTGCAGCTGGCGGAGAGTACGCGACGACTGCTGAATCCTTTGCAACAGCTGGCTGCACAAACGCCCAATGAGCTGGTCAGGAATGCAACGCAGTCGCTGCTGAATCTACTCAATGGTGGCGAGACTTTATCCAGTCAGCCAACTCGTTCCGAATTCCAAACAGCACGTGAACTCATCGAACAGAAGAAGCCGCATCTACAGGTCTATGGCATTCAGCTAATGCTGCAGGGATTGCGCAACAAGGATGCAGCATTCACCTCGCAATGTCATCGCATATTGGCGCTGGCATTGGAAACGCTGAAGACCAATGACGAGTCCTACACATTCCTCAATTGTGTGCGTCTCTTTGTGGAGCTGATGCACATCATGGAGGCCGAGGTACTGGACTTGCTCAGCGCCGAGTATCTGGCGGAAACAGCGCAGCTCGACTATCGCCTTGTAGTGGGCGAGGCCATTCTGAAGTCAGCCCAGGAAATTGGTGGGTGAAGATCTTTTACAACTCGAATCGTAGGTTAATTCTGTTTGCTTTCACAGGTCCACTTTGCTATCGCTACAAGGACGCGCTGCTCAACTGCTTTCTGCACGGCACCAAGTCACCCTTGGATGAGTTGCGAGCTTCCTCGTATGCGAATCTAGCGCAGCTGTGTCGTCTGCTCGCCTACCAGGTGCACAGCTTCTTCCAGGAACTGCTGCAACTGATCAACGACGAGCTGAGCTTGGGTCGCTATCTGCCTGCAAAGCGTGGCGCTTTGCTGGTACTCGCCGAGCTGTTGGCGGGCATGGAAAGTCTGCTCGACTATCAAGAGCTGCTGCTGCCCATCTATCGACTGCTGCGCGCCATCGAAGGCAACGAGAATGGCGATCCACAGATGCGGCAACATGCCGCCAATGGCTTGAAGACCTTGAACGAAAAGTGTCGAGAACTGCTGCGACGTAGCGTTGATCCCATGAAGCAAATGCAGCGCGAAATTAAAGTGCTGGGCATAAACGAGCCAGCAGCTGGCGCATCCTCCAAACAGCGCCACATTCTGGAGTTGAATTAAGTGAAGTAGCTGAACATGGATAACAAAATATACATTCGTTTAATCAATTTGTAAAAAAAAGACACTCGGGATTTGAATGGGATTTGGGGAGCTAACAGCTGCTCTTGCCTATGCCGAATTCCGTCTCTATTTTGTCGGCAATCATCTTGGCAATGGCCAAGCTGCTGGTGGCGCCCGGTGATGGCGCATTGCGGCAGTGCAGCACACGCTTGGCCAACGGACCCGATCCCTCGCCGCGATCAAACACAAAGTCGTCCACCAGATTGCCATCCATATCCAGAGCCTGGGCACGCACACCAGCCGGGCCTCGTTGAATGTCGTATTCAGTGACGTCGGGGATGTATTTCTGCAGTGCCTTCACCTGCAGATTGATAAATGCTGACTTGCTCATCTCGCTCAGGCCGAAGCCAATGTATTTGCTGGCCATCTTGATGAAGCCGGGATAGCGCAAGGCATCGAAGAGCTCGAACAAATTTAAGTCGCTCCAGCTGCAAGGCAAAATATATTTGTAATATATATAATATAAATATTATAATATGATTACGATGCTAAATTATAAATGTAAACTAAATTAAAAAAAATATTTCTACACTGCAAAATACATTTGTAACATAATTACAAACATCCAATTTAAATTAATAAAATTATAATAGTTTTAACTGTGATTAAAAGGCAAAACTATGAGATAATAAAAAGAACGTTTTAACATCACACAACTTGAGACCTCAGTTCCTTTGTTTAGATTGCGTTTCAGTCTTAAAAGAAGACTCGAAATTTCTGCTTGATTGTCTAATATCTTCCATGTTAATCATGTATCAAGGCTATTTTTATTATGTGTCGAAAATCGAAGCTTCAGCTTCAAAGTAGACTCTTTGTATTCTAAGAGAAGTAATTGATGGGCAGACATAAAACATCTAATTTGGCAGTTTTTATGGTGTCTAAGATCCAGGTATTCTTACAAACAGGACAGACTGGCATACAGACAGTACAAAATCGATCAATCTACTCACGTGTATCCCTCGCGCTTGAGCGCCAGCACCGCGTTGGGTCCCAGCCAGATGGAGCCGTCCATGCGCGGCGTAAAGTGGACGCCGAGGAAGGGGAAGCGCGGATCGGGAACGGGGTAGATGTTGCCGCGCACCATGTGCTGCTTCTCCTTGGAGAGCAGCAAGTACTCGCCGCGGAACGGCACAATGCGAGGGGAACGCGGACAGCCGGTCAGCTCGGCCAGCAGATCCGACTGAAGGCCACCGCAGGTCAAGACATTGCGAGTGCGCACCGTCTGATTGGGTTTGCCGCCGTGAATCGTCACTGGATACTCATCACTGCCGCCTTCTTTGGTCTCGCTGAACTTGGTCACCTTAAAGTCCAGATAAATGTCGCCGCCGGAGCGCTTGAAGTCCTCGCCATAGTGCTGGGTAACGAGACCCCAGTCCACAATGCCAGTGTGTGGGCTGTGGAGCGCCATTAGGCCACAACAGTAGGGCTCAATCTCTTGGATCTCGTCGCCTTGAATCATGCGCAAGTCGGGCACTTTGTTGGCAATGCCACGCTGCTCCAGATCCTTGAGCAGTTTCACCTCGTGCTCATCAGTGGCCACAATCAGTTTGCCCACCTTTTTGTAGGGTATCTGATGCTCGTCCAGATACTTGTACGCCAGATGCAGTCCCTCCACACAGAGACGCGCCTTTAGCGTGCCCGGTTTGTAGTAGATACCGGCATGGATGACGCCCGAGTTGTGACCACTCTGGTGCATGGCCAGCTTGGGCTCCTTCTCCAGCACGGCAATGCGCAGGGAGGGATGGCGTAACAGTATTTCCCGAGCTGAGGCCGCGCCCACAATGCCGCCGCCCACCACAACAAGATCATAATCACTGTCGACCAAAGAAAGATATGGAATTAATTGCTTTATAATTCGACACGCGTCGAACAACGAAAATAATCTAATCTATGTATGTAGTTCGTTTACCAATTGCGGGCTGCATTGTTGCTGTGCTGCCAGCGTCGCTGTCTGTCCTGAATTTGGGTTGTTGCCCTCGACGACGTCGACGATCCTCCCACCTGCGAGAAGCGCAGCGAGCTTCGAGCGGCGGCTATTTGTCTGAGCAGCTGGGACATTTTGTTCTAGTTATGCTGGTGAAAGACCTTGCTTGACCTTGCTGCCCGAAATACACCCGAAACAAGACTGAGAAGTCGTCGCCTCACTTAAACAACCAGTGGAATTTTTAGCAGCGAGATGTTACTTTATTGCTGGACTTGCTTTTTTTTTTTTTTTTTTTTTTTTTTTTGGTATTAAGTTACTCCTTTGAAGAGAATTATTTGGCCGTCCTGTAGTAACAGGTAAATGCCATCGCCTATGTATGATAAGGAGATATCAAGTCGACACGATTATAGAATGAAGTATTTAGTATGTTGTTTTTCCGTGAGTTTGTGATGTGAATTACGATGCCGTCCGATGTAAAGTTATCGATAACAACGAATGAACTGGTTCGGAATGTGTGTGGTTTGGTTAAAATGTGAATGTTGGGCGTCGAGATTGTTGATGATGTGTTGGTGTTAGTGTGGATGATGAAAGTGATGTGAATTAGTATGCGGATGTTTTTATTTATAAATCAATATTAGCAGTGCGAATGAATTCAGTTATCGTTTTGTAGTTCTTGATTGGTTCCTGAGCGAAGAAACGATATATATCGTTGTATTTAAGCAGAAGAGGATAATTTCTGCGAGTTGTTGTGTGTTTGGGGCAGGTCAGTAAGATGTGTGATATATCTTCGATTGAGTTTGTGTTGCAATCGCACATTGCGTCGTTGACCACGTGCATTTTGTGTAAAGTATATTTGTCGAAAGCATGTCCGCTGAGTATTCTATTAATTTGTTTAATTTCTAGCCGGTTCAGATTGCATTGATTGTTTTTGAACCATGGCTTGCTGGCAGTGCATGGGAAGATACGACAGTATCCTTTGTCCCTTTCTACACAGAAGGAGTTGTATTCTCGTTCCCAGTCTGTCCAGATGCGACTGTATAAGCGAGTGAAAGCGTCATTTAGGGTGCATCTTGGTGAGATGTATGCGCCCTCGGACCCGGCGTTTCCTGCGGCGACGTCCGCTAGTTCATTTCCCTCGATATCGACATGGCTGGGTATGTGGTGGAATTCAATATATAACATACTCTGATTATTTTCTATTTTTTTCAGTATGTCAAGTGCAATACAGTTGGAGATATAGTCTTTCTTTAGAGTTTGTAGTGCTCCCAGACTGTCTGTCATGATTGCAACTTTTATAAATTGATTCGTGATTGCAAAGTCAATGGCTTTCTCCAGGGCTGTAAGCTCCGCAGTGAGTGAGGAACGTTTTGAGTTTGTATAGAAGCTTTTAATAGTATTTGAAGCAGGGTGCACGAAGGCACTTCCCATAAAATTTTCTTTAATAGACCCGTCGGTGTAGATTATTTCAAAGTTATTGTGTTTAAGGGTGTTTAGTTTTTCTCTTAGGAGCGAGTTTATGATCAAAGAGTTGGACGATTTTTTATTTGCGCTAGAACCCTTAAAGAAGTCTGTGTCCAATGACATTTTTCGTGTTTTTAAGGAGGTGGTGTTTATAAAAGCTACAGAGTCAAAAATGTCTTTAAATTCGTTGTAAACCCTTATGTAGCTAGTGCTTTTTGCTGCCAGACCATTGGTCAAGAGGGAAGCTGCTGGGAGACCAAAAGCAAAGATTTTGGCCAGTTCTTTGGCAGTATGAAATTTAAGGCGATGTTCTGGGGGAAGCTCGCCAGCCATATGGTATATTATATTTACGGGGGTGGACTTTATGAGGCCTAGTGATTTGCGCAAGAAGAAATTTGCGTGGGTTTTGATAGTGTCAGTGACCGTTTTGGATATGCTTGCGAAAGAAGAGCAGGCATACTCGTACTTTGGTCTGACAAAGGCTTTGAAAAATGTTAGGGCTTTGCTAGGGTGTACGCCAAAACGACATCCGCTGAGCATGTTAATAAACATATTAGATTTGTTGGCTCTGGCTATTGTAAGTTTAATGTGTCGTATGGAGGAGTTATTTGTACTTATGGTTCTACCTAAATAAGTTACTTGGTCAACGTCCTTAATAGCTACATTATTGCACAGTAAGTTGAGGGATTGCCTTCTGTTGTTGAAGTGCATTGCTGAGGACTTAAGGGGATTAAGCGTTAGATTTATGTCACTGCACAACTTTCTAAATAAATTTACTTTACGTTCAAGTGCATTTCTTGCGGTAGTGAAGTCTTTATTAAATGTAATGATAAAGAAGTCATCCGCGTACTGGAAGAGAATGCTTTGGTGGTCATTTATTGTGTGCAACTCAGCAGTGTAAAGGTTGAACAAAATCGGGCTAAGACAGCTTCCCTGGCTGACTCCTTTTTTACCTCCACTTCGGCTTTTCCCATAGTTAAGATACGTTTACTTAGAAAACTAATAACAAAATTAATGATTATGTGGTTGAATCCGTAGTTTTGGAGAATTTGTCCCAAAATGGGAATGTTAACCGAGTCAAAAGCTTTGCTTATATCTAAAACTGCCGCTGTGACATGGAGTCCTTTGGCTTTGAGATCGGCGATGTTATTAATGACGTCATTTATGCACAGGGCAGTGGAATGGTTACGTCTAAAGGCGTAGGATCTTTCAGGGATGATGTTAAATTTGTCAATGAACTTTTCCATGCTAGTTTTAATCAGGCCTTCAAGGCATTTAAGAATTACGCTTAAAAGACATATTGGCCTGTTATTCTCTATACTGGATGCGTCAGAGTTTTTTTTGGGTATGGGAACTACTTTGATTTTGCGCCATGCCTCTGGTATAACGCCTTCATTTAGAATTTCATTAATTAGTGAGGTCAAATTCTTAATTTGCTCAGGAGGCAAGGAGCGGAGCATACTGTAAGAAATCATGTCCAGGCCTTTTGCAGAATTTGGGTTTCGTGATTTCAGAAAATTCTCAAGCTCGCAAGGGAGGAAGTAAACTTTGTTTATTCCTTGCAAAATGAGGGTGGGGAGTTCTAATTGCCTGCAGTCCGTGGTGTCCGGGGCTGAGGAGATTTTCTGCAAAAATTTCATGTGGTCTGCTTCGTCGAATTGGCTTTTGCTGGGTTTAATTATTTTGTATAGTTTTAAAGCTTTTACTTTTTGCCACATTTTCTTGGGAGAGGTGGGACTTGATAGTTCATCTGCTAGGTTAATCATGTTGATTTTACGCACTTTACGAATGTAGTTGTTCAGTTTTTTGTTATATTCTATGAAAACTTTTGCGTCTGTAACTAATTTCGTCCTGTAGTATTTCTGTCTGCTAGAGTTTCTTAGCCTAAATAGACGGTCACATGTTTCGTCCCAGTATTTTTTTGGTATGTACTTGTTGCTTTCGTTTATTTGGATTGTATTTCTATTTATAATGTTTCTTGCTGAGATCGAGAGGTTGTCCAGAGAAGAGATTTTTAATTTTGCAAAGTCTTCTAAGACTTTTCCATTTAACACCCTTCGCTCTTGAGTAGAGGCTGGGCATTCCAATATTTCCAGAGTGATTGGAAAGTGATTGCTGTTGGAAATTTTGGAGTTGGTTGCGGACCAAGTGAGGGGTATATTGTTTTTGTTTATAAGTGTAATGTCCAGAGCGGAGTGGTAAAAGGGATTTGGGGAGTAGGTGGGTGAACCATTATTTAGGCAGAAGAAACTTGAGGAGAGTGACGTTTGTTCTACTATCATTCCTTTCCTGTCTTGTGTTTGGTTACCCCATACCGGCGACTTGGCATTCAGGTCGCCGCCCACAATGGACAGTCCCTTGAGTGCTGCTGCTGCCGATAGGGTATCCGTGCATCCTTTTTCAAAGTCGTTTATATTTATATTAGGAGGGGCGTAGACGCTGAAAACATTTATATTGTGCTTAAGGTTGGTAGTAGCAATTCCAACTACTTCAATCTTGTAATCACAGCTTATAGTTTTGAATTTAATGTCCTTTTTAATATAAATTCCTACTCCACCATACCCGTCACTGCGAGGCTTGCAAATAAAATTGTAATTTGCAAGACTACACATTGCGTTATTGTGGACCCAAATTTCCGACAAAAGTGCGATGTCGATGTTATTTGTGCACATGAAAATCTCCAGAAGCTGTTTGTTATTGTTAGCTGTAAGGCTTTGAATATTATATTGCAAGATTTTTAATGGTTTGAATGAAAAAGGAAAAGAAGAGAAATAAATATCAATTGACTAATGCGTAAGAGTAAAATTAAGGCTTCTTGAGTTAAGAAAAATATCTATTATATTGTTCGTTTAATTTATTGCAAAGAATCGTTGATTCTTTGCAAGTCCATAGTGTTGTTAGCTTTTGCTATTAGTGTTCTTATAGTTTCTAAAAAGATTCGAGCGTCCGCTCTTAAGTCCATGTTCTTCTCCAGCAGGAATGTGGAGATTTCTGAAGAAATTTCTAAAAGGCTGTTTTCAGCCGTCTTCAGTGCTGAAGGGTGGTGGGAAGGGGGAGCGGGAGAGGGGTTGAGATTTGGGGGGGGTTTGGATAGACGAGGGGTTTGGAGGGGTGTAAACTTTTCGTTTAACGAAATTGCATTTTCTTTTACAGCGTTTTTCCAGCTGATCATCGTATTTTGGGCATTTTTGCTTTCGGTTATGCGGTTGGTCTGGTTTTTGAATACTTTATTGAAAGGAATGGCATTGTGCAAGGTTTCGGCAGCCGCCTTCGTGTTATTGTGGAGCACAGGGATGGCCGATTTTTTGGAAGGTTGCAAAGGCGGAAACTCAGTGGAGTCATACACTTCAAAAGGGGAGGAGACTTGTTTCTCAAAAAGTGCCGGGTATCTAGCTTTGATCTCAGTTCTGGAAAGATTTTCCATTGTCATAACTTTCTGGATAGCAAAAGCTTTCTTTCTCGCGGGGCAGTTTAGGGATGTGGCTGGGTGATTTTCTTTGCAGTTGGCACATTTTAGTACACTACATTTCTGGTCTCTAGCATGAGAGTAGGAGCAGTCGCGGCATGTTTCTTCGTTTTGCTTGCAATGTTGTGCAAAATGACCAAACCTGAAACAGCGGAAGCACTGGCTAAAGGGGACATAGGGTTCAACCTTAATTTTAGTGTAGAGGAAAGCTATTTCCTCAGGTATTTGTGCGCCTTTAAATATGATTTTTACTCTGGCTGTGGGGATTATTTCTTTATTTTCATTTTTCCTTGTCACACGAATAATGTCGTATATTGGCACAGGGGAAGCAATAAACGATTTAAGGTCCGTTGTGGAAAATTTCGTGGGGATCTGGAAAATTATTCCAGTCTTATAAATGAAATGTTTAAGAATCTTAGGCTCATAGCCCTCACTCTTTAGCTTTGAGCTTATTAATTCATTGGCTGAATTCGCTGTTTTGCATATCGCCTTGCAGCGCCCGTAGCCAATTTTTTCGACTTTGACAATGTCCTTGATTTTTAATTTAAAAAGGACTGCATTCAGTTCCAGAGCGTTTATTGGTTTTCTATTATTTCTATTCGTGTCATCTTCCGTCATTTTGTCGATATATACTATGTATGGCCCTTTGTGGTGTGCTTGGTAAAATAGCGGTTCGTGTACTTGCTTGCTCTTGTCTGTGTTAGTTGTGTGTGAGATGCTGGCAGTGCCTTTGTCGTTGTCATTTTCTTCAGCCTTTTCTCCGCTACCGTTGGGTTGATCGTCAGTCCTTTTTACTTCAGTCTCCTTTTGTGGTTCCGTTGATTGTCCTGGTGTTAGTGCCGTTGGTTCCGTGAGATCCATTTTTTCTTCCTCCGTCTTGTGCTTGTCGTTTTCATTTAATTTTTTTTTTTTTGACGCTGATTTTAAGATAGCCGCACTAGAGCTCAAGGATTTGCCCTTGGCTGTGGCCATTCTGCGTTTGGGGGACGGAATCCCCGTCTTGGTTTTTGCAAAGATCACTATTCCGTTGAAAATTAATTAAAACACTTTTAATAAGAAAATTTTGTTTCTTTTTATTTAAACAGGGTTCTTCGCACTGTGGTGAACAATTTAATTTTGCCGCCTTAATTATTCGATTTATTCGATTTTCGGGAGAACATAAGTTTCCGGTACGCCCACTGAACTCAGCAGTCAGACGTCGTATGAGCTGGACTTGCTTGTGGCAGGCGGTGGACGGTGGGCGGTACAACAGCTGATCCAGCGCTTGATAAGAGCGGTTAACATTTCGCGGGCGGAGCGTAAAAGTGCGTTAACAGCGGGCATAAGAGCTCATATTTGCGTCGACGCTGCGTCCCTTTCTTTTCGCACTTCATTTCAAAAAAATTGTTTCAAACAATTGATTTGCACTGCACTACGAATTCGTTAGGTACACAAACTTTAAATTGTACATATACATTATTGCTATTTATAAATAAAATTTTACTGTAATTTTGCAATTGACTTTGTTGTTAAAATTGATTTGTGTATCGGAGCACAAAATATTGCCGCCTTTTTGTTTGCACATTTTGCATGAGACTGTTAACAGCGCTGCTACTTTAACAGCGCGCTGCAAATGCCATTCGCTGTTAAGAACAGCTGATTGGTAACAGCTCGCTGTTAATGCATTTAATGCGCTGTTAATAAATGTAAACAAGCAAATTGGAAGTGGAAACAGCATATCAAGTAAAATAATATTATCAATTAGAAGCACAGCGACAGCAAACAATGCCCAAATGCCCGCCCACTGCGCGGTAGTCAACTGCAGCGACAAATACGTGCATTCCGGCAGCATTTCCTTTCACAGGTGCGATGCTGTTTCAGGCGACCAATGACATGGCTAAAGAATTTTGTTTTTCAGATTTCCCTTTAAGCGCAAGGATTTGCTGCAGAAATGGAAGGAATTCACACAGCGCAGTGGCCAGTGGATGCCCTCGAAGTGGAGCGCCGTCTGCAGTCGCCACTTTGTGGACGCCGACTTCAGTTGCAGCAACAATCGCAAAACACTCAAGAAGAATGCAGTGCCCTCGGTGCGTGTGGCAAACGCCGCTGTGGAGTCACTTAACGTGATTGTGGCACAGGTAACGCTGCCCCCGCAAGCAGCAGCAGTAGGAGCAGTAGAGACGCCCGTCTGTGGCACAAAGAGCACTTGCCGCTTCTGTGGCACATCCGCCTTGAATTGTGTCTCGTTCGACAAGAGCTTCGAGCTGTTTGGCATGATACAAAAGTGCTTTCCCACGCTGCAAATACTGCAGGACGACACACTGCCGCTGCCCAAGGACATCTGTGGCGACTGCTGCCGGCAGCTGGAGCGCTTCTCGCAATTCTGCGACGTGGTGATGCTGGCGCAAAGCGAATTGCAGCGCAAGTATCGCCGTCAGCTGAAGATAAAGCAAGAGCCGGTGGTGCGTGTGAAGCAGGAGGCATGCGAGAGCCTCGACAATCTGTTTCCCGACGAGCTGGACATGGGGCTGGAGGACCATGAACAGGATGCAGACGGTGAGACGGAGCAGAAGTTTCCATTCTGTGATTTTCCCATGCTCAATGCGCAGGACATCATCAACAATTGTGACATCATGGAGATTATCAATCTCGACGATCCGTTCATCAACATTACAGACGACGCCGATCCGGTTAACGCAGCAGCGTTGCCAGTGTCAACTCTGCCTGTCTTGCCCTCTGTCAACGAGATGCTGCAGTCGGAGCTGCTCACCGAGGAGCATAACTATGCCAAGGAGGATTGGCAACTGCCGCCGCTGCAGCAGTACAAAACGGAGAAGGTGGAATGCGCCGACAACCAGGGGACGACGACAGCAGCGCAAGGGTCCACAACTGAAGCAACAACGCGCAGCACGAAACCAATTGTAACAAATGTCAGTCAGATTCCACATCCAATGCTTTGCAAGCTGCTTCCTCCGCCACCGCCACCTCCAACATCGACGGCAACGAGCAGCAACAAGCCCAACATTGTGGTGCTCAACGATAGCGTTGTGAAGTCGTCTGCTTTTCGGCTGCACAACTGCAGTCTGTGCACCACAAAGTTCTTCACCGCCGAGAGTCTTAATCAGCACTTTGCTCAGCTGCATGCAACGCCACCAGCGGCAACTGTTACGCCCACGACGATGCCAATGGTCAGTGTGCCGCCGCTAAACATCAGCGACAACTCGCTGCTGAAAATGGAGACAGCTGGCGCTGTGGCAACAACTGCCACTGCCGCCTATTGGCAGTCGGATTTGTTGCCCCCTCAGCTGCCAGCGAAGAAGAAGATCGACATACTCGATATGCAGCGCAGTTTCCTGCATCACAATGATCTCATTGCGGCCGCAGCGCTGCCAATCGCCAATGCCGGCGATGCGCCTCAGTCGCCGCATAACGCGTATGCCAAGTTGGCCGAAATCTACAGACGCTGTCGCCAGCAGTTGCGCCACCACAAGCGTGTCGTGCCCAGCCGCCGTCGCCCGCTGCGCTGCGGGCAATGCGCACGTGGTTTTGGCAACGTGCAGCAGCTGCTGTTGCATCGCCAGCGCAAGCGGCACTTTGTGTTGCCGCCGCCACGCACATTTGCCGTCAAGTGTCCAGGCTGCCAGCGTCTGTTTCGCACACGCCTCGCGCTACGGCAACACATGCGCTACATCTGCCAAAGGCTGCCGTTGCGCAACGCTCGCCTGCAGAGCTACAAGTGTCGCCAGTGTCGCAGCATCAGCTTTACACATTGGCGCTTCTATCGCCGTCACGAGCTCAAGTGTCGCCTGCGCCAGCCCAGAGCCAAGGCGGCGGCAGCCAAAGGTGGCACAAAGCGTCGACGCTCGCAGTTGCCATCGAAACGTGCCACACACAGCTGCCCCGATTGCCAGAAGACGTTCAGCTCGCAGACGGGTCTGAAGCAGCATCGCATCACGCACACGTCGGAGCGTCGCTACAAGTGCAACATCTGTGAGCGCGTCTTCAAGCGGCGCAACGGTCTCTCGCAGCACGTCAAGGGATACCACCTGCAGCTGAAGCCGCATCAGTGTCCAGTCTGCCAGCATCGTTACGCCCTCAAGTGCGACATGTTGCGCTGCCGGCACTCGCAACGACGCGGCGCCAGCAGCGACGCCAACAAAACCTAAACTGATACGAAATAAGATTTTAGACTATATTTTAATCATTTAAGGGGAAGTCCCAAAATATGTTTTCGTTTTTCAAAGATCGCAAACGAAATAAATACGATTTTTATACGATGTAAATATTTTGTGCGTCTTTATATTTACCTGATTCATTGCAAACTGATATAATTTTAATCATTCAAAAAATGGCGAGACATTTGCAAAGTCCAATTTCATTTTGCACTATATACATTTATTAATAATTATGTGTGTGTAAATATATAGTAATTGCCGTGTCGTTTCGTATCGTTTCGTAATATAATATTGCTTTAACGGCTTAATTGCTTAAATAATAGTATATATTTCCCACCAAACGTACACAATTTGAAAGTGAACTTTAACATAAATATATATGTATGTACAACAAAGCTAAGATTTACATTAATATTTGTTGCTTATGAACATAAGACCTTTTGATTTTCAATAATTAACAAAATGCAGTTTGAAAAAAAAATCTGAAAAAATGGCACTAACTTAGAAAAAAAACCAAATAAAATCATAAAATCAAGTCAATTTAAAAGTCCGAATGGAAATCAACAAAAAGCAAAACGCAATACCAAAAAAATAAAGGACTTAGGCTTATTAAAACTAAAGACAATATAGGTATATTATATAGTATTTCATATGTTAACGTAAATTTATGCTTTTGGTATGCTCGTTATCTATTTAATGTATTTTTGTATGCATATTATGAAGATATATAATAGTTTTCCGTGGATGATTAGTTTATGTTTGTATGTGATGATAAGTATATCAAAGTCCTGCTCCGCTTTTGAACCCCTTGAAATATGTCTGTGTGCTGCTGCTGTTTAGCATTTGTTTAACCTACGCCTACAAGTTACATCGTATATAAATGAATGCCGCCAAAATGGGGCTCTACTGGAAAATCGCCGCCCGCTGCTGGAACTGCTGACGTCTCTGGGCACGCTCCTCTTCCTCGCGACGTCGATCTTCCTGCTCCTGCCGGATCTCGTCGTGGAATTTATTTGTGCGCAGCTGCTGCTCGATTTTCGCCTCGAAGAAGTTCTTGGCGCCACTGACGCCCACCTGCTCCACATCGATCTCGGTGAGGCGAGCCAGCTGATTCAGGCCAGAGTCGTCGTCTAGCTCGCCGGCCTGAGCCTTGCGATAGATGAGCAAGAACTCACGGAACGATATCTTGCCATCGTGATCCTCATCGACTTCGGCAATCATCTTCTTCAGGCCCAAGTGCGTTTGGGGTGCGCCCAGCTTTTCCATCATGTACTTCAGCTCATTCAGATCCAAGAATCCATCGCGAGCGGTGTCATAACTGCAATATAGGCAAAGAGAAGAACTAGTTAGCATGATAAGGTAAAATGTGGTCATTGCTCCTCCATCCGCCCGCTAATCGATAATGCGCCTAGCCAAGGTAACCCAATTTCAAGCTAAATTTACAACGTGTTTTTTCGCCTCAAAATACGACTGAACTTTCAGTCCCTCTTGGTCTGACATGACATGGCAGTAAAGCACAAAATGGGCACAGGGAAAATTGCAAATTGTGAAATGGAGAAGGAAAATGCGAGTGTGGAAAGTGGATATGCAAACGCCTAGTTTTTCTTCATAATTTTGTCACCAGCAACATTTTTGAATCAATACAAGTCGTTATTTAATTTCTAATAAATGTTTAGTTTGTAATTGCGAACATTTATATTAATTTGAATACCCGCTTGCTCAACAAAAAAATTATTGTCTTTTAGAAACACATTTTTCCAATGATTATCAACTTTTTTTATATTAAAAAACTGTTTAAGTTTTCTATTTGCTATTATTATTATTCCATTCATGGGTTTCATAAAAGTTTTTTAAAAGAATTTTAATTTCATATTTGCATTAGAAGTTTTGTTAAATGTTCTACAATTTATTTTAAATTGATTTCTCATGAAAGTTAATTTTATGAATTGGTTAACATACATTTTATAATTAGTAACCTATATTGTTAGCTCTTAATTGTTTGACATTTTACAAATTTAAAAAATGTTGGACTTTTTGGTAAACAATTCTATTCATTTATTCCCCATTTATTCATATGTTGCCTCCCGCCACTCATCAATTTCCTCTATGGGCTTCAGCTCAATTTCTATGCCACTAAATTCGTCGTTTTTTGTAGGTTGAATGGCCAAAATGATGAGTCGAGAGTTCAAATGCTTGCCACTTCCCGAACATCGTGAAGATCGTGGCGTAGGCAGGAAATTGTGTGTGATAAAAATGCAAATAAAATTTCATTTACTAACTAATTACGTAATACATTAAAATAAAAAAAGCAGCGTGTGGCATAGAGAAAACGTAATGCTGGCTGGTGGAGATGGCCAAATCGCGTGTGTGGCAGATGCGCTTTGTGTGCAACAATGTGGCGGAAACCTCGACCTTGCCGCTGAGTCACAACCGAAGGATGCTGTTGACGAAAAACGAGTCAAACTAGTTGGGCTAAAAATACAGTCAAGTTGCCATTAAAGCCTAGAGAGTGAACCGGCCAAGGAAGCAGTCAACTTGCAACAAGTTGCGTTTTCGTTTTCGTTGTCGTTGTCGATGTCGCTGTCGACAAATTTGATCATAAATAATAACGCAATCGATTACACACATTTTAATTCAATGGCATAACTTTCAATTTCATTTTCAATTGCGTTGCTCATGTCGATCTCGATTTCACAAAAAAAAAAATGGGAGAAAAATCGTTAGAAGCTCACATAATGAAAACTTAAAGAGTTTTTATGCTTTCGTTTGTTAATTGTATCGCAACAAATTGCGTGTGATGCTTGTGTAAACACGACGAGAGTGAAAGTAATTAACAGTGACACAAGTGGCTGCTGCATGCAACAAGCGCTCGACGCAAAGAAGGAAGGTGTCAGCAGCGCACCACGCAGCATTTGAGCGACTCGCCAAAGATGACAATTAAAATTGTCGCTGCTCGCATTTAATTAACTTCAATTGAGTATCATTTCTGTTTCGTTTGTTGCGTCAATTCGACAATTCACAATTGTCAGACTTTTGCTTTTCAGTCTGTCTGTTTGTCTTTTCTTTCTTTTTCTCATTTCCAATTAATTGGCTCGCCTAACACACGCTCATTATGGTTACGTTGTTTATTTTTCATGTAATCTCAATAGAGTCAAACGACTCCTGTTAACAGCAGCTGTTCAATTTATCTAATTGCCGCTTACTTGATTTGAAAATGAATCGCAACATCACTTGTGTTCTGCCTCCTATGCGGCAGGTGGTCTTGCAACACAGTGTTCGCCCTCCCACGCAGCCTAGATTTTCGAAAATGCTGTTTTCATTTCGATGATTTCGTAAGGCGATCAATCGAAGGATGTCGGTTTTACTTTTGTTTATAAATAAATAAGCATGTTTACAAGCGTTGTCTGCTGTGAGATATTTAGCAGCAGCGTTTTGTCTACAGTTCAACAAATAACGGGGTCAGCTGGCCATTGTTTTTGTGGCATGCTACATTTGCATCGTAAATGCATGCTTCAAGTGTATTTGCGGCTTTGTTACACACACTCACATGCCAAGTTGCAATTATTGAACGTGTTGTTGCTGCCTTTTCTCTATTAGCAACTTAATGCGACGGCAATTGTTGTTGCCCATTGTGAATTTATGTATGTTGCTTGGGCCCAAGCTATGCTCGGTGGCCCAAGCGGGTTAATGCCAACAACACAACGCGTCATGTTCTTGAACTTTTTGTGTGCATTTGGCTTTGTAACGGTTATTCAGACAGCACACATTACATACATATATGTATGTAGATATGTATTAATGCATTGCTTAAAATGCACTGCAGATTGCTGGATTTCAATTTTGGTGGATTTCTTCACGTTATTGCGCGTTCATTCGGGAGGTCTTTTATCTATCAGCTACAACAATGCAGCGAACGTAAAGTTTACACAGTTGACGTCTTGCATACACAATTTCTTGTTTACGAAAAAACAGCAAACTGACTGAATGCCGAACTGACTGAATGACAGAGCGACTGCCTTGCCTTACTTGCCGTATAATGGCCACAGCACCTGTGTAGCAAGTACTTAAAATACTTTGTCTGGGCCATTTATATTGAAGACACATGTACACACAACACGAAAATTTGATGCGCTGTGCGTGAGCACAAAGAATCTGTAAAAAGGGCATATAAATCTGCCAGCACCGACCCCCGCTTGGGTTGGTCAGAAAATAAAACGCCTCATATTTTGACATTACGAAATTGGAGCAAACGCTGCGTTTGAAGCAAGAGCGTTGCGTGGGTCGAGCGAGACTTTTTATAGTTGCAGCAGGAAATAAAAACACGAAAAGTAGCAGCAGAAAACAGAGCTGTAAAAAGAGCTGTGAAAATAGCAATGCTAAGTTTCCAGCAGGAAAATAGAGCCGAAAAGGCAGTAGCAAAGGGAGCAGAGAAGATAGAAGTAAAGACAGCGGCAAGCGAGTGGAAAACGGAGCAGATCAGGGAGTAGTTAAGGAAGCAAACAAGAGAGCAGTAAAGCATTGAAGGGAGCAGAAAAGGGTGTATACAAAAAAGTACTAAAAAAAGCTTTGAAAAAAGTTAATAGGGCAGAAGTATGCCAATTTATAGTAGTAGAACATAAGTATGGTAAAAATAGCAGCAAAAGGAGTAGAAAAGGCATAACAGAAGGGAGCAAGAAAGGCAGCTGAAAAAGGAGTAGTAGATAACTATGAAACCAGCATTGAGGGCAATAGTTGATAGTAGAAATGGCATAGGACAAGGGCGCAGCAAAGTCAGCAGAAAGGGTAACTCATTAATAAATAAACGATACAGAAAAGGCAGTAGTAAAGCAGTAAAGAGGGCAGCAGTAGATAAGTTGCGGTAGGCAATAAATACTAAAAAAGTAGCAGGAAAAGGAGCAGCAAAGGCAAGGAAAAACTTGAATGGGGTCAGCAGAAAGAGCAGCAATTAATTACACTGCACAGTGCAACGCTATGAGTCAGTGATTGCAACCAACTGGCGAACAATGAACAATGTCAATTCGAGAGAAGTGGGGTAGCATTGATAAGCGATGTGTACGCAGCTCATTCTATGTAGTTTGTGGCTCTTTTGAGTGACTAATTGCAACAAGTTGAGAGCACAATGGAGCTGGAGCTGGGCAGCATGATTGCTGCATGATGATTCTATGCTGTGCTTTACTCGTATTATTTAATTTGATATTTCCTCAATTGAGTGGCACGACATTGCCACTAGTCACAGCACACACACGTACACACACTTGGTGGCATTTGCATGCGTTCACTTTTTCACTGTCAATCAACAAGCTGTTAATGCAATCACAATGCGAGGGGATCGAAGGGGAGCGGAGTGAATAACTCGTTGTGGTTGTCGGGCAACGTCGTCAGACAGCTGGTCGCCTGCTTCGCCTGCACATTTGGCAAAGGTCAGCGTCGAGTGGGGTGTGGGGAATATTGGCGACAAGCAGGCGGCAGCCTTGGCTGCAGCATCAACAGGAAGTGAAGTGGTCACAATAGATGCCAGCGATCATAATGCAGTGCCATCGATTGGCCAAAAAACATGTCTCTCGACACGACTGCATTGCAGTTGTCGGCGAGCGGCAACAAAAGGTAGTAAACACACACAATGTGTGTGTAATCGCAATGCAAACACCAAATGAATAACAAACCTCGAATGCAAATGTCAATGAACCTGTCACAAGTACATACACATACTATGCATATATGTATACTTATTCACATGATGTACGAGTATATCTGCAACAGTGCAACTTTGAAGCACTTCCTGCGGCCCGCAGCAGTTATCCTAAAATGTGCAACCCTTTTGCGAAACTCATTACATAGGCCGGGTTATGCTTCAGTGATAATGGGTGGTGACTGCGGCTTAATTAAAAGCTCTGCCACAGTTGCCAGTGAGGTATTGCGAAGCCCACACAACATGAGAACAACAACCCCTCAAATTGTAATGTGCGTGTGTCAGTCATTTGCCATGAACCCAATTTGTAGGTAGGTAGAATAAAGCGACATTGACACCGCCAATAGAGATGTGAGCAGAGAAGAATAAACAGCAACATTTATGTACTTGCACTCGCATTCAAATAAAAATGATAATTTAATAAAGAATTAATTTAAATAATATAGATTGTCAATATAATTGAACTCCAACAACCTCAGCAGCTGCTGAAATCTGTTTAAATATTAAAATGCTGTCGAACAATTTGAATCTTTTTCAAAATTTATGCAGCTATTCAGAACTAATCTGAAAATATTTTTTAAGAATGTATTTTGTAATTTTGGGCTTATATTAATTAAATTTTAAAAATTAATTTAATATTCCTGGAACGCATTATTATTGTTTTGCAAAAAACCTGTTTCCCTGTTATCAATAGAATTTAAAATCGCACATCATCGTTTTGATGATGGTTGACGTCCCAGAGTTAAAAAAACAGATTACAACATTTTAGCATTGAATTGGACGATCAGACAGCTCTAAGAATTACTAAATTTAAATAGTGTCAATATTTAATAAATTCATAATTTTTCTCCTGGTTTTGCTCCCAACATGAGGCTTAACCTCAACGAAAATACTGTCAATTAACTAGAATATTATACACATATTTTTATACTGTCCATCTAATTAGTTAATACCTTCAAATAAGGCACAGAAATATAAGATAAAATTACTGATAAAAAAAACACATTTTCATTCCGATTCCAACTGTAAAAATATATTAGCTACATATATAAGCTATCGCTTAAAGCACGTCTCGCGACCATCTCTAATCAGAGCTGTCGGCACTCACTGGGTTCACATGCAAATGTTGGTTGGGTGTTGTAAGTTATCTGTGAACAGATTCGAGTTGAAAATGCAATGAGACCAAATGTTACCCACATGCAAAGTGGACAATGGAGAATGGGCGAAATTCAATGTTGGGCAGATGGATGGATTGGATGAATGGTAGATGGTTGGTGGTAGTTGCCCCATAGTTTCAATAAGGATTTGCAGCCTTATCTGCAGCAGACAGACGACAGACGACTATATGCACAAGTACTTCCACCACCAGCAACGAATGATTTATATATACTCGTAGTCGTATGTTTGCATGTTGGGGCGTCGCCATTTTAATGCAAATGTATATAAAAATCAATATCATTAAGCTGCGAGCAGACGAACAACAGAGGAGCAGGCGTCTGCAATTTATCGCCATCGTCTCGTGAACCCGGAAAATGTGCCACACATCCAAAAGACACATCAGCGGAAACTCAAATCCCGGCATATCAACGAAATTATTACGATGCCTAGTCGTAGTCGTAGTGTAAGAAGAGAAATAATACAACAGACATTGCATATTGCGTGTCCGATTATTCGACCCAAATGGACCCGCGTTTTTCGTTTTTGTTTACACTCTGTTTTTCCTTCTCCTTCTCCTGTTTCTTTCGGAGATTTCCCCATTTGCAATGCGTATATAAATATATTCATATATATATCTCAATTTTATCGGTGCTAGGAAATGGAAGAGCCAACGCCTAACGACTCTGCTTTGCTCAAAACTGTTGATATTTGCAATATGTTATTTATTATTGTTTTTGTTTAAATTAAAACGCAATGCGCATTTGCTGATTCAGTGGCAAGCTTTGAATTTTACAGCTCGTGACTCACGATGGGCGCACGAACAAATTGTTTGCAAAATTTACAATAGTATCAACAATAACTTATTCAGTTCTTTTTCGAAGGGGAGATGATGCTCGGCATTATATGTGACTTCAAATGCCAACTAGCCAATATAGCCGGTTTTCTGTTTTGTTTTTGTTATCAGCCGAACGAATACTTCGATTGGCATTTGCCGCAGAACGCTAAACAAACTGAAACTGGTTCCAGTTCAATAAGAAAAAATATAAAAGTATTGTAAATTTCGATTTTAAAAGCTGTACTTTATTTTAGTACAAAGAACTGCGCTCAAAAATAAATAAGCTGTATAATACACTTAACTCATTCCAACGTATTTTCAATTTAAAACAAGTAAGAAAGCTACAGTCGAGAGTGCTCGACCGTACGATACCCGCAACCCATTTCGAGAGAAAACAAAAAATTTAAATGATATATTAACAAAAAATATACCAAATATACTAAAATTAGTTTTTTGTATATATTTGAAAATAGCGGGTAAAAATCACAACACCGTTTTGGTCACACTGTCAACTAAACAAACAAAGCGCGGGCAGCTGCAAGTGAATTTTGCATATAAAATTGATTCTTTAATAACTTCCTTGTTTTTCATTCGATCTCAACCAAATTCACAGAAATCATTGAGAATATAATTATTATTATGCATACCAAAATTCAATGCTCTAGGTCTATTATTACGGCTTTTACAGACTTTTTGGGGCGGAAAGGGGCGTGGCATCCAACTTTTGAAATAAACTTGATCTGCGTAGGACCTATAGGAGTACTGTCCCCAAATTTGGTAGCTCTACCTCTTATAGTCTCTGAGATCCAGGTGTTCATACAGACGGACAGACGGACAGACGGACAGACGGACATGGCTATATCGTCTCGGCTGTTGACACTGATCAAGAATATATATACTTTGTGGGGTCGGAGATGCCTCCTTCTGCCTGTTACATACATTTTCTGTTGGCACTAAGTTATAATACCCTTCTACCCTATGGGTAGCGGGTATAAAAACAAAACAATCAACGACTTCACTTAGCACTTTTCATACTCTTTCTTTCTTTTTTCTTTTGCTCTGCCTCTCTCAACTTTTTGCTGTTGTCTTTAGTCATACACAGACATCGTGGAGCTGGAGGAGAGCATGTTTTGGGTTATATGTTTACGATTCCAAATCACGTCCGTTTGTGTTATTTCATGTCTCGTTTAACAAACATTTCTTTCGTTTTGACAATGTGCCAATTGACCCAAATGTTCAGCTCAATGAATCACAGACACAGGAGTACCGAGGATTATTTTGTATGAGGTCTGTGTTTAAGGCTCAGGTATCAGATAGAGAGTGTGCTACACTTTAGTGTGCTTCCATTTAGCCAAAGGTGTTAATGGAAAGCGGGCACAGAATCCAGCTGTTAATTGATTCCACAGGTGATTCAGTTAAATGTAAAACGGTTGAATCAGCTAGAATTCTGAGAACACGTGTACTATAGACGACAGACTTCAGACTTCCTACACAGAACAAAAATTTAATGCGCGTAATCAGCACGCAAAGTCAAATTGGATGAGCTGAGAGATAAGTTATCAAGACAGCGTGCAAAAAAAACAATGTGTTTGTCTCGTAGATATCATCATCTTTTTTACATACATATGTCGAGGAAAAGCAATCTAACTGCGATTTAGCAGCTGGGAGGATTACGCAACTTTTATGCGGCTCATTGGAGTGGGAATGCGATCGTTTAGCGATATGTAAGCTGAGCTACCCAACGACCCCCACATTTAAATAAAAACAAACAACTTACAAAGCCACAACCCAGTGTGCTCGACTGTGATATACTTGTTAAGCAAATTGTAAGTACGCTATTGAGTTAAGTGTGATAAAAGTCTTTAAATATTAACGAATGTTTAGGATTTTGTCACTTTTAGTGCGGGTAACAACATTGAAGTCTTTAGCTTAAAATTTACGCGTGCAGCTAAATTATTAACAGGCCAATTTCTAAAATAATACTTTAAAGTATAGGCAATAAATTTTGTGTCTTGGTCTTCAAAAAAACGAATAGAAAGATATACAGAGTAACTTTACATGCTTAATATTACATATCGATAAAGTCTGAGGCCTGCATTCTATTATCATATATGTCAATTCACTACCATTTGTAAAATATTTCAATTTAATTTCAAATAGAGCCTAACATTTCTAGTTGAGCACTAACTTGGTATGCTCGTCAACGCTTTGGGAATAAGGAAATTCTAATCACTTGAGCGAGGTGTCGACTGGGGTAACCATAAACCACAGTAACTCGTATAAGTAAGCGCACAAGCGCATTATGAGTGTAGTAAGTAAGTATGTAGTTAATACTTGAGCTGTGCGCAGTGTCAACTTTGACTCACGGCGCGGTTTTGGGGCGCGGAACTGAAATCTTAAACGAAAAATGCAACTTGGAGCTGCGGTCGAAGCTGTGCAACTGAGTCATGCCCCATTGCAACTGAGAGCGAAGTGAAGTGAAGGTGGCCGACGGTTGGCGGGAATTGCAATTTACTTGGCAATTAAGCGCATTAGTTTCCCTTACCTTTCGCTAAGTGAATACAAGTGAGCATTACCTCGACCATGCGATACCCTCATTACTAGGGGTCGTAATTATTATTGGTTATCATTAAGTTACATAGTTATTATAAAATGTAATTTTTAATCCATATCTTCAATGATAATGCTTCATATTACGAAATTCAAGATATTATTTTCAAACATAAATTACAGAATTCAAAAATTCGTGCATAGAATCGGTAATTGAAACAAAATTAAAATCTTTAATAATATACGTTGAGAATGAAAAGTTAAACAATAAAAGAAAATATTTTTTCTTTTCCGTTTGCTGAGAAATGATTAGGGTCATAAATTTGTTAATTAATTTTGTTCTGTACTTAAAACACATAAATACAAAATAATCATAGTAATCAGTCCCCGCCCACAACTTACGTATTGAAGGTCTTCTGATAGTCCTTGATCTGCTTGCGCGAAAACTCGTGGAACTCAGTGTAGACGTTGACCACCTTGAAGCTGCGCGGCACCTCGATGCCCGCCTCCTGTGAGTCCATGATCTCCTGGCGACGGCTCAAGATGTGCGCCAGCTCCGAGTTGTCTGTGTTTGTTGTTGCTGACGTCGCTGTTGTTGTAATGCTATCGTCAACGCTGCCGTTGCACGAGGCAGCCGAGGAGGCGTTCGAGGAGACCGACATGTTTCAGTTTCTGTTTCAGTTTCAATTTCAATTCCAATTTATTTATTACTCGTTTTCGCTGTCGCGCTGTGCTGGAATTTTTCACACACCACACCCTTGGCTGGCAGTGCAGAAATGACGACAACGACGGAGGCGGAGGACGTAAGGATACACACAAACACACACACACACTGAGAACAAGTGCACGCCTACACACACACACACTCAGGCAACTGCAAAGTTACGTTCTGGAGTTGCTGTTGTATTCTCGTTTCAAATAACTAGCGATTTAAGACGCGCGCAAAAAGACCGGGTTAAGTTATGTGCAGGTTTTTTTGTTATTACGAATATTTTCTTATATCTTGTGTATTTTCAATAAAGCGCGCGAAGCATCCAAAGCACCCGAAGTCACTGAAACGAATGAAGCTGTTTTATTTAACACTTGTGTAGGGGTGTGACCACAAGCAACATTTTTAAAATATTCGTTTTAACGCCGATAGAATATACTAAAATAAATATACCGAGAATTGCCAAAAGGCGCGTTTTTTTAAATAGCTTGTAAGTTCCTACATTTTTCAGGAATAGGCGTGCTAAACACATTTGTTTTTTTTTAAAGAGTTCGTTTATCCTCCATTAATCAGATTTCCGATATATTATTTTTAATACGAATGGAGGAGAACCAAACATCGGGGGGAGTGATGACAAGCTCAAGAAGTACCGAAAAACACTACTGGTACTTTCAGTATTTTATACCAAAAAGTATTATACGTCGCTTACTGTCTCACTCAACGTGTAACTGTATATTTTCAAATCGCTTGCTATTTCCAAAAAAAAACTTATACGTGAACCTCTTATTCTTATCTTTTCAGTGTACAACTTCTACTATTCAGTACTCCGTTTAAAAATAGTAAATATTGCGTCAAATGCACAATCCAAATGTGACTAACGGACAAACTGAACGAAAGTCCATTGTGAATGCACGTAGAGCAAGAAAATGTACAGATATGGCAACGCCAAACACGTTGATTGCTGAACGACAAACAGCTGTTTAGTTTTGGGGTGACTGTCAAATTAAATCTAATTGAATAAAAAAAAGTAGCCTGTTTTTATTCTCACTGCACATTGCACTAAACAACTTTCAATTAAATTACGTGGCTTTTATAACTGAAAATGGGCAGCAAGTTCTTTAATAAATTGCTTCTTATTGGCGGGTTTGCGAGTCTGGCGCATGCCGCGTTTTCCGCCGCTCACCGTAAGTGCGAAGTTAACTTAAAAATAAATTAAAATTAATTTTAATTAATTAATTGTAGATCGCACATATTTGCGGCTCACGGAACAGGAATGGAACCATCTGCCACTGGATGTGAGTATTTTGATATCCACAAACATATTTAATTCGAAATTAACTTTCAATGAACTCGCCGCTTAGATTATACTGCAAACGGTGATCAGCCTGATGATCGTGGTCTATAACATCATTCAGATTGTCGGGGACTTTAAGGAAATACGCGCCACAGTCGACATGCAGGCCAAGACCTGGGACACCCTCGGCAATTTCCCATCGTTCTACACATTCAATCATCGCGGTCGCGCACTCAGTCCCGGCTACAAACTTTCGCAGCCCGGCGAAAGCGATGATTAGAGCTCCAAAATATTCCTTTATATAGCCGGATTACTCTACTAGTTTAATGCAGGATCTGCAACTAATGAATGCTATTGTTTACTTTAAATAAACAAATTACACACTTTTAATGGTCTTGGAACAGGATGAGTTACACCAAAATCTGAATTATTTTTGTTCTATGGGTTTTCTTCGACTACAATAATTTAATACATTGTAGACTATATTGATTATTTTATTTTTTTAATACAAATTAAAACTTAAAAATAATGGTTATGATTTTGAATGTTTTTTTCACTAAGATTTAAATTTTATTTGTAGTATTTCCATCAATGTTAGATCCCTTATTTTGGTGCAGAAAAAAGTTTATAACTAATAACCCTTCATAAAATTAACATATTGTTATAAGGCAGATTGTAAATAAAAAGAGATGACGGAAAAAAAATTAATGTTTTTCGAGGAAGAACCAAAAAAATCTTGTTCTTAAAACTAATATTTTAAAAATTTAAATATTTATAGTTCTGAGTTTTCTTTAATCAAACACAAATAAAAGTCATAAATAATAAATATTTAGTAGTTATATTTCTTTGATCAAAAACTATGCGTATTATTTAAAATTTATGAAACTTCAAATAATCCATTAACGATGAACGAAAGCTTCAAAATTAGTTTATTAATTAATAATAATTACAATCTTGAGTTTAATGCAATAACTTGGTAAATTATGCCAAGCCAACTCCCGAAGGCTGTAATCATATTAAATCGCTTTGCAGCCGCCGTTGATCTGATGGCCAACTCGGAGCTCAAAGAAGGACGCAACTGTTGCCCCGGCGTGTTGTTGCAACCGGGAGTGCGGCACAGACGACAACTCTGCTGGCTGCCACTGCGCAGCAAGCACTCGTAGTACAGGTGAGAGTCGGAGCGACAGCCACGCATCACCTGCTCCCGCTGCTCATCGTAGAACTCCAAGCAGGCAGCACTCTGATCACTCGGCTCATTGGCCCAAAGAGCACAAGGCGCGGCGTCTTGGCCACGCTCGACCTGATCGCAGTTCTGGCACTGATGGCACCACAGACGCTGCTCGGGGAAGGCACCCGTGTTGCAGAAGCTGCCCTCGCAGCTGCGACACTTGGCCACCGTGGTGGCATTGCAGTGGAAGTCCTCCCGCTGACAGCCACGCTCCGTGGTGCCATTCAAATGCGTTGCCACCAAACAAGCGGCCGCTGGCTGGGCGCATTCCTCGACGAAGATGCCACCGGGTCGCTGCCAGTTGGCGCAGCCTGCGCCAGCTTCGCCATCGCTGCTGCAGCGATAGCAGCGCGTGAAGTCAACAGCGTTGCAAGTCTGCTGCGTGCTGCCATCGCACTCATAGCAGTTCAATACCTGAGAAGCTGTGGGCGGTGCACCGCAGCCGCGTTGCACGCTCCAGTCGTCGTACTCGCAGGCGTAGCAGGAGGAAGCCTCCGGGGAGCCGCAGTAGCTGCTGCTCAGCGAGGTGGCGTTGCTGCGACACGTCGCCTGATTCAGCGAGTTGCAGCTGAGGCAACGCTGCTGCGGCGTGCAACCCGCGTTGCAATTATCCGCCGTCGAGCACTGCAGCATCGCATCCTGATGCAGCTCCAGCTCCGTTGACATTTGTGTTGAACAGCCGCGCACCACGCGACTCAAGTGGCGATAGCTGAAGCAGAAGTGTTGCTGCTGCTCGCCCAGCAACAGTTGCATCTGACACTGCTCGAACTGGCTGATGTTGCACGCCGCACCGCTGCCCAGCTGAAACAGATCCATCTTGCAACCGAGAGTCTGCTGGGAGTCGCAGCTGACGCAGTTCAGTGTCCAGGCACCTTGCTGCTCGTTGCAGCCATTGATGTCGCAGAGCTGCGCGGCGGCAGCTGCCGTGTGATTCTGATCGGAGCTGCAGCCACGATACGCCCAAGTGGCATTCAGCACCTCCGTGTAGCATTGATCCTCCTCGAGGTGCAGACGACAGGGATGCGGCTTTCCAGCTGGCTTATCCACGCAGCTCTCGCCAGCGCAATGATGGCACTTGAGGCGACCGGGCGGATAGACGCCAGCATTGCAGAGATTCGTGGAGCATCGCTTGGCGTAGCTGGCTTGGGTTGTGGGCGTCTCGGCGCCACAGCCGCGATAGGTGATGGAGTCCACTGCAAGCAGAGGGGTGGCAAATGAGGGTGGCAAGTAGAAGTACAATGAACTGGACTCACCAATGGACATGACACACGTCAGTTCAGTGACGCACTCCTTGAACGGCAGCAGGCCCACTTCACCCAATGTTTGGGCACATTCGGGCAGAGCGATCGAATCGCAGTGATAGCAAACAATGCCCCAAGCGGGGCAGGTGAGCCGGAGAAGGAGGAGGAGGAGCAGCCCAAGGCCTATAAATAGCAAACATGTAATGACAGTAACGCATTGGAGGCGCACTCACTTGCTGGCAGCAGGATCGAGTTGAACGACATTTTGCACACAATTAAATGGGTTGAGCAAATGCAAGCGAAATTATTTATGGCTTATCACTTGAACAAAGGCACAACGGGCATTATCACACGGCCAGGTGATAAGCCGAAGCTGATGCATTGCCGATGATAGCGGCTTAATCGTAGGGTATTCAAGTAGTCTGCTAGATACACTACTCTCAACATTTGTCATTTGGCATTTGGCATTTCGCAAACTGTCTGCGATTAACCGTCGACCATTATTGCCACATGTCCTTGGCCAGTATGTTAATTCTACTGCAATGGTTCGGCGGGATAGCGAGCGAGTTCACATGATCTATTATTCAGGACATTGGCATTGCGGTCAGCAGGAGTACGATGATGGCATGAGGTCGTGTGTGGAATATCGATTTCATTCCGGAGCTGCTTAATTGCGTGACAATCAGCGGCATATGGCCAACAAATTGTTGTTGGCCTTGCGCAGTTGCCACCGAGGCAGCAACGGAAGCGGCAACAGAAGCGGCAGCGGCAGCGGCAGCTCGACAATCAATCGTTATAAACGCACTATTTGAACAGCTCTTCGCAGATAAGTTTTCAAACTTTCCAATTACCCAACGAACGAGGGCATCGCATTGAGGTTCAAGCTTAACGCTTTTTACAACTCAATCGAAATTGGCCATGAACGGAAAACTGTTGTGTATCTGCTTGGCTCTGCTGTTGGTGTCCTGCGTGGCGCAAGAGGAAGAGGCAACAGAGCCGCCAGCTCATGACGAGTCCACAGCGGAGCCTGCAGCTGAACCGGTTTCGGCAGAGCAACCTGATCCTGTAGACGAGACGGCAAATTCACCCGAACCAGTTGCTGCACCTGCAGCTGAGCCTGAACCACTTGCTGACCCAGCAGCTGAACCCGACGTCGAACCTGCTGCTGAAGCTGAAACCAAACCTGCGACTGAGCCTGAAACTGAAGTTGCTGCTGAACCCGAAACTGAACTAGAGGCTGCACCTGAAGCTGCCGCCGAACCAGTAACTGAGCCTGCAATTGCAGCTGAACCCGAACCCGAAACCGAACCTGAAGCTGCAGTTGATCCACTTCCTAAATCCGCAGCTGAACCCGAGTCCGCAGCAGCAACGACGCCTGCAGAGGCGGATTACCAGAACGATGCAGCTGCCACGCCCGAAATGCCAAGCCAAAGCCACAGCTCAGTGGCACCGACGACGCCACCAAGCGTGGAAGTGTTGGATTGCTTCAGCTGCTCCAGCTACCCGGGTGGCAAGTGCGATCTGAAGCCCACTGACAAGATGGCATGTGGGGCAAGCAGCAAAGACGGATGCTACACGCTCATCAAGTGTAAGTTAAACATAAATGTTGCAGAATCTCGTAAGTCACAATTCATCTTTTTGCCAGCTGACACTAAGCTTATTATGCGTGGTTGCATCTCGGATCTGTCCGAGGTGGGCAACAACTATTGCCGCAAGGAGCCAAAGCACTGCAACCTCTGCTACGACAAGCTGTGCAACAAGGACGTGGCGCCTCCAGCGTCAGCGAGTGCAGTGCGGATAATAAAGAACTCTGCCTTGTGGATCGTGTGTGTCGTGTGGTTAATGCATGCTTAAAACGCCTTAAATGTCAATCATTTATACAACCTCTATAGAAATATCTACATTGAATATTTTCAAATGCTAAAACAAAAACGATGCATTAATCTATTCTTGTTGTTGCGCGACAAGCAATTCAAATTGGTGATTCGCTTTGAACCATTTATTAAATATCTTTTTGAACCTATTATTTGGCACCTGTTTTTATTAGTTTATTAGCAGGATAATAAAATAGTAGAAGGCTAAGTGTGCATAAGTATTTTCTAACTTTATTCAGTTGCCGCTTTACACTCAACAGAATACGCAACGTTTATTCACTACTTATCATCAGATAGCACCAATTTAATAATGAGTTGGAAACATTTTCGAATTTGGTTGACGGTATTCGATTTACTATTTAAGAATGATTCGACATCGTTTACAAATGTGTTGAATAAACATGTTTTGGATAAAGCTTCATTAGACAAATTTAGTTTGGATACATTGGATAAAACAAAATTGGATATTTCTGAATTGAATAAACATACTTTTAATAACCTAACACTAAATAAAGTCACTTTGAATAAAAAAGTATTGGATACTTTTGCAGTGGATAAAACTATATTGGATAAATCTGAGGTTTTCAAAAACCATTAATTTGATAATCCCGAATTGAAACCTGCAATGGATGAGTTAAATAATGCGACATTCGATAATCAATATGCTGCGATTAAATCTATATTAAATAATTCGATAAAAATTGCAATTGCATCTGAAGAATCAAATGAATCTATGGGTGCTTCAAATATTTATCTTGATAAACACAAGTTAAATCCCAATAAATTGGGGGAATCTGGCAATTTAAATATAACAAAACCTCTTAATCGGAAGGGTTCGCATTTTGATTTTCGTCCGCCGATTTCAATGCCTAACATTTTTTGCTTCAGCTGCTCGAGTCACCTTAAAGGCAGGGTCCTTTGCAGAAAAAAAACTTAGTGGAGAGTTCTATAGGATTTGCGAGGAGAATGGCAAAACAAGTGGTTGCTATACTAAACATACTACTTTTCCAAATCCATTAACTTGCGAGTTACCTGCAGATAAAACACGAATTATAACTAGAGGCTGCTTGTCTGTAATACCCAAAATAATTAAAGACAACTGCGTAAGGGAAAAGGAACTGTGCGAAATTGGCTATACAAAATCATACAATACAAAAGAGGCTCCTGTAATACCAGATGTTGGGCATTTCACTGTGGGAAAATATAAATGCATTATTGAAACAATTGAAACATTGTATTGATTAATTTTTTGGCAAAAATCCTCGTATTGTAAAACATTGTTTCTCGCATGTCAAGCAGCCATTGTCAAGTCGGATGAACGTGTTGGCGCATCCATTAACTGTTTATTAATGTATTTTATAATTTACCCATCATGTTTGTATTTAATCGTGAGCAGGATAATTACGCGACAGTCAACGAAAGATGTTGTTAGTAAGGTTAGTTATAGTTAGTTGTTAGAGAAGCTTCAACGGGATACGTCATTTTTTAATCGACCATATTTATCCAAGGAGCATCATAAAAATGATTTGCAAACATTTGGAAATTTTGCTACCAATACTCGCAGTACTATTTGCGGTGCATTCAGCAGCGTCTAAGTTCTTGTTAAATAATCAAAATCCGAACAAAAGTCTATTAGATACAATCGATTCGGATAAAGGTAATGGAGAACCTGTCTTGGAATCAGCTCCATCGGATAAAGTCATTATTATTAAACCAACAATGAACAAAGTTGGTTTTAATGAACTTGAGAGAAATATGTCTCCATCGGCAATAACTACTTTAGATAAACTTACTTTGGAAAAGAAAATTTTGGGTAAAATTACGTTAGGAAAGTCCAAAATGATTGAACCAACATTGAATAAAATTCCAGGTACGATCAAAACTGCCGTTACTTTTACTATGAGTAAACGAGCTGCATTGGATAAAAGTACAAATCGGAAGGCCACATTTGTCAAATTGGTTTTAGATAAATCAAGGTTAAGTTCCATCAACAAACCCGATGAATCGAATACCGATTTGCATGATTCTACAAAAACATCTGGCAAACCCATCCAATGCTACAGTTGCATAAGTTATCGTATGGGAGCCTGTGCACAGACAGCTCTGAATTCAAAATACTATGTTCAGTGTGAAGTAACTGGCACTCAGAGTGGATGTTATACAGCAATTGATCGTAAGCTGCTATTATACGAGTATATCTATTCATTTACCATATGCTAACTATATATTCTTAAGGGAACACCAAAATAATCACTCGAGGATGTCTCTCAGCTATATCTGAATCAATGGAACAATATTGCACAAAGGAAAAAGATCTTTGCTACATTTGCTATCACAATTCATGCAATAAGGAAACGGCTCCCGAATTAAAAGAGAATTCAGATGCATCTGCATCCCAGTTACTAAAGAGCATTGTACTCTGGGTGATTTGTGCTCTAGTTTTGGTATTTGCTTAATGCTTAATATAATGTCATTTACTCTCTTTAAATAAATTATGGATAATACCAGACATTCAGATGAAATCTTAAATTTGTAATTAAAACCGTTCAAATTGTATTGTTTAAATTCTTAAAATAAATGAAAATAAAAATGCTCGTATATCAAGGACGTTGCTTAACATCAGAAAACGTTATATTTTTGCGTGTCAAGCCGACGTTTTAAAACGTTTATTCAATGTATTTTATAATTTACCCATCATTTGGCACTTGTTTGGGCTTAATGAAGAGCAGAATAATTGCGTGACACACAACGGAAGAGGCCTCATTTTGGCATATTTTGTGGTCCAACTCAGTTGATATTGAAGTTTCAACGGGATTATTAGTTTAGAGATTCATTCATTGAGCAGCATTGACAATGCGTTGGAAGCATTTGCAAATTTTAATTGCAATACTCGCTCTACTATTCACGAATAATTCAACATCGTTTAAGCATGCGACGATGCCGAATAAAAGTTCTTCAAGCACAATCGCTCCGAATAAAAATACTTTGTATGCATTTATGCATGATATTGCATTGGTTAAATCAAATTTTAGTAAATCCACATTGAGGAAATCTGTAATAAAAAACGACATTTTGGATCAAATTAAAATAACGAAGTATACTTTGAATGAATCTACTTTGGACAAATATACTTTGCCCAAAACCTTATTGGAGAACGCTAAAATAACTACGTCCACATTGAATAAACTTTTGATGGGTAACTTTGAGAAACTTGCACAGCAAAATGTTACCTTAGAAAAATCCAAATTAGATAAACCTACATTGCAAATTTCGAATATACTCAATAAAGTCCTTGCTCGTATTGTGAACAAACGATCTTTGAAGAACGCTACATTAAGTGAAGATGTGCTAGATAATACTGCATTGAATGAAACTATGTTGCTCCAGAACAGCGATGAATCAAAAAGGGCTCTAAATGAACATAATAGTAATCAAGTTAATTCCAGTAAAAGGCACTTGATAGTACCAGCTCTCAGTCCAATACCGCAACCGATGTCCGCCCCAGTCGGGATCCTTTGCTACAGCTGCTCGAGTCATCAACTGGGATCCTGTGGACAGATAGGACTAAATTCTAAAATCCCGACTAAATGTGAAGTAACTAGCAAAGACAGCGGATGTTATTCAGCAATTGATAGTAATGTTTGGATCTTACGCCTATTCGTTTGGTATCTAATATTTATTTACTTTAAAGGGCACACCAAAATAATCACTCGAGGTTGTCTCTCCATTATATCTAAATCAATGGAGCACTATTGCGATACGGAACAAAATCATTGCAACATTTGCTATCATGATTCATGCAATCAGGAAGAGATTCCTCCAATACCAGATGCATCAGATGCTGTTGTATTCCAGATCCTCAGCACTAGGGTTGGGCTCTGGGTAATCTGCGTCTTCTCGCTACGAATCGCTTAATCTGACTTGCATAAACGATTTGCTTATTTATAATAATTCGATAAATTTGAAAACCTTTATATAAAAAGGCAGAATTAATTAACTTAATCTTTATATGCTTCTGAGACTATGGTATTTACTATAAATATTGTATTTTAAATTAAAGAGATTCATCGAAATATTTAACAAAAGTAAAATAAATATTCCAAATTGATATTTTTCTCACCTCACTCGCCTCTGAAGTATTTCTTAGAGTCTGGGCTAGTAAGAGATGAGTTTTCACGCGGTACAGCGGGGATATTGTCAATGTTTTGTCAAACGGCTAAGATATAAATTAATGCTTTTAATTCGGTATTGAATTTCTCTTTCTCCATGGCCTTGTCATATTTCGACTAATTAAGGAATGTGTGTCAGATGTTAGCTTCAAATTTCATACGTTTTATTTTTTCAAAGAACTAACTTGGAATGTCGACAAAAATAATAAAAGACAAGTTTAATAAACATATTTATCGCGTGACAAGCACTTAAAACTTGTTGAAGCTATTATTCAGCATTGGTTTTAATACCCTACGTACACGTCAAATGGCCTAAAAATGGCATTTTAGTTTTGTACAAATGTATTTAACAGGCAGAAGAAGACATCTCCGATCCTATAAAGTATATACATATATTTATGATCATCATCAACAGCCAGTTGCGGCAATGGTTTGACAATTTATGTGTGCATCTCAGAGACTATTATGTCTTAGTTCTTAGTGTCATTTTATGTTCTTAGTGTGCTATTTAATGCTTGATCTCCACTCTTAATATACACACACTATCAATTTTTTAATAATCTGACGATCGTAATTAAAGATATTTGATAAACAATTTTTGAAGATTACGAATTGGGTCTACAAATTAATGGGCACAGGGTATCGCGTACTCGATTTCACTTGTTGATGGCTAATTAGCAGGAAAATTGCTGGATAATGTGTATTGACAAGAATGTTTAACTATTTGCTGGTTGCGTTCAGTTGTCAGTTTAGATTCAACAGGATATGAACTAGACCATTAATTTAGGTTATCCTCAAATAGCACCAATTTAATAATGCGTGTGTCGAATAAACATGTTTTGAATAAAACTTTATCAGACAAATTTACTTTGGATACATTGGATAAAATAAAATTGGATATTTCTGAATTGGATAAACATACTTTAAATAACCAAACACAAAATATATTCACTTTGAATAAAAATGTATTGGATACTTTTGCAATGGATAAAACTATATTGGATAAATCTGACATTTTAAAAAATCATTCATTTGATAATCCTGAATTGAAACCTGCAATGGATGAGTTAAATAATGCTACATTCGTTAATCAATCTGCTGCGATTAAATCTATATTAAATAATTCGATAAAAATTGCAAGTGCATCTGAAGAATCAAATGAATCTATGGGTGCTTCAAATATTTATCTTGATAAACCCAAGTTAAATCCCAATAAATTGGGGGAATCTGGCAATTTAAATAAAACAAAACCTCTTAATCGGAAGGGTTTGCATTTTGCTTCAGCGACTCGAGTGACCTGTGCAGAGAAAAAACTTATTGGAGAGTTCTATAGGATTTGCGAGGAGAATGGCAAAGCAAGTGGTTGCTATACTAAACTCGATCGTAAGCCAATCAGATCCTACTTTTCCAATTCCATTAACTTGTGGGTTATCTGTAGGTAAAACACGAATTATCACTAGAGGCTGCTTGTCTGCAATACCAAAAATAATTGAAGACAACTGCGTAAGGAAAAAGGAACTGTGCGAAATTTGCTATACAAAATCGTGCAATACCAGTTGATTCAGATGCATCTACATGCCAGCTACTAATGAGCATTTTACTCTGGAGAATCTGGTCTCTAATTTTGCTACTTGCTTAATGTTATGAAATTAATGAATATTTATATTTCTATTATATAAAAAAAAAATTAAATAAAATACAGATACATCCAAAATATTGCATATTTAATCATTTAACATTGTAAAGCTTACATTTTATAAAGGATTCAAATAAGTATATTCATATGTACATGGTAAATAAACTTGATTAGTATCAAAAAACATATTTTTTCGCGTGACAAGCAGAAATTGTAAAGTCGGATTGACAAGTTAGCTCATCCATAAACCGTTTATTTAATGTATTTTGTAATTTAACCACCATTTAATTATCACTTGTTTGCATTTAATTATGGGCAGGATAATTGTCTGACATTCGTCGATAAATGCATTATGATTTGTTGGTCTAAATCAGTTGTTAGTGAAGTCACAAAGGGATTCGACCAAGTTTATTTATCCTGCAGACAGCATTGAAAATGCGTTTAAAATATTTGAGAATTGTGATAACAATTCTCGCTTTATTATTTACAGATCATTCTGTATCCTTTAAACATGCGACGAATAAACATGTTCACGATGAACCTCGAGCTACGCTGGACAAAAATCTCTTAAATATAATCTCTTCAAATAATGCTCATGATGATAAAGCAATATTGGAGAAAATGAGAATGAATAATGAAATGTTGGACGAACTCACAAGTAATAAATCAACACTAGACACAACTTCGATGAGAAAGCAATTATTGAAAAAGTTTGCGACTTTAGATAAATTAAATCTACTTAAACCCATGAATGAAATTGCAAGTAAGATGCAAAAAGTCCAAAACCGTACCGTGAATAAACGATCTACATTGGATACACATGTGTTGGATGCTTTGCGGCAAACCCCATTGGATGAACTTACTTTCAGTAACTCAAAGTTACATGCGACCGATAAAGCCAATGAATCAGATTATTTTCCATCGATTCCAGTAATGGTCCAACCAATGCCGCAGCCGATGTCCGCCTCAATCGGCATCCATTGCTACAGCTGCTCGAGTGATCACCAGGGACAATGTGCACAGACACCACTGGATTCTGGCTTTAATAATATGTGTGAAGTGACAAGCAAGGACAGTGGATGCTATACAGCACTTCATCGTAAGCTAAATTACCATAAAATGTCGATAAACCGGAAAATCGTTTAAATTTTCAACTTAATTGCCCCTTTTCAATAAGTTTGTAATCGAATAATTTTTTACTTTAAAGGAAACACCAAACTAATCACACGAGGTTGTCTCTCCATTATATCGAAATCAATGGAGCGCTATTGCAAAATAGAAAAGGAACTTTGCAACATTTGCTATCTCAATTCGTGCAACAACGGAAAGGTTACCGAAATACCAGATGATTCAGATGCAGGTGTATCCCAGATACTAAGCATTAGCCTTGTGCTCTGGATAGTCTGCCTCTCGACCTCGCTGCGATTCGCTCAAGGATAATACGATCCGGATAAACGATTTGCTTAGTTATAATAATCGAATTTCAATACATTTCAATAGTCTCCATAATGTGACTCAGCTGACATTACTGTTGACCTTTTTGGGCTTTGGGCATTGATGATTCATTTACAGCTGATAGGAGAGCAGACACGATGAGTTTTTCTATTTAATATATTTGTTGTTGCAGTGCTCGTTTGATATTGAAAGATAACATAACACCTGGTGGCATAGACATTTAATTTATATACATATACACAGCAAGATAGACTGCCCTAGAATTGGTTAGAAGGCGTTTCGCACAAGGAAGAAGAGCGCCAGCATTCCCAGTCCCATGTGTTGCAAGGTGGCGGCGCCATTGTATTTATCCACTTCAGAGTTGCAATTGATTCCTGAGCAGATGTCGCAGCGATCATCGGCATTATTGTAGCATTGGTAAGTCATCGCCGCACCCAAATCGATGAGGCAGCCACGGACAACGATACCATCTGGAAGGCAGATACACATAAGTCAGATGCAATATAATGTTGCTAACTTTGATCACTAAAGATCATTCCTAAAGAGTATTTATACATTATTATTATTGATCAACATTTTAATTGATTAAAGTATTTAATAACTTCAACCGAAAATATTTTAATATTATTTTACGTTGATGAATTCATAAAAAATTTCAAAAAATATAGTTTAATATTTTAAACGATAGTTTATATACCGTTGATTATTATTTTAAATGTCTATAAATGTCAAATAGTTTATAGACCGTTGACTATTATTTTACGTATATATTAAAATGAATTCCAAGTAATTTGACTTAATAAACAAATTGTTACAATATTTCGATAATTTCAATATTCCGCTGTTTTTAATTGTGATTAGTAACCGATTAAAGTATTGACCATAGATATTGCATTTGAAACTGAAGAGATTCTTTGACAATTTATGGAAAAGTAAAGTAAATATTGCACCACCAAGCAGATCGTCTACTCACCCCACTCGCCGCTGTAGCACTGCTTTGATTCTGGGCTGGTTAGGGAGGTGTTCGTGCAGGGCAAATAGCCGACACCCTTCATATTGCGACAATCCGGATAGTTGTCACTGCGACACACGTAGCAGGTGAAGGTGCCCACTTGCGTGTTGCAAGCTTCGCCAGCGCAGTCGGAGCAATCGCTCTTCGCGTCGCATGCCCCTTGCAGCTCGCTGACGCAGCCACGCGACACAGTGCCGTTGTCGAACACCTGAGTGTAGCAATTGTCCGCAGTCTGTGTGAAATTGGAGCCCGCACAGGCGACTGCGTCTGCGGCATTCTGAGCACCGAAGCACTTGTCTGCATCGCTGCACTTGATGCACTTGTTCAGCTCCACATTGTAGGTGCGATTGTTGCAACCATTCGCGGTGTCGCACAGCAGACAGCTTGTGGTATTGGCCGTGCACGTGGCACCCGAATCGGTGGTGCAACCACGCACCATTGTCTTGGCATCGCTGCCACTCGTGTAGCACTGTTGCCCCTCCGCCTTACTAACCGAGCAAGGTTTCAGCATTGAGTCCGTCACCGTGTTGCATGCCTCACCCGTGCACTGATAGCACTGTCGAGCATTCTCCGGAAAGAGAACCTCGTTGCAGTTGTCCTTGCTGTTGCAGCTGCTGCACTTGGCATCGTTTGCGGCACATTCGTCGCCACAACCACGCGTCACAGTCCCATTATCATTGAGGACATTGCGACACCATTGATTTGCCGCACACAACTCGTTGTACTCATTCGCTGAGGCGTTGGTTGTGGCACATTCCGTCTGCGAGCCATCGCATTTCCTGCACATCAGACCCGAGTTGCAGCCGTTGCCGGTGCACGTCAGACAAGCCGGCGCCGTGCAGGTTGTTGCACTGGTCAGGCATCCACGTGTCAAGCTGCCATCCGTCGCTGTGCATACGAAAAATGTAACGGACATAAATGTCAAGTGTGCTCGACTCGAATCCTAACAACCCTAATGCAACAGGCGTATACGTAATATCTTTAAAATATTCTTTTATTCAAAAGAATACTAGTTTGTTCCTAACAAACAAGTAATTAAATTTGAATGTGCGAACATCATTTTGATGTATTTCAACTCCTCAATAAATATACAGATATTAATAGTATTCTATTCTAGTAGCTTTAAACATATGCCACTGAAACGATTCTATAAAATGAAGCAGTAAGAGTTTTAATATGTCGCTTTTTGTAGGCCTTCGAAAACGATTACTCGTATTTTGAAATAAAACAGAAATGGTGTTATAATCGTTACTGTCTCTGGGCTCAACAAGTAGGGGCAATGAATATACCGATTAGATTACTACAGGCTATCGTCCATTGTTCAATATTCTATATATTTTGTTGCGAAGTTTTCCTATTGGCGTCGTAGAAAGCTTAATGTCATTAACTAAGTACACAAATTAATTATTATCTGTGATTATGAAAAACAACGACGAAAAATCCTCTTTGAATATCGATCGATACACTTCGACTCTATATACCATGAAAACAATTTCACATTATTATATACATTTAGCAATACATGAAGAGGCTATGACTCATATCACATGGCGGAGGCCCTAAAGCGATCGACTTACCTCTTTGAATAAAACACTGCTCTACAGTATCTTCACAGACGGTTAGAGCTTCAGCGCCCGTTGTAGTGCAATCTGAAATTATGTATTTGAATTTAGTATTGGAATAATATGTGTTTTGTTGCCATATACGCACTAATTTTGTTGGCCAAAGATCCCTGTAGGCTGATTGCGATTATCGCGGCCATAAAAATGCCCACTTTATTGAATTGCATTGTGAAATATCGGATCTAATAATAATTTGTTGTATAGAGTCGGTGACCGTTCGCTTAGAATGTTGGTGCTTAACTGTTTGTCGCAACAATTGGCCGTTGGCCACATGCACTCTCCGAATCCATTTAATTTTCAACAAGTTCCCCTCATTTCTCTTATCTGGCCTTTATTTGTTTGCTAACTTTTTTTTATGCTGATAACGTTAACGTCAAATGGGTTGCGATAAAAATATATGGTAAGCAGCAAAGTTTGCGAGAAATGAGCTTTTGGCACAAATATTTTCAGCGCAAGCACAAAAGCTTTTGGGAACAGCTTTCTAAGGGTTTCTGCATTCGCTAAGACGCTTTTCAATTTATTTTTGCGGCTTTTAGGGCCAATAGAAAAGCAGCGAGAGAGAAAAAGATAAAGACTTACAAAAGGTAAGAAAAAACCTATTGCATATTATCCTTTACAGCCTAAATAACCGATACGATATTGGCATATTCAAATGTTCGTATAATATTTAAGTTCTCGTTTTCTCATTTTTAGTTACCAACAGAGATGTCGTAATTTTATCCATATTCGAATGTAGCATAAAACCACTTGTAGATTGTTTATCGTATAATTTTTTTGTTGGCAATTAATTTATAAACCATATTTAAACTATGCGTATCGATGGCTCGATAAGGCTTAACTTTAGCATAACCCAATTAACCCACTAAATTATATGTAGATGGCAATTTCCACAAGCCCATAAATTATATTTTATATGATCCAACGCGTTGGATTTAATATAAAAAAATACTCAGGCGCGGAATATAGTCTCCATATAGTCATTCTAAGGGAAAGACATTTATTGTCTCTAGAAAACATTATCTTACATTAACGAACCCTTTTTCAAAGACATCAGCCGGAAATAATGCATTTTATTTGCAGTGTTTACTGCACTACAAAGATAGAGTCAATAAAAGTAATAGCTTTAAATGCTTGTGACTCAGATGCAATATTTGATGGCTTGGTAAGATTAGAAGACAAAAGTTTGGTGAAGTATTTGTATAGCCAGAGGTTGGGTATATTGTATCTGATTTATGATCCCACGAGTTCGCATTGATGACTTTTGATTAGATAAAGTTCGTTGGAAACGCACCTCTAAAAATGATCTCATGTCTGATGATGATAATTGGTATATACTTACGATCAGATTGTTTTGCACTTAAAGATCGTTTTATATTTATATTTGATTTGCAAAGTGTGCCAAGAACAATTATTTTTCAGATTGACTGATTTTAACAACTGACTGATTTTAATAGCCCTAATCAAATAATATTTGACGCAAGCTTTATCGATCTGTAGATCTACATTAGTTATTGCGGTCGTAAAACTGTTAAAACTTGGTATTTGATGTTGTTAAGCAAAGTCATAAGAAAACCATATGGAAACTATAGAAAGTATTATTGTACATGATTATCTCATACTAGGATTGTTCTATGTAGTAAAAGTACAAAAACATTGTTTTAAAATATATATAGCCAAATTCTATTAAAACAATTGAAAAAATTATACAAATAAAGTCGACATAATTATGCAATTACAGAATGTTCATTTTTGGTAAAACCACATAAACTTTGTATTTGAATTTATTAAGCAATAATGAACATAAATTGTGAAGGATAACAACTCGAGGAATTTTAGAAGTTTTTCTTTTAATTTTAGTAGTATACACAAATACAAAATTTAGTGGAGCTAAGCGTATATATAATAAGTTTTAAGAATTATATAATAAGATGCCGCCTAGAAGAGGCTCCTCAGTCCAACGCCCAGCAGGAGGATCAAGGTAGCCAACGATGCTTTCAGAGTGGCGCTGCCATTGCATCCATCCTGGACACAGACTTCGCACAGATCTCCTTCGGAGTTATCGGGCAGACCGACCTGGGCACGCACAGCCTCGCAACCGCCCTCGCCCACTGGTATCCTAATGCAGCCGCGTTGAACCTCTGCAAAAGTGGAAAAGTATTTGGATCAGCAGATTTCTAATGTGGAGCTGCAACTACAACAAACCTCCGTCCTTTACAATGGTATAGCAGGCCGATGCTTTGTATACAATGTCACGAGCACACTTGTTTCCAGTGCAGCGATAATTGCGCAACAATTTGTCCACTGCCTGTGCCTGGAGAGAACGACGAGCTCGTCCTGAACGCACTCCCTCGACAATTGCCCTTGTTCTGGCAGTGGTCGCTGTTGCAGGTTCCGCCTCTGTTGTTGTATCTGAAGAGGTGGAGGAGTCTGTGGAAGTCTCTGAAGAAGCTTCCGATGATGGTGAGGCATCACTTGTTGCACTTGTGTCCGAAGAGGTGGAGGAGTCTGTGGAAGTCTCTGAAGAAGCTTCCGATGATGGTGAGGCATCACTTGGTGTAGTGTCCGAAGAGGTGGAGGAGTCTGTGGAGGCACTCGAACTATCACTTGGCGAGGGGGAAGAGGAAGCGTCGTCAGTTGTCGAGGAATCTGTTGAATCCGATGGTGTTGTTTCTGAAGAAGAGGAATCTGCAGTGGAAGATTCTCCTTCTGTGGAAGAGCTGCTGGAAGAGCTGTCACTTGTCGAGGACGAATCGGTCGTTGAGTCTGTTGGGGTTGAGTCGTCACTGGTTGTCGTCGATGATGAAGCATCAGTTGTCGCATCCGTTGTCAAATCCGTTGTCGAGTCTGACGGAGAGCTGGAAGAATCATCAACTGTGGAGGTAGATGAGGCATCTGACGTTTCGGTAACAGTCGAATCTGAATTTTCTGTTGTAGTCTCCGTCGATTCCGGCGTAGTTTCAGTCGAATCTGGAGGAGTTGTCTCTGTCGAGCCATCCGTAGTTATTGTGCTATCCGATTCAGTGGAAGTCGTTGGTTCTGGAGAAGTTTCTGTGACTATTCCATCAGTTGTCGCTGTCGAGCCATCGTTGGTTGTGGTTGATGGCGGCTCTGATGACGAAGACTCCGTTGACGAAGACTCTGTTGACGAAGATTCTGTTGTTGATGAAATATCTGATTCGTTGGTTGTGCTTGAGGGGCCTTCGGGGTTTGGAGTTGTGCTGACAATATCATCCAAATTGCAGCTAACTAGCTCCACCTCGTCCAGATTATCGCACTCTTTGCCAATGCATTCGTAGCACTCAAGGGCATTGCCTAGGTAAGTAAATTAGAAAACAAAGAACACATAAAAGTCAAAACGTAATTGCTGGGATACAAGAATGTGTCTAAGTCAAAGTAAATAATTGTTGCGGAAAGTAAACCTAATTGATAAATCGCACTGCTGTAATATTACCCAGAAGAACGATCGATAACACGAAGGCTTTGGTTATTTATGACCCATCCACGTGTAAGAACAATTGGCATATGAACTTCGCCATGTTATGCAATTGATATGAAATTCTTTTTAAATTTGCAAAATATTTAAATATAATTAATATGGAATTTTAATGCGAGTTTTATTTGTTTATCGATTTGTGTTCTCCTTGAATTCGAGCATTTTTGCGACATGCGTAATGCTAACTCCATTGAACTAATTACAATAATGGGCATGGCCATGGTTATTATTTTTTTTTTTTTTGTCTTTTTTTGTTTTTGCTGAAATCAGTTGAACACGCTGATAAGGAAATGCCCTGGAATGGCGCTGCTCTTTCAAACTGGAACAACTCGCGTAGTTCATTAAACATAAGACAATAAAGAAATGAAATCGATTGATGTGTGTGACTTCTCAATATTTTTTGTATTTCGATTTTTGCCTATTTGGCATATACTTATGTGATTGATCATTGCACGCTTGTGACTGCGTCTTTTTTTGTTTGTTAACTTTTCTGCTTCATTCGCGTATAATATTTCATCGTTTTGCACTTGTTAAACAATATTCATTATTTAAATTGCTGTTAAAGATGCGCGCGTTTTGCGCGCGTTTATAAACGCTCGAAAATCGCGAGCTTCTCACCTGTCCGAATTGTGGCGCACACACACAACGACAACAACACAAACAGAGGAAGCACACGCATATTGTATATATGTGTGTGTGTGTGTGTGTGTTAAGGACACGCTGTGAGGATCAAACGAAGAGAATATTCCACAATTGTTGGGAGATGAAGACTGGAGGAGAACAGCACGGCTCGAGTGTCGAATGCGAACTACCATTAAAATAAATTGTTAACATGGCTTTTTTTATCTTTTGGCACTAGGCCGATACTCATGGGGCTGGCCCCGGGTCGTGGCAACATCACATCGCAGATAAGGTGCCACAAAGAGCGCCCCGTTGGCTGGTTGACTGACTCGACGCGACTCCACTCGACTCGACTCGGGTTCGGATCGATAAGATCGCCTATAATTTGTTTATATGACGTTGATAAGGATATTGCGATTTCCCATCGCAGTTAGTTTTTATTGCCTCTGGTCGTTCACACTTCCTCAGGATGCTTTAATTGCCGCTTCAATCCATTATACCTCAATAAAAGCGTACGATAAGCGTCAGCGATTCAATTCGCAGAATTGTTTACGCATTTCTAATGATGAATCCGTGAACTTTACAAGTATCTATAAAGTTGCAGCAGTCGGTGATCCTGCTAAGCAATGGGGGCTTTGGGCTTGTGTAACGAGCTATCGCTCCAATCGATTTCTAAGTCCTTTAAGTCCAAAGTTATGGTATTTGAAAAACACCGTTAAATATTCACTGATATTCACTGTACATTTATCTCTATCTATTTAGTTACCGGCTTGGTCACAATCGACAAAAAACAAAGATAATAATATATACTAAGTAAGTAGTGAAATGTATTCAGTGCAAAGTGGAAGAAACGAATTTTATTTCTTATGATTCATGCACGTAGACAGCTGGATAACAAACGAGCCAGCTACAAAGATAGTTTCTGTGTGATGGTGTATTCAAATACACACTGTCAATACTATAAAGTGCAACATGTATCTCATCGGATCTTGATTTCCAAGAAATTAGATTGGATTACAATATTTATATTATTTAATGATTTCCGTTAGACTTCGTTCTGCATTATTATTGTTAATAAAGCGCATGTCATGCGTAACGAATCTGGAAAGCTCTCTTTAATATTTATTATATGATTTAATATTATTCTCTCTTCTCGTTCTTTTCTTTCCCTTTTTTATTGGTAAATGGAATGTTCTAGAAATGGGATCCCTACACAAATATTACTATATTACTAAATTTTATATTAATATCGTCTTTGAAAGGCATTTATTTACTAATATTATATTGAAAATATTTATGCCATATTACAAATTCTTGAAGTACTCTTTTTGGCTATATGGTATTAGAAGAGTTCCTTAATTACTATTGAACAATAAAAACTTTCTTCATTTTTTGTATTATCATTAGAGTATTAATATAGCATTTGTTTTTCAAGTACTCTTTTTGGCTATAGGATATTAGAAGAGTTCCGTAATTACTAATGAGCTTCATATCTAAACAATAAAAACTTTCTCAATTTGTTTTTATTTTATATATTTGAGTATTAATAGAGCATTAAAAGTCCTTTGTTTTTCAAGTACTGCAGGGTATTAGAAAAGTGCCATAATTACTAATGAGCTCGTTATCTGAACCATTAGAACCTATAAATACGCGAATTCTTTCGCTTCTTAAATTTTCAATGAGCTGCTTATCAATGATTAACGTCCGCTTTCACCAATCTGATTAAAAATTAAAAATCACTTGCCATTGTGGGTGTTCCCCTATTCATCTTCTAAGCCACGTCGGAAGGAAATGCTAGAAACTCTTACAACTACTGTTAATATTTGCTGTAAGGCTTAGATCAGAAGGGGGAATACCACGAATGTTTATCAAGTAGCCGCTCTTAACGGTTCCGAAGGTCCGCTGTGACACACATTCGCGTATTTCTCAAGATGTTATCAACTCGTATTACAACTCGAGTCGCCGCTTATCAGATGAGATAACTTGTAAATAACTCGACGACTGATAATTACGATATTTATTTAGTGTGGGCCATAACTTAATTATCTGCCCTAACTACTGTTCCTCGATGTTTTCGAATTCTCGCGAATTGCAGTTATCGATCGAATGATCTATGCCGTAAATTCAATTTTGAGTCGGCCAATAAGTGATTAATTTATGATCGGATGGTCGCACGCTTCTCGAACGCACTGTGCCCAATAAATAAACGAGAAGCGCCAGTTTTGTTATTAATGAATTCTTATCTAATCATTGTCCGCGGCGCTCTCGTTGCTTTTCCGTACCGGAGAAACACAATTTAACTGTTTACGCTGCGCAAATTTACTTTGCATTTACTTTGGCCTAAAAGTATGCCTCCCTCTATCGTATTAACTGATTTGTTTACCCAATGCGGCGCATGTAGGCGTGTTTGTGTGTGTTTCTGTGTGTATGTGTGTGTGGACGTGACACTGACATGAAGCTATGCATGTGATTTTGACCAAGAACTCGCCAGAGATATGTAATTGTCAAAGGTCGTCTGCGAGTCGTTTATCTGATTTAAGTACTTGCCTCGTTAGTCAACACAGATATCGAGATTGCGGATAAGAACAAATTGCGTGTCTCAATGTGCAAATACTTAAAATCAACAAATCAAAACGTTTATTGTTCATTATTTAGATCGAGAATAAATCGGTTATTTCGGCTCACATCAAACCCACTCCGATTAGCAACTCTATGCGAGCTAAATATCGTCAATTTAATATACAACGATTTATTCGACTGAATTTCTAGAAAACTCACTTGTGGAATATTCTTTTCAAAGTGGAATACTCTTTAAAGTTGCTAATAAATAGTAAATAGTAATTTTTGTTAAACAAATATTTAAAAAAAATAACTATATAGAACAAAATATATATTTTATATATATTACTATATTTTATAATTTTTCTTTATGTCAACGGAATAAAATATATGCATAAAATATAGTTATAATAAAATATATATTGTGAAATATCTTATTAGTTTCGAAATAGATTAAAGCTGCTTTAGCTAGTGTTGTATAAATATTTTTATTATTTTATATCAAGTAAATTGTCTTATGCTGCACATTTGGTTAGCTTTACTTTGTATACGTATTTTTATAGATATAACATATTTATATTTATGTGTATTTCGATATTCGTGTGTGTGTTTGTGTGTTTCTGTGTGTCGCTTAAAAATTACATAAACTTTTGCTTTACTTAACATGATGAGAAGATTGTGATCGTTGCCATGGGATTGTCGCTGTGTGAGTAAGTGAGTGTGTGGAAAGGTGTCTTAAACAATTAAACAATATGAACTAAATAACACCGGGTTGGAGAGGACGGTGGTGGAGGAGGAGTTGGCTCGTTATTTGTGCTGCAGCACGGCGGCAACGAGAGCAACGAGCAGCGTTGACAGCAATGTGGCATGCATCGTGGACGCGGCAGTGTTGCAGGCATTCATGGAGCAGGGATCACAGTAGGAGAGCTCAACGGGCGCCGACTGCAGCTTCAGCTCGGGGCAGACTCCCTCCGAGGCCAGAACTCGTGAGCAGCCGCGATCCGTCTGCTCTGTGTTGTTCACTAGAAAAATGAAACATGGAAATTAGATTACATTGAACAGAAACTCGTGTGGCATGTGCCATTTACCTGTCTTCATCACAGTGTAGCAATGGAAGCTGACGCTCGTGTCGATCACAGCACGACGCTGGCGAATCGGCAACTCGGATGTGAACTCGGCCAGGCCGCTGGGCTCGTTGACGGCCAGCAATTTGGTCACCTCACGCAGCAGGTCCTCATTGGGGGGCGTCGGCACTCCGGTGGTTGTCTCTGGTGGTCCAACAGTGGCTGGCGTCGGCATCGGTGCCTCGGTGCTCTGTGTGGACTGCTCCGTGGTCGCTTCGGTGGTCACCTGCTCTGAGGTTGTGGTGTCCATCACTGTCGTCGGACTTGTCGCCTCGCTGGGCATGTTTGTTGTCGTCTCTGTGGTTGGCATGTCGCTGGTGGTGTTTGGCTCCTCGGTGGTCGACAGCGTGGTTGACATGGTGGTGGTCACTGTGGAGGCCTCGCTGCTGGCGCCCTGGTTGAAGAACTCCTCATTGCAGGCCAAGAGCGGCGTGCTCTTGTCCACAGTCTTGCAGTCATCGCAGACATAGCACATCAGATCCGCAAAACAAGCTGGTATAAAGAGAATAATCAATTTTTTATCATTTACACCAAACATTTAAATAATAAACCTAATAATATTATTACTAAATATTCTGAAAATTACACAAATTAATACTGAATTTCTAGACTAAAAATGCACAAATATTTAAGAGCATTCAAATTCTCATTTTCAAGAGACTGTAGCATCTAATTACTATATTATTAATGGCACCAAATATTCTGAAAATTTCACAACTACTTGCTGAGTTTTTGGGCTTAAAATTCATAATTTTTCAACAGCATTTTAGCTGTCATTTCCAGTCTGCTCTGTTTATTAATTGCATAATTCTGGCCGACGATCGCCAATTGGATCGTTGAATTGAGTTGTATCGTTCTGTGCGGCATTTCGCTGTTTGTTCGCACAATTTACAGCTTTGGTAAATAGAATAACAATGGTACGATAAACGATTAACGATGACAAAGCGATCGAAGTCGACCATGTGCTGGCCATTAATCAAAGCAACAGGCTCATATGTGCTTTGTTGGCGCATTATCATTCCTATCATTTGCTCATTCTTTATTATTAGTTTACAATTTTAAGTCAATGTTTTAACTAGTGCTATTATTATCGTACACTACACTGCGTTATCTCGTTTACCCAATCGCCGCATCGATGTCTGCCACTCAAATTACCAGCTCGACCATTTGCATGTCGCGCCCATCAAATATTTGTTTGGCGAACGGGAACAATATGCAAACCTTTTGCTACATTGCCGTAATTGCGTTATCAAAGCAAGCAGTCAGTCAGCTACCCAATCAGTCAATCAATCAGTCAGTCAATCAGTCGGTCTGCCCGTTGACCGTGTGACTCACGGCGCTAGCTAAGCCTCCGCTCATCCAATTGTCTGTCAGGCTGTCTGCTTGTCGCTGATAACAGCCACAAAATATTGCTCATACGCCACGGACGCCGCCCCCAACGAAAATAATTCAAATTCCAAAAAATCACTTCCTCAATGTAGAACAATGTTAAGTAATTACGCGTATGCACATGTTTATCGAGTGCTGGAATTCGAAACTCATTAATAAATCACATTGATTGATGGGCACACGTCCAACAACAACAACAACGGAGCTGTGGACATTTCGCCTGCTCTGTGTAGCTGGAATGGCACGTGATAAGCGCAACACTCGAATTCTGTACGATTTTGCAGCCGTCAATAAATAATTATAATTTTATCATTTGTATGAGAGAGCCGCGGTAAATAATCATAAAAACACAATTCATTGCATTTGCATTTCCAGTTTGTTGCTGAGAAAGAGATTCTCTCCCCGCAAATGACGTTGGCAGAAACACAGCACGAACGATCGAAGTTATTGTGAAATTGAATACAAATAAATATATTTGTCTAACTAATATAAATACAAAAAAACCCCTAGAAAACTGTTCGTTGCAAGTGATGAATATATAATTCACATGCTCATCATAAAACTTAAAAGCAAAAAGTAAACTTAATTAGTTTTCAAAGGTCAGAAAAGGTCTGTTTACAGCAGTTTGCATAATGCAATTAGATTTTCAGCCAACCAATTGCCAACTAAAGAACATTAAAGTAACTGCTTATTGGCATTACGTATACGCACAGTTGTGCATTACTGATTTACATTTTCAGAGTATTTCAGGTTTTTCCGTTTTTGGATTTTGGTGTTAATCGTCTGGACTGGTTGTTATAGTTGTTGCGAACAACAAAAATGTGCTAAAAGGCAGCTGTCATGACTATATACTTTATATAGTATACTATATACAGACAGCATTTATACTCTCTGGCATTTCACTTCAAATCACAGCTTTTCAATTAGCAGTTGCCGCAGTTTCAATGTCACAAAACTAGAATAACAATTTTGTGAAGTGCACCAAAATTGTTGGCCATTGAAATCGAGTTCCCAACTATGAGTACTCGTATTTTTAATGACATTTTCTACATGCAAATTTGCCCGCAATTTGTGCATTATTTATGACAGCCCAACAATGATTATTGTACTCTGGCTGCTTTGAGTTATTTAATTTATTTGTGCATCTAATTGTTTTTCAACATTTATTTTTATGAATTCGTATTTTGCGCAATGTTTTTGGCAGTTTAGCACTTTGAATTGTTTATAAATAGCTGCAGGGGTATTACATTTTATCAGAGCATTTATTTTGCTTGGCTTTTCCAATTTGTGGTTTTTATCACGACATTTGGTTTAACTAACAGACCTGTCACTTTTTTTTCGGATACCTGCATATCTCTCTGGACACTTGAAAATCTTACCTGGTGCGGCAATTAGCAACAGCAAAGTGCTGGCCACAATTAAATGACTCTTGCTACTGTGCATTGTGTTTGTCTTTGGGTTTTGTTTTAGTTTTCGGGAATTGTAGTTGTTGTTTTTATTTATGTTATGTTTTGTGCTCTTGTTATAAATCTTGTTGGCTCAAGATTTATGCAAAATATTTGTTCTTTTGTAGTTTGTTATTGTTATCACGTCTCACGTTTCGCGACCGCTTTTTGCGAATTCTGAAATTTAACTGAAAATCTTGTGATTTGTTTGAGACTTTTTATAGAGTTTGAAAATCGGCGAGTTTCGCAGCGACCGCGACTGCGACGCTCAAGAAAGAGACAGTTAGTAGCGCGTATGTGCTAAAGTGAGAGAGAGAGAGAGCGCGAGCGAGAGAGAGAGAGAGACAGCTTGAGTGTGTGCGTACGTTCTTTTTACTTAAAACGATAACAAATAAATTTATAATGCAAAATTACTAAAAGTAAAAGTCACTCTCCCTCTCTCTATCTCTCGTTCTCGGTCTGCCTCTCTTTTGTTGGCTCTTTGACTCGATCGCGACGTCACAAAGAGCGCGTAGAGCGTCATCAGGAAAGGCAGAATAACAATACGATAGGATTGACTGCTAAAGATTTCCCAGTATGCAAATGAATCAAGACGCGGGGTTTTGCCAAGTACCCCAAGTTGTCTGGCAGCGGGAAGATTTAATTAATCAACCAGTCGAGTGCTCAATATGAGCATCAAGTACGCAATAAACTGGAATTGCAACAAACTGAGGATGTGGCATCAACAAATTGATTACTTATCGTGCACCTCAACGTGGAACACTCCCCTTTTGGGGATCACTCTCCCAATTCCCAACCCTTGATAACATTTGCATTTACATAATGGTCATGCTGTGGTGTTGCTGTTGCAGTTGTTGTTGCGCATGTCGCATGATTAATATTACTTAATATCACAAAACACGCAATGCAAACAGACTCACGATGTCAATTCCCCCAGCTAAGCGGGCCAAAAACAATTAACAGCTTTTTATTTGGTATTTACCCGACCCATTTACACCTATTGTGCGACTCAACTAAACTCGATTCAACTTTATTCGAGACGCAGTGGCAGCGTGAGGTAAACAGCCTGAAAATCGCTGAGAAGAGCGCAGAATCAACTAAATTCTTATTAGATTTTATTTGGGAACATTTCAGAAAACCGTTTAGTATGTCTGATAGAAATTGTAAAGTGTTTATTACTCCAACAAGGAATTTTAGTAGAATCAAATAATGCAAACTTTCCACTTGAATGTACAAAAAGGTTGACGATTCACCCTATTCAAGTCAAATGCACCGCTTTAACCCAACACAATTACGACTAGCTTGAGGGCACTTGATAAGCGAAACCAATGCCAGAGGTAGCTCAATGTCAGTTTAGCATATCTGCGCTATACTCTGTACTGGCAAATTACCCAAGCGGGGTGGGCATGAGTAATGGCGAGGGTAAATATCATCTGTGTGCTCTACAAGTTTTCTTGGGAATAATTGTGATAAATAAATATTTGCTGGAATTTTCCATCCTCCCCTTTAGCAAACAGAACAATCATAATATACATATATATATGTTGTGTCAAAAAAGTAGCTTAGAGTAGATCAACGTCGAGAATATACATATATTTTATTCATTTCAAAATCGACTTTGAACAGTCGACACTGAAGGAAATTCAATATTATATTAAGATTACGAAACAAACAGTTTTTAGTTTTTAATAGTAAGAAAATTAATGTAAAGGATTGCAGAAAGGAATCAATTGAAAATTTTAAAAATGTAAAAAAATTAAATTTAAAAGCTCTAAAACGTAAAGTTAGAGAAAACAATTCAATCAAATGAAAAGTATAAATTAAATAAAATATTATATAAAAATCATTAAGTAGTCAATTTTGCTAATGTATTTTAGACCATGTGAAAAGAAAACTATCAATTAAATTTAATAGCAAATTAAAATGAATAAATATAATTATAAATGAGATATGGAAATTTAATTTCCAAATAGCGATTCTGTAAAATTCGACCCTGATATATCGCTGGCAAGACCAGACTGCAGAGATCGTGCGTCTGTTATGTACGAATTACGTACCAAGTAACTGGTATATGAATGATAGCCATTTCAACGGTTCGTGCCAAATGGCTAATAACTGTTTTTAGTGTCGCTCTGTTAACTGACGCATCAATATTTCAGAGCCAGACGCAGACAGCGGCAGAGACGCAGATAAATGCCAAAAATAAATAAATTAAAACAAGAACACAAACACTAAATAAAATATGAAATTTGTGGAACGAGTTGTCGGCGACATCACGTAAATTGCTAACTTAGTATCTCTCCCCATCTCTCTCACTCTTTCACTCTCACTCTCTCTCGCTCTCTCTTTGCGATCGCGACGCTCTCGTCAGCAGCGAACAGAATTTGATAGCCTTTTGAGACATACGTAAGACCAGCTGTCCCGGAAGCTATAGACTTTAACCAAAATGAAACAGGGAAGTCGAAACCGGGACCAGCCCCAGTCTTTGTAATCGCACAATAATTATATACTACACACATTACTAAATACTATATGGGCATGTGTATTTTAACAACTTGGCGAACTGCATTGCAAATTTGGCAATTGCATTTGGTGTTCTGAAAACAAGTTACCTTAAATGCTGACAACTTAATGAAACCGTTCGACTGTTGTGATAAAAAAGCATTTCCGTGGTAAACCAACTGGAGATTTGCTCATCACCCGATTGGGAACTTAGCCAGAGCTAAGCTCGATTGTAAATCCATCAATTTGGCCGGCAGCGATTGCCACTTCAGGCCTAACCTTATCAGCGCTGATCATCGCTTCGCTATCAGCAATTCCAATAGCGAATGAAGTCACGATTTTGTTCGGTTATTGGGTGGCCCCAAATGTCAGCGTCATCATGGATTCCTTTCGCACACGCTGTCACTAATGATGTCGGAGTGTTATCGATTATTGTTATGGTTTGTAACAGAATCAAAGCAGCAATTCGAAATTCTGATTGCCTGTCTGTTCATTTATCTATTTGAATGTCTCCACAAATAACAATTTTATCATCCAGAATGTAAATTCTTAAATCAAAACCAAAATTTCACAACAATTTAACATAGATTTTGATTTTAGGTTGAGGAACTTACTTAAAGTTAGAAAGGAATATTAGTAGATGTTGCAAACCACAACAAGAAAAAGAAGAATAATTTTCAGAATTTTATGAATTTTTCGATGTTAGGCAATCTTTAAAACAATATTTTAATCCTAAAAAAAAAAGACATTTTTAATTTTAAACGAAAGTTAAGATCGAAAAATTCTGAAATTGAAGAAGTTTTATTCTTGTTTTTAAAATGTTATATTTCTCTGCTCAAAAAGTCAGTCGACAACTAATTTATGGCACTGCAAATAAACCAAAATTCGATTATGTTAATATTCAAAGAGAGGAGAGGAAAGGGTCTTTCGAAGTTGAGCACTCTCATTTGATTTCGATGTTCAATGCTATCAGTAGCAAAAAGGTAGCAGCGGCAGCTGTAATTGATTTGCTTCTGCGTCGCCAGTGATGTCAGTTTGAACTGCGAACGGTGGCCCAATGATAGGACAGTTTAGGCCGCGAATATATATATTTCTTTTTCTTTTTTTTTTTTGTCGTTTATCGTTAACCAACCAATTGAATAATTAGGCGAAAATAGCTCAGGTGTGCTCATGGCCCAGCTATGACGATGAGGCGTAATTAAGCCCGAAATAGACGACGCTAAGTGCTCCATAAATCGTAGTCGAACTCCCCGCAAATTGGTCGCATATATATTTGTCACTCGAAACATATACACTCATATTAACAATATATTCGTTATAGGGCCAACACTGCAGCCAAGAGCAGCAGCATGGTGGACGTTGTAGTCCATGTGGTAGTTGTTGTTGTTGTGCTGGCGCTGGTGAACTGGCCAATGACTGTGGCATGAATGGGCGCGTTGCAGCCACTTGCCTCGCACAGCTGACAGCCGACCACATTCCAGCCGTTGAAGAGCGCGTTGCAGGTGTCCGTCAGGTTGTCATCCATGACCACGGCGCAGCCACGATTCGTGATCTCCGTGTCGTTGACTGTGAAGCGTAAAATATGGCGCATTAAATCGTGTGGCAAGCTGTATTCAGAGCTACTTACGGCGCAGACTCGCAATGTAGCAGACGGCCCTGGGCGCCGTGATGGCAGCTTGACGTTGCATGCGGCGTCTGCGTCGATCGTCGTAGTCCTCGTCCTCGTCTTCGTCCTCGGAGTCCGAGGTAGACGCTGCAGGACGCACCACGGCGCTAGCGCCTGTTGCGGCAGCGGCGCCAGCGCCAGCAGCGACGCCAGCTGCAGCAGCGGCGCCTGCTGCGACCACGCCGCCTGCCGACTCGTCCTCATCGCTGTCGTAGTCCTCCTCATCGCCACTAGCAGCAGCAGCGGGAGCAGGAGCAGCAACACTTGAGGCAGGACTTGCAGCTGGCGATGTTGCAGCCACAGTTCCAGCCACAGTTCCAGTCGCAGTTCCAGTCGCAGTTCCAGTCGCTGTTGCAGTCGCTGTTGCGGTCGCTGGTCCTGAGCCTGTGGCAACTGGCTGCGGCTTCAACTGCAACTGCGTCTGTGTTTGCGTCTGCGTCTCCGTTGGCGCCTCTGGCTGTTGCATCATCACTGGGGCACTGCACACCTCCAGCTCCTTGAGCTGCGAGTGCTCGTCGCAGTCCTCGCATGTGTAGCAGCGCAGTGCTGCAAAGTTATCAGAGGCGGAGGCCAATCAATTAGCATAGCTTAGGGAGTCCGATTTATCGCATACCTGCACTCGGCTGGCAGCAGAAAGTTAGCAACGTGAGCAGCAGCAACAGCTGCAAACTCTTGCAGAGCTTCGTCGTTGTGTTCATATTTTGTGGGTTGAGAGTTTTGAGGACACGCATCCGTTAGTGAGAATGGGTTTCGCTTTCGCCGAGCAATTCAAATTGAACTGTCAGCCACGATATCGACACGCCGATTGGGCTGCTGCGCCCCGTGGATGTTTGGCTGTTGCTCTATCAAAAACGAAGATACCTAAAAATTCTGCGGCTATCTCGAAAATAATTTGCGGTACTGCTGAAACATGTCGCCGCCAGCTGAATGACAAGCCGACGGCTTCGATAGTATCAGCAAAGAGTTTCAAATTAAACGTCAACGGATGCGGGACCCTCTGGGCTGTGTGTGTGTGTGTGAGAGGGGGCTGGAGGGTGGTCGTATGCTGGTAATAGCTGCTTGCATCGAACATGAGTAATGGGAAAATTATCACTGATTGTCGCCCAAAGACAAACAAAAGCAGCCCCCCAAAAAAATGGCAATATCAGTAGTGTTCGATGGCAGCAACTATTCTACGGCGACTGCTGCTTCAGCGACTGTCATACTCCGAACTCCTCAGCCACTGTTATACTGATATGCTGCCTTAGTAGCTGCTTGCATCGCAGATGGGTAATGGCAAAATTATCACCAAAAAAAAGAATTGCAATATCACATCTGTTATATTGTTATTCGCCATACTCGTAGCCAACAAACGAAAAAAGAACATTTCCATTTTGTTTGCTTCTTTAGCGGATACGTAATACTCGAGCATATGATACTTTAATGCTGGTTTACAGCATTCTGCTGCTTCAGCGACTGTTATATGCCTTACTTGTAGCCGTCAGCCACTGTTATACTGCCTTAGTAGCTGCTGGCATCTAGCATGAATAATGGGAAAATTATCACACATTATCAAAACTATCACGCTCGAAGAAAACAAAAGCAGCCCCAAAAAAAAAAAGAAAAGTCAATATCAATTGTGTTATATTGCTGCAATTATTCTACTGCAATTATTCTACTCATGCTTCAGCTACTGCAGCAATCTACTTCAGCGATTGTTATACGCCATACTCGGCAGCCACTGATCTACTGCTGTGCTGTCATACATGTTATGCGTCATACTCATGTTGCTCAACTACTGTTATACTGTACGATACTCATGCTTCTCAGCTACTGTTATACTGCTATGCTGTTTTACAGCATTCGCTTGACGCCATCTTTATTTATGCCATTTTTGCATTTTTCACTTACGAACTAATTAGAACTGGATAGCTGAATGTGAATGTTTGTCTTGCAAAAAGTTAGCAACGTTTATTTATTGTGGGCGTGGTCTTACATTAAGCACATAATTAAGCTCGCTCTGGTGTTTTTTCTTTTTTTGTTGGATTTCGTTTATTTTTTTTTTATTTTATTATTGCTTTGTTCAACTTCTCTAATTGCACATTTAATTAACATTTGTTGCTCATTTTGTTCACAATTTTGTTTTTTTTTAATGCTTTGTTTTTTTGATTGTTTTTGCGTGTTTGAAAATCATTTAAATGAAATATAAATTCTAGTGTATTTTAAATATTTTTGTAACTGTTTTTTATTTTCTTTTTTTGCATGCTTAAGGCGCTGACTTTAGTTATCATTGTTGAAACGTTCACAAACACTTATCATATCATTAAATTTGCTTTCGTTTTCCCTTTTTGCTCTCGATAATCCATTAGAAATTATTGAGAATTAAATATTCTTTCACTATATTTATAAAAATAAACCATATGATTAGCTGCATTGCTATCAGTGTAATTGCAACAAGACACACATATTGCGAATCTAATTAAGTTGTATCTACCTAAAAATACACATACGAGTCTATACAAAAGATATGGTTCCATGAAATAACTACGTTAATAATGGCAACTATTTGCTGAACTACCAATTTGAATATGTAGATTACATATTTTTAATTTAAATTTATTCTTTGATTGTTATTTCATGGTGCCATAAGACATTCATATTGACGTACATACACACATTCATATATATGGTATATTCAAGTATATATTCAATACTTTTTGCAATGTGAACAATAGAAAATTAAAGGCATTTGGTGAATTCTTACTTATCATTCAGCTCATCATCATTTGCTCAGTACAAACCAATTACAACTTAATAAAGCCATAATAATCGTTTGACTTTCTTTGTATAACATATATGTATATTTGTTTCTCATCTCGTGTTCGATTCAACATTGAAGAGGAACTTGAGAAAATGTATCCCAGTATTTAACATTGAAGAAACTGAATTGCAAATCCTTGATATACGAGTACTCGATGTTACTCAGTTGTGTCCTCGTGTGCCCTTTTTTTCGCCTTTGATTTCGGTTTTTGCTTTCGTTTTGTTTTTTCCAAACTGCCTGCTAATTGAAATTCGCTTATTTGCTTTGTGTGTGAGTGTGTGTATCTGCATCTTTTAGTAGCTGTAGCTGCATTTGTATCTGTATCTGTAGCTGTGCATTTGTTTGTATCTGTGCTTGCTGCCACTTACTTGTCTAGGGCTTTTTGGGTAGCTTTGGAGGGTTGTGTTTTTTTTGTTCCCCTTTGGGAATTGGTGATGGCTTCTCGATGTTCTACAAACCAACGATGTCGTTCAATGGGCACTCGAATATTTACAAAGTAAACGATAAACGTTAAAGGTAACTCAACCTAAATGCAACCAGCGTATTTTCGCCATGTTCATCGCCCCGTCCTTCGCCTGCCGCCTTCGCCTCCCGCTTCAGCAGCCCAGCAGTGGGCGTGTCAGGAGCTGTTGCAACACAAATATTCCGGCCAGAGCCGTGTACGTGGACAGCGTTACAGCATCGGCCCCATTGCAATGATCCTTTTTGCAAATATCACAAAAGAACTCATCCTCGGGCGACGCTCCCTCACCAGCATCCTGTCCATAGCCCTTGCGTCGCTGCTGCTGCTGTTGATCCCGCTCCCGACGCCGTTGCCCGCCACTCTCGTCCCTGGTGATGCGCAGCTTGGAGCGCAGAATGTCGCAGGCATCCGAATCCCCAGTGTCCAGCTGACAAAAGCGTGCTGTCACCAACTTGTGGGTGTTGGCTGAGTTGCAATAAAATGAAGAATTATTTTTTGAAGAATTATCTTTTTTTTTCTGCCAATACTTACGATCACGAGCAACGACCTTTTGGCAGTTCATCAGGGGATTCTTGTTGGCTCCGTTGTCGAAGTACGAGAACTTGTTCAGGTCAAACAGCCAGGTGTCCAGCGATTTCATTCTGTCCAGCGTGCAGTTCTAATCGAGAATATCAGATAAAAGTTCTTATTTATTTTGCGTGCTATGACAATGACTAATGATGGATCTGTTAACAACACTTGACTTCGTCTCCCTTGTCTAGTTAATGCATTGCGAATGCACTGTAATTGCCCTCCTAATTGCAATTCATATCTTATCATTGTCTCGTTTCGTTATCGTCACCGTTATCGCTTTTGTTATCGATCTTGCAGCGACCTTGCCTAAAACAATGCATCCAAAATCAGAGTCAACTACACAAAGTCCACTTTGATGGCAGATATCATAATTTACCAGTAATTCCAAATATAAGCTGTTGAATCACCCTTTCGTTTTGGACTGACCGTTAAGTATAAAACCTCTGCGAACTGTGCGTAATAAAATTATCAATTATAAACAACGAGTGTATATAAAAATGTAGTATTGAAAACATCATTATCATTGCTTTTTGGAAAGTCTAAGTTGTACAGTTTTGTTGCATAGTTGAACATAATAATAAATTTTATGAAAATTTGTAGAGGTAATTCCAATAAAATTTTCTCAAAAATCTTTAAATAATTATGAACGATTCTCTTTAACTATTTCCTTAACTTAAAACATTTTTATACAGTATTAATAAATCGCACGTTTCTATAAATTAAAACAACATTAGTACTACCACATTTTAATTCATGCAGTTATATTTTATGCTAGACACTTTAAATTATTAATTCTTCTGATAAGTTCGAATTTCGAAACAAAAAACTATTTGTGATTGTTATTTTTATATTTAAGAATAAATAGGAAAACTTGAGGAATAAAATAATTGATTTTGATTGATGAAAAAATTATGTTTATAATTAAAATTATTCAGAAGAAATATAAATAAAAAAAACCAATGAGCTCCATTGAATTAATAAAGAAATTAGATAAAGAGTATTAAAATAACATATCTATTTACTGTTAAGATAGAAATCGAAAATTAAAGAAATTAGATAAAGAGTATTAAAATAACATATCTATTTACTGTTAAGATAGAAATCGAACATTAAAGAAATTAGATAAAGAGTATTAAAATAACATATCTATTTACTCTTAAGATACAAATATTGTTTAGCAAAGAAAACAAATTAATATGGAAAGTTTGAAAACGTTGCCTTTGAAACAATCTCAATTAAGTTAAAAGTTGATTAATCAAATAAATTGCAAAGTGTTCTAGCATATTTGCAAAACAGGAAAGCGATAAAAATGGAAATTTATGGTTAAAGTTCACAGTAAGTTAAAGAATTTTGTGAAACAAAGAAACGAAAAAGCGTCGACAAAAAATATAGGCTACACCAAGTTGTCAAGTGCCTGAGATTTACGTTCACCGTTCGGAAGTGAAGTATTTTTGGGGCCAAGCATTGCAATGAAGAGATGCCAACACATTCAGTCAACGGTCACGACAAACGACGACAATGGCGACAACGTTGCACGCTTCCGCTTTCCGAATCCGAATCCGCATCCGTTTCCGTTTTGTTTTTATTTTCATTCTGCCGTTCATTCTTGTTGTTTTTTATTTTCTTAGATCGGCGTCGGCTGCTTTTCAAGAATTTATGTGCTATGTGCCTTTCATTCGATATATCTAAGGAACTTGGCAAGCAGCTGCCCTGAAAACTTGGCTGGCACTTTGATTAAGGTCAACTACTGCCGATTAGCCGATGACCAAAAGGTTAACTGGAGCCGCAACAATGCTCAAGAAGTGTGATCAATCAAAACAAAAATATGTCGACTGATGAATGAATGATGAATTAGCAGCTCACTTACCACTGAGACAATGCTTGAGTTGGTGCTGAGATCAGCACAGCTGGGATTGTCGCTGGAATCGCACACATAACACTGAATGGCTGCGCCTGTGAAGTAGATGATGATAATTCGTATTCGTATTCGTATTCGTATCTAGTACTCAAATGATAACAGCACACCAACAACACACAGTATGAAACACACCCATTGATATGCAGCTAAGGAGCTGCATTAGCAGCAACAGAGATGACGCTCTCATCAGACGCAGATGATTAGACATTTTCACACTTGGCTTTTCCTGCGCTTTTCTATTTATTTTTTTGGGTTACACTCGCGAATTTGCGATGCCTTCGACTTGGCTTTGATGGCTTACAAAGTTTGCAACTTGTTTTGGGGGAATATTTGAATATTATTGCGTTCTGTTGACGGCGAACAGCGTGTTAAGCGAACACGGTCTGGCGCTAGCGTTGGCCAACTGCAAACTGTTTAAGGAATTCGGAATTGTGCTGTTGCTGCCACACAAAATCAAGAACAAAATAAGGAAAAAGCTGTTCTCGACTATACCCGACGTGTGTCTACCCACACATTAACAGAAAAAAAGCAAAATAAAGCTTAATAAACAGCGCAAAAATCGCAGATAACCTTTGCCATACATACATTTTCAATACCGAACTAAACACAATTGCAGCATTCATTTATAATCGGGGATTCCAAATACGAATAAAATGATTCGCATGACTTTGTTTTGCGCACTTGATCATTGATGGAAATCAACAGATTTCAAATACACAAACATTTAAGTTTTAAATTCTTTTCTTCCATTAAATGAAATATATATTTACATTTTATTCATATCAGCAATTTCAATAAAATTGTGTAACTATAAAAGATTTAAATGTGTTTTACCTCCTAATCTTAATCTAATATTAGTTCATAGTCATTGTTTTTTATAATAATTTATTATGTTTTATATTCACAATAGAATTGCAATTACATTTTTATTGAAAATGAAATAAAATTAAATAATATTTTTAACTTTTAATATATTATGCAGTCGGAGATACTTCCTTCTATTTTACATCTTTTGCGATTGTCATGATGCAATACTACCCTTCTAATCAAAGTGTGACGGGTATGAAAGGGGGACAAAGTGACGACGTCATTGGCACAACACGAACGCAGGACGTGCTCTAGCCGAGTGGATATGCCGAGCGTTCTGGCATGTGGGTGCGGCGCTCTCTTTCTCTCTCTCTCTCTCTCTTTTTAGGTCGTTGTCGTCGTCGTTCTCGCTCTTGCCATTTCGCCGTCTCTGTCTGTTATTGCCTGTGGTCCTTTGGTTGCCTGCGCGCTGCGTGGGTGCCTCGGTTGCTTGCGCTCGAGTGGCTATGACAGTAATAACCTCTTGGCTCCCAACATAGCTGCAAATCACAGGCAAAGAAAGCGACAGCAACAACAAAAAAAAATAGAAAATAAAAAATGCAAAATGCAAAAGGGGAAATGGAAAATAGAGAATCAAAATTATCATGAAATTATTCAAATTGCCAAATGCATTCTACAACTTTATTTTGTCCTTTTTGTTTTAAAAGCATTATCTGCTATTAAATCCAGACTCTCAGCTAGTTGCCAGAGTTTCATTATGTATGCATACTCTGGAGAACACAATGGCCCCAAGTGGATGCTGCAGATGTCAGATGAAACGCCCGGCCCCAGAGGGGCAATAGTAAAGCGCCAACAATTAGTGGCGCCCAAGAGCGTTAAGTCCATCCGCTGTCCTTGTGCACGTCCTCGACGATGACTACATAGTGGGTGCTTATTTATTGCAGTTTCTCTCGTCCTTATCCCTGGTCCGCACCCACCAGCAACCATTTCAATTTATCATAAACAATGTGTCTACTGATTGGTATAGGTCACGGCCCTGGCCCAAAACAAAAGCAAAACAATATTTACAAAAGAAAAACAATAAATTGCAGCAGCAAGTGCTGGCTAATGGGGTTACTTGTGTTCACCAAGTGTAGGAGGCTTGGTGGGGGCATTTGGGATTTCATTGATATGGCAAAAGCATTACGGAGCACATAGACACAGTTGGCAGCAATCTTAATCCTTTGGCCTCCTGCGGCGATTGCCAACCAGTTCACTGCTATTTTTCAGCAATCCCAAAAGTATGCTATACATTAAATCACAGTTGCCCAATTTCTGGTTCTATTGCGTGACGAGGAGACATTTGAGTCAAGTTCTATGTGCGTTATTTGGCACTTGCAGATGACGTCGTCGTTGGTCGGTTGATGTCATAATTCTTCCAGTTGCGAATGCCAAGTGGACCTCGAGCATGACATGCTCTGCACTTTGGCCTGCGGGACATAATTAAATATGTTAACGCACGTTTCCGCTTCCGGTTGACAAAGGTCAACCTCGTAAATAAGTCACTGCACATGAATTATGCTCGACGAGTTTGTGTTTTAGACGTCCTACCCTTAAAGTGCCATGAACTATTCGCTAGCATTAGCACTATTTTATTATAAGTCAGGCTACTATTATTGTTGCGTATACGCACCGTTCTGAAAACATAAGCTAGCAGCGGCGTACTCCGTAAGCAAACAAATTTTATTGTCGACAGTTGTGCAGACATCGCTAATGTAATAATATTTTTATGACAAAGACGCTATGGATCGCTAGTATATTCAAAGATACGATTTCCATTATCTATCTGAAACATATTATCACGTATTATTTTCACAGTCTTTGTCTTGATCTGTTTTGTATTCTCTCGAAATGGGTAACGGGCATCTTACACTTTTAACTGTAACCTTCATACTTGTTATAATTGGAATTTACAGACTGTTCATCATTCTTTCATTCATTCCTGTAAATATGAACGGAAGTGTGTATTTTTTATTAATGCAATATTCAATTTCCACACCCTCAGACAATAACGACTGCGAGATAAGCTCACTCTTTATTTTATTTTAATTTTTGCTATTCAATTTTAACTTTTATTGAATTTGTCGGTGATTACAACAACTACTTATGTCTATTGAAAACCAAATATGAAAATATTTGGTATCATAACAGACAGATACCATTATTATATGTATTTGAATCTAACAAAACATTAAAAAGTGTTTGGTTTACGGGAGAGCTCGTTATACGTTCCACAATAACCGGGATTCTGCAGTTCATCTTCAATACACAAGATTAAGTCCCTTATAGTTGGCCGCTTTGTTGGATCTCTGTCACAGCACATAGCAATTAAGTGTTTTATGCGTTCGGATGCTTGAGTATTTTCCAAACAGAGCCCAAAAGTGCCTGCAAAAAAAAAAACACTTTAAAATTGTAAATCGAAATGTGATTTGGTTTCTCACCTTCCCTGCTAACCGACTGTATGTCAAAGTGTCTCTCTTGTGTTATTACCACCCCAAGTATAAGTCCAAAACTATATATATCGGACTTGTCCAAGAATTGATTTCCATGTTGAACCTAATGATTTGATGGTATATGTAAGTGTTGTTTTTATTTACGACGTATGTACTCACTTCTGGTGGCCTAAAATGATTGGTATTTTCAATTGAAGTTTCCGTATTTGGGGTTTCTTCAGACAGCTTAGAAAATAGTATTTTAAGAGTTTGAAAATTATTTGCTAGAAACAGTTTTGATGGCATCAGATCACAATAGATAATATTTTGTTCATGCAAATATTTGATTCCCTAGAATGGTAAATATAAAATGGATAGAAAATGTATTTATTACACTATAAAAACAAATTAAATGATATTAAACGTACCTTGGCGCATTGATGCATCAAATTTATGGAATTCTTGTATGAATAATATGGATATTGTTTCCGTAACAGAAAATTCTCAAGTGATCCACAATCCGCATACTCCATTAGTAGAACAGTTCTTTCATCATTATCTTTAGTAATGCCATATAAATCCAGAATATTCTCATGCTTAAAGCATGCTTGAAATTCGAACGATCTATCGGATTCTGCGTTACTATATCGCTTAGCCGCAATTGTTTTTATTCCACTTTCCGTTCTCCAGGTTGTCTTGTATACCATGGTAAAATTATCAATTGGCTATTAAAGAAATAACATTATCACCCCCGGTCGAATTTCTGATATTATTATGAATATACTGACCACAACGTCCAAAGCAATATCTTCCCATTTAACATTCTCAAATGTGGAATTGTTGGAGTCACACTCGTCCAATTTATTTGTTTTTAATATCGAATTAATGTCGTCTATGACTTTTTGCATTGTGGGTCGGCTCCCTGATTCTCCAATCCAACACTGCTCTATTAACTTTTTTATCTGATCGCAATTTGGAATATTTTGAATGTCACTTAGGGGTGGACGATCACCTAAGAAAAGGATTCATTTCAATAACTGTAAAATAGGTAAACAACTTAATATGTAAGAGATTACTTACCTTCAACAACTTTCTTTTGAATGTGCAATGGTACAACTCCTTTCAAGTGGTAAAAGGGTTTCTTTCTTGACATCACTTCCCAAAATGTAATCCCAAAACTATATACATCACACTTCTCGGAATATGAAGTGATATTGCAGACCTAATAACGGATAATCCGTATCAGTTTATATCATATAAATAAGATTACGTACCTCTGGTGCCATATAAGTAACGGTGCCAACTCCTTCGGTCATCATAGTTACCAATTGTTTCACTGTTCCAAAATCGCATATTTTCAATGTGCGAAAATTATTGAAAAGTAATAGATTTTCGGGTTTAAGATCACGATGAAGAATTTTCGGATTAAGATCATGAAGGTATTTTAAACCCTATAAATGAGATGAGATTTAAGAAAGGAATTTAACTATGAATTTATTAATTTACCTTGGCACACTGCAGCATCCAGTTAATACTCCGAGAATGTGGTAAAATTTTGTTTTCGGTTTCTTTGCTATGCAGCATTTTATGAAGGGAGCCGCATTCTGCATACTCCATGAGCATAACTGTTCTTTCGTTCTCATCTTTTACAGTTCCATACAACATCACAATATTTTCATGTTTAGCTATCGATAAAAATTCAACCTCTTTCTCAATGTCACAATCATTTGTGCCGTATCTGAATCGTTTAATTACGATATTCTTTTGGACACCTTTTGAATACCAAGACGCTTTAAAAACTTCACCGAATGAACCATTTCCAAGAAACTAAGAGATTTGCATATAAATGAATTGCATATTATTACAATTCAAAATTTAATCGTACCTGTTTTTTCGAACTCAAATCATGCCAATATATTTTATCCGCCATGTCAATCGTTCACGTTAGGTACAATAAGAATTATTGAATTGTTATGAAAAATATATGACGAGGGGTTTGTTTGAAAATTGATAAATATAATGATGATAAGCAATCGAAATCTACAAAACTCGCAACCGAACAAAATTGATCAACTTGTCTTGTTAAACTCTTTAATACGAATGTCGTGAAGAATAGATTGCTTAACAATCAAATTGGCAAATGCATTAGAGCCGACATGTTATGTTAGTTAACAGCAGATTGACAAAATGCTTTCAGCCCATTCTCACGCTCTCACACTTCTCTTCAACTAAAGCAGCTTGCTTGACAAAGTCCTCAAACACTTTGCAAACTCAAATTTATCTTTTCCGGTTTGTAATCTATCATTATTATCAATTATAAATTTACAATAGGGAATTGCTTTGTCGGTGATAACTAGAATCTTTCACATGTTACCAACAACACAGCACTGGCTTTGCAAAACGGGAAATGCATTGACAATGGTTTATTGAACACAAAAATCGTTAAGTCGATCAATTCAATGTCGTAATTATTTACATCTCTCAACCGTTCTAGCTCGAATTGTCAATCAGCTATAAGCTCTAGGATTTTCATGCTGGGTCGCTCTTCTGGATTTTCATCGCAACACTTTTGAATTATTAATTTTACATAATCCAAATCATTCAAATGCTTCATGTCATTTATATTCGGACCCTCACCTGAAACGGTAACAATTTATTATGGAATTGCCAATAATTGTTAATTAACTTACCAGTACTAATTTTGTTTTGACGATTCAAGGGTGGACTCCACAGTAATGAAAGGGCTTCTTCTTAAACATTACTTTCAAAAAACAATCGCAATGCCAATGCTAATGCTCCGAATTATTTTCATAACAATCTTTTTTTCTTCACCTTTAGTACTTATAGACTCACCCAAACGAAGACTTTCGTATACCACGTCAAAACCTAATTCTTCCAAAGAAAATAATGTACTCAGAACGCTGCACAGTACAGTACACACATTAATGTAAAGCGACTAAGACTAAAATCGGCGTCAACATAAGCTTCAGTTTAAGCTTTTGATGTGCGCGATCAAAACAATACAGCTAGCTGATAATTTCTGAATACATATGTACATACATACATATATGGTGGTCAGTTTCCTCTTTATTGTCAGTAATTTGTATACTAAAGTACTAAAATATGGGAATGACTTAAAAATAGAAAAAAATCTTTATTGAAATGCTTTTTCAATTGAAAACTTTAGGTAGCGAAGAGCATTTTTGAATACAAATATTTTCTTTAGATTTTCAATCATATTTTCGAGAATATTCACATTGAATATTATTTCATTAATATTATTATTATTATTATTATTATTATTATTATTATTTTTTTTTCATTAATCATTTTTAATAGCTTGAGATATTGATAAATATCAGAAAAACACAGTGCATTCACCTAAGAAGTGCTGATAAAAAACTATATATATTTTTTCCAATATTAACGTAGTTAACGATGTTTTGATAGCGATTAATTGAATGGCGTTGCATACTTTTAAGCATAATTAATACCATATTTGTTATTTGAAATTACTGGAATCATTATTCCAAGCATAAAGCGCGGAATAGAGAGGCAATAATCATTATAGATTGCCTAAATTTGGATTACAAAACGTAAGTTAACATAAATAAATAAGAAAGAATGACAAGAAGTGTGACCATAGCATTTAAAAGTATGGATTTTTTAAATGCAATTTAAGCATAAACAAAAGGTATTTTTTAGTATGTTATTTTCAAGAATTACGCATACGCACAGGTTTCGTCAATATTTTACATTACTCATGTTAATAGTGCTAAGATATTATTCAGTCGCTTACAAATGGACATAGATGTGAGCTTTGACGATCTAAAATTTCGCAAAATTGTAAAGGAAGACAGCGGTTTTAAAAAATCACACATACATATAATTCAAATTTTCTTTATCTTTATAGATTGCAAGTGGAGGCTTTAGTGATGTCCACAATGCATTTTGGAATACCCGAAATCGAAAGATAGAAGTAGCAGCAAAAATAATTAGGCCTCAGGTTGATGGGCAGCTCATTCTTAGAGAGATCCGCAATCTAAAACTTTTCAACCATGAGAACATTGTTACATTCTATGGTAGCTCTAGGAATCGGCTTAATAAAGTTGTCCTGGTGTTTGAGTATGCAGACTGTGGATCTCTTCATGACTTCTTGCATCATACGAATAAACAAGTTACCTATGTGGGAAAGTTGAGTTGGATGCTTCAATGTGCCAAGGTTTGTTTAATATATTTTGTGCTTTAAAAGTGCCAAAAATGATTTTTCTTCTTATCAGGGTATAGATTACTTGCATTCCAATAAAACAATTCATCGCAATCTCAAAACACAAAACTTGTTGCTGTTCAACAAACATCGTATATTAAAGATATGCGATTTTGGGACAGTGAAAAAACCCCTTACTAAAAATACGGAATGTATTGAGACATTTAGTTATATGGCTCCAGAAGTCTGTGTAAGTATATTGTCATTTGATAAAAAAGGGATATCAACACATGGAATTTATTGTAAATGCAGGATGCTCACGGGATATACTCGAAAAAGTGCGATATTTTTAGCTTTGGCATAGTCTTCTGGGAAGTAATGTCTCGCAAAAAACCTTTCAACGACTTGGACAACAGCTTTGGAATAACAATTCAAATGGAAATTAAGAAGGGCAAGTAAGTTTATAAAAATCTATCCTTTTTTATCCAATTTCTATCATTACAGGCAAACGTCCGAGTTTAAATGATATTAGGAGTTATAACAATTCCGAGCACACTAAATCTATTATTGTACAGTGTTGGAATCAGGATCCAAATCAGCGTCCCACAATGAAGGAAGTGACATTTTTCCTCAGCTTTGATCCAAGGTCGTTTGCCTATAATCCCGATTTGCTGTCAAAAGCTAGACCGTTGCGAGATTTATGTAATAATGACTTCATATTCCCATAAAAAATTCTATCAAATTGTAATATATATCGAAAGTACCTATCGCAACGCAACCGATATCTTATCAATTTTTTCGTCAAAGATAAGCTGGTCCCGAATTGCGGAAAGCTATTTAGTTCTACAGTTGAAGCCAACAAAGTCGCTCGATTCCGTTTGCCATTATCAACATTAATTATCAATTTCTAAACAACCGATTATTACTATACTTAACATGACGCACCAAATAGATTGGAGTAATTTGAGTGTCAAAAAACAGGTATGATTCAGATTGTAATTATCATATTAAATAATATACTTATATTAAAAATACGACAGTATATTGGATCTGGTAGTTTTGGTGATGTCTACAAAGCAATATGGAACTCAAAAGATGGCCAAAAGACTATTGTAATTAAGGCATTTAAACGCTCAAAAACTGACTCAAAAATTGAGAAAGAAATCGGCTTTTTATCGATAGCTAACCATGAAAATATTGTGAAGTTGTATGGTTCTACAATAGATGAGAACGACAGAACGTCCCTGGTCTTGGAATATGCAGAGTGTGGTTCACTTCATGATATACTGCATAGGGAAGAAAAGAAGAATATCGTTTTACCACATATGCGGAGTATTAGCTGGATGCTCCAATGTGCCAAGGCAAGTCGGTAAATTTCTTAAAAAAATGTTTTTATCATCCGTCTATTGTGTTTGCAGGGAATTGAATATCTTCATGAATTCAGTCCGAAAATACTTCATCGTGATTTAAAACCAGAAAATCTACTGCTATTCAATCATTTTTGTACATTGAAAATATGCGATTTTGGCACAGTGAAACAATTGGTAACCAAGATGACTAACGATACTGGTACTGCTCTTTACATGGCACCAGAGGTACGTACTCTGATAGAGAGATGGAGTCTGGAAAACACTAATTGAAATTGTCCATAATAAGGTCATCACATCTTCTTATACTGAGAAGTGCGACGTTTATAGTTTTGGCATTACATTTTGGGAAGTAATGTCAAGAAAGAAACCATTTTATCACTTGGGAGAAACTGCACATGTTTATCATCTTCAAAACGAAGTCGTAAAGGGTAGATAATCCATCACATATTCTAAAGAAGTTTTTTTTAAACAATCCCGCTTTTTGCAGGTAATCGTCCACCCGTGAGTGACATTCGAAATATTCAAAAATCCGATCAGATAATTATGTTAATAGAACACTGTTGGAATGGAGATTCAGAGAAGAGACCGACAATACAAGAAGTGAAAGGAAATCTTACACTTTTGTACACAAATGAAGAGTGGAAGGACTGGCACGCAACCCTGAAAAGAACGGATAAAAATGAAGTGAGCAACGTGATCGTTGATGATCGGGAAGAAACTCGGGAAGTTGAAGGGAAAGATGTAACAATAACAAATGTATTAACAACGTATATATAACAGTAGTTCGCTCGTTATCTATATTACATTTTTATACTAGGCTATCGGAAAAGGAACATTTGGCGACGTATATAAAGCAATCTGGACAACTATAGACGGCGAGAAGATAATCGCAGCTAAAAAGTATGTTTACTACGATGGTGATAAGCCTGTAAGACCAACCAAGATTTTACAGCTTAAACATGACAATATTTTAACATTATATGGTACGATAAAAGATAAGGATTTAAAAGCTTTTTTACTTATGGAGTATGCTGATTGTGGATCACTAGAAAATGCTCTGCATGGAAAAGAAATTGAAATGAAAAAGTATTCAGAAGCTAATGCATTAAAATGGATGCTGCAATGCGCCAAGGTAAATTTGAATTGTTTATGTATTAATTGCGTAATAATAATAATATTTCTAGGGTATTTCGTATTTGCACGAACAAAATATAATTCATCGTGATCTAAAGCCATCGGTTCTGCTTCTTTTCAACAATTTTCAAACCTTAAAGATTTCGACATTTAAATTATTGAGTAATATGGCAACATTTATGACCAACATAGGTGGTCTATCATCATTCGTGTATATGGCACCAGAAATTATTTTAGGAATGAATTTCACGGAAAAATGTGATGTTTATAGCTATGGTATAATGCTGTGGGAGGTGATGTCTCGAAAGAAACCTTACTACAATTGGGAAAATCAACATACAATTACAATGTTGATGAAAATACAGGATGGTAAGAAAGAATTCGAAATATAATCAAAGCTTCAAGATTCTGTTCCTTTGCAGGTTCGCGACCAGATGTGGATGATGTGAAAGGCACTGAATATGCTGAACAGATAAAAATGTTGATTACAAACTGCTGGGATCCAGATCCAGAGAAACGACCTTCTATGAAGGAGTTAATACGAGAATTTCCGATTCGCACATGAATAATAAAAACCAACAAGTTAGATAAAACTGTGATAGTAAAAATCAACGTGCATAACTTTGAGAAGTAATGTCAGGAAAGGCATCAGTTGAGATATACGGCAAAAGTTTATTATATTCAAAATAAAGCTGTAAAGCGAAGAAAATATATTACATATTAAATAGTTATTTTATTCATTCATTCCCGCTTTTACAGATGATCCAAATTCGGATCATTTACTGTGGAGTCTGCAAAATCTCTGTTTGCTTTAGTCAAATCGAAATTGAAATTTGATTACGTATACGCAGGGTGTCGCAGTATTTTACTGTATCTCATCCTATTAACCTTCGAGCTACTTTGTGACAAAAAGCATTCAACTTTATCGTTGGCACCCACTGCAATTGCAAATCGTTGGCATTGCAAATAGGAAATCGAATGGAATCGAAATATAAATTCAATGTTTGCATTCTATCAACCAAAAAGCATTGAACTGAGAGTTATTCGAACCAAAACGAAATCAATAAAATTGCTTGCAATTTACATTTACTCGACCATAGTTAAAGGAAACAGTAATAAAGCGGTATGGAACCAAAAGTCATGTTAAATCGCTTTATAGCGCCATAATTAATAATTCGGTGTGGCGCCGAAGAAGAGTTTGTTTTGAATTAAACTTCAGCAATTGTGCTGTCCTCCCAGAGGAAGGGAGAAAGATAGCATGTCCTTAAAGGGACGATGGGTGAGCAAGAGAGATAAAGAGAGCAACATTAAAGTTGAAGCACGCACCCCCATGAGTCAACGATATTTGTAGAACAGTTGTTGTTGTTGTCGCAAGAACAGAATTCAAAATCAATGTTTTTTATGTTGGCGCCAAACTGTCCACGCAAATAAAAGAAAGAAAGACACATTGCTACACTCTGAGGGGTGTGTGTGTGTGTGTGTGGGAGAAGAGGGAAAGAGAGCATCAAGCGGATGCTGCGAATGCTGTTGCTCAGCTGGCGTCAGGCTGTCGACGAACGCACACGCAGTCACACACACACACACACACACACACACTCATACACAGATTCACTCGCTCGCTCGCTCATTCACACACGCAGTCACACACACACATACACACGAACGCTTTCGGTAGACAAAGTCAGTGAAAAACTATTTCAACTGACGCCGCAAGCAACAACACAAACAAGTGAGAGCTCGGCAAGCAGGCGGCTGAACGACTACGAAATACTCTCATCTGGGAATGCAAGAGGTGCAGTTCCATAATTGAAAATACCCAATATACGAGCAGTATACTCGCTGGAAAGATAAATTTCACCAAATGTAACGAACTCAATTTCATCAAAGACAATTTCAACTGTACATTACTTTAAATAATCGTATTCCACATCCACTTTACATACCACAACATTGAAAAAGTATTGTAATAAAATAAAATTAAAAATAAATCAAATTAATAAAATATATAAACGGAAATTAGTAAAGTAGGTTTGAAAACCTATATAATATAAATACAATTAAAATCAAATAAATATGTGACGCAAGTGATAATAATAGAAATAAATATAACAGCAGTTGTAAATAAAAAATATTTATAAAATTAAAAAGAAATCACATTAATGAAGTAAATAAATCCAAGTTAATAAAATATAATAAAATAGGTAAATAATATAAATGCTATTAAACAGGCAATACAAATAAAATAGTAGAAATAAATATAGTAACTGTTGCAATTAAAAAATATTAATAAAATTAAATTCAGAACAACTCACTTTAATGAAATAAATAAATGCATGTTAATAAGATATAATTAAATAGATAAATAATATAAATGCTTTTAAAGTAAATCAACATTCGATACAAAATTAATATAATTTGATAGATGTATAAAAGCAACAAATGAAGCTTAAATTTAAATGACTTACAAACTATATTTCTGGAATAAAAAAAATTAAAAAAACAAACTAAAGCTTAAATTAAAATCAGCATTTATTCAATGAACTACATTTTGCATATATCTGCTTTATAAAAACTACTCAATTTTGACAACATCAATTAAATAATATTTAACATATAAATACAAAGTGCAGTACTACGGTAGAGTAAATAATAATTAAGTAAAACAATGTCGCAACAGTCCGTATACCCATGAGTTCTGTTAATCGCTGAAGAGTATTGCAAAACACACAAAGTTATGCTATTATATTTGGCAGGCGATGACGCTGCGTAACTGTGACTGGGCCACGAAACAATTGTGCAGACATTTTGGCATCAACTGTTGGCCAGAACAGTTTTTTTCCTGTTCTCGTTGTTGTTGTTGTTGCTGTTGTTGGTTCTATTCTAGTAATTTTTTTTTGGGTCATGTGGGCAAGTCCTTGGTCAGAGCGTGCCTTGCTTTCTCTATACACATGACTTGCCCAAAAAAAAAAAAAACTCTGCTCGATTTATTTGGATTTTCAATTTACGCATCGTATTTTATGTAATTGCAGACATTCTGCGCAGCTGTCGAAACCTTGGCCAAAACCCAAATAAAATCTTTATTTACTTATTAGCATTTTTATTGCAAATAGAGTTCGGCATATGTTTTCAATAAATATTCGATTGCATTTCAGTTTTGAATTGTTTATATAAAACAAGAGATGAATACACCATTCATCATTTAATAGTATTTAAATACAAATACAAATACAAACTACTTAAATGCGAAATATAGCTTATGTATAATGCAAACATATTTGAATTACATATTACAATTTTCGAAAATGAAATCAATGTCTCAGCAGATGGCCCAGCGCCAGGGTTAGGCCCACTGATGTGACCAGGCTAACACCGAATCCGGACAGAGCAGTTGCCCCGTTGCAGCCTTCTTCGCTGCACGTACAAATGGTTTGCTTGAAGCCCTCGTTGTCGGCCGTGAAGCACGAGTTGGGCGTCTTCTCTGGTATCCAGCCACAGCTGCGTTCAATGCGATGCTCATTGAATGCTTCCAGCTTGAGGACTGTCTTGCGGCAGAACGCTTGATGATTGTCTTGGGGGACGCATTCCCTGAGATATTGATCGTCGCGTTGGGCACGTGGCGTCTTCACCAACAGACTAACGCAATCGGCGTTCTCATGTGAATTGCACTGATGACAGCGAAGGCCCGAAACTGCATAAATAAATAATGAATGATGCAGTTTATCAGCAAAATTGTACAATGACATTCAAATTGGGGCCGAAATGACAGCTTGCCCTCGCCCTTTTCAGAGCAAGACATCTTGACAGCAAATTATTTTATTAGCCCCCCATTGGCTGTCAGCCACCAACAAAAAGCGAGAATCGTCTGACTGACTGACGAACTGCCTGCCTGACTTACTGGCCAAGTCGGAGACTCGATGCAGTAAGCTTAATAATTGCATGTCAACAGCGAGTGCTTCTAGTTCGCTTTCTGTTTTATGTTGGCACGCAAACAGGCCGTAGAACACACTCAAACGATCCGAATGCCTCGATACCCTAACCAAATTATATGTATACCTTATGTATATACCCCAATTCTTATACTAAATTAAATTTTATTATTTACCTTTCTTATCTAACAAGTTAAGAGTTCAAGAAAATGAATAGCATTGAAGCGAAAAGTGAAACACTTAACGAACAGCATTAAACGCTGTCAGTTGTAGTAAATGTCGAGTGTCAGACGTTTTCCAGGGCGTATGCGCAATTTCTTCGCCATCGCCTAAGTAAAAGGAAATTACGGGTATTTGGCCTACTCAGCTAACGTGAAGGGAATGGTGAGGGGCGTGGTCAGGTCAAGTTATTTTACCTTTGGGTAATTAAGCCGCACAAAAACATTGAATACGACGCTAATAAAAAAACGCCAGCTGCCATAAAAATGCGACTACCCTCGTAGTACTTGCAACTTGGCATTTGAATTTAAGACCCTAGATCTGAAACTCGAGATTTGGCATTTTTGCATTTCCACATTCCACAATATTTCATTCCTATTCCCTTTCCCTGCTGCATATTCATGCGGCTTGTGGTTTCTACACAACACGAACACAGATATAAACTGGCGAATTCTTGTTGTCTGTCACAGAGACTTGGAGAGAAAGAGAGAAAGACGGCATTTTTAGTTGACAATTGGACGCTAATAAGCGCGCTCTCGAATGACAAAAGCGAGCCGGGAAAACGGGTGCAAGGGCAAGGGTAGATGTGTGCAACTATTTGCTCAGCTTATTATCGCTAAATAGCTTCAATAATTTAACGCTTTTAATGTGCTTCACAGACTGGCATATGAAAACTTCTTCACATGCCTGACTACCCAGCAGACAAGTTGAGAGTCTGTATTATTTATAATTTAATCCCTACAAGCAGATAGTAAACAAAACGTTCCTAAAAGAAAAGTGTTTAATGCTTTACATAAAAAAGAATTTAAAATAAAATATTTGAAAGGCTTTCAAGAAAACATTTAAATTTCGTAATATGGCTCAAGATATTTTGGACTATCTTCAAAATTATATTAAAACAAACATAAAATTTGAATTAATCACACAGTTATTAAATACGAAGCCACTAAATGTTGCAGGTAAGAAAGAGTTGAATATATTAAAAATAAAATTAATTGAGGAAAAATTGAAAATTTAAAAGTAACTTAAAATTCTTATAATGGCTTTAATGGAAAATGATCAAATTTACTTGAATTGTTCTAATAAAGTTCACCTTCTAATATGCCAAACAAATTTAACAAAAGTAATAATATTAATTTTTGAGATTAATTAAATATTATTGTATATATTATTATGATTTAGTTAACTGCAAGCAGCAACAATCAATTTTGGTATGTTGAAACTTTCGTTTGTCTTCTCGTAATTTAATTAAAGTGCAAAGTCGAAATTGAATTGCTTTGTTCAATGTTGCCTTTTATTGGCTACATGCCTCAACATGATTCATCCGGCTCCACAAAATTGAAAAGTGTTGGCATCATTTTCCGCATCAGCGCGTCCAACGCTTGGCGAGATTGAATGGAAAGCCAATCGATTTGATTGCCAAAAAACCAGCAACCAGCCAGAGTTATTGAATGATTAGTATTGTGTTCATTCACTAATAGATTGGTTAATTCTATTAAATCATCAATTTAGATGAACAAAGGGCATAAGGCATTCTAATTAACAATATTGTCAAATTCTTTGCTATATACAATATATGTATACTTAATTGGTATATATAGTATGGACATACATATGTATATGTTCAATTACCTGATAAGAGGTTCGCTGTTAAGGCGATAAACACAATGTAGACGAGCGTGGTTGACATTATGCCTGGCGTCTGTTTCGATTCTCTGCCGATTTCTTCCAAAATTGAATTGATTCCGAAGTCTGTTGTGTGGTTTTTATGTGATCTGATATTTGATCTTGATTTTGTAAAGCCAATTACACTGCCATGTGATTATCTAAAAGGAAAATGTTGTTGATAAGTTAAAGTTATCTTAGTTTTTTATTTAACGTATGATAATTAACACAATTAGCAAAGCTTAAATTATCTCTTCCAGAGATTAGCGATAGTCACATGTACGACAAATATTACTTATACTTCAACATTTTCATATTGAGTTACACTCTCCAAATTGTGTTATGAGTACAACAGAAATCTAATTAACAAAAGTCACGAATTTGCTTAATAATTGGAATAGATTTTCTCAACTTCATGATTAATTATTTTAATTAGTGCACTGCAGCGAGATGCAATCTAATTTTTTTTAGTTTATATTTCATTTGGGATCACTTTTGTTTTCCGATATAAATATTGCAATACAATAATTTTATTTAATTAAACTCACAATTAATTTGTGTATTTTTTTTGTTATTATGAGAGTGAGAGAATCGCAGCCGACGACAACTTGACGCGTTCACCGTTCAGATGAATCTGAAAACTTGAGGTACATTTTCAAAACAGATTGATTTGGAAAACGCGAACGCAACTGAAGAAGAATCAACACATAAAAAAGACAGCTGAGCGACAGACAACAGACGAGATTACGGATTACACAGAGAAAGAGAGGCCGAGAGAATTGCATGCGTGTGGCTCACGCAGCAGCATTAACGACATCAAGCAAATCTACTCAACTGTAGAATACCCGTCAGCCCCTTTTCATGAATATAAAATAAAGCCTACAGCTTATTTTTCTTACTACCCGATCGTAGTTATCGCTCTTTCTCTCTAGAATTATTATCAGTTTGGATATCTGTATAATATCTCTCTTATAATCTATGTAATTATATAGCGTATTATGAAGTCTAATATAATACCCTTCTACCCCAAGGGTGTCGGGTATAATAACACTTGTATTACAAGAGGGGGGCTTTGGGGGATTTGCGTGTAGACGGTTTTCAAAAGAAACTGTGGAAAAACTTCCGTCACTTGATCGCCGCTTCGGGGTTGACATTGAAAGTGACATAAACAGCGAGTAAACGAGACCCAGAGAGAGAGTGAGGGAGACAGGGACGCTGGACGGAATTTGTTTATTTGTTGGCCGCTTTAAACCGGTCAAGTAAAATTTGTTGACATTTAATGAAATGAATATGCAGAAGCTGAAACTCTTCTTAAACATTTTACGAGTGATTGCCAACGTTAAATATTGTACAGCATTATGTCGATAGGTGCACCTAAATTTAGTTGCATGTGCAAAATAATGAAATAATATAATTATTTAAACATTGCAATTCTTTTTGTGTCAAATATGGGTGTGCGATTATCGAGATTATACTGTATTTATGCCATGTTGCGGTTAATGTTCCAGTGCTAGTCGAAAGTCTTGATAGTAATTGTGGAACGCACAACTAAACAGTTTTCTTATCAGCGACTTGTTTTGGTTAAAACTAGTATTGGGCTACCGAAACTCAGTCACTTTGGTTTCATCCAGCTTTCAAGCTGACAAATCAATTCAACAACTACAATCTGCGGCTTGTAATTTCATCGGACCGGAAATTTTAGGCTTATCAAGCCCCAGTTCATGGCATTTGTTATAGCTTCACTTTGATATTATTATTTCATTTGTCTATTTATTCAAAACAAAAGTATTAATTTCATTAAGCAGCAGCAATGTCATTTGTTTATACTACATTAAATGGGTGACTATTATTTATTTGCTTATTAGTTATGTCATTTAGCAAAATTTCTGCAGAGCTAATTGAAATTATTTCGCCGATTTGCAGTACTCACGAAGTAGTATTATGGAATTTGACAGTTGCCAGTTTAAGTCGGTTTTAAGTGGTTTGCAATACAAAGAATAAAACTTTTGAAACGTTTATAGAAAATATATAGTGCAAGCAATTTTAAGTTATTGAACTTTTACAATTCTACAAAGTTATTTCAAGAACTCAGCAGTTAAATAAATTTAAAATATTTGCATTCAGCTAGAATAAAGCCTCAGTCTTAATTTTATAAATTTAAAACGATTTCTAAAATTGAAACTCTGCATAGAAATTTAGACGACGATTTAATCGGTTTTTTTATTGTGTGTTCACTTTGATTGGTGCTTAAGCTCAGCTTAAACTCGCGAATTTACTGTTTGATGTGTGAGCTTATAAGAAATGATTGTTTTACTTTAATTTGTGTTCCATGGGCGTGTGCTTTGCCTGCTAATGAAGAACTGAGCTTCAGCTCCAGCTGCCAGGTTCATTGGAAGTCTCGAAAGACAAATTCGTAGTACATCGCGTTGAAACAGCTGATCGTCCGATTCCCTTTGCCGGTGTTGCGACTGTATGCGTATGTAAGTGTGCAAAAGTGAGCGAGTATGTGTGTGTGCGATCGGTACTGTTAAAGTTTTGCTAAAAGTGGTTTGGTCTTGATTTCTTTCATATGGTGCGGAGTTGTGGCTCTCTTCACTTACGCCCTCGCACTCTCATGCCCCGCAGCGACGCAGAAGATTAATAGCACAAAATGTGCCAACGCATAATAAATAGAAAGAACACATCATTGTGCAAAAACAAAAACAATACGCAATCGTGCTTAAACATTTGGGTTCATTGAGCTGCCAACAAAAAATTAATGGGAAATCCGCAAAACACCAGTATTTTGTTAGTCATTTAGCAGAGACTTGTACAAGCAAATAAAGCTTCAAAGCTTATGTGAGCTTTAAGCTGTCTTAGGCTTAATCCGTTAAATTGCAACAATTTGCTTGTCGGCATTTTGATTAGGCGTACTTTAACCCTAAAGTAAGCTCTAAAATACTATTTATAGGCATTCGACGCTTAAATGAAAGTGGTAATGACATCAATTGAAGCGCAACTCAAGTGAGCAAGAGACTGAGAGCGAGACAGCACGACTGCTAGTGCGTGTGAGCGTGAGTGAGATGCAAAGCGAAAGGGCAAGGCACTGGATTCACATTGGGATTCTTTCGAACTGAGATTGGGGGGTCTGCAATTTTTGCCTTGATTGAGACACAAAAGCAACGCACAATTGCAAAAAAAAATAAAATATATATACATATACAAAAAATAGCTTAACTCAATTGGCACTGCGACTCGAACGACGACGTGATAAGCTAAAGGAAACTTACGATTAAGCTTAATTAATAAGCTGGGCAGCTACAGCCACAGATACTGTAACGTTGATTCACGTGCGATTGAAGCACATAAATATGTTCATATGTATGTGTGTATGTCTCGTCGTCTAGTTTTTGAGTGGCGCTCAGGGTTAAGAATAGCTTCGCGTCCAATTCCGACGATGTTTCCGCTTAATTACAATTTAATTGCTCGCATTTGCATAGATCTTAAGCACTGAATTCTTTGTTGGCCAGTGCATATGTAACTCCTTGTGAGAGAGGCGCAGGATGCAAGAGAGTCGCAAAGCTTACGCCGTGTACGATGAGCGGGAAAAGCTCTCCCAAAAGCTCGCCGACCATTAGACGCCGGGGCTGAGGCTGAGGCTGCGATTGGGCGACTATCTGACCGAGTGCGCTCATCTGCTCATTCGTTCCACATTTATCGTGCAAGCTGCGTCGTCCAGTTCTTCAGTCGCTTGTTGTCGTTGTGACGTTCTCGTTGTCGTTGTCGCCTAGCGCCGTTTATCGCTTGTTTGCAGCAGCAGCAGCAAAGAAGAGTGTTTGACAAAGAATAAAAAGGAAAAAGAGGATAAAGCCCAAGAACAGTACAAAAAAGCAGTTAACAGTTTCGCATATACATCAAACAAATATTTTGAAATATTAAAAAAAAGAACAAAGAGGTTCAGTCGACTGTTTTTGAATCAATTCCAATCCAATTCAATTGAATAAAAATGCAGTACATCTATGTGATTAGCGCGCTCATTTTGGCAATTGCCGTGCAGCAAGGTAAATGGAAAAAATTCAACCAATGCCCTCCAATTGTGATTTAAATAAAAATACAGAAAAAAGAAAGGGAAATCTGCCTGTGATTACATAATGCGTATACGACAAAAGAAACAGAGAGTACGAGATAGAGAAAGAGCGAAGAAGAGCGCGTGGAAGTTTCAACTCTGTCGCTCAGCACGTCCTGCATTGCCCCAAAAAAAAAAACCCAGAGGGTGTGAGAGGGAGACTGAGAGTGAGAGAGACAACGAACATGACACACTGACGCCCTGACGCCAGCTAGTGCCGGCCATAATGGCGCCTTTTTGGGCCACCAAACCGCTGAAATCATTGCACCCCAGTCAACCAAACATTCTGATGATCGAGTGTCATGCAAATGGTATCTTCATTTAAATGGCACTTTTACTATCCGTATAGCATTAGCAGCCCCACTTGTCGTAGCATTCACACAGAGATAGAGCGAGATTCGCTCTGTCATCTAATCCCCATCTTAATTCGCAGTTTTTCCTGTCGCCTTTAACTGCGTGTGTGTGTGCGTGCGTACGTGTGCGTGTGTGTGTGTATGTGTGTGTGTGTGTGTGGGACATGCGCACACTAGCGTGCTCCATTTGCCCTGGCTGTCATTCGGTTAACAGGCTTGGGGCCAATTGCAATACTCCCTTCCTTCCAGCTGCTCGCAAGTCATCAAGTCGACGCACTTACATAAAGAATAGCGTTATTAATAGAACTTAAGGAACCGATTCAAATATACATAAAGTCACAGACATAGCGTATACCTCAATAAATCAATTTGCAGGCAAAGCAATCAATGCATTCATATATTGACTGCAATTAAATGTAACTTGAACCCAGAAAGGCAAACAAAAAATAAAATAAACTGCAACAAAAAAAAACAGTATGAATATATTTCATCTAAAAGAACTAAAGAACTTAAACTATAATTATTTTCCTAATATGTTTTAAAAGAAAAATTAAAAAATTATATTTTAATTTTATTAAAAACAGAAGCAGACAATCTTCGAGTACAGCAAAATTATGCATAATCAAAATAATTACATTAAACGGTTTTAATGTTCGCTCGATACGTATACTTGATATTTATAGGACAAATGCCTCAAAGGGGCGTTGAGCTACCTTTGTGGGCCTTTTGTGGGCAAGACAAGAGTTCGTTGTCTTAGATACATTGTTGTGCATTGTCTGGCCGAGCACTTCTCAACAATGCGCCTTATGTAAGCACACTTGGAGGGCAGGAACTGGAGCTGTTTGGGGTGGCCAAGTTAGTCATTGAAGTCCATTAACAAGTAAAAGCTGATGGAGGCGAACGGCAAATTCTCACTAATTAGCAAGCCTAACAGGCGGACTCTAATGGAGCCGTCTTTGCCATCGCCTGTTTTTCTTGTTTTCTTGTTTTGTTGGCTGCAATGTGCCATTTTTGGCACAGCGTGTGGCAAAAGCGCATATCAATTGCATAATAAAGAGAGCGATAGGAGGGGAAGAAGAGCAACGAGTCAGCTATGAGGCGGGGGTACATTTAATAAATAAAAGAGCAGAACTGATTGTCGGATAATAATGCGAATCTCGTGTCGTCTCGCCTACGACCTTAAATTCAATTTAGCTAAGTCAACGTCTCAATCTAAAGCGCTCAATGCAGCGTCTCAAATATTTGTTTACACTTGTTTTTTTCTTTTTGTTTAACAATTAAGGTTAAGCGTATGCGACTAAGTAAATATATGGAATGGAAATTGCAATTGTTGTGTTTAATTGGCACGAGCAGGATTACTTCCCTTGTCGTTGGCCAGTGCAATATTATGGTTGAATAATTCTGGGGACAGTATAAATTATTGATTTGTAGTTTTTGAAAAATTCCAATATTTTTACTTAGTTATAAACATAGAATTTTTAACTTTTCTGCTTCTTAAATCACCGAAATATTTCGAAATACAAAAATACGCACCTGTGGTTCACAGGGTAGAATTCAAGGAGAGGCTAAATTTTCCATTAAATTTAAATCAATATATAATTTCTGTATTTATTTAGTTAGTTTCAACAAGAGTAAGAAAAAATACTAAATTTAATAATTTATTATAAATTTTAATTCTGGTTCTAAGGAAAAGTAAGACTTATTTTAAATTTTAATTTCTAGAAATTTGAAATACATTTACTTGTAATCAATTTTTTGTAGAGGAATATTCCAGAATAACAAACATTATTTATACATGATTGCAAAATAAAATCCATGAATTAAATAATAACAAATTTTCATTGTTATGCATTTTTGCAGGCGATGCCATCAAATGCTTTGTCTGTAATAGCCACAAAGACGCCAACTGTGCGCTGGACATACCGCCAGATAACTTGCTGAAGGACTGCCAGGAGGATTACTCGACGCGCGGCAAGGGTATACCGACCTATTGCCGCAAGATCACGCAGATCATTGAGTTCTCCGTGAACAGCCGTAAGTATTTGCTTGATATAATCAATGCAAGAAGAACTCTATCGCGAAAGTCTCTTGTTTTTCTGTTGTTATCTTGTAGTGCCCCCAGATAGCCGTGTGATACGTACCTGCGGTTTCCAGAATCAAACATCGACCAATTATTGTTATCAGCGCGCCGGCTTTGGCGGCCGTCAGGTGGTCTGCTCCTGTGATACCGATAACTGCAATGGCGCCTCGGCGCTGAGCGGCATCTCGGCCTTGGGAATGCTCGGCACCGTTGGCCTCATATTGAGCGCCTGCAAGTGGCTGCAGCGTTAAGCGGCTGAATAATTCTGTTGTTTTTTATGTGTTCCTTTCTGTTCTCCACGCCTCACACATCACACCACACTCCTCCCTGAGTTCGCCCTTTAACTGTTTTAATTGATTTACAAAACAAAAAACTCTAAGCTCCACCAGTTGCTACAGTTGGTAAGCAATTTTAATATCTCAACAAACTCTTTTGTTTATAATCTCATGACTTCCTTTTCAGTTTTGTTCCAGCAACAATGTCAAATGGCAAAAGCTTTATAAACAAAAAGAAAAAACAAATTCTTTAACTGTATATAAAAACAAAAAAAAAACAGCGATACAGCAACAATTGGCCAATAAAATTATCTCATCATTATAATAATATGAATTTTGAAAATAAAGTATTTAATAACAACAATAATAATAGAACAACAAAAACCTACCGCAATTACTACATGAAAAGTATTCGAAGCCCCCCTATAAAAATAAATACAAAAATAATTAAATGAAACGTTATAGTTAAGACGATAAAAATAATTAACAAGCAAAAAACATTTAACGAAAACTTAGTAGTACATACATATAAAATAAATGTTAACACTTTTGCTTTCAGTTTCCTTTTTTATTTTCATAAGACGATTTTCTAACAAACCAAACGAAAGCTAAACAAGAAAGTATTTAACATAAAAAATCAACCAGATTGCTAAACATTTTCATAAATATTATAAAAACAAATCTACTAGACAAATTTATAATGATAATGATATAAACAAATTTAATTCAATCCCAATCAACCCATTTAGGCTAAGCTAACAAAAAACACGCTTAATGGACAACGCCAGAGGCCAAGCGATAATCACGCTCCCCATACATATTGAACACTCGTTGTAACCAACTGCCAAAAAAAATAATAATAAATAAAAGGAAAAACCATTATACATAGGGATTCCCTTTTGCAATAATTGAACTGGCACCCGAAACAATGGAAATTAAAAATTGGACCGCAGATACCAAAGAAGCCACACCAAACACATTTTAGTTACAATTTATAAGCCGCAAAAACAAACATTTATAGTGACCATCTTTTTAGTTAAGAACCTCCTCTTAAATGCAATAATTATAGTGCAATAAAATTGTCAAATGTTTGAGCGAAAAACAATAAATATAAAATAAAAACAAAACAAACATGTTAATTAACTTAATATTATTACACACTTCTTTATCTATGATGCCAGCTAAATTTGAAATTATTTGAGGTGTGGCAATACATGCATGTTTATTACGGGTGTGACCAGTCGCCTATTATTTGTCCGAATGCACATTAAATATAGAATAAAAACGAAACCAAATTGTTGATTAACTTAATTATATTATTACACACTTTTCGCTCACAAGTTATCTATGATGCTAGTTAAATTTAAAATTAGTTGAGGTGTGGCAGTACATGCATGTTAATGATGAGTGTGACCAGTCGCCCATTATTTGTCCGAATGCACTACGCGCTGTAGCGCCAGATAACAGCGTTTGGTCGCCAGCTCATGGTAGCCAACGGGGCCGCGTTCGCAGTCGGCGCAGACGAGAAACTTGCGGCCATCGACGGTGTGAGAGAAGCCGATGTTCTCGAATGTCATCATGTCGTCGATTTGCCAGAAATGACGCAGGAGCTCTGAGCTTAACGCTTCTGCCGCGCTGTCTTGCTTCTGCACCATCAGCGGAACTTTTATCTGAAAAACACAATATAAAAGCAATCAATATAAGAATTGTTGTTGTTGATTCGGGAAAACTTACTTCTTGCTCACAATACTTTCCTTCGTGCGCCTTGAGCATTAGACTGTTGCAGAACTGACAGCGCACATTAGTCTTATTCTTATCATCTGCTATTTGATCCGCAAAGTTAGCTTCCTCTGTCATTTTTGTTTGGTTTTTCCTGCAAATATTTTTGTGTTTCAAAGATAAAAAAGTAAATCTAAAGTCTTCTTCTTGCATTGAGCGTAACAGAGCAAGTTAACATTACCATAAACTGTTATTAACAGCGAATGGGACAATCTCAAGTATCGATATAAGCAAATCGACAACTTATCGATAGTCATAACTAACGTGCAATGAGTTCGAAAATGCAGTAAATATTGCTTGGAAATTTTCGTTATATTTAAATAGTCTGGAATTAATTTAAGAATATCGATATTCCATATTGGCCGATAGTTGCCTAATCACGGGAATGTGCGTTGCGCCGTCGCTTTGGTGTCGTTTTTACCGTTGGTGCTTTTGTCGTGTTCGGACCGAATTTGTCGGTGAGCAAATTTGACGTTCATTTTCTTTTCTTGTCTTTTTTTTGACTTGTAAATGTTCGATATTCGTTCATTTTCTTTTCTTGTCTTTTTTTTGACTTCTAAATGTTCGATATTCGTTTTTATATAAATTTTATTTTTTCTGCTTTTTTATATAAATCGAATGAAATTGAAAAAATCGTGCATCGAAAGAAAATAAACTAGCTACAGAAAGAAAATAAAAGAACAATTTGTCATTGTTGTTGTAGTGTAGTTGCGATTTTAGATTTTCGATTTGTGTAAAATGAACAGTGGCTACAATCAGCACGTGTATCAGCAACTGCCCGCAATGGCGGTCGAGTTGCATTGCCAGCAATCCATGTACCAGCAACACACCTATGGGGATCGCTCCCGCATGTCCGTCACCGACACCTCCTATGTGCAGGAGCACGTGTCGCAGAGCTCCTGGACCATGAGCGCCGCCTCCCCCATGCAGATGCGTGCCCCGGTCTACGTGCAGGCCGGACGTGGTCCCTACATGGGCAACAGCGGCATCGTACCGCCGCCGCTACCGCAACAGGCGCCACCGCTCCAGGCGTCGCACCCACATACACATGCGTATGCCCCGCAGCAGCATAGACGCTATGGCTACATGGGCATGCCCAACATGCAGTATTATGTCAGCAGCTCAGGTAAGTTCTGGGTTCCTGTTACAGTCAGTGATAAAGCGTAGCATCTTCGCGATAATAATCCGCGTTGTAGCCATGTGTACTCGTCAGTCTTTGACTTTTCCAGTAGCCACAGCATAATAAGTCTGTGAAAATGTTAGGCCCAAAGCAGGACGTCAATTTAGAGCTACGCATCTTGAAGACAACACTCCTTCACAATTTAATTTGAACCCGATATCATTCCGCTGAACTTCTCGCTTCCTGTTTCACAAAAATTAAATGTTATTATTAGCTAAATTACTTGAGTTACTCTTGATACAAGAGTAGCGACTTCTTTTACAGTCGAGCAGACTCGCCTATAATGTTTGTTACTTGTTAGATTATGTTCTTTAACGTGTCTCAATCGTTCCAGCCTCGATGAACACCTATGGACAGTTGTACATGCAATCGTCCTCAACTTCTGCCAACACTAGCGGCCTCTATTTGCCTTGTTGCTATGCCAAGGCACCGATGCGTCCGCTGCAGCAGCCACAGCCACTTGCGACCAAGGACAATTCATGCCAGACGATGGTCCACGTGAAGCGTAGTCGTGATGCGAGCACACAAACTGATATCATTGGGGACGCGCCGCCGATGCCGGAACCGCAACCGCATCCACAGATAATGGGTGACACGTAGGTGAAGCTAAGGCTGAAGTAAATACATCACTGAAACTTTTGTTTAATTGGCAGCAAGGAGTCAAACCACAAAAGCCGCTCAGTGGATGATTTAGTTGGTTGTGGTCAGCATGGCATTCTGCAGGGCGATCTGCGCAACTCGGAGGTGTCGCTCCCTAAGCAGCGTCTCAAGGAAATCACACGCATCTCGCTCTACGGCAGCACCATTGCCGAGAATGTGGCGAATGCGCATCGTCAGCGACCATGCTTCAAGAAGGTGGACACACTGTGCGCACGCCTCAAGCAGGATCTTTTGCGTCCCGATGGCGTGCTGCCCAACATCAATTCGCAAGGCATTGCCTGGGCTGTCAAGGATTTCATATTCGTGTTTACGCGAATTGTCAATTCGTGGATCATATTGAAGGGATATGTGTACAATACACCCGAGGGTCTCAACAAGATCAAGGATGAGCTGCCCGATGGCTTTATGGCTGCCTTTGATTGCTGGCAGATCACCACACTGACCATGGTCGAGTTGATCATCAAGTCATTTGTGAATCTCGACACAATGCTGCAGAAGCAAAAGAACAGTTTTACTAAAATGGACATGCACAATTGGAATTGCAACAACAGCGACTGCAGCAGTGATTCCAATTCTAGCAATAAGACTCTCAATGGCACCGTCATTTCCATATTGGATGAGGGGCCCAATGCCTTCAGCACGCCACGCAATAGCTTAAGAACTGGCCTCGCTTCTGAACCGGATGACTTGAATTCGATTAGCCTCGAAAATGGCCATTCGCATCAGATTGATGTGAATTATTTGTTCACAATGATTCAAGACTCGGAGGAGGCTCAGCGTTGTGTCAATGCCAATGGCACATATCTTAAAACTGGCACCTATACGCCGCTGCTGAAGGAAGCGAACAATCCAGTAGCGCCACAACCAAACGCCAACTGCCAAGCGCCAATTGAGACTGGTCAGACTCTGATCAAAGCTCAGCTGCCAAAGCTGAAGACTCAATGCCGTAACAAAGATGTGAAGCCAGTGAGTATGTTGGGCCTCGATATGTCGCTCAAATTGTTTGACATGACCAATCGCATCATGCTGCTGCAGCACATCGATCGCTTCTTTCAAAAACAGTTTACCCGTAATTATGTGAGTCTCAATTGCAAGGAGAGTTTAATTGGCTTAACTGTTTCGAGATTTATCTATTAAATTTAACTAAACTAACTAATATTTCACAAACATTAAGACAGCTACGATAAAAATCCCGGCAGCTAAGCGAATTATGCTGTTTATTGACGCATTCAATAATATCACCACTTATCCGTTGCAGTACCCATATTTTTACGAGCGGTGCCAGCACGAGTTCATCGATGTGCGTGCCATCATCCTGAAGTGTGAGACTGCAACCTATCAGAATGTGTTCCAGGCCATTCACGACTTGCGTCGCATCATCTTCTTGGTGCACCGCGATCTAAAGGTACTTGCTGGATTCATTTGCTGGCATTGAATACTCAACTACACTATAGTTATATTATTACTCGTGAACACGCTTGTTTATTTTGTTTCCTGCGTTTTAGCGTACTGCGGACTGCCGACTCCAGCCAAGGTATTTGTATGAGTTTGCCATCATATGGACTAATGTACTAATCACTGGTCTCATTTGTGCACTAATCTCATAACACCACACAAAATTAGTCTAACACACAACACCTCTCATTAACCATTAACTCGCCTAACATGCACTTGAAGAATTCTAATAGCGCATACTTTTCTTGGCAGGATCACACTAATATGGATTTGCGTTTGTACACAGCTCTCTATGAGCGTTCCATCAACGATATGCTGTCCAAGTCGCCCTACCAACTGCAGCAGTTTGAGCACATCACTGGCAATCCCTTTGAGAAGATATTCTGCACTGACACTTAAACTTTCTATTACAAACACAGACAGATCATTTTAAATTTAATTTTCATTCTTTGCTAATGCGTCTCACATCACTTACCACAAACGAATTAAGATACTAATTTGTTTATGGGGCAAGCTAAAATTATTTAATCACTTAGCTTGCAAACACTAAAAGTAGTACAATTCATTGTTATTTGTTTATTGGGCAAGCTAATATTACTTAATCACTTAGCTTGCTGTATTATTATTAATTGTAGAATACTTTAATTATTTGTTAAGAAATTGGTCGAAAACACAACGTAAAACACAAAATGCAGCATGTCATATTGAATTAAACAGTTGGCACTTTATACTTTATAAGAAAAAAACACACAGCATGTCAAAATTAGTTCTTCAACTTAAAAGCTTAAAGACAATCGTAATAATGTTGAACAGCACTTGTTAAACAAAATCACAATTTATGTAGCTTGAAATTTGAATAGAAATTGGAATGTGCGAAATCGCATTCAAATCTTTAAAATCAAAAATGAATAGATTATTTATATAGATATTTTATTTTTTTTTCCTTATCAATTTCAATTGCGTTCCAAAATAATTTTTTTTAAATAGTATACTTAAGCATGTGATGCATTTTTACATAAACGAAAAAGAGTAATTATATTAAACAAAATTCAATGTAATTTGCATTTATTAAAATAAGTGAAACACTTTTGGAAATTTCGCAATCAAATTCAAAGAATTAAGAATATTAGAAAAATTTTGAAAGAAAACACATGCAAAAATAAGAATAGACAGTTTAAAATATTAAAGTGTATTAACTTCAGAGATATTTGCAAATGAGTGCAATTCAACATTTCTTTAAAGTTCAATTACAATTCACAAAAATCACACAAATTTTGGATACATCACAAACAAAATGAAAAGTTTATTTAAAAGTATTTCAATGTAATTTCCAAATTCACTACCAGTTTTGTTTATTATTATCAAAAGTTTATTAAAAAATAGTTTCAATATAATTTTGAATTCAGTTTTTGTAATTAATTACAAATAAATACGAATACACAAATGTTAATGTAATATTTTTGGTAAAACTATCAACTAAAAATACACATTTAAAAATTAAGAAATTATGTAAACAATAAATACACATAAATAGTACGTAGTGCTCATCGTACGCCAAATTTGAATATTTACAGCGACAACTGCTAGTCGACCTTGGCAAAGTCCTCCACACTAATGTCCTGTGCCTGCAGCATGCTATAGAATATGCTGGACACGTCGCCGGCTAATTCCTGTGGTTTGCCCTGCTCACAAATGCGCCCATCATCGAGGACAATGATGCGATCCATGGCTTGCAGACCTCGCAATCGATGTGCAATAAAGATGAGTGTGCAACTCTTGAACGCGTTACGCAACGCCTGCTGCATGCACAGATCCGATTCGTCATCTAACGAGGAGGTGCCCTCATCAATGCACACGACCTTGGCATTCTTGAGCAGCGCTCGAGCGAGGCAAAGCAATTGCCGCTGTCCAGCGGACAAGTTGTTGCCGCCACTATCGACATGACCGTCCAGTCCACCCAGCTGCTGCACCAGCAACGTTGCTGCCGCGGAATTCTTGATGGCATGCCAAATCTCCGAGTCATAGAAGGCATGACTAGGATCCAGATTTTCACGCACAGTGCCTGCCAAAAAGCGAAATCAAAGTTTTAACTTGAAAGTGCACAGCAGCAATTGAAATCGTAGACTTACCTGCGAAGAGGAATGGCTCCTGGGTGATGACGCCAATGCGTTCGCGCAGCACACTCAGCGCCACAGTCTTCAGATTCATCTGATCTAGATAGATGTCGCCCTGCGAGATAGGCGCCACACGCAACAAGGCGGCCAGCAACGAACTCTTGCCGGCTCCTGTGCGCCCCACGATGCCGATGCGTTCGAAGGCCTCCGTTTCGAAGCTGATGCCACGCAAAGCCGGCGCCAAATGTTCGCGATAGCTGAGCTGCACCTGCTTAAAGCTGAGCACACCCTGAGTGGGCCAACCAAACGGGGGGTCGGCGCTGCCATCAGCATTCTGCTCCGGCTCCAGCTGCAGATATTGATCCACACGCTCGACGGCGACCAGTTCCTGCTCCGTTTCGGCCACTGCATGCAGCAAATCACCCAGCTGTCCGGTTATAGACAACGCATACGAGATGCACAGTCCCACGAAGCCCGGATTTGTGGCATGCGACGACGTGATGGCCGCCAGCATAGCAGCGCCGCCCACCAGCAATGTGCCCAGTAACTGCAGACGCAAAGCCAGCCACTGTTGAGCGGCTGCCGACGACAACTGCGCCTTGGTGCTCTCCTCCAGCTTGCCCTGAAAGTCACGCTGAAACCGGGCGCTGGCGCGCATGCTGCGTATGGTGGACAAGCCTTGCAGCGTTTCAGTGAAGTGCGTGTAAAGCGGCGACATCGCATTGCTCGACAAGCGCTTAATGTCACGCGAGGCATGACGGTAGCGCTGCTGCAAATTCAAATAGATGGGCACCATGGGTATGACGATCAAGGCCAGCCACGGAATGGCATAGAGACTGACGCACAAGGAGCCCACTAAGGCGGCCAACTGGGCGAGCAGTATGTTCATGATAAAAGGCAGCGAATCATCCACTGTGTTGGTGTCCGAGCTGAAGCGATTGAGGATGCGACCCACCGAGGTGACATCAAAGAAATTGAATTTGGCCTGCAAGTAAATTTAACAACATTAAAAGACATACTTCTTTGGATTGGGATTGGAGCTGCTTACAAACATGACGTGCTTCAGCAGTTGTTCGTGCAGAAAGATGGCCGCCTTGATGCCCGCGTAGGCGAAGAGAAAGGCACGCGTTAGCGTCACTAGCGAATTGCTCAAGGCAATGGCCGCAAATATGCCCAGATAGTAGGCTGTGGTGTGTGCGGTGGAGTCATTCGATGGCTGTCCCGGTCGCCGCAGCAGATGTTCCAGCGTTGTGTCATTGGGATGCCCATCCAACGTGGTCTCCGTGACCCAATTGGCCAGCCAAGCATCGCTGAAATTGCGCGTCAACTGCATGAGTAGCACAAACAGCAGCACAGCCAAAGCGAGTGGAGCGCTGACAGCACGCCAATAGCAGCTGAAGACATTGCCAGACAGATGGCCATATTCACGAGACTCTTCCATTAGCAAGCTGTCCACGCTCTTGTTGTCCGCATCCGCGGCATTTGGCAACTCCAAGGTGCCTTGCAGCAACTCCTGCGATTCACTGTCGTCCTCCCCGTCCAGGCTGATATCAATGCTCTCGGTCATGTAGTCGCTGGGCGACAGCTGGCCATCCTTGACGTTCAGTATCTGGTTGGCGTGGAAGAACAACTGCGTGCTGCGCGTGACCACAATGCGTGTCTTGTGCTTCAGCAGACCCAGCAGACAGTGGCGTATAATGTGATTGGCCACATGGGCGTCTAAGGCAGACAGCACATCGTCCAGCAGATAAACTATAAGTGTAAATTAAACATATAAGAAAGTTGTCTAGTTGACTAATCTATATACTCACCCTTCTTGTCCTGATAGACGGCACGAGCCAACGCAACACGTGCACGTTGACCTCCCGAGAGGGTGCGTCCATTTTCGCCGACGCCCATGAGATCGCCGCCCAGGATGCGAATATCCTCGTTGAGGGCGCAGGCAAACAACACCGACTTGTACCACTGCTCGTCAAAGTTGCTGCCCCAGACGATGTTGTCGCGTATGGTGGCGCGTTGCAGCCACGGCGATTGCGGCACATATCCGAAGCCCGTGGTCAGCTCCTGGACACAAACCTCGCCATCCACGCATTGCAGACCAGCAACGATGGCTGTGAGAAAGCTGCTCTTGCCACCGCCAACCGGGCCTTCAATGCAGATCAGTTGGCCCGCCTTGATGTCCACATTAATGTCTTTCAGTTTGAACTGACAGACAGTTGTCTCAGTCTCTGGCTCCGCGGCGGCGTTGCTGTCGTGCACAAAGTGCGCGCTCTTCATCTGCAGCACAGATGACTCGCCGCCGGGCCCGCTGCCACGCATAATGGGATTGTAGTAGCTGGAATAGTCCAGATTGGGCACATCCAGCAGCTGCTGCACACGTCGAAGCGATACCCAAGCCTCCACAAGGCCGTTGAGCACCCAGGGAAAGGCGTTCAGAGGTCCAATCAGCATGTAGAGCAGCGCCACACTTGTGTACGTGGTAGAGGCCACCAAGTTGTGCCCCAACAGCACATAGACGCTGAACGTGAGCAGACTCATCAGCACTGGCGTCGTGGCCCAGAAGTACACGCACATGGCATCCAGATACTTGCGCTTCGACAGGAATTTAATCTCCACTTGACGCAATTCGCGTATTTTACGTATAAATATTGGTTCCCAGGCGTTCGACTTGATTTGCTTGGCGCCCTGCATCGTCTCCGTGGTGGCCGAGAGACGTGCATCCTTGGCCGTCATTAGGCCGTCGGTGTAGACGCCAATGCGCTTGGCAAGCCAACGATTGGCGGGTATCAGCAGCGCTGCAAAGATGACGCCGGCCAAGAAGGCGACGCCCAGCTGCAGATACAGCAAATAGAGCGTAGTGAACAACTTGAAGGGAATGCTCCAGAAGAAGTGGAAGCTGATGCACGAGTTGACAATGCGATCCGCATCCGTGGACATCAAATTCAGCATATCCGGGCGAGATTCGCGCACGCCACGAGCTTCGAGCGCCTTGCGATAGATGCTATTGACGACACCGACGCGCATCTTCATGCTGACCATAGACATACGCCAGTCAAAGTGACAGCCACACAAGGCGGAGAGCAACGTTGAGCCAAACAGACCCAGAGCATAATAGTAAGCTCTATTCGTGGTGGCTGTTTTATCATCTTGCTGCAGCAAACCGCCGAGCAACAGCGGCCCAGCAAAGCTGCTAATGTCGGCCACCAGACGCAGCAGGCCAATCAAATAGAACTCACAGCCAAAGACCTTGTGCAGGGCTCGCAGCAGGCTCTGCGATTGCGACAAGGCCAAGTGCAGACGTTCGCTTAGGCGTGTGATATTCAAGGCATCCGGTAGATCAAATAGGTCCTCAATGCGACGCAGCTTCCCCACGACGCCCTTGTCGATCAGCGGCTGCACCCAATGGAACACGAAGCGCGATATCCAATTGGCCTCGTCCTGCGCGTGGCCCAGCAACGCCTCATTCAGCTCAAAATGGAAATAGGTGTAACGATGCGACAGCAATGCCTCCTGCTCGCGATCCCGTTGACTGCTGGCATGCGATGTAGACACAATGGCGCTGCCCTTGGGTATCAAGGTGGCCGCATAGCAGAGATCACAGAGCAGCGTGGCCAGGCTCCATGGCCACCATTCATAGTGGCGACTGGTGCGCAGCCAAACGGCATCGAGCACCACAACCATCAGCCAGAACACATTCAGCAGCAGCGATCCCCGATGGCTCAGCGTCCCAAAGTTTCGAGCAGTCAACAGGTAGCCTACATAAAAAACAGAAGAATTTAATAAGTAAGTACACCGCATGAATTTATTTCGATTCGCAATGTTTTTAGACAATGATTATGATTAGTTTGAAGTAATTTAATCATTTTTAGACCATGTTAATTATTTGTGGGCAAAAAAACTAAACTCTCAATTTATGAATATTATTTGCGTGATAAACTCGCATTTTAAAGTATTAACGCAATTTACACCGTTTTTTAAATTCATATTATTTGATGAAGACTTTCGGTATTTTGAGTTAAGTTCTATATGAACCAGCTAGAACTACTTGGGAAGTAATAAATTTAATATCTCATTTAAACTAATCAATTTTTCTAAATACTGATTATAGGGTTATCAAGCTTAGCTCTATAGAAGCCGGCTAGAATTTTTTCAATTATATTAGTGTTCCCAATAATATTTATATAATCTGAATCACAAAAGCTACAAAAATTGTTTCTTCAATAACTTCCAAAGTCTTTATCCGATTGTAAGCAAATCATGTACGCTTTTGTTATTAATGTTTATATCAACATTTAGCACTTTATCTCCAAAATGATGTATTTGACTTAAATTTAGCATAGTGGGCGTGGCTAAATTGATAAGCAAACTTTAACTGCGTGGAAACATAAACGTTCAAAAGAAATCTGTTAGATACTTCTCTAACAGTCTCTAAGATCTAGGATTATGAATATATATAATTTATGCCTCCCATTGCTTGTTGTCGTAAAATTAAAAGTACCCTTCTACGCTTTGGGTAACGGGTATAAAAAGTTTTTCGTAAATAAGTGTAAAATTGACATTGCTAATTAAGGGGGAAGGAACTTAAAGCTTACCACAATGCACCAGCCACATGATGCACTCGGCACCCACGACGAGCACATCGACGGCATACAAATCGATGCCCGCACGATGGAACACGAATATCTTGGATAGGGGCAGCAGAGCCAACACAATGCTCAGCACGATGCGTAGCGAGATTAATTGCAATTGCCTTCGATTGCGCGTTATGATTTGTGTGTGATTGGCGCCGAAATTGTAGGCGGATATGATCGCGAAGATGGAGTAGACGGGGAACTGCAGCACTGTCTTTTGGAAGCATGGCAGCAGATCGTTGGTGTCGTTGGCAAACGGCTTTAAGCCCGTTGGACAGAACTGTGTCCAATTCCAGTTGAAATTCCAATCAATGTCCGACATTGTGGGCGGCGTGTGCGTTTAACGCTTGCAGGCAAATCTAAAAACGGGTATTTTTCTGCTGCCTTTGTTAGTCATCATTTGCGACTGCGATTTCCCCGCGCGCAGCAGCGATAAATACTGCTCTAGTTGCGTTACCCTTTATTACGATTGATTAGCGGTTCGCCTCTCTTGTTTATAACAACACTAAATAAATAAACAGCTGACGGCGCTAACAGCTGCAACGTTGACACGCGAATGGCAATTATCGACTGTTGCTTATCATACGATATAGCGCACGAATAATGTGCAGTAATCGGCATAACAATTGTTATCGATTCACGCTGCTATCGAAGAAGCAGCATTTGTTTACAACCCAGTTTTAATTATTGGCATGACACAAACTTCGCATGAAGCTGACGAGGAAAAGTCGGAAGCAGCCAGCGAGCTGCCTTCCCAGCTGCTGGACATATGCAAAGCGCTAGCTGGGAATGCCAACATTGTGTTCAAGTCCCAGCAAATCGATGATCCCGAGTTGAACTTTGAGGAGAAGCAACAAATCGCTCTGGAGGCGTTTCTCAAAAGTCGCGAAAACTTTCTTCTGCGCTTTGGCAGTTATTTAACTGAACAGCAATTAAATGACCTGCAGCACGATGAGCTGAACGCAGAACTTCGCCTGCTGCTCGAGGATTTCAAGCGCAAGCTGCACAAGCGGACAGTTTGCATCAAGAACAGAAGATATCAAGCGATGCTGCAGTTGCTCCAACAGGGCGAATACTTTAGCGAGCATGAAATGATGCAGCGTGCACCAGAGCTCTACCAGGAGCTGGTGGGTCAGCACTTGACGGCCGAGGAGCGCAAACAACGCGACAGCTACGATGTGCGCAACACAAGTTTCTCAGGCATCTTGATGCACACGCTGGAGCAACGACAGCGCGAAGAGTTGCTGCAACAAGTGGAGGATAAAGCAGAGTCTGAAGTGGAGCCTGATCCTGTAGTCAATACGGATTGCGAGGTGCCCGACGCCTGTCGCCAGCGATGGGGCGGCTTTGACGATGTTGAGCCGGTGGCTTGTTCCACAAGTCGTAGCACAACCGCCAGAATCACCAAGTTGAGCACACCCGAGTTTTATAATCCAGCAGAGCGCGAGTTGTTGCGCAATGAGTTCATGGGCCTAATGAAGGAGCGCTTTCTCAGCGGCCAGGACAAAGATTTCGACTACAGTGCAGTGGACGACAATGCGCAGCTGGATGACTTGAAGCAACTAGAGCGAGACGAGGAAGATGCCTACTTTGAGGACAGTGACGATGAGGAAGAGCAACAACAAGCGCAGCAGCCTGTGGTGGATGAGGATGATGAGCTGGATGTTTATATGCGACATCTGAATCAACATCACAGTCTGCAGCATTGAGTTTGGAATCTTTAACCTTAAGAATAGCTTTAAAAGCTGTCACAATTAGAGCATATTTTGTAGTAAACATTTAAGAAATATAATGTAAATTGTAGTGATCGATGACGAGCAGACTGTCAACGAGGTTGAAGAGCTGGAACTTGAGCAGCATTGCAATGGGAGCAAACATCTGCATAGTAAATTTCAACTTAGAAATACTATCCAAATGAGGGAGTGAATGATAATCTTAACGGATGCGCCAGTGATTGATGAGCAAACTTATATTCGATGAGGACAAGGATTGATGAGCATAACGAACTGGATGTTTTGCAGCATTGATTTTTTAATCTTTATCTTTAGCCTTAAGCCTAGCAATTAGAAGCAGTCACAATTGTACAGAATACACAGAGATTAGACTGCGTTCTAGTAAACATCTTTTGCGCTTACAAACTACAAATAGTAGACTACCTAGGCCTGCCTCGACCACGCGGAAACCCGCGTCCACGGCCACGGAGCACTTTGCTGTTAGGTGGTGGACTCTTGGGACGCAGCAGCTCGATGCGACTGGTGCAGCCGGTGGCAGGTGCCTCGGCGAAATACGTCTGATACAGCTCGGCATTGAAGTTGGAATTGGTCAGCTCAGGACCAACGGTCAGCCAGCCTGGTCGAATGCTGGAATCGCGACCAAACAGATGCAAACGCCGGCGGCCGAGACAGAAATGCTCGATGATGTGAAAGATTTCGATGGGTTTTTCGAAGCTGCCGAATTCCTCCTCCTCCGAGATGATCAGATCAATGTCCACGTTGGCATGGATAAAGTCGCCATCGCTGGAACGGCGCACGGTGCCCTTGATGCCCATCAAGCAGTGTTCCTTGGTGCGCTGAAAAACAGCCTTCGGAATCGCTTGCTTCGAGTGTCCCGGCTTGTTAATGTTGGTGCGTATCCAGCAAATGTCCTCGCAGCGGCGGAATCCCCACTTCTTCAGGCAATTGCGGCCCTGATCTAAACCCTCCGAGGAGCCACACCAAAGGAACACAAACGAACGATGCGCAGCAATTTCACCCACATCCAAGTCTGTAAATAGCAAAGATTATCGACTGTACTTGGGGATCCACTTCATATCACTCACTTAGTATGTCATCCCAGTTCCAGAAGACTCTAGGCGCACCGCCCACAGTGGCCACAGCTGGCGCCGCACGAGCATATTCCTCCAGAGGCGGCTCAATCAGGATGACATCGAATTTGCTGCCCATCGTTTTTACATCCAGCGTCTTGAGGTCCGCTTTCAGATACATGGGCGCGGAGGCAGTGTCCTGGATGAGTTTATCCTTCAGCTTGATCAGTTCACGCAGCTTGGGATATTCCTCGAAGCGATCTGCAAGTCCTACGTCGCGTATGAAGTTCTGTGGCCTTTGTCCGGTGTCCACAAAATGTTGGCAGTAATCGTTGTGCGGATTGGAAGACTGTGTGCCTTTGAGGAACGTGGAGGAATCCCTGTAAATAATCTCACTTGGCGTCTTCTTGGCGGACGAAGATGAAGAGGCGCCTCCTCCAGTTGTCTCTTCTTCGTCCCGTTGGCCAGCGGCATTTAGCTGTCGACTGGCATAATTGTTGCCATCCTCTTCGGCATTGCCCAGCACCTTCTTCAACTCATCCACGCTGGACAACCCCAGCTGCAAATAAATAATTGATTAAAATAAAGTGTCGGCAAACAAGAGGAAATGCAAATCGCACCGTTTGAGCTAAAAGTAGGCGGCGTTTGCGCGAACGCTCTTGCGAGCTCTTTAGCACATCACTCATTGCCAACTATTTGTTAAATTCACTAACTATTTGGCAGCCAAAATGCAATTTCAATTCAAAAACAAAGACAACAAAAGAAAATTTAGACAAAACACAACGCGTCTCAATGACGCCGAATGGCGAATGGCAAACTTAGGTGTCATCGGTAACAAGGCAGCACAATCTTATCGATATATTTTGCTGTATATCGATACTAGCACCTTTTTTAAGCTATTGACATTTACACTTATAATAGATTACTTTATTTAAAAAACTTGTCGTCATTTATTCTATAATTAATAATTAATTAATTGGAAACGACATCAACTTTATCAATATTTGCGATATCAGTAGTCTTAACGATATTATAGCAGTCTGGCAACGCTGTTACTCAGCTGCACGCCACAAAAAAAAAACTTGTGTAGTGCTAAGATCTGTGATTCGGTTTTTTATACAAATAATTGCAATTTAATAAATAGAAAGCTACGCAAAATGAAGGTGCTGCGCCACACGCTACTGTGCGCGCTTCTAGTGCTCGCCGGCTGCCTGATCTTTGTAGCCGCACAGGGTAAACAGAAGGTAAAAGCGTCTTCCTTCTATGGCCACGTCACTCGTGTCCAAATAAGAACCAAAGAACTCAATCTGAAACCGGCAAACTACAAAACCGGCTTATATTATGGTTTGTTTGTTTACATGGCTGTATTTTCTTTTTGCAGACGGGCCTAACGCTGTCGGAGCGCGTGCAAAATCTGGTGGACATGAACATGAAGAAGCCGCTGCTGCGTTTCAATGGGCAAAAGTTTCGCGAGTATGTGAAAAATACCCCTCGCAATTATTCCATGGTTGTGATGCTGACGGCGCTGGCGCCCACGCGTCAATGCCAGATCTGCCGGCATGCCCACGACGAGTTCAGCATTGTGGCCAACTCATATCGCTTCTCGCCCATCTACTCCAACAAACTCTTCTTTGCCATGGTCGATTTCGATGAGGGTTCCGATGTGTTCCAGATGCTGCGCCTCAACACAGCGCCCGTCTTCATGCATTTCCCCGCCAAGGGCAAACCAAAGGGTGCCGACACCATGGATATTCATCGCGTGGGCTTCGCCGCCGACTCGATAGCTAAGTTTGTTGCCGAACGCACCGATATCACCATTAGAATCTTCCGGCCACCTAACTATTCGGGCACTGTGGCCATGATTACGCTGGTGGCGCTGGTGGGCAGCTTCCTGTACATCAGGCGCAACAATTTGGAGTTCCTGTACAACAAGAATCTGTGGGGCGCCATTGCGTTGTTCTTCTGCTTCGCCATGATCTCGGGCCAGATGTGGAATCACATCCGCGGACCGCCCTTGGTGCACAAGACGCAGAATGGCGGCGTCGCCTACATCCATGGCTCCTCGCAGGGCCAGCTGGTGGTGGAGACATACATCGTCATGTTCTTGAGTGAGTAAAAGAGGGAGATGATTTGTTATTTAAGCGAGTTTGTGACTATTACAGTTCTTTAATTGATTTTTGGGTCATGAAACTACGAATTAAATGTCATTCTAACCCAGTTTCATTATTATTATTTTTTCATATATATTTTTCTATTTATTTATTAATTTTTGTAATTTGTTTTGGTAGAGCCACTTTGATGTGATGATGATGTGAATGATTCTCTGCATCTTATTTTTAGTGTTAAATTATCTTCAATGTGAGCAAATAAAAAAAGATAAAATGCTTAGAATCATTCATACTAATTTTGGAAAAGTAGTCTAAAAAAGTTAAACTTGATTTCTTTAATAGCTTATCCTACGATTGTAAGATATAAATAATTTGAATTGCAATATTTAATCATGATCTCCTTTTGCAGATGCCATGATTGTGCTTGGCATGATTCTGTTGATTGAATCGGGCACTCAGAAGGCGAACAATCGAAATCGAATTATGGCCATGGCCGGTTTGGTCTTGTTAACTGTATTCTTCTCCTTTTTACTCTCTGTATTCCGTTCCAAGGCGCAAGGTTATCCTTATAGGTAAGTTTATCGCATTCTCGTTTGTAGAGAGCTTATTATATGATAATCATTTCTCGCTTTGCAGTTTCTTGTTCAAATAGAGTTGACTGAAAGACCAGTTTTCATCATGACGAGAGTTCAAGTGGATCGTTATTAACGTTTTATAGTTCAAATTCCAAAGTAAAATCACTAAGCACCAATAACTCGAGATGTCTGTGTGTAAAACAAGTTTAATAATAAAAGCCACTAATAAATTACAAATTTGTTCTTAACTAAAAGTCTCGTGGACACCAATTTTCGATGCATCGATTTCATATTTTCTAGGAAACACATTTGATTAAGCGCGATTCAAATCAGTTTACGGTTTTTTAAATAACCAGGTTATGTGCGCTCAATTTAAATCAAATATATTACTATTTTTAAATGTTACAAATTTTAAAATTAAGCAAATGCAAACCTTACCAACCTTCGATTTGAATTGTTTCTGAAACATGCAATTTAAGTTTCTGAACAGTGTTGAAGCTAATCAAGGGAAACAAGGAAAAATTTGTTTGAGCGTAACTGAAATTAATTAGTGATTGCTTGGCTTTAGTTAATCATTGAAGTTACACTGAATTTAAATAAAAGAAATTGCTGATTTTTTTTTAAATGAAACTAAATAGGGAACAATTTCTAGATAACATGCTGCGTTAAAAAGCAAAGTTAAACTTTACAATATCAATTTAAGTCATTGGATAAGCAATGTTCATTGCCTTTTGAAATTCAACGAGTCGATTTAAATTCTTGCTTTGTATTTAAATTTATTTAATCCTAGAAATAGTTTTTAAATATTATCTGAGCTAAGGCAAACTTTAACTTTTTTTTTGTTTTAAGTCGCTTAAACATAGTGAAATGTGTGAAAGTAATCGATGCACCATCTTCCATTCCCCAATCTCCTAGAGCAGATATGGAATAATGGCATGTCGTCGCTTGGGGTAATCCTTAAAGTTCTCCTTGTACCATTGATGTGTGAGCAGCGCATTGATCGTCTGATTGCTGGCCACCCACACAAAGATAAGCTTCCAAGTGCGAATGGGCGTCATTAGATCCGCCAGGCAATAGTACATGACGACCTCGAAGAACATGTGTGGCGACGAGATCAAGTTGAACCAACCGTGCGAGGGGAGCAGATGTTCCTCGGTCTGGACGACGCCTGTCTTGGCATTCTTGCGTAGATTCACCAGTACCATGTTGCTACTATACTGTTGCAGCCAGGCGAACAGGAAGATCAGGATGTAGCTCAGCTGCAGCAGCGATACATTGGAGAGCGTGAAGGGCGTTGGCTTCGAGCCACGCACAAAGCCCGAAGTGTTAGACAGCAGCGAGGTGACGGCGCCAAAGTAATGCACATAGCCAACGACATAGTGGGAAAGATTCATTTTGCTGCGCTTCGAGAAGATCTGCACAAAGTTCGTCTCGTAGAAGCGACGCACGCACTGCAGACCGAGCAACAGCGACGCCAGCAAAGCCGTATTGCTGTCCACTTGGACCATGCGATGCTGTCGCCCACCGCACATCAAGTCCAAAAAGCGGAGTACAAATTCCGGTGCAATCTCTTGACTTATGACGCTGCGGACGGTGAAATAAAGTGCGAGCAACGACCAACCGAAAGCGAACACATAGAAGTGGCTGAACCAGGCCTTCGGCACCTCAAGGTGATTGATCAGCGCATCGGTTTCACCTTTGTGACTGTGCTTGCCATAGCGAAACGATTGTCTGATGCTATTTGGCAGATGGGATTCGACCAGCGTCATTAGACTGCCCAGCACCACCATGGTCAGGATAAATATGATGAATATGCATTGTAGCAGATTGAGCTGGTACTGGTCGATAAGCTCCTCCAAGGAGCCAATTATAGCGAGCACCATTTTCTCTTGACACGTAATTTCTAATTCAAAACTGATTAACTTGGACGATTGACACAACTTTCTCTAAGCACTTGGCTTATCAGCGGTTGGCAGTGCATCGTCGATAACATCTGTATCGAACTATCGATTAACATTTATAAAACATCGAAGGTTTATGGCAACCATCGGAAGGGCGCAAGGGAGCATTCACCTGTGAGTGGCAATCACATGCAACCCTGCCAACCATTGCGTTGTGCGCGGTGTTCAAAAAATGTAAGTCACATTTGTTTTAATTTCATATTTATGCATTTAATTTGCAACAAAGCTAAGATTCAAACTAAATTACAACACTATATAATTGCTATTTATGATAATTCGATGCGACTATATGATAAATGTATGCTTGCGGTTACGCTGGCAATCTTTAGTGGAGTTTTCTGCTTTGGTTTATTGCTTTCGCTTAAATGTGAGGCGCGCCTTTAACAGTAGAGCACTCGGGGCGACGATGATTGTCATATGTCCACGCCATTACGTCCCAAGGTGCCGCCCTTATACGGCGGCGGCTTGGGACGAGCATATATTCCAGCCACGCCGCTATCCAGCTGATACAAGCTGTTGTTGGGGCTACAAGCGAAAAATCTAAATATTAACCGCAGTAGTAGTTTATATCATTTAAGATCTGCGCACCTTTGGGAGCGCAAGCTCGTGTTGTCCAGAAGAAAATTGGGATCCTTAAGACTCTTTAGAGTTGTCACTGGCTGCATGGGTTTTGAGTCCGAGCATTGAACCATCTGCACGGTGGAAGACATGGGATAATCCATATGGAGAGAGCTGCGATAGAAAATGCAGTTAACTAAAAGCACTAAAAAATTCATAAACTGAAAGCATTTAATAAACTAAAAAGTCACCTGTTGTCATCGGAAACACTCTCGGACTTGGCGCAAGATTCCTCGCACAAATGAAAAATGTTATCAAAGAAAAACTCAGAATGTGGATCATAACTAAAAAGGTAAGTAAATAAAAGTAAAATTATTTGAAATTCTAAATTAAAATAAAAAGGTAAGACATAAACCACAGCAAGTATTTCAACCAGTGCTTATCGAAAGCACGAAATAATATTTCAAAAGTTTCCTAGTAAATAATTATTAAATATCTGTCTTCACTTACAATTTGTGATGCTGGAAGCAGAGCACGGCCGAAAGCATACCCAAGAGCACGGCCAGAATCATGCCCGGAATGGCAAAGGCAAAGGCAAACTCATCGATGTAATTGCGCATGGGGACATCTTCTCGAGGAATGCCCAGCCAGCGGTCGTTGCGACGCTGCTGCTCCTCCGACTGTTGATGCTGCTGCTTTTGCTTGGCATCGTTATTGTGATACAGCACTTCGGTGGGCGACTCCATGCCCACCATTTTGAAGGCACACCAGTCCAGCTTGAAACCGACATTCTCGAAGATCTTCTGCACCGAGGTGCGTTTGTAGGTGCATGAAGGTAGCTTGTAAAGTGGACGCACCTCCTCCTGCAGCTGCTGCAGACGCGGCGAGAACTGTGCAAAGCTGCCTACATGAACGATGACACTGCAAAGGGAACATTGAAAAGATTAGCTGCTATAGCAGACTACTTCAACTCTTTAACTCTCACCCCTCACGCTGCTGGGGACGCAGGGGGAGACGTCCGCCCATGTTGACGGCGGACTCCATGAAGACGACGCTGAGATCCTCTTTGCTGCCCGGCCACAAATCCTTGCGGAATATATTCCGCAAATTCTCGACACGTCCAGGATCCATCAGATGCACCCAGTTCAGGTTGTCGATCTTCATTTGTACCACATTGGGTGCAATAAACTTGTGTGCCACAAACATGGTGATGACGTTGTGACGAGTCTCGTAATTCTGTCGATTCAAGGCCACCACATCCAAGTTGATGGTTTTGCCAGCTGCGGAAATCGGCGGCGTCCCATAGAGAAAGCCCGCATGGTATTCATGGCTGTACATATAGCGCATCCAGCTGGGCAAATCGGGATAATGCTGTAGAGAGGGTCGATAGCGAAACTGCTCACTAATGACTTGATGCGTCCAGTTAAAAAGTTGCGGTTCGATTTTATAGTTGAACAATTCGCCCACATTCGCCTGTAGTTGTAATTTTAAGCACTCCACGCTCTGGATGCCCAGCCAGGCCACAATGAGGATAAGAAGCTGCATATTACTTGGTTTAATTGCGTATTTCCACGATTTATATCAACATTCTCTATTGGACGCTGCCACTGAAAATTCCTTTAGTGTGTATATGAGAGTTGGTTAAGCGCAAGCGCATTAAGCATTTGCATGGTTGGGACACCGAGACACCTGTTGCACTAGGTCAGTTTCAATTTATAGCAATAATACTATATTTAATTGCAAACTTACAGAATGGTAGCTCAATTTATTCCATTTAAATGAAACGATCTGGGGCGGATTTAAATGATTTCCGACAAGTATTTGTAACGTCTGTTGTTATCGCTAATTCGTCGGAATCGTCGACATCGATAGGCATTAGCACCATTAAGTGTGACCAGCTAGTATTCGTAAAAGTAACCCCATTTTGGCACAAATTTATTTTTCGGAATACAAACTGCGGTCACGCTGATGCTCCAAAGAATTTTATCAGCTGCTGCCAACGTAAAGTTGGGCCAAAATACGTGGCTTTATTAGCGTTTTGTAGGTGTTTCGCGCAAATTCAAAAAGTAATGTTAACACAGAGTTAGCCATTCACATTCTCAACATGTTGGCATTTCTGCTGCAAGTGTGCTTTTATCTGCTCGGCTGCATTTTTGCCGCCGCCCTTTTGGTGAGTGTCAAAAATACACAAACTATTATGATATTGATAACTCCTCAATTGATTTACAGACTGTGGCTGTATTGTTGTACAAAACAAGGCCATATCCGCTCATCACACGTCACAAAGATGAAAAGTTCTACCTGGATCCCAAAACAATCAAAACCGTCGAGTTTCCTAGTTTAGACGACCCGCCTACCTTGGAGCTTAGTGTAATTGTGCCGGCCTACAATGAGGAAAAACGATGTATTGTATTTTGTTTGCTTTATATATGGCTAGATGAGTAATCACAATCACATGCTTATGTTTGTCTTTCAGTACCTGTTATGCTCGACGAGTGCCTGGCGTTTCTGGAGCAGAAGCAATCGCAGCAAGCGGACTTTAGCTACGAACTGATCGTGGTCAGCGATGGCAGCAGCGATGCTACCGTCTCGGTGGCTCTTAAATACTCCAAGAAGTACAGCGCGGAGAAGGTTCGTGTCCTGGAGCTGGTGGAGAATCGTGGCAAGGGTGGCGCTGTTCGTCTGGGCATATTGAGTGCTCGCGGACGCAAGCTGCTATTTGCAGACGCCGATGGAGCCACCAAGTTTGAGGATTATGATAAGCTGGCGACGGCACTGACCAATTTGGCGCCCGATTGGCGCCAGGATGGCATTGCCATTGGCTCGCGTGCACATCTCGAGCAGGAATCGATTGCAACGCGCAGCGCTTTACGGTAAGCAACAAGAATTGTCATTCATCTACTGAGTTACTATAAAATGCGTCTTTGCAGCACCATTTTGATGCATGGCTTCCATACGCTGGTCTGGATATTTGCTGTGCGCTCGATACGCGACACTCAATGCGGGTTCAAGTTGTTTTCACGTGCAACGGCAAGGAAACTGTTCAGCAGCCTGCATGTGCAGCGTTGGGCCTTTGATGTGGAGCTGCTTTATCTTGCCGAGCGCTTAAAGCTGCCCATGTCTGAGGTGGCGGTGCGTTGGACTGAGATCGAGGGCTCAAAGCTGTCGCCATTCTGGTCGTGGCTGCAGATGGGCATTGATTTATTCATGATCTGGCTGCGTTATATGGTTGGTGCTTGGCGCATAGCTGCCAACCAGAAGAAGGAGAATTAGCCGATAATAATGATGTTGATCCTTAAAGCCTTAGTTTAGCATATGCATTTAATTTCTAAACTATTTATGTTACTCCAATCAACAAAAAAAATAATACAATATAAGTGCACAGTATTTGAAATTTTGTGAATAATATGTTCTTTGTGTGCCAGTAGAAAAAAATATGTTTTTGAAATTTAAATTTTACAAACGACGCTGCGATCGATAAGTTTTAGCAACTCTGCGTTGTAGTATGGTGGTGGCTGGTCAATAGCGCTGTTGGCGAGCATCGATACTCTACGACAGCATCGATATGCCCAACTGGGTTGTATGCAGTTATCGATAAACGTTTCAAAGTTCTGTCGCGTCGGCGCGGTCGCCTCTTCTCAGCAGCAGCAGCTATAGCGCGTATAAATATTTAATTAAATAATAGGCAATAAGTTAACCGAGTGCCATATACATATACTCCTAGTCCAAAGCAAAACTTGTACGTAGTGGATTCGCAGTTCCAGGAATAGAGCCAATAAAATCGCCGCCGCCTGTTGCGCCTCTGTCTGTGTGTGTGTGTGTTAGTGTGTTTGTTTGTGTGCGTGTGAGAGCAGCTGAGCCTCAACAGAATCGAAATTGTTTATAAATTTTTGAATGCTTCTGCCGCTGGCGCAGAAACAGTATGCAAATGTTGAACAAGCCGGTCGCGTCGTCGTCGTTGTCGTTGTCTTCGTTGTGTTGTTGTTATAATCGAAAGTGATTTGTTATTATAAAAATTCATTAGTCTTGATTTTTTTGTTCGGTCATTGCTTCAATTGCTCAATAAACGGCACTTGTGGTAAGTTTGGCACAGTTATTGAGCCCCACTCTTTTCTCTTCTCCTCTCCCTCTCTCTCACAACCCGTTTCGAATTTCATTGCTGCTTGAAAATATTTTATCGTCTTTGTTCTGCTTGTGTTTTATCAGCACATTCTATATGTGAGCCGGGCTCAATGTAAAACCCATTACAATTGCTGCTACTGCGCTTGCTGATAAGACTTTTTCCTCTTCCTCTCTCTCACTCGCACACTCTGTCCAACTCGTTGTACTTTCCAATAAGAATACTCGCCAATCAGACCATATTTTGTCACTTCAATGTGCGTTTGTGTGTGTGTGTTTGTATTATTGTTGTTGTGCTGCAAACTCGTTTTGATTTCGTTTTTTTGAAATTCTTTCAAAGGTCGCATTGTCAAACGTCGCCCCCGCCACGCCCCCGCGTAGACAAAATCATGCGATAATCAACAGAAAGTCAACAAAAAAGTGAATAATAAGCAAGCAGAATAGCAGCATGAAAACTAAACGCAGCCATTATTTTTGCGTGGCGAAATTCAAAGTCGTCGCACTCTAAATCTGAATCTCTCCTGTTGCTGTCAGTATGCATGTGTGTGTAAGTGTGTGAGTGTTCCATGGCCATGGCCACGCCCGCTTGCCAAAACGCGTTGGCTCTTAGCTGTTGTTGTTGCTGCTGCAGTCTCAGTCCAAGCCCCAGGGCAAGATTTATGTATGCGCCATTGCCGTAGCGCGATCCTGTGCGGTGTTTATTTCATTAAATACCCTATACTTTTTGCTCGATACAGTATCGATAATTTTGATTATTGGCGCCATTAGGACTTCGCAGCATTGCCAGCTGTATGGTAGAGCCTTTTAAAATTAATTGCAGCGTTGCCAGATTGAAATTCATCAATTAAGCTAGGCTTGCAAGGGTAAAGTTATAAACATGTTTTGTATAGGATATGTGTTAGCCTGCTCATGCCTGTTACTTATGGCTTTGCTTGATTAAACTAAGGAGAGTGGGAGTGTGCGGGACTGCTAAAGAGGCTACAATCGCCGTTCCTCTTATTGTTGTTGTTGTGCATTTGTCGCTTTTGTTTGTTGATTTCCATGTGGCAACGGTGTTGCCGTCGTTGCCGTTGTGTTGAAGTGCGATAATTCCATACTCTGTATTTATTTATACGCATGCGTGTGTGTGTGTGTGTGTACAGTTGTATGCAGCTTGCAGACGTTTGTTTTGTGCGCACGCTTCGCTGGCAACTGTTAAACTGCCCAGCTCAACTGCTCAACTGGTCAGCTTATTGTGGGCTAATCCTTTAATCAGTTTTCTACACAACTGCCGTCGGTGCAACTGGTTTTTGAGCTCTGCGCTTCACTTCAAGGTCAGCGATGCATCGAGCCATCTCTCTGTCGGGTTTTCCGCCTAGTCTGCGGCTAATTAATTGGCCATTTAATCGCTCGAGTTGCTGACTATCTCAGCTTATGGCTTATTCTGGTATCTGCCCTCTGTTGGCTGATTTCTGATTGATGTCTGCGAACGCCCACAACAATTAGCCCCTGCTTTTTTTATTATATTTTTGAACCTCGGTCAATGGCACAAGATTCGCACGCCCACAATCCAAATAATGCTCGACGCGATTTATTTCGTTGGCGTTCGAGGCGTTGTCATGTTGTAAGCCAACTAAAATTTTGGCTCACATCATTAACATCATATTATGGCTTACCTAAACAAATATCACTACTAAAATGTTTTCTTTTTTTTTCTTGCAATTTCTTTTCCCATCAGAGAGAGAGAGAGACGCTCACAATGCTGAGCAGCAAGTCGCATCGCAGCTCACATGGCAGCATCAAGTCATCGACATCGCTGCGCTCCAGCAGCAAATCCTTTCAGGCCAAAATGGACAAAATGTCACAGCATCTGTATGACATTGTCAAAAGCGGATCGATGGTGAAGCGCGCCCAGAACAAAAAACGCTTCACGCCCGTCAACTACAAACATCGCTGGTTCGAGCTGACCAAGCGGACGCTGTGCTACTTTGATGTCGAGAATGTCGAGGTGAGTCAACGATTTATTTGTGTTCTACAGCTTTCCCTATCATTATTTTCTACTTGAAGAAGAAAACTTCTTTAAATTTATTTATCCAATTAGACACTAGAAAATTTGTTGTTTTCATTATTTGTAGCCTATTGCTGATATGCTATATCGAAGAGAATACATGAGTAAATGCTTAATTTAAAGTTGGAATTTCGCATCTCAAAGTGTATTTGTTTAAAAAGCAAATGTTATAATAAACCTTAGTAAAATATATTTTCATGTATATTTTTTTTTTTGAGTTTTGGGGTTTTTACAAAATTTGAATATAAAATCAGAGAAATAAAGAGCATCAGAGAAATGATACTAATTTAAGTATTTGTATTTCTATAGCTTCAATAATGGCATTTGTAATATCTAAAGTTATATCGGGCTATATCATAAAAACGTTTACTTAAATAATAACAATTATTGATAATGACAAATGTCCCGATGATACAAAAATATTATTGTATAAAATTAGTTAATAACAATTGCATTTATTATCTGATTAACTCGCCTAAAATTTCGAAGCATAGGGTTGGATATCGTATTTTGTTGTTTTTATCAATCGCTTAGACGTTGATAGCCATCTTATGACGTCCTGTGGGAAAATGGGCTTGCAAATGAATATTCATATCCAACAGGACGCTGCAAGCGTCACTAGCTGACATGCTTAACATGGTTTTAAGCCAGCTTCTACGTTCATAACGAAACCCACTGAAAGTAGCCTATGGACATACATATATGTCATCGTTAACATATTCATTATTAAAATCTTCAGGTTTCCCATGAAATTACTTAAAGGCGATCAATGGGTTTATAGTTCCATAAATACGTTATATTTCCTGATACTATTATTTCATCCTCTTCCTCTTTTGTCTGTAGTTCCGAAAAATCTATGAATTGCGTAATATCCTTGACGTTGGATGGTTTATTGAGGCATGTGGTAAATACTTCTTCATTTTCAAGTAAAAACCGATAGTTTATTGCACTGACGACTCCTAGCAGGAGGATCAGTACTTTGAAGGGTAACCAACACTTGTTCAACTTGTTATAATCCATAATAGTAACGGGTTTCAAAGTCGAAATGCTTTCGCTATTTATACAGACAAATTGTTGGAAGTTATACAATATAAATCCAGTGCAAAATGAGGGGTAATTTTTCTAATACTCTCACAATAATCGTGTTAAACAATATTTTGTTTTTGATTTGTTATCGTGTATGACAGAGGTTTTCAACGATTAAAATTGCAGAAAGGAACAGATTTCAATCCATGTTAAACCAAATTCATGTTCGTATTAGAAGTGAAAAGTGTTTAGTGAGAATCATTGCGATCAATCTATTATTTGTCTGACACGTTATTGTGATGAATTATACAATTAATAATTAAATATAAATTTGTAGATATGTATACAAAATTTAAATTTGTTGCAACAGAGAGACAAAAACATTGAAATAATCATTGGATAAAGTAAATTTTCCTTGATTATAATGTTCTTATATTTGTGATCGCTTAGAATTTTCTAATATGCATTTGGCTTAAAAGGAGTAAATGAAATGCTGAAAAGGCTGAGGATCTCTCACACTCTCTCTCTCTTGCCTTTTGTTTGTCGACTGAGCTGCTGGGAGACAATGGCTGGGATTGCACGTTCAAGGCGAGGAACGGAACGGGGAATGGGAAGGGAGTATCACTGGCCATTATTCATGTTTAAGTGGGTGTCTCGACCTGTCGTCATGGTTTCGTCATTTATTGCGTCGTTATTGCAGCACCTAACGCAACATAGGAGCCTTGGGGAGACTGGGGATGCTTCTCGGAGAGGGGGAGTGTATTGTGAATGGGAGCACAGCTGCCAGAGGCTCGCATCTCTCGTCTCGGCATTCGTTTCAAAACAAATGCGAGACAGTCGGCAAATGTGTGTTCGGCTGTCGTCAAATCCTTCCAGTCTACGGTGGTGTGTAAGGACTCTCGTGGTTGGACAAACACACCCTGCCAGCAGCTGTTCGCAGCTGTTTCCAGCCGACGCCGGCAAACACAATGTAAGGGACGCACCCCCGTTGTGTCGAGTGTAGAGTTGCTATTCCGTTTGGCCATTTTCCCAATTGGAAGTGCTCCTGGATTGTCGTCGTTCGTCGGCAAACCGAAGTTCACTAACCGTCGCCGTAGCCACGGAGTTTCTAGCGTTTCCTTGCCGCGTGCGGACGTCTGTTGTCACCGTGTACGCCTTTCCTTGACGCTTTTCCGCCCCAAAACCACAAAATCGCAATTTTAGTTACAAGTGAATTTAACACAATCTCTTAACAATTAAGAAATACGTCTATAAATTGGTTATTGTATGTGTGTGTAACGTTTTATGTGGCTATTTTTCCAATTGCGCCGCCGGCTGCCACCCTTGAAAATTTCGGTCGGTCTTTTTTGGGTAAAGCGGTGTTGTCGAAACAACCCTTATGCGAAATATATAACCAACATTTTTGCCGCATTTCCAATAAATTTCTAATCAAACCGAAGTGTCTTGTGTGCCTCTGTGAAAAACAAGTGAACGTGCCACACACAACCGGCCATATGCCACATAACACATAACATCCCAAAGCACTTGCCAATAACTCCATTCAAATTTCGCAAATAGATAACGAGCGACAACAAAAAGTATCAGAAGAGCAGAGCAGAGCAGAAAAAAAAGCCCCACCCAAGGCAAAAAGTTTGCTCAAGTGTGGCGAGTGTTTGTGTTGTTGTCTCTCTCGCTCGCCGCGTTGTTGTTGTTGTCGTTGTTGTTGTTGTCATTGTTGTTGCCGCACCCCTGGGCCACAGAAATTAAAAGGATTATCGCCAAGTGTCGCCATAGCTTAGGTAAGCTGTAATTAATTTAAACTATGCGCTTACTGACACTAACTAAATTAAGACGGCTCCAGTAAGCTGATCAAAAGTTAATGTCACTTAGATACTAGCTTTCTTTCGCGGATGACAAAACTTATAGATTTTGTGTTCTTTGTTCAGTTTGAAACTTTTTGAATCTAAAGTATATTCTTAAATTTATCTTAATAAAAACTGAAAGCAATATTATTCAAAGAATTTTGATTTCTTCAGCTCATTCTACAACATCATTCAGTTATTTTCTCTTATTCCGTTGTACCTTTTTTTAGCTACACTAAACTATTTCCATCATTCAGTTATACCCTGCTTCAGCTACTACATACTTTATTCACTCATTCAGTCATTTCTTCAGCTGTCCACCCTTTTGGCTGGTGTTTTCCTTTTTTCCCCATATTTTTCCGCTTCAACTGGTTTGCGGAGTTTGAGGTTCGTTGAACTTGTGGTGGTAAATGCTCAATTAATTGATTGGTACTGGACGGGACGTCTACTTGCCTGTCGCCTGGTCATGTCTATTGGGGTCACTTGTTTCCCCACTTACTCATTGCACTCTCTGCTGGAGGGACAGTTGGTTAGTTAGGTGTTGGGGGTGCAGAATGGTCATTAACCTGTCATAAAAAATCGCAGCTCGCCGGTCCCACGACTCTAGAGCGATGGCTCACCAAGCTGGTATGCTAATTGAACCGAGCTTTGTTTGTAAACACTTGGCCAGCACCTCCTCAACCTCCCCCACGTTTAGCTTCTCCATTTCGTTATGCTTCGCGCTGTCCGGCCCTCTAATACATTTCTCGCAGATTAAGGTTGTAAATAACAATTTTCCTAAAGGGCCCATGCGAAGGCGCAGGCAACGCATGTTAAGCTCAACTCAGATTGTCCAACGAATGTCAAATACCCTCGCATGAATATAATATAATTTATAAATTGCTGATTTATTAAAAAATCAACTTGGTTTGGTACGTGGTAAAACTACACTTAATTTTCATTGACACAAAAGATATGAGAACTTCGGAATTTAAATGAATAATAAATATTTTGATTTGATTTAAATATTTTACGTTTACGAAATGAAATATTTGTTTTTAAAATGAAATAATTTATTTTAATCTCTATATTTATTTATATTTTGTTAATAATTACATTAATATAAGGTTAAGCTAAGAGTTAGGCTAGGCTACCCCTTTTTTTGCAGCTTTCTTAAGTAGTGTAGTGTAAAAGCTAATGGAGGTGCCATTTGCCCAACTGACCATCGTCGGCAGCCTTCGCCCCTTGTAGCTGCAACTCCATTTACGCCTCGTAAAACGTTGTAAATGCCCATGGACAATCAGTAAAGAGACGGAGACTGAGACGGAGAGAGAGGACGTCGAGGGGTCTTGGTGTGTGGGCCGCCATTCTGTTCGGTAGCCATTTGGAATTGGAATTGGAATCGTTGGCCATTGGCATTGGCAAAAAATACTTCTTATTTTTATGACCTTTGCTTTTATGGCACACTCGTCGCCCACAGACTTTAAGTCGAAGTCGGGGCGGGTGAGCAGCAGACCCTTGATCAATCTCCATAACTGTGCGGCATTTTCAATTAGGCATTTCAATTTATCACCTCACATTTTACTTTACTGCACGCTGCACTTCTCTATGCAGTCGTCACAGCTCGAAACTCTTCGCTTCTCTTGTCGGATTATTACTCATCGAATGCATTCAAATTCTTCACGAATTGACACCTTTTTGCTGTCCAATGGCCCAAAGCCGATTTCGTAGAATTACAAGTCGCCTGCAGTCGCCTCGCTGCTCTGACAAATTAGCGCAGCAACTAAAGTTGTTTTCTTTCAATACCCGGCATCCATGAGGTTAAAGGGATAACTGTGTTAATGGGACAACTGAAAATGTATATAACTCATTAGTGATTACCAATATCCGGCTGATTTGATCTGTACGTATAAACATCCAGTTTTCAGAGACTATTAGGTCTAGCAATATCAAAGTTAATGACGAAACTTTTTTGTGTAAAAGGCAGGTCAAGAATTTTTAATAATTTTAAATAAAAATTGCATTACGAGCTATATTTTAATACTAAAGTGTATATATACACAAATTGAAGAATTTTGTAGTTCTTTTGTGATTTATGAATATTTTTAAAATATCAACGTTTTGGTAATGGATAATTTAGAGTCGAGCACACTCAAATATAGTATTTCGATTTTTATTTCTCTTGTCGGGTGGTCGCCTGCAGTCGCGGCTTGTTTTTTCTGTTGAAATTGACGCCAAAACGAAAATGTTTTTTGATAAACTTTAGCAATGTCTCCCAGACACTGACAGATGTCGTCCCCAAACCGAAAGATGCTCCAATGTGAATGTGAATGTGGCAAGGCATCGCATGGCATTGCGTGGCATGTCTGACTGGTCCACATGTTGCGGTTGCCAACATTCACGGGACAACGGCGAGTCTGTGGCACCTCATTTATAAGCTTAAAATTACAGTTACCCTGTTTGCTTAAAGTCCTGCTCTTTATCGCTTTAGATGCGTGTGCCACATCATCTCTCTGTTCTGTGCTCCTGAATCATGTGCCACTTTTCCTTTCGTGGCTTACAACGCATGCAACACTTCTTGCAATTTTCGAGAAATAAAAACAATTCATTGCAATGGCTTTTATTTCTAGAATTTGCTTGGTTAATAGTAAACTATATGTTATTCATAATAATTAATTTGGAACCCCAAAAAAGTTTTAAGAAAATTTGAATTCTTTGTGTTTTATAAAATCTACAGAATTCATATTTCGAAGCCCTTAAGGTAGCTTTGATAAATTGATAAAATTAAAAAGGTAAATTTGAAATGTTTAATGTCTAATTATTCATTTGAACTATTTTCTGGGCAGAGCATTAAGTTGTCGACTTATTGTTGCACTTATCAGCTTTTTGGCCTGCTGACTAATTGCCAGCAATTTGGCCATTTACATATGCCCATTACATATCAATTGTGCTTGCTGCGCTCTGACTGGTTGCAGAGTGGGGCCAAGCCCTTCGATAAACACTTGTAACAAATTATGAATCATAATCAAAAAGGTAACAACACTTGGTGCTCGGTGCTCGGTACTCGTTACTTGTTACTTATTACTTGGGGCGGGCAAAAGCGAATGTCATGCGACCACAGACCACAAAACCTGTTGGGTAGATAGCTGCTTTTAGTCGCATTGTCTCCCATAAGCCGCATGTCTACATGATTTGCCTATTAACGGTTTGCTTATTGTATGGGCCAAGGATGATTCATCATCAAATGCAACTCCGGCTCCAGCGCGTGGTGGGTCTTGGAGTTGCTGCTCAGCATGCCCAATGAGCCTACTTCTAATGAGCAGCCGCAGCAGCTTATGGCCAAGCTGCTGGTCGATGCTTTTGTCTATGTTTCTGATCCCGGGACAGACGGACGGACGGACAACGACGACGACGACGCTTTGTCTGTGCCGCAGCTTTTCATGCTTCATTATGCACTTTTGAAGGCATCTCTTGCTACCTGTCTGTCTGTCTGCCGGTCTGTGGCCTGCTTTTGCTCCCTTTCTTGCGCCTCTAGCTGCCTTGGTCCTTTGTTTGTCTCGTCACGCTAGGACGAGCAGGAACATTGAGTTATTGCATATTGCCAAGCTTAAGAGAGCTGTGCTGTAAAATCTCATCATCTCGGACAAAGGGCTTCAATCAGTCGCAAGGGGGCAGCTGGGCAGCAGCTGCCACTGCCACTGCCACCAGTGCCACATGAAGCAAGTGTCCACGACAAGCAGCTAAGAAGGCAACCACTTTTTTGGGGCCGGGCTCGTAAACAATCGTTTAATTGGAATTATGTTTAAAAATAAACGCCTTTCTATTGAAAAACGAGCCCACTACGCTAAAGACTTTTAAAGATTTTCGCTTTTTTTATTGGCTTTATCGCTTCAGCTATTTCCGCTGCTGTCTTGGCCGTTAATTTGAAGCTCACGCGCGAGCCTCGAAAAGCAAAACCCCAAAACCAAAGCCAAAACCAAAATCAAAAACCAAACCAAAGCGTTTCAACCGATCCCAATAATTAGAAATCAAAGCCGGTTCCCAAACACACACAAACGGACGACGCGATGTGACGATCTGATGTTCCTAAACTTGTCCACTTTCGTATTCCAAAATGTTATCACGAACGATGCTCAATGGTCGTCGTACGTTTGGTCAAAACCGCACCGCAGCGTGCTACAAGATTGTTGTTGTTGTTTTAGTTTGCTTTTTTTTCGTTTTATTCTTTTAGCCCATTTCAAGCCCGTTTACTGTGGCTGTGGCTGTGGCTGATGATTGATCTTATCGCGCTTCGCAGCGCGTGAGTCATCATAAAACAAAACAGAAAACATATAAAAAACACAAGAACAACATCTTCTTCAGCAGCAGCCGCCGTCGCAAGTTGTTAGCTGTTTTGTACTTTATGGCCTGGACAGGGGTTTAAGTTCATAACTCAATGCGGCTGCCTTCATAAGCTGCGTGCGATCTCTGACTTTCCACAGAACGGGTCGAACTGGTGGCCCACCGCAAAGGCCGTTCGTTGTTCGTTTCGTTCAGTTGTGCACCATGGGGTAAATTCACGAAATAGTCGACAACATAAACTTAATCCACATCATTATAATTTTAAAACATTTTCTATGCAGTGTCAAATAAAAATTAGCATGGTTTCAAAATAGGTACGAAAAGTTAGCAAATTAAATCACATGACATTAAAATTTTGTTGATTTAGTCAATTTGTTCTTTTTTATGATAAGGGGAATCAATTCATTAAACTAATCAATACAAATAATTGGTTAAATAATTTTTTTCAATTTGAATTGCTTTAATTATATTTAATGTAATTAGCAAAATTATAATAATTATTTATAAATTTAAAATAAAATAAAAATGAAAAATTTAAATTAAATTGTCTGCTCCCACTGTGCATTGACATCGATTTCGATGTTATTTCCTGGTAAAATGTGTAACTGTAAAACAGACTGCCAGACAAACAATTGTCCAGCCCAAGATGATAAATTGTCTTGGACTTTGACTTGACTAATTTCCGAATTTAATGAAAATTTCCCCAAATCAACATTCCGTTGAATCTGTCATGCATATCGTGCCCATCATCCATTCATTGGTCGTATAAATTGCAACTCCTGCGCTGCATGCATAGGCCAGGCCAAGTGAATGAATGATTCAATCGCTTTGGCATCCGCCCAGTATCCGGTTGGCATTACAGTTGCAAGCAGGAGGCGGCCAGAATCGAGCTCGAGCGTGCCACATGAGTGTGTCCGCCAATCTTTTTTGGGGGCGTTGCGCACTCATCGCTCAGGAATTGCACAGGCTGCGCTTCTTCTGCGCTGTTTGGACAAGCTTCAGAGGTTCGTGGACATGGTCCTAAATGAAAACAAAAACAAAAACAAGAACTTAAACTTCAGTCACCGCAGGCGTTGCTTGTCTGTGCTCTACTGGCTGGCGAGCCGCCTCCTTCCTGTACTAATTGCGAGCATGTTGCATGCGTCTCAACCGCTGCTGTTGCAAGCATTTTTATGAATGAAACTTCATTGGCCGCTGGCATTTTCCCACACGCCCTAATACGCATTCTCATTCATGTTTCCCACATCCCCTTTATAAAAATATGAATTTAATAAATTAAAAAAGTTATTGAAAATTTAAAAAAAAACAAAAAATCGGATCGCCCGAGCAGGGACTTGAACCCTGGACCCTTGGATTAAAAGTCCAATGCTCTACCGACTGAGCTACCCGGGCACTTGCAAGCCAGAGCGCTGTGAGCGCATATGAACTCAGCAAAAGAGCGCGCCTTTTGCTCTCTATGCGGTGGTTGTGTTTGTATAAATGCTTGTGTGTGTGTGTATTGTTGTTGCTGCTATCTCGCTCTAGCACACATGTTGCTGCCATGTGCAGACACCTAAAAATAGCACGCCATACGAGCGCACATATTAGTTGTGTTGTTTTTGCATTCCAAATATTTGTATTAATAATCAGTGCTAAATATATTTCTCACATGCGATAATGTCACTGTAGAGATTATTATAAATGACATTTCTCACATGATAGAAAATTAAGATTAAATTAACAGACTAAGGAAGCAAAAATTCTTAAAATTAAATTGCAATAAAATGTTTTAAATTGATTGATTATATTTTGTACATTTTGGTTTCTTGGACAGAAGCCAATGTCCAAATATTTGCACTATTAATCAGTGCCAGAGATATTTCTCACATGCGACAATTTCGCTGTCTGGGTGACGAATGACAATTTTAATATGATAATATGATTAAAGATTAATTTAGCAGGCATAAGGAAAAAGAAGTATTTTTTAAATTATAAAGCAAAAAAGTGTTTCAAATTGAAAAATATTAGTTTTTGGATAAACGCAATTAAATAATTGTTATGAGTTAGTCATGATGTTGAATTGTTTTTTCATTCCAATAAATATTCAAATATATTTCTCACATGCGATAATTTCGCTGTCTTGGTTATTGGGAATGACATTTGATTAATTTAGCAGACATAAGGAAGCAGAAGCATGTTTCTAAATGATTAATATAATTTTGTAGATAAAAGCAATTAATTAAAACAAAATAGTTGGCATTTTCCAAGAGAAGTTTATTGGGTTTACGACTTGGCCGCGTCATTGTGAAATATATCCAGTGAACGACCTCCACTGCGTTCTTGCAGCTCATGAAATGCATTTATCAAAACATAAAAATAAACACAAATTGCTTCGGAAATAGACAAAGGCAACGCGAACGCGAGCGCGGGCATCGTTCATCGGGTCTTCGAGGAAAGTATTTAAACAGCTAACCAAGCGAAGACCCGAGACTCGAGACCCGGGACACGGGTTGACTTGGTTAACATCTGAGAAAGAGAATGAGAATGAGAATGCCTATGCGTAGGGGTATTTTCCACAGCTGTCAAGAGGAGCACTCGCGTGTAATTATGTGTGTGAGAGGTTGGGGGAGATCTTTATACATATATTTCTTAGTTGGGTATTTGGTTTTTGGTGTATCGTTATTATGGAGGTTTGCCTTTTGACCTTATGACTGACAATTTCCTCTGCGCATTTGTAACCTTAGCCCCCCCACCATTGTTACCATTCAATTATGCCCAACTCCAACTCTTCTCAAGCATTCTCTCACTTCATTTTCATTTTTGTTTGCTGGCTCTTTGTCATTTTCCGGCCTTACACAAGTTTTCCATATGTTTGTTTAATACATTTTAAGCGCTTTTTAAGCGTTCAAGTCACGATTTTCATATTTATACGACAGCATGTGGCAGACGGGTTGACTGAGATCTCTGGCAAGGGGGGAAGCACACCTTTTTTGGCTGATTGATCAGCTGTGTGTGTGTGTGTTTCTTGGATCTTATCTGCGGCGCATCTTTGACTTCGATTTTCTATTTTTTTTTCTTCTTGGTTTCTATAAATTTAATTATTGAGATTTTGTATGAACTTTTTTTGTTATATTCAGAGGCGTTGCTTATCTTGCATTTAATCGCCAACGCGCGCTTTTATTTTTTGTTTCCCAGACTTCGAAATCATTATGATGATGATAATGATGATGATAGATCACTTGATCATCGTTAGGCTAGAGAGCATGCATCCAAAAAATTCCAGCTAAAAAGTCAGTTCATGCATGGGCGGCCTTTCCCAGGACGCTTGTGGGGGGCTAAATTATAGCGTAGGCTTTCAACATAAAAAACACACAATGCAAATTTCTACACAAAGACAACAACACAACACAACACACAGCTCGAAAAGGAAGTCATCAAGGTAACCTGCATACTACAATACACGGGTGAAGTTAGATGCCTAGATACAGACAGGACAGGAAGAAGCATAGACGGCAGACAGACAGCGAGTGGACATGACTCAGCAGCTAGATGGTAGCTCCAGTTCCAGCAGCTAGTCAAAAGAAATACGAAATGTTTTCAACGCCAAATTAATTACACTGAGAAACACAAATGCTGGCAGTCAAGCATGTCCTTTGATGTGAGAAAAACAGCAGAAGACAAAAACACAACACACAAATTATTATGCATATGAACTGAAATGTGTTTTCATTTTCGTTTTCATTTTCATTGGAAAAATGCATCTGCATTTCGTGTTCATACGCGGTACGCAGAAAGTAATGGGGTATAATAAGTTGGAAAAAAATAGGTATTTTCGAAATTATGAAGTATTCAAATTCTTAATCCGCAGATGGATCATTGTGAAAATCCTGTTAATCGAAGAGGTACCAAACTCTAGTTTATTTTATCGAACTCACAAAAATCTCTAAAGAAGATTTCAATTTGGAAAGCCTGCTTTACTCGTAAAAGAAAATTATGAATAAAATGTTGTTTCAAGAATGTTTTTACGAATGAAATCATGTTTTAAAGAATTTAGTATGATCGGAAAATTCCATAGCTATTTCAAAAAAATTAACTATAGTTGCTTATAATTTAATTCACAACGGATTATTTCGAGTTCATAATACAAATTGATAACTATAAGATATTAAATAATACCTTTTTATTATATCTTAATGTAATTAAAAATTTTAACCATAACAATAGTTTTTTTTTGTTATTTAAATAACTAATTTACAAACGTAACTTTTGAGTTTTATCCCACATAATATTCTTGGTTATGGCTAAATATGGCTATCGAATATCTCACAGTCGAGCAGCTTTCTTACATGTTATTTTCTTGTGAGAAATGAAAATTTATTGCGCGGCTGATGACCCATGGCCATACTCCTACCCCTTGCCGCCTATCCACAACTCCTACTCTTATTTCTCTGCCATCCCGAACTCATGTCCAGTTCATTCCGTTTGCATTGCCGTGAAATTGAAAAGCCATTAGATACATTAGCTGTGTGTCTTGTGGTACTTCAGCTGCACAAATGCTGCAAGCTTGTCAGTTCTGTCTGTTGTTTTTATTACAGTTATAATTTATTTGAGACAATTTTTCAATGCAACAATCGCGGCATGTGGTCACACAGGTCAGACCAGGGCAGGCCAGGCTTGGAAGCGCCCCGAAGGCGCGTTATCAATCATGCAACGTCGCGGCGTGTCCCATTTCCATTTCCCCCCCCATTTTCGATCTTCCATTGTCGTCGTCATTCGGCAGCCAAGTTCCAGACTTTGCACTCGTCACATTCGTTACGCATCTCACAGACGAACAACATGCCGCATCGTGTCTCGTCTCGCATGCAACAACGCAGTTTGGTTTCCATTAATCAACATCGAAATGTTGCTCTCGCCGCCCCGTTCGACACTTGATCGTTGATCGAGCCCAACACGAAAGTTATTTGATTTTCCTTCGCTATGCTGAATTGCCTCATTAGCTACACATTAGTGAACATTATTTTACAAGCGTGGGAGGGATCGTTTTCCTCTCCTCCCACCTCCATTTTAAGATATAATATACATTTACTTTTCTCAGGAACAAAATGTGTCATTGAATAATCGTTGAGCTAACGGAGTTTCAAGTCTTTATGACGAAACTATGTTTTTGAACCCAAGACTAACAACTATTTCTTTTACTTCCAAATTGAGTGCATTACATCTGCAAATATTCATATATTTTATTTTAAATTTATTTTTTATGACTATTTCTACTAAAATCATTATTTTGTAAATTTTTTTTTGTATACATATTCTTTTTTTCACGTCGATAATTTTCGATTGCTTTGAGCTATATTACGATGTCTTTATTATTATACATATAGTATGTTCATGTATTTTTAAAATGTCACTCAATTTCGAAAATTACAATTTACATTTTTTAAATTCTTATCTATATTTTTAATTGCTTAGCTGTTTTTAGCAAAATATTGTGTCTTGTTAGTTTATAAATGTTCTTGTTTATCCCTTTTCTTCAAATTGAAATCTCATTATTTTGTCGTATTTCTCGAGCTGCTTCCGCCTTTTTTGTGACCCAACAATTGAATTGCATTTTTCACTTAATTATTTTCGCTTTCGCTCCTCCATTCTTTGCCTACCTGGCGTCGCTTTGCTTTGACATTTCTTTCAATTATGCGCAGGTGTTTCGAATCCCAGTCGCAGTCGCAGTCGCAGTCATTGTCTCAGTTGCAGTTCCTCTTTCCCAGTTTCAGTTCCAGTTCTAGTATCAATGCTCAACAGCGTTAGGGTTACCTTTGGCAACGTTTCGTGTTTCAGCCTGTTGTCCTTTGGCATATTGTGTTACTCTTGAGTATCCCTTTCCTTTGAGCGTTTGCCGCGGAAATTGCAGTGCAACTTTAAACGACAAGGGCCAAGTAAAAAAGGGTCTTTACTTTGGTGTCTGGGGTTCCAAATGATCTTTAAAAAGGACGCACAGATGACTGCTAACTCTTCAACTTAATTCTAGTCGAGAGGATCTAAAGGAATCTTTTTGGACGAATACAGTTTTAGTTTATTATGATATTTCATAAGATTTCGTAATAAATCCATTACAATTACATCTTGTTTTCTGGCTGTTCTGCTAGTCATTCGTTAACAGATTGTTTGCATAACAACTTCAACACTATTTAGGCCGAGAATACGCCCTCTTGACAGCCATTTTTTTGACCCTAGAGCAAAGGTCTGGAACGGACTGCAGGCTGCATTTAAATGCAGTTTGATTAATGTTGCATTAATTGACTTTCACTGCCTTTCGATTTCGTTGCGCCCCAAAAGTGTATGCATTTAATTTTGTGGCGAGTGAGAGGTCTTCAGGTTACTAAACCCGATTCTGTCTTCCCTGTTGCCGGATTCTTCTGCTGCATGCCGCTTAATTGCTGTCAATTTTGTGGCTGCGTTTTTCAATGTAAATCACAAGCAGCTGTGAGTTTAATGCACACGTTGATGTTGCTGCTGATGTTGTTGTTGCCGTTGCCGTTGTTGTTGCCCTGGGGCAGCCCACTCGTTTGCCGTATATTATTGCCACATGTCGCGTTTGCCAATTTGCAACACATGCGGCGGGACGATGCATATGTTATGCTGAGTTCATTCACCCACTCGACTAAAAGTTTTGTGCCATGATTCTCAACTATGCCACACAGCGAGAAGTTTGCCATAATTTTCATTCACATTTCCATTTCAATTGCTAGTTGCCGAGCAGTAGTTTTTTTTAACAAGTTCTTAGTTCACTTGTATTCTATTCAAAATGTTGAAAAGTGGCACGACATGGAAATCATGACATGCAGGAAGCATCAGAACCTTTGACGATGTTGCAACAAACCAGGACAGCAGCCGCCGGATGTTGTCAATGTAATTGTGACGGCTTTCCTTTAGCTTTTCTTGTCCATCAGTCCCAACATTCACTCCCACTCACATTCACTCGCATATGATTTTCTATTCATTCGCCAGCAGCAGCAGCTGACAAGCGGTAGAAAATAAGTTATTGGTAACAATGACAAGTGATTGAGACACGTTTGCAAGTAGCCTGAATATGGCAAGTTACTATTCAGTAACATATTTCAAATAATATTTATAAAGCTGCTTTACCATTTGTTTAATTCTAAGTAATACTGAGAAGAGTTCTTGGGCCAAGAATTGAATTTACAATTCCTATAAATATTGGAATATTACTTTGACGGATTTAAAATTTCTGAAAAGTCATATATGAGAGAAGTTTTGCAACTAGCAAGTTTTTATATAGTAAATATACTATTCTATGAAAATAACGCTGTACCGCTGTTTTACCTTTTTAATATATCTTAGAAATACTGCGAAGAGTTTTCGTATTTTTCAAGAGCTCGAATGTATAATTTATATAAATCATAGAATATTAAACGTTAAACGGTTTTTTAAATTTTGCTAGAGTATATAAAATATTTTCAGCTCCAATTTTATAGATTTGCTCACGTTGATAATGCAAAAGCTGCAAATTTGTTATCTTCACCGTCCAGTTTAAGAATAAATAATAATGCTAAATTATTATAATTGCTAGAAACTTTCCTTTGTTCCAGTTTCAGTTCTTTTGTGGATTTCTTCACTTATTTCATGAGTTAGCTTTATCCACTTATTATTCAATTATAATGAAGATTTGAAGCATGCCTTCTTCTAATTTCTGGAATTATTTTCATCATTACTCTACAGCGAGAGTGAGACGCTGTTCTCTCTTCCGTTCTTTGGAACTTTTTCTCAAATTAGCGCCAATTGAATGTTCGTGTTCGTGACTCTGTGTGTGTGTGAGTGTGTGTTCTCAAGTGCGTTTCAATTTCAATTTCAATTGCCTGTCAAGTTGATGCTTGGCTACTTGAAAACAAATTTCCATTTCGTTTCGGTTTTGCTTTGCTTTTCCTTTTCCTCTTTGTCGTCTTTCTTTTTTTTCTTTGGCTCTCCCACATGCTTTAGACTTTGTTTTGGCTTTTGCTTTGACTTTGGCTTAACCCAAATAATTGTTGACGTTTTATGTACAATTTTATGTGCTTGGCGGCCAAAAAGGAAGTTCCATTTTTTCTCCTCATCTTCATTATTTTGTGTGGAGTGTGTGTGTGTGTGTGTACTTGGCCTCCCCCTGACCCCCGTTGCAGCCGTGACTTCTGCCTAAAGTGTTTTTTACTTTTGCCTTTTTTTAACCCCATTAATTGAAGTGTAGAAGGGTATGATAAGTTTGTGGACATTTAAAATATATTTATATAATATACACAGACGATGTCCATTTGAATCATACATTAAAAAATCAAGTTTAAAAGTTGTAGTAGAATTGTTAAATAAAAATTGATTTTTAATAACTATATAATATTTGTTTGAATCATAATCACATAAGAAGGGTTACTCCTTAAATAAAAAAATTCAATCGTTCTGGTATACTATATGTTCTGAAAGAATTGTATTATGGTTGAATGAATAACTAATAAGCTATTGTAGCTGTAAAGAGTAAACATCGATATCGGATATCACAAAGTCGAGCAGACGCAGACGCAGCTGCAGCTTTTTTTTTGTACTTGCTTAAAGATTTTTTCTTTCTTTTTTTCTAGATTTTTTGTTTCTTATTTGAAATCGCTGCTTGTTTATTTGAGGTCTTTGTGTCAACTGTGTGTTGCTGTTTGTTGTTGTTGTAGTTTTTGTTGCTGCACAAGTTTTTATTGTACGTTGTCGTTGTTGCTTCACTTTTGTTTAGATCTTTGTGCTGTGTATATTTGTGTTTTGTTTTTCAGGTTGCTGCGATAAGCCGAAAGGGGACACGACGTGCTTATCTCTCGCTTTTCACTCGATGACGCCACGCTGCGTGTGTTCCACAGCAGATTAAGCCCAGTCGAAAAAAATGGGAAAAGAAAAGAAAAACTGTAAAGTAACTGAGTAAATGCTGGCCAAGAAAAGCTAAATTACATTTGGGGGCTTCCTTCAAGTCGCTTGTCAAGTCAATTAGGCCAATTATGCTGACTTAATTGAGCTTGCTGTGCTGCAAAGTGTGCACAATTGTTGCCCTCTTCCTCATGCTGCTTGCCACACGTCGCTGCCTCACAACTTTGACTGCCACACGTGCACAAATTACCCTTGCAGCAACAAGGACGACGACAGCACAGGACGTCGCTTCAAGTGACGCGATGTCGACGCCACGTAGAATGTCGGCAAAAAAAAAACTTGGTCGAGTTGCGGAAATTTTCGGTGGCACTTTATTATGCGACGCCTCTTCTCGATTCACTTCCCATTTTTTAGTTGCGGCATTTTTACTCGCTTTTTGCGTTTTTCGTAATGTTGCCCGATTATAGGTTGATTTTGGCAAGGGTTGAACTTCGTTGGCAGAGGGGCTTTTAGGGTTTCTCAAGTGCAATTGTGACTTTAAACTCTCTGCTTATACTCTTAGCCTTTCGAAAACAATTTAAGATTTCATCTGGTAGTTGTTATTCTTGACTCTCTTTATAAATATGTCAATCTGAACTTATTGACTTAACTCCTGCGTTGATCTTGGCACAGAATTGAGTTTTTCTTGTCGTGTAATTTTGTACTTTAAAGTATGTTTAGTGCATTACTATCAGTATGAAGTGTAACGATTTCTTATTTTATTTTTTATTTTATCATATTTAACAATTACGAATTCTTTCTATAGTATTTTATTTATTTCACTAGGATCCCTTTAAATACATTTTTGCTTTTTTTAGAAAGCATTAATTATACTGATGGATTAAACTGATATACATTTGACTAAGTTATTAGTTTGCCGATTTTTGGATTGTTTGTTCCTTCATTCTCGCGTCTTTCGTAACCGTTTCTGACTTCATACCCCTTAAGTGTTGTGGAATCTTTTCACTAATCTGCGTTTCCTTTCTCTTTCAGCGACGTCGTGAACGCGGCCGCATTAATCTGAAAGGCGTTCGCCTTGTGGAGGAGGCGACAGTCAACGGTGAGGGCGGCGATCCCTTTGCCCCGGATGTGAGTACTCCACTTTGCTCCCCACTTCTCCACTTGCCACCTTTTTGACTTTGATTTCGATTTCGATTAATGTGAATGCAATTAACAGGGTTACCCGTTTCAAGTGGGCTACTGCGAGACGACACAGCAGCTGCAACAGCAGGCGGAGCAACAGCAACAGCAACAGTTGCTGTCGGGCAACGGAGTCGAGGGGCAACTGGTGGGACGAGCGGTGCCACAATACACGCTCTACGTGATAGCCAACAGCGCGAAGGAGCGCAGCGAGTGGATACAGGCCATCAGACAAGGTAAGCCAGCTGATGGTGACCCCAAAGCGAAAGGGAAGCGAAGAGCTGAATGAAGATGCCATCGCTTAACCGCAAATTTACGTATCGATTGCGAAAACTTTATTGATCCATCCCCCACTTTTCTCTCTTGTGTCTCAGTTTGCGAGGACAGCAGCACACCGAAATCGTATCGCTATCATCCTGGTCTGTGGTCTGGCAAGAAGTGGAGCTGCTGCAAGGGATTAGCACGTGCCACCTTTGGATGCCGCGCCGCCACTCACTGGCGTGAGGCCAACAACAATCCAAGTAAGAGGAGCAATGTTGTTACCACTGGCAATGCCATAAAGCAAATCGCCAGCAATTTCTCGCCTTGCGTGCAGCACTCTGGATTTAATTCGAACTCCTGCTCCAGCTCCAGCTCCATTTCCCTTTCGAGATCGTGCCCATGTTGGCGTCGGCGTGGCATAGTTGCAACTTCCTCTATGAAAATGTGTGTGTGTTGCTTTTGCAGTCCAGTTTTCTCCATCGGGTTGTTTGTATTTTTAGTCTGGCAAATGGGGGAAGACATTGACAGACCCGGCAGAGGGCAAACCATGTGGCAAGATTGTAGAATTGTTTTGTTTTCATTTAGCTTTAGCTTTCGCTTTGTTTTCTTTTGTTTTGCCTGGCATTGCATTGCGAGGCATTGCAACATGTGGCGATAAACTGTGGCAAGCATTCGCCATGCTTCGCTTGGGGAAGTTGTTCAGTTCAGTCTGTTTTCAATTTCATGCCCTGAGCTTTCACCTTACCAGATAGACGGAGTTGCAAGTTAGACATTCATTAGGCATGGTCGGAGCCTAATTGAGGCATCTTTTACACACTGGAAGCTAATGTGGAAAGCAGAACATGAATCTATTTTATCGAATACAGAATCTTGTCATCACTATGTTCAAGATACACATAGAGAAAAATGGAAGTAACTCAAAAATGCTCCTTTAAAATTTGTAGCAAAGATTTGAGATGCAATTCTATATTTAATCATCCAAAATTAATTCGCTTAAAATACAAATCACTTTCACTTTGTTTATTTTTTAAATCTTGTAAATCAAGAATCAAAAACGATATCTGAAATGATATTAAAATATGCTTTTAATTTGCTTTAGTTGCAAATAGTAATTATCTGAATATTTCCGATAGTTTTTGTCAAAGATTCACTTCAGTTCAATTCGAATCCTATTGAGTATTTCTCTCTGTGTAGCCGCAGCTTCTGCTGCTCCTCATACAAAGCTGCTTCTTTTTTCGCACTTGTTTGCCATTCGCCAGTGCTTTTCATTCTTCCTGTCGCCTTGCGCAATTTGACACATTGTCGACTCGGCTTTCCTCGGCTGGTGGCTTGAGCTGCAACTTGGGTAGCTGTTAATGAGCAGCAAAGCATCTGAAAGATGCGCAGATACTTTCGCACAACTTGGTGGCAGTCGCTGCTTTGTGTGTGGCCGGAACAAACACAACAAAGTCGTCGCCGGTTTGCTTTGCTTTTGTTTTGCTTTCCTTTCGTTTCGTTTCGTTTGTCTAATGCAACTTTGCCACCTGCCACCTGGAGTCCGACCCGTCCAACGGTTAAGTTTGGCTTTGGGGGTATCGACTGCTTGCGATTTCCAAGTATTATGACAGCAGCAAACAGTCGAGTGGCGGACGCAGCTTTTAGATGAACTCATGATTCACACAACCTCCATAAACATTACTTATCTGCCTGCATCTGTTGTTGTTGTTGTTGTTGTTGTGTGTGTTTGCTCTCACAGATCTATCAAGATGCCACTTTGCTGTACTTTGTGCCGAAAGAGTGTGTGCATATTAAAGACAAAGTGATTTAGTGTAGAACTTCATTACACAAACAGCGCTCAGATACTCATCGAATGCTGTCAACAATAAATATAAATAAAAGCAACTCTAAACAACTGTTGATAAAATATTTGTTCATATTATTAATGATCATATTTTATAGTAAAGTTTTGCCATCAGCTTAGCCAAATTTATTTAATTTAACACAAAAGGTTAAACATATACTTTTTTCCAATTCATTTTATTAACTCAGAGCCTCAACAACAAATCTGAAATTCTTAAAATAGTCATTAACTCTGTTATTATATTAAATGAAAAATTGTACGAAGAACAACTTCCCACAGAAAATCAAACAACTTGAGCTATAAAGTAGTATTTTATGTACGTTCTGGGAGATTCCCCTCCCGATACTTATCAGCACTTGTATCTGAACGACAATCGTCCACAATTGTGTATCTTTTCGAGTATCTTGAGCCCTTTCAGATAATTAGATTTTTGCGCTCATTTAACACATATTTGAGTTGGATTGCTCAATTAACAGAACATTTTGAACACACTTTTCTTCTGCTGTCCAATTATTGTCGCCCATCCTTTGTGTCCTTGTGACAAAAGACCCCTATATACAAATATATTATTATGCGACTAGAAGACAGCAGCTGCATTCATTGTCTGCCTGTCATAGGAGCGAACTTTTCCCATTTCGTGTCGAGACAATTACTCGGCTTCCCTTGTCAAGTTGATTTCGATCAAGACAACATTTGTGTCATCAGATTAAAGAGGCGGGAGACATGCATTCAGAGAGTTCTCTCCCCACTGGCTGCCTGCCTGACAGTTTTACCCTTAAATTTGTTGGCAGCAACATCAACATTCATCCAAATGGAGGCGTCACATTAAGTTGCCGTTAAGTCTGCGATTTCGGCAAGTCATTGGTTGCGATGCGATGCGATCGGTACTGTTTGCAAAAATCGGGTCGCCCATCAACTTCATTTATCAGCGAAGAAGCAGAACAAGGAAAGTGGCCTCGGCTGGAGGATGGAGGATGGAGGATGCACGCCCTCGGTTTTTGGAGCGCTGTCAGTTGCCGTTACAATAAATTAGCCTGTCAATGGGTTGCAATCTCTCGACGCCCGCGCACTCAGCGAGAGGCTCCCGAATTATACTGTCTGGATTGGGCCTGGAACATTGTGTTACTTCTTCCCTGCCAGTTGAAATTAATTATGGTTTCATCCTTGCCCCAGGGCGGTGGCAACGACAGACTTTCGCCGCGTGAACGCTCGATTCGGATGGTAATTAAAAAGCGACTACAGATATCAAGAGCTAGCTCGGAGAGTTTTACGATGCCGTTGCTCCACCCAGACTTTCCACGTACCTCCCTCCTCCCCTTTGTTAGCTCCACACTTTTCAAGATTTATGCGCCTCGTTTTAAGTGCTTCGAAAATAGTTTCATGTCTGTGATTATTATCATCTGGTTTTTTCATTTTGGTCTCATAAAAACGAGCTTGACTCTAATCATCACAGAGCAGAACAAAGACGCACTTCAGGAGTTTTTATTCTATTAGTCTAAAAGGGATCTTGCAGTTTTTCTGTTTTTGGACACCCCCGCGGAGTTGTTGGAGAGTGGCCAGAGTTCCTTGAAGTACTGCTGCTGGAAACTGGTTTTTTCGGTTTCAGTTTTGGTTGTTTGCTAGTGTTGTATCCGAAAAGCCAGTTCGATATTTAAGAGCATCTGTGTCTGCTGCGTCTTGGCCGAAAGAGCGAAATTGGTAACGTTCAAACTGGTTTTTGCCAGGCCAATTGTTGTGCCTGTTGCCTGCTGGCTCAAATCCAAAAAGTAAACAAAAATTGTGTCTAGTGCACGTGCAATGAACTTGCCCAGGACGCCTAGAACAGAGGATCTCCAGTAGCTGACCAGATGAGGAGTCGGGAGGAGACTCTGCTCTGATTAATATGCCTGTCCCCGTCTCTGTCTCGCCTAGTCTCGCCCATTTAAAAGTCACAAATGATTGTAATTAGGCGCTTTTGTTGTTGCGTCTCCTTCGAAAAAAAGATACAAAAATAAAAGCGTCGGGTGATTGACCATGAAAAGAGCAGAGAGAGAGGTGTGGAGTGAAGTGGAGTGGAGAGGAGAGGCTTCAAAATTGAGAGAGCGAGAAAGAGAGAATATCCAAACATGCCTTTTTTACGTGTGTGCCTTTTCATGCATCTTCTCCGCTTCTCCTTCTTGTTCAGCATGCTGTTCTCCTTCTCCTCGTTTGCCTAAAGTTTTAGCCATCGCCCCTCTCTGTCTCACAGCCAGAGCCTGCCCATGATTAATGATGCGTTTCTGTTGTGATTCGTTCTAAACGTGGGAAATCAGACTCAACAGCAGCAGCAGCAGCAACAACAGCAGCCGCCGCTGGGCGTCGCTTTAAAGCTCTTCTTGTTCTTGCTGTTCTCCTTCTTGTTCTTGTTCTTGTGCTTTCGTTGACTCTTCCTGGGGCTGCCACGCAATGGTTATTTTTGGTTTCGGCCTTTTACCAATTAATCTTGCGGCCATTTGACAACTGTTTAAGTTCTAATAATCAACGATGATGATTGCTGCTTGTTTGGAATCACTCTTTATGGTTTTGGTTTTTGTCTTCGTATCGCGTTGGGCCTGGCACTCATGTTTGTTATGCAAATTTGCGACTGGATTAGAACAAAAAGCCAACTAATTGCTTAAGAATTAATTGAAGAAGCAGCATTTCATTTGTACTCCGCCCATCGTCGTTGTTGTTGTTGCTTGCCTAATTGCGCCATATTATTGATATTAGCCGTCGTCATCTCTCCATCTTCTTTTGGCAGCCAGCCAACAAAAAAAAACAAATGCAGTGAGTGTTTTTCGTTTGTCTTCCTCTTGCACTCTCTGTTTTGCTATCAGAGAGTAATTGACTACGCGATACCCTGCTGATATTAGTAAAAAAAAATACAAGCGCTTCTTAAACCATTTTACTCAGGGTATTACGAAACTACAACGAGAACTTGCTTGCAGCACTTCCTGCTAATGGCTCGCTGTGCAACTGGCAGCAAATTTAACAGCTTTTAGAACTTTATTTGTCTCTCTGCATTGCATGCTTATTAACTTACTCTTCTTTCTGCGTCTCCGTCTCCACATCGCACTCGCACTCACGCTATTTTCTCTTGTTCTTCTTTGCAGGTACGTATGCAAGCAACTCGAACTGTATGGGTATGGGTAAGTGTGTAAGTGTGCTCATTGATTTGCTTAGGCTCCAAAACAACTAAACGAAACAACGGCAACAAATACGTGCTGGCTGTGTATGAGTGTGGGTTTGTTTGGGTGAGCATATCTCTATGTTAAACAGAAACTGCATTGCGTTGTTTCTTGTTGCTTTGATTGCTTTTGTTTATGTACTTTTTCCACCCATATGGCAGCAGTCAACTCAACTTCCAAAATGTTGTACTCTCTCTCTCTCTCTCTCACTCTCTCTCTTTCTGTCGCTACCCATTTGACTCAATGTCTTGCACTCTCAGAGAGAGAGAGCGGCGACTGCACGCCCTCAACTTGTTTTCGCTCCGTTCGCACTCGCAGACAGCGTCTTCGTTCAGTTGCTTACGAGCCGTCTTTGAGTGCGCAACAGGCTTAAGTTAAAGCTGCGCGCGTTGTTTTTTCAGTTTCAGTTCACGTCTCTTCGTCGTTTTTAGTTCTGTCGCTTGTCGCGTGTGCCATTCAACAACTACAATATTCAAAATTATTTCGTCGCGATTTTCACATTTCTTGGCGTCACAAGTCGCGTTTTTAATGCCATTTAGGCGAAAAGTCTAAAACAAATTATATATGTATACAAAAATAAAGAAACAACGCCAAAGTCATGCTATGATAATTGTCAAATAACCAACCAGTCAAAGTTAATTGCATTTTGTTAATGAGCAAAACGTGGCGGCAACAAAATGTAAAGCACAAAAAGGCCAATAAAACACAGCTCCCAAATTATTGGTTATTTAAATAAATAAATCCTAGTGAAGTGTGTAACAGCGTTAAAAATGTAAATATGCGAAATAAATCAATGACGAATGCATCTACAAATCATTCGACGCGAAAGTTATTACATTTTATTGTAATCGTGTAATGCAACAAAAAGCTGAAATGAGCGCATCCGATTGCATTTCTAACAGTAAAAGTGGCTTATGTCACGCACACACACACACACATTTCCATACGTCGAGTCGAGTACACGTCTTTATTGGGCTTGGCGACAATCTGGCAACGCCGCGCACCGCACAAAGCTGTTTAACTTGTTTCTTTTTTGGCGTGCGCAGTTTTGTGACTTTCCGCTTTGGCTTTAGGTTTGTTGCTTATTGCTGCCGTCGTTATTGTTGTTGTTATTTTTGTTTCTCTTGCTTATCTAACGCGCAACTCTTCTACACAATTTAAATCTTCAGTTTTTTCTATGCGCAGAGTTTTGTTGTTGTTAATTGACTTGTTAGAGCCCCAAAAAATATTAGACGAAACTTTCGTGAGAATAGCTTCAAAAAAAGAAAGAGGAGGCTCAAGTTTTTAGTTTATTGCCAGCCACTTTTTGTCTTTTATCACTTCGTCTTTCATCTCTTTCGCTAGCATAAATCACAAATGTTAATGCTGAAGACAAAACATTTGACTAGACACGTGTGACAGACAATGAATGAAAATTCCAAGCACAGTATTTGAATTTCGCAAAGTAATTCGAATTTGTGTATACTTTTAATGTTAACTACAAAATTAGTGGCGAGTATTTTAAAGTCCAGCACGCCTAGCTATAAATTATAAGTGGGTATCTCAAAGTTAAGCATGCCTAGTTATAGATTTCTCACTTGCTTTGGAAGCACTTACAGCCTGTTCTCTGTCTGGTAAACCAATTAGTGCGCAGGCGCCTCTGTATGGTCGAATACCTCACTTAAAAGTCGTTGCAGCTAAACCCTGCTATAAACCATAAGCCATAAGCACTCGCTGATCTTCAGCAGGTAGCTGCTGGGAAGAGATCCCAAAGTGAATCGTTTCTAGTCTCTGCAGAAATGTGACCTTTTCATTGTGTAATTCAATATTGTTCTTAGTGGGATGTTTCGAAAACAGAAAACAGGATCTTCAAATCTCTTGTTTGCTTTGCGTTGTAGTTTTCGTTGACTCAATTGCAATTGGTATTGAGTTTTTTGTTTTTTCGGGTTTCTTCTACAACAAATTATTTGTTTTGTTTTTCTTGCGCTGTGTGTCTGAGGCCAGACACGTCGCAGTCGCAGTCGAAATACTTAAGACTGCTCATCACGTAACGTCGAGTATGTGTTAAAGCCTATGTATAAGTTTAAGACTTTACAAGTATATAGCCAAATGCAGGTATTCAGGTTCTCTTTTGAATTTCATCATTCACTGAAAAAAGTCTTGTTCTCTTTAATGTCATTATGTTTTGGCAGAGAATTGTAGCTTGTTTTACAACATTTCGTAGGGCCAAAATTAGAGACAGACTTTCAACTGAATCATTAAAAAGAAAACTACTATAAAGCTAGATCTTTGTGGTTGCTACACGCTCTCTTATCATCTGCGACCCCAAGTATTAAAAGTGCCGTTTCAAATTTCAATAGAAATCAATTAAACTCAACTCGTGTATTTTCCACTCCACTCGGCAGTGGAAAGCTTTTGTATCAACGATTGTCTATTGTCGTGTCTGGTGTTCATGAGAAGGGCCTGGTCATAAAACACCCGAGGAGATCTCGCCCCTCCATTAAAGGTTGGCTTCAAATTGTCGTTAAAAAAGGCCGAAAATAAAATGAAAAAATAATTTATATATACACGCACACTCTCAATTTGTTGCAGTCTTTGTAGCATAATGTAACCTGACAAGGAGTTACAAATATTATGATAGCGCTACCGAACCCAAACCCAAAAACCCGAAGAAAACTCGAAACCAACAGAGAACTGAACCCAAATAACCTGACAGAGCAATTCTCAGTAAATTCGATTGGCATCTCGTAAAGATCATAACAGTGAGCAGCAAACGATGGTTTTTTTTGGGTAATTGGGATAGTTAGGGAGTAGTTAGGATCGATCGGATGATGTTTGTGTGTGGCATACTGCAGGTATGCTTCCATTAGAGACAGAGACAGCGACAACCAAAGAAAGAGAGTGCGGAGTGTGGCATTTGTGTGTTAATTATGCACATTTTGAGGAAAAAGATTTTCACCTGAGCAGCGGAAAATCGACAGGCAACCGAGCAGACCAAACAGGCCAAACCACTGCAACTGCAACTTTGGTTGGGCATGGCTAATTTTTAATGCACCACAGACCTTCTTTCTCTCTCTCTGTCTCTCACTCATTTGCTCATTCGTTCTCTCGTTTGTCGGTCTGTGGATCCTTCAGCTAACGGTTATTTCGTTGGTACGGCAATAAAAATGTTATTTACTCGTTTTGTTGTTGTTATTATTGTGGTTTCTCTCTTCCTCTCTCTCGTTCGCGTGTTCATCTCGGTTGTTTCTGCATCTTTTCTCGAAGGTTGCTGCCCATGCAAAACAACAACAAATCGCCCAAACAAGTTTTTTTAGCTTACATTACACATATTCTCTCCCTCTCTCTCTCTCTCCCTCTCAGTGAGCCAATCTTGATCTTTGGCAAAAGCTTTGCAACTTGTGTACCGTTAGCAATTTACCCAACGAAAATTAACTGCTACGTGCGCAACTGAAAACTGAAGAGAGTCGGAAGGGGGCGGAGGGGCAAAGGGAGGAGGGATGAGGGGGTTGCTGTGGTAAAAATTGGATATTTATTGACCAGAGCGATGGGTCAAGGTCAGCTACGTGCCCATTTCATTTGGATGACAAGCGAAAGCGGCCAAAAAGAATCTGGCACTCGTGACTCCCTTTTTCCTTCTTCTCGTTTTGCTTTGTTGTTGAGCCTCTTCTGGCCTCGATGATCAGCTTTGAAAGTCGCAACGCTTGACCGCCTTAAGTTTTATTATACGCGATTATTATTATTATGATTTTGTGTTGTGCTGGAGCTTTGCGGATTTGCTTTGTGCACGTTGCTCATGTTGTTGTCTTTTAATTTACAGCTTTTTGTTATTGCCGGCCATTGGAATCAGGTCAAAACGGTTGCTTTCTTTCCCCATTGCCGTTGCCGTTGCCATCGCCGTTGTTGCCACGCCCCTTCGCCACCCTTTTAAAATTTGCATTCACACGCATGCGTGCGCTTTCTTCGCCCACAGAGAAGGTCAAAAAACAAGTCCAATATCTATCGCTAGCTATTCTCTTCGTCAGATCGTCAGATCTTTAATCTTGCAGCTCTTTAGCTGAATTTTACTTGCAAATTTCACTAGACTTCATAATTGAAAGTTTTTTTTTGGTTTTTGGGTCATAAATTTAGATCTTACTGTGATTAACTGTTGTTTTTTTTTTGTTCGCTTAATGAAAAGTGAAGGCTCGACTATAATAACTAAAACGAGTTAAAACTTCTGGCTAAATTCGCAAAAAAAAAAAAATAAAAATGTATAAATAAAGTTCCCCGCAATTAGGAATTCTGTTGTGTATTTCGGAACTGGAAATAATTGAATTTTAAATTAAATTTTCAATTAGAGTTAATAGCTGAAATGCAGTGCTTATGTTTTTTGTACGTTTTTAATCTTGAACTACGCCCACATTTAAGTCAGTTGTAAATATAACAAAATCTTGGCATTTATTGCCTTTTTTTGGGGGGCTCTCTTATCGAGAATAGTTTTTTGGGAAGTTCATTATAGATTTCGTTGTTTGCTTGATTGAGTTTTGATTTATAGTGTGTACAAAGGGATCAAACAACAACAACAACAGCATCAAGCCAAAATTGATGTTAATTATGCAGCAACAGCTCAAGTCCAACTGTCAGCTCATTGAACTGCGCGCCTACGGCATGGCATGGCTAAAGATACAGATACTTGTACAAATAGACTCTCAGATACAGATACGATACTCGTAGATATGTTTTCTAGCCGGAGTCGGAGTCGGATGTGTTTGTGCCGCTCAAGGTTTCTTGTCTCGTCATCAGCAGCATGATCATTATCGCGATCAACACGACGCGATCAAGATCTCTGACGTTAATTGAAACTCTTTGCACAATTACACAATTTCAAGAGATTAATTCGTCTAAAAATGAAAAGTGTTCTAGTTACGAATGGAAATGCATCAACTAAACTTTGCCTTGTGAATAAATGATGTATCTTTTGGGGAAGGTCTTCCACATTTACCGCAAATTAATAAACTTGAGGCAATTTATCAAATCTGAATTCAAATCGATTTTTGACTTGTCGATAGATCGATTCATAATTATTTCTTTTTTGAGGGCAACTTTAACCGAGGCGATCGTCATCGTTGCCATCTGCAGCATTATTCATTGATCTTTATATCCATGATCATTATCGTTCGCTGCATTGGCAAAGCTAACCTCATTTATTGTCATTACGTGTATTTTTGCGTGATTATTATTATTTATTCTGTACTTGCGCCTAATGCGCATTTTGTGGCAGGTTTTTCCCATTTGTTTTTTTTTTTATTTCTATTTGAACTTCTTTTGTTGGCGAATCTTCATGACGCAATTTGTCTTTGATTTTTCGTGATTCGGTTCTTTGCAGAATCTCTTTTTGCGGAGCTTGACATCAAAATACTACTACAATAGTAGTTAGTTTTTTGCTCTCTTAGGAATTTCGAATACTGATTAGCAATGCAAACAAAGCACGTTTCACGTTTACTACTTAACATAAATCAAAATCCCGCAAAATTGCAATCGCAGCAGCTGATTTCAATGCTGATTGATTTATAGTCCTATTGCGAATTCAAATTCTGTTAGGTTTTCAGATTCAGATGATAAAAGTGTTTGCAAATAGTAAAATAGAGTTGTATAATATTTACATAATTACCCAACCATTTAATCATTATTGAATGATTTTTAGATATTTTTACATAGATTTTTTATTTGAGTTACGAATAATGAATTTGAGAAAGTTACAGGGTATCTTTTCGTCACAAGTCTCTCGACTGGGCCTTTTTTTGGGATTTTTTCGTGGATTTTGATTGATTGTCGAAACATTGCGCATAACTTGCAATTTATTATTTTTTTTTTTTTTGGCAATTAAAGCGTGCAATAACTACAAAAACAATAACAATGAAAGCTGTTGTTGTTTCGCTTCTCAATTGGCCACGAAAAAAATGGCCAATAACGCTTCCGCGAGCGTTGGACGAGCACTTCATTAGCCGCCAAAATAGACAACAAATCCAAATGTGTGTGTGTGTGTTGTGTGTAAGTTCAAGTACCTAAGTGTGTTCAAGTGTGTGTTGTGTGTGCGACACTGCCAATCACAATTACAAAATACTAAAGTGAAGCAACTCGCGTCGAATGATTTCAAAGTGCCACAAATTAAATTCGTACAACACATTGTTAATTTGATTGTTTGTTTTTTGATGTTTTGTGTGGATCTCAGTAGATTTTGCTTAATAATTGTTGAGACGCGATACGACAAAAAAGAAAATAGAAGCACAATAGCAAAAGAAATTGACGCTCCTGCTGTCTGCTGTGATGATTCCCTGCGTGAGTCTCGCCGAAACGAGCGTCATTGGCAACATGAAGGAGCGTGTCAAGGAGATGAAAGTGTTTGGCTGTCGCCTCAACTTTTGGAATCACATCGGCCATAGTCTGACCAGCTCCAAGGCCAAAGAAGGTAAAGCATCGCCTATAAGACACCATACGCGTACACTAAGAAATTCCTTACTGCCAACCACATTTCCAAATGTAGCCGGGCAATTTCCTTGAAATTAACTGGAAAACTAATGTATTACGTTATAACTGCGGCTTATGGCGACCATTTATTGAACATGTTTTCACTGAATTCCAAAGTTTGTCACTTATAAACAAACTAAAATATTATTTTCAGTTGCTTATTGAGCAAAATATTAATAAAATATATACATAAGTAAATATGTACATATTTATTAATTTCTCCAAATTCCTTGAAATAAAATGGATAACTAAAATATTACTTTTATAATGATAAAACTTAGCGTGGAGATTATTGCGATCATTTATTACAGCGCGCTTATTTTAGAAACGAAATACAATTTTATAACGAGTATCTTTTTGATCATAATGTGATTCAAATAATCTATATATTTATAACAAAGTGGATAACTATAATAATATTATAAAACAAACTTTTCGTGGAGATTGTTTCGACCATTTTTCTTGATATAACTAAAATAAAATGATATCTAGAGTTGTTTCTTGACCAATAGATAGATTATAAGTACCATATATAATTTCGAAAGTGTAATTAAGTGCGTTACAAAGTTAGTGTCAATAAAAGTTTATGGAAAACATTTTAGTGTTATGCTGAAAATAAGTAAGCAGTATGAAGGCGTCGCTGTTGATGATGACAAGGCCAGTGGAGCTGCATTTAGCGACAATCTGCAGTGCCAACCTGCCATTAAAAGGCAGTCAAAGATGGAGAGGAAGAAAGAGTGCGAGAAGAGAGGGAGGGAGAGGAGGGGAGAGCAAGAGTTCTGTGTATAGAGTCGGCTCCACGCCTCGCAATTATAATGATTATAAGGCTGAAGAAGCTGGCAATGATGGCAGGCGGTTATTAGATGATCGGATCGCCATATGACAGACAAAACAGCAACTCTGATCATTATGATGATGGCAATGATCATGATGATGACGCGCAGATGCAGACAGCAGATGCGGCAATTGCATAATTGAAATGAATTAGCAGACGACGAGAGAGACACAGACACAGACAGAGAGATGGGAGGGAAACAGCAGAGACTCAGTGAAACTGAAAGTGGCAAGCGTGCCAATGAGGAAATCACAAAGTGGGCGTGGCCCCACCTTAAAAATATATATGTATGTGTGCACAAACGCGTATGTAAATGCATTAATAAAACGTCAGACGATGTGAGCTGCAAGATTTCAGTTTGCGATTCTGATTGTAATTCAAGTAATCGCTTATGCGCATCTTCTACAACGTTCACGTTACGGCAATTACAGGCGGCCAAGATTGAAACCTGCCCCAAAGGGCAAAGCCAGTTTCTGTATCTGTAGCTTCAGCTGTGATCGGAGTTGTATCTTTGTGAGTTGTTGCCTGCTGTCGAGAGAGAGAAAGAAACATGTAAATGCTGAGTTGACAATAAAATTATTGCTTTGTTGTTAACTGACATTGTTTTGTGGCTGTGCGCCTATTTATGGCCTTTACTTAACAATGACCACAAAAATTCGCAATTTGCATTTGCAATTCGAGCCAAACGGTCAAACAGCCACTTGACTATGGGGCCAACAAAGCTGCTGCTACAGCTGTTTGCTTGTTGTTGTTGCAGTTTGTAATTGTTGTTGCTGCTGCGGCGGCTTTAAAGCTGGCCAAGCAATTGACCAGCGGGGCCAAGCAATTTCGCCTTTGGATACCCAGCACAAATGGAAAATCAGGTTACTAAAAGGGCATATCAGTTTGTAGTTTAAAAGAATTAAATTAAAATTGCGTTAATAACTGTTGCAATCAATTATTTTTGAACAACTTTCAACTTTATTATCTCAAAGCTTAATTATTGAATCATTGTTTTATACGCTCGTTATGAAATTTATAAATCTTTCTGAATTATTATTATACGTGATAGTAGAGGGATTTCCACAAGTTCTTATACAGATTTAAGTTGTAAAAATGTCAATAAATTTGGTATGTCTAGTTCATTAAGTCTCTGAAATCAAAGTGTTCATAAGGATGGACAGACAGCCAGACAGACACATTCTACTGTGTGGCCACAAATTATTCGCAGTCTATCTCTGATTCTTTAATTTGAACAGTCCGTAAATGAGACTGAAATCGCAAAATGCTGAACAGTTTTTTGCAAGCTTTGCTCCCAATATTTTATTCATATCTCAAATATGTTATACAGTCGTATTATCGACCCCCCGGTCTATCGATAACGATACACACATATCGAGCAGACAGTCACATGTCCCAAGTGACGTCACAATCGTCGTTAGTCGTGCCGCAATGCAAATATAATTTTGACACATTTGCCAGTCGTTTTGTGAGTACAGAGGAGGGGAAGAAATTGGTTGGCAATATGAGCGCGATAAAAACGTCAACGGTTTACATTTAACAGTCGACAGTTGACAGTTGATTTTAACTGGAATCGGGGAGTTACCCAGCTCAAATTCTCAGCCTTCACAGCAACAAAGAGAGGCTCAGCGTCAGAGAGAGAGAGACAGTGAGAGAGAGAGAGAGAGAGACAAGCCAGACAACACACGATCTGCAGCACGTTCGCAGCAGCAGCAGCGGCAGCTTGAGGGGAAACAGCTGAGCAGCGGCATTAAGATAGAAATGCATGTAAAACTATGTTGAGCTCGAATCTTAAGCTTAGCTCAGCTTGGTTTATTAAGATTCAGTGTTGTTTTGTTTTTGTAATGCCATTCTGTGCGTGTCTGCACACGTCGTTTATGGTACGTGTCTTGCTCGCGAGATCGTTTAGCGCTTGTATCTCTGTCGAGGTCTGGAATATCCGGTTTGCATTTCCATTTGTCGCCACAGCGAAAATGTTTTGTGGCAGCAGCAAAGCCTCAGGAGAACGAGGGCGTGGACCATGAAAACAAGTTGAACATCAAAAAATAAACAAAATTAATAGACAGCCTGAAAAATAGGGAAAAATGTATTTCACAACAAAAAAATGTATTTAAACATAAAGGTAATACAACATGAAGCCGATGCGCAGCCAGCTGAGAGAACGCACAAGGTCAAAACGGCAGCAGCAGCAACAAAAGTTGCTTATCAACTCGCAGATACTTTTACAACAATAAGTTTTATAACCACTTTTTTTTTTGTTTCGTCTTCCATCTGCCAAAGTTGCAGGCGGTTTCAAGAGTTGTTGCTGTTGCTGTTGTCGTCTTTTAAATGGTTTCATTATAAATGCATAAAAATCCACGGCGTCGTCGACGTCGTCATCGTCATCATCGACATTCACTCGACTAAAACAATAATGAAAGATACAAAATACAAAAATATTTCAAGCAGCAGCTTTTTGTTTTAGTCCGCCCGCCTTTTGTTGTCATTTTTCATATGCAAATTAGTTTTATTATGATGATTATTGTTGTTGTTGTTGTTGCTGTCGCTATTTTGCTTTTTGGTGTTTTTAATGTTGCGTTAATTGGCCACAACAATCGCCAAGGGGGTGCAAAGTTTACAAAAATAACATACATATAAATCGTAGCAAAGGAAATCGGGGGAGAAAATTACTGTGGAAATTGCTGAATTGTGGTGAAAAGCTGAAGAAGGCAAAACGATGAAAATAGTTGGACAAATGCTTTTCAAGCAATGCTGAGACGCTCCGCGCGTAATTAAAACAACAAAACAAGAAAGTTTAATAATTTCTGCGCTTTGCTGATGCATCAAATACCCTTGAAGATTGTTTCTACGGGTTTTTTAAGTAAAAGTTGAATACATTTGAACAAATAGGTGTTGAGATAATCGATGGTTTTGTGCGCTTTAAAACAGTTGCACAAAACTTGTCATAATTAATCTACTTTGCTGGGCCTTTTTCGCTTAATGGGGTAAGACTTTTGTTTTCCTGGTATTTTTACTGACGTACTTGGAAGATTTCGCTGTCTCGTGTGGTTCTGATAAAAAAACACTTTTGTATTTATCTGTAATATTCAATTCCCTTTAACGTTTGAGTTCATACACATATTCTAGTAATTCCTCTGGGTTTTCCCAAGATTCTAGACTTATTTATCATGCATATTACTCAATCAATACAAGAGAATTGCTTATTGTGCAGTATCAATACAATACTAAATACTGATATTATTGAAATCGCAAAAAGCGTTGTTTTGGTTGCAAATTTCTATATACAAATAGTATTCATTTAAAACCAGTAAGAAAGCTACAGTCGAGAGTGCTCGACCGTATGATACCCGCAACCCATTTCGAGAGAAAACAAAAAATTTAAATGATATATTAACAAAAAATATACCAAATATACTAAAATTAGTTTTTTGTATATATTTGAAAATAGCGGGTAAAAATCACAACACCGTTTTGGTCACACTGTCAACTAAACAAACAAAGCGCGGGCAGCTGCAAGTGAATTTTGCATAGAAAATTGATTCTTTAATAACTTCCTTGTTTTTCATTCGATCTCAACCAAATTCACAGGAATCATTGAGAATATAAATATTATTATGCATATCAAAATTCAATGCTCTAGGTCTATTATTACGGCTTTTACAGACTTTTGGGGGCGGAAAGGGGCGTGGCATCCAACTTTTGAAATAAACTTGACCTGCGTAGGACCTATAGGAGTACTGTCCCCAAATTTGGTAGCTCTAGCTTTTATAGTCTCTGAGATCCAGGTGTTCATACAGACGGACAGACGGACAGACGGACATGGCTATATCGTCTCGGCTGTTGACACTGATCAAGAATATATATACTTTGTGGGGTCGGAGATGCCTCCTTCTGCCTGTTACATACATTTTCTGTTGGCACTAAGTTATAATACCCTTCTACCCTATGGGTAGCGGGTATAAAAATTGTTTTTCAAAAAATATATAGACGTAATACTAATTATCGTGTACTAACCAAGGCCTTCGACTCGTTAGATATATTTAAAGTGGTTTTGCCACGTTGCATAAATTAGTGTAATTTTTTATCAAAGTGATCTGATCGTTGTATCTTCCTATAAACTGGAACTATTTAACACCATGAAATTATGATGGCATTACTGGTTATTACAACGCGCCAACTAGAATCTTAAATATTGGTCTAAGCTATCCATTAACCACTTAGTCAATTGCCGCTTTCGGCATGCACTCAACAGATCAGTTAACTAGAGGCCGCTCTTTCTCTTTCTTCCTCTCCGTCTCTCTATCACTATCACTATCAACAATCTGTTAGTTTATCTAGTGCTTCCTAGCAGTCTGAGTATCTAGAATTTCACTTCCGTCTTGCATAAATTGAGTTTTGCTTTGGGGGTTTCGGAATGTGCTGCATGCTTTGGATGCATGCCACGTTGTTGCGTTGTTCTTTCTGGCTATGACTGTGAGCAATCAGTCGACAAATTGCTGTTTGGCCAATTAATCAAACTCAATCAGCGGCAAGGAGAAACGCCCACAGAACTCGGCACACTCGATGTACACAGCGTGTAATTTGCATTTGCATTTAAATACCCTGTAATAAAGTATGCAATGCAACTAATTTGTGAGTGGCAAGTGAAAGACATATTCACAGGGTATGTTTTCAAATCGTTGCAAACGCTTTATGGCTAATTTGCATAGATTTTGCGCACTCGAATCTAATTAAAAGTCAAAATGTTTATTACGCATTCATCAATGTTGTTGTTGATTCGATTGCCATTGTGTTTTGTGTATTTGTTGCTGCTATTTTATATGCGCGTCGCGCATGCGTTCAAATGTTATTAACCTACATTTGCATAAAAATGTTACAGCAACAACAACAGCGACTGCAATAATAACGATTAAAAATTGTTTTGTTTTCTTTTGCTGTTTCCTGTCTGATTGTTATTTGTAGTTTTTTGTTCGCTGCACATTTTCTACAATTTATTGTAATTATTTAGTTGTTATTGTTGTCGCTGTTTTTTTCAAGTTTTCTTTTTCATGCAAATTGCAAATTAGTTGACAACATTTTTCACACGCTTTTTATGAGCTTCGGATGTAAACATTTAACCTTAATTTTGATCATCTTTTAATTAGTTTTGCGGCTTGGATTATCTCTGCTTAGCTGCTATGTTTAATGTTCAGATTCTTAAGACTATCTGTTTTTTTTATTGGGGAATGTTGTTTGACCCATTTTATTCTATTGCCCAATAATCATTAATCGCAATTGAGAGAAGGCAGCATTCAATTATTTCCTGCTTTATGTTGCAGCCGACTCGAAACTTGCAGTTAAATTTGCAGTTGCTCGCGGCATCATCATAGCAACGTTACGCGTTTGGTGGCAACAACAATTGCTGAGACGCAAATTAGCAAACATTTTTATGGATCTTTAACGTGTTTCAGCTGCAGCCGCTTCACAATGTGAGCTTTGCCTTGGCCCGGACAGCGAACTAAGCTTCATTGCTGGTCACAAATTTGCATTGCCTACTTTTAGGCGGAACATTTAAAAGTGCAGCAAAAGAAACTCTGTTTAATTACGAACAGTGTTAATCAACGAATGAAAATTATTGCAAATTAGATAATTAAATCAATTAAATATTTTCCATTTCAAGTATACATAATAATCAGCATTTATTTTAATTACATTTAAAATGAAGTGTATTTATGTCTCCCTCTGCTGCTTGCCTGCTCTCTCACTCTCTTAGCTTTGCCCGCTCTCTTAAAACTCTGGCTCTCTTTGCGACTTGTCAAGTTGATATTTTTTTGCTTTGCATTACCTGTTGCTTCATCGAAGTGCGCAGAAAACAGTACAAAACTTTTGCACACAAAAAGTCAACGCATTTTGTTGTTTTCTTTTTATTTAACTTTTTGCGGCTTTTTGTCTGTTTTTTTTTTTGTGGTGCCAGCAACTTTGGCGTTTTGCTTTTTTTTTTTTGCATTTGCGTTTGCGTATTATACAAGTGTTTCTTACTTGGCTTTATTTTCGTTGCCCAGAGAGCTGGAGTTGTCTAATGAATAAGCGTTTCCAAGCGCTGTTGATGTAATTGTTGCAACTTGGAACTTTGCTGTTCAACAAAATACAGTTACAGTTGCCCCCACATATACACACACAGACATACTCCATGGGCAGAAGTCTTGATCTGTGCCTCTGTCTTGCCCAAGTCAAGCCATCAAGCCATCGCGTTGTCTTCATCGTTTCGCTTGGCGGCTTCTGTTGCTGATTGTTATGACCGGCACCCAAACCCTAAAAGGGTATTTTAATTGAGTGTCAATCGAATAAGACATGCAGATGCTCGTAATAATTACTTATTGTAAATGAGACATATTTTTACATTTTTTTTTAAATATTTGCGAAACATTTGTTGTGTTTTATTAGAAAGATATTTTCTCTCCATAAAATAATTAATGAGTTTCTGTATGCACAATGTGGATATTAAAGTTGACAATTATTTTCGAAATATTTATTCTTTTATTTTATGCCTTTACACTTATATAATCACTCTTATTAGAGTGTGTTTAAATAATTAATAATTAGCTCAAAGTTCGCTTGCTGTATTATGTTTTAATTCTGAGACAAATAGTTAGCGGGTATCACTACGTCGAGCACACTCCACTCTGGCTTTCTTAGTTATTGTTTGATGTTGTGGTTGTTGTTGTTCTTCTTGCTTGTTACATACTTCGGTTCGGTTCTCCGGAGGCCTCTGTGCTTTAAGCTTTGCTCTTCTCTGTTCGCTCGCCGCCAACGTCGCCGCAGTCGCCACTTGCACTGAGCCGCTGTTGTTGTTGTTGCTGTTGAAGTTGCTGTTGCTGTTGCTGCTGCTACAATTAAGTTTTACTTTATGTTTATTGCCTCTGTTGGTTTTTTGTTGTTATTTTCTCAGCGTTTGCCATTCATGCGTTCGCCTCGTTGTTCGCTCTACACTTGCCAGCGTCGTCGTCGACGTCGTCGTCACTCACCTTCGGCTGCTGTTGCTGTCGTTGTTGCTGCCTCTGCTGCGGCTGCTGCTGCTGCTGTTACTCTTATTGTTGGCTGGCTGGCTGGCTAGCGAAAAATTTCATTTGCCGTTTTGTCAGTTGGCTTTTAAACATTTACTGAAACAGTTCGCGAAGCGCTAAAGAAATTTTCTTTTTTTATATATGTATATGTGTATAAGCATCAATAATTAAATACATAATTAAATGATTATTGCAAAAATATTTGATAACGAGCTGACGTCGCACATTGTAGTTCAAAAAAGGTTTTGTAGTTGTTTGTTGTAAATTAGTGAAGTGCAAATCGAAAAGCAACAACACAAAACACACCAAAAACTTTCCGTCTTGTCATGGAAATTGTTTTCAAAATGGCTGCCGCTCGCATTGCGTGAAAGCCAAATGAGAAGAAGAAGCAGCAGCTGAAGATTGCCTGTTGACATAGAATTGAAAGTGAATGGGGCGAACAGTTATCGATACTCCAAAACGATACACGATAAATGGGCTTTGCATATTGCACGTTGCCAGGAAGCAATTGGGGGCCAAACGGCGAACGCGGTTAACGGTTAACGGTAAAAAGTCAGTCGCAGCGTCGCTTAGATCGTCGAAACACCTAAAGGTCAGGCCAAGTAGCATGGAAATGCCAACAACAACAACAACAACAGTAACAACAGCGACGACTACGACAACAAAATTGCAAAAAGGAAGCAGCCATGAAACCAGTTTGACAACAACTTCAAACTGTAGTCAAAGCAAATGCAACAGCAACAACGACAACAACGCCAGCAACAACAATAGCAACAAATAACTGAAAACTGAACAAGTGATTTATGTGAAAGTGAATTGACACAAATACTGCAAGTTTATAAGCGCAACTCGCAACTCGCAGCTCCTTTCTGTGTGAAAAGTGGCATCCACTCGATATCTTTACTTGGGATCTTGAGCGTGTCCACATCTCAAGGAAGCTAGCCGCAATAGCGATGATGCTTCTATCGGCTCTGAAGCTGGGTAAGCCAACTACAACATCAACCAAAACTACTAGCAACTTTTGGTTGCCCAATGATGAGTCAAAACTAGTCGAAAAATAAGAAAAATATGTGGTACAAGTTGAGACAAATTGTTCGACTGTGAGTTACCCGGTAACCATCGAATTCAAACTGTTGCTTAAATAAATAAATTAAAACGTAACTCTTGAGATAAAATACAGACAGTATTTCAGCTTGATTTTATCTGTAGACTTTATTTAAATGTCACTTGAAATTGTTTTTTTTTTAGGACTATTGCAATCAAAAAAAAACGATATGCCAAAATTATAATATAATACATAAATATTGATGGCTTTTAGTTCAACCGCTTCCAGACTCTAAACAATTAAATACAGACAGTATTCAAGTTTTTGTTTTTTGAGTTGGAGTTTAAATGGCATTTTAAATTATTTATGCCACAATCAAAAACAAATAAATTCTATAATAGAACAGTATTAAAGCATTTATCACCTAATTTGATAGTTCTTTAAACTTTAGCTGTTTTTGAAGTGGATAGCAATCGAGTTTCTTAAACGTATTATATATTTAAACTAAGAAATAAATAAATATAAGATATTTCGCATTTTCTATCTGTTACTATCATTATTATAATACCCTTCTTGGTAATCTGCAGAGATATATATTTGTCTATAACTGGTCGTTAAATTCTTGTATTCCCTTATGGGTTAACAAATGCCGCTAAACTTGTTTCATAGACCAAATTGTATTCAATGTTTTGTGTTTTGTGGGCGTTTCTTGTGAGTCACGTCAGAGTTTCACCTGCTGCAAGAACCGTAGAACACGTGTTTGAAAGTCTAGCAAACAACTTGATGTTTTTACAAGGTCTGGCAGCTGCAACAACAACGACTGCAACCGCGGCAACAACTGACAAATTTGCATAACAACAATTTGCTGCCGCACCACTGAAAAAAAGTGCAATAAAAATGCACAGAAAATTACCCAATTGGCCATAAACACGATGCGGGCCAGAGATAATGACAATTTGTCCGGCGGGCTGAATGTGTGCATATGACTGCGGCCACGCCCCCTTTTGCTGCCAATCATAGGCGATAGTTGTTATTTGTATATAAAAAGTATTGCTTCCGTTTTTGCGCCAATTTGCCAAGATGCAAAATTATGAAAGATAAAAAAGAAAGCTTAAGGAAAAGCTTTAATTTCATTTGGGGCCAAAGCGAAGTTTAAAATCCTGTGAGGTGTTTAAAATTGAGAAGATCGACGACTCTGCCTTTTACCTATTCATGCAACTTTAGTTTGCCACATCAGACGAACAATGAAAATGCTGGCAGCGTTTTTCATTTGCATGCAGAAAATGGCATAACAAAAGCTACACGTCGACGACGCGCCGGCAAAAGCCAAGTGTGCCAAGAAAGAAAAACTTTCTATTATGTTTGCTGCTTGTTATTTTTCTCTCTCTCTCTCTCTCACTCTCGCTGATTTTCTTTTTGTTAGCCAAAGCTGCCTGCAGGCTCTGACGGCTGCGCTGGTGCCGCCTAACTGCGGCACGTTTTGCTCGTTGTTTGTGCAACCCGCGGGAGCAGATGCGGGCAGATAGCAGAGGGTGGAGAGCAAGCTGGGGAGTTTTCACATGAAAAATGCAGACCCGCATTTTGATATTGAAAATTGGTTTATTATCAATTGAAAGTTTTCCCTGTTGTGTTGTCGGTCTGTGGTGTCTGTGTCTGTGTCTGCAGGGCAGTCGAAATACTTATTAATAATCATTTGCAACATTTGTGTGTGAAGCGACTGTTGTGGCTTGGGAAATCGTCTGCAGTCACTTTCGCTTTGCTGATTTCGATTAACCTTCACTTTTGCTTTGGCTTCGATTCAGAGAACTCGAGCGGCTTCAAGTGGCGCCTACTCGAGCACTCGCGGCACATTGAAGCACCCACCAAAAAACCAAAACAACAAAAATAAAAAACGAGTACTTCACAATGCTAACGCTGCTTACTCATCGCCATCGCCATTGCCACAAATGTCTCTCTGCCCCTCTCTCTCTCTCTTTCTCATTTATTTGCCTGTGTGTGTAATTGTTGCATAAGTCGCGTCCCACAAGACTCGCACTTAATTGGGGTTACATTTGGAGTTCAGCTGCGCTTTTGTTTTGTTTTTTTGGGTATTGGAATTGATTTGCATAGCTGTGAAATATTTACAGGCGAGCGAGAGCTGATCAACGGATAAAGTCATCATCAGCTTGTCAGCTTGCGAGTTGGCCAGCTTGCCATTTACCCCCCTTCTTATTTGACCATTTTTCAATAAGTTGGCTACCACTGTGGGCGGCCGCCTTGAATCCATTGGGTCCATTAACGTTTCAGTGTCAGATTGCAGTAATTAACCTTGACAAGAATCGCGCGGCGATTTGTGTTTGTTTGTTTTTTGTTTTAAGGCGATTTTCGATACTTTGTCTTGGGCTAATTACGACAGACTTGTCTGCATTAGCGCTCTAATACCCTGTATAAGTCTATGTCACTAATAACTACAAGGTAACTGCACGTCGAGCTGATTCGTATGGTCTAAAACGAAAGAGTTAGGCAACGAACTCGCCGCCACAAATTGTTGTAATTAAATATATGTTTATGTTGCACAACTAAAAGTATATTAAAACAATGTATTCAACTTATTGCCAACGTTTCCTGTTTCCGGTTTTGCAGGCAACGGCAGTTCTCCAGCCCAGAATTCGACACGCAGCATCAGCCCAAACAACTCGACGACCAACAGCCAATTCAGTTTACAGCACAACAGCTCCGGCAGCCTAGGAGGCGGTGGCAGCGGCAGTGGTGTCGGCATTGGAGTTGGCGGAGGAGGCGGAGGCTTAGGCAGCCCCAACGGCGTAGGAGGCGGCGGCAGTTGCACACCCACATCGCTGCAGCCACAGGTGAGTCTCGGAGTCGCGATTCCCCTTCAAAATGTAAAGCTAATTCATGTGTGTTTTTCTTTTGTGATGCAGTCCTCGCTGACGACGTTCAAGCAGTCACCCACTTTACTTAACGGCAACGGCTCTCTATTGGATGCCAACATGCCTGGGGGAATCCCAACGCCCGGCACACCCAACTCCAAAGCCAAGGTAAGTCCGTCAAAAATGGGCTCAACAAAGTCTTTGATGTTAATCGTTTCTTGTTTGTTTCCATTACAGGACAACTCGCACTTTGTCAAGCTGGTGGTGGCGCTCTATCCTTTTAAGGCCATCGAAGGCGGCGATTTATCCCTGGAAAAAGTAAGAAGACTAAATAGATCAATTATTCAAAATTGTACTAAACTTATAAACATTTTTAGAATGCTGAGTATGAGGTTATTGACGACTCACAAGAGCATTGGTGGAAGGTGAAGGATGCTGTCGGTAATGTCGGCTATATACCCAGTAATTATGTCAAGCCCAAAGCGCTGCTGGGTCTGGAACGTTACGAGTAAGTATTTGCCAATTTAAACCCTTTTCAATTGCGGTTTAAACTTCTAATTGTCAACTATAGATGGGTATTTTGATTTACATAATTTATCAATAATTTTGAATGCATGCTTGAAAAGTAATGTTTATTTTTGTTTTCGTCAAAAAGGCATTGTTTATTAATCAGCCAAATATAATTAAATGTATCATGCCAGTTTCAATTCTACTGCAAAATGGATAATCAACTCCATATTAAAAATAATACATTTTTTGATATCTATTCTAAAACAATTAAAGTATAATATCATTATTTGCACATCCATAATTTGCTGATAAAACCGAATTGTGTGCAATGTGCATTTAAATGGAAAAATGTATTCATTTTTTTTATTTTATTTTAATTGTATGATATCTTGGGTAAATTATATATAAAAAGGTTTGCTAGCTTATTACCATGGGTAATGTAGATAGTTTAATATTCGCAGCTATACATATTTTTGTATGTAAATTGTATTCTATATTTACTAAAATTCACTCTCCTTTGCAGATGGTACGTGGGCGATATGTCGCGACAACGCGCCGAGTCCTTGCTGAAGCAGGGCGACAAGGAGGGCTGCTTTGTGGTGCGCAAGTCATCGACCAAGGGTCTCTACACATTATCGCTGCATACCAAAGTGTAAGTGTAAGCTGATATTCTAACCAATTACCTGTTCTAAACTATTTATTACTCCTTTCAACAGTCCCCAGTCTCATGTGAAGCACTACCACATCAAGCAGAACGCCCGCGGCGAGTATTATTTGAGTGAGAAGCACTGCTGCGAAACCATACCGGATCTGATCAACTATCATCGCCATAATTCGGGCGGACTGGCGTGCCGCTTAAAGTCGTCACCATGCGATCGTCCTGTGCCACCAACAGCGGGCTTGTCCCACGACAAATGGGAAATCCATCCCATGGAACTGATGCTGATGGAGGAGCTGGGCTCGGGCCAGTTTGGAGTGGTGCGTCGCGGCAAATGGCGCGGTTCGATTGACACGGCCGTCAAAATGATGAAGGAGGGCACCATGTCCGAGGATGATTTCATTGAGGAGGCCAAGGTCATGACAAAATTGCAGCATCCAAATCTAGTGCAGCTGTATGGCGTCTGCTCCAAGCATCGCCCCATCTACATTGTCACCGAGTACATGAAGCACGGCTCGCTGCTCAACTATTTGCGCCGGCACGAGAACACGCTCATCGGCAACATGGGTCTGCTGCTGGACATGTGCATACAGGTGAGCAAGGGCATGGCCTACCTGGAGCGCCACAACTACATTCATCGCGATCTGGCGGCACGCAATTGCCTCGTTGGCTCCGAGAATGTCGTCAAAGTGGCCGACTTTGGACTGGCACGTTACGTGCTCGACGATCAGTACACAAGCTCTGGCGGCACCAAGTTCCCCATCAAATGGGCACCGCCCGAGGTGCTCAACTACACACGCTTCTCCTCCAAGAGCGATGTGTGGGCTTATGGTGAGCATAACTATATCTATAAAGTGTATGCTGATTGCTAATGTAATTACATTCTAGGCGTGCTCATGTGGGAGATCTTCACCTGTGGCAAAATGCCCTATGGCCGCCTAAAGAACACCGAAGTTGTCGAGCGTGTGCAACGTGGCATTATACTAGAGAAACCAAAGTCGTGTGCCAAGGAGATATACGATGTAAGACTAATTAAATAAAACCCATATCATTTGATGGAAATTAAACCAATCGTTGCTGTTTTGCAGGTCATGAAGAAGTGCTGGTCGCATGGGCCCGAGGAGCGTCCCTCATTCCGGGTGCTCAAAGAGCAGCTGGCACTTGTGGCCCAAACGCTAACCGACTAAGCGGATCATGGAGCAACCGGATCGTCTGGATCACGCACTGATTAGCAAACAGCATAAACATTAAACATAAACCGCATTAACAAACAACAAGAAGAAAGGAAAACAAAACAAACACAATAAGATTAAGTAAAGAGCTAAAGTTAATGATATGAAGACGATGATAATGGACGGCATTAAACTAAGTTATTGAGAAGCGTCGGTCTGGATCGTACATAGATTTGTAATATGTATATGAACGGAAATTGTAGTTCAGAGTTTACGATTATGATTATTATTCACTTTAATGGCATACTGAATTATTTATAATAGTGCTAAAGCTGAGCAAATGATATCATTATGTTTATAAATGTATAATTAGAAATATACACATATATATCGATATATGCATAGCTATATATATATCTATATATATATAGATATATATATATTTGTATGTCATACAATAACAATAACAACAACAACAGAAAGCCCACTATATACATATTTGGAGTATAGTAAACTGTAGTTAATAGTCAAATTTTTGATACATTTCATAACGAATGATGATGAGGATGATGATACGATACTATTATGATGATACTATGCAGAAATTCATATTATAATTGTGCTTCTTTTAAGTAAAAGATACATAGTTACTTGCAACACAACGCGCAACAACATTCAAGCAAAGTAATTATGTATAATTAAGCAAACTGATTAAGCGTAAATTATAAATGTAAGCTCGAGTCGAAAGTCGAAACGTGGAAAGTGAAAAGTGGAAAGTGAATCGCTGATCAAGATCAACCACATTTTTTATTAGCCTAGAATTTTACTTGCTTAGTTTAAGTTTTGTGATTTATTGTTTAATCTCTATTTTTCGCCCAATTAATATCTCCTTTGTCTTAATCGTTTATTTTTTGCCTGAGATACGAGTATATACATACATATATATCCACCATATAATTTGCATGCTTTAAATGCTTTTAAATGGATTCATCAGTTTTTAATTGATAACGCGATAAACAACACATATATTATGATATACGCAAACATATACATATTGATATATATATACTATATATATATTTTACCTATTTTTATGAAAAGTTTTACTTAATTAATTTTATCGTTCGCATAAGCCACAAAAACGCAGCATAAGAAACGAAAACATCAACAAAATAAACAAAAACTTAAATGTACGATGATTATTTTGTAACTTTTTATTTGATAACATTTATATTCATTGCTTCACAGCACAGCACACAAACACACACACACGCCCATAGCGCACACACGCACACAAAACAATAGTATACAATGGGCCAGACTGCACGCACCAAAATTCGGTTTCAGAGCGAAAAACAAAAACCAGCCAAGAAACAAAACAATCCGAACCCGAAGAGAACTTCGAACTTCAAAGAACCAGAACCAAACCGAATGCAACTGAAACAAGACTTATAAGTGTAATGAATAAGTATTACAAACTATAGATCAACAATGTAATAACACCAATAATCAAATGCAAGACCGAAAAGAAATCAAGCAGCAAAAAAATGATGAAATTTTGATACACTTTTGATACTGATTCTGCGAGTAGTCTAAGACCCGCATTTATATGATGTTTAGCTTGTAAGTGCATTTCGTATAAACTATCTACATACATACAAAATAATATAGCATTAACATGCCTACTATGTTGTACGTCCATAAGCCAAACGAACTTCTTTGTTGTTAATTCCCCTGGCCAAAAACTCTCCGGATTCGAAAACTAGTCTTGATGCATCCTCGCACGTCCTGCTGACCTAACAACAACAACAAAGCTATAATATCTCCAATTAGATGATCAACAATTTACTAGTAAATAAATAGAATGCTGCTTAGTTGGTTTATTGCGCCTATGCATATAGAACTATATAACATAATTCCACATTTATCGCTATGAAAACATGAAAGAAATGCCCGAATACAGAAAATTATCAACGTGATATTGCTACTTAATAAATGATATAAATAAATGGTCCTAAATATGTATGTATAAATACCAGACAATTATAGTGTATTTTCAATTCAAGAAGATTGCTATTTACTTGCCGCAATTGCAAACAGTGAGTAATGATCTTATATGGTTGGGATTGGCAAAAAGTTTTTCACGCTCCATTTGGCCCATGTGTGGGTGAAGGTTGTCTGTGTGTGCGACCGCAGCACTGGAAAATATGTATATACATATGTATGTACATAACATATAAATTGTTTATACAAACAAGTCGAAGATTAAATACTCTCGATAAAGAAAAATAATATTCTAAATTCGTAGAAACAACTCAAAAATCAAGCAAATTTAAAAAAAAAACAGTCACAAATGTACCCAAAAGAATTACAAGGGGAAACCATGGAAAATTGGCCAAAAATTCCAAAATCCTTCGCAACTTCGTCATTTGAAGGACGATTGGAATGTCCTTTAGCATGCAAATAGCGACGGATCTATAATGGACGACTATGCAATCAGAAGGACGAATATCCTTTTACGAACAAAGTTAGAAGGACTTTTTTGTTTAGAGAAAACAAGCCATATCTCGGCCATATCCTTGTTGATACTTATGATTCCTGTGTCAATCGACTCATCTTAACAAGGACTATCTGCTGGCCAAAGGACATTTTGATAGCCCTTTCCGTTTTCAAGTTATGCAGGATTCCTCCGAGTTCTCAGATTTTTTTCGGGTCTGCAACAAAAATTTTTCAAGTGCAAAAATTAAAAAATGTTGCATACTTTTGGGGAGTCAATTAAAATTGTACTCGAAAATCGAATCCACTTGCTATCCCATTATGTACGCCTGGTATTTCAGCAACTCCGCGCATGAAGGAATCTGGTTGAGAAGAGTATTTTATTCAAATTCAAGTTTGAAAAGCCTGCCCAGCTTCTGAAAATAAAAATTTTTGGCTAATCTACTTGCTGCTCAATTATGTTCACCTGGTACTTCAGCAGCTCCAAGTGGGTTTTGGGAAGGAATCTCGTCGAGATTATTAACGTATTTCACTAAAATTTAAATTTGAAAACCTCTAAAAGCCAGCGCATCTTCGAAGGCCACGGCAGCCACTGGATATTTAAATTTTGGGCTAAATCTACCAGGCTAAATTTACTTGTTGCTTCATTATGTTTGCCTTGTACTTTTCCCCACCTAATCGCAGGGAATCTCGTCAAGATTTCTTATAAATGAGAAGCAGTGAAAAAGTATAGTATATTTTAAAGGCGCAGACACCAAATTTAAAAAACAATGTATCTATTTATTTTACAAACTTATATAACATACAGGTGATTTTGGGAGTATTGAATAATATTGTCGAATCTGTGTTGCACATAACAATTTGTGGATTATATTAAATAAATTTTAAAAGTTAAAAATTTTATTTATATTCTCGCTAGTCGGAGATAAAAACATGGCATTTGAAGACATATTGATGAAAATTTCCAGCAGGTGCTTGTGTGGTGCGTAAGGTTAGTGTGCCTTATCCTGGTCCGAGTTCGAAGCTGTCGAGCTGTCCATTTGATTTTGGGTGTGTTAAACGAAATTATGATGCTCTTGCAGATAATATTTAATTTTCTGTAAAAACAAAAAACAATTAAATTATTGTTGCAATGGTAATAAAGGAAACTCAAAAATAGGGTATGTATCAGTCGGTAGAGGTTAGTAAATTTAACAAGTTGGGCCACATTCAGGCAAGAGCTTTTCAAAAATATGCAATTTGGCTAAATTCACTTATCCAACAGGAGTGGACAGCACGTGTAATTACAGAACACATTTACCCAAACCTCAGGACAAATAGAATTACGTTAAATTTAAATTAAAAACAAATAAATTAAGCAATGAATTCAGAAGTAAATGCTTTTGTAATAGAAAAGGTAAAGAAAAAAACTTGTAATGTAAGAAGTTAAACAAATTGATTCTCTTTAATAAGTAGTCTCATATCTCATTCATATCACAAAAGAAAACATAATGACATGCAATGTTTATTTAATTGCCCGTCAAAATCTATTTGAAGTCCCTTGAATTAGTTCGAAATATTATTACTTTTGTATTGTATTGAAGAATTAAATTACTCGAACATAAGAGTGTACCAGGTGAATTTACTTCTTACACTGCAAAAGAGTAGCTGGCAACGCTGATCCTCTTGGATGAATTTTCATTAAATGAAATAAATATTAATTAACAATTTGCAACGAATCTTTTCTAGCATCATCATCTTGAGTAAGAATAGATGCATATAACGCATAAATACAATGTGTATTTATTTAAACACGCCTATTTACTGCTCTCGATAGGAATATAACAAGAGGCGGCATTGTTCCATAAACGGGCCGACGTGATGAGCAAAGCCCCAAACGAATTACAGCAATTCAATGAGCCATTAAGTCTATGTACAGCGCAGAATGGCGAATGTGGGCGCCGATTGGGCCCGGAACCAGATCAATACATATTGAAAGATTATTTCCTACAGAAGATTGGACACAGCATAAATGAATTGCAGCCAAGGCTAAGACAATTGAATAGCCGTTAAAAGTATGGACAGTGGCAGTTCTATGCGTCACTGTTAACGCCAACGCAGCGCGCGCTGCGACGCGACTGTAGCTGTTACTGCCACTGTTGACGCCGACGCCAACGCGAAAGCTTGCGACGCGACTGTAATGTTAAGGCCGCTGGCTGTTGAAACGAAAAGCGACTGTCGACGCGTTTGGCGCTTAGTTAATGTTCAGCCACGCTCGAGTACGCTACGATTGCAGTAACAGCCAAAGTGATAAATAACAACTAAAGTGAACTAAATAAATACAAATAGTTGAATCGTATATTATTTGGCAATTTCGAACAATTTAGCGACCACACAACAGCAACAACCACTCGACAGCTGTCACTTTAACTCAATTAACGATCCGCAAATAACGAAAACAATAGAACCAATTCACACCTCTCTCTAAAACTCATACGCGTCGCAGATGTTCTGAAAGTCCTGCGCGACAGGCTGCGAAACCCACAAGGACTGTTTGCCATTAAATCGGCTAGCCGTGTGCTAACTCAAAGTTTTTTATTGTGCAAACCAAAAACAAGAACAACAGCAACCCAACAAACAAACGGACATCAAGCAGACACTAACTATTGGTAAGTAAAAGTCTGGCTACAGGATAAGAAGCACAATAATAATCAAGGCAAATCATCAAGTGGGCGTCGACCAACCGTCCCACTGTTAATGTCACCGTGACTGTGACCGCGACTGTCACGGTGACTGCGACTGTGACTTCCTTGTTGATTGCGTGCTGACTGCCAGACTGCCTGCCTGTCTGCCTTATCCTGACCTAAAAGTTCATTGACTGACTGAGTTGGGGCAGTTTTGTCTGTTCGTCGGCTCGGTCCGGGTCGATTTGTCTGTGCCGTCTGTATTGGCATTCGACTGGGCCCCAAACCATGGGGCAACAACAGCTGTTTGCAATGTTTTGTCAATGTTAACTAACATCTACGCCCTGAACGCCCGCCCACCTTGTATCGATGTCACATCACATCGGCTGTGCCACAAGTGGCAAATGAGGAAACCTTTCGGCAGGTTCATTGTAACTTTGAGAGTTTTCAGATCCCATGACATCAGCTCTATTAAAGCACAATCCCAAACCGGTCGACCCAACTCATTTTTCAAAGTCAGTGATTATGAACACCAGCAACAACAACGACAACAACCACACCAATAAGCCAAATTACTAAAGAAACAACACAAATAACAAAAAATCGACAACAACATGACCAAAGGCGCAAATAACTAATTTTGCTCGTTGAAGCATGGCAAATGCATAAAATAAATATTTATAAAATGATCTAATAGAGAGTCGCCGTCAAATATATATTCGTTAGTCAGAGCAGCGTGCTCCACTCCCCATTTCCCATAATTCGCAGAACCCTCGAGCGGAAATGGACAAAACCATAATAGAAGAATACAAAACAATTACAATATTACAGCAAAGCAGAGAGATCAGAGAGAGAATTGTTGGCGAGGAGCCTAGACGAGTACATGACTTGGCTTTCTAGCCAGCAGCTTCTAAGCCAAAAGCTTTCACTTGACGTATTTAGCATATATCGCAATTTGTGTTTTGTATGTTTCAGGAATCAAAACACGTTTTCGGCCAATCTAATTAGATCTGCAAGATCTAGAACCAAACTAGTTCACTGCTGTTGACGACTGACGTCAGTTATTTTGGTTTTGGTTTTGGTTTTGGTTGCTGCTGCTTTATCTTCGCTCTTGGCCAAAAACAGTTGTCGGCCAACTATTTTTGGCTGTTGTGTTATTGTTGTTATTGCTGTTTTCGATGTTTTCCTTTGTAACTCTTGATGATTTTATTTGCCGGTTGTCTTTTTCGGCTCGCTTCGTATTGCCTTGTTTTGCTGCTAATTAAACTTATTGTTGTCATTGCTGATGTTGTTGTCTTAGTCGCCAGTCTGAGGAAAAAGTCAATTCAATTTGATACAGAAGAGAGAGACATTGGGCAATATGTTGGTTGTTTGGGTGTGTGGGCGCTGTCTGGAGACCCCATTTGCCAGTAAACCTGACTTTTTGGACAACTCAATGTGGGCTAAAGGAAACGGCAACAACCACAATAAAACCCAGACGTATTTGGGCGTAAAAGTTGATGATGGACGTCTAAGCGCTGGAAAATGAGCTCACTTTTTTTTCGGCTACTGACTCTCGACAAAACGTTTAGTTTAGAGAGCGTGAAACGAGATTATAATAAACAGGCACGAAACATTGTAAATTATTATGATAGTATAACCGTATAAAGCCAGTGAGCTTTCAAGTCGTAAATCATAAATGCTCTTTCCGCCTCTCTTTCTCTCTCTCTCTCTCTCTCTGATGTCAGAATCAATCAGTCTTAATTATTGAATATGAATAAATATCTATTCAAATTACGTAGATGTCAGGTGAAGGGTATTCTAAGCTTGCATTGTTCGAGTGCAATTTAAAATAAATAGCAATTGTTATTTTCGAAATGAACAAATTGCTTTTGAAGAATGTTTAAATTCCAATTAAAATATGATATCTATTTTTAATGTACAAATTATTTCATTGCACAAAGCTATTAACTAGGATTTATTAAAATTTGAACATAGCAAATACATTCAGTAACCTCCCAAAATTATAATACACGTTCTTAAATTAGAATATCTGTTCTAATTTGCAAAGGAATTTTGTGAATAAATTCTTTCAATAAAATATGAAAGGTGAACAAACTAATATTTATTTGAATAATATCAAATTATTGATAATAGCCAAGCCAACAAAACTATTTAAAAGAAAAATAAATTGAAAAAATACAAAATATATGTATATATTTATACTCTACTCGTAGAGATCAGTTCTAATTTGCCAATTAATTTTGTGATTTGTTTCTTCCAGACAAAACAACAACATTTGTATTTGAGATTATTTTAATGGTATTTTATGAAGTCAAGAAAAACAATTTTAAATGAAATTTACACTAAATACAAAATCGAAAAATGAGAACTTTTTACAAGTTCGTGTTTGTCTTTAGTATCTAGTATCATATGACCATATCAAACAATTGTTATGTAAGCAAGGTATTTAATATTCGACTTGAATTCGTTCCGCTTTGTAGCTAGAGTTGGCAGCTGTTCTACTATAGTCGCATTCGCATTTTGTTAGTTGATATCATAAATTGATGCTGACGTGTGTCAGGTTTGGCTATTAAGCCTCTCAGTTGTTGTTGTGACTTGACACTCATGAGAATAATAATAAAAGAAAGAGTGCGAGTTCAAAGTTGGCCTGTCATCCAGTCATTTATTAAGATGCTGTTATGAGAGACACAATTCCGTCTGCTGAATGCCGCATTAGCATGGAGTCATGCAACCAAAATAGCCAACTGACAGACAGGTTTTTGCGGTTGCGTTAGACAACCTAGAGCAACAGAGACAGAGAGAGCGAGAGACAGAGAGACAGAGAGAGAGAGAGAGGGGGCGGATGACGTGGGCGTGAGCTCAATTCAAATTGAAATCAGTTTCAATTCGACGTTCAATTGAACTGCAGAGAAAACCTGTTGACTGCCGAAGCTGTGTGTGCCATAGGTCACAGCTGGAAATTGAAACTGATATCAGGCTATCGGTGGCAAGCATCTAACTAAGTGCCGGGCACCACCTCTTGGTGCAACTAAGCGTTGCAGGCCATGCAACGGCGAGGCGTCGCTTACACGAGTGCCTCATTAATTCGAATGACGAGCACACGTTGAGTGCTTAGTGCTTCAATGTTATTTTCGGCCAACAAATTAAGATTAATAAGCGGGCGGCAGGCAATATTGCATTGCAACTGCCACGCAAATGTTTCAATGTCTAGCAGCAGCCAGACTCGAGGCGGCTGCTCGACTGATTCATCGCCAGTTCTTGAGAATCTATGGTACCATATAAGGCGGACAGCGGTAGCTGAGATTGATCTTGCCTCGCAGCATGGCCAGATGTGGGTGGCGATGATGTAAGATTCGCTTTTGGAGTGAGTACATACGAGTACTCGCACCAGTATTCGTAGTATTATTGCATACGAGTATGTTTGCCATAACTGTAGACCCAGAAACAAACCAGCAAGCAGAAAGATGCAAGAGATTGCTCGACTTTAAGATACCCGCAAGCCATTTTCGAAAAGTAATTAGCCGATCAAGCTACATATTAGCAATTAACTTTAAGATAGACAGTCTGAAAGCCTCAGTTGGCTACACTTTGTACCCTAGAACTAAATTCTAATTTACGAATAATAATACAAATTAAAGCCCATCCAAGATATACAGCTATTGACAACTACATAATAAGAAACAACTATGTTATTTAAGGCATGAACTCTGGGAGTTTTCTCTTATTTTGGGTTACTCCAAACAAAAATCAATTTTTAATGTTGACAAATTGTAACTTGCTGATTGTACAAAATGATCCTTTATCTAAAAATAAAAAAGGTTCATCTATTTAGAAAGGTTTTCTACTTTTTGTTTAATTTTCACATTCAACAAAAAGATTTAAATTAGGTTTAGACATTTTAACAAAATAGATTCTTGAAAAAAACTATACTAAGTTGTTGTTCTATTTGTTCAATTTTCACATTTTGATAAGCAAAATATTTTTTTTTAATTTGTTTTCTTTCTAATTATATTTAGACATTATTACTGTTATTAAGTCGTGAAAGGAGGAGTTCTCGATTTTGGAGATTAAATCGGCCACATGAAGTAATTTAATAATTTCCTCAGCTAAACTGCTCGGAATATATATATGTATGTATGTATATACATATATACTTTCAGTGGTTGGAGAACTTAGCTTTTTTCGTGGTAAATCCATTTTCGGTTGGCACCAATTTGTAATACCCTTTTAGGCCATGGGTAGCGGGCATAATGAGTTCGAGTGCGAGTGCGAGTGCGAGTACTCGTCTTACACTGCAAAGCCCAAACAAGTTTCAATTGCGTGCGAGGTCGCCGGCAACAACAAGAGCCAACAAACACGCCCACTTTTTGGCCTCAGCTTTGCTTCGCTTAGTCGCTGCTCCCCCGCTCCCCTTGCGACACTGAAGCAGCCAAGACAAGCCGAGTATTTACATAAAGCAAAGCAGTTGGATTCACGGTCAAATGAGTTGCATGCCACATCCAGTTCCACATCCACATCCACATCCACATCCTCCCTCAACTTGTTGTTGTAATTTTGGCATGCAATTGTCGCTCATAAGTCATTAAAAGTAATCGTTTTGTTGGCCAAAACATGCGCCAAATGGCCAACATTAGCACTTTGCATAGTTTTTGGGGCGCAACCTTGTTGCAACGACGACGCTGCCACGCCCACACCATCACGCCCATCAACAGCTAATCGCCAGCAAGCCAGCCAGCCAGCCAATTGGGGTCGTCATCATCGTCATCACCATCGCGCGTCGCGTCGCGTCACACCTCGTATCGATTACATTGCGACGTCGCTGCCTGATACAAAATCAGGCAACACCACCTTCAAGCGCTCCTTGCCCCGAAGGAAGTCGCGTCGTCTGATGGGCAACACTTTTGGACTGTTTGGTTGATGTGGAAAGAAGGTCACACAGGTTGAAGAGCCTACCGCAAAGTTATTGTTTTTGTCCATTTGCCTGTCTTGTCCTTACGTGAGCAAACACAAATCTCTCAGCACTGGGCTCTACAGTGTGTCAGGCAATCAACCCCAATCCCAACCCATCGAATTGACCCAGAATATTCGAAACAAATAAATCCCAACCCGTTGCATGTCACGTTCATAGTTGGAGCCGCCTTTTCTAGTTTCTTGTTTCGTTCTTTTCGTTTTTTGGAGCGATTGATTTTATGTCTGGCTGCAAGTTTGTCCTACAACCTGAGTATAAATTAGCGATGGGTGCGACGGGCGAGCAAACTATTGTTCAAATATGTTAAGGATTCACAAGGGAAATATTGACGAGTCGAAGAATCGAAGTCTGCATCGACGGCGGATAATCCTACACGAACATTAGATTTATAAATGGTTTCGTTCATACGAAATGAAACATAGAAATCTAGAGATATGTTTGTTAATGAACTTTTTTCAAGATCAACACATTCTTATATGGAACAATGTCATCTTCGATTTTAAAACATCATTTTTCTGTCTGTGTACTTTGTTTACAACTTCTACAAAACTACATGTCAATTACAAAATAGTAAAATTAGAATTTATTCCCTTAAAATTTTGGAAAATTCCTTTCATTGTCCACTGAGCATCGTTACAAAGTGATTACCGAACAGCTGCAGAATGATCAAAAAAGTGCGAATATTTGCCACTATATAGCACATCAATAAATATGAATATTTGCCATTTTAGCACATATCCTTTACACGGAAAGCCAAGGCTAAGAAGCGGAATCTGGGACCTTGTACGCCCGTTAGAAATATACGCACTCTCACCATGGCCGGCAGCATCGAACAGCGTCCCTGGACACCCACTGTGCGCACTGGCAGAATCGCCGCAGAGACCTCGAATCCGGGACCTGCGATCGTCCAATTGCCCACGCTAATAGGTGATTAGCAATCAGCAATGGCAGAAGTTGTCGACGCGACTTTTCAATTCAACTTGTCTTGCAGGCAGCAAAGTACCGGACTCGAAGAAGAAGGGCGCACCCTCGTATACATTTGGCCACAAACTGATCTGCCGGGATGAGACCACGGGTCCCGGCCCAGCGCAGTATAATGTGTCGGGCTTGCGACCGAAAGGTAAAGATCATCCACGAGCGGCGACCTTACAAAGTCGCCCCAAGGAGCTCAGCAGTTTTGTGAATCCCGGTCCTGGTGAATACGATGTCCTGCCGGCGTCCAAGGCTGTCATAGATGCCACGCCCAAGTACACGTTCGGCAAGAAGCCGGCGAGCGCCAAGTTCCAATTGATACCAGGTAAGACGAGACGGTCTCTTTGTGGCAACAGTTTGGTTGTTGTTTGTTATTGTTTGTTGGTTGGTTGTTGGTTGCTGTTCGAATGTTGGCAATTCGGTGTATTATATTCGGTCATAAATATGGGTTGCATGCGCATCACTAACGCTAACGACATGGATAACGGATACCAGAGGTCTCGAATCAATATCAGCTTCAGCTTCAATTTCAGCATCAGAGCATCATCACGGAGACTGCCGAAGCATTGTATATACAACAATATCAAAACCATTTCAAATCCTAACCCCATGAACAGATATCATCCCAAGCAGCGTGTAAGTAAACGCTGCGCTATAGACATCTCTAGCTCTCCTTCTCTCTCCAAATCATTCTGGCTTGCAGCACAGTATCTGTAGTTGCTTGTTAGCATTTCTCTCTTTCTCCCCTTTACTATTTTAATGGTAGTCTGTCCTTTTTGTACGATTGCTAATCTCCGTCATTCTCCCTATCTCTCTCTCTATTCAGTAGTCCTGTAGTTAAAGTAGCTGCTTGCTAGAGTAGTTGTCTCTTTCACCCGTTGCATTCCCTTCGCCCCAACTCCTTTGTATACTAGCGAAAGGCACGTTGATCTTTTGAATGTTTCGGTTTATTTGTTATGTGTTATGTGTTTTTAGTCAACCCTTGCAGATATATCAGTTCTCAGAAGAACTCAAATTCGATTTTATTAATATGTTTATAATTTATATATTTTTAGAGAATGTTTGGCATTTTAATACACATCTATATAATTTTTCCTTATTATTCATTACATAAATTGTAGATAAAAAATCCAATTAAATATTAAATAAACAATTCATAAAATGTTAAATCTTTTAAAATTAATATATTTAATTTTATATTCCACAAAAATTATCTGCTTGGAGTTGCAACTTCGGCTTACCGAAGACAGCTTTTCTAGTGTGTTTTGATTTGTGTTATGTTTTGTGCATTGCGTTTATGATTTCTGATTTTAATTTAATATTTTTCTCTTTTTAAACATTAAACACTCATCACGTACCACGAACGAACGTTGCCACCATTTAGGTCCCAACCATTATCAAGTGGTGCCGCTTGATGTTATTAAGCCGCGCGCGCCTCGATATTCCTTTCGCATTAAGGTTAACGTATATCTAGTTAACAATCCAGGTAACACAACTAACTGGCTGAACATCTGACCCCAGTTAACACAGTAACCAATAATATAAGAAATATATAGCAAAGAGCATTTCACCGTGCATGTAAAATCGTAAAATCACTTTCTGGTTCTCTGTCCTATACTCCTCCCACCCGTAACTCGTAACTCACAATTCTCTAACTCTTAACTCTTAACTCGTAATATTTCCATCCCCTAGTTCTACATTTAGTTATGTGCATTGCAAGTGTAGTCTAAAAACGAACGTTACCCGTACCAATTTATCTGTTTTATTAACACTAACAGCGCCAAATAGCTATTGTCCTGAAAAGGTCACGCAATCGCGAAAGAATGCGCCACGTTACACATTTGGTAGACGAACAAAAATCCAACACGATCTGAATACACCAGGTAATACTCTCTATAGTACGTTGAGGCACATACATAGATATCTATCTATCTGCTATAGTAACATATGTAGTGACTACTTAGATGTTGGATTTTGTCTACAATATTTCCCAGCGCACCTCTCACTTTTCTTGGTAATACAAATAATACTTATTACAGCTCCTGGCGCCTATTGTCCCGAAAAGGTTAAGCTCAGCAAGACACCGGAATTCAGTTTTGGCATCAAGCATCACGAGCTGCGTCCAGATTATACGCCAGGTTGGTTACTATATTATATATGTATATATATATCAAGTAGCGCTCTAAGCAACAAGTTGCCACACAGCACTCGTAAACAAACATAGATTTGATCTAAAGAAGAAGCTGACTGATACAAATTGCACTACTGAAATAAAATCTATTTCGTAATAGTACCTAGAATTGATGCACTTTTAAAAAGAAAAAGACAAGATTGTCAATATATTGAACAAAGAAATCAGGTTATAACGATACATCGATTTTTATCCCAATTGCAAGCTTGATAAATCCGATTATGATTAAAATATTTTAAGCTATATTAACTACTCGTCTCACAAAATATGATATTTTGTTTAATAGCACCCGGCACATATAGTCCTGAAAAATCTAAATTACACACAACACCTGCTTATAGCATCACAGGCAAAACATCACACGATGTGGTTGATGCCACTCCAGGTAAGCCACTTAGCCGTTTAAATCTTTTTACATATTTCGTGATTCCTAATTTAATATCCTTTTATTTTCAGCCCCTGGCGCGTACGAACCTGAGAAATGTGTGCTTAGTAAAACGCCTGCTTACAGCTTTGGCCAACGTGTTCTAGTTAACAAGACACAAGATACTCCCGCGCCTGGCACGTATCAGCCGGAAAAAGTGCGCTTGGATTATGCTCCCGCCTACACGCTATCAGGTCGCCATGAATTGAAGACTGTAAGCTTTACACCAGCCCCTGGCGCTTATGCCCCTGAGAAATATCGAACCGATCACACGCCCGCGTTCAGCTTCGGTGGTAAGCATGAGCAGCGGCTCGATAGCTCCACTCCAGCACCGGGAGACTATTGTCCTGAAAAAGTACGGCACGATCATAATCCTGCTTATTCATTTGCCGGCCGTCATGAAGCACACAAAACGAGCGACACTCCAGCACCTGGCACCTACGATTTGGCTAAAGTGCGATTAGATCACAATCCTGCCTTCTCCTTTACTAGTCGTCACGATCTGTACAAACCAAGTGAAACTCCTGCTCCAGGAGCTTACTATCCCGAGAAGGTTCGACAGGATCATAACCCAGCTTTCTCAATGGCTGGCAAGCATGATCAAAAGATTCTAAATGACACTCCTGCCCCTGGAGACTACTCCCCAGAGAAGTCCCGCCTAGACCACACTCCCGCCTATAGTTTTGGGGGAAGAAATGATCCAAAAATAGAAAACAATACTCCCGCCCCCGGTGATTACCACCCAGAAAAGGTTAGACAAGATCACAACCCTGCCTTCTCCTTCGCTGGTCGCCACGATCTTCAGAAGCCAAGTGATACCCCAGCCCCTGGAGCTTATTCCCCAGAAAAAGTCCGTCAAGACCACAATCCAGTATTCACAATGGCTGGCAAGCACGATCCAAAGATCGTTAATGGAACTCCTGCCCCCGGAGATTACGCTCCAGAGAAGTCCCGCCTAGACCATACTCCCGCCTATAGCTTTGGCGGCAGGAATGATCCTAAGGTAGAGAATCACACGCCTGCTCCCGGTGATTACCACCCAGAGAAAGTTCGTCTAGATCACAACCCTGCTTTCTCCTTCGCTGGTCGCCACAATCTTCTAAAGCCAAATGATACGCCAGCACCTGGAGCTTATTCTCCCGAAAAGATTCGGCAGGATCATAATCCAGCTTTCTCTATGGCTGGCAAGCATGATCAAAAGATTCCTAATGGCACTCCAGCTCCTGGAGATTACTCTCCAGAGAAGTCCCGCTTACATTACACTCCCGCCTATAGTTTTGGTGTGAGGAATGATCCCAAAATAGAAAACAATACTCCCGCCCCCGGTGATTACCACCCAGAAAAGGTTAGACAAGATCACAACCCTGCCTTTTCCTTCGCTGGTCGCCACGATCTTCAAAAGCCAAGTGACACCCCAGCCCCTGGAGCTTACTATCCCGAGAAGGTTCGACAGGATCATAATCCTGCATTCTCTTTAGGAGGTAAACACGATCCTAAAATCTCAAACGACACACCAGCGCCAGGAGATTACTCCCCTGAAAAGAGTAGACTAGATCATACACCCGCCTATAGCTTCGGAGGAAGAAATGATCCCAAAATAGAAAACAATACTCCCGCCCCCGGTGATTACCACCCAGAAAAGGTTAGACAAGATCACAACCCTGCTTTCTCTTTCGCCGGTCGCCACGACCTTCAGAAGCCAAGTGATACCCCAGCCCCTGGAGCTTACTATCCCGAGAAGGTTCGACAGGATCATAATCCTGCATTCTCTTTAGGAGGTAAACACGATCCTAAAATCTCAAACGACACACCAGCGCCAGGAGATTACTCCCCTGAAAAGAGTAGATTAGATCATACACCCGCCTATAGCTTCGGAGGAAGAAATGATCCCAAAATAGAAAACAATACTCCCGCCCCCGGTGATTACCACCCAGAAAAGGTTAGACAAGATCACAACCCTGCTTTCTCTTTCGCTGGTCGCCACGACCTTCAGAAGCCAAGTGATACCCCAGCCCCTGGAGCTTACTATCCCGAGAAGGTTCGACAAGATCATAATCCTGCATTCTCTTTAGGAGGTAAACACGATCCTAAAATCTCAAACGACACACCAGCGCCAGGAGATTACTCCCCTGAAAAGAGTAGATTAGATCATACACCCGCCTATAGCTTCGGAGGAAGAAATGATCCAAAAATAGAAAACAATACTCCCGCCCCCGGTGATTACCACCCAGAAAAGGTTCGTCTAGATCACAACCCTGCTTTCTCTTTCGCTGGTCGCCACGATCTTCAAAAGGCAAGTGATACCCCTGCTCCAGGAGCTTATTCTCCAGAGAAAGTGCGACATGATCATAATCCCGCATTCACAATGGCAGGCAAACACGATCATAAGATTGTTAATGGAACCCCAGCTCCGGGAGACTACTCACCGGAGAAAACACGACTAGATCATACACCCGCATATAGCTTTGGGGGAAGAAACGATCCTAAGATAGAGAATCACACGCCTGCTCCTGGTGATTACCATCCCGAAAATGTTAGGCTAGATCACAATCCCGCCTTCTCCTTCGCTGGTCGCCACGATCTTCAGAAACCAAGTGAAACTCCCGCTCCAGGAGCTTACTACCCCGAGAAGGTTCGACAGGATCATAATCCTGCATTCTCCTTAGGAGGTAAACACGATCCTAAAATCTCAAACGACACACCAGCGCCAGGAGATTACTCCCCTGAAAAGAGTAGACTAGATCATACACCCGCCTATAGCTTTGGAGGAAGAAATGATCCCAAAATAGAAAACAATACTCCCGCCCCCGGTGATTACCACCCAGAAAAGGTTCGTCTAGATCACAACCCTGCTTTCTCTTTCGCTGGTCGCCACGATCTTCAAAAGGCAAGTGATACCCCTGCTCCAGGAGCTTATTCTCCAGAGAAAGTGCGACATGATCATAATCCCGCATTCACAATGGCAGGCAAACACGATCATAAGATTGTTAATGGAACCCCAGCTCCGGGAGACTACTCTCCGGAGAAAACACGACTAGATCATACACCCGCATATAGCTTCGGGGGAAGAAACGATCCTAAGATAGAGAATCACACGCCTGCTCCTGGTGATTACCATCCCGAAAATGTTAGACTAGATCACAACCCTGCTTTCTCTTTCGCTGGTCGTTACGATCTGCATAAGCCAAGTGATACCCCAGCTCCTGGAGCTTATTCACCTGAGAAGGTCCGACAAGATCACAATCCCGCTTTTTCCATGGCTGGCAAACATGATCCGAAGATCTCAAACGATACACCAGCGCCAGGAGATTACTCGCCCGAAAAGACACGCCTGGATCATACACCTGCTTACACATTTGGCGGCAAATATGACCCCAAAGTGGACAACCATCAGCCAGCGCCATGCGACTACTCGCCCGAGAAAGTGCGTCTTGATCATACACCCGCCTACACAATTGCAGGTCGAACGATTATTGAGCATGTCAGCCATACACCAGCGCCTTGTGACTACAGACCAGAGAACTGTCAGCTGGATGGCACGCCGGCTTTCACCTTCGGCATGAAGCTGCATCGAGAGCATATCAGTGATACACCAGGTGAGTGACAAGTAACCCAAAGGATGCAAATGATTGTACAAGTAGAACAGCACAATTTCACACTGTGAAAACTTATAGCACCCACTGCATATGAACCGCAAAAGCACACACAACACACACCTGCCTTCACATTTGGCACAAAAACCGAGATAAAAGTCTCCACTGATGCACCTGGTAAGGAAATCATCTTTATAAATTCAAAACTGTCACTAGCATGTTGCTTATTATGTTTGCTTATATGTTTGTGTCTGCATCATGTTGCCACGATCTAGCTCCCGGACATTATCATCCCGAGCTGTGTAATCTCGATAGTTCGCCGTCGTATAGTTTTGGCCTTAAGACCTTGCCTATGCCGCCCATTCCTGGTAGGTACTACAATGCGTTCGCATCCCCATTAGTCGTACATTGTAAATTGTTTAAGCTAAGCTGGTGCTGGCTATTGCGGATTTCATTGTGGACACATCCTACATAAGAAATCAATTTCTGTTTCTTCTTTCTATTTGTATTTGTATTTCATTTCACATTTTTGGTACTCTGGGCATATATACTGTATACATATGTTTTCTTGTGTATATACCCGTACTCCTGCATTCATCCACACTCACTAGAACCTAGAGGCGTTTACATTGAAGATCGTATACTCCAACGCCGTGAACGACGCTTGGGAAGTCCCGGTAAGCACTATCATTTCATCATCATCGCCAAACACCAATTGAACAATGTTAATTTTTTCGAAACATTCATTTGAAAACTGAATCAATCCCATTTGAGGGTGGCTAATGGCATTTGATACCCTCATATACATGGTGTAAACAAATTAGTAGTCAGTTCAGCAATACAGTTACTAGAGGCTGGCAATGAAACAGCTGCTACTACTTGTTTTAATATTCTTTTCTTTTGTATCTGTCAATGATACACTGAGTGAGTTTCAATCTATAGTTGGCAAACTTGAGAATAGCCTACAATTCTGCCTCTACATTATATAGAAAAGAAAAACAACGCTTGTCTGGTACGTAGTCGTCATCCACATGAGCGCGCCTGCAATGGACCCGTTAAAAAATTCTTTACCTATCATCGCATTGTTTTGACCTGTGTTGCGACCTATTCGAAGTGTGCGCGAACTAGTAAATATAATATTTATAAGAAACTCAAGGACTGTCGAAGAGATTGTGAAATACACAGCGAATTTCGGATTTTAAAACCAGAACACAATAAACCAGTAAACATGTCCACAACTAAAACAAGCAGCGTTGATAAAAAACCTAAACAAAATTGGAAAAAACCCAAAAAGCCTTTTCAGGAGAAAGGTCTTTTTTGGGACCTATTTTCAACGCCATCTGAAGGGGCAACATCAGAACGTTCTACACCTAAAGGAACTGGGAAAGATCAAACGCCATCGGGAGGGACTGGAAAAGATCAATCCACTTCGGGAGGGACAACATCAGAACATCCTGCACCTAAAGAGACTGGGCAAGATCACTCTACACCGGAAGGAACTGGAAAAGATCAATCGACATCGGGAGGGACTGGAAAAGATCAATCGACTTCGGGAGGGACTGGGAAAGGTGAATCGACATCGGGAGGGACTGGGAAAGATCAATCGACTTCGGGAGGCACTGGAAAAGATCAATCGACTGCAGGAGGCACTGGAAAAGATCAATCGACATCGGGAGGGACTGGGAAAGATCAATCGACTGCAGGAGGGACTGGAAAAGATCAATCGACTTCGGGAGGGACTGGGAAAGGTGAATCGACATCGGGAGGGACTGGGAAAGATCAATCGACTTCGGGAGGGACTGGGAAAGGTGAATCGACATCGGGAGGGACTGGGAAAGATCAATCGACTTCGGGAGGCACTGGAAAAGATCAATCGACTGCAGGAGGCACTGGAAAAGATCAATCGACATCGGGAGGGACTGGGAAAGATCAATCGACTGCAGGAGGCACTGGAAAAGATCAATCGACGTCGGGAGGGACTGGGAAAGATCAATCGACTGCAGGAGGCACGGGAAAAGATCAATCGACTTCGGGAGGCACTGGAAAAGATCAATCGACATCGGCAGGGACTGGGAAAGATCAATCGAATTCAAAAGGCACTGGAAAAGATCAATCGACATCGGGAGGGACTGGGAAAGATCAATCGACTGCAGGAGGCACGGGAAAAGATCAATCGACTTCGGGAGAAAGTGGAAAGGATCAATCGACTTCTGGAGGGACTGGAAAAGATCAATCGACTTCGGGAGGGACTGGAAAAGATCAATCGACATCGGGAGGGACTGGAAAAGATCAATCGACTTCGGGAGGGACAGGAAAAGATCAATCGACTGCAGGAGGCACGGGAAAAGATCAATCGACTTCGGGAGGGACTGGAAAAGATCAATCGACTTCGGGAGGCACTGGAAAAGATCAGTCGACTTCAGGAGGCACGGGAAAAGATCAATCGACATCGGGAGGCACTGGAAAAGATCAATCGACATCGGGAGGGACTGGGAAAGATCAATCGACTGCAGGAGGCACTGGAAAAGATCAATCGACATCGGGAGGGACTGGGAAAGATCAATCGACTGCAGGAGGCACGGGAAAAGATCAATCGACATCGGGAGGGACTGGGAAAGATCAATCGACTGCAGGAGGCACGGGAAAAGATCAATCGACTTCGGGAGGGACTGGGAAAGGTCAATCGACTTCGGGAGGCACGGGAAAAGATCAATCGACTGCAGGAGGCACTGGAAAAGATCAATCGACATCGGGAGGGACTGGGGAAGATCAATCGACTGCAGGAGGCACGGGAAAAGATCAATCGACTTCGGGAGGGACTGGGAAAGGTCAATCGACATCAGGAGGGAAAACAACAAAACGTCCAACACCTGAAGGGACAGAGAAAAATAACACGACTTCAGGAGGCTCTGGAAAAGATCAATCGACTTCGGGAGGGACTGGGAAAGGTCAATCAACTTCGGGAGGCCCTGGAAAAGATCAATCTACATCGGGAGGGACTGGGAAAGATCAACCGACTGCAGGAGGCACGGGAAAAGATCAATCGACTTCGGGAGGGACTGGGAAAGGTCAATCGACTTCGGGAGGCACTGGAAAAGATCAATCGACTGCAGGAGGCACTGGAAAAGATCAATCGACATCGGGTGGGTCTGGGAAAGATCAATCGACTGCAGGAGGCACGGGAAAAGATCAATCGAATTCTGGAGGGACTGGGAAAGGTCAATCGACATCGGGAGGGAAAACAACAAAACGTCCAACACCTGAAGGGACAGGGAAAGGTAACACGACTTCAGGAGGCTCTGGAAAAGATCAATCGACTGCGGGAGGGACTGGGAAAGGTCAATCGACATCGGGAGGTACTGGGAAAGATCAATCGACTTCGGGAGGGACTGGGAAAGATCAATCGACATCGGGAGGGACTGGGAAAGATCAATCGACATCGGGAGGCTCTGGGAAAGATCAATCGACTGCAGGAGGCACGGGTAAAGATCAATCGACTTCGGGAGGGACTGGGAAAGATCAATCGACTGCAGGAGGCACGGGAAAAGATCAATCGACATCGGGAGGGACTGGGAAAGATCAATCGACATCGGGAGGGACTGGGAAAGATCAATCGACTTCGGGAGGGACTGGGAAAGGTCAATCAACTTCGGGAGGCCCTGGAAAAGATCAATCTACATCGGGAGGGACTGGGAAAGATCAACCGACTGCAGGAGGCACGGGAAAAGATCAATCGACTTCGGGAGGGACTGGGAAAGGTCAATCGACTTCGGGAGGCACTGGAAAAGATCAATCGACTGCAGGAGGCACTGGAAAAGATCAATCGACATCGGGTGGGACTGGGAAAGATCAATCGACTGCAGGAGGCACGGGAAAAGATCAATCGAATTCTGGAGGGACTGGGAAAGGTCAATCGACATCGGGAGGGAAAACAACAAAACGTCCAACACCTGAAGGGACAGGGAAAGGTAACACGACTTCAGGAGGCTCTGGAAAAGATCAATCGACTGCGGGAGGGACTGGGAAAGGTCAATCGACATCGGGAGGTACTGGGAAAGATCAATCGACTTCGGGAGGGACTGGGAAAGATCAATCGACATCGGGAGGGACTGGGAAAGATCAATCGACATCGGGAGGCTCTGGGAAAGATCAATCGACTGCAGGAGGCACGGGTAAAGATCAATCGACTTCGGGAGGGACTGGGAAAGATCAATCGACTGCAGGAGGCTCGGGAAAAGATCAATCGACATCGGGAGGGACTGGGAAAGATCAATCGACTGCAGGAGGCACTGGAAAAGATCAATCGACATCGGGAGGGACTGGGAAAGATCAATCGACTGCGGGAGGCACTGGAAAAGATCAATCGACATCGGGAGGGACTGGGAAAGATCAATCGACTGCAGGAGGCACGGGTAAAGATCAATCGACATCGGGAGGGACTGGGAAAGATCAATCGACATCGGGAGGCTCTGGGAAAGATCAATCGACTGCAGGAGGCACGGGAAAAGATCAATCGACATCGGGAGGGACTGGGAAAGATCAATCGACTGCAGGAGGCACTGGAAAAGATCAATCGACATCGGGAGGGACTGGGAAAGATCAATCGACTGCAGGAGGCACTGGAAAAGATCAATCGACATCGGGAGGGTCTGGGAAAGATCAATCAACTTCGGGAGGCACTGGAAAAGATCAATCGACTGCGGGAGGGACTGGGAAAGATCAATCGACATCGGGAGGCACTGGAAAAGATCAATCGACATCGGGAGGCACTGGGAAAGATCAATCGACTTCGGGAGGCACTGGAAAAGATCAATCGACATCGGGAGGGACTGGGAAAGGTCAATCGACATCGGGAGGTACTGGGAAAGATCAATCGACATCGGGAGGCACTGGAAAAGATCAATCGACATCGGGAGGCACTGGGAAAGATCAATCGACTTCGGGAGGCACTGGAAAAGATCAATCGACATCGGGAGGGACTGGGAAAGGTCAATCGACATCGGGAGGTACTGGGAAAGATCAATCGACTTCGGGAGGGACTGGGAAAGGTCAATCGACATCGGGAGGCACTGGAAAAGATCAATCGACATCGGGAGGGACTGGGAAAGGTCAGTCGACATCGGGAGGGGAAACATCAGAACGTCCTACACCTGAAGGCACTGGGAAAGAGCAAACGACATTAGAACGTCCTACACCTGATGTTCAAACAACATCGAGTTGGGCAAAACCTGAAACGACTACGGAAGTTGAAACGACATCGAGATCGACGAAATCGAGAAGGACGACAAAGAGATGGGGAACATCGGAAGGTCCTACACCTGAACGGACTCGCCCTGTTCGCTTCGCAGACGATTGAGGTCAAATCTATCGAAACTACTTAAAGGTTATGAATGTTCCCGTTCGTTAGGAAATATTAATTTAATTTCAATAAAACTAAAACAAGCCCTCAACATTTCAAAATTGAACACAGAACATAAATGCTTCAATCAAGATAACAAATCTAGAGCCACAACAGAATTACGGTAAGAAACTGGTTAACAAGCAATTTGACACCATATCGATGCAATTTGTCACGTTTATATAAAGTGTGACAACGTAATTGCCAGCAGTGATTTGTTAGACAAGGATTTAGAAGTTATTTCGTGAGGCAATGAAGTGGGTATTACTCGTCTTCATCTTGTATTGGTTCATCGCAGTCGAAGATGCCAGTCTCTGTAAGTGACCGCTCCAAATTTACCACATATATAAATTAAAACAAATCTCAATTGCAATTGCCACATTTCCTAGATAAGCCAAATAAGGCATGTCTGGTGCAAAATAAGTACCGACATGAAAGTACATGCTCGTCCCCTCGGCGCACATTTTACGCCTTTCATCGCATCATTCTCAACTGTGTTGCGGTCTACACGAGGTGCAAACAATTCCACATACACAATGAGTTTCCGTCGCTCAAGAAGTGTCAATATCAATGCGGTTGGCACATGAAAATTGACTTGCCCATGAATAAAACGTCAGGATCTGGTTCAGGTTCTGGCGCGAAAAGGGCTGGTGACGGTGGCGACGGGGATGAGGGTGCCGACGGGGGTGACGTTGCGAACGGAGGAGACGATGCGAAAGGTGACGTTGCGGACGTAGGTGCCAGTAGCAGTGAGGTGCCAGAGACTGAGGAGCCACCAGCAGCGCGTGGGAGGCCTAAATAGATAACCCAAGCTCTGCTACGATTCAGTTATCGCTTGAATAAAACTTCATTTCAAATTGTTCACATCTTCTGCCTCGCTCTCTTTTTACACTCTCTTTTGTTACATATTTTATTTACGCCTGTAACCCCTTCACCTCCTCGTAATGCACTCACAATTCACAGTACGCAACAATGGCGTTGATAACAGCACAACCACCACAACGACAACTGTTACTGAGAAGCGCATAGTGAATGGTGAAAATGATCAGATCAACGGAAGTCAGGCAGATCAGAGAACCATTACTACAAAGCACAGCAGCACAAACGGCACTTGCACCGAGTTTAAGCCCAGCAAGGACACAAACATCACCACAACAACCACCATCAGAACAACAACGAAAACTCTCAATGACGAGCAGCAGGGCAAAGAGTTGCAGACAACGATGCATCACGCGGCAAGCGGACACTTCCAGGGCGACAATATGCAGGTAACAGCCAAGGGCACAGCAGACGCCATCGCCAACAAGGCAGCCAGCTCGAGCTCACGCACAGTGGTGCAGAAGGACGGCAGCATTGTGACCAGCAGCCAGACGACCAGGTCAAGTAGAGTCAAGTACGCTGTGGAGGCGAGCAGCGTGCAAGAGAAGATCATCAGGTAACCAGGGTCACTTGTTTTGTTTTGTTTCTGTTCTCTGTGTGTGTTTTCCAGATCATCTCAAGTCTCTCACTTACTAATCCAGCCATTCCAACACCAACCAGCAAACCTAATATGCAGCTCGTAACTATCTCGGTATATCTTTACTTATCCCCTTACTCGTTACTCCCGACAGCTCCTAACGTCTACAAGATACCCACTGTGTTGGGCAGCAGCAAGGAGGGTCCCATACGCTCGGCCCCGGCCTACACCATGGCTGGTCGGGAAAAGGGCTCGCAAATACCCAGCCTCGTTCTACCCGGTCCCGGTTACTACGATGGCGAATATACCGCTGTTAAGCCAAAGCCTCCCGTCTACACCATGCGCGGCAAATACAAGATGGTCATCGATGACAACAAACCCGGACCCGGCGCACATTGTCCTGAAAAGGTAAGCGTCGATGCTTTAATGTACGACTTCTGTGTTTGTAAGTTCTGCAAGCTGGCCCACAGTATTGGGAGAAACGTTCGACTCCCGCCTTATCCTTTGGCATTCTGCACTCACCGTTCTGCGGCCGACAAGGACAATTCATATTGCCAGAGCGTTTTACGCGTTGTCTGCTGGCTTGTCGACCGGACAAGGCTTTTCCTTAATTCATAAAAGCGCAAAAAAGTCAAATTAAACGAAGCTAACTCCATCTGGATGTTCATCTTCTTTTCTTTTTATGATCCTATCACACAGGTCAACCTATCTCACATGCCTTCCTACAGCTTTGGCATCAAGCACTCGCCTTATTTGGGCCGCCTTAAAGAGAAGGTCAACGATTGCGACTACGGGTTCTCAGGCATTTGCTGAAAGTCCCTCGGATTGCGGATCAATTCCTCGCGCTGCTCAACATGGTCTCTTTTCCAACCCCAACTCCAACAAATGATAAAGCTTCCTCACTTTGTGTTGCAATTTGTGAATAGAACTAACGATAAGATTTCATATTTTTTGAATGCTATATGTAAGCCGAAAGTAGAGTGTTGTATAATGTTGAAATATATATTACATACTAATCCATTTGTAGAAAACTCTTTTTATAAAACTGACTGATTGACTGACTGATTAATGGACGTAACTGATTTACTGACTGATGAAAGTTAAAAAGTAAAAAGCTGGAACATTCGAAAAATTCCTACTGCAAGTAGCTTAAACACGGTGTTAAAGTTTGTAAACGACAAAACTTGTTTTATGTGCACTCCAATACCACCAATTTATTACGACGAAAACATACAGCTAATTTGCAAGACTCATAAGTATAAAAATTAGATCCGCATCGAATCTAGTTCTTGGTTATTTCGATTTCCACTTTGAAGCACGATTTGCCCTGAACAAATAAAATATTAAGAGATAAGATGAGCTAATTTCCGCTGATGATTCTACCGCTGGATTACTCACAGTGTCGTGCTTGATTTCACTCTCGATGATCAGATGACCACGCGCCATTCCCAGCATAGATTTGTACTTGGACATATCCACCTTATGATCGTTGGCGCACACCTTCTCCTCGGCCACCGGGCAACTGGATGGAGCACCAAATAGTTTCAAAATATCTTTGGCCTCGTTGGAGGCCTGGTCGACAGCAGCACAGAGATCCATCTTGCCCTCCTTCATCACAATGCCGTCCTTGTGCACCTTGTACTTGGCCACCGCGGTGCCAAAGGCCTTGTTGTTGAAGCAACCCGTTGGCACCATTTCGCACTTCTTATTCAGCTTGATACCGAACCCCTCGTCGACGGTAATGATGCCTTCATCACCAGCACAATTCTCCATTTTGACGACCTTGGCTTTATAGCCATTCTATACAGAACACAGTTACATCAGCATCTCTTTTCTTGTGAAATTTATTGAACTTACGCAGGCCAAGGCCACGTCGAGGGCCACACAACTAATCACAAGGAAGGCGACAATTTTTGGCAACATTTTTTCCAGGTTCACAACACGATTTGCTTAGGAACGAAATTTAGAAACGGCTATTTATACCAGCGCGACAGCGATTTTTGAACCGTAATTATTAACAGATTAAGCGATGCCTCGGATATTTGGCAATCGCTGATAGTTCGGCTCAATTGCAGCACTGATCACTGCTCACTGCCCACTCATTTGCCTATTAATGTCGTCTATATATCAATTATAGTAATGGCCAGCCATTTTTAATTGTCAAACGGAACATTAGATATCGAGGTACAGTGACATGCATGTAGATGCCAGCGATAACTTTCTTTGAACATTTCCATCATGCAACAGTGATTTTCATAGTTTTAAGCTGGTCTAATTAAATAGATTACATCCGATGCTTTGCTTGACTTACTGTTAAATCAGCTTATACTTTGTTTTTTGCCCAATTATGTTATCATTGTACACAGTTTGCCACGCACATATACCCAGCTCATATTTGACACTTTCGTAATTTAAAACAATTTCCGGCATCGCTTTAATCAATTTCAAATACTTAACGCTTCACAAGTGAGCACACTAAAAAGCTGCTTGCTATAACAGCGCCACTCGTATGCACTGACGCATTTAGTACTTTATTTGTAGGTCTGGCAACGCTCTAGAACTGAACGCCGCATAGCGGCGGCCAGCGAGCTAACAGCATTCGGCGCTTTAACATTTTAGTTCAACTTAACGAGTCGCGCTGTGCGGACGCAGAGCAATCGCAACGCAAACGGTCAAAGAGCGCTTAGAACCCAAATCGCGGGTTTTTCATTTTCTCCTCCGTTGCAAGCAGAGTGCAGTCGGTGTTCAATGAGAGATATTGAATTGCACTAACAAATACCGTGTATACAATAAGCAAACTGTTTAAACTGCTGACAACGCAATTTCAATATTCTCTCAAAAATATAATATATTTTAAAACGTAAGCGTTATTTAAACGATATAACTTAATATTTTATATTATGGGCAAAGTGGATCGGAAAAAAAAGTGTTGAACAAAAACGAAGGCAAGCCATACATCAAAAGGTGCTAAATCGAAGGCGTTGTGCGTATTATGTATAAAGCTACTCAAGATATTGATGTGCAAAAAAGTCGAAATATATAGTACACATATCTAGAGAGAGAGCGAGAGTGAAAGAGCGCTACAGGTGGTGACAAAGCTGCAGACAATAAAAACAAATACTAGCTGATATTTCAATTCAAATAGCAAAAACTCTATTGAGTGCTCCCTGTGTGTGTGTGCTTGAGTGTGTGTGGGTATTGACGTCTGTCAATGTCGCTGGTGCAACGTTTTTATATTTTTTGGTGTTCTCAGGGATATAGTGTCATTATCTACTGACCTCTCTCTCTCTCTGTCTCTCTGTGTCGCTGTCTGGATTGCGGTCTGTGCGTGTTTGTATTGTTATCAAATTAATTTTCATTGATAAGTGTTTTTTAAAGCATGTCCCTGCAACTGTGTGAGTGAGTGCGTGTGTGTATCTGTGAGAGAGAGAACGGCAACGACAACGGCAACGGTTACGGCAATGGGCAACGACATCGGTATTCCAGCGAATTGGGCGAACAAACAATAATGCTGCGAGTTGCCCGGCCAGGTAACCAGGCAGTGATTCATCGCTGTCGTGACTGTGTTGTTGGTTAACACAGCTACCGCGTCTTCTTCTTCTTGCTGTTATTAAAATCAATGTTGTTGTTGTTGCTGTTGTCGGTTAACTGTAGGCTGCGTAAGCAGCTAACAATGACTATCTAGCGCAGCGTCTCTTAATCATCAACCACATCTAGAGGAAATGCTCTTCTTCTGTCTATTCGAACTTTGGGTTTTTAACTGCAACCGAACTGAACGTCACCAGCACAACGTCTTCGTCACTTTGTTCTTTTGTTTTGTATATATTTTTTATTTTTTGGCAGACAAGTTTTGAAAACAACTTTCTTAAACCGGTTTGCGGCAGCCCCAAAAAATATTGTTGGGAACAGTTACTGTTCTCGTTCTCGTTCTCTCTAAAATAAACAAAACTTCATTGAACAATATAAAAAAAACTCGCACTCGTAATGAGTCAGTACTGATTTTGATCATTCTGCAGATACATTTCAGTTGCATATGGATAAATTGGGTCAGAAGAGCTGCACAAATTGGCCGCTCATATTTTTGATTTGTTTATGAAACGCACAGACTCCACTTGAGATCACTTGCTCCATTTATCCATCAACTTTCAGCTGCATTGAACAGCAGAGACTGGACTTCTGTTGCTAATTGCAGTTGCCCCGCAGTCAAGTCATCCATCACTCCCGGGTTGAGTGGAAAATTGCAGCCATATGCAGCAAAGGCAGCAAGCTGCGTAGAATTAAATCAAGTTGCAAACAGCAGAACAGAACACAACTGAACAACAGACAAATGCCGCCTGCAGCGTGGCCAATACACAGATACATTTTCACACCTTTTTGCTCACTTTATGGCATTCCATTTTGCATTGGCAAACTAACGGTTTATGCTTCAACAATATATCACAATTTATATATTCCCAATACACGACAACAGCTTTTCCCCCCTTCATAACAGTTCGTCATCAAAGTGGAACGCGATTGGCAACCAAGTCTGCAGGAAACATAAATAACCCCGTCGAAATTGTGCGACAACGACTAAAAGATACTTTTGTATCTACAGCATACAAGTTGTGTATTAGTCTGGCATTGACTTTGCACACTTTGCAGGGTATTCAAATGACCCAAGCTCAGCAATTCAGCCATTTGACCGCTGGAATAACAATTTTCATAGCCTGTGGGAGGTTTCAAGTTGTGGCTCTAAGAGTCACCTGAAGTGTGCGTTAAGAATTTTTCTTTCGCCTTTTCATTATGTTTACTTAGAAGTTTTCTCACTTTTTCCGGGTTCGCATTTGCGAGTCGTAAATTACCAGCGAGCGTGTGGAAGAGACTTGAGAGAGAAACTTGTTCGTGTTGCCCAATAACAATAAAAACTTAATCTCATTTTGCCTCCTCCCCCTCTGCCTGGCCCTCTCACGCTTTGTTTCTGTTCCTCCCACACTTTACTTCCGCTTGCAGCTGGCATTTAAAATGCCCGAAAATATTTTGACCCAAATGGGGCAAAGAAAAGTGCAGTCGACAGAATTGTTTAAATATTTATACCAAGCAGTCAACAATTGCAGCAATATTAGGGTCATTGCCAAGTCATGAAATTTGTGTATGGAAAACTTATTGATATGAAGACGTATTCGCATATAAATAAATACGCTGTTGTTGTTTACATCGCAACCAAGTGAGCATTGTCGCCACTTTCGATACGAATTCAAATGAACGGGCAGAGTGCCAAAAATGTTTTAAGCATAAATTGTTTGCATCATAAAGTATCTTAGCAAATGGCATTAGATTAATAACAGGCCACAATGAAACGAAATTGAAAGCAAAAAAAGTCAAAAAGACCAACAAAAAAAAAAGAAATAAGTAGCAAAGTATCTCACACTACAAGATACACTCGTAAACAACTCAAGAGAGCGAATAGTGTTGCATAAGTCACACATGTGTTCAACATAAGCTGGTCACAATGAAATTTCCATGTCTCTCTGACTCATTCAGTGAGATACATTTACAACTCGCATGTAATTTCACTTTTAATTCATTTGAAAACCGCAACTTTCCTTACAATTAATTATGTAAAAAAGTTCAACTAGTTTGAAATTCCCTTTCCCCATTTTAAGTATCTGCAGAATTTGCAGCTTCTCGGAGCCCAAAAGATTATCGCGTAATCCCCTCGTAGTAGTAAAGATAGAAAATGAGCAAAACACATGTTAAACAAACTGATAAGCGTGCGTTTCCCGTGTACGACGAGTATTCGCCAGATACTGTATCTTAATGCCTCGCCCGCACTTGCTGCGAAGCCAAAAAACAATATGCCTATGTCTGCAATACTCTTAAAGGGAATACAAACACTGGCGATTATATGTCGGCCTTTATCTTGAAGCTGCTAGAGCGCGGGGCGTGGCGGGGCGGCTCGGGGATCAGAAGTCGCAGTTGATTTCGCTTTCGGTCTTGCCGTCGCTGTCGCTGTCGCATTTCTTGCCAATTTATCAAATGCAAAGTTTGTTTGTTCTCTGCTTCTGTTGTTGTTTATGCATCTGTCTTGTAGATTATTTACCCTTCACGCCTCCTCCTTCTCCTTAGCACTTCTAAAATGCATTAGACAAAGGCTCGGTCTCTGTTTCTGTTTCTGTCACTCTCTCAGTGGGCGTGAGCAGCGGGACAATTGCACAACCTAACCTGACTCCCTGCTGTTGCAACTCCAAGTGTGGGTGTTGCACGGCTGCACTTTGCTCCAAAACAGCAAACTGTGCTCTCAACATTCTATCGTGACCCGTATCTCGAGCTATACATATATCAATGTACAGAAGTTTACTGGAGCTGTCCATATATTTGGGAATTGTTTGTCAACAATTGTTTAATTAATTAACAACAATTAATTGATGTGCTATATATGACCGAGAATTGTAACCTACTTTGGTACGCAATGACCAACATTTTTATAGGACCATTAGCTAAACGCAGCTTTCGGCATACACTTTAACAAAAGACGAGTCAATCAACTGTTCTGAAATTGCTTAAACAATTTTCTTTGTTACAACTTTTTTTATCGATTCTGTTTAAAAGTTCTCAAATAAGTTTAACGTTCTGGTTAAACTTATTAAATAAACCATTTCAAAATATCGCCAACAAATTCACGGTAATAAATCCTTACAATTATTTAAGAAATAATTAGTCCGAATAACTTTGAGATATATGTATCTATTGAAATGCTAATACACCGACACATCGTTTTAATCCTAATCTCAACGAAATTTCTGTTTATTTCAATGAGTTATCAGTTTCCTAATCTGTCTGTACACAGCTCTAGTAAATCATGAGAATCATCTTTCATTATTTGTAGTTTATTTGTTTGACTTTTGTTTTGCAGTTGCACCTTAAAGTTCCGCTAAATGCCACTTGATCCCGATGGCTTTCAGCTGACATTTGTTATTTGTTTATTTTCGCGCAGTGTCTAATAAGTTGGCCAAATAGTAATTGCTCTTTAGCTAAATTCACGCCCACACACAAAACAAAAAGGGAACTAATGAATTAGAGCAGACAGTCATTCAGTTGGCATGTGTAAGTACTCGTTTTCTAGCTTATTTCGTCATCATTAAAGGACACGCGAATCGCGTCATGAGCACAACATTTTCAGCGTTGTCTAATGATAATCATTAGACTTAGCCTAAGGCTCATTGCAATTAGAATGTGTGACTAAATGTACTATATTCCTCTAGGACTATATTTTCTTTAATGAACAAACGAACAAGTTCTATCAATTCCAGCTATTGGTTCTATGTATTAAAATATGATGCAAATTGGTATTTTAATTATAGTGACTTTTGCACTTAATAAAAATATTTATAAATCACTTTTTTGTAATTTGTATAAAATGGATATTAATGCACTTTTTAATTGAATTAATTGCTTCCTCTCGCAACCACAAATATCTTTCGAATTTATCAACTGGTTCAGCGTATCAGCGAACTCCTCGAGGCTGTCCACCCACTGTGTGCTACCTCCGCAAACAATTGACAAAAGTTAACCATGATTTACGGCATACGCCCGCATGCCACAATCCGCAATCCAAATACCACATGCCTCTTGCCTCTTGCGGGTCGTGTCAATCTTTGGCCACACAGCAAATCGTTTGTTGCCCCAAATTGCGAAAACTTTTCAATTTGCGTGCGTTGTTGTTCAGTTTTGAATTTTTAATGAGCAGCAGAGCTACGAATACAACGAGTACCCATCCAGCTCCAGACGTTTGTAAATGGATAGCAAATATTTCCTCATATTTTTGGATGCATGCACTTTTGGCTCAGAGCCAGCAAGCTGTTGCAGTTGCCGTTCCATCCATTGCCGTGTAGCTAGCTGTGTCTTGGTTGCCCAAGCATTTTTTCCAATTAAATGGAAATGCAATTGAGCTGTAACAAACCACTTGACTTTCGCACAGGTCTTAAGGTCAAAAGTCAACATAAATCTTTGTGCAGAAACGTTGCTCGTTTCTAGCCAAAAGGTTCTTGTGCCATGTTCTTGTGCTCTAATAAAATGGTGAAATGTGCGACACGTTTGGGCCAACAAATTTGGAATTGCAGCCGTAAACAGTTAACATAAAATTCAATTTGTGCGTCGCAAGTAAGTCGAAATGAACGACATAAAAGTGCCAGGCAGATGAGGGTCAGCAGATACTATACTATGCCACAATGTGTGGCAAGCGCCAAGCACGTAGCAGCCTAAGGGAAAGTTGGGCGGCAGTTGAAAGTTGGGAGTTGTGTTGCCACCAACGTGACAGGCAAAAAGCCGCAAATCTGTTGCACATGCAACATGAACTTGCATGCCGCAAACGCTGCACAACTTTTTCGTTTATTGGCCATAAAAGCCAACTAACGACCATCATTTTTCATTTCGGCTTTCAGTTGCTTTTCCATTTCGGACCGCACTCGCGAAGTGTGGTCAAAACAATGGGGCAGAAAAAGGAAAAAATTCCATGCGCTGATGGATGCCAAACACGCCACGCCCAACAAATGCTATCTGCAGCCCAAATCTTAATTTACAAATATTGTAGAAGAATTCAAAAGAAACCACAAAATGCTGATTTCAACAATAGAAATGTGATTAATAAGATTAAGTGCGCTGAGTAAAAGCTAAATATAAATGAAGGAAACACAAGATTTATTTAAATTGATTCGGTTGAAAAATCGCAAGCAGAAAATCGATAGAAAATGCTGAAAATCCATAAGAATAATAACAACATTGACAATTTTCCATTGTTATTAATTAACAAAATAAAAATTCAACAATTATGTGTCCTTCACGACCGAACCTTGCACATCTGGCAGCTGCCAGCTACCAGCTGTTAACAGTCTTTCCGTTGTTGTGCTTTAAGCGACAAAATACGAATTAATTTCCATCAGCTCTAATGAATTCCGTTGGACAATAGATTGATCTATAGACGCAACAATTGCCACATACAGAATGCGGCTGCCTTTTCCCCCTGCGTGCTTTGTAAACCGATTTGGTGTCTGGACAATTTGTAGTCGCTTCACTGGGCCGCTTTTCGATTAATACGCAAATATTGTCACATGTATGTAAAGAGATTTACACTGCAGCACTGTGGAGTGAGGTTTAAACGTCACACACACACACACACAAACACACTCACAAATGTGGCGGCAAGTCGATTTGAAATGAGCCGAGGGCGACCAGTCGAGCGTGGAGAGAGCGCAGCGATGACGTCATGGTAAACATATGTACATATGTATGTTTGAGTGTTAAATATCGCTATTTGCTTAGCTAAACAAATATGCGTTCAAGTTTTGATAAATAATAATTCAGCCCGAAAGCAGTTGATTCATGTTCAAATGTGAATCAAATCAACAGAAGACCAGTACAAAATAGCCACTTGGTGAGCAGCTCTCATCACGAACTCACGTCGCAAATTAAATCTGCCGCATGGCGTGGGTCACTAATTGCGGCTCGCGAAAAAACAATTGCGGCACATGCACGCAGGACTGGACACAGCCTGGCAATTAGCCCAGGATGAGGCGGTTGCCAGGGATGTGGGCAAATGCGGCAGAGCTATAAATAGCGCTGGCCAACACGACGATTGCAGCGACAGCAGCAACAGCAGCAGCAAGAACAGCACTTTGAATGCCCCTGCAATCGCCTTCGGTCCCCGCCCAGTGCATGCGCCCTTGAAATTTGCAAAGTGGGCGTGTCGGCATGGCAACAACACTGCGATAGCACGGCACTAGAGGCGGGCAACTACGAAAAGGCGGCCACAGTCCCAGCCCCAGCCCCAGCTCCCAGTCAAAGTCCACGCAACATGTTGCACGCAACAACAAGTGGGCAACATGTTGCTAGACACATTCCGGCTACTGCATGTAATTGAAACGAAAACGATCCAAGCGGGTTTTCGATACCCTAATCGAGTTACAGTCTCTTCGTTCGTAAAGATTTTGTCTAGTAGCGAAATTCAGCTGGTTCCTTGCAAATATAAATGTTTATAGAATGTTTAATTTTGCATAAATGTTTATCACTTTCCTTAAATATTTGCATGTGATATAAATATTCAACATAAAATGCTTTTTTTTATATTGTAATTCAATATTAATTGAAAATTCAGCAAGATCTTTGCAAATATTAATGTAAACATAATATTAAATGCTACATAAATATTACCAATTTGTATGTACATATATATCTACTGATAACCGATCAACATCAAGTGAAAATAATTATTTTTTCTTTAATAATGTATATCAATATTGAATTAGCATCAACTGAAATATATCATATTTTTAAATACCCGCTGTTAAATAGCTGCAGTTCACGTTGGTTCATTTAATGGAATTGTACTATTAGAAAAACAAATAGTCAACTATAGAAGCGGACTAGTAATCAACTGTTGTTGATCTAGTTTGAAGAGCAACTCGTTATCGTTAATAACCTCGCCACCAATGGGAGTATATTACGCACATTAGCCAAGTGCCTCATCATGGCTGCGGCAAGCGATTAGCTGGCTTGGCTGTCAATATTTGCAAAACGCGTTTGCCACTTGGCCGAGTAGCAGCATAAGTGCCTGTTGCAACGTCATTTGCAGGTGAGATGTGAGATGGCTGACTGAGCACTTTAATTAACTGATATCCAAGCGACCTAATCAGAAGGAGAAAGAGCTGACGCATGCTCCATGACATGATCATTAAACCGGCGCGGGGGGGAGCGAGGCGTTGACAAAGATGAATGCTATATTTGTGGGCCCGAAATGGCAATTAGCCAAGAAGTTGGCATTGCCACTGGCTAGGCTCAAATGTCGCCAGTTCTGCTTTGTACTAGCCACAACTGCCCATTAACCCAATGTCTGTCTGGCCGTCTATCTGGCTGTCTGTCTGTCTGCCTATCTCTCCGTTTGTCGACTGCTTGGCTGGCTGGGTGTGCCCCGAGAGCAAAAGCATTAAATGAAATAAATTCCTGTTTACGACTGTCCACATGGGCCACTTGTTGTGAACTGCCGTCGCTGTTGATGTAGTTGCTGCTATTGCGGGGGCAGGATTATGGATTTATGCATGTGTCAGAGGATGTAGCGCCAGCTCTCCGCATCTCTTATCTCCCTGCCCGCTCGCCTTCCTCTGTCCGCCCGTAAATGCGGCAATTGCTGTTCTAATTTGTGTTAGTCAACTTGTTTAATTGTGCATGTCTCGTTGTCATTTACTGCTCCACATGTGTATCGCCGCTGGAGCTAGAACACGAACACGAACACGAACACTAACATTGACACGACACACACACTGAGTAATGGCTGTAGTTAAATCCAAGTTGTTAGTTATCGACTAAAGATGTGGGCGCGTGTAGCTCGACATGATGCGAACACCTGACACACTTCTAGACCGCTCTTTTGAATATGATATTTTTATATTTGGTCTACATATTAAACACATTCGTAATGTACTCCGAAAATTGGTTTTTGATCGGGTCATGAATTTGTAAATTAATTTCTCAGCTGGTAAAACACTCTAGCTTAACTGTGAACACAGCATATTAGGCTACCTTTACTGAAAATATAAATAAAGACAAATAAAATAAACTAATTATTATGTTGAAATTATTCAAGTTTAAAGCCTATGCTCAAAAATGAATACTTCATTTATTAGTCTTTTGATTTTGGACTATATAACAATATTTTCTGAACATTTAAGCTCGAATGGACAATACTCTGTTTTATTTTGCTGAAAATGGGTCACAGTCTATCACACTTCAGTGCTGCTTTTTAAATGGTTGGAAACAATCTGATTAATTTTGCTGTGCATCGTGTCACGACTTTGAGCGCGAGTGTCATCTCTAAGACCTCTCTCTGACCTGTTGCTAGAAGGTGCTGTGTGGCATTTTACCGTTACAGCTAGAGCGGATATCGCTTACAGCGGATGCCAGCGATTAACCAACATTCTCTGTGTCATTTTGTAACACTGTGCGTATGCGTAACGCAACGCTGCGCCTTCGTTGGCTTTCTCGCCTCTCGTCTGCTTTCCTCACCACTCACTTGGTCTGTCTTCTTGCGCTTTTCTTTTTTCGTTGTAAGGCATTCGAACAGTTTGTTTTTGTTTATGCTCATTCACTCGATAAAGAGGGTCTTCTGATAATGCCCATTCTAGCAGATTAACAGTTCAGTTCATTTTCAGTTCAGCAGTCCACATACAAATGTATTCATGAATTCATCATGTATGCTCATTAATAATAATGTTTTTATCAAGAACGGCGACAATAACAACAACACCAACACCAACAACAATGTCATTCTGATATCCTCAACGCTTGATTGAGTTTCGTTATATGAGCCGCGCTCTCAAAGCGCTCGGCTCAGTTCAGTTGTTCAGTTGGCTTTAGCAGATTAAGACCCCCCCAAAGCTTTTAAAGTGTGTAGAGTCGACGATAATATATTTATAACTATATTAAGCTACAACTTTAGTGAACAACAAAAACAAAATAACTATGTGTCAACTATATTTTTTGCAGTGCATCGACGAGACCACAAAACAAAACCGTAACAAGTGATTCTCAAGCTATGGCGGCTATCGTTTAAATCGAAACCAAACTCAAGCCATACAAATCAAAACGAATATTAATGAATATTGTTATTCTTAACAAAATGTGCAAGTTAAACAATTCGCTGCTGTTTCTAATTTGGATCTCATGCTTTAGCGCCATCAACTCATGTAAGTAACGTTCATATTATTCAAATTTTGATTAAAACAATTGATTCACTTCCTTGAGCAGATAATGCGCTTATAATGGAAGGAATTTAAATATTTCTTTGATTAAAAAATTGTATTTATGCTTTCCTCTCAATAAATGAAACGCTTGTGGAATTTCTCGGAATTGATTAAAAAAAAAAAACAAATGCAGAAATAAATCAGCAAACAATGCTTAAATATAAGAGCACAACTCGACGGGCAGATACCCTTTTAGTATTCTAAATAAATGTTGGAAATGCATTTCAAACAAGCATATACTACCCTTATATACGTTTTCGGCCCAGGGTATTAGGAATGATTTCAATTATGACCATGGAACACTTAGCGTAACCAATTCGCACAATTAAAATATGAGTAAACGAGTGTGTACACATAAATATAAATATACATATATCATGTGCCTCTATAGACAATGTCTGGCATATACGTTGCATATACATATATGTATATGTTTCAGTGCGTCGCTTCCTGTCAAGCCCACAGAGACAGACAGAGACTTATAATTTATGGTCCACGCTCGATCGCCTCATCTCCCAATCTACCAATCTCTCATTAAGTGAATCGCTAGACACAATTGAAACACACAATTGAACTTCGAACGGCGACAGATAAGCAACGATATTTCGGCACGCCAAAGAATGCCACAAAAAACCCATTCCAAGTGTCGAGCATATAATTTAGTAGATGACTAGATCTATTGCACACACATTTTTCCTCAACTCTTTGTATAGAGTAATGAAACAGTACTTGGAAAATGCCAAGCAGATCCAAGAGCATTATGCTATCAGCATTTTAGCAGCCTTAGTTCGCGTACTCTTATCGCTGCCGCTAGTAAACAAACAATAGAGCAAGAAACAAGCAACAAGAAGAGCCAACGCCAAGCTGGAGCCTAGACGTTGCAGCTTCAGGCTGCCGTTGAACGTTTCTCGTTTCTCGTGTCCAGTTCCCCATTCCCCATTCCCCGTTCATCAATATCAATGGAGATGAAGCCAGTGAGCCCAAAGGGGCAATTAAGCCAATCACTTAAGTGCATTATTTACGATAGCGCCACATGATGCACAAGTTGTCGTTAGGCAAAATCAATGACGACACAACAAAATCAGGAAAGCGGGGATGTGGGGTTGACCTTGAAGCTAAGCCAACGCTCTAGTTTATTTATTTTATTTATTATTTTATTTATTTTATTGCATTAAACAATTATTTATATGAAAGAATTATCATAATTTTTATTTTAAGCTATAGCTATCTTTAGTATATTTTTTTTAGAACTAGTTCTTTTGGTCGAATACTACACTCAGTTGTTTTTAATAATATTTTACTTTAAATTTACTTTCGGGAGATTTCCGTACACACAAAGTGAAGTACAAAACTAAAGCGTATTTTTGAGAGCGAATAAATGAGAAAGGAAAGAAAATCTATCTCATATATAAAATGCCAAACTATTGCATTTTAAATATAAATTTCTAAAACGTAAATCAAAACCAGATGACACTAAAAGTGCTTAAAATTTGTTATCGTTTAAACAAATTACAAAGAATTTATAAAGATAATATAAGCAAGTAATGATAAAATTAAATGATCAATTAAAACAATGTAATTGAATCTCTCTATTCCATTCCAATAGTGCCCCGCCCGCAACAGGAATTGGAGAATAATGATATACTCGTCAATTGTGGCGGGGAGCTGGGCGTTCCTCTAATAACACCCTGTAAGGACTCGCTTAAGCTGGTGGCTGGCAGCGATTATACGTTGCGTTGCGAGGCCAGCGAACCAATCATTTGGTGGCATGGCGACGAGGGTTTGCTCGAAAGCGAAAGCTTTGACAATGTCGAGGATCCCGAGCGTCCCTATGGCATTAAGTTTCACATCAGCTCGGCGAAAGTTGAGAATGTGGGCGCCCACTATTGCATCCCACAGCAATTGGAGCCCACAGATGATAACTGGACGGAGATTGATATGATTGAGTTGGTGAACAACGAAAAGGCCAGCACCATATATGTCTTTGTCGACGACAAGTCAAATCTACTGGTGCCCCTCGATCCCATTATAAAAGCACGACAATACACCGACTTGGTAATTCCCTGCAAGCCGGCAATGCCCGAGACAGAAGTGCTGCTAACATTTAATGGAGCGGTAAGTTAACTTTGTTCATCGATCAAACCATATTGCTTTATCACAAACAAACGCACGCTTCTTGCCATGATGACTTTCAATGCAGGATCGTACAGTGCACAAAATCCACTCGAATAGGATTTCGCAGAGCCATCATAGTTCCTACAACAATTTGAAATATGATCCAAAGGAGGGATTCAAATTTTATATTGTTGACCAAATTAGCAACGTCAATTGCAGCGATGCATCATTGATGCACCGCTTCAATGTGGACATCCATTACACAAGTACGCATTCCACTCAAGTATCTCCAGTATTATCGATACCCCCAAGTAGCTATAGTAGTACTATCCCATATCAAAACTGTATATACATGTTTACCGACTGTACATATATTGCATACAAATAATATTGAATTTAGCCAAGTCTCAGGCTTCGATCGTTAGGAAATATTAGGACTTTCTTTCCTGCTCATTCTTCGCACACAGCAAACGCATAATCCTCAAAAACATTTAATAATCTGATTAATTGGTAATCATTAAAATAAATCTATATATTGCATTGTGCGTTGTCATCTATAGACGTTTTCCAGTGAGACAACCGGTCGCTACGATCCCAAGCGCGGTTTCTTTATTGTAATTCGAAGTGTTACCGATGCTGGTGATTATACTTGTGTCCCCAAAATTCCATCGCCGGATAACGAAGAGGAATCAACGCTCATTGATGTGCGCTTTATTGGTAACGGTCATATTGATAGTGAGTTTTTGCACCCCAAAGTTTTGTGATTTGTGATTTTCCGTCCATAAATGTGTCGTAAATATTGCTTTAAACTTTATATACTATTTGCAAAAAACAATCGAAAGAAAACATCTTTTCTATCAACAATTTTCAACTGGATTTGGATTTGCACCAATAAATGGCTATGGGTCAAAGTCGTAGCACAAAAAACGCAATTAATTGCACTAAACACACACACACACACATGTACACACTTACACACACACACGCACACTTGCGCGAACAAAATTCTGAGAAAACGCTTTCTAAATGTGAGGTTAAGACTGCTAACTGATTTGAAATGTATCCCTCCCTAAATGTATTTTCTATAAAGTAAATTGCTGTTTCTCCCTTCCCCCGTTTCGTCTTATTAATACACATGCTAACCATTCTACGTCAGCATTCGGATTGGATAATGCTGCAACAACCATGGTTGAGACCGAGAAGTTAACTAACAAATCGCACGATGGTTTAAAGGTTATGGTTATCGATGAATCGATCCCCAATGTTACTAATAATATCGACAGTGAAATCGTTACACTAATACCTGGTGCTGGGCATGTTGCATCCCCCTCCGACAATGACAACGATAGCGATGACGATGACGATAATGAACAGCACGATTCGCAAGATCAAGACAGCGATGATTACTCATCATTATCGTCGCGGCATCGTGAAAAGCGTAGTCCAACAACAACAACAATGAGATCGCCCCCACTGATGAAACTCTCGCCCTCAAGGGAACCCAAAGGGCGTAAGTGTTTGTTGTGGTTGTGGTTGTCCCTCAACTTCCATGTCGTCTTTTTATTGTTGTCTACTTTTTGTGTTTTTGTTATGTCTGTCCTTGCACTTTACCTTTTCTTTTCGGTTCACCTTTTGTTTTGGATTTGTATTTTGGTTTATATGTTCGCCTGTGGAGACTTGCTTATTTGTTAACTAATCCAAAATGAATTAACAAAACTAATTTATCTTTAGTTGTATCTACTCGTATTAAAACTCGTAAATAATCCTAGAGCGTAAGCATTAAACTGTCTGTGTGTTCTACTAACTCCTCTGTAAAAATCGACTCACACTCCGCATGTCGCTGTAATAACGCTTGAGAATCCCCAAATAATGCTTCTCAAGTCGCCCAACTATAACTAATATCGAGTTTCTATTCTACAAAACACAACAGAAGCAAATGATCGCCTCAATAAGCCGATTATAAGCTCAGTTACACGTGGCCACGTCTATGAGGGCGCAACTTTTGAACTGATCTGCGAACTATACGCACCTTACAATGTCCACTACCAGATGGAATGGACTCTACCTCCTAGAGTGGATGTGGTGAGTTTTCCAATATGTAAACATAGATACATAATCGTATTAATTGACATAATGTAAATGAAAATGCTTATTCAATATATTTTAACAATTTAAAATATTATCCGTCGGACTGATCGATTGATTTGAACCTCTGAAACTACTTTCTTTTTACAGAAACGCGTTAACCGCACAACGCCGACATTCGATCTTAACGTAAAGAATAATACCCACAAATTAGGTCGGAGCACATTAACTGTGCGGAACGCCAAGATTGAGGACAAAGGCGTCTACAAGTGCACTGTTAAAGGCGAATATGGAGCCCCAGAGTTCTCCTCCTACAAGATGAACATAATGCGTAAGTGTAACTGCAATAGTTTCCCGAAAGTATTTAACATTCAGCTACCATTTAAATTAGCGCCCAACTCGACGTATCTGACAGTTCGTGAGCCCTCACAACATTATATTGTGCAGGAGCATGCCAACAGATCCATACAAATGAACGCCGTGTTTGAGGGCTTTCCGGCGCCCACCTTCAAGTGGTATAAGCCCAACGGCATCGAGGTCTGGGAGACCGAACAGAACTTTAAAATCATGTCCACAGAGTCGAGCACCACACTGAAGGTGATCAATGCGCAGCTGGAGAATAGCGGCACCTACATCCTTAAGGGCACCAATGGCATCGATTCGAAGCAGTTGGAGTTCAATGTGAGCGTCATTTCGGGTCCTGTGCTCAGCATGGATGATGTCTATGTGGTCGAGGGTCGCGAGGCCCATCTCAACTGTACCGTCCAATCGTATCCCACTGCTGTGGTTACCTTCCTCTTCAAGCCCTGCTCGCTAAAACCGCGTTGGCCATCCTGTTCAGTAGCCACGCAAAACTTTAGCGTAAGTATTACAATTTCTGAAAGTTTTAAATACCGAACTATCCTAACAAACTCAGAACTCCCACACTAATCATCTGAAGCATTACTCCGACTTGTATATATAATAACAATAGAAATTCCCAGTTAACTTTCCGACGCAAATTTCCCTATTGTAAATAATAATCGCAGTAAAATCAAGCTAACAAAGATCCGTCGCTTCTTCGTCTAACACCAACTTTGTAATCCGTAAATGTCAATTACGACGATATTAATAATACTTATGATTATTCTTTTGATTTTGTCCCTAAACTCGCAATACAACAATTCATGCCTCGCTGCTAGTCTGAAACAGTCAAGGAACTTTATCAGGTACTCGACGATCCGTCTAGGTTTAACTTCAACTCTAATGCTGATTAATGCAGTGTACAACGCAATTGCAATATGTTACACTTGAAAAGCTCCTCAATTATCAAGGTTTTATCTCATTTCACAGTATAGAACCAGCTCACGTCCTGGCACACTAAGCGTGGAGTTTATACACGAGGCGGTCTTCACACCCACGGAACCAGGAATTATTCTCTGTGTGGCGCAGAACATGATCAATAACAGCCCGGTAACGGTGCAGACAAAGGCACATGTGCTCTTGGGCGATATTGCGCAGAATATTACCATTGATGGTCTGGACCAGAGTCGCAATATAGCCAAGGGTGATGAGGAGACATTTACATGCTCAGCACTGGCTTATCACTTTGACGGCAACCTGGAGTGGCTCCACAATGGCGAGCCAATCGCCGACGTTCCTGGTAAGTGCAAATTACGAAAGTCAGGCACCAGAAATAATTATTATTCTTGGTAACAAACAAATTATGCACTTGGAATAGACTTAGAACGAAACAAATTACACTAAAGTAAATTTTGTTAAGGACCTATTTTCCTATTTTAATTATCAACAATAATCAATCAACAATGACTACGGTATCTGTCTAGGTGTTACCATGGAGTCCAGCCACACGTCGTACTCCTATAAAAAGACGCTGAAATTTAGCGCAATATCCGACAAGGATCGCGGCACTTACATGTGCAGAGCACGCTATATCAATCGTCCCGATGAGTACGACAATCGGGAAATAAATGTCTATGTGCACGATCCAGAGGCACCTCAATGGGTTTACACGAATCTCAATCCCAAGACGAAAATCGAACGCAATCTGGGCGATTCGTTGAAACTCGATTGCCGTTCCAAGGCCATGCCTCAAGCAGCAGTCAGATGGTATAAGGACGAAGTCCTATTGCAGGAGACAAATCACACACACATGCGAGACGGCGCTACAACACTGCTTATTCCCCATCTCTATCCCAAGGACGATGGCATCTACCGCTGCGTTGTGGAGAACCGACTGGGCAGCATTGAGAACTCCGTCACCGTGATAATAGCTAGTGAGTTTGCAGCAGAAAGAAATCTTCTTCTTTATCCTTTAATGCTGACCACCAACTGCATTTGTAGATCTGCCTGGTGTTAGCAAATTCTGGATCTGGATGTTGACCATCTTCTTCACGATGCTCACCGCACTGTGCGCCTTTCTGGCCATTCGCTATCGCCAGGAACGCAAACGGCACTTGGCTCTCAAGGCCGCTGGACTGGCGAACTTTGAGGAAGGCGCCGTGGAGCACATCAATCCGGCGTTGTCTCTTGACGAGCAGGCCGAGCTGTTGCCCTACGATCGGGGCTTTGAGTTTCCGCGTGACAAACTGAAGCTGGGCAAACAGTTGGGCGCCGGCGCCTTTGGTGTGGTGCTCAAAGGTGAAGCGCAGGGCATTCGCAATGATGAGCCCGTCTCCATTGTTGCGGTCAAGATGGTTAAACGCACCGCGGATGCGGAAGTGGTGCGTGCTCTAGTCTCGGAGCTGAAGATCATGGTGCACTTGGGACAGCATCTCAATGTAGTTAATTTGCTCGGTGCCGTCACCAAGAATATTGCCAAGCGTGAGTTGTCGATAGTTTAATAATTTATTTACGTATTTGCTTAATTATTAGTTTTCTCTTTCTACAGGTGAACTAATGGTCATTGTGGAGTATTGTCGCTTTGGCAACATTCAGAACTTTTTGCTGCGCAATCGGAAATGCTTCATCAACCAGATTAATCCAATGAACGATCGCATCGATGCCACAATTATGACGCAACGCATCTCCGACAGCTTTGATCTGCACCGGTAAGTTGTCTTTAATGAATAAAATGCCAACTACTAAAATCTAAAATCTATACTAATTGCTTATAATGATTAAAAGTGTTGACTAACCATATTGTAATCTCTCCATGTTCTAATCTCTGTCTGCCGAAACTAACAACATTCGATACACAAAACTAACAACGAACGACCCTCAAATTGCAATTCTCTAATAAACAAAAAAACAAAACTCTCCTCACTCACACACACACACATATTCCTAATCCTTAACTGTGTATATGGTTGTGCTTGTGCTCGTGGTTATGGTTATATGGTCTTCACCTCTCTCTGCACTGCCTTCCTGCCTGCTACTCTGTCGTGTCTGTGTTGTGCATCCAGCGATAATGCTGGTAATGGTAACGGTTGTGGTAGTGTTGGTGGTGGTTTGAAGTATGCTAACGTCGGTTACCCCAACCATCCATATATCAATCACATGAACTCCGTAAACAACAACTATACGCAAAATCATCGCAGCAACTCCGACAACGATCCACGCTCTGGCACACGAGCCGGACGCACCACCTCCGGCGGTGGCTGCAGCACCACCTACGACCGTCAGCTGGACACATGTGCCACAGAGGCCACCGTGATGACCACAGTACCAGAGGGTAAGTCGCCTTTCTCCATCATCCTCCTCTTTTGTACTCATTTAAATTGCGCTTTAGATGATCATCATGTGATGTCCAACAACTCGATACAGCCTGCTTGGCGTTCCAATTATAAAACCGACTCCACAGAGGCCATGACAGTGACCACCACTGACTTGGTCAGCTGGGCCTTCCAGGTGGCTCGTGGCATGGATTATCTATCCTCCAAAAAGGTGCTACACGGCGATCTTGCCGCGAGAAACATTCTGCTTTGCGAAGACAACGTTGTGAAGATCTGTGACTTTGGCTTGGCACGTTCCATGTACAGGGGCGATAATTATAAAAAATCCGGTAAGTAGCTATTGCATCAACGAGTTGTTAGGCTGGCATAGTTATGCAGTGCATTAAAAGCGATTGCTCAAAATTCCAACTCCAACTATTTAATATTATTAATTGAAATTAGTTTGAGAACAGAACTTTTAATGTGTACAGTATTTCATCGTTACATTACATTAAGACAGGTATTTCAACCAGTGTTTATCGAACACACGAACCAATTATAGCTTTGAAGGATATTTAAACATAATTTGGATAACTATAAAGATCTGTTCTAAAAATGTGTCTCAATTTCATCCACAGAGAGCGGCAAGCTACCCATCAAATGGCTGGCGCTGGAATCGCTGAGTGATCATGTATTTAGCACCTACAGCGATGTGTGGTCCTTTGGCATTGTGCTTTGGGAGTTGTTCTCACTGTCAAAGGTGCCATATCCAGGTATCGATCCCAATCAAGAGCTGTTCAACAAGCTGAACGATGGTTATCGCATGGAGAAGCCGCCATATGCCAACCAGGAACTCTACGAAATAATGCTGGAGTGCTGGCGCAAGAGGTAAATTTCTATATCCAGTCATTAAGTTAATTCTTTAAATATTCGGTTTGTTTTTCCTCCAATTTAGTCCGGATAGCAGACCGCTGTTCAATGTGCTGGAGAAGCGTTTTGCCAACATGCTTGGCGAGGATGCTGCCAACGTGAGTTGACTTTTATACACTAACAAATAATAACATAAATAAACTGTTGATACCTATATAGCACTATCTGGATCTGAATGATCCGTATATGCGCTCGAACACGGAGTACATGAGAAATCGGCCCACAGACTATTTGTCGCTGATGGGCTCCCCAGATGAATTTGCTCCCGCTGCGCCGCGTTATGTCAACGGTCACATAGTGCCCGATATAAGTAAGTGTTCACTTTGAATTTAATTGCTATGCTTGGATGTGGTAACTAACTGCCCTGCACACACTCCACACACACACACACACACCTCTCCATACACACCACACACACACACACACACACGACTAACAGGAATTGAAGATGTGCCCGATGATTATCTGCAAATGAACACTGAGAATAGCACCGCCATCTTTTCACCCACGCGTCCCAAAGGCGACGCCAACCCCAACAATCAAATCACCGACTTTAAGGATATGCCAAACACAACCGAAACATCTTTCACCTTCCCAACAGATATGCAACACAACCAACACGGCCAACACTCGCCCACATTGGCCAACAACATGGACAGCAGTGCTGGCCACAAATCGCTGCGTCGCAAGAACGGCATGCCAACCATCGATGCTGCCGATCAGGCACCCGAAGAAATCCCCATGCTGCATCGCATCTCGACATCGGATGATGGCGAACACAGTCCGGAGCAACAACGTAAATTCCCTCAAATGCCAACGCCATCCCCGCGACATCATGTCGAGACGACACTCAATAATGGCGACAGCGGCGATAACTACGTGAATGTGAAGCCGCCACGTAAAAATCTTGTAAACAAAACAACTGCAGCAGCAGCAGGTGGCGCAAGCAGCACAGATGCTTTCTCGAATCCCAGCTACCAGCCGCTGACCTCGGTTAACGCAGAGAAGTCGAAGGAGCGAAGGTATTAATATATTCGATTAGACATTGGACTGGCTGCTGCGCCGTTAGTTTTGTAAGGTTAGGACAACAATGCTACCTAGTAGCATTGTAGAAATATTGACGATATATGTATGTATGTATATGTTATAGCTTTAAGTCCGCACCCTCGCCGCCTAATTAGTGCCACCATTTCATATACAAAATAAATATATCAATGTGTATAATTGCGTATGTTAAGTTATAGAATAAGGGCCTCTTTCCACTAGGCACACAATTCGGATCCATTTACCTTAAACCTTAATTTTTTCGCCATGTTAAGTTTAATGTGTCAAAATACCGATAACAATTATTTGGTATATTTAATTTTTAATCAGCAGAGGAGCGACCACATTCTACAATTTCCCGTTGCGAAATGTGAGAAAACTAAATTCCGATGGAAAGAGGCTATTCTAAAATTATTATACAGCTGTGGGTAAGGAAATAGCAACAAATGAGATATTAAATTTAACAATGTTTTTTTTCCCATATTCCTTTACGTTAGTAGATCGGTTGCATATGGTTTTGGTAAAATGGAATATTGAGATGTGAAAAATGTAAAAATCCCGTTAGATTTCCTATTTTTTTTATGTTTTTTAAGCATTCTTGCGCTTATGCCTCAAATATTGTCTGCGCCGTGAAATAGCAGTTTTTCATTTTCTTTTACAAAAAATGACGAAAACATTAAAAATGTTTTAAAAAGTGAGTTGAATTATATTAATGAATATATTTTAAATGGAAATACACTAAAACAATGTACAAAATTTCATTTAATTGGGTATAGGACACTGTTCTGAGGCACTGTTTCGAGGAAGAAAAAAATGTTAATCTAACACTTAATAGGGACGAAAAAAACTTAAAAATTTATTTGAAAACTGTTAATCTGCTCTGCCAAAATGGTATCCAATGCCATAAATTATGAATCGAAGGCCGAAAAACGTGGTATCATACTCAAAACCACAAATGTTGAGGACCCTTGTATAGTGACCTTCAGCAAAACTGATCCTTTTACATCCTGTAGGGATATAAAACGGGATCCAAAGTTGGGGATTAGGGGCGTGACTATTCGACGATGACTTGTAAATAAAAATTGGAATGCGGGAATCCCATGAAAGGTGAAATTAGCTTGGTGAGAGACATATCAAAGCCCTGTTGGTGTTTGCCAAAAGCCATTGGAACGGGCCGGTATCAGAATGGCGTAATATTCTTTGGACAGATGAGTCCAAACTGGTTTTATTTAGTGGAGCAGGCTAAAGACAGTATGTCCGTCGATCTCCAATCACCAAACCCAACATATGACCAGTTTGGACTCATATTCCTCCATTGTGTCATTCCAATGGCTTTTGGCAAACACCAACAGGGCTTTGATATGTCTCTCACCAAGCTAATTTCACCTTTCATGGGATTCCCGCATTCCAATTTTTATTTACAAGTCATCGTCGAATAGTCACGCCCCTAATCCCCAACTTTGGATCCCGTTTTATATCCCTACAGGATGTAAAAGGATCAGTTTTGCTGAAGGTCACTATACAAGGGTCCTCAACATTTGTGGTTTTGAGTATGATACCACGTTTTTCGGCCTTCGATTCATAATTTATGGCATTGGATACCATTTTGGCAGAGCAGATTAACAGTTTTCAAATAAATTTTTAAGTTTTTTTCGTCCCTATTAAGTGTTAGATTAACATTTTTTTCTTCCTCGAAACAGTGCCTCAGAACAGTGTCCTATACCCAATTAAATGAAATTTTGTACATTGTTTTAGTGTATTTCCATTTAAAATATATTCATTAATATAATTCAACTCACTTTTTAAAACATTTTTAATGTTTTCGTCATTTTTTGTAAAAGAAAATGAAAAACTGCTATTTCACGGCGCAGACAATATTTGAGGCATAAGCGCAAGAATGCTTAAAAAACATAAAAAAAATAGGAAATCTAACGGGATTTTTACATTTTTCACATCTCAATATTCCATTTTACCAAAACCATATGCAACCGATCTACTAACGTAAAGGAATATGGGAAAAAAAACATTGTTAAATTTAATATCTCATTTGTTGCTATTTCCTTACCCACAGCTGTATAAATGACGTATCATCATAATATATTCTACTTCATGTTATATCTAGAATGAAATAAATTAAACTCTTAGCTTACATTATGAGATGCACTTTCTGTGTGTCATCATCCTTTCCTATTTCAATATCTATTTTGTCGGCTCGCAATTTTAGTTCCACCTCGAGCAGTTATTAGCTCGATCGTTTCGGGTTTCATGCAAAACATTTCTGCCGCACGAATGCTTTCAATGCGATACAACTTGTGCTGCAGTTTAAGCAGCTATTTTTTCTCCTCAGCCAAGCTGCGAGTTTGAATTTGTCGCTTTGCCGAGGATGCTTGATGATTATGCATTTAACAATTATATTTCATCAGTTTTAAATAATTCACCTCTTTAAGTTCAATTTTGTCGAACGCTTCAGTTTTTATTTCACTTGCCGCGGAAACAACGAAATACAACCGCGCGTTTATTTATAATACAAAATGTAATTCAGCGCAGATTTACCGTTCCATTCAGCAGAATTACAAGATGGTTGCCTAGTTATGAATGACGCAGCCCTGGACGATGACGAACCTTTTATCGTCGCAATCTTCAGCTTGAGTCCTGTTCTTTTAGAAAGTTGTTACTCCAGGCTTGCCCAGGTTTTCTGCTTAAGCTCCCAAGTTGCCGCTTTCAAATCTAGCCGTAGCAGTGTCTGCTCCTCAAAACGCGAGAAATTCTTACCTCGTATATTTTGACGCTTATATGTGGACATTAAATTTAACTTTCGCTAAAATGGCAAATGCATATCTTTGCCGATTTGTTTGTTTACATTTTGACAGCGAGGGCTACACAACCATTTTTCCAAAGACTAGAGTGATCACAAGCCTTAACACTGATATTACTAATTATTATAATTATATAAATTGTCAAAAGTTTACCAAGGGCATAAAACATTTATTTATTTCTCAAAGAAAATTAAGAAATATTTTCACAATACCGGTAACTGCTTTGCGATGTATTTATCTGCAGGGTGGCAACATTTTAGCCATTCACAGTGAAGCGCAATTTAAAGTGTGACCGAATGAGTTTCCCGAGATATTATTTCACGTTGGCGAGACGGTCACATTGCAGCGGAGAATATAAAACGCAACGCACGGCGTTTTCATTTCTTCTTGGTAAATTTAACAAATATTATGTTAATACAAAACAGTGTTGCTTGAAAATGACTTGAATAACTTTGTGACTACATAACCAACCTTTTTTTTTTTTTTTTGTATTTTTTTTGGCACGTGAATAGTTTTTTTAAGTGTTTAGCTACTAAGTGAAAGAGTGCAACAACAACCACAACAACAGCTACGAGGAACGTCTGGCTTAATTAAATGCAAAACCGGTGAAAATTCCGTGTGTATGTTTCGAATTGCTGGGCAATAAACAAAAAGTAAACAGGACAGAGGAAAGCAGGCAGGCGACACAACAACGACAGCAGTTTGGCCAGCGGAGTCGCTGTCGCTGTAAACAAACCAAACGCGCTGCTCACCAACACATGTACAGTCACTAACACTCCCACACACTCAGACATACACAGATTTGTACACAATGGAAGCGCAAACTGTTTACATAAAAGTCTGGCGACTGTCATTGAAGTCCGCCTCCAACGTGTCGAAACGACGCCTGCAAGAATTGACCGCCGGCATCGGCGAACTGCGTCAGCTGCTGTCGTGTGTCGTCTGCCGCGAGCTGCTCCGGGATCCCTACGAACCGGTGCAACGCCGCTGCGGCCATCATGTGTGTCGCCTGTGTGTGCGCGGCCGCAAGCGGTTGAAGCCCGGCTGCGAGCAGTGCCAGGATTGCTTCGACTTCAAGACGTACAAGGAGAACAAATCGATGGCCTGGCAAATTCTGTGCTACAGGACGCTATGCAATCATCTGCAGCACTCGCTGCTCTTCGCACAGCTTGCTGGACAGCGGCCTTCCAGCTGCCACTTGTACAATATGATGAGTTCGATGGCGTCACGCATTCAGCTGCCCGACGAGTCCACACAATGGTTTATATGCGAGGGCGCCAACTACAACGACATGTGTGACACCTTTCTGCCACAGCCGGACATGTTGTCTATGCATGACATTGCCTCGCTGCACGCAGAGACGCCGCCCACCACAGCTGCCACCACGCCAGAGCTGCCCTTTGAACAACATTTACCAGAGCCGCAGTTTTCGCTGACGGACATCGAACTGGAGGCGGCAGCCACGGGAGATCAATACGCCCATCATCCGTTGCTGACAACTGCTGCGGCTGTGGCTGCCGGCCATCAGCAACCCATTATGACGGCTGGCTACATTGAGCCCAGCTGGACCGATCAGGTGGATCTCTCGGCGGCCTTCTCGCTGAACACAAACAACTATGCCACTTATGTGCTGCCCTCTGGCTGCACAGAGTTGCCGCTACCACTGCAGATGCCGGCCATTGGTCAGGTGGTGCAGCTGCCGTTGGAGACGATGACAGCCAGCACATCTGCGACTGGCTTTAAGCGGCGACACGCTGAGCTGTTGGCCGAGGAACGGGAGCAGCAGGAGCTTATCCAGCTACCGCAAAAGCCCACCATCATCTCATCCGTTCAGGTCAAGCCACCGACTGCATTACCCCTGACAGCAACTGTGCCCAAGAGAATGACTGCAGCTGTGCCGAAGACAGCAGCATCTCCTAAAGTGTTAATGGCTTCGGCAAAAGCCCCTAAAGCAGTGACAGCAACTGTAGCAGCTCCCAAGGCATTGATCGCTTCGGCACCAGCTCCTAAACCACTGACTGCACCAGCTACCAAATCATTGACTGCAACTGTAACAGCTCCTAAAACATTGACTGCAACTGCAGCATCTTCCAAAGCATTGAGTGCAACCGGTGCAGCCAGTAAATCATTGACTGCAACTGTTGACGCAGCTCCTAAAGCATTGGGTGCTTCGACAGCTGCTGCAATTCTCAAAGCATCTACGGCTCAGGCTGCCACAGTTTCCAAGACGTTGACCACAACTGCAGCTGCCACTGTTCCCAAGGCATCAACCAAAGCCTCGGCATCTGCTTTACCGTCCAGAGCCGCAGCAGGTCTCAAAGCTACAGCGATTACCAGAAGCTCCGTCATGCCTAAGACCACACCAACAGCTCAATCAGCCGTTATACCCAAGGCAACAGTCACAGCGAAGTCCCAAGCATCTTCGCAGTCTGTCGCTGCCACAACGCGAAGCACTGCAAGAGCTGTAGCTCCTTCAACTGCTGCTGCAACAGCCACCAAAGTCGAAGCTGCAGCGGCGCCTAAAGCCTGCGAATCGCCTATAAAGGAGCTGCCAACGACGCGCAGCGCTGCTCAGCAAAAGCTGAAGTTCAAGGAGAAGCGCGGCTGTCGCTGCGGTACCTCGTCGGCACCGGGCAAAGCTACCTGCCGCACCACGCGTTGTGCCTGCTACATGGCGGGTCTGAAGTGTGTGGACTGCAAATGCAATGGCTGCAAGAATCCACACACTTACATGGGTGACAGCAGCGAAAGCAGCGATGAAGAAGTTTTGGCAGAGCTTAAAGCAGCGCTTGAGGATGACATAAAGCCCGAAGAGGAGGAAGCGGAACAAGCCGGTGTTGATGAGGAGTTGCCCATGGCTGTTGAGGCGCCATCAGCGTCAGCGCCACCAATCCAATCTGGAGTTACGCTAGTGCCCGTGGCCAATCCTGCCGAGTCGCAGCATCCCGTTGTCGTGATACTGAATGAGTGTGGCAAATATCAGTGTAAGTAAATTACATCTCAATTCACATAGAAACTCTATAAATTAACTGTTTGCATTGCAGATTTTAACACGTTTAATGGCTCGGAGCCCATAGATCCTGTTGAAGCTGGCTTCAGTGTTGTGATGCCACCCCCGCCAGCGCCGCCGTCCGTTGAGCAGACGGCCAAAAAGTTCAAGAACGTGCTGGGCTTGGAGGTGCCTACCGCACCTGTCAAAGAGAAGAGTTCATACTCGCGATTGGAGTCGGTGGACGAATTGTTGGGGGCCAGTTCCAAGAGCAAAGTAGTTGCCGGCGATAGTGCGCAAGCCTTGTTTGAGGACATCATGTCCGGCTCGGATGATTTGTAAGCTGATGTTGCGTCTTCGTCTTCGTTTTGTAATCAATTAATTGCCATGTTTATCGTTATCGTCGAAGTAATTAGAACTCCATGTTAATCTCTGTTCGTCCTCTACATTCTGATCCCAAAACCGTTGTCCGATCATCTCATAACATTAACATTGCATTTTTCAGATTCAACTTTAACTACACATATGTACATTTATTGTATTTATGTATTCTTAACCAGCAACGATTCCCCATATATTGTTGCATGAAATCTTTACTGGACTATTGAAATTATTTATGATAGCTAAGTGATAATAATCTATATGTGTACATTTAAAAATGTACAGCAAACAGAGTCAGTCAGGCACCGCATGTCGACTTATATCTTAAGCGAAAAGTGAAAGCAATAGTCAAAAAACAAATGCAATTCTAATTAACATTTCGAGCCCTTTTTGCTTTGATTGAATGAAATGTACAATGTAAAACTGGATTTTTGTAGCATATGATAATTTCGCAAAAAGGGCTCGATTTCTATCGTTTAACGAATAGTCGAATCGTAAAAATATTGAAACTTCCTTAATATGCGGTCGCTGTAAACCAAACAAAACAAAACTATATTTTTCATATATATAAGAGAATTTTTTTCATACATATAAGGCAATTTTTTTCATAGATTTAAGGAAATTTTTTTAATATGCATAAGACAATTTTTTTTTCATATTTATAAGTCAATTTTTTTCATAAGCTAAGAACCTTTTTTTGAGCATGAAACCACCTTTTTTTTAACATACAATTTTTTTTGAGCACGTGAAACCATTTTTTTTTAGTTTAAGACTATTTATATTTGCAAAAGCAAATTGCAATAAAGAAATTATTCATTATATTCAAATTGGAAAAATATTGATATCCATTTCCTTAAACGTTTCAGCTTACAAATAAAATGAATATTTATATTTACGCAAGCAAAATTACTTTTTGGAATTATTTTAAAAGCAGTTCAGTTACCATAAATTATGTTGATTTCTTCAGACAGATAACAATTTTTTTGTGCTTGCAGATTATTGGCAATTTTCGAAAATATTAAAAAAATAAATATGGAGATACCAAAACTAAAAAATTATTTAGATTCTTAAGCTTCAATAATATTTTCTTTAAATATGATTTGAAGGATTCGGCATAGTTTCTGAATTTAATCAAGATTAAAGAGCAGTTTTTAAATTATCCCTACTGTACATACATAGCAAAAAAATTTAAAATTAAAATCTCACAGGTTAATGGTAAATTCTGGAAATAGTTTTAAAGAGCAGAGTGTGATATTCAGTGGCAATTGAGTGTAAGACAGACTGAACTCAATTCGTGACCGCTCAACGCAGAGATTAATCAAAAGAGCCGAGACAGAGATGGGCTCAGTTTGAGTTGAGCTCGAGTCGAATCGGATCGGACAGCAGCTGTTGCTGTTGCCCTTAGATAAGCGTCGGCTGGCTAAATGAAGTGCTCATCATTATCTGTTGATTAACTCGCGCCAGTCGTCAGTTGAAATCGGAGCCGAGTAGATGCAGCATTTTTAGAATCCGCATCCGTATTTTCTCGTTCACGTTCTTGTTGTTGTGGAACTGATAAGCACATATACATATATATATATACTATAAATAATAGTAAGAAATAATAAGATGAAGCCACTGATAATTTTACTCGTGGCACTTTTATCGCTCACACAGACGCACTCGCAGGATGTGAATGGTAAGCATATTTATACTATTGCCATGCCTTGAACTGAACCTTGTCACCTTGTCACGAACCCCTTATAAGCTGCTCCCACTGCTGACAATGGAAATGACGCACATAATGTGGAGGCGACTAAGAATCGCGTGGCCGCACAAGCTGAGGCGTGGCTGGAGCATTTCAAGCAAGAGGATCCAGTAGGTCTGCCCGGTAGCTCAGTTCCGGATCCCATGGATTGTCCAGACGTTGCAAAGAGCATCGGTGTCGGCACACTCAACATGATGCAGTTGAAGGCTCACGGCCTGTCCAAGTTCCGCATCACTAAGGTCAAGATGGACTTGAAGGAAATGCGGGCAAGTTAATAACCCTATTCTATCTTTTGACTCCAAATTAAGGAGAAACTATCTGTGCTAAGAGAAGTAATGGGCAATAGCCCATCTTTAAGACTTCATTTTTGGTTCATATAATGAAAACTACAATTGCCCAATTAGCATGGAGATTAATCTTCATCTTAATCTGTAAATAACTTTTCTTGAAACAAGCTGAAACTTACTCGATTGACAAGCATTTTTATAAAATTGTCTTCTTACATGTCCCTCTTCTTTAGGCGAACGCGATCGTTTCGCTGGACGAAATGGTGGTCAAAGGCAACTACAAACTGTCCAGTTTCTTCTCGAACTCAAATGGTCCCTTCTCCATCACACTGAAAAGGGTCCTTGTCACTGCCATGGCCACGCTGGCGGTGGGGAGCGAGGGCCAACTCGCAGTGGACCACATAAAAATGGACATAACCTTCGGGGACATGGCCATGGACTTCCAGAATCTTGGCTTCATGGGTAGCATGTTCCAGGGTGTCCTCAACTCGGCGCCCAATTTGGTGTTCGATGCCATGAAACCGTTTATGCTAAAGGATGTGGAAACGAAGCTGCGTGCCGAGCTGGACAAACAGATTGTGAAATTAGTCGGAGATCGTCGCATGCCCAACTCGATTACGCCATTGGACAGCGTCATTGCGCAGACACGCAAGCAGGTGCGTCAGCATGGCTTGGATCCGTATCATTTACCCGACATGAATCGCACCATGGGCGTGTTGAGCGCCCAGCTAACAAACACCTGGATACGAGGTGTCTCCAGCTTCTATCGGGTGGGCGACATCACGGCGAGCATGGAGAACAATACGATTTCGTTGCGCTTTCAAGTGGGCACCCAAGAGGTGTCGGGTGCCGGACAATGGGAGGTTGCACTAGGCATGATGTCGCGCATTGGCCATGTGCAGTTCACGGTGCAGCATCTGCGTACCACGGTGGAGTTTAATCAGGCGCTGGACACGCGGCAGCGACCACAGATCAAAGATCTGCAGCTGGACATGGGCAACATTCAGGTGCGTTGCAATGGCGCCGGCACCTTGGACTATGTGCTGGAGTTTACGGTGAATGTGCTGCCCAATCTATTGCGTTATCAGATCATGGATGCCATCGAGAATCCGATCAGGCAGCGTGTGCAGGAGAAACTCAATACAATCGACATTGAAATGGCCATCAAGCAGTATCTGGAAAAACATCCCAATCTAGATGGCGCCAACTTTAATTTCGATATCAAGCCCGTCTTCGATGACGTTCAGCAATATTTGCAATAATTTCAGCATGTCTGTTAATATAATTAATTAAAGTGTTTCAATCATTTACAAATAAAGTTGAGAGCATCCTTTTAACCAGGGACCATCAATATTGATTATTTGTATTATGTTTTATTTCGAGCAACAAAAATAAGTCACAAATAGTCAATATTTTCGTTGCTCAAATATAATGATTACGCTTGACTTTTGTAAAATCAATTAAAATTAATCATTAAGTTGAAATGTAATTTGTTTTAATAACTTATAATGATTGCGGTTCCTGCTTTTAACGACTAAAAGGAGTGTAGGGAATGTTGCTACGGATCCTTCACCGCAAAGCAGAGCAGCTGCAGCCGCATGTTACGCTTGACTCGCTCCAGTATCTCATCCGCTTTGCGCTTCTGCTCGCCGTTCAGCGGCGGACTAATGGCCTCCAGTGCCTCCAAAAAGTAGTTTCTACCAAGAGAAGAATACATTTAAAATGCGGATTAGTAAAGGTGAAGTGTAACCGCTTACTTGGCCGTCTCGTTAGTGTAGTTCTCGAGTGCATCGCGCAGCAGTCGAATGTCCACATGCGCCTGGATTGCACCCGTGTGACTGAAGCGCTGCACACAGCTCATGAGACGGGCGAGCTCCTCGCTGATGGTCTGCACAATGGACTCGAGTATGGGACGCAGTAGTGTGGGTGAAATGCTATAAATCTCCGAATAGACGCCAACCAAATTGTCACAGCATTCGTGCGCATAGGGACGCAATTGTCCCGCACCAATCTCCATCTCGTGATCCCACTGAAAGCGTCCCAAATACATCGAGGGCTCAATGGTGCCCACTAGCGGATCACCCTTATGCTCCACATACTCCTCCAGCAAATTGGTGAACAACTGATTCACATTGTAGCGAGCCGACTCAATGGCGAGTGTGGGCAGCGGATAACCAAAGCGCACAAAGCGATCGCCCAGATGATGGAAGAAGCTCTTGTTGCAGTACGCATAGTTGGCTAGACAACACAGCATACGCTGCTCCCAGTTGACAGCGGCAGCCGAATTGCTGCCCGCACCGGACACCGACTCCGGTTGTTGGGCATTGGGAAAGCCGAGCAGCTGCGACACATTGTGCGTGGGCGTCTCATCGTCGTGGCTGGCAAACGCCAGCTCCGCAATGACGCCACTGAAGGCAGAAAGCAGCTCTTGCAGACGCTGCGTCACCTCACGCTGACCATCCGAATGCGGTTCGAGCAGGTTGCCTTCCCGTGCCTCCGGCTGCATGCACACCGACTGCACCTCCTCCAAAGTTTCCACAAGCAGCGACTCCAACGCAGCTGGCAATGCAGTCGCACCTGGATATTCTTCTACACTTAACTCCCAGGTTTCGAGTGCGTCTAATTTCTTGCAACGATCCGTGGCACGCTTGAAGATGATGGAGAAACAAAACAGACGCACCTCATCAATCAGTCGCTGTATAATATCCAAAGCCTCCGACGGCAAATCCAAGCCAATCAGCGTGGCATAAGCAATCCTCGTGTAGCGCAAACATTGCGGCACCCAGGGCAGGAAATGATGTGTGGCCGAGGAAGACCCAATGGGCCAGACGAGTCCGCTACTTTGGCGCAAGGCGCGCTGATCGGCAGCAATTAAAATGGCCAAACGCAGATAGACACAGAACTTCTCTATTGCCGTCAGCACCATGCGTTTAAAATCACCCGGCTTGGGATCGTGCGGTCCACGCAGCTCCCCGGTGAAATAGAGCTGGCCGAGACGCCACAGATCCGGCAGCTGGGAGGCGGCAATGTCGCAGAGCTCTTCGCAGAAGTTGACACGACTGGGCGGCTGGCTGGGATCACGATTCTTGGACTTTTCCTGGACTGTTGCCTCTTTGTTGGCATGCTGCTCAAATGTCTGACGAAACGTGGCCTCCAAGTACTTGGCACGCGCCTCAATCGCATCCCATGCGGGATCTGTGTTGCGCAATCGGTCGCCAATTGCAGTGCCGCTCTGCTGCAGCTCCAAACTTGTCAGTGCCTTAATCAGTTTCTTCTGCTGCTCCACGCTCTGCGGCATCTTGACAACCTTCTCGTGCAGCTGACGTCGGATGAGCAGTATGCGTTGATCCACCTCCTCTAGCACCTGGCGAAAGATCTGTATCTCCGTTTTGCCAAACAGATTCTTGGCACGCGAATAATCATTGACCACAATGTCATATTCGGCTGCCTTCGCCCGGCGATCGACGGCATTCGGCAGGCAGAAGAGAAACTTGTGGCGGGAAAGCGCAAAGAGTACAGAGCGTGTGGAGTCGGCCTTCTCTTTGCGCACCAACACATCCGTAAAGATCTTCTGCGATTCATTAATGGAGTCTACAAGAGATACAAGTTAAGTTGAATTACATTTTTCAGTTGGACTATAAAGCAAACTTACTTTCGATGGACTGCTCGAGTATGTTGAGAGGCTCGCTGCCGTGCAGCTTGACATCCTCTTGCAGCTTGTCGCGTATGTTCATAAGCGTGTCCAGCTGATCGATGACGGAACCAGCATTCGATTTCAGGAACGACAACTGTCCCTCCTTTTGGCTTTCCACCTTGCGTTTTAGGTAGGCCAAGCCCGCTTTTAGATCCTCAAACGAGGTTGCCAAATGATTCTCCAGCAGAAACCAGGCGGGTGAAAAGTTCTCCTGCGACAAATCGCCACAAGCGTCGGGTATCAAATCTCGCAAATCTTCGGGAATTTTCTGCTCATTGCCCTCAATGGACAGACCGAGCGGATCCTCCTGCGTCAGACCCGACTGGGCGAGTGTGCGCCGACCCCAAGCAAAGTTCTGTGACGGCGACTCCTCAATCCATACAGCCGACTCCTTGAGCGGCCCAATTGTCTCGTGATAGGCACGGAATTGCACCGTCGATGTGCCGACGCCGCCGCTGAGCGTTGTCACAATGATGTCACCCTTACCTTTGGCTGGACCGCTGCGTGCTATAATCTTATTCGGTGACTTCCATTCGGCGGACAGCAGGCAATCGGAACCGCAGATTTTAAGGCCTGCAAAAGAAATTAAGTTAAAAAGGGGGCGACGATGACGAATTGCAAACTAGAAATACCGATCAGATCTTGGCTGCGGGTGCCCAGGAACTCGCCGCGAATGATGACGCGTGTGCCGGGCGGCCCCTCCTTGGGCGACAGACCCGTTACCACCGGCTGTGGCGCCATTGCGACCAAATAAAAAACTTAACAAAAAGAAACAACGCCTAACGAAAGTGCAACAGCAGCAGACACAGTTTCGATTAATTAACAGTGTGTACACATCTAAGGATTATTAAAGAAATGCCTATCGAACAGCTGTTCGATTACTTAACAGTATGTGCACACTTGGCGATTATGAAAACTACCTATCGACAGTGTGTACATACGCGCGCAGCTGATCAATAGAACAGCAGCCGAGCGAACAGCTGATGTGTTGTTGGCTTCCAGCAGGAAAATGGATGACGTCGCCAGCGCGCAAAGTGAAAATGAAAATTTGCGTAAAATACGAAATCGCTTAATGCAATGGGAGACCAAAAACGATCCACTGGCCGCACTCAACGCCCAGCAAGAAGAACACTTAGAAGTGCTGACCAGCTTATGGCAGGTCGACGAAACAACGGCAAGTAAACAATCTTTTGGGACACGCAATCCCAACAACAACATTGATTGTGCCGCATTTTGTTTATTAGGCTGCCACGACGCCTACTAAAGAGCCCAGTAAACCATTGGAGGGTGACACGCAATTGCCCTTGGGCGGACTGCAGAATACAAACGATTTTTTGCTGTGGTTCGTCAACGTCAATGCGGAGATCGAACAACGTGGCGATGCCGACTATCACAAGTATCTGCAGCAGCTGGAGCAACGCAAGGCGGAATGTGCTCACATGCTTACACAAATCTCTGTGGCCATGGAGCGACTGGCAGCCTTAAGCGCCGAGTACGAGTTTGTCTCGCAGAAGACGAGCGCTTTGAACACGGCCAGCGAACAGCTCATCGATGAGCAGCAAAAACTGCAGGAGCTGAACAGCGAGATACAACGGCGTCTGCATTATTTCAGTCAGGTGGAGCTGCTTAATCAACGACTGCAGAGTCCTACATTGTCCGTCGCCAGCGAAACATTTCGCGAGTGTCTTAATAAAATTGACGAATGCTTAAACTATCTTGCAGATCACGTAAGTTAATGATTGCTATCTAAACACAATCGTTTAATGCGCTTCTTTTGCAGCCCAACTTCAAGGATGCGGCGGCTTACAATGTCAAGTATAAGCAGTGTCTGGGAAAGGCCACGGGACTGGTTCGCAATTACATCATCAATGTTATCAATCAGGCCACCGAGGCGACGCTGCATCCGCGCAACAACAGCGGCGATGCTGCGCTTCAAGCGCCCGATGCCGCTTTTGCTTTGTACTATGGCAAATATCAAACGTCCGCAGCGAAAGTGAAGCGTGTGGCGCAGTTGATTGAAACCCGCTTGGATAATAGCAACAGCAGCGAGTACAGCCAGCTGATGACGGATCTGCAGCAACATTATCTGGCACAGCGAGCAAGTGTCATGTCCCCAGCCGTCAATCAGTCCATACAGAATATAAAGAACGCTCACAAAGGCGATCACTGCTCACTGACGCGCAGTGCGTGCGCTTTCCTCGTCCACGTCTGCCAGGATGAGCAGCGTCTCTACTACCAGTTCTTCAGCACAGGAGCTCCACATTTAACGTACGCTTAACTGCTAATTTTTACTTGTATTATTCCACTTAAATTATCGATCATTGCAGTGTTTATCTGGAAGGACTGTGCACAATTCTGTATGACACAATGCGACCGTTTATCATACACATCAATCACCTGGAAACACTGGCCGAGATCTGCTCGATTTTGCGAATCGAAATGCTCGAGGAGCATGTGCAACAAAATCGTAAATACTTTTGAATTGATTTTAGTGCACTGCTTAACTGAATCGCCTTTTTATAGCTGCTGCATTGGAGGCATTTGAGACCATTGCACACCAGCTGCTGCAAGATGTCCAAGAGCGTTTGGTGTTCCGTGCCCATTTGTATCTGCAGTCGGACATCCAAAACTACAATCCCTCAACCGGCGATCTAGCTTATCCCGAGAAGCTGGAAATGATGGAGGTGCGCTATTGTTGCCACCAAAATTTGAAGCTGCTTTACTGACTTTCAATCGTTACAGAGCATCGCCTTGTCGCTGCAGGAGCCCACGCAGCTGCGTCGCTCGGACTCACGTGCCTCCATGATGTCTATGGAAGCGGAGAGCGTCGACACTGCCTACAGAGTGAAGCAAATGAGTTAGTTTTTGATGTAATCACAACACAAATCACATACTAATAATGTCACTCTTAGATTCGCCCGCTGATCTGCATGGCATGTGGTATCCAACTGTGCGCCGCACTTTGGTCTGCCTCTCGCGTCTCTATCGCTGTGTGGATCGCCCCATTTTCCAAGGATTGTCCCAGGAGGCCTTAAGAGTTTGCATACAAAGCGTTTCACAGGCGGCTATTAAAATTGGCGCTGCCAAAACGCCTATTGATGGAGAGCTCTTTGAAATCAAACACTTGCTCATACTCCGCGAACAAATTGCACCGTTTCGTGTGGACTTTACGGTGAAGGAGACTTCGCTGGACTTCAGCAAGGTGAAGACGGCTGCCTTTGGTCTGCTGCAGAAGCGAAAGCAGCTTTTCTCCATGGGCAGCAACAATGCGTTGTTAGAATTTCTACTCGAAGGCACCCCACAGATAAAAGAGCATTTGCTTGACTCGCGCAAAGAAGTCGATCGTCAGTTGAAGACAGTGTGCGAGCAATACATCAAGGATGCCGCGCAGATGTTGGTGGGACCACTAATCACATTCCTCGACAAGGCACAAGCGCTGTTGGCGACCAACACAACAACCGATGCGTCCAAGGAGCCGGCAGCAGCGGCCAAAGTCAACTATGTGCTGCGACAAAGCAACTGGGCAAGTCCACAGCAGATCAGCAGCATTATACAAGAGACGCAGCGTCTAATCAAGGCCAAGCTGGCGGTGCTGCAGCGTGCCATGCAGCTGTATTTGAGCAATCGTGATACCGAGTTTATCATCTTTCGCCCCATACGTGTAAGCAATTATTTCCTGAATTTATTTCAATCCATTAATTCATTTCATTGTTTCGATTCGAACAGAACAATATTATACAATCGTTTGTCAAGCTGGAGCAATTGCTGACCACCAATGGCTACTCACAGGATGACATGACCATCACGAGCTGTCCCTCGGCCGAACAAGTGTCGATTTTACTTTCTAGTGCCAGCATTTTGGCTGCCGAGGGCGTGGCCAGCTTTGCAGCAGCGACGCGTAAAATCAGCAGCTCCTCTTCGACGGGAGATTCAACAGTTGGCCGCAAATTAAGCACAATTTCCAATAAGGAACAGCCGCAACCGCAGCAGGCGGTGGTTCTAGAAGAGCCGGAGAGTGAACAAGTTCCCAGCTTTGAGTAGTTTTGCAATATGTAGTCCTTATATTTAATCTCCTTCCCCACAACACCCACACTGTATGTATTCTTTGTATTTAACAAGCTAAGCCCAATTCAATAATGTATATGACAGTTTTATTCATTTGCAAGTAGCGCTAATAAGCTAAATTATTTTTGCTAAGCAGCAATGAGAATGTGACGAAGTCATCGTAAATATTATCAACATTATATAAATTACAATTACAAATTACAAACAAAATGACAATTGATTTAACTAACAACCTAAGTGTAGAGTGAGGGAGGCAGTAAACACGCCGCTGGTCAAGAGAGATGAGTGTGATATGTTTGTGTATTTTGAAGACTGTTTTTGAAACTAGGAGAGCGAACATTTATCCTTGTCGCGTCCACCAACAGTTGTGGCGCGCTGCGCATTCGTGGCTGCTGCTGCAGCGTCGCCTCGTTGGCTGCTCTCCGCTGAGTCGTCCTGCTCCATGATAGACAACGCCAAGGCATGCGCCAAAGCCTCGTCTTCCGTCTGCAAAAATAAGTGCAATTAGTTACATGTTCGCTTTGTAATTAAATTAGATGTGTTACCATATTGCCTTGTATGTTCTGGACTTGGCTGCGCTGTGCAACAGCTGTGGACACTTGTCTGGCTTTAGGATTATTGGCTGTTTGTGGGTTTCTGTTCTGCAACCGCCTCTCGGCTGCCTGTGCTGCCATCGCACGTGTATCGCTGAAGATCTTGAAGACACCTTGCGATTTGGTGCCGCTGCTGCTGCTAGCAACTGAAGCTGTTGTTGCTGTAGCTGTAGCTGGCTTGCAGTCGTGATCGCTGCTGTGACGATGACGTAGACAAAAATTCAGTTTGCACTGCGAACACTCCACGGGAATCAGCTCTTTGCGTTTGCATCCCTTGGCATGGCAGCGATTCGTATAGATCTTTTTGCTGTCCGACTGACACTGCTTATCAATGTGCTGGCCAACGGTCAGATCGGGCTCCACTCCGGGCGCGGTGGGAACGGGTTCTCCGCACAGCGGACAAATGGGCACCTGGAAGTTCTTCTTGTGGGCGCCAGGACAATTGTGGCGCTCGTAGTTGTAGTGCGAGGCACAGAACACCATGTCGCAAGAATCACATTTCACAGGCAGAAAATCTAAGGGAATTTCATTCAATTTGTTTCCTTATTGTTGTTATTGTTTTACGAAGGTCAAAAAACTTACCCAATCTGTTGCATGTTGCTTCGTTGCAATGCTGGCCCAAATGTGGAAATTCCATATTTGTACTTTTGCTGTCGAGCTATGGTGACAAATTAAATGCGTTTAATGACGTGCACTATGGTTTTATAAATCTAAAATTGACGAAAAACTTCGAGAAGGCGCTAGACGCCAATCACACAATGACTGAACAATATAGCGTTTTTGGCATTCACAGCGAAACACTCGATTGCCTGTCACCCAGGAGACGATGTAACTATCGAAATCGATATATCGATATCGAAAAGCTGTGTATTATTTGCTAGCCGCTAGAATTTAAAGCTGAGTTGAGTTTTTGTTTTGCATATTTAATAGTTTAAATTGCAGTGGCCCAGCATGGAATATTATTACATATTGAATTTGCTATCTATACGTACATATTTACAAATTTATTTGAAATATAATATGCTGTTTTCGTGTGTTGGATACAAAAGGTTTTTCTTTAATTAGGAATAATACATAAATATATAAATATCTATATAATGTATGCCAACAACAATCAAGAAAGTTTATTTCCCAATCAATCACTTTAATGTACAATTAAATATTGTTTCATTGTTTCTTTTTTTGTTTCATTTAATAACTTGGCTTCATTGAAGTTTTTTCTCTATAGATAATACCGAATATAGAATGAGAATAATTATGTATGTAGACTACACCGAAAAGTCGTCTATAATAAACATTTGTCTTGTTTGTATACATTTACAAAAATAAAAGCAACATTTTGCAATTGTAATAATAATAATAATTATAGTAATCATAATAATTACTGTGTAAGGATACAAATATGTGTAGTGTGTGTAATAAAAGTTGAACTTTTTATGCAAGCATCAATTGTTACGCCTTCATGGTGAATGTAACAATTATTTGAGAGGAATTTAAAGCGTTTGGAAAATACCCAGCAGCGGCGGCGACAGTGGCAGCAACTTGTTGCAAGGTGACGACAAATTGGTCCCGCTAAATAAACATTAATAATAAACGAATGTTCTCGTAGCACACTGCGTCGCCTTTTACACAGTTTGGAATAACAAAAGTTAAACGATCTCTCTGGCAAATGGTGCAAAGGCCTCCCAGTAGGTAATGATCTATGAAAAGATAGGAATATGCATTAATATAAGATGATAATAATTGGGAATCTCTAAACTGTAGTTTACCTGTTGCTGATGCGCCATTTGAACCTCAATATACTTGATAATGTTGGCCTTAAAGTCTTTCACTCTGCTTATCTCGAAGCGTTCCATTTCGCGCTTGATTTCCGCCGATATGTCATCAAATTGTTGCTGACAGCGTTGAACCTTGCCTTGCCACTGAAATCGAAAGAACAATGTTAACATTTACAATACAAAATAGAAGTAAAAGTGTTTGGCAAACCTCTTCAACCTCCTGTTGCGCCTGATCCAGTTTGTCGGCACGATTAGCCAGCTCGTAGCGTCCACGATTCTCTCGACGTTTTGATAGCTGCATCTGGGCATATTGCCAATTCTGGAACGCCTTGACGCGTTCATGGAAAATGCACTTGATGGCACCGAATAGCCCCAAATAGTCTTTAATAAACTCGGCGAGTATGTAGAAATCTGAATTGGCTTGCTCGGAGCGCAGCAGCTCAATCTTTTCCTCCACATCGGCCAGATTCGAGAGCGCACGCGATAGACCAGTGTGCTCCTCACAGGTGCTCAGCATTGCTGCGGATTTGGCCACTAAACCTGTCAGCGCCGAAAGTTCGCGTCGCGAGGAGACCAATGATTTGAGGGCTGACGACAATCGCTGCAGATTCGCATCGAGCTGCTCCACCTCGGTAATCTTGTCATCGAACCACGGATCATTTTCATCCATTTTGTACGTAATCTTGTTCACCGTTTCGCCCACTTTGTTAAAGAGTCGTATTACGCCAGCGCCACTTAAAGCGGACGTATTAACGGCTCGCGGCAACTCCTGGTCACTCTCCAGGAAATTGACAAAATCCAGATCCACACGTAACACCGGATGTTGAGCAGTGCGATGCACAAAACGCTCCAACGCAGCGCGTCGTATCTCAATCCATTCCTGATTAATAGGCGAGCCCGGCTCCGTTTGTTGTGGACTCATTTTGACCTTGGTGCTGCCAATAATGTTCTTGGATGGCGCCGGCGGAATAATGCGCCCCATGCGCATATATTTGTTGACCAGCAGATCGTGAATGCCCAGAAAATCGCTAAAGCGACGCAGAGTGCTGAACTCGCTGCGCTTAAATTTGGGAATGTTAGTTTTCGTCGTCACTCTTAACGGAGGAGGGGAAAGACAATTGCAATGTGTCAATAATAATAAAAGTAAATTGGTTGATAAGCCGGTGACTCACTTGTATGCCAAATAGGAGCTCATGCCGTCCCCGACCTTTTGTGGATCGGAGACAACAATTTGTATGAACAAATCACCATCGTCGGTTAGTATCTCCTCCAGATTGCTGGCCGAAATACGACGCTGTGAAATTCAAGCGCATTAATAGGCGATAAATCGAGCAAAATTCAAATATTTGCTGCTCTAGGCGAGGGGCGTAAAGCGTCCGGCAAGTTTCATTCATTTTTGCTTGTGACGTTGTCAACATCAAACAAAGCAAGCAACATGCAGATAAACTTGACTAGCAGACGACGCCGCCCATTTGCGACGTCGCATTAAATTGAAGATAATTCAATCTAAAATATTTCGAGTGCTTAGAGCAAACTTACATGCACTTCGCTTGGGGTCATTGCTGAGACGAACAATTCATTATTTTCATGCTGCTCCAACGTTACGCTGCCGGGCGCTGGAACTTCTTCCTCATCGGATGCAGCGGCTTCCTCATCGTTGTTGATGTCCACATCGGCAAACTCGCGGCTCTGGCTTTGTTCATTGGGTGTTGTTGGTGTCTCCACTTCCATGCTGGCACGCTCAATACTAATTAATTAACTAAATGCTCCTACAAATTATTGGAATTCTTTTCTTTCTTTTTTTTGTCGCCCTCTATCGACTGTCGACTTGTTTTATCGACTTGCTGCAACTCTACTCGCTGTCTATCGACTTGCAATGGTGTTGCGCTGCAACTCTATTCGATGCCCCGTATCGATAGACGATATACCTTTCTATTAAGTGTGACCAACCTAAAATACAAAAGTTAAACTTTGCTCATATTTATTGTAAACAACTTATTATTTGCTTATTGCACAACTTGATTAGACGCAATCCACGATATAAACGATGAAACCTGCACGTATACAGACGGCGAATTGGCCAGACCACATGGCAGCTTGCCCCACGATACGATGCCAATTAAAACGTTGCCCTGCACCAAGGGACCTCCAGAATCCGAGGTGCAAATGCTGACGCCTCCAGTCAAGGGACCTGTGCACAAGTTAGTGGAGTGCACATCGCTGCCCTTCTGGCCCAGCGCCGTTTCACAAGAGGCCAGCGTGATAATGGGCACATTTGCAGCCACCTGCAGCACACTGGGGTACGACGCTGTATTCGTAGTCGAGGTGCTTCCCCACCCATACAAGTTGGCAGTACCCGTGGGGACCACGCCAGACTGCGGCAGCGTAATAGCACCCACTGCTGCTGTCCAGGTGAAAGCAGTTGGAGTGTAAATCAAGCCTATGTCATAGGGCACAGTTCCACCAGTGTACAGATCATTCGCTATAAAGTAGGTGATGCTGCGAGTCTGCGTTGTGGACGCTGTGCCAGCCACAGCATTGCTGCCTGCGACGAGCGTGCTGCCCAGCACCTGGGCACTGTTGGTTAAGCAGTGGGCAGCTGTGACCAGCCAGTTGGCGTTAATGATGCTGGCGGCGCAGTAATGAGTGCTCTGATACTGCATAGACACCGCATAAGGCGCTGCATTGACGGCTGCCGCTGAGCCACCGACGACACGTCCATTGGGTGACGAGGATGATATAGCGACGGCCGCGCAGCAACTGTGATGTAGGAGGAGTAGGCAGCTTAGGATCAAGCAGATGCTTGAATTGCTTTGACCATTCCGAGTCATGGTTTTCGGGGAACTGTTTACCTTTCCCTTTATCGACTGCTCTTTAAATTAAATGTGAGATACGACTGCGAAAATGATAAGAAATTCCAATTTTGCGCTCATACTTCAAAGATAAGCACAGTTTTATGAGGAAGGGAAGGCAACAACAACATAAGGTTGTTGCCTGACTGTATTTCAAATAAGTTTCATATTGCTAATTGTTAAAGATTAATTAATGCCTCAACAGTTGCAGACGATAAACACAATCGCAATTGTCTCAAACATTGTCACGCATTTATTATGGTCTTTATTTTCATAATTACAGGGTCCCATCAATATTTGTATTTGAATTACAATTTAATTGTCGAGTACCAATTGCACGGGACACTCAGAGCTCTTTAATTACGTTTGCGGCAGACAACAAACTTTGGATGATTAAAAATACTATCAGAGGTAGAGGAACAATACTCATTATACTTTCCTTATAGAAAAACAAGTTTCTACAGTAATCTAATTTTTTCTTTCACTTCCACAATACCAAATTTTTTAAAAAATTGCCCATTACCCAATATCAAGTTTATTATCAACACTTTATTACAAACCTAATTAATGGATTACAAAAAATTGGGTTGGTGTCGATAGGGCTTAGATTACATCGGGGATCACAATCGTTATAGGTTAAATTTAAAAAAATTACGTGGTAATAACAAGTGTTTACAAGATATGTGGTAGCTCTAGCTTTTATAGTCTCTGCGATATATGTAGGTGTTTATAAAGACAGACAGAAAAAGTCGTTACGTTTCGACTATTGACACCGATCAAGAATATATGTACATATGTATACACTTTAAGTGAGATGCCTCCTTCTGCGTGTTACATTAATTTTCTGTTGGGTCTAAGTTAGAATGCTCCATAGCGGTTGTTAAAAATATAACTCAAAAATATTGATAATTAATTTGTTGCGCACAAAACAAAAATCAAATGTATACCAATAAGTTTTCATAATTAAACAAATACGGATTAAAGTTTGATATCGTTAAACAAAACGTACAAAAGCTAAAACTTCAACTATATATGGGGATTGTTCGACCACAAAGAATGATTTTAATGTAATTAATCTCATGTTTAGTCGATTCCAGGTGGGATTTGTTTGTATTTAAAAAAAAAAACAAATTATATGATAATTTTTCAACATATGTTCAATGTTTATTTCTTTCAGGGTTTAGCAAAATGCTACTTACAAACGCTGATTGCTTGCAATCCATGGTATAAATGACGAAACCTGAACGTAGACGGACGGTGAATTGAGCTGACCACATGGCAGCTTGCCCCACGACACAATACCAATCAAGACGTTGCCCTGAACCAAAGGACCTCCAGAATCCGAACTACAGATACTCACTTTGCCGGTCAGTGGACCTGTGCACAAGTTAGTGCTATGCACATCGCTGCCCTTTTGACCCAGCGCCTTTTCGCAGGAGCTCAGACTGATAATGGGTACATTGGCCGCTACTTGGAGTTCCTTGGGATATGATGCGGCACTCGAAGTCGAGGTGCTTCCCCAGCCATACAAGTTGGCAGATCCTGTGGGAATCACGCCAGCAGCGGGAAGACGCACAGCAGCAACAGCAGCCGTCCAAGTAAAAGCAGTTGGAGTGTAGATTAATCCAATATCATAGGGCACAGTTCCTCCAGTGTACAGATCATTTACAACATAGTGACTGATGCTGCGCTTCTGCGTTGTGGATGCTGTGCCAGCCACTGCATTGCTGCCTGCGACGAGAGTACTCCCCAGAACCTGGGCACGATTGCCCAGGCAATGGGCAGCTGTGACCAGCCAGTTGGCGTTGATGATGCTGGCGGCACAGTAATGAGTGTTCTTATATTGCATGGACACCGCATAGGGTGCAGCATTGACGGCTGCTGCTTTTCCACCGACTACACGTCCATCGGGTCCAGGCTGATCCATCGCTGACCCCTTGATGACGCCAAGAAGGAGGCAGCAAAGGATCAGACTTATGCCAGATTTAATTTGACCGTCCAAAGTCATGGTTGTTGAGGAACTGTTTACCTTTCCCTTTAACGATTGCTCTTTAAATTAAATACGAGATATGCCCGCTTGCGACGGCTATTGATAAGAGAATTAAATTTTGTACCGATACTCTAAAGATAACCAATTTATTGGAAAGGGATCGCTGATTATTTATTGCCCCAACAACAACAAAAAAATTACAAACTGAGACAATAGTGTTTATATTTTTTTAAACATATTATCAAAGCTAATTCAGGGATTTCATAGAAGTAGAACCAAAACAAAATAAAAGCGAAAATCTCATATGCTTTATTTCTAAGGAGTATATGGGTAAATAATTATAAATCTTGTTTAACATTGTCTTTATAACAATCGGAGATTTTAACTTAAAAAAAATATTGTCAGTTTATTAATAAGATTCAATATTTACTTATACTATGTATAGATCAGTATATGATCTTGCACCTGACATTCAATTAATTTAAATTTTCATAATAGAAACTGCAGCAAACAATTCTTATTATTTAAATAAAAAATTATAGCTAATGCTTAAGATCACTTACATGCACTTGCCCACATCATACACTTTATTACTATTAGTATTCATATAATTGACGTTTAATTGTAAGAATTAACCTGGTTAAGAATTGTTTCTGTGCATTTCAAATAATTGGTCGTTAGAAGTTGCTGCGTAACATTTATTTGTGGTGACAGTATTTTGTGCATTCGGTATTTTTTGCGTTGAGCAGTGTTGCGCTCAGGCCCGCAAACACAATTATCGATATAGATAACAAACATATCGATACTTATAGTCAACCGTACAACTGACTCAGAATCGACTTGGTGGCTGACTTTTTTCCACAAAAATTTTGCGTTAAAACTACTTCTGGAAATCGCCAAATTCGCGTTGCAAAAACCGCACTGTGCAGACCAGTGTACGTGAGTGTATATTATATGGTAACTATATAATCAAGCAAAGTGCAACGTGTGCAATTGGAAGCCGCAAAAGTATCACGCCCCAGTCAGCAGAGCAGCAGAAGGCAGCACAACAATAGGTGGAGAGAGTGCGCAAGCGAGTGTACAGGAGAGAGAGAGAGAGATAGAGAGAGGTCAGCAAACCCGCAATTAAGAAAAAAGTCGACACGTACAAGAGTTGAGAGCAGTCTCTAAAGAAACTAAATAGTAAACATCATGTCATCCGGCGACTTTGGCAATCCTCTACGCAAATTCAAGCTGGTGTTCTTGGGCGAACAGAGTGTGGGGAAGACATCGCTGATTACACGCTTCATGTACGACAGCTTCGACAACACCTATCAGGCGACCATTGGTATTGATTTTCTATCCAAAACCATGTACCTGGAGGATCGCACAGTGCGCCTACAGCTCTGGGACACTGCGGGCCAGGAGCGATTCCGTTCGCTGATACCATCGTACATTCGCGACTCCACGGTGGCCGTTGTAGTGTACGACATAACGAACACAAACTCGTTCCATCAGACGTCCAAGTGGATCGATGATGTGCGCACAGAGCGGGGCAGTGATGTCATCATTATGCTGGTGGGCAACAAGACGGATCTGTCGGACAAGCGACAGGTGTCCACCGAGGAGGGGGAGCGCAAGGCGAAAGAGCTGAATGTGATGTTCATCGAGACGAGCGCAAAGGCAGGCTACAATGTGAAGCAACTGTTTAGACGCGTGGCGGCAGCGTTGCCGGGCATGGACTCCACGGAAAATAAACCATCCGAGGATATGCAAGAGGTTGTGCTTAAGGATTCGCCCAATGAGACCAAGGATCCCGAGGGCGGTTGCGCCTGCTAGAATTGGGCAACCTGTCCCCCCCAGCAATCCTCCTGCAACACAACCTCCGCTGCAACCTCGATGACGATGATGACGACGACGACGACGACAACTTTCAGACATTGACACGCGCTGGCGACGAGTGTAAACCAGGTGTATGTGGAACTTGCAAGCATTAAATGAAACCAACAAATAAAATAATAATAAATACTAGACACTGGATGCACACAGAACACACACATACACACAACAATTTTATGTTTAAGTTTATTTATATATATAAAACAAAAAAAAAACGAAATGATAGCAAAACATAAATAGACTAAAAACTAATTTAACGCAATCGGCTAAAAATATGTACGTTAAATCAAGTATGCGCCTAATCCTAATCCTCAAACTAATTCAAGCCCAGCTCAGTTCGATCATTATCTCGATGTTGGTCAAACTTAAGAAAGTAATGACTTAATGGCGAAAAAAGAAACGAATTGTCATGGCTCCCAAATCATAAACATTTTAACGACAAATCTGGAGCGTGTGAGCTGAGCTTGAGGCTTGAACTCTCTTGCAACGTGTACTTACCACAAAACATAAACAAAAAAGAGAAACATTTGAACACACAACAAGAACTAGAAGAACATTCCAAATTTGAGCTGGTTGGAGAAGCAGTTAAAGATGCAGATACAAGATACCACAGAGCCAGCTTGTGTTCAAGCCCAGAGAGACCTTCATCCTTCCCCCAACTAAACCCATTTAAATAGTAGTTGATCATATAGATGATCGCATGGTTATCAACGTTATCAATTCCAGCGATTCTGCGATCTCGTTTTTGCATTTTTTACACTTGTTTTCATTTTGAAGCCCCGTTTTGTTTGCGGCTTTTATTTGTTTTTGAGTTTTTCCAGCAGTTGGTTGGCGCAGAACTTGGCATCTTATGAGTAAAAAATAAATAAATAAATATTTATATATATATATGTATATGTATCTAAATATATATATATACGATATGATATTTTTATGAAGAAGCAACTTGCAGAGAGTAAACAATTAACAATTAAACAATATATATTAACAATTTTTGCTTCGATTAGCGAGATGTGAAGAGGAGAAAACTTTGTGCATTTTTTACGCAAGCAAAGCAAACAAAGCTTATAAAATTGAGAAATACGAAACGCAATTTTTAATAAATCAAATTATGAAAACTAAACATAATAAGTATTAGCAATAAATTAAAAACAAAAAACACTATATCATGCTAATGTGAATTACTTTTGGAATGCGCACAAAGTGACTCATGAACAATGTCTTTTTATCTTATCGGAGTCGATAAGTTGGCAACTATCATTAATAAATTGCTGATTGATGCAATATACCTTATTTCAGATTTAAAAAAATATTCCCCATCTCAGCTCTGAAGATAACTAATACTATCGTCAATTTTTAGACTCTCGATAGTGCTTCTTTTATTTCAGTTATGAATATACTCCACATCTCAGATAGATATTCGAAACTAGCGTCAATTTTTTTAACCCCCGAAGGGGACTTCATTTATTTGAGGATTTCTTGTTATATTAAAAAGCGTAAATACAACTGAAAAAAATGCCGCGGTCATTTTGCTTTTGCTGTGCCAAAGCGAAACTTTTGGTTATACATTCATTTGATAAATAGAGTACATAATTTGGATGCCTTAGAAGCTGTCTTCGTTTGTGATGAATTCGTCGCGTATCTTCTGCAGTTTGGTAATCAAATCGGCCACAGACACCTCGCCGTGCACCTTGTTATCACGGGTGCGCACATTCACCGTGGTCGAGGAGCGCTCCTTGTCGCCCACAACCAGAATGAAGTTGAACTGTGCCAGTTGAGCATTTCGTATCTTCTTGTTCATCGTATCGCCAGCATCGCAATCGGCTTCACTCATGAATCCAGCTGCATAGAGCTGATCGCGCACAGTCTTCGCATACTCATCATAAGCGGGACCCACGGGCACAACCATCACTTGGCGTGGCGACAGCCAAAATGGCCATTTGCCAGCATAGTTCTCGGTAAGAATAGCAATCATGCGCTCCACAGAGCCAAGAATGGCGCGATGTATGATAACTGGACGCTTCTTTTCGCCATCGTCTGCGATATAGTTGAGATTGAAGCGTATTGGCAGCTGGAAGTCCAGCTGTATGGTGGCGCATTGGAAGGGACGCTTCAATGCATCCATAATGGTAATATCAATTTTAGGTCCGTAGAAGGCGCCATCTCCGGGATTCTCTTTCCATGGCTTGCCAAACTCATCCAGCGACTCGGCGAGCGCCTTTTCAGCCGCATTCCATTGCTCCAGCTCGCCCAGATACTTTTCGGGGCGAGTGGACAACACCAGCTGAAAGTCAAAGCCAAAGATGCCGTAGATGTGACGTAAAAAGTCCAGGCAACCCTTCATCTCGTCCTTGATCTGTTCTGGGGCGCAAAAGATATGCGCATCGTCCTGCTGGAAGCGACGCACGCGTGTCAAGCCCGTCAATGCGCCCGAGAGTTCGTTGCGATGCAATACACCAAAGTCGGCCATGCGCAACGGCAACTCGCGCCACGATCGATTGCGATTATCGAAGATCAGACAATGGCCAGGACAGTTCATGGGCTTGAGTGCGAACTTCTCCTTCTCTGCCTCGAAAGAGAACATGTTGTCGGCATAGTGATCCCAGTGACCCGAAGTCATCCACAGCTTTGCATTGTAGATGTTGGGACAGATGACCTCCTGGAAGCCGCGCTTTCGGTACTCGCCGCGTATCAGATTCATCAGCGTGTTGTAGATGTGTGCGCCGCGTGGCTGAAAGAAGCACGAGCCGGGAGACAGTTCGTGGAAGAAGAACAGCTCTTGTTCACGGCCAATCTTGCGATGATCACGCTTGGCTGCCTCCTCCTGCAGTTTCTCCCACTCCTTCAGCTGCTTAGGCTCTGGGAATGAGATACCATAGACGCGCTGCAGCGTTTCGGCATCGGCTTTGCCCTCCCAATAGGTCGACGAGTTCTTGGTGATCTTCAGAGCCTTGACTTTGCCAGTGTGGCGGACGTGGGGACCGCGGCACAAGTCAATCAATGAGCCGCACTTGTAGACTGTGGTGCGATCCGTGGTCACTTTCTCGTTGAGAATCCGCACCTTGAACTCGTTGTATTTGAACATCTCGAGCAGATCGGATTTTTTCATCTCCAGACGTTCAAAGTTCTGCTTCTCCTTCACGATCTGCTTAATCAGCGTCTCCATGGTGCCATATTCCGTGGTAGAGATCTGTGTTCCACGAGCAAACCAAGTTAATTCAGAAGCATAATAAATAAATTTAATTTAGCTCAACTTACACCATCACCTTCCAAGTGCATGTCGTAGTAAAATCCGCTCTCAATGGGCGGTCCATAGCACAAGTGGCCGCCATAGATACGTTCCATGGCCTCGCCCATAATGTGAGCGGAGCTGTGCCAGAACACCGCCTGTGCATCGGGGTCGTCGAACTTGAGCAGCTGCAGGCTGCAGTCGGCCTCCAGCACACGATCCAGATCCCAGACTTCGCCGTTCACCTTCGAGATGATCGTGTTGTCGGCCAGACCTTGGCTAATGCCGCGTGCCACATCGTATGGCGTTGTTTCCCATGAAGTGGCATCCACCTGTTTGCCATCGGGTAGCGTCACTTTGATAGCTGCTCGCGGCTTGGCCGCCAACTCAGCCAAGTATTCCGCCTTGCATTTTTCCCACAGGACATTGCGCTCCTCGATGAACTGCGGCCAGGGATTTAGCTCTGTGAGAAGAAGAAAGTAAAGTAAATATTCATAATAATCTAAAATAAACTAATTTTATCATGAACTTATACAGATAAGTTTAATAATTATATGCAACTAAAAATGTAAATTTAATCTATAAATAAGTAATAAGGTTATTATAACTATTCCAATAGAGTTTAAGCAATATATTTTTATTAGAATCATAATAATTATAATTACCTTTGCGACTGTCTCCGCCGCCAGCGGCTGGTTTCTCCTTTTTCTCCTTCTTCATCTTAGCAGCCTGCGATTAAATGCAGCGAGAAAAGGAAAATCAATAAAACTGTGAAGGCGCAGAGTGCAGAATTACTGATGACTATTATACACACAAGTAAAATATCAACCTGCCAGCTTAAATACGCAGTTCGAGAGAGTAATTAGTTTTTAATGTATTTTCGGTGTTTTCAATTTCTGTTTCAGTTTCGTGTTGTCGTCGTTTGCACAGTTGTCAACACACAAACGAATTTTCGACTCTATTTGTACTTCTGTATTTCCTTTTTATCTCAATTCGTCGAGATTCTGATGCAATAAAACGGTAGTTTTTAGTCAGAGTGTATTTGATTGGGGGAGGGGGAGGGGGAGGGGCACATGGAGTTATCCATTTCGGCTGAAGTTAGTGACGTCACAAAATGCACTGATTCATTTGATGCACACACAAACACACACACGTACACATATACAGAAAGCACAGGTGAATGTGGGAATGTGATGTGGCAATTAACAATTAAAATGCGAACGGAAGGAAACAAGACCAACCAAAGTTGCGTAGCACCGACTGCTGTTGCTCTGAATGTCTTGTTGCTGTTGTTGTTTAGATCGTTGTCGATTTATGGCCACCGCCAACAGCGCTCGAATATTGTGCACAGACTTTTGATGGTTATTACTGCTCCTCAGGGCACTGAAGAACGGCAACACTTTGAACATCACTTGGTGTTAACTATTTCTCTAATACACTCGAATGAAAAAGATATTTAACATGCCTTCTGCTTATTTAAATCCAAATTACTTAATTCCGACACCACGTTGTCACCCATATTATTGCAGAAAAGAGAGCAGAACTTAGCGGCTTTTGTGTTGCACAGCAATACAGTGTGACCGCAACTGGAAATTGGGAAATGTTTTAATTTACGTCACAAAATATACCCATTTGCAGGATAAATACCAGCGTTTTTTTCGCAAGTGGGACCGGCATGTCGCTCGATAAATTAATCGATACTTGCAAATAGAACACATGATTGGCAAGTTGCATCGCTAAATAAAAGTAAAATATATTGCGCAAAAATGATTTAAGTAATTAAAACGGAGCTTTTACGTCGACAATAAACAAACAATATGTTTCGCCGACTAACTAAACTGACGACATGCGATCATCTCACGACACACATATTACCTGCACAAATCAATTTGATACGAGTGAGAATATTCAGTTGTTATGCAACTGCCAAATTGCGAAGTGTCAATAAACGAATTGTTAATGTTTGATAATTGTTATTGCAGTGTTCAGCGAGTGCGCGGCCAACGGAAAACTGCAAGTCTGCTGCACCGCTGGAAGCGCTTTCCGTCACAGTTCCCGCCCAATTACTTAATGAACAGCAAACGATACGAAATCCAAACAAATCGCTGGAGTTTCTGCCATGGATGCCAAGTCCCTACACATCGAATGCGGGAGGACCGCTGAGTCAATACAAGAAGCTCTCCAAGTTTCGGCTGACATGTGAGTGAAGGTATCAGATGTTAACGTACTTAATTAATGTGTGTTTTGTCCACAGCCTTGGTGGTGATCACAACAATGGGCGGTTATGCTTTGGCGCCGGCTGCATTTGATTTGGCCACGTTTGCGATGGTGTCACTGGGCACCGGATTGGTTTCAGCTGCCGCCAACTCCATAAATCAATACCACGAAGTTCCCTTCGACTCACAGATGTCGCGCACGAAGAACCGTGTGCTGGTAACCGGACAAATAACGCCACTGAAGGCCGTTGGCTTCGCTGTCGTCTCGGCGACAACGGGATTGAGCATGTTATACTTTGGAGTCAATGGTCTAACCGCAGCCTTGGGTGCGGGCAATCTGTTCCTATACACCTCCATCTACACGCCCATGAAGCGCATGAGCATCGCCAACACCTGGGTGGGCTCCATTGTGGGTGCCATACCTCCACTAATGGGTTGGGCCGGCTGTGCTGGCTCCCTGGACGCTGGTGCAATGATTTTGGCGGGCATTCTGTATGCCTGGCAGTTTCCTCACTTCAATGCGCTGTCCTGGAATCTGCGACCGGATTATTCGCGTGCTGGTTATCGCATGATGGCTGTCACCAATCCCGGACTTTGTCGCCGTACCGCACTACGGTATTCTTTCGCCATTGGCGCTCTTTCAATGCTCGCTCCTGTGGCGGATGTAACCAATTATTGGTTTGCTCTTGAGACGCTTCCCCTGAACGCATACTTTTGTTATCTAGGTAAGTGGAATTATTATCAGGGACTGTAATCATCATCAGTTATATTGTAAAGATTGCATGGTGATGATTTTTCATGGGTTTCTTATTTGGCTTCATATTAATTTAATCAATTTTATACCATGTAATCTTAAAATATGAAATTGCTCTTAAATTCAATAACTTATTTAAAACGTATCACTGGTTAAAGAACTCGTATAAAATAATAAGTTGAAAGGTGACATGAATAATGGGCTAATTTATTTTGCTCAAAGATTTATGTATTCCGTCCCTATTATTGCAGTTTTCATTACTTAATAAACAATTGAAATTTATAAAATTTTACAGCTTACAAATTTCATCAGAAATCAGACAGCGGAAGTTCTCGCAAATTGTTTAGATTTTCTTTAATTCATCTACCTGCGCTGATGCTATTGTTTTTGGCCAACAAAAAACATTGGTACTTCAATGATGATGCTGAAACGAACGAAGAAACTGTCAAATCGGATAAATCGCTAATATCCTCCTTGCCCAAGTCAAAGCCCAGTGGCTTGGAGAAAGTATTACCGGTAGCAGTAACGGAGGGTTCAAGGTGATCATCGAGATAATCTTCCAGTGAACTGGTAGCAAAATTTAAAGGATTGTATCGTATTCCTAATAGTGCAAAATACGTGTTTGTAATTGAATAAAGAGATTTAAATATTTTCAAGTGAGTTGTGCTTTACTTAAATTAAATATTTTGAGATCCTTAAAACAATTATATAATTCACATTCATCGAGTGCTAAGTGAAAATACTAAGATTCTCCTTTTATTTTAATTTGTAGATTGCAATAAAATATAATTCTGTCCTGTGCCACTTATTTCAATTAAGTGACTTAAAATAAAATATTTATAAATCAACTTATTGTTTTACATATATAGATTTTTCTGAATTTGTTTAATATTAAGTTAAACAATATGGAAAATTCATAGATTCAATTTAATTTTTTTTTAATTTTGTTTATTATTGGCCTTAATTTATATTGTATATTATTAATTTTTTGGTGATATCGATATATACGAGCAATTTGATGGATAGCCTTGATAAATCGAATATGTAATCAAATAAAAAGCTGGGAATACCACATATGCAAATTGGAGAGGCATAAAGAAATCGCGCTTATCGATATCTTCTATTCGATATTTTTCACATCTACATATTTTCTCGTTTCCTCTTTGTGCATTATCAGTCTGTCTGCTTCGTTATTCGTTTCGTTCGCAATAATTGTTGGTCGAAAACTTAGGAGGTACTTTTGGATTACTAATAGCTCGAATAACTCTTCATCTCGTTCGCGAGGGAATACGCAATTGCCAAACAAGACGCACGCACAATAAGTATACATAATAGTGAATGTAGTTAAATATATTTTAAGATTGAGACTTACGCACACACATTCATACGTGTACTATATACTTCAATATGTATAAATGTGCACGTATATATGCGTGCGTGCGTGTGTGTGTGTGCATGAGTGTATGTGTGTGTGTCTAACTTCGTTTTTCTCTTTTGATTCATTGAAACATATGTACATACATATACATATGTATATTATGTATATGTGTGTGTATGTGATAAACAGTTTTTTCGCCAATTTAATTTTTTCCCGTGTCTTGCCGTTTATTATTCGTTGCGTTAAGTTAACAAAACTTGCCAACTTTCAATCCCATTTATTGTCTGTTTCTCTTATTGCCTGCCGCAGGTAAATAGTGGTAATATTTATACTATGTGTATGTGTGTGTTTGTGTATTACGTATTACATATGTACATCTCACAAAATATGGTTGTATTCATATGTACATTTAATTTGGATGAATGCGAAAAGTGTTTATTTCCACTTCCATCTTTTTGATTGCAAGCATATTGTATGTACAGAAAAATATTAAATTATACTACTCATCACACACACGTACATCAGAAGTGTGTGTGTGTGTGTGTGTGTGTGAGTTTGTTGAATACGCTGAAAACTGCATTCTATTTTTATTTTGTATAAATATGTTCCACAATAACAAAACATTTCTATTCGTTTAATGCTCTGTGCAAAAAGCCTTATTTATTATTATGATTTTTTAATTTATTTATTTACAATAGGCATCATTTAAATGTTTTAGTATTATTTTTTATTTTTATGTATTTGTTTATATTACGCATTTTTTATTGCTATTTATTTATTTACATTATTTTTTTTATAAATTTTATATCTTTACACTTTATTAATTATTCTTCTTTTGTTTTTATTTATTACATATATTTCTATTAATTTGTTTACACGTTTAATTATTAAATTAATATTAATGCGTATCTTATAGATAATACATTATTTAGTGTTAGATGAAATAGTTTTAATGTCACAACTCAAACCTTGACAAATTAGTAAATAAATATTGCTTAAAAACAGCTGATAATACATAAAATACAATATTTGCATTAATATTTATGTTTACAGTTTTAAGGTCGTGACTGATTATAAATGTATATACGGTATTCAGTGTGCAATAATATTTCAGAATTTCCAGGCTAAGGATAATGTGTTTTGTGTTATATGAAGGAATCGCATTCGGTGCTTGGGTGTTTTTTTGGGGTGGTTTTCGTTTTTGTCTATTTTGCCAGCCACTATTATTGGGAAATATATTTTTCATAGCATACGTCAGTTTTTCTTATTGGCAACTGTCCACGAATCTTTTCTTAAGCCCGCTTAAAAGGGTTTTATATAAACCATAATATTACTTTCGTTTTTAATAGAGTCTAGGGTGTTTTTTATAAATCACTTTCTTCATATTTTGACTGAGAATAATATTAAAAAGTGTTTTTGCTCAAGGCGTAATCGTACTTAAAAATAAAGTATAAAGTACATATATTAAGATAGAGCTACAAATGAACACGTATGTAGTGTAGGTCTCTTCAAATGCCCTTTGTAGAAATACTTACTGTACATATAGCATTGGCATGGAACTAAAAGTATTTCAAGCCATATCTTTTGTGACGCATAGGTGACTCATCTGTGGAGAGTCCGGCCGATCAGATATTTGTGTATAATAATGAGATATTAACTAAAGATATAGAGTTAATATCTTTCTACTTTCGGATCAACTTCTGGTTTATTTGTGGCAGATATTCAATAACAATTTGATTGTTCAAATATTTTTGCAGTGAATTTATATGATATCGCTTCAGTTCGCATTCTCTAACTCAATTACATATGCATTAATTAAAGATTATTGATTTAACACCTTTTGTATTAACATATTTTTAAAAATGATGTTTTAAATTACGTTCACGCAAATTTTAGAATACATAATTTTCGAAGGATAAACACATTGCTTTAAGTGTCTCATATTTACATATATATTAAAAATCGATCTACATATTTTTTTGCAGCGATTATACAGCTTATACAAAAACTAAAAAAAACCAATTACAAGTTAAAGAAATAGTGCTTTACCTTTCATCAAGTAAATAATGAACGGCCTGGCTAACAACAATGATGACTCGGTCGAGTGTCCTTTGTGCATGGAACCGTTTGAGGTCGATGATCTAACGTTTTTCCCATGTACTTGCGGATATCAAGTGAGTCGAAATACTACTAACAACTACTAAAGGCAAACTCTTAATTATTGGAATAATTTTTACAGATTTGTCGATTCTGCTGGCACAGAATTCGTACGGACGAAAACAAACTGTGCCCAGCATGTCGGAAAGAGTATCCGGAAAATCCAGCTGACTTCAAGCCGCTAACGCAGGAAGAAGTAAATAATTGCAGCGCCAGTTTCTTCTATTGAAGCAAATACTAAATACATTTATTTTTTATTTTCTTGTCAGATGATCGCGTTCAAGTCGCAGAAGCGGCAAAGGGACCAACAACGGAAGCAGAAAATCACGGAGAATCGCAAACATTTGGCCAATGTTCGTGTGGTGCAGAAGAATTTGGTTTTTGTTGTGGGTCTGCCGCCACGACTGGCAGACGCGGATGTAAGTCGCAACATGAATGTTTTAGACTTTAAAAACTGTAGCTAGATTTTTCGATTATGTAGCCCAGTTATTCATCTAATTTGGTTTGTTTTTTTTTGTTTTCAATTCCTCTTTTTAATATGTTGAAACTGCAATTATTAGGATAGCATCTTTCGCAAATAAAAATTTAATTTAACATTAATTAGAATTATGGCTTTATGAATCTACTACTAATAATGTCCTTCCTAATTGTATGGTATAACCCACCAATAATTTGTTATTTTAACATTCTTCTCATTATGTGTTGCATAAACTAATTTAATCTCACACATTTTAAAAGTATTCCTCAATCTTACTAAATTATGATATGTAAAAACTACAATAATTTATGATTGTGCAATCTTACTATTTTATTTTAAGCTGATTAATGTAAATTATATTTGAATCTATTAGCAATAATATTTTAGCTGTCAATCTATCACACATAAATTTAATTTTTTTATCTTAATATTTCTTGTCCTAATTCGAACTCTATGCACTTGAATTTCATTTACAATTAAAGTAAATACGAATATTCTTATCTTGCAGATACTGAAGAAGCACGAATACTTTGGCAAGTATGGGAAGATTCACAAAGTGGTTATAAATCCAAGTACAACGTACGCTGGAGTGCAGGTGAGTTGTGCGCACAAATATATGATGATAGCAGAGATCATGGATCTGTAATGACAACTCAATTGAATTCGATTGCAATTCAAGGGCCCCTCGGCGTCGGCATATGTCACCTATGTGCATAACACGGATGCACTGCGGGCTATACAGAGTGTCAACAACATCATGATAGATGGGCGACTAATCAAGACCAGCCTGGGCACGACCAAGTACTGCAGCCACTTCATGAAAAACCAACAGTGCCCCAAAGGCGACTGCATGTACTTGCATGAGCTTGGCGATCCGGAGGCCAGTTTCACGAAGGAGGTAAACACAAGTTATATTGTTGCATATTTGCAATTCTTAATACCGAATGCTATATAGGAAATGCATCAGGGCAAGCATCAGGAGTATGAGAAACGATTGCACGATGTTTTGATTGCGACCTCGGGGGCCAACAATGTGTCGGGCATCGGGGGATCAACAACGAATGGTACTACGACTGCAAGCGCTGGTGGGACAGCAAAAGCAAATGGTGAATCAACTCACCCTCCGCAAATTGAAACAACAATTAAATATCTCTTTTTGTATTTTTGTTATCTTGTGCAGCGGCAACAACAACAATGTCGTCGTCGTCATCATCTTCAACATCGTCGGTTTCGATTGCGAATACTGCAAGCTCGGCAAATTCACAACAGAAAGAAGCGTGGCCCAGTTTATCAGTATCGCCAGTTAACACCAAGGAGACCTTGGGAAGTGCCTGCAATGGAGGTGGCAGCAGCGGCAAGAGTAAAAAGGAAAAGTTTCGCAACGAGAAAACCCGTCACGAGAAAAACAAATCGAAGAGCAAACAGAGTGCATCATCAACATACACAAATTCGAATGCATCAAACAAGGAGAACTTTATTCCAGAGTCGAGGGCCAATGCATCAGCATCTTCAGCTGCCTCTGCAGCGGCACCTGTTGATGAGGCAGTGTTGCCTGCGGCGACAAAAACTGAGGAGAGCGCCTCCACAGGTAATCGTGGGAAAACGGAACGTAACCGGGCCAACAACCGATCGACAGCGGCCAAGGAGCCAAAGGAAACGAAGGAGACCAATCAAACACAAAACACTAAACAGTTGGAGCATTCCGAAGACAGTTCAAATGCCAGCAAGGACACCAGCAGCAGCAACGCGTCCAAAGCTAGTAGTGAGCCTGTAGGTGGCAAAGTGTTTCCATTGCCCAAGAGAGCGTCGCCCAATGCGCATCGATCGCACAGCTCGAGCAGCGAGGAGAACAGTGATGATCACATATCCGAGAGCAGTGCAAGTGGCAAGAGTTCACCTGGTGATTTCAAGGAGTCTACGTCGATTAGCTCGACTGTCGAGGGTCTAACTGAAATTCCGATCAACAGCAACAATAACATTGAAAGCGGTGTGTTTGTAAATAATGATGAGGCCTTGTCCAGCCCCGCTGCAAATACAGATAACATTCAAATCACTGGCGATGCCAGTGAGAGTAGGAACACAGAAGAGGCAACGCGGACACCTCCAGAGGAAACTGAAATTCCGAATACTGGTGAAAATGACTGTGAAAAGGAAGTATCAGGTACGTATAAATCCCACAAGCAGTTTATAAGCAGGCATCTTAATAATTTGGCATTGTTGCAGATGCTCTCTCTAAGCTAAACATGTTCGATGACAGCAACAGCTTCTTCTCATCGTCACCCGCATTCCAGCAGTCGTTGTTAATAAAAAACAAAGTCGAAGGGGATATGCGACCACCTCAAGTGACATCCTCACATTTGCCCGATTTGCTAAATGGTAAATTCCACACAATTTTGAAATGGCATTAGCATGATTATTAAAAACATTATTCTTGTCAACAGGCATTGATGGTTACCAGAAGCCAGCCAACACAAATGGTATGAGTTCTGTCATATTTGCTGAATTTTATATTTCTAAATTTGTTTTTAATTTATGCAGAGTGGGAGGAGGCCTTTAAGAATGTTATGATACGCAATACTCGACAAGTGGAGGAGCAAGTGCTGCATCAACAACATCTGCAGTTGCAGCAGCAGCATCATCATCAGCAAGTGCTGCAACAACAGGAAGAATTCCTTCGCATACACGATCTGCACAAGCGCAATAACATGGTCAACGCCATGGGAATTGCCCATCCAAATGGCCCTCATCCAGGTACGATTTGGTTATTAAATATAATATAATTCGTTGCTCTAATGTGTTCATATTTTACAGAATTCCCTAACCATTTCCATGGCAACGCAGTGGACGGCAACAGACCAGCCCATGGACCTGGACCCATGCCACAGCAGCACCTACTGCAGCAACCTGATGAGAATCAGCTGAATGTAAATAATTTGTTTGGCGGCAACATGTCCAAGTTCTTTGACTTTCACAAGAGTCAACAGCAGCTGCATCAGCAGTACATTAATGGGCATTCGATGCTAAACAATGCTGATTCACATCGACTGGCTGTATTTCTGGAAAATAGCCGGGTTAATCCTTCAGTTTTCGACAATGGTAAATATAATTAGCTGTCTTTTGGCCAACAATATTAATACTATTTGTTAATAGCAGGAATGTTGAATCAACAAGCGCAAGTACAAAAACAGAGATTAATGGGAGCCTTTGAAAAAATAGTAAGTTCACTTTTGCAAACATTCTGCATAGTTTGTTGTTAAATCAATTTTCTATTTATAGTCTCCAAATCAACAACAAAGCACTCAATCACCACAAAATCGATTTTCACAAACCTCTTTGGTGGACGATGACCTAGGTAAGTTACACAAAATTGTTATTATCGCACATATTGTATATGTATTTGAATTGTTTAGGTTTCGATCCGTTCACTGAAACCCAAAAGGGATTGGCCGAACTGATGGAAAACGAGGTCGTGCAACAGAATGTTAATATTGGCAATGTAGGACCAAAATTGCCACCACCACCACAACAACAGCAGCAGCAGCAGCAGCAACAAACACAGGCGTCACATCACCAGTTACTTGATAACATGCAGCGTGCCCGGCTGCCTCCTCCTGGCTTTAACCACATGAATGCCTTAGGATTTGACGGCGCCGCTCGCGTCCATTCGAGTAAAATTCTGCCCTTTATAAATATGCCGGGCAATGGACTTGGAAACAACAGTACGCCGGTGGAGCAGCAGCAGCATCCAATGCAAATGGCAGCAAACTGGAATCCCCATTTGGCTGCCACGTTGCACCAACAACAACAGCAGCAGCAACAACAACAAGGAGCGACACTCGGTGATTCCCATTTACTACAGACACAACATCAACTTGTCCAAGCTGCGGCTGCAGCAGCCGCCGCTGCTGCAAACAACCACAACAAAGGCAAGCACTATTATATTTACTATTGCTAATTATACTACATTATACAATCGTGTATAGTGATCGAAGTTAAGGTTATAATGTCTAAATGTGTAAACTAAGATTGCTTTTTCTGCCCTGCAAGATTTAAGATAATATTTGTCTAAGCTAAATATTAACTCTTTAAGCATATTGCTGTGGTATCGTATAAATATTTAATTTTCATACTAATATACACCTAGACTTAAGCACATTCACCTCAACTCCTATTTGGCATCCATTGTATTCATGAATTACAAAACACATTCCTACAGACATAACTTTGCATTTTAGTATACACGCATCTATTTATTTACTACACGCTTTATCTAATCTAAAGATTTCATAATAATTGAACCAAGGAGTTTGTATAATGATGAAATATGATTAGATTGCTCGAGTATTATCTATTTACATTTATTTTTAAACCACTCCTAATTGTTGTCGTAGACATAAATAATTGCAAAGCTAACCCCGAAATATGCCTTCGATCAACAGGATATAGTAGTAGTGACTGGACGTCCATGGATCCGGCAATACTGTCGTTCCGACAATTTTCATCGTTTCCGCATCAAGCTCAAATGCCACTCCATCAACAGCAACAAGACCTATTTCTGCAACATTTAGCCCAAAATCAACAACAACATCAGCAGCAGCAACAACAAAACGGTCAAGGTAAGCGACAAATACAGCTAAACAAAGACATTTATTTAAGCAATATTTATATTAACTTTGTGAACAGGGTTCAGCAATCAATCTCAACAAATGCTTCCTGGCATGAACATGCCGAATAATTTGATGAATGGACAGTCGTCATCTCAGACACAGGTCAATGCCAATGTACAGGGTATGCTGGAGTTCTTAAAAAACCGTCAATTTGTTTAAATAATGTCTGAATATGATAGATTTGTTTACCTGTACTACTTATTAAAAATACTTATTACAATACATGCATATAGAAAAATCGAATATACAAAATCGAAGAGCGCATTGTGTTTTTAATAAATATTAATTTAAGATATCCGATTTGTATTTGAGATATACTATAATGTTAAGGAATCCAATTTACCCTTGAAATAAACCCTCCACGAAGAATGGTGATCAAAATGCGCACAGCATCACTGCTGACATTTGTGACATTCAACTTTATTTTATTTATTTATTTTTAAATACGATAGAACAATTCGCATCAATATTTCTTAAGGCTACTGATGTTTTTAAGCATAGATAGATATAAATTGTATAAATACTTTTTAGGATCCGCACGACAAGCATGCATCCTTATTCTCCAGAGAACACACCATTTGTGCCATTTTACGTTCCCGATCCATGTCGGACTCGCCGCTAACATTTAGATCAACTGAGGAATGCTGATCCGTGGATCCGTTCTGTCCGTTAACTTCCAGAAGAGAAGTGTTGCCATTTTTGTTGACTGTAAACTGAATGGCATTGGCGGCTGGCTTCGTGCGCAGATAATACATTCCTGTCTTGAGGCCCGATTTCCACGAGTAGAAATGAATGGATGTCAATTTGCCGTAGTTGGGCTCGGCCACGTGAATGTTAAACGACTGACTTTGATCAATGAACGCGCCGCGATCAGCTGCCATTTTGATGGATGACTTCACCGAAATTTCCCACACGGTTTTGTACAGATCGCGTACTTCCTGAGGAATGGCTTCGATATTTTGTATAGAGCCACGACTGCTAATGATTTGATTTTTCATATCATCATCCCACAAATCCAGTTCCGTTAAATCGCGCAACAAGTGATGATTAACCACATTGAATTCGCCGGACAAAACGCGTCTAGTGTAAATGTTTGATGTGTACGGCTCAAAGGACTCGTTGTTGCCCATGATCTGGGCAGTCGATGCCGTCGGCATAGGAGCAACAAGCAGTGAGTTTCTAACGCCATGCTCCTTGATCTTCAGCTTGAGGGCAGTCCAATCCCAAAGGTTTGTGGGTGTCTTGTCCCACATATCATACTGCAGAATGCCCTTGCTCACTGGACAACCAGGGTAAGTCTCATACGTTCCATCCCTTTGGGCCAACTCACAACTGGCCTCCAACGCACCATAGTAGATGGTCTCGAAGATCTGTTGATTGAGCAGCATGGCTTTGTCGCTCTCATAGGGATAACGCATCAGAATTAATGCGTCGGCAAAGCCCTGGACGCCAATGCCAATGGGACGATGTCTGAAATTGGATTTCTTTGCCTCGGGCAGGGGATAGTAGTTGATATCAATGATTTTGTTCAAGTTCTTGGTGACCGTTTTAGTGACTTCCTTCAGTTTCTTAAAGTCGAATGTCTTCTCGGGCGTTACAAACATATTCAACGCTATCGAGGCCAGATTGCAGACCGCAATCTCATCGGGTGCGGAATATTCAACAATTTCGGTGCACAGATTGCTGCATTTTATGGTGCCCACATTCTGTTGATTACTCTTCCTGTTGCATGCGTCCTTGAACAGCATGTACGGTGTACCAGTCTCAACCTGTGACTCAACAATGGCATACCAAAGAGATTGTGCCTTAATCACACGATTCGCCCGACCCTCGCTCTCATATTTCGTATACAGCTTCTCAAACTCATCGCCCCAAACGTCTTCCAAGCCGGGACACTTGTGGGGACACAGCAGAGACCAATCCTCGTTGGCTTCCACGCGCTTCATAAACAGATCGGGAATCCACAAAGCGTAAAAGAGATCGCGAGCTCTATGCTCCTCCTTGCCCGTATTCTTCTTGAGGTCCAAGAACTCAAAGATGTCGGAATGCCAAGGTTCCAGATAAATCGCAAAAGCGCCTGGTCGCTTGCCGCCACCCTGATCCACATAGCGAGCCACATTATTGAACACTCTGAGCATGGGAACTAAACCATTTGAAGTGCCGTTCGTGCCGCAAATAGAAGTGCCCTTGGCGCGAATGCAGTGCACATTGAGTCCAATGCCACCCGCTGATTTGGAGATCATCGCACACTGCTCAACAGACTTGAAAATGCCCTCAATGGAATCAGAGACCATGGTTAACAGGAAACACGATGACATCTGGGGGCGATTGGTGGCAGCAGCAAATAGCGTAGGCGATGCATGCGTGAAATAACGTTCCGACAACAGATTATAGGTCTCGACAGCGGAATCGATGTCATCACCATGAATGCCAATCGCCACTCGCATCAGCATGTGCTGTGGACGTTCGGCAATTTTGCCATTAATCTTTAGCAAATAAGAGCGCTCAAGGGTCTTAAAGCCAAAATAGTTGTAGCCAAAATCACGATCATAGATGATCGCAGAGTTCAAGCGATCTGAGTTTTGTTTGACGACATTATAGTGATAGTCTGACACCATTGGAGCTGCCTCCTTGGTCTCCTTGTTAATGTTCTTGTGCAGATCCTCAAAGACATCTGAAACAGAAAGGATGTTTTTGGTTGTAATAAAAATATACGATATAAAATTGTTGTCATTTAGAAATAAAATACAATACAATGAAAAGTCAAATTGTCAATATAATAAAATTAAATTTGCTATTTTGGTACTAAACAACAAAAATATTGAAATGAGTAAAATTAAATTGTTACTTGAACAGACTTTGACTTAAGCCACAATTTAATATATTTATTAAAAATAAGATAGTGATTGAAAATTAAAATTAAAACAACATTTGCATTTATTTCACATACAAATATAAGTTTGTAAGTTTCTTTTATAGTTTGTCTTTATCTAATATTTGAGTTACCTATTTGATGAGACTTACCTGAGAAGACTTTCTTGGTTTCCTTGTGCAGATTAGAAACCGCAATTCTGGCCGCCAGTTGAGCATAATCAGCATGATGCGTTGTTAAACTGGCCGAGATCTCGGCAGCCAAATTATCCAGTTCTTGAGTTGTCACGCCACAATATAGCCCATTTATAACTTTCAGGGTGATGGATACCTAAGGTTGCATTTCAAATGTATGTGTTTAACAAATTTGTATGTTTAACAAGTGCACTTTTTCTATTTAATCATAATAAATTGAGGGGGAACAACTTTATCTATATATAAGCTCCGTGTTTTATTTAATACATGACTTTTGAAATAAATGTTCGATTTAAGCTAAGCAACAGGTTTACTCTAAAATTAAGATAACATTATACGAAGAAAGAACAACTTTGTATAAAAAAAACGCCCGATTACCATTTAATATACCAGTAGTTACAAAATTGTGCGATTATAGTTACTTTACAACAGATTAAATAAGCTAAGCAACAGGTTGCCTCTAATGTTATCTTATTTTTCACCAACTAAATCTTAATTGGAGATTACTTTGGTTGATTATAATATTAAGTTTCGAGCTAGCTACATATTTGTTTAGTATTTATTTGCATCCAGCTATCAAAAAATTTAAATAACAAATTCAATTTCACCACTGCGCAATTCCCCGAACTAGATGATAATTATTTTTAATAGTTCTTAAGCACACAACACATTTCTCCATATGTATTAGTGCACACAATGTGTTGACATTCTTTAAATACCGTGCCAAAGTATGCTGAACTAACCAATATATATTTGTTAATGGCAGATGTTTTCAACAAAAATTTGACTCATTGTGCAATACGTACATATGAAAATTGACACACGCACAATTCAGCCATACAATTTTCCCATTGGAAAATTTACTGATAATCTACTTTTATCGATACATATCTAAATCGCAATATATAGAGAAACAGCAAATACTTACGGGATCCACAAAATCCATATTTAAATTGTAGCATAGTTTCTGAATTCTGGATGTAATTTTATCAAAATGCACCTCCTCTTGCCGTCCATCTATTAATTGGTTTTATTAGCATTAAAGCGGCTAAAGTTATTATTGTTACTTACCTCGTTTGATGACATATAGTTTGGTCGACTTCATTGACTTGGACTTGTTCATATTTATTTTAATATTCAACACAATTAGACAACTTATTCACAATTAGCAATGCGCCGGTCGATTGCGCGAAAATTGCGCCAAAATGCAATGCCGCAATTTCACATGGCTCGATTAACGACTCGATAACAACTTTACATGCAATCGTGGGCTCGATCACTTTTGGTGGCAAGATAGCGTTGTGTTTTACATCGTTTAAGACTACGGGAATTTCAAAACGGTCTTTTTATTAATCAATATTCATTTCAAAATGATTGTTGTATATTTGTGTGTGTTAATTTTAAATACAAATTTTTTTAGATTTAAAAATGTTAATAGTAATTCGTTACATTAAACTGTATTTTATTAAAAAATTGAATTAAAAGATAACATAAATATTTCATATACTTTTGTATTTACATACATGTCAGTGTTTTTGATCAAAAAAGTATGACTTAAAAATAACTTACTGTTAATATACAAATTTTAAAATGCTTAAGGATTAAATTGAGTATATCAGCCTTGGTAGTCCAAATATTTTTCAATGCCCTCATCATAGGAATGTTTTTACCATATATGTATGTGTATTTGATATTTATTATAGATTGTTAATAAAAGCTTAGAAATAAAAGCTTAGAAAACGAATAAAGCTCAAAGTATATTTATATATTGGGGACCCCCTAATTTTACATTGTTTAAAATATTAAAATTCATGTAATATTTAAACAAAAAAATGTTGGAGTACTTTATTAAATGTGTAATGTAAATGTTAAAAACCCCAATTACTTCAGCTGGTGTGCAGTGGTATTTTGATTTCTTACTGCCCCTTTTCCGCTTTTGCTAAGATTACATTATTTCTCACATACCTACGAAAGTATGTGTATATAAATATCTACATATGTATGAATGTATTTATGTATATTTGTATTTAAGACGCGGACCTTCTCAGTTTTGAATACTGCGTTGCATCCATAGGGTATACACGGGTGTAATAGAGTAAGCCAAGTAGGCACACCTACTTGAATACAAATATAATTGGGATTTTCAATGTTAATTAAATTTTAAGAAGTTTGTCGATTAAAATTTAAAAATCCAAACTGAAAATGGAAAATATGGAGCACATGTTTGCAAGTCCAAACTATCAAAAAGCCTTATTCTACCCAATCCAAGGGTATCGACAAGCCGACTACACTGCTTGCAACTAAATGAGCTACTTTTAAAGCAGTACAACACCATCCAATAATGCTGAGTTTTGATTGCTCGTGTCACAAGTTCACAAACTGCATACATACTAGTGCACTTATGTATGTGTGTGTATGTAAATCTGGGCAAATACATACTGACATACATGCATGCAAGTGCATTTACTAGCCTATAGGGTATCATATACACTTAATACGAACACTCGTACATACAAACGTACTTGCAAGCCCATCCAAATATTCAATACGTGCATAATTCATATGTATGCATGTAATCGTGTGTCTTTGTGTGCTTAATGTTGGCATATTCAATTGTTGCGATTGCACATTTCATTTGCGATTAGCAATTCAGGGCGTCCCGTCGGTTAATCAAGATTAATATTTTTCGCCACAAATTAAGCGACTTTTTCTAAATGCTTTCATGTATTTTCCAACGCATGTATGTATGTATTTGTATCTGCATCTGCAATTGTATCTGTGGTTAATTCTGAGTTTTTGCTGGCTACATTCATATGAACTTGATCTTTTTGTTGCAGTTTATTGACAGTTAGATAGTATGTGTTCTTCTGTTCTTACCTGTAAGTAGGTTGCCATACATACAAACATTTCAAGAACTTAATCCGAATATCGCTTGAAAGTCTTCATTAATGTATTCCAATACATGTGCACCACAGTGAGTATCCCCCAAATTATAATACACAAAAATTAATTACAAAATAATTGCATTAATTTCAAAGTTTTTTTTCGAAGCGTTTTCAAGATCTACAAAATACAATCTGACGTAATAAACAATATTCATAGAGGCAAGAAGTCAGTCCGTCATGCTTCGCTATTATAGACCACAAAATATATTATAGTGGATGTGTGGGTGCTCTCAAATTCCAGGTCCAGATCACGTTTACATGTCCCACCCCCGCCTAGCAGTCTGAAAACAACAGAATCTGGCGAATCTGTTCAATTTGAAAGATATTGATATGAGATCACTCTTTGCAACAACTATACAAATAACCCCGATATTTAAAAGGGAATACACATATATTGGAATGGAATATTGGACTCTAATTCTAAAAAGTGTATAGAGCGCATACAAAAATCTTTAAAATCGTGTTACACGCTAATTTCCCTAATTAACTCAAATCTATTTTATTTTCAGAAAAAACTATGCACTCCAATTTATTAACCAAACCCTCACCGAATAATATTTCTATGGAAAGCAAATTATACCCAGACAAAGACAAGTATGTTTTTATTGGGATATTAATTAAAAATATATTCAATGATTGACATTTAAACTAATTTCAATTATGTTATGACATCAAAACACAATATAAATTCAGTAAAATTTTATTTAAATTCATCAGACGAGTGGTAAATAAGTATTGTGAAAAACATCGTTGCACTGCAATGCACTGCTTGCAAGCAGTTCATATTTTATTTACACTTCCGTTTCAACGATCTAATAAAAAGTGATTTGTGCACATAACAGCAATAACCTAGTCTGTTTTCTACTTAATCATTTCACAGAATTCCCGAAGATGTTGCCAATAATGCTTTGAAAGCCAAGCCGCCTTACAGCTACGTGGCTTTAATAGCGATGGCCATACAGGTGAGAAAATGAACCATCATTAAATAGCTTTCAATTAAAATGTTGTTTTGTACCTTGCAGAACTCGGCTATGAAAAGGGCGACTTTAAATGAAATCTATAATTTTATTGCATTCAAGTTTCCATACTTCGAGCAAAACAAAAAGGGATGGCAGAATTCGATTCGTCACAATCTGAGTTTGAATGAATGCTTCATCAAGGTGCCCCGAGAGGGGGCAGGCGACAGAAAGGGTAACTATTGGACGCTAGATCCTAATTACGAGGATATGTTTGAGAACGGCAATTATCGAAGAAGACGCCGCATGAAACGACCCTATCGCAATATCAGTCAGTTTTCCACTACACTTCCGTTAACTGACACCTTCAAGTCAAAGGCGACATTGCATCAAATACCGAGTGCGTCCATCTACCAGTACAATTCAAGGTAAGCCAACAATAATTAAAATTTCGAAAATTCAAATTTAATTAGCTTGGTCTTTTGCAGCTCACAATGGATGGCTACACAAACATCCCATATTAATGTGTGTAATCCTCGAATGAACAACTCAAAAAATTGCATGGTAATTCCATTTCAAATATATCTTTGGATTGGTTTACAAATACGACTCAATCTAATTTTAGTTAATAAAGAAGAAAGCGATAATATAATTTATTGTATATACATATATTTAAATTGAAGTTAAAATATCAATTTAATTAATTTATCGTTTAAGCATTTTCCATTTTTTTTCCACTTTTCAGATGTATTCACCCCAAACGAACTTGGTAGCAAGCAACAACTACGGCAATAAACTTAACATAGGTAATAAATTATTAACTTACTATATCATACTATACAAATTAAAATATTTATTGTAAACTTCAGATTTTGTGCATGAAAATATCCCAATTGATTGCTCAAAAATATTCGATGGTCATGCTGTTGCATCATGGGAAGCAGAAGGTAAAGTTATCCATTGTAGCTTAAAATTGAATTTAATAATGTTTTCATTTTAGCCTATTATCAATCTATCAAAAGAGAGGCTCCCTTTGAGTTATCGACAACTTTAACCAATTACCAAAACGCATATTTATCACAACAATAATCTACATTTCTTGTGTCATCACCTACCCTATGCCATATTTTAGTTTAAGCTCTTTAACATTTATAAATAAACTACAACATTTTACTACATTTATCAAATTATATTGTTTACATATAATTAAATTATATTAATTTATTTTGTGACTTTAATGAACTATAAAAAAAAACGTAAAATAGACAATGTGAATTTTATTTATAAAACCGAACCAAACTTGATAATTTCGTAATTATAACCGTGTCCCAAAGTATGTAAAAAACATTTGTTGTAGTTGTTTTGGAAACATAAAAATTATTGTCTGTAAGTTTTTAAAAGAGTTCAATTTTATTGCAATTGTTTGTTTTACTGAAAGCTGTTTCAAAATTGTTGTAAGGGGAACTAAACATGGAATGCCACAGGCTCACCTTGTTTCCCCAATTAGTAGATTTCCACATCACAACATCAATTTGATTTAGTTTTTGTTTTTCAAGTCAATACACAGAGAAACATACGGACAGATGGACCTGCTTATTGGTAGTGTCGGTGAAGCTGCGTACTTCCGTCTTGCACAATAATTATAGTTACCTTTTCGATACCCTGAAAATACCACAGGGTATATGCAAACACATCTTGGATGCTGCATTTATTATAGAATATTGCATTATTATTAGTATTAAGGACCAATTATTTCAATATAAATCGTTTGGTAATACAATACAATTGTCTATCTGAAATTATTGAAAAATGTTATTTATAATTTATATTTATAGTTTTCTTTCGAGTTTTAGATGGCTAGACCAACAATTTATTTTTAATTATTAACGAATATTATATTTTTATTTATATCATTATTTTCTATAAAACATTTTAAGAACAATACATTTTTGTATTTTTTGTAAATTTATTGGGTGAAAAAATTAATTTTAATTTAATTGATTTGAGTTCGTATTTATTTTAGGAATAACATTTTGGAATTCATAATGTTAGATATTTAAATTTGTATATTTTAGAGTTGTTTCTCACAGTTTGTTGAATGAAATTAGATAATACGATAGGCACGCATGCGCCGACCACGATTACAGGGTATTAAAGGGGGCGGGTCTAAGCCATTCACCTTAAGTCCAGAGCAGTGAAAGAGACGCCAATAGCAGCGAGCAGCCAAGCAAATATTCTTACAACAATTTCAATTTGCACTCAAGCCGAAGAAACCGGATCTTGACTAGACACTTGAGTCGAATAAGACTCAAGAGTCAAATGCTAAGATACTCGGATGCTCGGTAGTTATGAATGGGAGTAGTAGTTGTAGGCCAAGTGCCTGCACCTGTTCCGTCCAGAAGTGGAGTGCGTTCGTGTGTGTGTGAGTTGAGTGAGTGTGTCTCAATAGGCAGCAACATATCTTACTATAGTACAACCCAATATTGGTAGCACTTTTGAGTGCGAGTGCGAGTAAGAGATGGAGATGGAGATGGAGAGCGAGAAGACGTCCGAGTGAGATGGTGAGGGCAGAGTCAAGAATTTGAGGCGAGCACTTCTGTTGTCAATGATCCTGAGTAAAAGCGGCTCGCTGCGAAATTTCATTCAGGTAAACACATAATGGCCATGTTAACTCAAGAAGAGTAAAAATAATACAAACGGCAGCAAAAACCAAGGAAGCTGACGTCGAGCCGAAGTCGGAGCTGAAGTCGAAACGAACTGAACTGGACTGAAATAACGATAACAAGTGAGATGTTTGCAGGCGACGGATTACGACGGCGCAATACCCGGTAATAAACATTTTGGATACTCTTACAATAATTAAGTATTCGCAGGGGAGTACGAAATTAAGCATACATCAAGAAGAAGAATTGTTATAGGAAATATGGCAATACAAAAAGCAAAATGTTGTCAAAATAACTTTTACTTAATTTTAAAATTACGTTAAATATAAAATTAAATGAAATAACAATAAATTATTAATTTTCAAAATAATTAACAAATTAAATTAAATTAATTTTAATTAAATTTCTAACAACCTCTAAGCTTTATAGGTACTTACTCCCATCAATTTGATATATAGTGATTTAGCTAATGTCAAATTCTTCTTTGAAATCAATGCATCGTGTTCTTCGACTATCACTACCTCACCACGCACCCTTGCACCCGTTAGGTGCCGGGTATAACAAGCGGCAGCAGCCCGCTCAGCTAACAATGCAACAGGTGATGGACGGGCAAAAGCGGTCTTCGTCTTGGAGAAAAGTCAAGTTGCTACCTGTTAAAATACCTACATACATGGCCATGCGTGTGTGTGTGTGTGTGTGTGCGTTGTACATCAAACGAAGCCTACACGCACACACTGAAAGACACACACACACACACATGCAGCATACGGCCACACTGCGGCCAGAGTGGCCAAACGTGCACAGGTGCTCTTGCTCGTGCCAGAGCGTTCAAGACGAGTTTGTTTGAGATCAATTGATAGCCGTAGCGTTCGTTTGTGTTCGTTGGCTCACTCGTTGTGTAATGTTGATCTTGTTTTGGTAACGTAGTGGAGCATTGAGTTAAATGAGCCCGGCTCTTAATTTTGCTGCTTGCCTGCGACGACTTTTTTCTTTTTTTTTTGTTGTTGTTTAGTACTCGCGTTTGATAGTGTGCGTTGTCGTATTTGTGAGCAGTCGCGTCGTCTGAATGGTATTGGTATTTCAAGTGTTTGCAGTTTTCCTCTCAGAAGGTCATGGCCGATTCAAGCGATCCTGATCACGCAGTATTTGTTGAGCATTGAAAGAAATGGGTGCGCTAAGTCGTAACTCGTCGTAAACTAAATTAAACCAAACGCAAACGCAACGCAAACGCAACATCGCAACCCGAACGGTTCATCGCAGTTTCTTCCCATTTTCCTTTACAATTAATCAGTTAACAATCATTTTTTGGGAAATCAACGGAATAAATAAATTTATAAAAAATGGAATCGTGTGTTTTGATACCAAAAGAGTTCGGTTTGGCGAAGACATTATTATCCGCGAAAAACGAGTGTCTCTTAACTGTGTGTGCAACCACCAACATCAAAAAGGGATCACTCTTCTATCCCTTCCAGGGTACCATTCGCACCGATAAAATCGAAAACCTCAAGCATCCCGGCGAAAATGATGTGAGTATTCAAATAATTAACAAACTAATATGTAATTAACTAACCAAGCTTTAAGTTGAATTGATAATATCATTTAATTCCTTGAATCACTTCTGCTAAGGCACATGAGTAAATTGATTTCCCTATGGTTTCGCTTTTGTAAATCCTTTTCTCATAAGATTGGTACTCCTAATATTTAGAAGTAAATTCTTATATTTTTGTGTAAGGTTTTTAAAAAAAATGTTGGAATATAATCAATATTGTTAGAGAAATCTCATGAAAAATCAAGTATTCGCCAGGGGGTATGACATTAATCGTCAAATCTTTTATAGTAATTTTTGTGCATTTTTTATTATTATTTGTATTTTAATAAAACTTTTTGATTAATAATATCAATCACTCTGATAAAAGTATTCGCAGGATGGTATTAATCATAAAAAAAAGTTACCGATTTTTCATACATATGAATTAGATTTCATAAGTAGAAGAAATATATACATAAAATATATAATATAGGAAACCCAGACATTAAAGTCAATCATAAGGACTGTGTAAACTAAAAAATATACATAATACAATAAAATACATGTCAGAAAGCACCACACGATTATAATACAGATAAGACAAACTACACGAAGGGAATTCCCCATTTGATAATTACATGAATACCGTTGTTCTTATGAGAGTTACGAAATGTTAATTTCAACCCTAGTAATAAACTTACAATTGAGATGTGCAGATGATTTTTATAATTCTAAATTCAGAGAATTTATTTGGAATAAGATAATGAGTATTATTCAAAACTTATTGCAAATTGTATTTATAAAATAATATTTTTTTGTTAGTTAAAGATTACAAAATAGCATAATGTTTATACATAAAAGAAATTCTAAAGACCTTTTAGAAATCATCTAGAAATTGCCATATTCGTAGAAATGGCAAGAGAAGAATTACGGGTATACGGATGAGGTGTCTTTGCTCTTTCTTCTTCAATAACCGTGAGAAAATTCCCATGCTCCTCTATACTTAAGATATAAAAATTTAGCTTTGACTTAACCGCCCCCCTGGTCAGATCTACGACTATTCTTCGAGAGCCATAACTTGCTTCACATTTATGTGAGTGTGTGGTTGTGTGTGTGCGTTTTTCATGCATCGTTGGTGCAGAATTATTTTGGACAAACATGCTTATAAGTATGGTCGATCCAGCCCCTACTAAGTTTTCCCAGACGTTGCGTTGAATAATTGCTGAAGCATTAAAGAAAACTGTGAGAACTTCTTTAAAACGTCTTATGTTCGTCTTTAAGAGTTCCCAACGTCATGGGAGAGTGATCACCCCATAGACTCTCTGCCATATCAAAATAATTTCCGTAACACATTCCTGTGCATCTACCCTACACCCACACCTACACACCTACACACCTACACACCTACACACCTATTTAGTAAGTTGGTTTTTTATTCACACACACAAGCTCAGATAAAATGTATTATAATTGTGCAATTGTCTCATTTTCATATTTTGTCATCATGTCGGACAAATCTTATGGGGCAATTAATTTCAATGATTTCACTCCAGGGTATAAGACGAAATTTGAAAGGTTTAAAAATAATATTTCGAATATTTCAATATTTTTATAAGATTTCTAGAAACATAAATAAACAATAAAAAAAAGTATATGTAGAAATGCGGTAATTAGACAGCAGTTGCTTGTTAAATATTTATAAACCTGCAGAAAATCTCACTCCTTGGTATAAGAAGAAATTTGAAAAGTTTAAAAATGATATCAGAAAAATATTTTTTTTTTAGGATTTTTAAAAACAAAAAATTAATACAAAAAAATTGTATATGCTAAAATAAAAGTAATTAGCCAGCACTGGTTTGTTAAATATTTATAAACCTGCAGAAACGACAGCAAAGAGATTCTTCAACAGTTTTCGATTAAAACAAAGAGCTTTAGCAATCGCTGAAATCGTTTCATTTATGCCGACGGAGTTGGCCAAAACGATTTGGCCGCTGTAGTTGACCAAGAACAGAAAATGAATGAAGTATAAACTTTAAACATACATATCGTGTGTAGATCAATTGAGAAGAGTGTATTTAATTTGAATAAATTATGCTGAGCTTACGTCCTAAGCCAAATGAAACAATATTGGATAGGAAGCAATTGATGCTGCTGCTACTGCTACTGCTGGGGATGCAGGGATGCCGAGATGCCGGATTGCCAAGATGCCAAGATGCCCAGATGCAGGGAGCAATCTGCAGTGGCATTAAATCTTCGGCACCTCGAAGATTACAATCCTTGCTGGCAACAATTTCAAACGCCCGAGGCTAACCTGTTGTGCCCGCGTGTGCGTGAGCGAGCAAGAGGGCGTGTGAGCAAGAGAGGCAGCGACAGGTACAACCGGAAGTGGCTACTGCGCAGCATCAACAACGGCAACAGCCACAGCAACAGCAACAGCAACAACAACAGCAACAACAACGGCAACATATCTTCATATGTATAAACATGTGTGCGCATAAGTGCTCTTGTACCTACAACAGTAGCATATGCACTCTGCGTATGATTATCAATTATCGGATCAGCATTGCATACATATCCTCCTATGTGTTTATGTTATACGAGTATATGTATGTATGCTGGATCTGAACAGATGGCTGGGCAATTTTGGACGATGAAATGGAGAATTTTCAAAATGCCCCAGCGCAAGATTTGCAATTATGTTTAATTACTATAATAAAGAATTCTTTGAAATATACATATTAAATAATTGTTAGAATCTTATATGATTTGTAATTATTCTTAATATATTTGAAAATGGATTTATTTTGAATGGATTTTACTTTAGAAAATATTAACATTTAAATATTAATTGGAACACATTAATCAATCATTTAATGTATTCCTGAATATGTATCGTAGTAAATATTTTACAAAGATTATTTCCAAAAAGTTGAAGAACATTTTTTCGTACAGAAATTTTTGATTTTAAAATTTAGATTAAATGAAAAATTCTCTAAATATTTCAAAACAAAATTTTATTTAGTTGTTTTGAAATTTTTGAATTATTTAAAATACTTTTTTCGTTTCAAAAATGTATTCACGAAGCTTAAAGGATATAAATATATTAACTTATTAATAAATTGGTATGCACTAATTTATTAACTTATTAATAAATTGGTATGCACTACCCAAATCCTGAAATTAGTGAGCGTAGAAGACTTGGAAGCATATATGCCGTTAGACAGATCGGCAAATTTGGAAATGCATATATTGGAGGACCCTTTAATACATGCAGTCCTCCCCAAGGCTTGTTATATTTCGTTGTTCTTTTTAAACACACACACACACACCGCCACATATACTATAAATATATGTGGACGATATGTGAACGATGCGAGAGTCTTTTAACTCGTAAAACCGGCACATCCAGTTCTGCAACCTCGGCATAATGAATGGCAAATTGCATCTGCTCTTAGCATACGTCGAGTACGATCGCGCGCGCGACTTCGAATGCGAGTGCTTGGCTTCAGTGCGAGGTACGAGTAGGAGGAGGTGGAGGCTCTTACAAAAATAGTTAATTGAGAACCAATGATTGCTACTTCCCTGCTGCCAATTCCAATAACTCAAGAATTTTCAATTGTTCAAAAAATAAAAATGTTACTTATTGTAATCGAAAATATATATGTATGTAAATATTTAATAAAAAATAACAAAAATAACAAATAAATTATTATTATAAGTAAACACAAATACAATAATTTAATAAAATATATATATACATATACATATGCATATAAAAAAAATGTACATATGATAATATTAAAAAAAATTAAAAATTATTCTTAAAAAATAGTTATGTTATATGAAACTATACTGTGATTAAAATTGTTGTGCTTGGCCACTGAATACCCTGTATTCCTCACGCATATCCTTCATACACACATTCTCACGCACACATCGAACCAATCAAGCACCTTGCGGGCAATGAACGACAGGTGACGCTAGCTCTGCTACCCTTGTTTCAGGGAATATGGGTAAAGGTTTCTTGAGTAACGTCTTTCGAACACTTATTGCTGGCAACATGTGTTTTTTTCTCTCTTTGGTACCCTGGCTGAGGGTCTTACAATCAATCTAACGTATTAAAAGAGGCATGTGCCAGACCGACTTTCCGACTCCACCTGTTTTCCTTCAAACTAATCCCTCGAAATTCGCATTGCTTCAAAAAGATATACAAAAATATTTTAAGAGATATGTTCAGAATGTGTTACAATACGTACAATACGTTACCACCGAAATATAGAATTTATTTTTTATATAGTTAGTTAACATGGATCATTTTATTCTAGGAGAATTCAGTTTTTATATTATTTCTCAAAATAGATTATTTTATCCATGAAAAATTTGGTTATTGTATTATTTGTTAACGTTGATCACATTATTGCTAACATTTATAATTACTTGAACATTTCTAATTTAAGGAAATAATTTTAAGTAAATATTTTTGTTGACATAAGCAAAGGCAATTACCCAATTTTGGTCCCTTACTTTTGGCTCAAAAAACACCTGTTGATTTCAAGGGTTCGGCTTGAGCCGCCGGTTTCTAGAAGGACCCGCATAGAACAGGTTGCGTTGAGCCGAATTGCAATTTCACACGATAATTCTACGGGGTCTCTTTTGAATTTTAAAACAACTTCTTCTTCAGTGATGTACAATTCTGTTGATGAAAATTAGTCTTAAGGGAACCCTGAAATACTATATATCTGTATATATATCATAATATTCGTTATTTACTTAATTCAAAATTTTGTCTATACATTTTTTTCAGTTAAGATATCGTTATGGTCTCTATCATGAGGTTTCACAAAATTATGGAACCCGAGTGCACCATTGTAATTGGATTCGATTCCTCAGAACCGCTGGCTCGTTCTCCTCTGATGTGAATCTGATCTGTACGATGGTCAAGGGTGATCCATTGTATGAAGTTATTAAACCAATAAAAACCTATCAAGAATTAGTAGCATATTATCTACCCGAACGTCCCGAAGAGAGTATATTCATGAATCTGCGTTCAACGCTCTACAGACAGGCCATGGACTCGATTCTTCAAGGTATGAATACTATCACATCTTGATATCCATATGTTTATATTTGATTCATTTTTTTAATTTATCAGATACTCCATTGGACCTGTCATTAACGTTGATGTATAAAATACCAAATTTACCACTTTCTCCGCCTTCAAGTGAGGATGAGCAAAAGTCCATGTTGAGTGATTCGTCTGGCTCTTTATGTTCACTCAACGAAAGCACAAATGATAATTCGACGACGTTATCAACATCGTTAGACGAATTAAAGAAGACTATTTACGAGGATGTTGCAGTTAGCGCCCATAAAACAAACATTCCCCATAAAAACTATCAATATTCGCCAACAAAAAAGCGCATCGGGCGAAGTGAAAGATCGTTGCTACCCTGTGAAGTTTGCCGCAAAGCCTTCGATAGGCCCAGTCTCCTCAAGCGGCACATGAGAACGCATACGGGTGAGTTCTTCATAAAGCAAATCCTTTTTTTTAACTAGAAAATATTAATACGATTATCTTTAATCGCAGGTGAGAAGCCACATATTTGTTTGGTTTGTGGCAAGGGATTCAGCACTTCCAGTTCTTTAAATACTCATCGGTAAGTGACAGTCAAAATATATTCGAGGAATATTTCTTTAATAACATGAAACATTTATTAACAGGCGAATTCATTCGGGGGAAAAACCGCATGAGTGCCAAGTGTGTGGAAAGCGGTTTACAGCTAGCAGTAATCTTTATTATCATAGAATGACACATATTAAGGTAATATATTAATCACTATATTTTTTTTTTTTAAATTTTTTGTTTTTCGACTGATTATCAAATTAATACTTTTCGAAATATTTCTCTCTTCATTTTAAACAAGTCTTCAATATTTATTTCTTCATAAAAAAATTAAGAAATATCTATTATTTTAAATTTACTCATTTATTTTCATTCATCTCTTTAATCCAACAGGAAAAACCCCACAAATGCAATTTATGTGCAAAATCCTTCCCAACTCCCGGAGATTTGAAATCCCACAAATACGTCCATAGTGGCTCATGGCCCTTCAAATGTTCCATTTGCTTCCGCGGCTTCTCAAAGCAAACAAATTTAAAGAATCATTTGTTTCTGCATAGCGGTAAGTACTTTGAAAAATGTTATATATTTTCTATTATTAATACTCATATTCCTGTTTATAGGAGATAAACCACACGGCTGCGAATTATGTAAAAAGAGATTTGCACTGGCCTGCAATTTGAGAGCGCATATGAAGACACACGATGGTAAGCACATTATATAATGCAATTATTAAAAAAAATTTTTTTTAAATATTTCAATAAATTGAAGTTCATTAACAGCTTCATAACTAACTCCACCACTCTAAACTGCAAAATAATGTATATTTCTTAACAAATTATTTTATATTTTTTATATAAAATCAACTTTTTTTTTTAGGTAATTCCCAAGACGAATGTGTGCGATGTGGAAAGCAGTTTGTTGCCACAGGCAGCGAGCCGCAGCAAAGGAAAAGATGTGGCAAATGCTTGGATCTGAGTGAATCTACAGATGATGGGGAGAAATCTGGTTTTCAATCAGATCACAGTATTTCGACTGAAGAGGAAGAGGAATACGAGTCGTCAAATGGTGCAACAGAATTTAGTGACAAATAAATAAATGAAGAATTATGTTATGTGTGTGTGTATGTGTACTTACGATTACGAGGCCATTCTTTAAGGATCACTTAATAGAAAGAGACAGAGGGAAAGAGCGACGACGACGATGACTGATGTTGATTTAATAAATTATTCCCAATAATTAGTAGCAGTAGTTTTAGAATATGACCAAAAATTTTAAATTTTTATAACAATCTATCCATTTGTGTGATTTTAAATAACAAACAACGCTTACAAACAAATGCAGTAAACGAACACGGATTTAATTTATTGATATTATAAACTCCACGGTAATCATTATTATACGAATGTAATTTTATCTGAGATCAGATGAAATAAAACTGAATATTATTATCGCATTATATTTGAATGGCTTTTTTTGAATCATTGTGTTTACTTATTGGTATGATAATCCTTCCCAAAAAATTCGAAAAAATCCGTTCAAATTTAAATTGGCCGCCAATAAACCTCCGATATTTTGGTCGTCCAATCGATAAATTGCGTTACCCACTACACAGTTTTAATAGAATAACTTTTAAAGCAAGATCTTGATTATCAGAATAAATAAAGGTCTTAATGAATTCAACAAGCAGTATTATTCATAAATAAATAATAATTTTAATTATTTGGCTGCAAAAAAATCGATGTTTAAAATGTTTTCAACGCAATTCATTTTCGATGACTTTCGGGTCATCGCTAAGCGGTTGCCATTCACAACGAACGGACATTTTCTTTGCAACGGAATGTCAAGTGCGGCAAGTTCAAAATTAGCAATTAAAACACTTTTTTTAAAATTTTTTTTTTAATTTTCAGTTTTTACTGCTTTTTTTGAGTTTTTTGTTTTTGTTTTCGGCATATTTATAGAAAAAATATTTTTCATTTCTGAAATTTTCACTGCTACACACTTTTCACATGTTATTTGTTATTGGGCTTAAGCTATAAATTGATTTTAAGTAAACAATAAATTGTAATAATTATACAATATAATAATTAAGACTTAACAGTTAGACAAAAAAAGCTGATGGAAGAAACAAATTAACAATTTCCAAAATTTCCAATGCCATTTTAGGTCTAATCATCATCATCATCTACGTCTTCATTACATTATATATTATTCCCCCCGGTCGTCCAACTGGCAATTCGCGATCTCCTTCGACGCCCACCTCGATCCTCCTCCTCCCTCTCATATCCTCCTTTGTACGCATTTAAAGCCTAACAACTAATTGTAATTGTACGTGGGGTGTTCCTGGGTTGGTGTTTAGTAACCACCATCGACAGCTTCCTCCTCAAGTTGCGCCTCCAGCTTCTCCTCCTCTTTGGCTTTGCGTCGCTCAATCCAGGGCATAAACGCCCACAGGCTGGCCCCGACGAGCAGCGTCAGGCCGAGCGTATGGAAGAGCGGATTGTAGTCTTTGACCGTCTCGGTCCAGTAGTTGCAAACTGGGGGACCCACCAGCTGTAGAATGCCGTTGACGAACAGGCTGATGCCATAGGACGAAGTCAGGCGTTCCGTGCCCAGCATATCGGCCATAATGACCGCCGTAATGCCCACATAAATGCCCGATGCGAGACCGAACAGGGCACACCAAAAGCTCACGTTGCCATAGCTGTAGGCGAACGGCAGCAATGCCAGTGAAACGCCCGAAACGGAGAGGCCGCCCACAAAGTACCATGTCTTCGGAATGAAACCCATGTCGGAGAGCGCTGAGCCGCCAATGCGACCAATTAAATCCGTGGCCGACACCACAGACAACAGATAGGCGGACATGGACTTGTCGAAGCCGCGGGCCATGCCAAAGCTAGGCAACAGAATGATGAAGTTGGTGTAGCTGATGGCATTCGTAGAGTTCGAGATGAGTATGACCAAGTACATGGGATCCTTAAGCAAGCTTAGATCGAAGAATTTGCTGCGTTGACTCTGCTCCTGCTTGCCGCCGCCCTTGACATCATCCGCTCTTGCGGCAGCCGGTGAAGCGGCATGATCGCTGGCAGCTGTGCCGCTACCCGCCGATCGCAGCGACAAATGCGACGAGAACTCCTTGGGCTGGAAGGACAGAGTGCTGCCGTGATACGGCGTGCTGATGTACAGAAAACTGCTGGTCGATGGCGAGCGCTTGGACAGGCGATTGCGTGAGCTATTGCGCGCCGCCAGCCGATTGGAGCTGGAGCGTCCCTCGGGCACGGCATACAGCGATGATTGTGAGTTCAGTTGACCCGGCGTAAAAGTCTGATTCCGTTGCGGCAGACGGACTGGGGTGCTAATTTTGCGTGCACGTGGCTGGAACTCATCACCAGGCTTGCTATAGCTCTGGACAACGGCGGCCGATGCGCTACGCACAAACTGCTGCTTATCATCGGCATCGTCGGGCAAATACAGCGGCGACGGCGGCGAATTGTATGGCAACAAATGCTTCTCGGCGGCCGTTTGATCCGCGTCCATGGGAGGAGCTGTCGGTGTCTGCTTCTCATCGACATTCTCGAACTTCATCACAATACCAATGTCCTCTTCCTCGGGTATATCGTCGAGTGCCTGACGAGCGCGTGGCACTCGCACCATATGCTGCTCCACAGGCTCATAGAACAGGGCGCCCACCAGCACATTCAATGTAATGCCGCCCATAATCAAGCACGAGCCACGATAGCCATACTCCTCAAGCAGCCAGCGCAGCACGGGAGGCAATATGATAGAGCCGAGGGCGCTGCCCGATATGCAGAGGCCGTTGGCCAGGCCGCGCAGCTTCACAAAGTATGAGGTGACAATGTATACAGTGGGGGGAAACGAAAGTCCGGCTCCAATGCCAACGAGAACGCCATAACTGCATTAAGAAAGGGATTCCGAAATTAATGACACACATTTTGAATAATTACAAATCTGGTTAAACCGGCAGTGCCGAAACAACGGGTTTGTGTTGTTGTGACTTACCTGATGTACAAGTAACCGACGGAGGAGGCCCAAAATGATAAGATCATGCCAAGGGATGCGGAGACAGCGCCCAGTAACGTTACCGTGCGGTAGGAATACTTGACGGACAGAATACTCGAAACAGGTCCTAAGAAGGAAAAAAACCAAAGAATTAGTTATACATCTAGATATTTGCATAGAAGTTATCTTACCCAGTGAACTGTACAGGAAATAGCACAAGGCGGGAATCCAAGAAGACTTCGTTTGCGAGACTTCGAAGGCCTCCGTGAACTCGACGAATAGCACACCGAAACTCTTGATGGTGCCCGGAATGAGTATGTTGCACAGACAGGCGCCGAAGAGCACTAACCAACCCCAGCCTCCATCGGGCGGCACCAGATCATATTCACTGCTGTCATCCTTTTTGTTCAGCAGGCTCACTGCTAAATAGATCGAATTTAGAATAAATATATTAGATAACGATTACGCACAATATTGTGGCGCTACTTTGTTAGCGACTTTCCCCAATATGTCGAGTGTCTTACAAATGTTTCAAGTGGGGGTCTTTGCTAGCCTAAGACCTGAATAATGTCATATCTTATCGGAAAGTGTCGGGACTACTACTGCGATCAATCGCTTATTACGTGGCTCGCGTGATTGTGTTCTTTGCCCAGTCCCCAGTCCCCAGACCAGACCACAACAGGGCGGGCACTGCTCCAATTTTTGGGTGGCTGCCCGCGAATACAAAAATACGCAACTGATAGCGCCCTCTATGTGTGAGTGTCTGTTTCGTGGCTAAGCCGGCGAAACGTGTCACAACTACCAATGGGGATGGATGAACTGCGGCGACGACGCCGACGTCAATGATACGCATTCCGCGGCCTCGTGCCTAGAGTGTTATTTGTATTGCGATTTGGGTTGTCAGCGTCCGGCAAATTAACTTTGATATTATGTGATGCAATCTAAGCAACTTTGTGTGGTCTTTATATAGAAAAACTTTTTCCTTAATTGAATTTTAGTACAGAAGGTATAATTTGAAATAATTCAAATATGTTGATGAACAATTAGTAATTAATAATAATAATACATTTAAATTAAATACATAAATTGTTAACTTATTTATTGCAATTCAAGTATTTAAATGAGTAATTCCTTAAATATCATTAAAATATTGAAATCATTAACTCATTTAATGTAATTTAAATATTTCCAATTAAATAAGTATCTAAGCAACAAACAAATTGCGAAACGATCGCGAATGATTCAATAACTGGCCGCCAGAGGGATGCCGACGATAGCGAATTGTATTATTTATGTTTTTCCGATGCTTTCCAGCGCAAAGCCAGACTGTACCAGTTAGTATAGTTTGCTTTGTAGTACTGTTAGTCATCATCATAAATCATCTATTTATCATCCATTTAAAAAGGGCGTTGGGCTTAAGTAAATAATACATTTATATGTCCATGACAAGTTGTTGATGTGATCGATTGAGGTTATGCGCTCATTGAGTTGAGTTGTTGCTCGATCAATCAAAATAACAAATGTGTTCCCCCTACTTGGATATTTAGCATAGTCCATGGAATTAAACTATACTACAATTATTGATATTGTCAGACAATTGACAATTGTTATTGTTGATGCAAATCGATTACTGACCTGTTTTATCACTAGTTTCTTTTGTTGATCCATTTTTGAATTTATGCTCTTTGTTGTTTGCTTTATTTGCATTTTGTGTGCTTACAACTTTTTCCTTATTCATGGTCTGTAAGAGCAAAAGAAATGGAAATAGAACAGAAATTTAGCATATGTTTGTTGTTGTTTCGTATTAAGATGTAACGCTACTTGTATGCGTGTGTTTGTGTGTGTGTGTGAGAACTGCAGCAGGGCTAGATAGACGAGGGATGCAGTTCACAGTGCAAGAGAGAGAAGAGACGAGAACAGGAAACGCGCCGATTGTATGCGGGACAGCTATATTTGGTATTGAATGTGCGTATTGTGCGTATGTGTGTACATACATACATGTGTGTGTGTATTGTAGATTTAGCAGACTGGCACAAGCTGGCAGCTGAGCGTGTTATTTATTATGGCGTCTAATCTTGGTTTATGGTTCCGCTAAAGTAATTGCATGCTAAATGACAGAACATGTTTCGTCATTAAATCATCGCCGGCACCGGAATCGGGAATCCAGCCGCCGCAGCTGCTGCTGATAAACCGCTAAAGTACAAAATTCAATTTCATTGAAAGTCTGTAAAGCTAACAGACGCAGCAGAAATAATTGTGGCGTGATCCTATTTGCCCCTCTCTCCGCTATCCCCCCTCCACACCACCCACATTGTCAACCCACTCGGCGAACAAAGCACTGAAAATTGCTCCGTGTCACGCCAGATGACTCATCCCCATTTGTGTTGATCACTTTGCGCTACGTCAAGGATCATGCATAACATAATTTCCCACTACTGAACTGTGTGTAAATATTATGTAGTATTGTCGCCGCTAGTGATGAAATTGTTTTCAGCTGGGGCCTCATGACGTCATGGCTGCCAACTATACACAAATATTATTTATATATGTATGTATATTTGTAGATATTCGCAGAAAGCAAAACAAAACAAAACGAAAGCATCGTACACAATTATTGGAGGGGAATTTTTATGCGCTGTAGAAATCTAAACGATCATGATCAAATGGGGTATATCGTTTATTTAGATCAGGCAGAAAAAATAAACTTAGGTTATGCAATTTGAACTTTCTCCACTTATCGCACAAAACTATCGGAAACGTAATCGATTTAATAAATTCGAATTTGCGATATCTATGATGTTTATAGGTCAGCTGATAGTTGAGACGACTTCGCACTTAACACAACCATTCTATTCTTTGTTTATTGTCTGGGACATAAGATACGTATTAACAAATGTTTATTAAACGAGAGAGTATGCAGAGACAGAGACAGACAGAGATAGAGCGAGAGAGATTGTTTTGATTTTTATTGTGAATTGGGAACAACGCCATCAGCTCGTTTGTTGCCCCGCTATATAGAGAGAGATTGAAGGTCGTTTCCCGGGAAGTTATTAAACTGAATTTGCGCAAAAACAACAAAATGTTACAAATTCAAATTCAATTGGCTCCTCAAATTGAAATGTATTGACAACAATTACGTATTCCATTTACTATACAAAAAAAAAAAGAAAAAAACGAACACGAGGTCTACGATTCAGTTCACTTTGTTTGTTGTTATGCTAGTTGCTCGATTGCGGGGCGTTGATCATTTAGAGCAAAGCTCAATTATACGAATTGTTTCGAATCATTTCGATTGTTGTTCAACTGGGCGAAATTAACAGCTAAATGTTACATTTAACAGCCGAGGCATGACTGTTAATTCCAATGTTATAGCTCGAAAATAACCCTGACTTTAAATATCGATTACACCAAAGCCAACTTAATCACCTTTCGATATTTATGAGCGTTAAACTAGTGCATGTGTCTGAGTTTGTGTGAGTACGTGAAAATGGTTTGCACAGGCATAATAAATCTCGTCATAGCAATAATTTAAACTTGTGGGAAAAACAACAGCTGTGCGGGTTGCGGTTCACCTCTAATCATCAGAAGGCTCAACTTCTCTCTATATGTATAATTCAATGAGTAATTAGAGACACGTTTGAGGCTTGACCGTTACTATTTGTTACTTTTGCAACACTGGAAGATTACCAAAGAACAGAGCTGAGACGTTGTTACGCCTCCATTGCTTGACTTGTTACTAATTGCTGATAAAAAATCAGTTTGCATAGTTTTTTCTATATTTATTCTTGTGACGTGTGACAGCGTTTCTGCCACATTCAACAACAAGCAAACAAAAACACCAATGGCCTCGTCAAAACAATAACAATAAAAACAGATAAGCGTCGTCAATGCAGCTGCCTACAAAAGTATAAGATAAGTAAGCAGAACAGTTAACTGACAAAAGCCGCGTCGGCGCATTGCATAGATAATAAAGCGCATAACCATATGTATTTCTGGGTTGTCGTAAAAATTCCTAGAATGCTTTTTAAATGCTACTTATAAAGGCATTAAGGAGGGTTTAACACTGTGTTGAGACAGGTCAAAAACGACAGCTGCGATTTGAACCGTAGGTAAACATCTACATGTGTGTGTATATGATTCAAAGTAAATGCAGGTAGCGCACGGCAGAGACAAAGACGCAGACATGTCGACGACAATGAGTTGGCAGCGCCTTTTGTCTGCTGACAAGTGTGTGGGAGAGAGAAAGGGAAGGTGCGTAGTGCAGTGCGATCAGCAGCTGTTATCGATAACAGGGCCAGTCAATTAACGTTTAACATTCATGCATGTTTACATATAATGTTTAAACAGTGCATTAGTGCATTGGCCCCTGGCCAGCTGCAGAACAATAAACAAAGCAGCCGCTCAAGTAGAAGAATCACAGAACAAAAGACACCGATTGTGGCCAAAACGCTGCAGCAGAAGAAATGCCGAGTCAGTGATCGCTACGCTTTGCTTTGCTTTGTGATTGATCATGTACTGCTCTCTCACTCTCACACTAACATACGCATAACCGCGACGATTAGCGACTGATTCCGCTTATCGATAACACGACATTCTCGGCTTATCGTAATCCGTAATCTCGGCACGGTGAGAGTATTTAAAAAAATATTACATCATTGATGGCGTTAAACAAAGTTGATTTATGCCCTGATAATAACAATGACAACTTATATTTGCTTAATAAGTAACATTAAGTAGTCTGGTCGCCTGGCCGCGCCCCAAGTCAATAAAACTAGTAATTGCTAATGGTTGGTAATAATTTTTTTGACCAATAAATCGAGTACTGTTAATGATTTTTCAGCGTGTAAGTGCGTCACACACAAATCAAGTAAATAGGCATCACAGTTTCTGTGATCTGTGTTGTCAAAACAACGTACAGCGAACAGCGAATTTCGGAGATAGGGTCAAATGGCAACATTGACCCAATTTAGTTGCTGCGACGCACTTAAAAAACCAACAAAGCAAAAAACAGAGCAAACAAGTATTTGTATTGAGATACGTAACAACAACAACAACAGCAGAACAACAGCCAAGCAGCAGCAGTAAGAGCAATAACAGCAACAAACACATCAGCACGAGCAATAACAGCAACAACAATAACAGTCACAGTAACAGAGCAACAACAACAAAAATAACAGCGTGCTTAGCGGGCCCCCCACTAACACACTGACATTTATGCTATGCTGTTGCTGCTGCTCTGCTGCCTACGCCGCCGTCGTCGTTGGCGCGTCAACGTTGACTTTACTCGTCGAATACTGTTGCGCGCGTGTCGGGGCCTGCGTGCTTGAGACGACTTGCAGTAACACACAACACACAACACAGTAAGAGAGCAGCGGCAGAAAAAAACAAAAACAAAAACGTTACGTGGGGTGGCATTGACGGCAATAACATGAGCTATCACTGATTTTCTGCTTAGCATAAAAAGGTGTCGTTAACAGTGCTGTTATCACGTCATTTCGACGCCCACCAAAAAATAGTGCAGCAGCTGTAAGAGCAACAGTAACAACAACATGCAAAAATTGAAAGCAAATCACGAAACGAGACACAAAAGCTTTTGTCACACTCTCTTGTGACTTTGCTTTTTTGTGTTTTTGTTCTTCTGCTACTGTCCGATGTTTTTGTTGTAGTTCATCGCCCTTGAAGCGTTGGCTGCTGCTGCCAAAAGGTGCTGGGGAGGGGCTTAGGCAAGGTAATGTTTTTTTTTTTTTCGCATTTGTGTTGTTGTTCTTGCATGTCACAGATAATTGCGCCTGTTGCGATTGTAGTTGTGCATGCGTCAGCTGTTCGTTCTCTTTTCGTTCGTTGGGTTTTTGTTAGTGTTTAACAAGTGAAGCGAGTCCGCAACTTACCTTAAATTTAATTGTTTAGCTAATTTTAAATTCGTCCTGAGCAGCGGCGGCGGCAGCGGCAGCAAAAAACAACAACAAAACACACTCACACTAGTATAAACACTCACACTCACACATGCACACACGTATACTGACGCACGTTTTTTGCACGTTTTACAATGAATGATTTGGTTGTTGTGTTTTTATTGGTTTTTGGCTGTTACATGACATTGGGTCAGCAGTGTTGTTGTTGTTGTGGTTTTTAGTTGTAAATTGGTTAATTATTTGTGGTGTTTGCAAAATTAACTACACTATATATATACACAATTATAGACGTATTTTTGTTCGAAATTTATGTACAAAAACAAAACGCGAAAAACGAAAGGTTCCCGTCGTCGTCGTCGTCGTCGTCGTTTCACGCGCACACCACCCACACGACGTGCCACACTCTCAGACGTGGAAAAACAAATGAACGCACGGCCGCTCGCTTGCGTCGTCGCTTACCAGAGAGCCGCTCCGCTATGGAACGCGGTGGAACTAGAACGAGTTGTGAACGAACCTCAGCAGCGAACGGTGTGCGTGCTGTTAAACATGCATTCAAAATGCCAGCACAGGTAACGTTTAAACAACTTGTTTTAGTTTGTTTTAATTTTATGTTCACTGTTCAATTGTAATTTTTGCTTAAAATTAGAATAGTTTAAGGTGTTTCCGTACCTTTTATGGTCTTAATTGTTAAAATGCAATATTCATGACACTGTTAAACTCAAACGACACTGTTAGTGACTGTTCATTTGAACTGTTAGCTAACAGCGACGGCGACAGCGAAGATCAGCAGTTTTGGCGCCAAACGCAGCGAGCATGTTGTAATTTGAACATTTATTAATATTAAAATGACGACGTAATACAATTACAATTATTGTTAGAATTGCGCGAATGCCCAGTATTTAGAGTATACTCGTGTGTGTGTGCTTGGAATGTGCATTTAGTTTAGTACATTATTTTGTTGTATATGTATTAGTATCACTTTGATTTTCAAACTCTTTCAACTTTCACAAACAGAAATCCTACTGTTAACCCATAGTGGCCAGATGCTTGTTGTTGCCAACGGCGGTGCCAGGTGGCGCATCGTTTGCCACACAAGTGGGAATGGCACTCGACCATTTGCCGTTCTTCATGCACTTCAACACCTTGGAGCCGCGCAACTCGAGACCGGCATCGCAGGTGAACGTGATGCTCTCGCCGATGGCGTAGTAGAACTTGACCGAGGACATGCGACCGCTGATCGCGGTGCCGGGATACGAGCAGGCCTGCACACATTTGGGCAGACCGCCGGACCAGCGTCCGTTATCCTGACAGGCAATTATTGGCTGACCTTGCATCATATACTCCGGGTTGCAATTGAACTGGACCACATCGCCGGCACGATATGGTGCCGACCCTTGGGCGTAACCGTTTTGCGGTGCACCGGGATTATCGCATTGCACTTCCACACAGCTGGGGAAGGGCGTCGCCCATTCGCCTGTCGGCAAACAGATGGCCTCGGTGGGGCCGCGCAATCCGTAACCCGATGAACAGGAGAATGCCGCTCGGCCGCCCACCTCCCGCGATAGCACAGAGACGCGCGGCGAGCTCACATTGTTGGGCATTGGCAGCGGTATATCGCCGCACTCCACGCTCTCGCAAACCGGCAACAGGGCGCTCCAATTGCCACTGGGCAAGCAAAACAGCTCGGATGCGCCAAACAACGAGTTGCCATTCGAACAGGACAACAGCACACGGGTGCTCAGCTTTGTATCGTTCGTGTTCACGATCAGGCCCCGTCTAATCGGTATCTCCGGGCAATTGATCGCCTTCACCACCACCTCAACGGCATGCTCGTGCCGTGCCGGCGTCATGCACGAGTACGATCCCGAATCCTCAGCCTGGGCATCGATCACGCTGAGACGATACTCCAGCGTCGAGTCGCGTCCCTCGTCCGCCTCTGTTACCCATCCCTCGGTGTAGTTCCTGGCGGTTGCAGGCAGAGAGAGAGTGAAAATAAGCAATGCAATTAGACTGTGACTCCCCATAGCGAGAACTCCTTATGCTACCCACTTGAAGGTGTGTGAGACGTTCCACTTGGGATTGCCGAAGCGTCGCATCCACAGGCATTCCATGTGCACCGTTGTCCCGGGATAAACAATCAGCTTGCCGTCGTTGCTCTGCGCTATAGGACCGTTCTTATGGCGGAACAGTATAGTTGGTGCCTTTTCCACTGTAAAAGTAGGAATACGTTTGATTGTGAGGATTTGGTAAAAAAATGAGACTTAAGCGATCATACTAAAAAGTTGATACAAAAAAAGTTCAGGTAAACCATTTTATTTCTAATTTTTGAACTTAGTATTTGGCTTGCAATCAATTCAAATTAATGTTGTGCTTCAGTTGAAACTATTTATTTTTTGAATTTTCGACTTAATTCGAAAATTAATACTTTGGAGTTGCTACATAAAATTGTGGCATCCAAATAAAGCCAAAATTTAAAGAATTACAAATTTTCGTAAATTTTGAATTTAAATGGTTTTTTTTAAATTAAAATCACATTTTGTAACGTATAAGTTTGTAAGTAACGTATCTGGCTTATGATCAATTACAATGATACAAATATTTCTCTTTAAATTAAATTTGAATGAAATACGTTTTCATTCGCCAAAATGATTGCAAAATCGTGGCATCAAAACTTGATAGCTACATACATAAATAATATAAATTTTTTTTGTTTTTGCTTCAAATGATTTTAAATGCTTTTAGTTATTATTAATATTAACTTAATAACCAAATTATTTGGAATCTTCGTAAATCAATGCTTTTCAAACAAATACAAGTCGTGACATTTAAATAAAGTCAACCGATTTTATTTCCAGCCCCTGTACTCACTCGCATAGTCATTTTCCTGATTGAGACCCGAGCACACGGGCTTCGTGTTCGTCCACTCCGAGTGGATACAGGTTCGCTCATGGCTGCCCGTCATCGAGAACTTGCCAATGTCCACGCACCTGAAAGAAATTCGAGAGCGGAGTTGGAGCTACTTTATTGTTGTTGTGTTCAGGGGCAGCCGATCGTACCTGGAGATAATTGTAGCGCCGGGGGGAAAGTCCACAATGTCCTCGCGAATCTCCAGATCGTTGTAGAAACTGACCACGTTCGGTTCGTTGTTCTTGAACGAGCAGGTGCCATTCTCTGTGAAGAGCATTTTGCATTATAGGGTGAGTTAAATGCGAGAGGATTTGGAATACTTGCCGCAGTTGTAGGATCGTCCAATCCATTGGCCGTTGTCGCAGATAATGCGCCAGGTCTGACGATCGCCGGCTGCATTGGGAATGCAGTTGAAGAAAATCTCGGTGCCGCTGTCGTAGATGCCATCGATGTCGCCATCGACATTCCTGCAAAAGGTAAAAGATTAATCCGGGAATTCATTTCGTTCTCCGCTTACTTGTAAACCAAGGCGCCATCGGTTAGGCTGGGATGTCCGCACATCTTCTCTTCGGAATGCTCATCCGTATTGTTGTCGTGATGATTGTCCACGCCGTTGAACTCGACTTTGGGGCGCGCTGTAGGCGTGGACGTGGGCGTGGCATGTTCCAGCTCCTCGCGCGATTTGCGCAGCCCGGACTCGCAGGGAATGCTGGGTGGGGTAAGGACGCCCTTGTGGCAGGACATCTCAATGGGATTGGCATTAGTGGAGAGCTCACAGCGCACGTTGACGGTGCTGCCATGGCCGATGGTCAGACCAGCGCGATAACCGCCCTGAGGAAGGAGCTTAGCTTAGGTTAGGTTAGGGCAGGACTTGCTAAAAGGCGGACAACTTGCCTCATATATGACGCCGGGTATGTTGGGCAGGGTGCAGGGCACCGAGGTGCACTCGGAGAAGGCATTCACCGACCAGGAACCGTGCGCGCAACGCAACTGAGCGGAGCCCTAAAGCGAAGAAAATGAATAAGAACCCTGACCAGCAAACCCACCAGAGGATTACCTGAAGATTGAAGCCATCCTGACACTCCAGTGTGATGAATTCATTCGACTGAATCTCCTCGTAGCTGGAGAGCGGTGTCAACGATGGCGTGTCGCTGAGCTGCTTCGTGTGCGGCTCCACTTTGTAGTATTTGCCGTGCTCCACCGCCGGCACCAGGCACGGTGCGGACATGCACTTGGGCGTGTCTGGTTTCCAGATGCCGCGTATGCAACGCGCGGTTGCATTCTCCCCCTTGATGTTCAGCTTGAAGCCCGCATTGCACTCCAACTGAAGCATAATGCCCACTGAGTTGCGACCCGGCGCTTTGCCCGGTCTCACCGTGGTGATGTTGGCAAACGAGTCCCAGTCGAGTTCCTCACAAGGACCGCGCAAACGTTTGCCGCCCGCTGTGCGGCTTGATTCGCCGCCATCGCTGGTGTCCAGCTCGCCGTCGGGCAGGGAAGCTGCGGGCGGCGGCGAGGAGCTGATGCTGGAGCTGCGCTTGCGCCGACGACGTCGACCGTCGGCAATCTGCGACTTCAGCTGCTCGATGAGATCGAGTTTGTTGCGGGTAACGCTGGCAACTGGAGCTACATTGGAGCTCTGCTCCACTTGCAGCCGATTGTGATGGATGCTGGGCAGCGCAGCGGCGGCAGCTTCCGGATAATCCTCGACATCGCGCCACTTGTGATTCGCCTGGCGTGTCATTACCAGCTCCGGACTGTTGTAGTGATTGTACCAGCGAGCATCCTGCGGACTTGTTGTCGGCTGATAGCTGCGATTGCGACCGAGTATCTTGCGCACATAGCGCTGGTAGCGCTCCTTGATCTTCTGGTAGTACTTCGAGTAGGCCAGATCGATGTCCGAATTGCTGAGCGACTGAGCGCTACGCTTGAAACGTTGTCCAGGAGCTGCAGCCGGCAGAAGTGCCCGATGAGCCTCCTGCTCGAGGAGTTGTCGCTGCAGCTGCCGCTGTCGGCGCAGCAGATAAACGGAGCGCAGTTGTCGCAGCTCCAGCGAGCGACGACGTCGTCGATTCCAGCGCAGACGCGGATGCTGACCCAGCAGACACTGCGGAAGGTCTAAGGGACGCCACTTGCCACCCACGCAGGTAGCACCGGGAGGTCCAACCTGAAAGACAGTGCAGGATTAGCACCCCTAGTTGAAGCTATTGGCAGCAGTTACCTCTAGGACATATCCCTTGTCGCAGTCGTACATGATCTGCTTATTGTTGACAATCTTCTTCACATACGGCCGGTAATCGTAGAGTCCCATGTTGCCCACGAGGAGCACCTTGCCGTTAGGAATGTAGCCGGGAAAGGAGCAAAAGACCTCATCGCATTTTGGCGTCTCGCCCGTCCAGTTGCCAAAGGAACAGGTTAACACATAATCGTGGGGATCGGTGACATCCTTGCCCTCGGGACTGACCAACTTGAAGCCATCCTTGCACTTGAAGCGCGCCTTCATGCCGTGCTCCGTCTTGGGGGCCATCACCATGCCATGCTTGGGCGGACGCGGCATGTTCTTGCAACGTGCGGGCACGCAGCGCGGTATGATGCTCCAGGTGCCGTTGTTGCAGGTCGGCGGACTAAGCAACGAAACTGGGAACTCGTAGTTCACATCGCATTTAACCTCCAGCGCTGTCCCATGCTTGACCTTCTCGACACCGCCTAGAACTTGGGTCGGAGATGGCGTTGTTGTCGTTGTGGGTGCGATTATCGTGGTGCCATTTTCGTCGGTGGTTAACTCAATGGGTATGACGAAACCCTGCGATATGGTGGGCACTACACAGGGTGCCAGACATTCGGGTAGAGCATTGCGCCAACGTCCGTCGATCTGACAGACGCTTGATCCCAGACCATTGATCAACATCTCGGGCTGACAGCGAAAGATGATGCTGGCGCCCAGTCCTGTGCCCGCCTCAATGTTCTCAATCCAGCCATTGTAAAGCACGCCCGGATGTCCACAGTTAATTTCTACCGGAAGTATTTGATGAGGATCTTCTTCACTGCTGTCTGGAGTGGGCTCTTACCTTTGCAGCTGGGCACTGTGCCGCTCCATTTGGCGCTGGCGCCGCAACGACTGGAACTCTCGCCCACCAGCGTGTAACCATAACGACACTCGTAACTGACCACGGAGTTGTAGGCCAGGGTGGTGTAGGTGGCCTTGCCGTTCTTCGGATTCTCTGGCGTGGGACAGACCACAGAAGTAACCACTGAAAAGCAAGGATAAGGTGAATTAATTGAAGGTTTGCATCGGAAAAGATGTGACTGGATTGAGGAAATTTTAAATGGAATTGTGTTAAGATAAATATCAAAAGTCGAGTTTGGATTGACTAGCTGGACTTAGGATAGGATTCCTATCCTCATCAATATTTGGTTATGTTGTCAAAATCAACCGCACTGAAAAGCTTGAATAAATTAGAGATTAGTTTTATTCTTGAATCGGAGAAGATTCGGTTTGATTGAGGGAAAGCCAAACAAATTAAATACTTGAAGTGGAGTTGGGATTGATTAGATAATGTGATGTTAGCCTGGCTTAGGATAGTTGAGACCCGACTGAAAAGGCATACGACCACAGGATTTGTTTAAGTTTTCAGAATTAATCGTACCTTTTTAAAAGGAACCTCGTAGGGCAGCTAAAGTTTACCACAAATCTTAAGCTTGAAAGGTCCTGCGAAGAGCAGCGTCAGGAATTTAGTGCCAACATAAATAAAACAACTGTAGGTTTTTGGTTTAAGTAAGTTTTCTTAAGATTTGTGGTAACTTTTATTGATTAAATTAACATTTATAGGCCAACAACAACAACTTTTGCAATTAAATTTGTAACAATTTGTTGTAGTATTAAACATTAAGTGAGTGCATTTTGTTTTTTAGGATTAGTATTTAATATTAATTGTTGTTTTTCGGTTTTGGTTTATTAGTTTTGCTGGTTAAACGCTAATATTGAATGCAGAACGACGATATTAACAAGGGGATTATTGCAAATTCTTTCGAGCTCAATCAACCGCACACATTTCGGATTCGATTTCGGGTTCGAGTTCGAGTTGAATTTAAGTTTTGTATTATTAGTGTCAACGGATTTTTAATTCAAATTGGACGCTTGGGTTGTGCTTGTGGCATTTGCGCTATCCGCTTTTGCGTTGTGGGAGGAGGAAGTGTGAAATAATAATAAGTACATAAATTATAAGTGATTTAATATAGTTCTTGTCATCATACTTACAGACACAAGTGGGAAGCTCCTTGGGCGTCCAGGAGCCATCCGATTGACAGTAGCGCTCGTGTTTTCCGACCAGCTCGTAGCCGGTGCCACAATTGTAGGTGATCTTGCAGCCATAGGTGTAACACTCGCCGGCATGCCAGCCATAGGCAGGATCCGGAGGTTGGCCACAGGAACGAGCTGCAGTCGAATTTATTTTTCAGGCCGGAGTTTTCTTTGGGAAAAATTCACTTACGTTCGCATTGGATGTCGGGACCGTACCAGCTGGCCTGATTATCGATGGCCAGGCACTTGGCGCGTGGGAAGCCGTTGGTCACGTAGCCCGTGTGGCAATGATACTGCACCGTCGAGTCCAGGTCGAAGGTCTCCTGCTCCGGCAAGGCGGAGTTGCGAGCGTGCTCAATCTGTGGCGGCTTCAGGCAGTAAACTGAGAAGGGAATTCAGAAAGTTCCTCGGTAGTAGCTCTCGCTTGGAGTGTTCTCAACTTACTGTTCTGCTTGCAGGCTGGCTCGGCGCCCGCCCAGTTCCCGTCGGCCTGGCAGAGGCGACTCTGCAGTCCCACCACGTGATAGCCATGCGGACAGGCGTAGGAAGCGCGTGCGCCAAAGTGACGTCCAGCGACGGTGACCTGACCCAGGCTCGGCTGCGCCAGCTCAGGACACTCGCGATCTAAACGGAAGAGAGTGTAGAAAGTTAACTATTGCAAAGTAGAAGTGGAAGAACTAACCTGGCTTGATACAGGAGTTGCCGCAGACGCCATCGCAGAGGCATTTCTTTTTTTTGCTCTTGCAGTCCTCGTCCGAGGAGCATTTGCGCAAACACTTTTGCCCCAGCAGCGTGGCCTGCTCTTCGTCCCGCGGACATTCGGTGGACGGGGAGTTGCGTGGATTCTTGTAGACACGTCCATCGTCATCGGACTCCAGCGAATCGTCGCCCTCATCCCAATCGTCGTCATCGTCATCCTGTTGCGGTATCTCCGTGGTGGTTTGCAGTCCAGCCGCAGAAGCGCTGCTCGATGTGGTTGTGATGCTGCTGCTGGGCACAGAGATGACTGCAAAGGTAAAAGGAGAGAAGTTTTCAAGTTGAGTGTTGAGAGTGATACGAGTCAACCCTCTGAATTTACGCCGTTTTGTTTTGATTCCCAGCTTCGTCACACGAGTGGGGTTAGCTGCGTGTGCCCACAAAAACATTGACCCATTTTCTGTTGACGTCCCACATCTCTCAGTCAGTCAGTCAGTCAGTCCGTCAGTTAGTCAGTTGGTCTGGGTTCCGATGTGGGACCTGCGCAATGCTCGTTCGCTTATATAACCAATAGCATATACATTTTTCAGTCAACAGCATGCCATATCAAATAAACTTCTTTTGATTAAGTTTTCAACTGATTTGTACATTTCATTGTTTAATTATTATTTATTCCGCAATTTGTTCCCAACTTAATCCTTTACCTTTATAGACGAGTATCATCGTCACCAGACACTGCAACAGCAGGCGATTCATTTTGCTTTTTTCTCAAACTTTCCAATTGTCGGAGTTTTCTTTTTTTCCGTTTGCTATTCAATCTTTTTTGAATTGAATTCGTTTATAACTGCTGCATTTCAGCAATTATAATGATTAATTTTAATCAGTTTGCAGCGAGTTTTCGCAAATGCAAACTGCACACTTTGGCGAAACAACACGAAATGCAGCCCAGCTGCTGAAGTTCTTTTGCTCTCGCTCTCTGCCTTCTCTGACATCTCTGTCAGTTTTGTCAGTTGGCGAGAGCAACAGCATCCGATTTAATTGAGGCAGAATCAATGCTTTGCGGGGTTCAGTGGTTTGTGTCCCAGCTGAAAGATTTCAAATCTTTACAAAACAAAATAAATTTGAATTGATAAATTAAGGTCACAAAAGAATAATATATTTTCAATATTTTCAATTTCTTTTGAATTATTTTTTTAACAACATTTGGATATATATTTAAAACGTCCTTGTATTTTGTATCATATTATTAATAGAAATTTTGATTCCTTGACCTCCCTACGACGGTTCTACGAGTCCTTTAATAATAATAGAGTTATATAGATTGAGATTTTTTAGATTTCAAGAACAAAAGCATTTTGATACTTACGAATTAATTATTATTATTATTCGTATTATTTGTTAATGCATTCAATTTCCTATGTTGCTAATATTCATAATTCGATATTGCATCAGTCTTCAGTTTTTGACATATTGGTAATTATAAGTATTCAACATATGAAATCATGATTATCATATATACAAGTTAATGGTTATTCTATTTGATATTATAACAGCTAAGAGTTTAAGTTTTTTTTTAATTAATATTTTAATATTTTGTTATCCATGTGGATAATATTCTAACTTGCAGCAGGTACCTTGAAGTAGTAAAAAACAATGCTGCCTACTTTTGGGTGTCGCTGTCAATCAGTGAAAGCTTTTACAATTTCTGCGCGCTTAACGGTCGTTTGGCATAGTGAAAGTGCGGCTGCCCTTTCTGTTTTGCATTCTGCTGCCCACTACGTTTTTCCTTAAGCAATGCAGCCCTCGTCGTCGGCGAGAACTTCTGGGAGAGTGTTTGAAAGCTTTTGGCGCGCCGAAGCTTTGTGTCGTTTGTTGGCGTCGAGAAATTTTCCAACGCTCACCAGGCAGAACGACGCACGGCACGGAACGCATCGCAACGCACAAAACAACGGGGAAAACTAACCCAAAGCGCGCACAAATAAAAAACTGAAAAAAGAGAGAAAAAAAACAAGCAAAAAATATACAAGCAGCAAAAAAACGGCAGAAAACAGTTGCTATTTTTTTGTGTGTGTGTGTGTCGAAAATGTCTTAGTGCAAATGTGAAGCGAACGTTTTGATTAAGCAATTAATTGAAAGCGCTTTGAATAATCAAAAAAAGCGGAAGAAAAAAAAAAGGAAAAGCAACAGAAAACAGAAAAATAGCGTAACAAAAACAAAAAATCAAAAACGACTAGTGCAAGTGCATCAGTGTGGGTGGAAATGGTTTATTAGAATTATTATTATTGTTGCGGGTGTGGGGGCGAGAGGCGTGAGGTGAGCGGAAGGCGTGAGGCGAAAAGCGCGTAAAGAAAAGTAAGTGGCAGAGAAAAGTGTGTGTATTTAAATAAATCAAATAACCAACTAAGCGATGCATACACACACGCACACAAATGCATACACACATATGCCATATGCGCAAAATATAAAAAGATTATTTAAACCAAAATCATGATTAAAGGAATGCTCCGACATATTAATTGCTATTGAGAAATTTCAAATAAAACAACAACAAATATTGAGTGTGTGACAAATGCGCGACAAAATGTCGAACCCAAAAAAAAAAAAGAAATTGAAAATCGTATATATACATATATAAGGCGTTTATTTATAGCGCTACACAAAAAAATGTAGCGCGATTGAACATATTTTGATATCCAATAAATATACTTCTTAACTTAAGCAAAAAATAAAAAAGAAAAGCGATGTGAGGAGAGAGGGGGAGGGGGAAGAGTTCCAGCCGTTTGCGCGTCAACAATTTTCAAGCGTGTACACAAAAATCCAGACGCAAGACCAGACCAGACCAACGAACCCACCAAACCCAGCAACTACCCAACCACCCATCCACCCACCCATCCCAACCAACCAGGCGGACACTTGATTAACGCCAATGCCAATTCAAACGCACAAAATCTCTATAAAACTTGCACAGCGAGCATGCGTTCAGAGAGCTTTTACGCTCTCTTAAGTTCGCTCTTTGCGCTCGCGCTCGCTCTGCGTCGTTCGCTTGCTCTCTCTCTTATTATATCTGTCGCAGGACGTATTCAGTTGTTGTTTTTGTCATTGACCTGTTGTGGAAAGTGGAAGAACGCGAAATATTCAAATAGTTTAAATATTTATCTCTCGTTAAAGCTTTTGCATAATTAGTATTGGCACCAATCTTAATTGCGAATCTAACGATAAACTGATAAATAGCGCTTTGCATCCACTCACTGCCTGCTGTGTGTATTTTATGCCTGTGTTCCAGCCCACTCTACTGCCTGCCCCCTGCTGTCTTGTGTTTTATGTGTACCTGGCATAAAATTCAAGCCTAGGCATTTTCAAATGCTAACACTGCAGAGTTAATCGATATAGGGGCACTTCACTTGAGGACCCCAGGCGAACATACATACATATTAATGTGTCCCCTGAGATGATGATACGCTGTAAACCCAAATTGTTGCTGCTCCAGTGTGGCCAGTTTTACGACAAGATTGAGGGTTTATTAAAGACAACTTGAGCTTCAAGTTGCAAATGTTTTATTCGGCATATTCATTGGTTTCGTAGTGCAACTTATTCAGCCTGATTACAATTTGTTTTTTAGCATATGCATATGTAGTATACTTATTAGAGCTGCTTAAAATAATGATTTTTCAAATACTTTTATTGTAAAAAAATTGTATATTTATTTTTTAAACATGTTATCTGCTACCTATCGACTGCTAGAGTTATACATTAAATAGCAAGATAACAAAAAAACTAAAAATACTTAAATTAAAACGGCAGTATCTGCAGAAAGGGTTTTTAATTTAAGATCATTAAATCGGTAGATTATTATAAAATTAAGGACAGTTTATTTGAGTTTATTTTAAACTAATAAAAAAGGCATAAATATGTTTACAACAAATTTAATGATATACATTTTTTTATTCTTCATTGCAGGACATTAACAGTCAATTTTAAGTTACATTCAGAGTTGAGAAAAAGTGCGGAGAAACTGAATCTAAGCTCTATTAAACATGGGCAACGTCTGCAGCTCTGGGCAGAAGAAGAAAAAGGACAAGGACAGCTCCTCGGAAAAGTCAGATGAGTAAGTGCAGCTGGAAGTTAATGCATTTTGTGAAGCGGTAGTAAACGGTAATTATTTCACTTTGATGACTTGCGACAGCTCGCCACCGTATCAGGATAGCAGTGCGGACAAGAAGGATGCGCTATTGGGCAACGAGACGAGAGAGTCGAGCGAGAAGCGAGCCCCGCTGGCGGATGTGGAGGCGCTGCCGGAGACGATGCAACCACACGACACCAATGGCAATCCCCAGAAGCAGCAGCAACAGCAGCAGCCACAACAGCAGTCCACACAGCCAAAGTCCAGTGCAACAGATAAGGGTAAGTAGCTACCCTGGAAGTAACTTAAATCTTAATCCTCCCCCTCGAATTCCTTGCAGATGCCAGCACGCCACAGACAGCACAGGCGCCTAGTGATGTGGCCATCGCGAGTCCTGGGATGGGCAATCTGAGCATGCTGCAAGGAAAACCGCCACCTGGCGGTCGCAAGATTGAGCGGGACAAGAAGATTGTGATCTATATACTGGCGGACAACAGCACCGAGTACAAGAAGCACAAGCGTGTCATCTACAGCCTGTACAAACATTTCAAAAGCAAGTGCCAAAGCAAGGGATTCGATTTCATCATTGCCGATGTGCATGACAGCGACACATGCCCCAAGGACACGACAACGGGGAGTTCACACCACGATCAGGGCAATGGCAATGCCAAAAAGGACTTCTCTCGGCTGCAGGAGGTGAAGCGCTGGACGCAAACACCGCTGGAAGCCCAGGGAGGCCACGAGGAGGCTGCCAATTGTCTGTGCGAGATCACGCGCCATGTGGCCGGTGCCTACATTATACCCATACTCTTTTTGGGCTCCACTCTGGGCACTCCCATGCTGCCGCTGACCATCGAGAGCCAGGACTTCACCTCGGTGCTCAGTGCGGCGAGCGATGCGGAGAAACTGCTGCTCGAGAAGTGGTACACCATTGACAACTCGTATCAGCCGATGTGCCATCGTCTGTACACCCAACAGATCGATCCGTATGCCAGCCAGGTGAACGGGGAGCTGAACGAGCTGTTGGCGGTGCTGTTGCGTCTGTTCTCCGACGATGTGAAGGACTCGTATCTGACCACCGTGGTGGAGCAGGAGATTAACAATACGGTGCTGATGAGCCAGGAGCTCGCCAAGCGCTGCATCTGGATACAGACGGGTGCCCAGTACTCGCGTGCTCCCGACAATGCCAGCCAGCTGGAGCTGGAGGTCTTGCGTCGCATCACACGCATCTACGCGGAGCTCAAGAATCAACTGTGCGAGAAGAATCTCATCCGACTGTTGCCCACCATGAACATACTGGACGAAGAGCTGTCGGCGGTGATTGAGAGCTTGCTGGACAAATCGTTGGCGGGCATCTTTGAAGAGCATCATCAGAAGAGCATTCCCCACAACACGCTGGGCGTGGATCGTGTGCTGCTCGAGGAGCTCCAGCTCATTGGACACTACTCCAAGCTGCTGGCCCAGAACTCGGCCAATTTCGACATCATGAACGACGTGAAGCGGTACATACGCGATGCCACCGCTCAGCCGCTGGTGGTGTCCGGGGCGCGGGGCAGCGGCAAGAGCGTGCTCGTGTCCAAGATCATGGAGAATGTGCATCGCTGGAAGCCGGAAGCGCAGCTCGTGCTCAGGTGAGTAGCCAGTTTATGTTTTCTTTATGTTTTTAAGCAGCGGTGGGCACGCTATGGCTCTAGGAGCAATCGCTCGAATATTGTGTGGCTAGTTGATAGCGAGCGTGTTTAACAAAACAAATAGTATAATAATATATAATAACACACTTCAAGAAAAAAACAGCTTTTCTTAAATATATATTATATTTATAAATAAATGAGTATTTCCTTCGACTTTCACTGTTAATATTAATATTTATTTATGCTCGTTGTGCTACTTTTGCCAAGATTTTATCTAAATGGTTTCGATTTAAAAATTCTGTCGATATAATTTTTGTTACTGGTCCCAACAACAAATTCCATGCCCACTGCTTTTAAATTCAGCGCAATCTTTGCCTAGCTCCCATTTCCTGTCCTGTATTAATTCCTGACATTAATTCGACACTTGTACCTCTATTAGGTATGCCAATCTGAGCGCCCGCTCCTCGGATCTCACCTCTCTGCTCGGTTCCATTGCCAATCAGATGTCGGTGCTGGAGACGGGCCAGCAATGCCAGGTGACACATGTAAGTTCCGACAGTCTTTTTACCTAATCTTTAACTAACAAACTTATGTTTTGTTCCGCTCAGACACTCGCTGCTTATGCTGGCGTTATTCGTGAGATTCTGGGACGTGAACAGCGCTTCTTCGTGCTCATCATCGACGGCCTCGATGAGCTGCAGCGCGATGCAGCGCTCGACTGGTTGCCGCTGCAGCTGGGCAGCCATGGCAAACTAATACTGACCATCAGCGAGAACGAGGATGAGGATGCCAGTGCTGGAGCCGACGACACTGACTCCCCACACATTGATATGCTCGCGGCGCTGGCGCAGCTGGGCATCCCACAACGGTGCTTCCTGCGACTCCGGCAGTTCACCGAACGCCAATGGCACGACATTCTCAGCTCGGGCGGCGGCGATTTCTATGCGGCAAACGGAGCGCTCAAGTTACCCGATGACTGGAAGTCGCTACATGGCAAGACGCCGTACCATGCCAAGTCGCTGTGGTGGCTCGCCTGGCTGGGACATGTGGCGCAACCGATCAGTGAGATCGGCGACATCAGCAGCAAAATACTGCAGGTGCTGGAGAGCAAGTTCACGGCGGATCAGGTGGAGCTGCTGCTGCTGATTGTGCGCTTGTCGCCGTGGGGCATAAGGGAGAGCGATTGCTTGGGCGTATTTCAGAAGATCACACAACTGGAGGCGCAGGTCGCCTTTAAGATCTGGTCCAAGTTCTGCTGGCTGATGGGACCAATGCTCTTAAGTCTGAAGAACATTCGCATAGCGGACCGAAGCTTCGGACGCGCCATCCTGGCGAGATATGCGCAGAAGCAATGGCTGGTACATGAAGCGCTGCGCGACTACTTCGATCGCCAGGACAGCGAGTTCAAGCCCCCAGCCGCCGGCTCGGCTACCACGTAAGTAAAATACATTTTTTTTAACTTAAAAATCAATATCATTATTTTTATTTCTACATTATGTTGTCTTAAAAATGATAGACCAAGCTTGCTCAAAAATAACTCTTTTTATTTTAAATTTATTAAAAACCTTAAAATTTATCATTATCGTTAGGATAAATACAAATGAAGAAACCATTAAACATGTGATTTGTATAAATTAAATTACGGCCACTGATTAATCCAATCCATTTTCCTGCTTTACAGCTACAACTATCAGAAGTACTTAAAACTGCCTTATCATCACTTCTGTGCGGTGATCGAGGACAAGCCGGCGCCGCACAAGATCGACATACTCTTTAACTGCTTCTACTTTACGGATCTGCAGTGGATCGCCAACAAGGTGCACGCCACGGGACCAGCTCATCTGATGCACGATCTGCTCCACGCCGAGTGGCTGGCGGGCCCCAATTGTGTGGGCTATGTGCATATCAATTTCCTCAAGGCGTTCCTTGTGCGCTATCTGCACGAGTTGAGCTACGATGGCCAGCAATTCTATACGCTGATGAAATACTATCTGAAGACACGCTTCAAAGAGTCTTCGGAGCTGAAGGATGACGAGAAGATACGCTCCTGGTGGGAGTACACAAATGAGTTGGAGTTTGCCTTTCTTGAGATACTCAATGCCGACATAGATGCCAATCCCAATGAGCCAGAGCTGGAGGAGACGACTCCAGTTATGGGCTACGATGTGTTGACAAATCTGCCGCAGCCCGGCTGCTATGTGGCCTCCATGTCCACGGAGCGTGCTGAGATTTGCATTTGGGATGTGAAGAACTGTTGTCGCATCCGTCAACTGCACGGCATTCAACAGCCCACGGCCATGTGTCCCGTGGGCAACTACGAGGCCGCTGTGCTCTGTCGTCGCGAGATACGCGTGATCAACCTGGACGAGGGCAAGTTTAAGGTAAGCTACAAAGTTCAATCTTTAAGCGTATCTTTTAACTGTTTTCTCTTTTATTTTAGGTGACGCTGAAGGGCGTGATGAACCAGAAGATGCCGTACTTTGGCCAGCACGATCAGCATCACTTGGTTTGCCTCTCGCGCAATCGCATGTACGTGAATCTCATGAATTTGGAGTCGGGCGACTGCGTCACCACCTTCAAGGCGGGCGAGGATCGTTTCCTTAATTCTTTGCTCGTCTCGGGCGACGGACGGTGAGCAGAATGTAACTTTTAAACTCCAAAGGGTCTGACAAACGTTTTCTTGCTCTGTTTAGCATCCTCGTTTGTGGCGATGAGACTCAGAAACCTTTCCCGCTGCTCGTCTGGCATCTGTCACAGCGCAAGCTGCTCTACGATCTGCGCATACCGCATCACGACTTTGTCACTTCCCTGTCGGCCATCACACACGAGGGTTCTTATGTTTGTGTGGTGGCCAAGGAGCTCAATGAGCCAACGACGCCCAATTTCATTGTTGTCTACGATCTGCAGAGCGGCACTTTGTTCAAGAAATGGAAGCCCAGCTGCAACACGGTCTCCTTGGCCATCTCGCAATTGAATGCCTGTGTTATTGCTGGCCTGGAGGATGCCAAGATCTTGATTTGGGATCTGGTAACTGGCAACTGCAAATGCACACTGGTTGGCCATAATGCGCCCGTCACCTTCCTCAAACTGGATCCACTGGGCAAGGTGTTGCTGTCGTTCGACAAGGAGGGACGCGACAGCGCCATACGCATGTGGGAGCTAAGCACAGGTGAGCAAAATGGGAGAGATTACCAGATGGTCTGTATAAAGGGTGTAGACCAGTTGACCTTAGTTTAAAAGGCAAAAAGGAAGTGGCTTCTAGCCATAAAATTTATAGTTTGGGACTGTAGCAATTCAAATTTAATTTTACACCTTTAAAAAATTTGAGTTATTTCTGATTTTGATTATTTTCTATTGTATTTAAATTCAATTTTTGTTATTAAATTACAATTTTTATTTAAAATTTGACCATAACTCCAATTTATTATTTTTTAAATAAAATAAATGTTACAGTTACTTTAAAAATATAGTTCTCCAGCAGAAATATATGATTTGCTAGGTTACTGTTTTCCTAAACAAAAACAATTAATATAATTTTAATAATATTCCCTGCATTTTATTGTTGGGATAAATTCTTATGAGACGATTATCCCTGATATTGACCGCTTTTGTCTTACAGCCAAATCGCTAGCTGTTTATAAGCCGCCGGCCCAGATCAGCACCAGCGAGATACTGCCAAATGGCGCCTATGTGGTGCTGGCTCTCAAGGATCGCAATGATCTGTTGACGCTGGCGCTAAAGAATTATGGAGACAGCAACGCGGATGCTTTGGAGGACGACTGCGGCACATTGTATGGCAATCCCGATAACCAGCACAAAGTCTTTCAACTTGAGTAATTAAATTGAATCAATTAACATTAGCTATCATTATTCAAATTACACACATACGATATACCACACACAGCAACAAGAGATTACAAAACCAAACTAAATGAAATGAAATTATAATTCTGAATTATATAAATATCGCTAAAGAAATTCTCATGCATAATTCATTAGTTGTATGTAAAATTCTATTTAAAAAACAAAAAACTGAAAAACCAAAAAAAGAAAACAACTTACCAAATGTACAAAAAGCTAAAGAAATACCAAAAAAAAAAACAAACAACAAAAATTACAAATTTAAAAATTACAACAATTTAAAAGTCCAAATCGTCAAGGTTTATTCAACTAGATAATCTAAGTGGTTGCAAACAGATACAGCAGATTCTTGGCGAACTGAATGATCTCGGTGCCGCCCAGCTTGGAGGTGCCATAGATGCGATCCACGAATGTGATGGGCACCTCAGCAATACTGAACTGATGCTGGCGGGCTCTCACAAGCATCTCCATTTGGAAGACGTATCCCTTGGACACGCAGCTGGCAATGCATTGCTCCAGCACTGGTTTCTTGTACAGGCGAAATGAGCCCGTCAAATCGCTGGCATTGGGACGCAGCAGGACTTGCGACAGAAAGTTAGCGCCACGCGAAATCAGCTTGCGTTTAAAATCCCAGCCAAAGACGCCACCGTCGCCTGCATAACGAGTCCCAGACACAATGTCGTAGTCGCCCAACTCCTGCAGCTTAATGAACTCGGGTATAAATTTGGGCTGCAAGCAGTAACAGGTACAAAAAGTCATTAGCTGAGTTAACCTTTCTGTAATCACTCGTTGTACTCACATGATGACTTAGGTCGGCGTCAATGATGATGATAAAGTCGCCGGTCGCATGTTTAATGCCATGTATGTAGGCGGTGCCCAGGCCCAGCTTGGCACTGCGTGGTCGCAGCACGATCTTGTCCTCGCCGTAGATCTTCTGCAAGTCCTTGGCCACGTCCAAGGTGCCGTCCGGACTGCCGTCGTCGATCACAATCACCTCGTAGTCGTAGCCGCTGCAAAGTCGAATTGTTCTCAAATCCTGTCTACGTGTTATTTGCGGCAGCTACTCACCTGGCCTTCATGTATTTCACAATTAGCCATATGATGATTGGTAAGTTGTCCTTTTCATTGTATGTGGGCAGCAAAATGCTGTATTTGTGGTCATTGGTTGTCATTTTTTGTTTTTTGTTAAAACAATTGATTACCAAAACAATAGCTGAGGTGAAGAAACATCGATGTTCCTATCGATGTATCAATTAATAAATGACGATGTTTTTACAGCCAAGTACTGCAATTATTATAATTTGTTTGTCATTAATTAAATTATACTTTTTAATGAGCTAAGACTATATAAAAGCTCTCCTTAAAGCTGATATAGTCTCACAGTTTTATGATATATTGTTTAAAAAATGAATTCTTTTAAAAATAGTCGACGTTTCATCGATGTTTTTATTCCATCTCTACCTAAAATACCACTGAGCGATTAAGTAGTTCCAATTTTTATGTTCAAAAGAACAACTCGGCGAGGCACGTACGTGTTCCTTGAACTAATTATCGGGGTAGTTGATAAGAAGTTGGCGGCATCTAACGATATTCAAAATCGAAACCGTGATAAGCAACGGGAAAACCAATTTAGTGTTATTCATTTTGTTTAAAAATAGAAAAAGTCGTTGTATGCGTTTCGTTTCTTTATTAGGTTCGTTTGCATTGGCATAGAAATAGTATCAAATATACCCGCACGCACATATACATAAACGATATATGTATATATTACTTATGTAAAAGATAATAACATTAAAAATTAATCAAAAATACATCAATGTTATCCACATAACTTAACACTATTAAATTAGCTCATATTTTCTATATAGTATGTACATATCTGCTTTGATTCTCACAATATCATTAACCATTAACCATATTATTTGGCTCTCTTATTAAAAATACCGTGAAAGTGTTTTGTGTTTTTTTGTAACCTGAGTTTTCATTCAATTTATAGCCAATCCGAGCTTACGACTGCTTTTTCGTTGCCTTCGACAAGGCCAAAGACTGCGCCTCTTTGGTCAGTCGTGTGTATTCCTGCTGCATGGTAGAACGGCAGACTTCAATCAGTTTATCCATGTCCTCTTTTTCATAACCCTCCGTGGATATTTCGGGGAGAATATTGATCAACGCGTGGCCAGGACGGAAGGCTTTCGTCTCCTCATCGAAGAATGGGTATTTTGAAATGACCACCGGTTGAATGGTGCACTTGCTTTGCAACGCAATGTGGAACGAGCCCTTCTTGAAGGGCAACAGCGTGTCCTTGGAGTTGCGTGTGCCCTCCGGAAAGACGAGAATCTTGCAGTTGCGCTCCTTTATGGCCACCGCCTCCTTTTGCAGTGAGTTAATGGAGTCCGATTTGCGCGAACGATTGATGTACAAAGTGCCCCACAGCCAGGCGCCAACGCCAAAGAAGGGGAAATAGAGAATCTCCTTTTTGGCCACCACAGTTGGCCTGCCAATCACAGGCCAAAGGTAGGCGAGGACACACAAGTCCAAGGCGCTCTGATGATTCATCAGCACCACGCTGCCATGTTCCCGTTTCACGTTCTCCACACCACGCACCTCCATGGAAATGCCCATCAGCTTGCACAGTTGCAGGAAGCACCACGATGGGACACTATCAAGGAAGAGCAATAGTTTAGTATCGATCCTAATTGGAATTTGATTTACTTACAGTCCATTGCGATAGTCCCTGGGTCGCAGAATCATGAAGGGAATGCACAGCATTACAATGGCACCAGCGCCAACCAGCACAATGCACATCCTCATCTGGTAGGGCGCCTTGGCCGAGATACTCAAGATCAGGGCCACCACACAGGCCAGTCCAATTACCTCACAGGTGCACGCCATCTTTCTCAGTTGTCAAACAATGCTGCAAAACAGAGTGAAGGAAAGAAAAGCATTACTTATAAATTTTAGCCAAGAAAATTAAAGTGAACTTCGTTTTATTAGCTATTTCCAGTTGAGTTATAATTAAAATTTTAGAAGCTAACTTATTTTTACAGAATACTTGCTATGTAATAGTTAAACTTGGAATAATTGGTTTGAGCGTGCTGTGGCAGGCACAGAAAGGCTGCAGCTGCAGACCGCCGATAAGTAAATAGATCAATTACTGGAAAGCAAAGTGATATCGCAGATAGCTTAATCGATTTTAAAAACACAACCCGATAACGAACTAGCCCGGCAACGCATGTTTACAGCTCCCATATCAAGTTGGTATCAAATTATGCGCAATACCCAATGGGAAATTGGAGAATAATTTATTAAAGAAGCCAGCAAACTTTAAGATTAAGCAGCTGGCTAAATTTTCCATAGCAATTTACTAACAACTGTCGATGCTTAAATATTTTACGAGCAAACTAATTAGTTGAACTGTTATGGAACTCACAAGCCGCAGTAATAAATTGGCTGTAGTTTAAATAATATTGCTAGATGTCCGGCACTGTGAACGCCACACACAACACTAAAAAAATCCATTTAGCAATCACTCAGGTAGCACCTGAATCACTAAAACTAAGACAAATTACTCGTACTGATAATATAAATGCTTATCAATTTTTTTTTTTAATTTTTGCTAGTTGTTTGAAATAAGGCGTTGAACTTTGATATAACGCTGATACATTTTTATTGCACAATAATAACAGTCCCACAGCAACAATGTTTAAATAATGCTTTGTTACTCGAGATTGGATTTCACCTTCAAGTTATTTCAATGGATGGATCATAGTACTATATACTATGCGGTGCTTTATCAATTTTATCTCAAGTGTGGCACTTGTCGAAGGAAATTTTGAATAAACCTATTAGTGTAGCTAATCGGACTAAAAACACTTCTAATAACAATGTGGGTGCGTTTTGATAACCACATGCTTCTATTTATATAAAATCTATTGTTGTTGTAGGTGCAAAGAACGTGTAGATAATTGAAATATAACATTAACTCGAATATTTCAATTGTTCTGATCAATATATCTAATATCTAACTTAAAAAAAATCAATTTTGCAGTAAAATGGAAAACTATATTTTATTGCCTTGAATTATATTCAGTTTCTTGGTTCTGAATTTCGTATTTTTAATTTACAATTTTTGAAAACAGTTTTCCGTTATTTTTGCTAGGCCTAATTTAAATATTGACGGTTTATTGGTTCACACGCGTCTCTCCGTAATACTGATAAGAATTATAGTGATAATGTATAAGGGGCTGGAAATTATGGTCATTGCTGTGATGATAGCTTGCCATAAACTTATGTTTTACACTCGGTTAAACTATTGTTTTTGTTTAATAAGCAAATAATTACCGCACCCGTCGCTGTTCCTAATCTTTTATGACGATCGCGTAAAATTTCATTCACGTAGCATTCGTTGTTACTATTGATAAGATTATGGCATGATTCGGACAACAACACAACACACTAATACAGCATACGTATGTATGTGTGTGTGTGTCTGTATGTGTGTGTGAGGGCGTGGGCGTGGCAGAAAAAGCCCACGCCAATTATCAATCAATTTACGACGAGAACTTTTCAGTTCAAAGTCGACAGACGGACAGACGAATGCAGTTCTGGAAAAGTGCAAGAGACACTTGCTATAAAACAGGTAATCACATACATATGTATATACATACATATGTAAGCAAACATTTGCAATCGAATGACTTTAAAATGGCATTTTATTAGGCTTGTGCGCCTGATTTAATTGAGCGGTTATTCAGCAGTTTTCGACAATGTATTCAAAAAAGAATTGTAAATCAAATGCAACGTCAATTTTCAAAAAGTTTTATCACGCAATGTGAATTAATAATGCCAGGGAAAAACGAACTTTTCAATTATGTGAAGTCAAAGCAGGAGAAGGGCGCAACATGTCGCCATAAACATCTGTGTGTGTGCGTGTGTGAAAGCTAGCTAGGTCACAAACCTGTGGCGAAGTTAAAAGCGGGGGGAGGGGGCAAGACAATTATTGGGGACAGGGTGGTTCATGTATTGCTAGGATACTTAGTGAGTATGCATGTGCGCAAGGGAATACGCTTACACGCATACCCACATGTACACTATGGATGTGTATGTAGGTATGTGTGTCACTTGTATGGCAACAGGAGGAATTGACAAAAACACATTTCCTGTTTCACTCACTCTGGAGGCCCTTTATTCCCCGTTTCACTTACTCTGCTGCGGCTGCTGGACCAAAACGTAAATTGTTTTTTTTTTTTGTTTTCGTTGTTGTTAATTGCTGCGATGCTTTTCACACGGATCAGTTGCGCATCGAACGTCGCGAGCATTTAATTTGCCGGTGCCGTTTAAAATTCAATTTTCGATGTTTACTGCTTTTCACATTTCACTTTGATGATGATTGTACATTAACGATAGTGTTCAATTTAATTTTTGGATGATATCAGTCAGGAGGTTATTAGTTTGACCGGGTCACCGTCCAGCACAGCACAAGTGGACGCCACCGCTCGCTTTTTACAAATGCCAGTAGGGTTCTAGTGAATTAAATGAGCTTTCGCCTGTTCTAAGTTTTTTCCGTCGTTGTGTGTGTGCGCGCGCAATTGTTCCCAGTATGTCAGTGTGTGTGTGCGTGTGCTTCTCATTTTCGTGCTCTATATTCGAACTCGTGCAATTAAAAGTAGCTTATAACTTATTAAAACAATAAATAGTGATCGGTATAGCTAGCTGTATAGTTTTTATCTCTCTCCTAAATTCAATTTTTTTTGTGAGCGTACTCTTGATTTAAATTTCAAATAAATGAGAAGAGAATCAACAAGTATTGCACACGAAGTCGTGTTTTCGTGCGCCCATCTCTAATGGACATAAACACTGCGTAACATGCACACACATTCTCACACACAAATTACGCGTCAAGCGGAGATAAGCAGAGGCAGCCCTAGTGTAAGTACAACCCCAGCGAATTTGAACACGAGAGCGCGACAAGCAGTTTAAGAGAGCATTTATGCTCGGAATATACATGCAATACAATATTTCTAACGCGCATAAAGAAATACAAACAACCGTTACCGGCTGTAATGCGAAATAACAATTTATTTGCGTTGTAGGATGCAGGAAAAATAATAGTTTTCAAAATTTGTTTTATAATTGGACAGTATAACCCATAAATTAGTATTTATAGTTTATGCTTAATGACAAAAATAGATATACGCTTCACATGAAACTATCCATTCCTTAAGTTTGATTTGGGCTACTTATAATATTTGTTCGTTGTATCGTTTTAAATTGGTAATCAATTTATATTTTTTAAAAGTGAGCGCCTAGATTTGTATTGCTATCGGTATATTTGGTATATTTTTAAGCAGACTAAAAATATCGATTATTAAAATATTGATGCATCGATAGTGTTCACGATGCTTACCCACCTCTAGACAACACATTTTATTTACGCTCGCATTTTTCGGTGGTCGCCGCGTTTGCCGCTCAGTGATTTGCACAAAAAAGTGTAATTACATTGTGAAAATGATAAATTTAACTGCCGACGACGAAGCAGTTGTAAATGAGAAGAAAGATAATGCTCCAGAACCACCACAATGTCGTCTGTGCCACACTCGGACTGCACTGGACACCACATCGCCCAATATTTACGAGGCGACTGTAGATTTTGGCCGCGAATCTTGTGAAAATGGTGAAGAAAACGACCGACATTTGATTGTGGATGTCTGCGAAAATGTTTGGGGCGTGAAGTACGATCGCCACGAGTTCTTACCCGAGCTGATCTGCCGGCTCTGCCTGGAAATGTTGGAGGAGCTGTATCAGCAGCGCAAGGACATGGAACAGCGGGAAAGAGAACTGATGGACGATTTAAGGAATGTGATTAAACTGGATGCCAAATACCGACCCGGTTTAAATGGCAATCCGGGCGTCTTCGAGCTAACCGATGCCGAAGAAGGCTGCGTTATTGTGGACGTCGATCCCGACCAGGTGTGCGAGACGAGCGACGATGAATTCATGGGCTCCGATGGCGACGCTGACGGCGAGGAGGAAGATTGGTACGACGATGACGAGGAGGAGGAGACGCGAAACGAGGCAGACGATGATGCTGATGTAGAGATGCCACTGGGCATGGATGCCGCACAAATGGCGCTGATGCAGGCGCATCAAACCGTCGACGCTTTGGTCAATGCCAATGCGCATCCGAAGAGCGCCTTCCTCTGCCAATACTGTGATCTGGCCTTCACGCTGCAGCCCGACTGCCAGCAGCATGAGCTGAGCGCCCACGATCCCGCCGCGCCCTATTGCTGCAACTACTGCCAGCTGCGGCTGACAACGCGACCCGCTTTGATAGCGCACATTCGGGATCTCCACGATGCGGAGCGACCTTATGTGTGTGCGCACTGCAACAAGGGATTCGTGCGACGCTCCGACCTCAAGAAGCACACAATTGTGCATACGGGCGTGCGTCCGTTCTCCTGCAACGTCTGCTCCAAGAGCTTCTCGAGGAACACCAACCTGACGAAGCATCTGCGGATTCACAGCAGCGTCAAGCCCTTTGTGTGCCAGAAGTGTCCGCGATCGTTTCAAACGCCGCTCGAGCTAATGAAGCACACACGCTCGCATGCCGAGGTGAAGCCGTTCCAGTGTGATCGTTGTGTCGCCTCGTTTACGCGGCGCGACAAACTGCTGATGCATCAGCAGGTGCACACAAAGCGAGACGCCGAACAGCAGCAGCAGAATGCACGCCTGCAGGTCAGTCTGCCGCCGGAGCAGTTGCAGATGCCGTTGCATCCGTATGTGGAGTCGGAGCAGCAGCAGCTGCCCTTCGCCCACCAGCATCAGTTGCAGCCCAAGTCACGCTCCACGCCCAAATTGTCGCGCAGCTTTCGCTGCGATGTGTGCGACAAGGGATTTCAGCGCGAACGCGATCTGCAGCGGCATCGAGCTCTTCACATGGACACGCTGTTTGCCTGCAAGCTGTGTGGCCAGGGATTCAATAGACGCGAGCAGCTGCAGCGCCACGAACTGGAGGCACACGGACCCAGCTACACTTGTCAGATCTGCTGCATCACATTTCTGTATCAAGCGGAGCTGGAGACGCATCTCAAAGTGCACGAACTGCAGCACAGCGCTCAGGAGGCGTTGCAAGCGGCAGCAGCCGTTGCCGAGCAGAACAGAGCAGCGATTCAGCAATCAGCTGCCGCTGCGGCTGCTGCTCCTCCTGTTGTCAGCAGCCAGGAGCCGGCGGTGCCAATGGTCAGCATGAAGCCGACAGCAGCCGAGCTCAACTTCTACAGCAACATGATACCCACGATGAAACTGGGCTTCTACAGCGAGACGCGACCCGAGGAGCGCAACGAACTTTGAATGAATGCATGAATAAATGAATAATTTGTAAAGCTGTTAAGTAAGCTTACTGCCTTTTCTTTTGGTATCGCTAATTTAATTCTATAACTTTGTGTTCTTTTAGCACATCATCTCTCAAATATAAATTTCCTTGCGTTTATTATAAAAGCCAAAAAATAGGATTATTCTTGGAAATTACTTCAATATTGGAGTCAGATTTCAATGGTTGCAGTAATTGTTTAGAGTCGATTAGGAGTAAATCTAGAAAGTACTTTGGATGAGAGCGCAACTTGCAATTACTGGAAATGGATTTTTCCAATAAAAAACAATCAATATTCAACGCCTTAAAAACCTTTTGAATTTGAACGTTTAAGTAGAATATGGTCTGTACTTTTAGTTTACAATATTAAGAATTACATTTAAAAGAAATGAATTTAAGCTTTGACATTGCTTTAGCAATGGATTTATAGATTTGCAATAAGTCTATCTGTGTTTTAGAGTCGAAGAAAATAGGTTAGTTGCTAAGTTCTTACTATGGAATTATAGATTTAGCAATAGTTTCGCAAGTGTCTCAAATCAGGCAATGTGTTGCAATGATAAATATTTTGTAATTGCAGCAAGCCGCGCATGTTAGGCGTAGTTGTGGTTGCAGTGTAGCATGAGCAATTGCCGGAGTCTAATACAAGTTATTTTCGGGATATAGAGAGCTACTTAATTTTGCCGCATGTGATTTATGTGGAGGGAGTTCCCTAGTTCCCAGATTCTAGATTCCAGATCCCAGTTCCCAGTTTGCCCGCTCACCAACGCGCAACAACAACTCAATCGCTTTGCGTTCTATCGCATTATTATCGATGCCACAGCAAAGCAGAAGCAGCTGTTCCAGCTCAGCTGCCACACTCAAGTGTGTGTGTGTGTGTGTCTGTGTGTTGAATGTGCAACTTTTGTTGCCTCACCGGTTGCTTCCATGCATTTGTTTGTTCATCCTCCGCCGATCAGTTCGCAGCCAAAGCGCGACGAGTGAAGACCTAAAACGCGAAACGTGAAACGACGACGCGAGTGCTTTTGCTTGCTTGCCACAAATGGTTGCACGAGCTTACCGCATTTTTGTTTACTTTTATGCGGACAGTGAGTGTGCCTATTAATTGCCACAATATCATTGAAAATTCGATTCTGAAAGCTGCTCAATTTGTGCAACATGCATTCAAACTTCGTGGCCAGTGTCGCATGTGAATACGGTGCGTAAAGTTACCACGAAATGTTGCATTTTGGATTTATTGCCAAGCGAGAACCTTCAACGAATCAACTTACAACACAACACGCACACACGCCATCCCAACTTGGAAGCGGGGCTGAGATTGCCAGTGCCACTTTGGTGTCCACTTGGCGAAGATTGTCTCGATTCTAGGTACGATATTATGCTGCAGTCCCTCGAGACTTATATGACTTATGCGTTTCACGCCTTGTCCAGAGCACTCGCCACTTGAATAAATCCCACCTGCTGAGCCTATGGCGCCCTAAGCACTGCACGCCATCCCCCTAGAAAGATATTGAGGTGCGTTTGCGGTACAGAATAGTAGCTTCTATTTGACACTCACATGAAAGCTGCCTGCTAGTTGAAATCCCTAATTTACATGAAATTTCTATAAAGCACTTTACCAGTTGCCTTGTATCTTAAAACAGTAATTATATATTTCCTCTTTTATACTTCCTAAATTATAGATTAATTATTTGTCGAAGTGCATTTTAACTCTAAATTTTAAACTATAGAATATACAGCATTGCATTATTAGCTTATTTTTTACATTCACTTAAACGCTGGGTACTTTTTACAATACCAACATTATACATAAGATTCAAAAGTTAAATAGTAAATTTATTAATACCCCGAATAAAAAAAACTCTTTTCTTTATATTTATTTATTTGTTAATTTATAGAGCTAGCTTCTAAATAATTAAATTATAAACTAGTTTATATTTTGCTTTGGCTTTTATTTTACAGTGTTAAAATTTAGTTCAGTTTAGTAATTTAAAAGAATAAGAATAATTATTCAAATCTATATAAATTAATAAAGTATACTTACTATAGGCTTATTTAACTTGATCACAAATTAAATTTTATTTAATTTAAACGCTTAATTACGATATTCAGGTTAAACTTGTCTACTTGCAACTGCCTCGTAACGAGTCTGAAAGCCATTAATATAATCACTGTCCCATTACTATGTAATCGATACCAAATATTGACACACGTATGAAGAAAGTACTTTCATGTCACTCAGATGCGAAACTCTCTGGGGATCAAGTTACCCGTTCATCAACTCGAATATCTTCTCTCAAGTTTACCTCAACAATAACATTCACTTGGCGGCTTTATTATGATTTCATGCCGTTTTCCTGCCGCTTCGAGCAGTGCTAACAACTTGTTGATTGTGTGCTGCCAATTGTTTTGTTTAAAGAATGGGAAATCAATATTCGTAATTTACTTTATGACTGCTGGTGAAGCGAGGAAAAGACAAGTTGTCAGATAAGAGTTGGAGAAGATGCTAAAGAATTCGTTGTGGAATTGTTGTAGAGGAAATTATATTGTTTTGATATATTTAATTTCTTCTATATTTTATTCTACGTATTAAGTGAGTGCTTAAAAGAAGTCAAATAATTCACAGATAATATTTAAAAAATTGTTATGCAAGTATTTATAATAAATCCGATTTAAGCGAGAATATAAGGACTATTAGTAGAGGATGACAAGAATGTGTGGGGAATTCATTTAAATTGTTTTGCAAGAAATAAAAGTGTCAAGAAAAAATAGTTCCAAAATGGTATAATTTCTTACATTTTTACTCTTCATATTAAAAGAGAAATGCTCAGAATATGTAAATCAATTGTTGGGAAAGTAATTGCTGTAATTTAAACTTTTATCAGCAAAGCGAAATGAAGATTAGGGGAACAAATATTCGCTGTGAGAGCTCTAGAAGAATTGCTGATGCGATGAGATGGCTGATAACGTCAGGGAGTCGCATTGCCAGCATTGCCTATGGTGGATCGAATTCGTCAATGTCACGAACTGACGAGCGACGACACTTTACAGATGTCAAACAATTCCTGCTGCTTGTCGTCGTTTGTCGAATCGTTTCTTTTGGCTTCGTCTCGTTTTTCCATACGCCCGGTTTCTCCACAGCGGAGGAGAAGAAAGATAGAGACTGTACCCGCATTGTCTTGGATTTGTTTTCGAGAGATTCGCATGGGAAGTGCAAGACATCCGTTTCACTCGGAGATTTCAATTCACTTTCTTTGCTGCGACTCGCTGGCATTTCTTTGGGCCATTTGCAGACAATAGACATATGTAGATATGGATATAGCTATAGTTATAGATTTATGTGTGTGGAGTAGTCTTGCGTTCCACTTGGAAGCGTTGGGGTTTTTCATCATCAGTCGCAGTTAGTGGATGTCGTCGTCATCCGTTTACTGTATCATAAACATTTATGCCAATGTTTTTTGCTCTGCAGAGTCGCAGTTGCAGAGTTTCGTTTGTTTCTGTTCGCGAATTCAATGTGCAAACCTGTTCCATGTGATTTCTTGAGGTATTTCGCCTGGCCCGGCACGACATTTGTTCCTGCTGCCTGCCCCAAAAGACACTGACACTGGACGCTTGCCACGCTGTGGCGACTCGCTTCATGTCGTCACGCGAACTCTCAATCCGTTCATTAATTCAGTCGGCAAACGGTTCGACGGTTCGAGCCTTCAGTTAGCTGCTTAGCTGGTTAGCTGGTTGGCTGGTTAGTTGCTTGGTAGGCGTGCAAGTAGCTGGAAGTGTTAATTAGTTGTTGCTGTCTCGTAACTGTCCCGCTCCGTCTTCGCCTTCCTCGAACACACTCTGTTGCGTCTCTATCCGTTAATGATTTATATGGGAACTGGGTGCCAATTGTGGGAGTACATTCCTATGCAGTTATGCAACGGACAACTGCGTTTAGTCTAGAATTATGATTCTTACTGTTAACGATAAGATAACGCCGAAGGGTTTTGCTGGCACAATTCGCAATTAATTGGGCGTAACTCGTCTCGCATATCTTTTCCCGATCCCGGCCATCTTACGCAGTGAATTGAGTTGTTTGATGAGAGCTTCGTTTAAGATTTCTTCTCTTATATAATACACTTCTACTCCATACCATGACGATAAGTAGCCAAGATATGATGCATGCCCTTCTACGGGATTCTCATAATGCTGGTTCTATTCTAATTTTTAGAGCTCAGTTTCTTACACATTGCGTATACTTAATAAAACACATTTAGACGACACCACTTGAAGTGCGTTTTAAACATGTACATTCACGGTTTGTGAATTCACTACACAAATAATTTAATTGAAAGATCTTTATTTGTTAGTATTATCCAGATACATATATTCTGCAATATTTTTATTTTGTTGTAATATCGTTTCTAAAGCTATGAATACTTAAGGAGTTTTTCTACTGTTTTTAGACTTGAACAATGCCAGGATATAGTTTCAAGGGGAGTATTCAATTGCTGATGGGATAATTTGTTTGCCTGGTGGTATTGGATGGTGGAATGATTTCCATAATTGTTTAAATTACGTTGCTCGTTGCGTTGGGGTTTTAGGGGACAGGACAGGTCGTGTGTCGTGTGTCGTGTGTCGAATCTCGATTTCGACATTGAAAAATTCTTTTCTTAGCTGCTGCTGCTGTTGTTGTTATTTTGCGCAACTGCCGCCAACTGACACTGAGGACGAGCTACAAATTAGTGGACTCTCACTGAGTGCATGCATCCCAAGGCTTTGAAATAAATTCCTACATGCAATTTCAGCTTCAGCTTCAGCTTCGACTTCAACTGCAATTCGGATGTGATCGTGAATGTGAATGGAAATGGGATTGCGGACAGCGGATAGAGGGGAACTGCAAATCAAAACGATCCTCATTCCCAGTCTGCAATCTCGGTTTCTGTCTTCTGTCGTCTTGCAAGATGCGCAGGTGATGCTCAACCCGAGGGCATTGCACGTCCATTGATGCCACCTCCCACTCCACCTCCACCTTGAACTTCAGCTGCAGCACAACTAATGTGGGTGTGCAACACACCAGCACACACACAAACACACGTGTGTGTACATGGTATATGCGATTGGATTATCGTTATCGCAACTGCACAAATTACAAACATATTTCAGACGTTGTCCCAGCTCGCGACTCGCCATCGCCATCGCAGTCGCAATTCGCATTCGAGACCTATGCGATGCCGCCCGCCGCCTTTAGAGGTCACTTACTATATAGCATAGATGGCAGTCGTCGTCGTCGTTGCCCAAAAACCTGTGCAACCTGTGCTCTAAGATTGTGCCCCTTCTGTCCTCTGTTGTCCCTTTATGGGAAGCAGCGGCTGCGATTCGCTTTGTCACGACATTTGTGCATTGTGCCCACTCGACTGCATTATGTGAGGTGTATTCCTATTCTGGCTGTAACTTGGTCACAGTTATGTTACAGCTGTGATTCCCATTTTAATATATTGGCCAAACTTAAGCAAGCATTAACCGTAATCAGCCAGCGAGCTCTGGGCGAAACTATAGAACTTAATTGGAGAGCCTTTGAGTTGAGCTGATTAGATATTTAAGTACCTAAAATATGTTTTATGAAATACTTATTTATCAATTGTGATTGATGAGATTCTCTTTAATAATTTGAATAATTTTACATTTTAAACTCTGCGTGACTGAAGTCTCGCAGATCTCCAAATCTTCAAATTCTACAATAATTAAATTAAATACGATTTATATTTATACAATTTGAATTCAAGTTATCATATTTTTATGAGGGAATATAAACATATACATTTCTTATTTCCCTCCTTAATTCCTTTTTAATAGATTCGAATAAATTTACATTTTAAACTTCAATTAAATAATAATAAAACAAGAGCTTGAGATCCATAGGTTGTAGCTGAAGCCATAAATATTTTCAACAACTTAAAAAGTGAAATAAAAAAAATTAATTTATTTTAAGAATAAAATAATTTGTTATTGCTTGTTTCTTTCTAAGATATTTTCGCTATAAATTAGGATATTTTATTTTGGTTCTTTTTTAAAACTCCTTTATTTTTGTCTCGACAATCGCTTACCTCTATTGTTAAGCTAATGCTGGAAATGCTTATTTATAGGTCGCAATAAAGAAGAATTGTGTTGCTTTCAAGTTTCGAGTAATCCGCAAAGTGTTGATTAGTATTAATGACTGTGATTAATGACAGATGGTTAAGATTTCATAACTGTGGAATTTTGTTGTGACCAGATGCAAGACGCTGGCAAACTGCTTGACGGGCCGGTTGTTGGATTGGAAGACTCTTCGACTGGTTGTGCTGAAGGTTAAGGTCAAATATTTGGTTATGAAAGATGGACGATTGCGTGTGGATGCTGAAGACGATGATGGTGCTGATGAGGAGTGCAGTTGACGTTGAATTGTGCAATCTTTAAGGCTGATGCAATTCATAAAGCGACGCAGCAGAGATGCAGCAGAGATAAAGGAGACAACTGCAATCGTTTTGACATGCATCTAATTGTTTGATGCCTTTTACTGCTAACTGATTCAGTGGCCACATAGATGGCCTGGCCAAGTTTTTCCTCTCTCTCTCCTTTGCGGGTCGCTCGCTGCACGTGTTGGCATGCAACTTGTTGCAGCTCCATTCCAGTCGAGACCATGCGACGCAATGCCATCCATATTGCATAACCCACACGCGACAAGAAATTCAATGGCAGCGATGGAAGATGGGTGATGAGGAGTTGCATCGCATTGGATCGGATGGAATTGGATTGTGAGTGCAGCTCAGCTGTCAGCCTTCTTGGGCTAATGCAATTAAATTCACATTAAAAGTTTTCACACACCTTCTCGGCCAAGACAGCCAGAGAAAGAAAGATAGGCTTCCGCCTGGCCATCTTGTGGCCAAGACTCCCACATAAATTAGCACTACTTTGGCTCTGGCTTCTGCTCTTGATTTTAGTTGATTGATAACGTCTTTGCTGATGTTGTTGTTTCGGTTTCCGTTTCCATTTCCCTACTTTCCATTTTTATGGGATCTTTAATCGCAAAGCGATTCCACCTTCCACTTGACAACATTCGCCAGCATTTTTAGCTGCAGTTCTTGCAATTTTATACCCATTAACCAAAGAGTGGAAGGCTAGTGTAAGGAGTAGATATCTTTGAATTTCTTTATACTGTAATTATTCTCAACATCTGATGTCAACTTTGTCTAAAAATTACAAAACAACTTAGTCTACAGGCTAAATAATAAATTACATTTACATATATACACATAACTTTTGACAAGATTTGCTAGGTTGAAAAAGTAATATTCTATCCTCTAGTATTAATTATATTTACCTATTATCGTCTGGGATAATGTAGCCATAATCCAAAATGTAGATCTCAATTCTAAATGTTTCCTCGAAATGTTTGTGTTTGGGTTTTTTTTTATTTATTTTTAGTAGTAAATTATTTAGAGTAGTAAATATAGTTTGGAAGTTATGTAAAATCGTTGTGTCGCAGGGTAAGCAACAGTCGAGCAGACTCAATTGTTATTTTTGGTTTGTCGTTTTAGTTTGTTTCTTCGTCGTCTTCTTCTTGTGTTGACTGTTTTTGGGTATTCGTCGAGTCTTGGGCACACACGCAATTATCCTTAAAGCCAGAAACGTGACGATATTTGCAATTTGCTGCCCATTCAGTGCCGTTGCAATGTTCGACAGGAATGCCGAATATAAATAATGTTTACTCGTACAATGTTGCAAGCCAAAAAGCAACTGGCAATTGGCAACAGCAGCTGAAGTTCTCACAGCTGCCAAACAAGGCCACAACCTTAACTTTCTTGAAAGACACATCAACTTAGGATAGGAAATATTAAGAGCGATGAGGAAGGCATTTGAAATATGTAAATGTCTATCTTGACATTTTTCCCATAAGTGATGTATATTTACCACCTAGCTGAAGAATCTTCAAACTATCAGTAAAGTAGATAGTTTATATAACTTTTAAAGATATGCTTCATTAGCATTAACGAGAATTTTGTATTTATTGCTGTAATAAATTCTAATAGTAATGTTTGAATTCTAGTAGAAACTTTGCTACAAATTGGATATTTTCTGGATAGTTTTCTGATTTACCGCCAATTAGAAGTGAGCTTCGCATAGCATATACCTATAATTTCTTCTAAATTAATTCTATATGCAGCAATAATGTTTTGATTTTCGAGCTTCTATTTTTTTTTTTTTTCCAGTCAAATGTGACAAAGATTTTATTTAATTTGGGCTTCCGAATCGCCCACAACATCAACAATTAATAGGCTTAGATTGAATAACTCATCAGTCATTGAGGACGGAACAGACACCCCCTGAATATCGGCAAGAACAAGCAACAGCAATAAAAGCGGAGCAGCAAGAAGAGGATTAGGGTTGAGGGAAGTAGCCAGAATTTCATTGAGTTTCGACTGCGTCGTCGTCTGTCGACTCGATTCGCGAAAATATTTCTCAATGTCTATCCAGAGCCCGGGGCCAAGTGACCAGCTGGGAAGGGAGGAGGGAAAGGGGATGGGAGCAGGGAAATAGCCGTGGCTGAGGCGAAACAACTAGCTATTAATCAAAATCTCTTGATCTGGGCAAATGTAGCTACACTGCGAGAAAAGTGAGCGCACGAAGAGAATCGCATAGAGAAGTGGCTCTAATTGGGTCAGCGAGCATTTCGACAAGTGTGTGTGGCGTTGTTGGCGTTGCTGGCGTTGGCGGCAAACAAACCCACCACGTTGATGGACGACGCCAGGCCAACAAGAGGCAGGCTATCGATGCCACAGCCGACCCGACCAGCTTGATCCGGCTTTGGCCTGCCCTCCTGTCCGCTGTGCTTAGTTGGGGTATTAACTATGAGCAGCAGAAGGAGAAGACTATGGGCGAGTAAATCGCGGTAAATCACAAAAGCAAGACACGAAACGAACTGGCTGCAAACAAGAACAAAGAGCTGATGCCAGGGAATTGCTGCGCCCTTCGGCTCTTTATTAAATTAAGTTAAATCATGTAATTTCCATGTAGCCAGTCAAAAGTGCAATGAATCGCCATCGCCCATCGCGCATCGACCAGCCGCAGCTCCAAGACCAAGGTCTGTTCATAATGATGCCTACGAAGGAGAAGTGGAAGGTGAAGGCTTTCTGCATGCTGTACCCTATGATCAGTGATCTTTGTTCCTGGGAAACTTTTCGTTTGCCCTCAAAGTGACTGCAAATGTTTGTTTGGCCAGCCACACGCTAAATGCGCGTACGCTCACCTCACTTACTCCACAATTTGGGTTTAAGTGCGGCTCCAGGTTGCAGTTTCCCTGCTCTATTCGCTGCCAAATCTGCCGGTTGTGTGCGACTGCTAATTAATTCATACTCCGACTATCTAAGACGCTGCGCTGATTTGTTGTGGTTGCTCTGGCTAGAGCAGCGTTGGCACAAAATGCAAATGAGTTGGCGGCCAGTGACACACAGGGCCACGGCCAGGGCCAACGCACCGTGTGACCAGGTATCCCCAAAAAGTGCTCTGGTATTTCCAAACAAATACATTTTATAATTAAGGAATTAAATACAATTCTATTGCCAGAAGAAATTAATTTTCATTAATTTACAAATGTTTACATGAAGTGTACTAAGTATGTAAAAAGGTTTTTTTTTTCTAATATGTCTAATGAAAAAAATATGTATTTACGAAATAATTGCATTTATACCAAAATAAATGTATATTTTAATATTTAAAAATGTTGAAAATAAATGTATTTAATATTTATCTTTAACATAAAATTGCTGGCAGAAGATAGGAAATACGAAATTTAATTTCCAATCAAGTTTTGTTTTTAAACAATTTTTTTTTCAATATCTTTTTATTTAAAGTAATCAACAAATTTAATTTGATGACCAAAACTAAAGCCGATTGATATTCATAGGGCTTCAATTAACTCTTTTCATTTTTAAATGTCTGCAGTTTATTTTTAAAAGACTGTGCTTTCGTTGTGCATTGCCCCACTGTGCGCTTGGGCCCCACATTGTCTCAGTGTGGCTGAAGCTTTGGTTTAACTTGAACGACGACGACCCGACCCACAACAGCGTTTACGTTTTAGGTCCGTCCGTTGAGTTGAGTGGAAACTGTATATCGTATCTCGTAGTTAGAATAAATAACTTTAGCTTAAGCTGAGCTTGCAGTGGCATTCGCTAGTTGCAGTTGCAGTTGCAGTGGCAAGTTGCTGCTGCACAGCAGGCATACCTCAATGCATGCCACGAAACTATCTGACGGACATATTGAGATACATTTCCCCCATGGAAGCCATGCGACAAAGCAGGGTATGGAAATGTATTCGGTCTGCATATTTATGAGATTTATTTTACGAGTAGTTTATGCGATGTCGCTACCTGATTCTGCCTAGATTCTCTCGGCATTCATTACGAGTACGAGTATTTCATTCTCTCTCTGCCAACTGCCACGAAACTTCCGCAACTCAACTGATTGCCGTTGCCCAGATAGTCAAATTGTCCAACTGCCTGGCATTGGGTTAAGCCGATTTATGGCCGATTATTATAAATAACATTCTCGTAAATCCCAAACGATCATTGTCAGCAGCACGACAAAGTGGATTATACAGCATTTAAACGAGCTTAACTGCATTGTTGATTTACAAGTTTGAACGTTGCTTAAAATGTTGCCAATGAGGCAAACACTGATATCGGATATCAGATAAAAAATCAAATTAATGTTGTTTAAAGAACTCACTTACAAAGGTTTGTTTTTAAACTATGCTAGGCGATTATTCTAAGCCAAGCTATAATTATAATGAAACATTAATTGGCATATCAGAAAACCAATCAAAGTAAAAATTTTATTTTTTGGCTGTGTTGTGAATTTATTGTATGATTGGCAAGTTCTTTAATTTTCAATTTTATAATTGAAAGGCGCAGCAGAGGCTTGTGAAATACGATATTCGCGTATCGCATATCGTAAAAATAATTTGAATGCCTGACCAAATCTTCCTTTTGCGATTACAGATATTCTTGATATCCTGGCGAGAGAAAGGGGAAGGGAACTTGAGGACAGTGAAGAGAAGTAAGTGGTGCGTGGCCATGTTAGGTAATCGCCATAATAACGCTAGAAGTATGTGGCAGTGACTCAGATATCAGCTGCAGTCCGCTCGGAGCAGAGAACTCAAGGCTCAAAGCCGCCCGCTGTGTTGACACTGAGAAATGCTTGTGCCGGCGGCGACGAAGTGGATGGCGGCCACCAAGAAGCCTCTGCCTCGGCCACACTTGCAACATTTTTATGACAATCATTTGAGTTAATTGCGAACAGCAAATGTCCTCTGCCAGAGGACTGGCGACCACACCACGAGGCAAGGCAAAGTGTGGCATAAATATTGTGTCTCATTTCGATTGGCAACTCATCTATCTGTGGCAACAACAGCTGTGTGCCGCAGCGCAGCTTAGTGCGCTTGATTTCTGTTTGGCGATTGGGGAGGAGCATCGTCCGTCAGCTGCAACGCTCAAGTTGCAAGTTGCACGTTGAACGTTGAACGTTGCAAGTAAAAGGCATTAGCGTCCGTGTCTGTCACCTTCGTCATGGTCACGCTAATCGTGGTAATCGCCTGCGCCAATAAACTGACAGGTTTATGGGCGTGCAGACGCAGAGAGAGACGGAGATGGAGATGGAGACAGAGACGCAAGATGCGTGCGAGCGAGAGATGCGGAAGCCACCAAGACAGTTGCACACTTGATTTAAAAGCAATTAAAATGCGAATTGATGTCGCGATTGATTCAGACGCATGCACAGAGAGAAAAACGGCAACTTTTAAGTTAATTACAAAATTTGGTATGCCTCAAATTTCAAGAGCAATAATAATAATAAATTGTTCTTATTATTTTCACTATGTAATCAATATGCAATGAAGGGGAAAATTAATACGAAATACGAATTTTGTCTGTACCATATTACGGCAGCTTTACATTATTTCGACCTAACTGCCACTATTCTTAAATAAACTTCCTTAATAGGAACACTCTTAAAAAAAATAAAATACGAAAAATTGTATTTGTTTAGCAAAAAGTCTTTCGCCTATGTACAATTAATATTTTAAATGATGATTTTGTCTTCAATCATCCTCTTAATACCCATAATGGCAAAAACGTATATACATTTACACCTCCCTTTGACGATTTACTTATTGTATAAGGAAAGATTGTAAACAAAACATACCCAAAACACAAATTTTGATTTATTATTCTAGTTAATACAAATAGTTTTGTAATGTAAATATATTCGGAAGGGTTTTTTCTCTCAGTGCAAACAGACCCAGAGTACTCATCTCATTTTATGTGTTTTGTTGCAGATATCTTCGGTTAATGGGTCACGCAAGATGTTGATGCTATGTTGCTGCCGGATCAGACATACGCTGACTACGTGGCCCGACACCTGACCAAGCCGCTCTCCAACTCCAGCTCCAGCTCCAACAGCAAATCGAATTCGAATCCGATTTCGAAGCCCAGCTCAAGCGACAGCTCATGCAGTTACGATCGCACTGCGGACTTCTTTGAGAACATACCCGACTTTGTGGGCGCCTCGTTGCCAACCTTTCTCTACACTCCGCAGACAACGCCCTCGCAGCCTGTTGATGTGCTCCCTGGATCTCCATCACCGTCATCCGCGTCCAATCCCAGCAGACGCGATGACGAACCCAACTCCAGCGAGAGCGAGAACTGCAACGATGTGTTGCGGCTCTGCGAGGACTTTCTTTGCCGGCATCGCATGCGTCCCGACTTCTTCTGCCAGTACCACAAGGCAGTCAGGTGAGTTGCAGCATTCAACTGATAAGAACTGATTAATCCCTCTCTCTGTTTACGCTGCAGCTCAACGACACCCTCGCCGAGGCAGAGCAAAGGCTCGCCCATTGTGGACACAGCGACAGTCGCGTCTGCTTCGGGCGAGCTAAAGTCTTGCAAGGATCAGGCCTCCTCCCTACAATCGCAGCCGCAATCGGACAGCAAAGTCAACGCTGTCGTTGAGCGCTTCACAAAGTTCTCGGCCATTTACACACTGCCCGTGGCGAAGCGCAAAAAGACGTGCAACAATACCACCGGAAATATAACAGGTGCGTATTAAATTGGTTTCATAATTTGTTTGATTATACTTAACATATCAGAAGGCATTTAATTGTTATTTGTGTTTTGTTTATTTTGTTGAGTACTAAATTGAACCAAAACAAACAGTTAAACATCCATTTATATCTTTGCACAAATTGTGGATATTATAAAAAAAATGGAAATATTGTAGGGAGTGTTTTTAATAATTACAACATTGTTCATTTCAAATTTTTAAATATCATAGCAGAATACATTAAATTGGTATTTATATTTCGTTGGCTAAATACTAAATTAATTTAAAACAAAAAAATTAAACATCTAATTAAAACTTCCCTTTAACACTTGCTTAGATTTTGAATATTAAAATAAAATTAAACTAATAACAGTGGATTTAAAAAAAAAATATATTTAGTTTAATAATGTATGCATTATTTAGTAATATTAAAATAAAAGATGAATATAGAAGAACTGGTGGTTTTAAAAATCACAATATTTTATATTCAATATTTTTATACATTAATTTGGTATTAATATTTCGTTGGTTTCGTTAAATACTAAATTAATTTACAACAAAAAAATTAAACATATAATTAAAACTTCTCTTTAACATATGAAGATTTTGAATGATAGTGGATTTTAAAATAAAAATATTAAATTCAATAATATATGGATTATTTTTTAATATTAAAATAAAAGATAAATATAGAAACGTGGTTTAAAAAATCACAAAATTTTATATGTAATATTTTTATATACTTAATTGATTTTTATTTTATCATCCGCAAATTTTATTTTAAAATTTCTCTGCTGGGCTCAGTTCGTGCTGCAGCGAATTGAGTTCGTCGCTTCTTGTTTGCAATGCGGCGAATTTGTTTGTTTCAGGGTGACCATAACATTGTGGTTGTTGTCCCTGCTGTTGTGTGATGGTTTATGACTCGGCTCGACAGCTGTGTAATAAATAAACATCAATTTAAATCATTTGTTTGCATGTGAATAAAATAACAATATTAAATGCAATATCAAGCTGAATTGTGTTTTGTGTAGATTTAGAATTTATGCATAAATTAGCAATAGCTGCGTTGCTGGTGAATGCAATAAATTGCAAAATGCAAACGTCTTGATGTGGGAATTGTGAAATGCAGCATAAACAATAAGCAATCAACACTAATTAACACGCGACCAGCAAACGAGCCACAGCTGAGCGAGAGGAGGTGAGAGAAGAGAGCGGAGAGAGAAGAAGTGGCGCATAGTTCAAACACTTGACCTCATATTTGAGCAACTGCACGGAGACCAAAACCAAGACTGAGATGGAGTTGGAGATGGAGATGGAGAGAACAGGCCTTTTACCTGTTATAGCGAAAGAGAGAATAAGCGATCGACAGAGAGAGAGAGAGAGAGAGAGAGAGAGAGAGAGAGAGAGGTGTGCGCGCCTATTACAGAGACAGCAAAACGATCGTTTGACTCGGCTTCGTCTGGAGGCACAGCGATCAGTCTGCGGCTTGGTCTGCCAGCGTGCAAGTGTGTTCGAGAGATCGCTGCTCTACCTGACACCCTGTATTGTGTATTGTATCGAAGCGTGTAATAAACAAACTGAAATCGACTCTCAAAATTAGTCGAATATACTTCGAGTGTTTGGTGTTTTCAAAACCTAACGGAAAAGTCGCTATAACAAAAGGCAACAACGTCAACAAGAGACTTGTTTGCCAAAGTGCCTCTGCATATATTCGGTATACACACCACATAACGTGTGTGTGTGTGTGTGAGTGCGAGTGTGCGCGTGTGTGTGTACCTTGAAGGTATCTAAGCATCCACAGCGACTGCGACTGCGACTTCGGTCGGGTAGATTTTCAGCTTCAACTTCGCGTGTTCAGCTGAAGTTGCTAACTCGTTTTTCAAAAAAGAAAAAGAAAACAACGAAAACACGAAAAAGAAAAACAACAAAAGTCTGCACACAACAAGAAGAAAACAAGCGCGCTACGAACAAAAATAATAATAATAATAATAAAGATGAAATAATAAATACACGCAGATAATAATAAGCAGCCAAAGAAGCGAGAAGACCAGGCAAAAAGAACCATATAACTCTCTGGAAGTATCTGGCAGATTGGGACAGAGACAGAGGCAGAAGCAGAAGCAGAGGCTGCCAGTGATTTGGCTGCGTTGCCCTTCTGCATTCTTTTTGCTTGTTTATTTATTTTGTGCCCGTTCTCGTTCTCGTTCTCGTTCTCGCTCTCCGCTGTTCACTTGTTGCGTGGCCCAAAAATAAAATATTAACGCAGCTGCAGATAGAGACAGACAGACAGTAAGACGGACGGACATTCGGGTTGCAGGCTCGCTTTGTATGCCATAGAGACAGGCAGGCAAGCAGCCCAAAACTACAAGCCCGGCCTGGTCACTCCAAGTCCCAGTCCCAGTCCCAGTCTGAGTCTCTGTTGGCCGTTGGAGTCGCCCGGCATGCGCCTGTGCGGAAAACCTGTTCGTTCGGGCGTGTTTTAGTGCTGCGTTTATGTCTCCCTCTCTCGCTCGCTCTCTGGGTCTTGCCATCTCGCTTGCTCATTCGCCGCGCAGTGCACGAAATTATTCAAATAAGAAAATCGTCGTCGCGTCGTCGCGTTGTCCTCGCCCGCGTTCTCGCATCCTTAAACGCAACTCACATTTGAAATCCAAACTTGTTTTCGACTGCAGTCAGAATTAGCTTTTTAGCTGGTTTTCGGTTGTTTGTTGTTTGGCTCTGTGGTCGCTTTGTGGTTCCTTGTTTTGGGCCACACAAATGTGCATCAACGATGGCCACTTTGGGCCTGTCAAAAGTATTCATACTGGATAAATATTTCACCGAATTGCAGAAATTTTGGGAGACCGAGAAGAAGCTGCAGGGTGAGTGACACAGTCAAAGCAAAACCCGACAAAAGGATTCTAAGCGAAAATCTCTCTTACTCATCATCCTCTTTCTGAACTTTTAACAAACATTCATAGTGTTCGCATCGAGTTTGTTGCCTAAGTCTTTTGTTATGCGCTCCCATTGTTCGCCCTAGAAACAAAGCTTTTGTGCCGAAACTTTGATTTTCATGTTATTTTATTATTCACATGCTTTGAACCCTTTTGAACTGCATCGTGATTTATGATCGCTTTTTTTATGACAATTCTTAGTAAAAGTTGATATGTATGTCTAGATTTGTCGATAGACGAATATAAGTATATAATAGTAGCTATTTATAGTAAGAATGAAATGAAAAAAATTATCATATTATTTAGAGAAGCACAAAGAACTTGAGCATTGAATCTGATTATCTTTGATTATTCAGTAGTTAATGCAGAAATCAAATGTAATTTAATCAAAAAATATATAGAGCAGTAAATAAAATTATAGATAATAATGTTTAATTGGATTTTTTGTTGTTATTTTGTTATTAGAACAGATTGATTTTAGTTAATAAAGTAGATGTTGAATTAAATTTTTGAAACACATTTTTTATACGCGTTATTTTTAGATGTGGTTTGAATTTTATTGATCGATTAAACACATATTTGAATATAATGTTTAACAAATATGTTATACAAAATATATGTATATAAGCGGACTGTTTATTCGTACAAAAAATGTTATTATCTATTTTTCGTAACAGAGTTAACAACAATTAAAATTTAATAGTACCAGTAGTTCGCATTATTCTTAGAAAGATACTTCCATTTTATTTGCAATCGATTTTGTTTTGTTTAACACATTGTTTAGCTCAACATTTGTGTATGTGCCTGTCCAGTTATTAAATGATTTTTCTTTTCAATAACAAGTCAGCGTAGCTACCTTTGTACGTCTGTTATGCTTGTACTTATATGGAACCCTTGTTCGCTGCTCTGGCTTGCAACATTTGCCCACCGCCAGCTTCAGCTACAGCCGCAGCAGCAACCAGAGCTACAGTCACAGCTTCAGCTTCAGCTTCAGCATCAGCGCCACCTTCTCCCGCTTCGCCATCTCCGCCTGCCTATTGGTGACCAGTTTTTTGGTGCCAGGCAACGCCGCCAACACAGCCGTTGAGATCTTTAAATGTGCCCGTCGTCGTCGTCGTCGTCGTTGTGGTTGTTGTTGTTGTTGGCAGCTCTTTAGTGGCAAAGCTGCACGCTGATTTCAGCTTCCAAGAAATTTTCTTGCCTGGTGCCAGGCCAAATCGGATTTTTAGCTTTTTCTACATGCAAAAATAAGAAACACAAAAAAATGAAATACCAGAAATAACAACAACAGCAGCAGCAGCAGCAGCAGGGTGAAAAGAAAGCTTTGAATCTCTTAAAGAGTCGAGAAATTTATACTCTAAAAAAGAAGTTTTATTACAGCTGATGACTTGCATTTGTTAAATTAATTGATGTATTTATGTAACAAAGAAAAGAAGAAAGCCAGCAAAGACAAGCCGAGAACAGAAGACTAGAGAAAGAAGCAGTGATATTATCTTTCGGTTTCTTCATTAGAATTCTTCTCAACTAGATTAGCTAGAGAGTGGCATAAATATGTTTCGAAATATTATCGACAAATCTGACCTTTCAATTTGACCAGATTCTGGAAGACAATACTGTTGTTACACCTTTCCCAAAGTTAGAGTACAATAATCAAAACAAAGTTTTGTTTGATGTTGTTCGTGTGTTGTTGCTTTTTTACCTTTACATTTCTTGTGTGTGCAGCTTAAAAAACAAAACTGGTTTTCCGCCATCATCAATGATATCGGATTTTGTTGGTCGAATGTTCGCCCCGAGACTCTAAAACTCTCAAACTGTTGGCTGGCATCGTTGTCTTCAGTCTTCAGTCTGCCGCCTCTATTTCAATTCGAAATAACAATTTCGAACAAGTTTTGAAATGCTTAATTAGCTTAGTACTTTTACTCACTTGATTTTCTCTTTATTGTTTAATGGATAGCACATCAAATTAGATCACATTGGATTGGAAATGTTGCATGTAATCTCGTTAAGCTGCAAGTTAAAGAGTTTACTGGCTAACAGATACCCTTTATTCTTGCTATCTTCATTTTCGAAAGCTGTCTCGTCTTGCAAACGATTGGGAATCATTATATATCATTATATACCCCAATTCATTGATGTGTTCGTGACTTCCCCTTTGACTTCTTCATATTATTCTTGTTTTCTTTTCTTTTTTCTTGGCACCTGCCGCCAGTTCTGTTTCTGTTTCTCGTTTTGTTTCATCTTAGCGTCTTTCGAATTGGTTCATTAAAATATCTTATGTAAATTTCAGCATCTGCCAGTTGTCTTTTTTAGTTTTATTGACTTTTGTTTGCAAATTGCCGTCGCAAGTCAAGCATCGAAGTTTTAGTCAGGCCCGACAAAACTAATTGATGTCAATGAATTTTGTGTGTTGTGATAAAGTTGTTAATTATAATTAAACAAATTGTGCGTGTCCCCCACAGAAAGCAGCAATATTACTTTGTTTTTGCATTCATTTTATTTTTACATCTTATTTTTTATACAAATATTTTGTTGTGTTGTGCTAACAATGTTTTGTTCACATTTAAATTTAGCTTTTAATTCTATTCAAATTGGTTCATTAACCATTTAAGGCAGACAAATGTATTTTTAATACGTTTTTCTCAATCCTGACTAATTTCTACCCTATAAAAACAGTATTAGGTAGTTTAAACTTGCCAGTTAATTCATCTCTTGTAAAGAAAACCTTGTTAATAAATGCTTTTTAATTCTTCAACATCAATCATTAACAATGTTATAGACGAAAATTGGGATTTTATTTATTTCTTTACAATCATAATAATTTATTAACATAAGTTAATACACGATTTTTAAAGAATCAATTAGTTAAAATATTGCAAATAACAATAAATTACATATTTAAAAACTTAAAAAATTTAACATTTTTATCATTATCATTATTTGTGAAATTATATATAAATGTACATAAATATTTGAATTTAATATTGTAGGACTCAAAAGGTATTGCTTAAATAATTTTTTAGTGATAATTATTAGTTACATTGATAAATATGTGTAAAGTCTCTTTGATATTTACTCTCCATATTAAACTCCGATTAGATTTATATACATATGTTTTTGTATATAATATTGTAGGACCGAACAGTTATTATTATACATAATTACTTAATGATAATTCTTTAACATGCGTAAAGTCGCTTTGATGTTTATTATCAATTTGATTGTTTCGTGAGTGGAATTATCCTTAAATATATATAATACTAATCTCCGAATTTTCATTGCTTCTTCCAGATGCCTCGTCGTCCAATGAGGCTGTGCATCTGCAGCAGCGGCTGAAGAGTCTGAGCACCGAGCTGCTGGTCATGCGCAATCGGCTGCATGTCGAGGGTCAGGGTCAGGTTCAGGGTCGCAACGGCGGCGGCGGCGGCGATGCACAGCATCATGGCATAGGCGTCGGTCTTGCCAATGGCGGAGCGAAGGCGGCCAACTTTGAGTTGAATGCGTCCAGTCCGAATCTCAATCTGGGCTCTACAGGCGCCAGCCTCTCGACGAATGCGCTGCAGCAGCATGTGAACGGCGGTGGTCAGCACACGCTACCCAAGGTGAGTAGCAGCATTTGGGAGACAACACTGTCCAACAAGACTGAGAGTAATTGCCTCTTGCAGCACGCCTACAACTTCAGCCAGACACTGCCGAGCAACTCGGGCTCGGGGGCAGTGATCTCGGCGCGCAACACATCCATTCCGCATCCGCTGCCGCATCAGCTGGGCGAGAAGTCGACGCTGGCGCATCACAAGAGTCACACCGGCAACTTGGCAGCGGCGCCTGCAGCGATGCCACACGGCAACGGCGGCAACTCCAATGCCAACTGCAACACGCTGCCCATGCGCTCCTCGGCGGCCACAGCGCTGGCGGCCTCAATGGCCTCCCATCACCATCAGCCGCAGCATCATCATCATCACCATCAGCAGCAGCAGCAGCAGTTGCAACAGCAGCAACTGCAGCAGCAGCACAGCCAGCAATTTGCCACCTCAGCGAAGCACGCCAATCCCTGCCAGAGTGTGAAGACGCTGCCATTCGGCTTCGCCAGCAGCGGCCTTAAGCTGCAGTCGAGCCATCGCTCGCCCAAGGACATGCAGGACCTGATCCATCTGGCGGGGCCGCTGAACGAGCACGCCGTTATGCACACGCTGCAGGCGCGCTTCAATGAGCAGCGCTACTTCGTAAGTGTCGATCTACAGATGCTAATGCTATAATGGCAGTCATTGTCTCGCGGCGTAACCAGTTCACTGTTAGACTCACTTTTATCCCACTCCAATTACCCGAGCAGAGACAATCTCCTCCGTCTGCAACTGGGCAGCGGCAATTATCGTAATAGTTTGTCATTAAATTAAATTTCCTCTTGCACTCGCCACAGATTAACAGTTAATTTCGACAATTATATAGCGTCTATACTCGCACCGTCTAACGATCCAGCCACGGTCAACTGTCTCACTGTCTCGAGGCCTTGCAGACTGCAGACTTCGCGAGACTTCGAGACTCGCGTCTCGAGACTGGAGGCTGGAGACTGATTGTCGGTCTCAGCACTTTGAATGTCGCCTATTTGCCAATTCCGTTGTTGACTCACATCCATAATGAGCTGCGATTTCCTTTTTCCGCTCAGCTACGGAAAAATACATTGAAGTGTTCTGACGATTTGACTCTTGATCCTGTCACTTTACTTTGTTGGTTTCAAGAAGGGAAATTTAATTTCCCTTACAGTAATTACTTTGGAGAGACAGGTGACTACAAAGTTTCTAACCAACTTATTGTACTTCGAAGATAGATTAAAGTAGTTTCAGAACTTTTCCTTAATAATTTATATTTTTATATAAACACCCATTCAAAATAGGAAATTTTTTAATCATGTCATCATAGCATAAGCATAAATCTTTGGCATAAGAATATGGATTTTCTTAAATTTAGTTACTACTCCTGAAACAATTGTATTCCCTAGATATACCCATTTTGTAGAAATACAATTATTTCAGTCGCTGATTCAGATGACTAAAGAGTAGTAATTAATGTACGATCTTTTTATACTAAAGTTAGGATTCTTTGTATGGTGTTAATTGAAAGTCAAATGTGGATAAAAGAGAAACAAATCGGGGAGCAGTTCAGCTGCATTTCCTGGAAATCTACTCTGTTTTCTTCCCATTATCCCCTTGAATTAATGGCTTTAAAGTCTGTCCAACGAGTGTGACTCACTCATTGAACGATTAATAACACATAACTGCATCATCTGTTTTCGTTCTCAACCGGCAGACAAATGTGGGACCCATACTGCTGTCCATTAATCCGTATCTGGACGTTGGCAATCCGCTGACACTGACATCCACACGCGACCTGCCGTTGGCCCCGCAGCTCCAGAAGATTGTGCAGGAAGCAGTGCGTCAGCAGAGCGAAACTGGCTATCCGCAGGCGATCATATTGTCGGGCACCAGCGGAGCAGGGAAGACAGCGAATGCCATGTTGATGCTGCGTCAACTGTTCGCCATTGCCGGCGGTGGCCCCGAGACGGATGCCTTCAAGCACTTGGCCGCTGCGTTCACCGTGCTGCGTTCGCTGGGATCGGCGAAGACCACAACGAACTCGGAGTCCAGTCGAATTGGCCAATTCATCGAGGTGCAGGTGACGGACGGTGCACTCTATCGCACCAAGATCCACTGCTATTTCCTGGATCAGACGCGAGTGATTCGTCCGTTGCCCAAGGAGAAAAACTATCACATATTCTATCAACTGCTCGCGGGTCTCAATCGCGATGAGCGCCAGAAACTGCACCTGGAGGGCTACTCGCCGGCCAATCTGCGCTATCTGCGCGGTGATATTGCCCAGAACGAGCAGGAGGATGCAGTGCGCTTCCAGGCGTGGAAGACTTGCCTGGGCATCCTCGGCATTCCCTTCTTGGATGTGGTGCGTGTGCTGGCCGCGGTGCTTTTGCTCGGCAATGTGCAGTTCATTGACAGCGGGGTAAGTAAATGATACAATTTTAATTTATGTACAGTACATAATTTAATTTCATTTTTTTTTTGTGAATTTTAAAAATCATATTACGATATTCAAATCTCGTTATTGTTCCTTATCTTGGCGGTTAGCGCCACCTATGACTGAGCAGCAGTACATATGAAGGTAATCAGTGGCGCCATCTAGCGTGCAGTTGCTGCTTGCACTTGTTTAGATTTTAGCCAACATTTCAGCGATGCTGCCGTGGTGTCTTAGCTAGAGCACCGTTCTGGCGTGCGTCGGGTGCCGAGTTCAACTCTCGCACGCGTCGAAGTAAAAACTTTTTAAATTTCTTGCGCTGATGTGATTATGGGTAATTTACGTCTGAAATGTCGTGTTCGATATCTTATACATACTGAGCGAGAAATCATCTTTGTTTTTTTTTTTCAAAATAAATAAAATCGCCGACTAGACTTAACTTGAAACTATCACTGAAAGTTACGAATTTAAATAATTATTTATTTAGAATCAACTTGATTTCATATATTTTTGAATTTCAAGAAAGGAATTCTTATATTATTACATAAATTTCGTAATGAATGTCATGCTGTTCAGTGGAAATTGGCAATTAATATTTTATTCTGTGTTGAATAGTACTTTAAACTATTTGCAATTGTCTGTTGAGTAAATAAAAGTCGAAATTAATTATCGGCACAGTTTCGAAGTATTTGCTTTAACAAGTGTTCAAGCATATAATTTTTAGATTTTTCTTTAATGTTTTGCATTTCTAAATTTTTATAAATAAATTAATCAAATAATTACTTTAAATCATTTGCATCTTATATGTAAATTTGTAACGAATGTACTGCTGTTCATTGGAAATTGGCCAAAATATAAACTTTTCGGTGCAATTGTTAGTGGAGTAAATCGACTTCATTAATTGCCAGCTCAGTTTAGTATACTTTCTAGACCATGTGTGTTTTAATCGATTTAATTATTGCACTTTTATGCAAAATACTGCTACATGAATAAATTTAATAATTACTTAAATTTATTTACATATCTTATGCAAATTCTGAATGTGCTGCTGTTCAGTGGAAACTGGCAAATAATATATTCATCTCTCTGCAATTGTCTGCAGAGTAAATAAAAGTCTCAATTAACTGCCAGCACAGATTCGAATCATTTTCTTGAGCGTGCGTCCTTTCTGTTTACTCGAAAATATAATTGCTGCAACTGCATTACTTACACTTCATTTGTCTGCAACTCTTCTTTTACACTCTTCCGCTGCAGGGTCTCGAGGTGGACGTCAAAGGCGAAACGGAGCTCAATTCGGTGGCCAGTCTGCTGGGCGTTCCGCCGGCGGCGCTGTTCCGGGGATTGACGACACGGACACACAATGTGCGGGGGCAGCTGGTGAAGTCGGTGTGCGGCGATGGCGATGCGAACATGACGAGAGATTGCCTGGCAAAGGCGTTGTACTGCCGCCTGGTGGCGACGATTGTGCGGCGCGCAAACAGCCTGAAGCGGCTCGGCTCGACGCTGGGCACGCTGAGCTCGGACTCGAATGAGTCGGTGCACAATCAGGCGGATGCAGCCTCGCAGCATGCCTCGACCATTGGTGGGGGCAATGCGGGCTCCAAGTCGATGGCGGCGCTGAATAATGCGGTGCGACATGCGACCGATGGCTTCATTGGCATACTGGACATGTTTGGCTTCGAGGAGCCATCGCCACACGCCCAGCTGGAGCATCTGTGCATCAATCTGTGCGCCGAGACCATGCAGCACTTCTACAACACGCACATCTTCAAGTCGTCGGTGGAGTCGTGCCGGGACGAGGGCATCGTCTGCGACACCGAGGTGGACTACGTGGACAACGTGCCCTGCATCGATCTGATATCGTCGCTGCGCACCGGACTGCTCAGCCTGCTGGATATGGAGTGCTCGGTGCGCGGCACAGCCGAGAGCTATGTGACCAAGCTGAAGGTGCAGCATCGCTGCTCCACGCGCCTGGAGACGCGTCACGCCTCCGAGCCGGATGATCCGCGTCTCTTTGCCATACGCCACTTTGCGGGCCGTGTCGAGTACGACACCACGGACTTTCTGGACACGAATCGCGACGTGGTGCCGGATGATTTGGTTGCGGTGTTCTACAAGCACAGCTGCAACTTCGGCTTCGCCACGCATCTGTTTGGCTCCGAGCTGAAGGCGCTCTATGCCCAGCAGCAGGCGCCGCGTGGCCTCAGCTTCCGCATCTCGCCCACCTCGCACTCGGATCTGCTGAACGGCGACGAGCCCGTCTCCACGCTCACCCAGGACTTCCACACCCGGCTGGACAATCTGCTGCGCACCCTCGTCCACGCGCGGCCGCACTTTGTGCGCTGCATCCGCAGCAATGCCGTCGAGCAGGCCGGAAGATTCGAGCGCATGACGGTGGTGCGTCAGATCCGTTCGCTGCAGGTGCTGGAGACGGTGAACCTGATGGCTTCTGGGTTTCCGCATCGCATGCGCTTCAAGCAGTTCAACGCCCGCTATCGCATGCTGGCGCCCTTTCGGCTGCTGCGTCGCAGCGAGGACAAGGCGCTGGAGGACTGCCAGCTCATCCTGCAGTACGCCATGGACATGGAGCAGCCGCCAGTGCTCGACGGCTCCGTCACGCTGGCCTGGGCACCTGGGAAGAGGCATGTCTTCATCAGCGAAGGCATTCGCCAGCATCTGGAGCACTTGCGCACCGAGATTCGCCACAAGAGCGCCACGCGGATGCAGGCCACCTGGCGTGGCTGGTGGTGGCGCAAGAAGCTCGGCCGCTCCAGCCTCAAGCGTGCCGCCGTCAACGACGTGGCTGCTGCCGGCGGTCTGATGGCCGCCCTGCCCGCCATCGCCAGCTCCTGCGCCAAGCTCGCCAGCGCCCACAACAACCCCAACGGCAAGGCGACCTCGGCTGCCATGGCCGCCCTCGCTGCGGTGGCTGCTGCAGCTCCCAACACGGGTAAGTGCGGGAAGGATATTAAAAATTGATAGCTATTTTTGGCTATTTTTTATTTAATCAAGAAATGGATAACTACACTTCAATTAAAAGTGTTTATTATTATTATTAAGTGAAAAACTTAAAGAAAATAGCTAAACAATTACCATAAAAAAATAAAAAAAACTGCATTAAATTATAATTTGTTGTCAAGCTAGTACTATATACATATATATATGTACATGTATGTATATACTGAATGTGGAATGTAATTTTTAATTTCTTGCCTTGCAGTTCCTCGACTGTCCGCGAAGTCCACAAATCCGAGTCTCGGCATATCCAATGGCACGGTGACCAGGCCGAGGCCTCAGCCCATCGCCGGGACTCCGCCGCCGGATCCACACGAGAAATGCGACCAGAAGATTATACAGCAAACTTGTAGTCTCTTCGGATTAGATTTGGTAAGTATCTCGTTTTGTTATTGTGTCACACAATCGCTCGCTTCCTGCTTCCGGCTTCCGGCTGCTGCACAGTGGTCGCGTTTTTAGAATAAATCAGTCAATTTTGTGGGGTAATTTATATCGACGACAAAGTTTTATATAACGTTGAATGAAAAACAAACATTATTGAACAAATTAAATGTTTTACAATTTATGAAAATAGTGTCGAAAGCCAATGATTTTAAATACAGTTACTGCTACAGTTTAATTGTAATTACTTTATTTGGATCCCCACCAGTTTGCTAAAAATGTTATTATGGCTCTCTATTAATAAATTAAAATTATAAAAAAAAAAAGAAATTTCAGTTGACATTTGTTTTTATCATACAAATTATTCAGATATATTTAAGTAATTTAATAACTTTGGCTTTTTATAACTTTGCGTTGTTTTTAACAAAGCCCTCTTAATATCTTGAGCTAACTAAAAAAATAGTTTAAGACTAGTTGTAATTGTTCAAATATTTTTAGATCATTTATAATTACAGAAGAATTGCTTCATTACCCACTGTGCAAATCCAGTTTATTTGTCTGAGTTGATTTTTTCTTTACTATCTTTTTTGCTCGTTTCATATGAACTATTCCTGCTTGGATTATGATACTGTGATTGTTGCTGTGCTCGTGGTTGACACAGGAGCGGCCACCGCCCGTGCCCCCATCGAGAGCGTACACCATTACGGCGAACTCAAAGAAGCTGAGCTACCCGCAAAGTCGCATCATGAAAATGAATTTTCCAGAGGATGCGCTTGCTAATCCGGCAGCAGCATTGCAGCCTGCGGCCGCAGGAGGAGGAGGAGGGGAGCAACAACAGCAGCAGCAGCAGCAGCTGAAAAAAGGCGAGACGGTGACTGTGGTGGGCGCCTCGAATGGACGAGGCCATTTGATTGTCGAGCACAAAGGCCAAAGTTACCATGTACCCTTTCAGTACATGGAACTGAGCAGTCCGACAACAGCAGCCTCTGCATCTGCCTCTGGAGGTGGCTCGTCCAGCATCCCCACGGTGGCCAGCGGACAAGCAAATGGAGTCAAGATTTGATGTTAGCGCCACACACGCTATTGAACTGAGATCTGACCAGGTGGAAGACTGTATATAAATAGTTGTAGGAGTTTCCAATTGTGCTTACCCGAGTATTGTTAAGATTATGGAACACTTTGTAGTATTATTGTATGGTAGGTTGTAGCTTCCAGTGCCAATCAAGTGAGTTCTTCCAATAGGAATAATATTTAAATAAGTTTTTGTAATTACAATGCATACACAAACACACACACACACACACACACACACACATGAGATTAGTTATCGCTCGCTAAATACGTGATTCGATTCATCATCGATCGGTGCCGTTGCGGTTTTTATTTCTTATTTGTTACTCATTCGCATACACAACAAATAGTTTAAAGTAGCTTTAAGATGTCGCCTTTTCGCCCATCACGAGCACGTAATTTTTATGCAATGGGCCATTTAAAGTATGTGCTAGAAAAACATGTAGATATCTATAAGTTTATACCACCCTTGACGCATTAAAGAACCACATATTTGTATAACAATTTATTTGAAATCCCATGTAATTAATCTACCATATTAAAACTTGAATTGTGCTTGGATGGGTTGTCTCGCAGATGGGACGACCTCTTTTTGAACTGCATTTATGGGTGCCCAACTTAAACGTTTTCCCAGTGTTGTCGTATCGCAATATGCCACACAAATTATCGTTGGCTTTCTGGTTATCCGATCGATCATTTAGTAGGTTACCTTTGGATCCAGTTGTCAGTGAATAAAATATTCGCCAGTCGACAAGATTATTCAGATCGGTCCAGTAATCAAAGGATTTGTTCAGCTCATTTTGCATTCTCTCCAAATCTTCAGTGCTTTGCAGATTGATGAGATGTCCGCCGATGCGACGACATTTCTCGACGGCACCAAACCAATTTACAGGTTTTTCATCATCCACATAGAGGTACTTTCTACCGACCTTCGCAAATGGTTTCGGGATCTCCGCCTGGAACTCATCGTTGACATCGCGCTGAATATGCACTTGTGAGTGCACACCTGAAGAACAACGCTAATTTAATTCTTGTTTACTCTGCATTTATGGTTTTACCCTTCAATATCTGATCGGATAACGCTGAACACAGTGAGACCAGCAAAAAAATACAATAAATACACACAATTTGTTTATTCATGTTTTATTAAGTGCAGCGCACGTCGTTCAGCAACACAATGAGTGCGAATATCAGAGCTCTAAAGTATTTATGCAATGAAATTATGTACACAGATTATTAATAATTCGTATTTATAGCTCAGCTTGCTGACTTCCAATCTGCTGCTTAGTTTATTCAGTCTAGCCAATATTCTGTCGCTGTCGCTGTCAACATTATATGACCGTTTAGTTTCGTACATATTTATTTACTTACGAGTATGGTAATCAATCAGCTTATGGATCCCTCGTCTGTCATTAACTGTGCAATTACACTTATCAATATCGAGCGCTGTAATTGGCAAGGTGCACATCGAGAGCCAGACTGGCCATCAGAGCATTTATGGCACCACCTGGTGCACTTATCTCACTTTGTCTATCTGCTCCTAGTCTGTATAAGTGTGTGTACACATGTATCTATGAGTGGCCAACTTGTGCATAAATTTAATTCGCCAGTAAATATCCATGTTGTTGGTCCCGAAAGATAAATTTGAGTGTCGATACTGTTTGGACACTTATATTCACTTATTTTGTGTACTTATGCGGAGTACCAATGCACTCAAGTAAACAGATACTAAATCAGGGTAAAATAGTGAGAAATGAGAAGAATTAATACGTTTATCTGCAAAGGCAATTAAAGTAAACTTTTTGAATTGTAATAGAAAGTGTAGCATACTTTTTGGTACAGACATGAATTTAAATTAAATCTTTGTATTTTTTTAGAGATAAACAAAAATATGTACATATATATATGTGACATTAAGAAATTATTCTGAATAAAGAAAATTAAAAGATTCTGTTCAAGTACATACAAGAGTTGCCCAACCATTGAAAAGTCGATTTTGCATTAGAGTTTCTCTAAATGTAAATTTATTTAATCATTGTTCGTTACGATATTGATGTAGATAGACACATTTAATCCATATATGGTATATATATGTATGTATGTACGTTCTCAGATATTTTGATATATTCGTGTTATACAAATAAAATATATATATTTACAAGAAATATTTGGAAAACCGCTCTGAGCGGCCAAACAAGCTCAAAGGTAGCGTTGGTAAGTCGAAAATAATTCGCGTATTTTTAGTTCATTCCGAAATAGAAAATTAATAAAATGCAAACGAGCTTTAAGCGGTTAATGAACTCAAGAATGTTTGTGTGTAGGTGTGTATGTGTGTGTGTGTGTGTAATAGTGTGGGTGTGTGGGTGTGTGTGTGTGTTAGACTAAGGCATACCTATTTAAAGATTTTTTGCGCGAGTTTAATTACACTTGAATATTTGGTATAGAATCGTACTTGTGCTTAAATATTATTACAAGTTATTCGATTAATTCGATTTCATATCAATTCAATGCAATTCATTTTTGTATTTTTGCTTTTTGTTTCAAACATTAAGACGAGCGAGAGAGCGAGAGGGGATCATGATCGTGGTACTCTTATATTATTTATTCATTGTTAAAGGATGCATAAACACTTTATAACTTTGGAGCAACAGTTTAACATTTTTATTTTGTGGAAATTTCCTTTAATATATTTTCGCGTGTTGGTAACATCCGAGTGCTGTCGAAGTAACTTCAATATAAATATATGTATATACAATGAATCGAAATCAACTCTGCAATATTCGAAAATCATATTAAAAAACAAATCTGTTAAAAATTGTTGTTGTTGTTGTTATTGTTGTGTAGCTTCTTAATAGATTTCGCATCAAGTGTTCGACATTATCGTGATCGAGATGTTTAGCTGTTTAGTGTTCTGCCTATTTAAGCATCGGTTTCGGAACGTCGCCTTCGTCCCGGACCCCCAGGGAAGTTGGCTGCAGCGAGACCCATGCGATGTTTCGCCTCCTGAGTTCCCGAGTAACCACGCGCCAGTCCAAAGTCCACGGTGCGCTTCGAGCTATAAATTCGTATAGACGTGTATAAACATATATGCATGTACTATATGTATCTCGGATGTGACACTCACTTCTCCAGGTCGTTGCGAGCCCGTATTATGGTGCGGCCAAAGCGTGTCATCAACTCCATTAAAAGTTCATCGGGCACCTCCTCGAGCTCGTTATAGCCGCCGTAGCCGCCGTTGGAGCTTTGGCTGGAGGTGGCAAAAGAAACCAGTCAAGCGGAATATTAGTCGAGCTCTTTTTTATCATCTTATAAATAATTAACTTTTAAATTTTCGCTTTTAGTCGCTACATCTCATGGCCTGCTGCCGATTTCAATTTCTAATTTCAAATTAACAGACCGTCTAATTACTTTCAGCTTGTAATTTACTTTTGTGCTTCTGTTTTGTTTTGCGGCATTTGCATAAAATTCAAATCGGAGCCTCGCACTAATCAGGAAACATCAAAATACTCCATGAATCTCATTTTCCAACTGAGTTGCCGCTCATTAAGAGCTTTAATCGTGGGATAATATCTGCCCATACGGTATGCCCAGTAAATGGCCTTAAATTCATAAATAAATATGGAATAAATGCAATTAAATTGCGAATGTTTTTGTGAAATTTAATTACTCGAAGTGTGTGCTCTTAAAATATTTAACACGTTGGCAGATTTAGCTGTCACTTTAGCAGAGTTTACATTTAATTAATTGAAATTTGCACGCCCAAAAAAGAAACCAGAAAGAAATTTACTCCCCGACAACGGTATCAAGTGTGAAATTTGGCGCAGGGCAAAGACCGCAGACAGACTGAGAATACTATATAAAGAAGATGCGACCCTCGTTTTTGTTCTTTCCTGTTCCCATATGAGCACAATGTGCGGCAAGTGCCGAGTGTACTCAGAACACACTTTCGGTAATTGGTGTCGGCAAATATTTTTAATTCCAAATTTCAGATATTCACAGCCAAAGTGCCAGAAATTAATTAGTTCATGCAGGCAGCAGGAACTCAGTGTGGTAGAGATGCCAAGTTGGTAGTGACATGAATACAGGACATAATCACGACTCGATTATAAACATTGTTTGCCTAATATGTGATCATGATCAGCTATGAAATTAAATCGATTGAAGCAGCAAAGTAGAAAATACCCTAGAATTTCATTCTATACTTTAATCAAATATTTTAAAGTATTTTTTGTTTGAAATCAAATTTAAATATCATTCTAATTATTTAATTTAAATGTAATGCATCTGTTAATCTATTTAATTGTGTAAGTATTTAGGCAATTGTACAACTACCTGGGCATTGGGGCCGCATCGGTCCTCGAGATGGCCAGCAAACAAATGGTCAGAAGGGCCAAGGCGCCGAAAGCGAATCTGTTTGTCATCATTTCGCCGCGATTTATTTGCTGCAAAAAGAAGTAAAGTAATCAGTTAAAGAGCTGATTTAACAAACATTACATTGTGTTCAAGTAATTTCTGGTATAGCCGCCGTGTAAAACGATACGACTGGGCACACAAGACGTATGCGCAATATACACCACAGACAATTAAAAATCGATCGAAAGTGTGGCCAGGACTCGGTTGCTCGGTTGCCAGTTGCCCCCCAGCTGGGCACAAAACGGAAGTCAGGTATACCATTTTCCATTAAGTGATTCATTAACTGCTCAACGAAGCATAGGCGGCAGTTCCTCCTCCTCCTGGCTGTCACAAAATCATTTGCGCTGCTCGCAATATGAGCAGGTCGCCTCACTTGTGCATTCCTGCACATCCTGTCGCCGGCCATGTCCGCCTGTTGCCTGCCACCTTGCCACCCTGCCTCTAAATGCTGTTGTCACTGTTATGTTTACAGTTGCAGAACTTTAGCAGCTCTCTGACATTTGTCTCTGACATCAGCGGTAACAGGAGACGCGCAGGACAGCTGCGACAGCAAGGACAGCAAGGACAGCTGGGACAGCCAGGACACACCGGTCAGCTGGATAAATGAATTGACACAGTGGACCTGTCTACCGCTGCTGTCTCTCCCTCCACTGCTCGCTTTGACTCTATCGTTCTACCGGGTACTTCGGTTCACTTCTCGCACCTGCATCATTTGCCAGCAGCTGTTGTCCAAGGATGTGTTCTGTGCTCAGATGAACTACGAGCAAACACTTTCATTGATGCCGAGTGGAAGTACAATATTTGTCATTACGGCGCAACCTCAATGGCCAATAAATCGAGCATGAGTTGAAGTATAACAAATTGAGATGGAAGTGCCAATGTCGAGTCCCCAATTTTAAAAGTTGTTCCCAGTCAATAAAAATGGAATGAAAAACTAATTGGCTTCAAACATGTTTAAATTCAAAATTGTGTACGGAAAATGAACAACAAAATTATTATTCTAGCTTTTTAGTCGCTCTTCAAATAAGTTGAGTTGACTTCATTCTTCGAAGTTTTTTTGCCAGTATTAAATTCCTTTAACGTTCTTTTCATAATGAAACATTAAAATTCAATGAGAAATTTGCTTTAAACGTGTTTAATTATGTGCTTCCGTTGATGACAGAGAAAACTTTCAAACGCTTGCTATTATGTTATTTTATAATCGTTACTCAAAGAAGAAATTCCCGAATAATTAAAAATCATTTTTGTTTCGTATTTAATTTCAATTGAACAACAATTCAACAATAAGACGATTCAATTGTGTTGAGTACTGAAACACATTCAGCTACCTTTATTTAAAACATGAAATATGCCGATTTTACCTGCAGAATTGATCTAGATACCATCGTTAATTAATTGCAATCAGTTCAAATTGAGAGCACAATTGATTTTCAGATTGCACAAAGCAAAATGGAGATAAACTCCTTTTAAAACTTCAAATAAATGGCAACCGCATGACTGTGCAATTACTGGCATCGTTTTGCTGCTGACCAAATGGAATTGTCATTAGAGAAAAATGTCGAAAATTCACTTGGATATATATTTTTTTCATTTCGTGTTTGGCCGAGTTAAGTCCAAGAATTATTGTGCCATAAAAATATATGCGATACGAGTACGAGGAGTTTCTGTATTTGCCAGTTACAGATAAAAGCACGTGCAGCTCGAATTCGGGTTCTCTTAAGCCGTTATTGAAAGCAGATTTAAAATCAAATAAAATGGTCTACCATTTGGAAAGCAAAGCAAACCAAGGCGCCACACACAATGCGATCCATGTGTGATTGCGTTTTATTACACGAAGTTTTCTTCGAGGGAGAGGGAGGGCGAGAGGTGAGTGAGGCATGCCACAGGTTGTTGGGGTTGCGTGGTCCGCTTATCAGACCACACAACAAGCCAGCGACCTCGACCGCAGAGGAGACGAGAGAGGAGAGCGGGGAGGAGCTGTGACGAGTGAGACAAAAGGGAAATACACGGACGAACGCGTCGCGCACTTTGTACAAATAAAGTAATCAACGGATTTAACGCAACAACGAACAATTTCCGTTCATCTTCGTTTCGTTTCAGTTCTTTTTTTTTTTTTTGCTCTGTGCGGTATTTGTTTGCGCGGGACAACAGTGCGTATGATTGCTGACAGCAATGGGTTGTCGTCGCTGACGTCGTCGTCGTCGTCGACGTTTGTTATTAGGCAGCTTAAGCGACAGTTCGCTGAAGCGAGTGAGCGGACTTGACCAACCGTTTATCAATCATTTTCGCATTTGATTTATGGCCATAATGAGAGAGGGAGTTCGTATATGGTACGTAAATAGTATTCAGCATATAACGCATACGCCTCGTTGGCCCCAAGTCAGCCAAGTGTAAAGCGTGTTGCACACATGAATTTCGATTTCGATTTCGATTCCGTTTTCGATTTACTCGCATTTTGTTTGGTGTGTTTTTATTTGCGGACGATAAGCGGAGCGATGCGAGTAACCCAGTCACATTCATAATGTATTTGTTTGGCTTAAAGGCTTAGCTGGCCATGCAAATAAAAGTGGGCCGAAAATAATAATATACAAATATGATAATATTTGCCGTCGAGGGTATCGCAAAAAAAGCGAATTAAATAAATACATACATTTTGTTGTGCTTAAGCGCAATCAACAATTGCTCGGTCAGTGCACAATTCATTATGCGCTCGATCTGCAAATAACTAAATATTTATAATGTTTGCCCTCCATCAAACGCATCAAACGCAGCAAATAAGCCAGACCTTGCCCCACACACACACACACACTCACACACACTCACACACACTCACACACACACACACACTCGCTCTTTGGCCTCTTCACACTTGGCTGCAACTTCTGCTCCATCTCCTGTGTCAAGTGCACTTGCTGGGCTCCAGCATTCGCACCCTGCCTGATGCCTGATGCCCGACGCTTGAATTTCATTTCTCCCACTTGGTTCGCCTGCTTTTTATACCTCGAGAAGTCAGCCAAGTGCCAGGCGATTAATTGTAAAATGCAGTTGATCCAAAGCGCAGCCAACAAAGCGCAAAAGGTTAATCATTTGATGCAATCCAAAGGACTCGCGTTGCGTCACGTCATCACTCATGACTCAGCTTCCGCTTAAGCTCGAGTTTTGCCTCAAATTCAACTTAAACTTTAGCTTGAATCGCTTTGTAATGTTTTTGTATTAATATTTATGGCTTTCTTCACATATTCCAATCAATTATTGCAGTCTGATTTCATTCCATTTTATTGCTGTTCAATTGCTTATTTCATTCACCACTTTTACTCGGCATTGGTTTGCGGAAAGTATTGAAAATACAAATTGATTGATTGCAATTGATTGATACCCAGTAAACAATTCTCATTGGTAATTAAATAATTTGCATTAGGAAAATATAATTATCTCTCCCAACTTTCGAATGCTGTGGAATATATTGCTCATTAAATTGTATTTCTATAAGTTTTATTATGTCTACAATTTATGTGAATATATGACTTATTAAACTATATATGTTTGGGCTTTATTAGATGCAACAATTGGCGGCAATTTGAATGTTGTTGCACGCATTAAATTGAAGCATAGTTATGCAGCATCAAAGACGATGAAATTCAAAATGTGATCAAGTTTGAGTGAATTTATTTTGCATGGAATTCTACTTGTGTTTTTCAGCAACAAGTTAAATGGAATGTCAATCATCTGCACAGCTGCTGAGTCTCCTTCATTTTCATCTGGTCAGTTGCTTGGTCAGCACTCTGGGAGTCCAGCTGAGGCATTTGGCATTTGGCTAACGAGATGTGCTCGAGAGCATCAAAGCAGCCTGGCCAGTTCACGTATTGTCTCTTTAATTTCCAACATGTGCCGCACAAGACTTGTTTATCTAAACACGCTCAGAAATTATAAATTGCTGGGGCAATGTGAGCGAGTGAAAGGCATTGACTGTGCGAAAGAGACAGACAGACAGAGAGACAGAGAGAGAGAGAGAGGGGGAAAAGTTGGGGCGCTGTGGCTGGGGCTAAAGTGAAACACGAGACGCAGACATTGAAATTGCATTGCGTTGATTATGGGGCAGCACCTCGACTGAGTGCCTGACTGACTGACGTACTGACTAGCTCGCTACAGTCACCAGGAGCAGGAGGAGGAGCAGGAGCAGGAGCAGGAGGAGGCTTGTGGATGGACACCTGCTGTGCTGGTAACTGGAAACGTACTTATGATTTCTCTGGTCTCGCAACTTGGGTGTGAGGCATATCAGAAGTCTGAAATTGAATTTGGGTCACTCAATTGCTAACGGACAACCTCGCTCCCCCCTCTCCCTGTCCATGTGGAATCAAAATATGAGAATTGCACGTGATTTTGGAATATTCAGTTGCTGTTTCAATTCAGTTGCTCGCTTAAAGCTGTGTCGAGTGTTGCCCTTTGGCTTTAATTGCGACAGATCGTAAACAAGGCAGTTTCGCTAATGCTCAGCTTGCACATTTCTCATAATTGTGCAAAATTATTAACACGCACTCGAAGACAGCACTTTTAAATTTTCATAGAGCAAATGAAAATTACGTATACGACACAGTTGGCAACAGGCAACAGGCAGCAGGCAGAAGGAGCCAGTTTCATGCCGTGTTGTAATTGGATGCTTATTGAATTAGTGACAAAGACGTCGCTGAGCTGTGAGGGAAGGATGAGCTGCTGTGATGCAGACCGAGACTGCCTGCTGTGTCTCTGCTGCCATTTAGATATTCATCAAATTATTGCGTTTGTCAAATTAAGCAAACAACTCGTCCAAGTTGTAGCCACAAGATTGATTTGGATTCAGACAGGCGACGGAAGTCGCAAAAGCCACACATTTTATTTGCTCTGATTTGTCTCCCCAACTCTCTCTCTCTTTCTCTCTCTTTCTCAGTCTGTCTCGTCGCCAATCAATCTGTGACCGCATCCTTACTGATTACGAGCCAGTCATTAGCAGTGTTTATCTCGCAGAGCCACAGTTGGTTTTGTCTTCTCTAATCTCGTCTGTTATCCGCAATCTGTCCAACTAACTAATCCCACCTGCAAACCGTCTAAAGCTTTACTAATAGAATACATAATTAGCCAAGGCTGAGAGCCCAAGGCCAACTCTAAGGCACTCTACTCTGCCATCTGAACACCCATTGTACAATTAGTTGTCATCAAGGAGCGAGAAGAAAGTGCCTCCATTAACAGGTTGTTTTCTCCTCTGGACAATAATTTGATATATTTGGCAGCTTAGGCGGAATTTACAAGCAAATCTTAAGCATGAATTATTGAACAAGTGTCGGCATTATGCAAATTATTTTTTGAGTTGTGAAATCTTCAAGAATTTAAGCAAAATTGATTAATAAAATTTACAAACTAGGCCAACTCTTTAGCAAATATTCCATTAATCTTCAATGATTTTACCAATAAGAAATTATTAAGAATATAAAGAAAATTCCCTGCCTAATAGATGCCATTTAAAAATAAAAGTATTTTATTTCCTTCAATACTCCCTTTATTTTTAAATCTATTTAAATAACGAACTAGTTTAGTATTTATGAAGAACTCTCTGATGATGGCCATTTAAAAATTAAATGAGAGAATTTTCGGCATCTCAGCCAACCATCTGGCCAATATTTATTTAATTAAATGATTTCCCTTCGAGTATTTCAATTAACATAATTATTTTCACAACTAACTAACTGCCACTGCAATTAGAATTTGTTCTTTGAAATTGTTTTGCCTAGTTTTTCAGCTTTGGGATCGCTGCTTGGCATGATTCTTTTAATTGTTTGATAATCACGCTGATGCTCAAGGCTTGGAAGATACACCAGCCAAGTTTGCTTTACTTACAGACTTAGATGACAGGCACGTCAAGTAATTGCAACTTCTAATGGCTGTGTAAGGACGAAATCTTGGCGCTGTTTCCCCAGGGGAACGAAAGTTTTGTGCATGCCAACATCACTAACATGTCGTGAGGAGGTTGCGACTTAAGAGGCACTTCGACAACAGCAACAACAATAACAATAACGACAACTACAACGACTTCGACGTCATCATTCACATAAGCACGCACCGCTCAGATGCCAAAACAATGTAAAAATTGTTGACCCAACTCAGATGCCTCATCCGACGAATTTGTCAAAGCGTGGAGAGAAGGGAGAGATGAGGGAGAGGGAGACGGGGGCGACGTGCTGGCCTGTCTTACATGTGAAAGCCGGGCTAAGACAATGAGGTAGAACGCAGCATTTAACGTTTGAGGCTAAAAGCATCGCACGCAGCAGCAGCAAGAAGAGCAACGGGATCCTTGGGGAGTCGTCACTTCTTAGAGAACTGAGAGCCAGGACCCAAGACAGCTGTGGAGAGCAGGAGAGCAGGAGAGCAAGAGAGCAGGAGTAGAGGAAGGCCAGCTACCTTGGCGCTCTTTACACTAACTTAAAAATTCATTGCGACCCGAGGAATACTTTTATTTAGCTTTGCTCGCGGTTTGCTTTCGCTTTCACTTTAACTTTGCCTCTCCCCCACAACCTTCTCAATTGACGACCTGCTTTAGAACAAAATGATGGAAAATTATGCGAAAAATGTCGGACACAGATTAAAATAATTGTACGAGGGTATTCAACGCCCGCCCAAAAATCGCAAATTGTAGGCGAAGCCAACAGGTTTCATTGTGTTGCTGTGGTTTGTTTTGGGTTTGGGTTTCTCTTTTATCCAAATGGGAATTTGCTGTTGAATTGTTTATGTATTTATTTAAACTGAGCATTTTGTGAATTAGCCTCAGGTGATTCGAATTTCGAATCGTTGTACCCAATGCTTTCAGCATTTGATTGGGATTTCACTCCATTGCCTCTGCCTGTTAACCAGAAGCCCACAAAGCATTCAAAATTAATGTAGCCACGCAAACTAAAGGTAAACGGGAAATAAAATTAACAATTCCCATTGTTCTAGTAGACGCCGATAGACGAATAAATACTCTGCACACAAAGTCAAAAGATCTTAGATTTATGGTCATTTTACTTGCAGACTTTACGGCAAGATTTTCAAATTTGGGGTCTGCATTGAACTTATTTAGTTTTTGTGAATCAAAGAGCAAAAATAATAAAATATAAATATATATGTATCACAAATACTTGCAGTATAATGTGGATAATTGTAGATATAAATAAATGTACAAGTACAATAAATTGCAGCTACATTTAATTACACATTCAATATAAATTACAGAAATTCAAATAAATTAAAAATTTATTATAATTCAATTGCACATTTTTATAAATAATATGATGAAACTGTATTTCTATTTACAGGGTACAACAATTGAATGCCTCGAGCCACGCATTCCGGATTTGCATCAGCTTTATTTTTTTGGCTAGGAGCACTTGCTTTGATTTGCTCTGATGCTCTGCAATTAACTGGCAAACATTTAAGCAACAATTTGCGAAAGTTCTCTAGTGTTAACTGCCGATTCGATGGCCCACCTTTGAGACTTCGATAAGTTGCGCAGAGTGTAAAGTTTACGATTCATTTTGCGAGCCCTTTTGGAAGCAGCAAACTTGCAAATACTTTTCACTTTCTGACAACTCGAATGATGCTCGAAACAAATGATGAAGAGAGAGGGTAAAAAGCCATATGAACTATGGGTATGTAAGACTTTGACTCAGCTGCGTCACGAGTGGCAAAAATATTTAAATGCTACGCAAACTATGCTTTTGGGGGCACGAACGTAAATGGTGCAAAATGATGTAAGTAAGACAAAGTAAAAAGCGAAAAAAAAGAAAAAGAAACTACAAAAAAATTGTGGAAAAACTTTTGCTGCCCCCCTGAGAATTTTGTACTCGTAATTGTTGCATGTGTGCGACTTGCCTTGGGTAAGAATTTCGACCTCACAGAACCTGAAATCGTTGTCGATGATGCTGCCACAGCACGAGGAGGGGGAAGGAGAAAGGAGGAGCCTGGAGAATGATCCCTGCCAACCAACAACAACAAATATCGATGTCAATGCTGCTGTTGTCGTTGCTCTTTCACTTTCGCTTCATTGCATTGCCGTCAGCCATCAAACGCGTTCCTGATAAACCCTCTTGCTGCTCCTGCTCCTGCTGCTGCTCTGGCCCCGACAATGACTCCTGCCATGATCCCAAGCGAGTGGCAGTTCCAGGCCTTCATCACCACACACACACACACACACACTCACATCCCGTTGACATTTGTTTGTTTATGTTTTATGAGCATTGTTGCCACAAAACTTTTGCACAACTCAAATAGAGACCTTTTGAATAACGAGTCGACAACTTTTTGCATTGCCCTTCTGTTTAAAATGTAAATGTTTTTCCATTAAACGAACTTCGTGTGCGTCCCTCGCTTCTCCCTCTGCCCCCAACAAGACTCTGATTTCAGGCACTGCACAATAGTTTCCATCAGTCTCTGTAGGCAGCACACGTTCAAAGGATTTCCACTGCCTATTGGTTAAACTATAAACATCAATCCTTTAGCTTCGATTCGATAATTCATAAAAACAAACACAAGAGTTTTGCTCTTTGTTTTCAATCCTTTTTTGAGTTATGCCTGCCTCGTGCTCTGAATACTTTTATGATTGATGCAGAAAGCAAAGCTTACAGCTTACATTGATAATACATTTCTTAAATTTATGCGACTATTCAAACGATCACCAAACACTTTTGACTCTATGCTTGACACGACATTTCTTATTTACTTATTTTGCTACTCTCAAAAGTATGCTACATTTAATTGTCATCACATTAACAGAACATGTTCATTACTTGATGTTTGCAAAGAAGACACATCTCGAAGATTGTCACTCTATTCTATTTGGTATCTTGTTGTTTAACGTGTAAGTTTATAAATTTTGAAATTGTTTTCAATTTGTTTCTCTCTCTAATTTGTTGAGCTGCCACCAGGTTGCAGTGAACTTGTTTAAAAAATAATAATATATATAAATATAATATTCATATTCGCATCGGCGTGACTGTGAATACGAGTTCGAGTGCTCTCATCTTTGCTTATAATCATAAGCATGCCGTTGAAACGAGTATTCATTTTCATTTGCGGTATGCCCCGCTCTCAAATATTTATTCACATTTAAAAAGTATTTTATGTTGCAATTCGTTGCCCGCCCGCATCGGTGGCTTGAACATAAGGAAAATGCCAGTTTACAGTGATAAGACATGCATTTAAGATGCCTCTTTGTCTCCCTCTCTATCCAACTTGAGCGATGGCGTCGGTTTTTATGGCAGCTTCGTCGTGTTTGCTTAAAGGCTTCCAAATTGTTTGTATGACAAAGTTTGCATTTTGTAATAAATTCGCTTTAAACAAGTAAGAAAGCTACAGTCGAGAGTGCTCGACCGTATGATACCCGCAACCCATTTCGAGAGAAAACAAAAAATTTAAATTATTTATTAACAAAAAATATACCAAATATACTAAAATTAGTTTTTTGTATATATTTGAAAGTAGCGGGTAAAAATCACAACACCGTTTTGGTCACACTGTCAACTAAACAAACAAAGCGCGGGCAGCTGCAAGTGAATTATGCATATAAAATTGATTCTTTAATAACTTTCTTGTTTTTCATTCGATCTCAACCAAATTCACAGGAATCATTTAGAATATAATTATTATTATGCATACCAAAATTCAATGCTCTAGGTCTATTATTACGGCTTTTACAGACTTTTGGGGGCGGAAAGGGGCGTGGCATCCAACTTTTGAAATAAACTTGACCTGCGTAGGACCTATAGGAGTACTGTCCCCAAATTTGGTAGCTCTAGCTCTTATAGTCTCTGAGATCCAGGTGTTCATACAGACGGACAGACGGACAGACGGACAGACGGACATGGCTATATCGTCTCGGCTGTTGACACTGATAAAGAATATATATACTTTGTGGGGTCGGAGATGCCTCCTTCTGCCTGTTACATACATTTTCTGTTGGCACTAAGTTATAATACCCTTCTACCCTATGGGTAGCGGGTATAAAAATATTTGTACATTTATGGTCGGCATTTAAATTAAATACTTTATTCGGGCATCACATTCCCAGCAAATTCTTTGCGGCTTAAAAACAAAAAGCGAACAACGAAAAGAACTCTTCATATACACTCCGCCAGCATCTTGTATATACATATATATTTTTTTGGGTAAATATGCGTGTAAATATTTATACTGCAGAGTCCGTAAATTAAAAGCAGAAAGCATTCAAAATGCTTATGTGAAAATTATTCCCTCATTTTCGGGATACAAAAAAATCAATCAATGGATTGAAATGGTAAGGGATTAAGTGAAATATTGTTGAAGTAATTGAAAAAATTCATAGTTCGTGAAGAACCGTCACGCTTTATTGTTGACTGTAAAATAAAAGACATTATTTTTATGTTCATTTTAAATTTGATTTGTGAATAAGCATTCATAAATGAGCCACAAACAGTTGAAATTTAAATGTGATGCTGATAAACTCAACCAATTAGGCATAAACATTTCTGGCCTCCAGTGCGTGTCCAATTCAAGAGTCCGAATGGAAATATGCTTTGTTGGGGTCCAGGATCGTAATAATGCCATAACAATAATGTGCGCAATGCGCCTCCAAAGCAGCCAGAAAGCCACTTGCTAATGAAGGGAAGGCGCAACAGACGCAAACTTTTATGGGAATCATCGGGGGAACAATGTTGGGTGCGTGGCGTGAATAAAGATTACAATTGCCCACATTCCAGTGTGGTTCTTCCTCTCTGCTAATTTTTGATGCTGGAGTTTTGGCTGGCGAAATGCGAGAGATATGCTAATCTCGCTCGAATGCAGCTAAAGTCACCAAACACAGCTTTTTAGTTGGGATTTGTGGCACAATGGTGATTTACAGCACACATATAAGCTGGTGTGTGTGGGTGTGTGTAAGTATGCGTGAATGGGTTGTTTGGACTGCAACCCAAAAGCCAAAGCCAAAGCCGACGCCGACGCCAAAGCCGAAAAGTGCCGTCGTCAAGTTTGATGGGTAAACATTGCGAAACAATTTAATTAATAAAAATATGCAAATTTAATTAAAAGAACAAACGTAAAACTTGAGACGAACAGCAACAAAATGCGCAACAAAAATGCAAATTTGTAACCCGCAATTTAAGATTATTTTAGTTTATTTCCTAAGCACAAGATCCCACTCGAAGTTCATAAATGTTCTTTTAATTAGTGCTCAGGTAAAAAACGCACAACGCAATGGATAAACTTTTGCGGGGATCTCTTATGAATTAATTGAGTATGAAAAACTTTGCGATGCTCAGCAGATACGCCGTGTCCTGTTCCAGTTATTATTCTCTGGTCCCACCGAGGACTAAACTAAGCGTGACTGAACCGAAACAGATACCCAAAAAAAACGAGAATAAGAAAGAAATCCAGATACCGAAGCGTCCTTGTGCCTTTTGTGTTCAGGATCCTTCTTGTTGTTGTTTATTTTCTGTAAATTTAAAGAAAACAAGTGGAGGACGGCAGGCTCAAAAGGAAACTTCGCCATTTGTCGCCATTGAAGAGACAATAAAATAACTTGAGGCTCTTGCATTATATTAAGTAGTTTTGCCTGCAAAACACACCTGAGTTTGCCCCAAAATGTAGGCAACACAAATGTACACAAATTAACAGTGTCGCCAACTGCTGAGGAACAACACAATTAGATTTCCTCGGGAAACATCATTTGCATAACAATGAGCATAGTTTCTCCGAATCGAGTTGTTTGGATTGAATTCATTTTAAATAACATGGATCAAATTGAACAGGAATTCCTGTTTCGTTCTATAACTGTGTGACATTAGCCACATTCTTTATAAAATTCCTATCAATACAATTTTAATTAAACTCTTTTCTCAAAAGAATCCTTTAAGTCAGAGTCAATGAAACACAACTCTCAAATTTAATTGAATACCCTTGAAGCAGCCTTTTAATTCTATTGAAGCGTGATTTAATTTGATTCCAGCGGCATTTGAGCATCTAAAAATATGATGATGGTTATCTAATTTTTAGCGCCGGCAAACGATTCACTCAAAGTTGAAGCGCGACATTTTTTGATTGAAAGTTTTCATGTTGAAGTATTCAATCGAATCTCAGTAATTTTGATTCAAATAATATTATGCTTATGTATCAAAACAATTACCAGATTATGAATAGTTATTTCGTGCTTTTCAGCGTAGAACTGCCAGGAAATATTTGGCATGTTCGCAAGGAGTTGAACACGACCAGAGAAGCCAAAGAGCACACAACTTTAATCATCCTAGCAGCCATTAAAAATTTAAGAGCCACAATATAAGCGCATTACGAGTTTGTCGTTTATTGAAGCTTGCAATTCGAACGATAATCCCAAAGATTTTCGCATTACGTTTTCGAAGCTGGGGCCGAAATAAGGCAATAAAGGTACAAAGCGACCTCCATTTTGCAATATTAAGTGAAGATTTTCTCTGATATTAAAACGAGAAAAAAAAGGTCGCATAGGCGAACAGCTTTGTCGAGCCAATAAAAAGGACAGCGAAGCAACAAATGTCCTAGGCTGCGTCTTTCTCTATGAGCCCCACACATCCTGCATGGCGACAATCTCTGTGTGTGCGAGCCCGTGGGTTTAAATCCTCCCTCGCAAAATAATATTTTAATATTGTTTGAAGTATTATGAAGTCTGCATCATTATTGCTGGGATTATCCTAAAAGGCATCTATGAGATTATTGCATCTATTAAGAGCTTAAGCAGTTTATTTTTAAATAATTTTATGATTTATTTGTCGCCAAAGGATATTTACATTTTTTGAATTGAAGTAAGTAAGGAAATCTTTTTGGAGATCAAGGTTTTTGGACGTTTTTTTTAATTGTTGTTATTTGTAAAGGGTTTCATAATAGCACCAAAAATGAAAATAAATATTCATATTTGGATAAATTCAAATCTCATTTAAATCACGTTAATAAAACTATTAAATACAGTTGACAAATATACTTAAATTGCAAGAAATTAAAACCAAGCAAAACTTTCCTTTCTAATTGTTACTATTTGAGTTTACATTGAACTAATCTTAATATTTTTTGAACAATATTTTTATAGAAATTTCGTACAGCTTACCCTTATTTAAGGATTGCACAAATACTTGAATTTAGTTTACCAAATACTTTGAGTGTCACTTAAAAATTAGCGAAATAGTTCACAGTTATTCTGAATGTGAATATTTTGAAAACTGCACTCGAAACTACACAAGAAACGATAAATATTTGATATTGTCACTTGAATTAAATTGGATTGAGATTCACCGTCGCTGATGTTGCCACTGATGATGGATTCTACTGAATCTAGAGCTGTAGCTGTAGCTGTAGCTGTAGCTGAATCTCAGGGTCTATCCGCAGCTAACTGCACCGCTTTGGAACTGAAACGTAAGTGAAATCGGCAGCCAAGGCGCACTCGATTTATACGAGTCGCGAGTCACGAATCGAGAGTCTAGATGGTCTGATGGCCTGTGGAGCCGACGAGCGCCAACGAAGAGGCCGAAGATTCAAAAGATTTCAATGCAGCGTCGTCATGAATGTGCTTCAGTTCAGTTCAGTTCAGTTCAGGTAACTGGCAATCCGAGGCGACGCGTCGGCAACACGAGCTGCAACCACGAAGCGGACGCCCACGACATCGACTGTGTGTGTGTTTGAGATTGTGCGCAGTCATCGTTTGGAGGGGATGGCAATGTGTGTGTGGCAGCGGCACACACGTCGTATGAGTAATGTGCAACACGTGGTATGACTGTGTGTCTGAATGACTGCGACTTGTGGCCCAACAGTCCCCGAAAATCCAGAACCATAAATTTTTGGCGACTCCTTTATCGGTTTATCAGCCATCAATTACGCATAATTATCGCACACACATTTGTCACGCGATCTTATCAGCTAATCATATCATATAATCATCTAATCAGCACCAGATTATTTTCAATTAGTTGCACATTTGGCAGCCGTCACATGAAATCCAATATAAATCCCAGGCTCTTTTCGCAGCCTTGCGATATGCTCGGCTTATTAATTCTTTGCACTCTCTTTTCTCTCTCTCTCTCTCTCTCGCTCTGCATTATCGGCCTTATCTAATTGGTATTATACGAGTACAATATGTTTAATATTTAGCATCATCTCCCCTTCCAATTCCATTTCCTCACACTTTTCTGATATCCAAATGAATTCGGAAAGTCACAATTACGCGCACGCATATGAATGCTATTTATTTGGAATTTGACGCCGGTTAAATTAAGCGGAAGAGATTAGTTTGTTTTTATTTTCATTTAGCTTTGAGCTAAAATAAAGGTTACTCAATACTACAATTAGGTTGCATAATTCAATTGTTTATTGCAAAAGAGTTACTGTTTCGACACACTATATCACATATTAAATTTTTAATTAAATAATTGGAGTCTAGTTTAAAAATGTAATTAAATTTACTAAAACAAAACTATTTATGGGCAGTTTTAATGTATTTTGGATAATTGTGAAAAACAAGCTTACACGTCAACAAGTTTCTTTAAGATTTAGATAAAATATATCATCTTGCTGATCAAAAATATATCATCTTTATTACATTCCAACATTTCATTTAATAAAAGTAAATATTAAATTAAAAAATACATTACTTACAATTTGCAATTATCAATCAACCATTTTCCATAAATATTTATATTACAGATATTCTATATTGAAATTAATCAATATATTAAAAAGGAAATAATATATAATTGAGTTGCACGTAGATTCATAAGAAATCCACATTTTTAGCAACTATAAATTTAAATTATGTCTAATTCTACTTGCTGTTCAATTATGTTCGCCTGGTACTTCAGCAGCTCCATGTGGGTTTTGGGAAGGAAGTGCGTCGAGATTACTAACGTATTTTATTCAAGTTGAAGTTCGAAAAACCCGGCCAGCTTCTGAAAATTTATATTTTTGGCTAATTCTACTTGCAGTTCAATTATGTTCGCCTGGTACTTCAGAAGCTCAAATTGGGTTTTGGGAAGGAATCTCGTCGAGATTATTTACGTATTTTATTTAAGATAAATTAATTTGTTTATTATATGTATAATAATAAGCAATATATTAATGTTTTCTTTAATTTGAATTTTTATAAATCTTACAAATTATATACAGTTCAATAAACAACGCTTGAGTTTGTCGTGAATCGTCACAAACTGTTTAACGTCAATTTCTGATGTCGGTATTGTTTTTAAATTTCACATAGTTTCTCTTGAAATAAACTCAATCAACCACATTTCTGACCTTTAAGCTATAATGTTTTCTGGAGCTTTATTAAAAACAATCATATAATGTTAATAATAATCAATAGATTTTTACACATTGTTCACTGATTAAAATTACCTTCTGAATATGCATTTTTTTTTACTATAGAAAAAGTAAACGAATAGATCCTGAAGCTGTGATATCGGAGACAGGCAATTATTTAATTATATTCGATTGAATACGTTACACATTAATAACTTGCCGGCCAGGTGAACGAATCACAATATTCTCCATATTTAATTGGTTGAATTCAACTAATGAAATGACGTGCGTACCGTTTCACATTGAATAATGAAATAAATGTGAAATATATGAAATAAATAAATTTAATTTAAGTAAGTAATACATGCATATATTTCAACCACAATGAGTAACGCTGAAATGATGCTATACAAGGCAAGGCTCACAGAGTGAAATCAAAGTAAGGTCTTACCATATGGAAAGATTATTATAAAATTAACGTATGCAGTACAAATTTATAATTCAAATTTAGTTGGATAAATAATTATATACGAACTTTAACAATCTCAAAATTCTGTTTTTTTTTTTTGAGCATTCTCAGCTTGACAATTTTGAATGATATTTAAAATTCTGTCTGTTGTCAATACGGATGCATTTACGCCGAATTACAATTTGTGTTTTATGGCAGGTCACAGGCAACAGGCAGCTGGAAGTTTTTGACCCAGTAATGATGTGTCTGATAAAAGCATTACAATGTTTTTACATGACGTGGCCAACGACATTTCATCCATAAATTTGTGCGCTCTGTCTGGATGGAATGTGATTTTTAATCTCTGCAACATGTCCTTGCCCACATACAAACATCTGAGTGGGTGTTTGGGGGTTCGCCTTAACGTCCGACAAAGTTGCGTAGCACTCCAGGAATGCCATAAAGCTAATTAGGTAATAGGTGAAAGGGGGACGTGGCCAACTTTTGGCGCGTGCCGCCTTTCTGTGCATCTTCTCCAGGGCAGTCTGACCTTTTGACCTTTTATTATTATTATCGCGTACTTACGTATGTATGTACGATATGTTCAAGTAGTTCGTTGGGTTCGCACAAAACGCATGAGAATTGCTCATCCATCATAAAGAACTTCAAAGACTTCAATACTCTTATGGCATTAAGCGATACTTGGGAAACAGTTTCGAACTAGCTAATTTATGTATTAGATTAAGTACGACCACGCGAATGTCTGCTAAACATTAATACACATATATTTATATACATATATAGTATATATATGCAAACGCGTACTCTCGATTATTATGGAAATTGGTTGCTTCTACATCATATAGCTGTGTGCACTCAAGTGCATTTCACTTTACCAAGACACGGAACGCCCGTAGCGAGAGTCTTGGCATATTTTGTTAATATCCCACTAAACATCCAAGCACACATATACATACATATATCTATGTGTGTATGGATGGATGGATGATGATAGCAGCATGTGCATATTTTGATTCTGTGGACAGCAAAGACCACAAGCAGCACAAAGCTGCCAAGGCATGACACGCTGGCATTTTAGCTTTTCCTTTGTATTTCCCTTACTGCACATTGATACACAGATGGCACATAAAGGATGCGCTTTTCAGTTGCGAATAAATACAAATGACACAACTCAGCAACTCTAAATACTGCATATTTAAATGAATAAATTATGAATACAACTATTCTACCCATAACAATTGTAATAAACGAGTTTCTAATCTAGTGTGCATACAAATATTGTTTACATACTCCAATAATTCGCAAGCAGTTAAACATATGCAAATGAATAGATAAATGCTGATATTTATCAATTAAATACTGTCCATTAGGCATTAATCGCCAATTTCCAATATTGCTAGGAATGCGCATATCATTTGTGTTCATAGTTGATCAGTTTTTACAGGTCTGTAAAAATGTTTATTTCTTATACAAAGCATGGGTTTATTATCTAAAATTGTTGCATCATTCATTGGCAATACATAAACAATGTAATGCATATACAAAATAGAGACTTAGGAAATGCGACATACATTCGTTCGCTTCTTTACTCGTCATCATCTTCGCCATCATCATCATCCTCGTCGTCGTCATCCTCATCCTCTTCTACGTCTTCATCATCATCCTCCTCCTCCTGTTCGTCATCTTCTGCTTCGACTGCTTTTACTGCCGCCTCTTTGCGAGCTTTCTTCGCTGGCACAGCCGCTTCCTCCTCCTCATTTTCATCCTTCGCATCCGCAGACTGCAGCGCAAGACGCTTCGCACGCACCTCAGCCTTGTACTTCACCTGATCATCGGTTAGCTTAACAAAGCCAACGTCCTTGGTGAGCGCGAATCTGGAAAGCACTTCGTTGGCTTGCTTCTTCAGCTTGAGCATGCGCTGCTCCCGCGGACCAACCACGTAGGGCGCATCTGCAGGCGGGGAGCACAGACTGATGTACAAGGGCAGCGCCGATGTGCCGACCATATCGATTTTCAAGTACAACGAACGGATGTTCGCCAAGCCACCGGGATACAATTGCTGCAGCTGATTGACAACGGTCACCACATTCTCGGCGAGCTTCTTGCCGCTGAACTCATGGTTGCCGATTGGAATGGCGGTCAGATCACCCTTGTTCAGCTGCCTGTAAGCTGTGCGGCAGAGAGCACGCGTAATCTCCTTTGGCAGCTCGTCCTCCTTGCTCAGGCGCACGGCGTGCAGCACATGGCGAGGCTTCTGTGTGCCCTGCAATTCATAAATAAAATAAAATATTATTAGACAGTTGCAATTGTAAAACACTTTAATGTATCTATCTCTGATAGACTCTGATTGGGAAAAAATAAAAACCATAAAAAAACACAAATTTTGAGTTTCTTTTGTTTTGTTAGAAAAAAATGGATTGGTCCAGGATTTATGAAATTACTTAAAATAAATCAAGTGAATAATAAAATTATAAACTTAGAAACCATGGATGATAATTTGATCAAAAAAAATGATTTTGGGGTAATTCATTTCATTTGAAGTCTATTCGAAGAGTGCGATAATAATCATTATTATTAAAATCTATATTGATCATGGTCAAGAAATTCTAAAATTAATCATTATCGTTGAAAAAAATTATTAAATTATAAACTTTAAAATCTGGAATAGTTTTCGTTATTTTAAGTTATTTTAAAAATAATAATATACAAAACATTATTTCTGGTACTAACCTGGCCGAGAAAAGCGTTGGCCTGACCCGAGATGCGTCCATCGCACAGCAAGTAGTCGTAGGTGTTCAGGAACTTGCGCTTCGCCTCGAAAGTGCCGACATCATTACGAAGCCTATTAAATGGCACCACCGTTAACTTCTGTTCGACGCCCGCCTCGCGGAACAAGTCCTCGTAGTGTTGCACGGTCGGCTCGTAGTCGAACCGAGCGCCTCGCTGCAAGTCCGTGACAATTACGGCGACGTCGTCATCGCTGCTGATCAGCGAATGCTTCAGCGGCAACTTGACAACACGCTTGGGACAACTGGGTATCTTGTAGCTGCACACTTGCAGAATGTAGCGATAATCCTTGAATATCGATGCGGCCTTCTGTTTCTTTACCTCCTCCGCCACTTGTGTCTTAAGGGCGTCGCATACTTTCTGCACATTCGCTGCGCTGACAATGGAAAAGAATTGCTCCTCATCGAATGGCTTCAGCTCATACTTCAAGTCCAGCACTTTCTTGGGCTTCTTCTCCACTTCGTTTTCCTTCTTTGCTGCTACTTTGTTTTTCGCCACCTTCCCCAGTTTTTTGGCAATGGGTTTAACTGCCTTACCATTGGCCAACTTCTTTGCTGGTTTTGCCAACTGTGGCTGCTTCTTCTGCGACTCAGGCTTTGAGGCAGTCACAGTGATCACTGGCTTCTTCTCTTTCTTTGTGACCTTTTCCTCAACCACGGCTGGTGAAGGTTTGGCGATGTCCTTTTTCTTCTTGCCTCCAGCTTTGTTTGGTTTCTCTTCAGTTGTATCTGCAGCCTTCTTGGCGGGTTTCTTTTCTTGTGGGGCCGTTACTTCCACTACTTGCTTCTTGCCGGCTTTCGGTTTCGCTGCTGGTGCTGCTGGTGCTACTGGAGTTGCAACTGGAGCTGTTGCTGGAGCTGACTTCTTCCCGCCTTTAGCTTTTTTTGCTGCCACAACTGGCGGTGCTGGGGCATCTAATGGTTCTGCAGCTGTCTTCTTGCCGCCTTTGGTTTTACGGGCGACGGGCGCAACAGGTGATGGCGTTGGTGCTACAACCAAAGGCTTCTTACCAGCTTTTGGTTTGGGTGTCGCTGCCACCGGCGAGGCTGGCGGAGCTGCCACCAACGCCTTCTTGCCGCCTTTTGCTTTTCGTGCAGCTGCAGCCGGCGATGGGGGCGGGGCTAGAACCAATGGCTTTTTCGGTGCTTTCGTTGGCTTCTCGGCTGCCTTCTTCACTGGCTTTTCAGTCACATTTTTAATCTCTTTTGACTTTTTGACTGCCTTCTTAATGTCAGCAACAACTTCAGCGGCAACTACTTTCGGGGCTGTTTTCTTCTTGTCTTTGGATGCCTTCAACTTGTCCTTGGAGACGCCCTCAATTTTCTGCGTTTTGCTCAGCGATTTCGGCTGCGGAGGCTTTTGTACTTTCACCATCTTCTTTAATAATTTGCGTTTTAAAAGTTTAAATTTAAACAAAACACGCCAACACGTGCAACAGAGTGAACGTCGCAGGGTGACCGCACGTGGTATATTAAAATATACTGGTTGTAGTCACAAAATATACCAATTATACCACTTTTATAATTACTATAATTAAGTGTTGTAAAGCGCTACTTTGGCGCGACATCAAACAGCACCAGTTGCATGCACTAATTATAAATACCAAATTAACGCCAATAAACGAATATAAAATAACATTATATCCTTACAAAATTCAACGTTTTCGTATTATATTTGTACAACTATTGTCATCTTAGTTCTGACTACGAAATAATTGTATTACATCCTCTCTATTGTCAATAGAAAATAAGCTCGTTGCTATTATTGTAGCCGCCTTTTTATTTTGGGCAACATCTGAACGCTAAAAATAAAGCAATTTTGAGTTGACACGCGTGCCTAATAACAGCAGCCATCAACGCATTAACTGTATGTCCTTGCGCACCCCCGCAGTTGAACTGGACTCACTCACGGCACATGGCAGCTCCCATGGTGCAGCAAATTAAAGCTTTCGTTGGAAACTCCCGCAATGAGCCGTTTCATACGGCGACACGTGACTGACTGAGGCTGATCAATAAATGTATATGCTTCGCCTACAGCAAACTCTTGGCAAATATAATTAACATGTATTAAAGACCTAATGTGTTAGTTACGAGTTACAGTTTCAGTTTTTTCGCATTCGCTTTGGATGTGTCCTTTTTGGGACGTTTGCTGCTCGCAGTTGCCGTGGATGAAGTGGTGTCCTGCAGCTTGTTAAAGAATGCCTTTGAGGATTTAAGAGCTCCCTGATCGTTGCTGCTCGTAATCTGTAAAAGAATAATTGTATTAATATACAGATAAATTTGTAGTTTGCTGCTTTTACCTTTTGCACATTTCGGGCCTTGGTGATCGATTTCAATAGCTTGGCATTCGCTTCGCGCTGTGTGGGCGCCTTGCCCTCCTTGGCACGCTGCAGATCACGTTGCTCCAAAGCGGTGTTGATGGCGCGCTGCTTCTGTTTCTTCTTGCGTCGCTCGCGATTCTTGTCGGTGCGCGAGCGTTCCGTCTTGCCCAACGGCGTGTGCTTGGGACCACGGAATACTTCTTCGGGTGCCAGCAGTTTGGCATCGCTAACGGCCACAGGAGCAACTTCCTCCATGTGCACAGCAGGCGTATTTGTGACAATTTTAATCTCTGGTGCGATCGGTTTGGGAGTAAAGTGGAAATTGGAGAGCGCATCGAGCTTGAGAAAAAGTGTGCGCATGGCACGTTTGATTTCCTGGTGCTCCTTGGACTCGGGTGTTGCACTGTCGTCAGCATCGCGATTGGGATCCAGTTTCTGGAGTTCTTGCTGGTATTGCTGTTCATAGATCTGGGCCAGCGACTGCTTGGACTTCTCCTGATCGAGCACCAGCTGCTTTCGGTATTCCTGAGGCGTGTTCACGGGGCGCACAGTGCGCACCACATCATCCCACGCCTTGTCTCGGATGCGCTGCTTAATTATGTCCTCAATTGTTTCGTTTTGTTCCTCTGTTATCGCTGCCACCGGTCGCGTCGTCGAATCAAACTCCAAGATCTCCTCCAGCAGCGAGTTCTGTGGTCTATTGCCCGCCTGTACTTCACCCCGCAGCTGCCAGGGTTTGTCACCCAGCACCACATCCTCGTAGTCGCGTATGCGCTGCAACAGACGCGTCTCACGCATTTCATTGGATGACTGTGGAAGATTCTTTGATTTGTCTTCATTATCCTGCTTTTCATCTTCATCCTGCTCCGAGTCCGAATCGGTTGCTGGTTCAACGCCACTTCGCGCAACAAAGTCAGCTTCATCGATTTCACTTGCCACCTCATCATCGAGCTGCTGCTTGGCTTCATCTTCCTCTTCAGCTTCAGCTTTTTCATCCTCTTGCTCGCTTTCGCTTTCATTGAAAAAGTCCCTGGCTTTATCCTTGGGCAGCTTTTGCGCTGCCGCCTCCAACTCCTCGTCCATATCAAAAAAGTCGGCGAAGTTCACATTGCCATCATTGTCATCCTCTTCATCTTCATCATCCGTTTGTTCGCCCACTCCAAAATCTTCTGCAAAATGATCAATTCCTTCCGTATCATCAATGGGATTTTTGTTGTTCTTTTGACGCCGCATCTCTTTGGCATCTTCCTGCTCCAGAAACTGTTTCATTTCGTCCAGCTTAAAGAAGGTGTCATCCACAATCGATCTTTTGCCAGATTTCTTGACAAGTTTCGTCTTGATTTGCTTCGACCTAGTCTGAGCTTCGTTGAAGCCATCGGAGTCTTCTAAACCGTCTTCCTCCTCATCCTCCTCCTCCTCATCGTCCTCATCGCTCTGCTGCTCCGACAGCTGCTGAGCCTCCTCCTCATCATCCAGTTCAATCCCCAAATCCTGCTCCCGAGTGGCCATTAACTTTGCTGCTTGTTGCACAAACTGGGGCAACATTAGAGCATTACGCAGCTCGAGTTGCTGCCAAATTTGTTCCTCATCCATCTGCTCCAACACCAGCTCAGGCAGCATGTCCTTTTGACTCTCCACATCGCTGCTGACGCTCAAAGCATACGTCTGCTGAATCAATTTGTGTATGGCATCCACTTGTTCCGGCTGAGGTCTAAAAAGAAAAACAACAATTGTTGCAAACACGTGCGCGGTTTTTGTAGTCAATTGAAAACAAACTTTAGAAAGCGATCTGCATCCTGCACCAGCTGGTCAAAACTTGTGGCAATCTCCTTGAGAGTGTTTACACTTAAGGTTGTGTTCTGTGTTCGATTTTTCGTAGCCATTTCATTAAAAGAGCGCTAAAAGAAAATGTATTTTAACTAATCGAATTGAAGTAAACGAGCCACAATAGGTGCGCAGTGTGACCGCAACTCTAGTTTGGAAATATGCCAACTGAACAATTTGAGGCAGATCGAATGAATAAAATTTACACATTTTTGGGGATAATTTAAAGTAGAGTCCGCGGTAACACTGGCAAAAAGCCGTCTTCAAAACACCGAAACATTTGTTGAAAGTATTATGTATGTGTTGCTTTAATTGTTAACTGAAACGGGTAGATCTCAATTTCCGGCCAGCCATTCAATCATGGACTTCAAATGCTTTAAGCTTCTACTGTTGGGCGGCGCAGTGCGTCTGTACTTCAGTTGCTCTTCGCTGGCAACGCTGATTGGTAATCGCGTCGAGTTTGCGACGCCTTTGAACTCATACAAGCGCAGTAAGTAAAGCGATTTTTTATATTAACATTCGTCTTACCCTACTTCGCTTGGCAGTGCAAGAGGGCGTGTTTCTGCTGCAGCAAGGTATCGATCCGTACCGCGGCGACCTGGTACATGAGACGCCCCTGGTGCTAACAGCTTTCTCCAGCATCCTCGTCAACTATGCCGCCTTTATCCCATTGCTTTATATTTTTTGTGATCTGTGCACTGCCGCCTTGCTCTACTCGATGAGTCGCAGTTTTGTGACTCAAAAGCTTAAGCAACAACGTGTCGAGAGCAAGGACTACGACAAGGATTCCACAGAGCTGCAGTACAGCGAACAGGATCGTTATGATATTGCCAAGATGGTGCTGGTTGCATATCTGTTTAATCCTTTGACCGTCATGAGCTGCATTGGACTCACCTCAACGGTATTAAGCAACCTGCTGCTGGCCTCCTTTCTATATGCACTGATGCGGCGCCAGCTCTTGATTTGCCTCGTGCTGCTCGCTTTTGAGACTGTGCGTAGTCTTTATCCAGTTGTGCTCATTGCACCGCTGCTCTTAATCTTTGCTCGTCGTTCTGCCGGCCTGGGCATCGCCATTTTTCTGGTGTTCGTCAGCTTCTGCTTGGCCTTTGCCGGCGCCAACTTCTGGGTCATGAGCAGCTGGAACTTCTTGGACGGCACACTAGGCTTTATGTGAGTACAGCCAAAAACTATATTCCATTGAATAATTTTTGGTTTCTTTGCAGTTTTTATTTTCGCGATTTGCAGCCAAACATTGGACTCTTTTGGTACTTTTTCACCGAAATGTTTGAGCACTTTCGTACCATGTTTCTGATCACATTCCAGCTGAATGCCACCGTCTTGTATCTGGTGCCGTTGTCCATTAAACTGCGCAAGGAACCGTTGCTGCTGGCCACTGTTCTGGTCGCGCTCATGGCTGTGTTTCGTGCTTATCCAAGTCTGGGCGATGTCGGCTTCTATTTGGCTTTGATGCCGCTCTGGCGTCGTTGCTGGAAATGTAAGTAGAAGTTGTGTGCCATGGGATAATAATTATTGCTTGGTAATTGTTTCAGTCATGGCGCATGGCTTTGTGGTCTTCACTTTCTTCCTGGTCACGCTGTCCATGATGGGTTCGCTGTGGCACCTTTGGATCTATGCGGGATCGGCAAATGCAAACTTCTACTTTGGGGCCACGCTCGCTTTCTGCACTGGTCAAATATTCCTAATTACGGATTTGCTGTTCGCACATGTGAAGCGCGAGTTTTGTCTCTATAACGGTCAAAAGATCATGATTGATGGCGAAGAAGCGCGCATACTGTTAGAATAATAGGCTGGACATTTAAAAGAAATCATTTTATTTAATCGTAGAATCTATTGCTTGGAGTAGCCTGTTTTTGTCTTCCTATTAAGGAATCTGTACAAATACAAGATGCGTTTCTCCATATCCCGCCACTTGGTGGGACGCGCAATGGGGTATTTGGTTTTTTCCATGATGCGACGCTTGCGCAGTAGCACCTGGTACTCATTGCCAGAGACGCCACGTAGCCACGAGGGCACGGAATACAGGACTCGAGTGGGATGCAGACGATCGTTGCCCAAGATATCGATGTAGTCATTCTGCCCAAAGAGAGCACGCTTCTCCGACCAGGCGTTTTTCGGCCGATACACGGGCATGGGTAGCTTCTGCCCGTTATCCAAATGCGGCAGCAGACCGCTCTGGAAGAGCTTGTCCTTGTACCCATAGCGACGTACTGTCGGACCGCGTGCCCGACGCTCCGCATGCGACAGCTGGCGCACCGTTGTGCCCGAGGCCAAGGGTAGCGTCTTGGCTGCCACGCTGCACAGCTTTTGAAATGTATTTGTGACCCAAGACATCGATGCCTGCGTGTTTTTATTTATGATTAGGTAATTGTAAATAAATTCTATGCGAACTTACTTTTGTGGTCAGCTGTTAATGGTCGATAACATGTAGTTTGTCATCACCGGCATTCGATAAATGTCCAAAATATACCCACAGATTTAAAGTGCGTCCACAACTTTAGCGTCACATATCGATACAAAAACTATCGGGCGTGGAACCAATATTTATTTATGATTTTTATACGTATTTGACCCTTAAATTAAATAAATCGGAATGCAAACTGAAAATAAATTGAATAATCTTTCTATTAAAACCATGTTTGTCTAATAATTTGCAGTATTTGTACCATAATTTCATATTTGAAAAATATAAGGTTCGAGATTTTTGCCAATACCTCGGGTTTAGGGCTTTGTCGCCCAAATCGGTTAGTAACAAGTTATAGAGTGTAGCTTTAAGAATAGATCCCCGAAATATGAAAGGTTTTGCTAGAGGCGTTTCCGTGTTATAAGTTCACCTACCTCACATACAGCCCCATACTAAATTAGCGAAAATCGTCAATATGGCCGTTTAATGGCTATAATTATTTTCAGCCTTCTTGTCGGCCTGTGCATGCAATGCCTATTGCTAGATTAATATTTAACGTACACACCTATTTTAGTAAAATTTCTAAGAGCAGTTTTTTAGAAAATGGACCACCTAAACGAATTAATTTTACAGGTGAAGCTCGGAACCACTTCGGAACTTTAACAATGTTGGATAACATACATTGAGTTTTGGCGGGAAATATGAATACTTTAAATATGTGCAAAGCAATAAGTAAATGAAATTTTTTAATAGAAAGATAATTAAATAATTCTTTCTGTTTGCATTTTTATTTATTTAATTTAAGGGTCAAATACGTATAAAAATTTTGTTTGTTGTTTTTCTATCGATATATGCCGCTTAGTTGCGTCATTTAAAGAAAATACTGTTAAAAAAGCTTTAAAAAATTTACGACATATTAAGAACCTTCGATATATCGATAGTACTATCGATATTTTCCCACCTCTAGAAAGAGCATATTTTGAAATCGCACTTGCGGTCACCCCGAGCACTACGGCTGTGTTTTCGTTGCGTGCGGTTGTGTTTTGATGGTTGGTTTTGTCGTTGGTTGTCCACCATATATCCCTAATTAAAGTAGAGAAAATTACTAATAAGTTGTGCGGTCAGCAAACAAAGAGAGTGTCTGGCAACTTAAAACGCATAAAGAGCCCTCCCCAAAAAAATCCCAATTGCTACATTCCTTGCGCGTGAACTCCGTTTGTTGTTGTTGTTGGTGTGGGTGTTGAAGAGTGGAGCGGAGCGGAGTAGGAGTAAAGGTAGCCGGCGTTTAAAGTGTATTTGTATTTACTTTGTGGCTGACCGAGCCTGTACTCTGTACTCACTTCGCCTTCATCAATGTCGTCAACCGATGTGTCGCGTCTGCTGGGACTAGCGCAAAAGTTTAATAATTTCTACTTGACAGGTGAGTGCAACTAACTCTTGGTAGCAAAGCTTATTCTGGTTCTTTCTGGTCATGTTGTTTGGGCTTTTTGGGTTTGGCTGGCCATGAAAATGGGTTTGGCCCTCTGCCGTTTCCCTGACCCTCTAATTCTCTCCTTCTAGTACACACACATTCATGCCGTGGGCGGCCAGGGCGCCAATGTTATGGGTGCAGCAGCACATACAGCACAGTTTACTGCAATTGCTGCAAAAAGAGCGAGAGCAAGAGAGTGCGAATTATCGATTAGTTTGTTTACTTGTATGGTGTGAGTGTGTGTGTGCGTATGTGCAGTTGCTGCTGTGCTGACGTCGATGTCGCCTTCCACTGTCGTTTCGCTTTTTTCTTTTTTCGCAGCATCCCAATAACAATCATCTCTGCATTGACATTGAACACAATTTCCTTTTCGTCTATTTTTACAAGAAAGTCGAGCGAAGTCACAGATCGTCCTTCTGAATCGATTTTTTTGATGTTATCGATCTACTTCCGTTCCGCCATTGGTCGATTAATTTAACCTGTTGCTCGCGCTCCCTCGCTTGCTTCGTAATCTGACACTGGAATTATTGGGTTGTTTGCTTCGTATTACTGTTCAGCATTTCACGTTAAGAAAATAACTGATTGCAGCTGAGAGCCACACTATCGCATTACAATGCACAATTCTTTCTGCATTACCAGCAATTAAACATAAAGCAAAATTCAATGCTAAACAATCGAACAAACAAACAAAGCAGCAGCGACTCTTATGCAAGATCATTTTTATTAAGCAATCGACACACTGTACGATCGGCATTCGGCTCAAATGAATAAAATAAATACATACATAGTAATCGAGGTTACAACTACATATGCATATGTGGATTTTGTTGTTTATAATTAAGAACTTTACGCTGCAGCAGAATTAACAAATTATTTGTCACTTGATTGCTGTTGTAACAAGATTTTTATCGCATCACCTTGAGGGCAAAATCAGCTCTCAGCTTTTGGCATTTTCAGCGACAACAACAATAAGAACATGCAGCAACAGCTGAAACATCTCACAAACACAAGCACACAAATGTACCGTACATTTTGAGATATAAGTGAGCATATTATATATGTATGCAAATACATATATAAATATAGAGAAAGATGTTTATGGCTTAATTAAGTGCAAAAAAAATCCACATATGTTTTCATTTATTGAGAATTCTTCTCTATTGCTCATTCGCTCTCCCTTTCTCTCCACTTCTTTCTATCTCTATTTTTTACCACTCTTTGGCACTCTCTATCTCCGCTGATAAGCGGCATGCGCGCTTTCTGCTCTTTGACGTTATTGTTTTTGTTTTTATTTTGCTTCCCAACTATTTCAAGTTATTTCGCCATAAAATCTATAGACGAAACTCAGTTTTGTTTCAAATACCCTTTTCCAGATTTTTGGCATTAAAAGCTTGTTTCAAAATAATTTAGAATAAACTCGTTCAAACCGATCTGCATAAAGACATATTCTTCTAAAAGCACTCAATTTTCGAATATTCATTTATTTATTTTTGCTTTGTTTATTTTTGCAATATGTGTAGGATTAGCATTTTCTTCAACTGTAGGGTATCCACATTGTATATTTCGACTTGTTTTGACTTCTCTTCTTTCTGTTTTGCTTTGGATACTTTGTCTATATACTACATACATATACTGTTTAGCTTTGAATCATGAAGTGAATTGGAATTTTGTGTTTATGTTTTTTGCGCTGATTTGTTGTTTTCCACCTCATTCGCGTTTCAAGTGATGCAATAATTGTTGGCCAAAAGTCGATGACGATCTCGCCAACCGGTACGAACCGCTTTTACAGTATTGATTTCATTATCAGTCTAGTCTGGACATTGATTTACGTATATTGACAAAATCTGAAAATTTGATCATGTTTTGTAAAGATTTAAGAAATGGAAATAGACTTAATGTCACAGAACACAAATTGTACTTTAATTAAACAATATACTTTAATAGCCACAGCACCTTATTTTGCCGCATAATTGACACCTTAAATATGGAATAATGGATAACAACACACAATGAATACTTTAATTCAGAAACACTTTCTTCAAATTACTGCAATTCCTTTGTTTGGCAAAGCAAAAAGAAACAGGGCGAAACAATAAAGCAATTAAATTCGATTCAAGCAAAAGTACTTAAGGCAGCTAATTGCGATTCTTATTCGATTTTGTAGATATCTAATCAGAGCGCACGGACGTGTTTTCAGTTGGGCAGCTAATGAACTTTAATACAGTATCGATAGAGGAAATAATAATAATAGCAGGGGTTTACAATGAATTTCGACAATAAACAAATATAAAATACCATTGAGCAAAAAATGTTGGCTAATCATAATTTGTTCTATAGAAAATCATTAATGTTGTGCGAGGCGATAAGAAAGTCGTAGTTCTGTCTGGCCTAGAAAATAATGCTAAAGTTCTCAACGTAATCTCTTAGTTTTTATTTGGTATACAACATGTTGGATAAGTTAATCAGCTGTAAAAGCTCATCAGTATTTTACGAAAATGATTCAATGGTCAAATAAAAAGAAAAAAATAATCAAATAATCAAGAAAAACTGAGCAAATATGGTACGGAAATACCTTAATAATTGAATTAAAAGATAGCTTCCTCATAATTGTGTCTCAGGTTGTGCGACAGTTAAATTTTATAATCTAATCTTGCTTGTAAATGAATCACATCAATGATGATGCACCTCTGATGATATGATTAATAGTGCCTGCATTTATAAATACCTACTGCTTCATGGCCAACGGCCATTGAAGATGTGAATCGCAAATTGCACTTGAAATTAATTAACATTGATATTAATTGTATCATCACATGATAGGCGTTCCTAAGGGCGACATACGTCCATTTCTGGTTGGCGGACAGCAAGTTGGCCTCATTAAATCGGATGTCTATAAGCAGCTGCTCAAGTATCCTGAAGTGTTCTGCATACGTGACTGTGAATACACCAAGCAGGTGAGCCTTCAAAATGACATCATGCTCTTCAACATATTTAGACCATTTACATTTGCAGGGCCTGGTCGAATTGAATCCGGCATTCCGTGACTATAATGAACGCACTGCACGATTGGAGAAAGTATTGCGTGATCTGCGCACCGAAGGATTATTCTCGGCCTTACAGGGATGGCGGGAAGAGTGCTTCGAGGTGAAGTCCGAGCACAAGGCACTGCTGAAGATGGAGCGTGCCGCGACGCCGCTGTTTGGCGTACGGAAATATGGTGTGGATATCAACGGCTATGTGAAGCATCCGCAGCACGGTCTGTGCATTTGGCTGCAGCAACGCTCGAATACCAAAGAGACCTGGCCTGGCAAATGGGATAATATGGTGGGCGGTGGCCTCTCGGTGGGCTACGGCATCATGGAGACAGCCATTAAAGAGGCCGCCGAGGAGGCATCCATTCCAAGTGATCTCGTCAAGAATCTGGTTTCTGCCGGCTGTGTCTCGTTCTTCTTTGAGAGCGACCAGGGTCTGTTTCCCAACACCGAGTACGTATTTGACTTAGAGCTACCGGTGGACTTTGTGCCCCACAATGCCGATGGAGAGGTGCAGGCCTTTGAACTGCTGCCGGCCAACGAGTGTGTGGAGCGTGTATTTACGCCAGATTTCAAGACGACCTCTGCGCCTGTAGTTATTGATTTCTTAATACGACATGGTTATATTACAGCCGAGAATGGTATTAAACTTGATCACTAGAATTTATAGAAAACTCGACTTAAATTTTGCTTTAATTGCAGAGCTAAACTTTACGCAGATTGTGGAGCTGTTGCATGTGCCACTGCAGTCGTTGTACACGTACAAAACACGGCTGGAACAGAAGCTGCAGCAACAAAACGCATCATCACTGCCCCCCAACAGTAGCGACGACAACAATTGGAATTGTTCGACGAGTAGCTTGCCAACAAGACCTCTGGAAAATGGGCACAACAAGAAGGAGTCAACTTAAATTGTGAACGAATAATATCGATACGATATGATAATAATAATGGACAACGAAAGGATTCTTTGTAGAGCATTACCAGAGCATTGAGAAGCTGTGGACTATATAGTTTGAGAGACTGCTTTTGTAGTGGGATTTGTGAAATCCGTAAACAACAGCCAATAATATACATACATACATACATACAAATGAATATAAAATATGAAAATGGAGATGACGCAAAAGTGAAACAGAAAGCAAGTATAGAAAACAAAAACCAGAAAACCAATCAACCAACCAACCAAACAAAACGAAACGAAATGATACAAGTATAATCTACTAAATTAAATTATTAATTAGTATACATGTAAAAGAAAAGGCAACACTTAATGTTAAATTTTATGTTTACATCGACGATTTGTGCAAGTCAAAGTGTATGTGCTGTTTATATATATTTGGTATACACTTGCTTATATGAGTTACATATATATATATATATATACAAATTAATGAAATTATTTACAATATTTATTATATATACGTACCACATGCATAAGCATAAGCTAAATATACATATTATATATATACATACATATATAACCTATCATGTATTTGACGAAAATGCCCGCATTGCATATTACTTACTTAATAGTTTTGTGCTTTGATATTCCAATCATGTAATAATTGCAAACAAATGACGCCACATTCTTAGAATTTTTGTGAAGTGAAATTATAACTAGAGAAACCAACAAACAAACAACGGACAAGTTATATAAACAAACATATATATATGCCTATATAATACATTTATATACGATAGTTAAAATATAAATTATATGTAACGAGATATTTAAATGACATTTACTATTATGTGTGTGTGTACCAAAGTGCTCAAACTTAAGCAAAAATGTAATATTAATTAGTTTTCTGTTGAATTTGTAAAACTTTTTTAACTTAATAAAATGAAATCAATAAACTAAATTTTTCCTTTAATCTCAGACACATTTTAAATTTAAAAATAAAACCAGCGCTATAAAGAAATAAGATACATTTTATCTTATTGGGATACACATTTCAAAATATGCAAACAATCGCGCCCAATTATTCGAAAAACACAACCCTAGTACCAGGGAAGCAGAATTTTTCGTTAGCAAAATACAACCCTGCAAATACGTCAAACTGTAACGAGTGTGGCAACGCCACGCAGGTAGCCATCTTTCTTTCTTTCCCCAACTTCACGACCGCGTGGACGTCGATACGTAAAAGGTTAGCGAATATTGTGTGCAAATTGGCATTTAAATCAAATGAATGACGCTTGAAAAGCACCACAAACTGTGCTCGCGTGTGCCGTGCACATTGCATTTGTGTAGAATGTTGTTAAAAGTGTTTGTTTATTGCAGGGAACCACCACAGCAGGCAATAAAATGACCAACTCAAAGGGTTATCGTCGCGGCACCCGAGACATGTTCTCTCGCCCCTTCCGCAAGCATGGTGTCATCCCGCTGTCCACATATATGCGCGTCTTCAAAAACGGCGACATTGTCGACATCAAGGGACACGGCGCCGTCCAGAAGGGCATGCCCTACAAGGCCTACCACGGCAAGACTGGCCGCATCTTCAATGTGACACAGCACGCCGTTGGTGTCATTGTAAACAAACGTGTGCGCGGCAAGATCCTAGCCAAGCGCATCAATGTGCGCATTGAGCATGTGCATCACTCCAAGTGCCGTGAGGATTTCCTGCGTCGCGTCAAGGAGAACGAGCGCCTGCTCAAGGACGCCAAGGCCCAGGGTAAATGGGTAAACCTCAAGCGTCAGCCCGAGCAGCCAAAGAAGGCTCATTTCGTCAAGAAACTGGAGGAGCCCATCGCTCTGGCGCCAATTCCATACGAGTTCGTTGCCTAAATACCCAACGACAACAACAACAAATGCGCGGATGTGTTTTTTGTTTACAATTCTTGTGTAAGCTAAGATTAAACAAAATTAGAATTGATTTTCTATACACGATTGCTGTAAACAATTATTTGGCTGTGTTTTTTGATGATCAGGCGGGAAGGCGAACCTAACGGATTAGCAGGCGCAGCAAAAACAGATGTGAGCTGTTGTGCTACTAGCCGTTTTGTTTGACACCATGAAAGAAAAATCAAATTGTTGAATGAACAATGGAAAATAATGCAGTAAAAATCAGATGATAATTGTGACCAGTTCGAAGCCTTCGCTGCTGAGTCGCTATAAAGTGGTGCACAATAAGGTGAAACCAATTGCAAGAAATTCCAATTGGTTTTCTGTATTAAACTTGCATTGTTGTAAATGCAGCAGTCGCTTCTGATCAACTGAAAATGAATCAGCTGGGCAGTGAAGAGCTGTCTGCTCGGATAGCTTAAGCTGCTGAGCACTGCTTAATAAGATGATTGTGTCTGTTGAAGTAGTTAATGAAATTCAGCTGGCGGGTCATCTTCTAACGAACACCCAAATCAAGCTGAAATATCTCCTTGATAAACATATCGCACTTTGGGACAATATAACACAGATTATGTCAATTTCATATTATAAAAGTCTATAATTTTGATTAAATATCAATACTACTATTACAACTATGTTCCCCACTTCAATATTTTGCTTATTGTTGATTAAATCCCGGTGAGGTGCCATAGTAAAACTGCTTGTCAAACAGCTGACTCTTGGACAATTCGCTTAGCTTCTGTCGCTTGTCCGCCAGTATGAAGTCATCGTCCTCAACCATTTCGGAGTCGCCGCGCTTTCGTCGCATGATTTCTGTGGTCACAATTTCCGTTGGCTCGTCCAACTCATGCACCTTGTAGACCAGATAGTTGGGCTCAATGTATTTCCTCGAGCTGCAAATATTAATAATTAGCAATAAACTTTAAACATTTAAATTTGTTTAGCTTACAGTGGCAGAATGTAGGGATCGAAAGGAAAGAAGGTATCGAGCGTTTCCTCAGGCATCAGCTTGTCATGACCATAAATAGTTGCCAGCTTTCGTCGTGCATTGCGCTCAAGAACTGTGTGACAATAAGCCAGCTGATAGGTGCGTGTTACTCCAGCAAATGCGGTGGCCACAGGAGGCAGGCAATAACGCAGCGGGTTAAAGTGGCACATGGCCAGTCGAGACAACTGCAGCGTATTTAACAGCATCAAATCTAAAGTGCAGCAGGAGTTAATACCAAATTAATATCAAAATGAATTCGCTTACTCTTCTCGTTGATGGTCAAATCGCGCGCACGAAAGGCAATCAGGTAGAACATGGCCTGGCAGACGGAGAAGAATACCATGTTGGCTTTGAGTGAACAGTTCTTGCTGCTGAACTCATCCGAATCATTGATGTAGGTGTTTGCCCAGTTACTCAGCTCCTTCAGATAATAAGTGATGGTGCTGCATAGTAACCAATTAAAGACTATTCGATTATGCTGCAATCTTCTACTCACCTTAATGGCACAAACTTGGCACGTGCCAGAAAACTGGCAATGTAGCTCACAGCCACATGGCGTATAATTGAGGATACATTTGGATTCTGAACTTTGAGCCAGAGGAAATTGAGAAAGGCTTCTGTGTAAGCTGGACGAAGGCTGCACACATAAAACATGACGAACTGCACATGATGTATATTGTGACTTGGTAGCAACACCTCCTCGAAGATGTGAATGAGCGTCTTAAAGAATCTATTCTTTACAAGTCGCTGTTCATCGCTGGCGGTGAGCATTGTCCGACATTTATCGTCGAGGAACTTTAATAGCTTCAGCAGACATATATCCAGCATCTGACCTATGGGGTGATCAAGCGCCTTGGGTTGCTTTGGCTGAGTATTGACATCATCCATCTGGAACATGGCGTCTGCCTCCATTTCATCTTCGTCATCGGAATCCTCCTGCATTGCTTCGATTTCATCACGTGGCGCACTCACGTCTAAAATGAGCAGTCTATCAAATGATAAACAAATGTCAAATGGTTTCGAAACAGGGAAGATGCTAAGCACTCACTTTTGCAGAACCAGCTGCAACAACAGCTCCTCATAGACGGGTTTGGATGCCATGAGCCACAGCACATTGTGTATGTAGCCTGCTGTGACATGAGCAGGCTTCTTAAAGTAGGGAAATTTGGCCGCAATTGTGTCTACAACCACATCGAAAGCCATGGGCACTGCGGTTAGTATGCGATTGAGCAATGCGTGCACAGTTTGCAGATCCGCTTGCACGCGTTCCGATGGAGATCCATTTATCCAATCATCCGATTCCTGATCATTTGGTATCCAGTTTAAGATTAACCTGTTGATGCCAATTTGAATGTACGTGTTGTGGGCAATCATCACATCAACAGTAAACTCGGAGTAGGCTTCTATAGCTTCTGTGCTGCGTTTCTTCCAGTTGACCGACAACAGCGCTTCGACAAGATCGGCAAACTCTGGCGTCAAGCTGTGCACGATTTTGCGGGCATCTCGCATAATAGGCAGAATCTCCTCATCCTAAAAAATCTGATAATTTATAATGGACAATCATTGGTCTGTTGGCAAACTTACACAAAAGTCCGCCTCGCGAAGAAAATATGTAAACTCCTGGATCAAGTGGAAATTGTGCTCCTCCAAAGCCACTCGAACCGATTCGATGATGCCCTTCTCTTTGGGCGTCGAGAAACGGACTTTGTTCAAAGCTGCGGTTTTCGCACGCTCCCGATCTGAACCACTGTACGACTTTAATATGGACGTAATGCCCGTTTTGCTGCTAAATATTGACATTGCGAGGAAATTGTTTTATTTTGTGTATGCCTCTCTATGGTGTATTTCCTAATAATACGCAATAAGTCGTTTGCCAACTTGAATTTGGTTGAGCTGAATACTCAAGTAATTTATGATATAGGCCCTACGTTTTATAAATCAGATACCAAAAATAATACTCTAAGAATTGTCTTTTAACTGGCATTATACTTTTGGGTTATTTCAACTATATTTGCAATTGTTTTAGCGAAAAGTCCACTCAGCTGAAATCAAAACACGTGTGATGTGCTAGAGGTGGAAAAATATCGATGAATCTATGTCTTAAAAATTTTAATTCGTCATCGATGTTTTTGCAGCTAAATAATATTAAAATTCATTTATTATTACATACATTATTCTTTAAGATTAATTCAGTCCTTTTTTTCTTATGAATAGATGTTTCGTTAAACTGTTTGTTTTTCTCACCATTCCCATTGATCAAATTTTCGTAACAATATAATTATTATTTTACGCAAAGAATATATAACGCCGTTTACAATTTCATGAAGTTTAAATAAGCGACACTTCAATCTATCGATATCTTTCGTCACATAACTAATTGCCAGTCACAACGAATCGTCAACATTTAGAATCGACGCCACATGCGTTGCGCGTTTTTAGTTTTTCTAACTTAAAAATGGCATCGTTATTTGTAATTGACACTGCCGGTGATCAGCAACAGAATGCTGATGTGGATGGCGGCAACGCGTCCACTGCACTCTACAATAACGCTTTCAGTGATTGTCTGCTTAGCGCCAATAATACAGACAGTGAAGAAGAGGAAGAGGTGCAAGAAATTGAACTATTTGGCGTCAAGGTGAACAACAAAGATGTGCGCAAAGTGGTCAAGTCCACGGCGGCTGAGACGACGCTAGCCGGACCATCCAAAGTGGCAGTGCAACTGACTGAACTGGCGGAGCAGCTCAACGAGGCTGTAGAAAACTCGGCAGCGCACAAGATGTCGAAGCGCAAACGAATCACAGATCTCCATTGCGATACAAGCGAGAATCAAAAGGAACGCAAAGCGAATGTCGAGGTGGATATGAAGAAAACGGTGCTCACGGGGGGATTTGAGCAGCTGAAGGCATTGCCGACAGTCTCGAGGCGCAAGCAGCCCATTTTAAATAGAGTAAGTTGACTGTTATAATTATTGAACACTTTCTGCTCAATAATTTAGATGATGAAATATTCGACACCCGAAGCTGCACCCATGGATGGTGTGGCGAGTGCACAACACCTGCTGTTTGAGGCGACTGCTGTGACCAGAGACTCCAAGACAATAGCATGCGTTTCATCCGTTGTAATCTTAGTGATCGTCTCGGAGCATGTAACGATCACTGTAAGGCCGACGGAACAACAAAGCCATCAAACGCTAGACTGTCGTTTGCCGTTGAGCCAAGGCAAAGGATTTAGGCGTGGGCGCACATTTCCCAAAAAAACAAATTGAAACATCTTGTGCTATTGTCGACCCCCATAAAACACAGCAGTTGTCGAGGCTTGTGTTGTTGCCACATTGACGACGTCTTTAGTAATCTGATTTTATTGCTTCGTTGCCGTCCTATCAAGTAATATACATATGTCCCTATATTAATTCTACATGTTTTACATTGTAGGCGGAACGTGAAAAGACCAAGGGTGGCGGGTGGTTTGACTTGCCAGCCACTGAAATCACTGAGGATATGCGCAATGAGCTGAAGATCATACAAATGCGATCCGTGCTGGATCCCAAGCATTTCTACAAGAAGAACGACCTCAAGGTGCTGCCAAAATACTTCCAAATTGGCACAGTTCAGCACTCGGCTCTGGATCATTATAGTGAGCGACGTACGCGCAAGACAAAGAAATCTTTGGTGGATGAACTGTTGGCCGATGAGGAATTCCAAAAGTTCAACAAGCGAAAGTACAAAGAGGTCATCAAACGCACTGACAAATATGCGCATCGTAAGGCCATGAAAAAGATGAAGAAACTGAAGAAGAATAAATAAATAATTCACTAAAGTCTTACAAAGTTTGTAAATAAACTTTGGGTAGTTTGTAGTAGAAAAATAAGTTACTCACTTTTGTTGAATATTTGCTCATCACGTAAATAAATTAGTTTTAATATAAATATTAATTTGATTTTATTCTTTAAAAACTTAACACGAATCAACAATTACTTTACTATAAACAAGTCTTTTGTTAAGTTATATTACGAATAGAGGTATTCAACCTAAACTAAAGTTATCTACTTCAATTTCGCCTCATTTGTTTCCTTTTTCTTTTTTAAAATACCCCAAATGTGACTAGCTAGTTGACTGAACAGCTTTGCATATTCCGAGTTGGGATGCTTAATAACCACTGGAACGCCAGATTCACCACATTCGGCAATGTGCGATTCCAATGGCAACGAGATAATTGTAGTTGGCAACTTATTCGAAAGTTCAGTTGGACCTTTGAAGAATTCTGTGCGTTCCTTACAACTGTCACAGATGGAGTAGCGCATATTCTCGACCAAGCCCAGAATGGGTACCTTGAGTTTGTGATACATTTCAGCGCCACGAATCGTCACATCTATGGCTGCTTTATGCGGTGTTGTCACGAGTATAACACCTGTGATCGGGGCATGTTGTGTCAGCGACAGATGCACGTCGCCAGTTCCTGGTGGGGTGTCAATGACCAGCACATCCAGGGGACTCCAAGCGGCGCCTTTGAGCAGTCGTTGTATGGCAGACATGACGAGTGGTCCTCGCCATATAATAGCGCCATCTGTGGGCGTCAACATGCCCATGGACAGGCACTTGACATTGTAGTTTTGCGGCGGTATAATCTGATTATTTTCATTGATTAGCGGTTCACTGTGCACGTTCATCAACAGTGGAATGCTGGGTCCAAAGATATCGCCATCCAGCAGACCCACTCTGACTCCTAACTTGGCCAAGCTGCAGGCAAAATTCGCTAAAAGCAAAAGAGATTTATTTAGATACGCTTATGGGTATATTAAGCCGTTTATTCACCTGCCACAGTGCTTTTGCCGACACCACCTTTACCGGAGGCCACCACAAGAATGTGTTGCACGCCGGGAATTGCCTCGCGTTTCGGCAGACTGCGTGCCATCAAGGCAGCCTGGTGATCTGTCAGCTTAGTGGAGTAAGTGCGTCGAGCCAAGCGTATAAACAACGCCATGGTGGTGTATTTATTATTAACTTAAGCTTTGTTGACCTGTTGTCTCTTCAGCGATTTTCAAAGTCGTTACGTTAGTGAATAAAACGATAGCGATAGAGATGGGCAACATTGTAACAACACACAACACGAGCCAAAACAAATTGCCAAATAAATTATGTATATACAAGCAAATGAAGACTCAACTATGCTATAGTTATATAGACTGACAAAAAAATTCTAATTTAACGAGCAAGTTTATACTCAATTTTAAACCTTAAATTTCTACATTGAGCCAGAGATGGGAATCATTGCGCTAAACACAAGAGGGAATACAAATGAATTTGAAAAATGAATTATAAGGACAGTGTGTTAATTTACCGACACCATTACTGTCGAATTAGGATCTTCAAATGGTTTTTATGTATATCGCTATTTGCGAACTATGGTCACACTTACAGTTATCAGCTGTTTTTAGTGCAGAGCGTTTGAAAGTTGTTTTTCTGTGGAAAATTATGGAAATTGAGGAGTTCAACGAGCATGAGTCTGCTGAAGCAGAAGACGTTCTCTGGTCCATTGAAGATGATACTTTATTCCAGCCATGGGGCCTTATCAGCCACTCATCGTCCAGCAACAACAAGACCAAATCTGTATTTGTTACCTGGAATGAATGCTACTTGATCAACTATCGCTTCAAGAAGTCGAAGAAAACTAATCGAACGGAGATGACCAAGGTGCGCATACCCCTTCCCAACGACAACATCCAACTGCGCAGCATTCACATGCTCGAGTACAACACCCTGTTGCTGATGTCCGATGGCCGCGTTCATTGCTTTGGCTCTATCAAATCGCTGCACAGCATCGCCTGGCTGAAAGGTGTGCGAGCCTTCGCCAGGACAGTGGAGGGATTCAGTGTGATTGCACACGACGCAGAGACGCAACAGCTGCTGCTGCAGGTCTACATGGATCTGCCCAGCTTGGGCAAAGGTGAGAGCACGCTGCTGCAAAGCTACGACATCACATACGATGAGCAGAACATTTTCCAATGCGATTGGCAGAATGATCATTACACCTTGATGAGTGTGACGGTTTCTCAGCCACATGAAAAGTTCATGCAATGCCTGTTTGGTGCTGGCGCCATCAGCGACAAACAGCTACACATTTTTAGCATTGCTGGTCATGTGTTTGTGCTGATTCCACAAGATGCCGAACCGGATGCTGACGAGGATCAGGCGTACAACATTGAACTGCTCTGTGTTTATGCCACCTCTGTTAATTTTATGCGTGTGCTGCCTGCGCTAAATCTATGTTTGGTGTACCTCAGTTGCGGCAGCGTGGACATCTGGTATGTGTCCCAATTGCTGGGCATTAAGCAGCGACAGATGCACTACACGGGTGCCGAGTGGCTGGACTATGATGCCAGCAGCGATAATGGAGACTTTTACTACACGGATGGCGAGCAATTGGTGCGCCTAAGATTCCAATACGATGACCAGCTGGATGACTGTGTGGTGCAACGCTGTTGCAAGCCTGTGGCGGGAATGCAAGCCTGCACTTGGGTGCAGCACATCGAACAGTTGGTCTGCCTCAGCGACAACAACATATTCTATCGCATTGCCTTCCGCTTGCAGCAAGAGGCAGTTACCGCAGATGCGGGCGTGCTCAATGATCTGACGTCAGAAGCCATCGAAAAGCTGAGGAGCAATGCTCAGTTCCTAGAGCAGTATAAACAGCAACCAGCTGAACTCTTGGCTGCCATACAGCGGGAACACGAGAAACAACAGCTGGTAGCGGTTGCCAAAAATGAGGCTTGGCAGGAGCAGGGCTTGGAGGCGACATTAGAGTTTCGGCGACAGCTGCCCATCTATGGCGTGGACATGTTGCTGCTGCACACGGCCAGACAAGTGGATCTAGATAGTTGTGGCATTTATGCCACGCTGCAGTTAAAGTTGCACCATAGCCATCTATTGGTGCACAGCAGCCATTGGCAATTACTCGTCTATCACGAGCATGAGGCGCATGCACATCGTGTTCCCACGGATTTGCTGCTGAGCCGCAAGTGTTTGATCATAATACCACTAAAAATGATTTACAACAAACAGCTGCCGGAATTTACTTTAAAGTTAGTCGCATTCCTGGAGTTGAAAACACAAACCAATGCTGTCTTGTTGCCAGTTACAGTTAAGGAAACCGGCGACACTTATCGGGCACTTTTTAGTGGACAACTTTGCGCTTTAAATATGTTTAACAAACCGCAAGCATCTGATTTGTTGCGACCCGTTGAAAAGAAAACTAAACCCATAATTAAGCAGAAAATAAAACAATTTACTAATCTTAATTTGCAGCAAATAGCTGCTGTATGCAATGCCGGACACAAAAGTAACGATAATAGTATGGAACTGTATTTTGTGGATAGCAAACTTACTTTGACAAGCGTTGAAGAAGAAAACAAGCATGTTTTAATGTTAGATAGTGATGATGCTTCGGCTTTATACCATTTTAAGCAGCACTTGCATTTAAATCTTGAACCAGAAGATGAGGACTTAACCCCTATTGCAGAAATCCAACTAAAAGTTATGGTAAATACAAAAAATATAACGCATTTATTTTTTATTCATTAATTTATATTTTGAAAATTCTATTTTTTAAGAAACTGCAACATGACATTGAGCGCTTTTATGGCTCTCAAAATGCCGAACAATTTGAGGAGAACTCACAAATACATTTGGAATCATTGCTCTTAAAATACAAAACACTGCGAAATACAATTTTTTAAAAATACTTTTTGTTTGAATTCAATGTAATGCGCGCGGTTTGAGTGGTAGCACTCATGCGCCCTCTGGCGATTTTTCAATGCAAACGCTAAGTTGGCCGTGCACGAAATGTCAAAACGAAAAAAATACGACCCTGCTTCTAAGCGGCCTGTCAGCTTCTTCCTTTTTCTTTTTCACCTACGTGTGAAGACATCGCGTATTTTGCGTCGGTGTTTGATTTTCATTAAAAAGTGAAAAATGGTGAGCATATTCAAGAATATAACACATCAAACGTCTCAATTAAATAGTTCTCAAGTGAAATGCAATAAACCTGCGCCAAAGCGATCACTGATGCATTCATAATTGAGAGATTAAAGATTGTGCCATTCATGCCCCAAAGCAGCAACTAATACCAACTTGTGTTTGTGTGTGTGTTTTTACAGGGTTTCGTCAAGGTAGTCAAGAACAAGCAGTACTTCAAGCGGTACCAGGTTAAGTTCCGCAGGCGTCGTGAGGGCAAAACCGATTACTATGCCAGAAAGCGCCTGACTTTCCAGGACAAGAACAAGTACAACACCCCCAAGTACCGTTTGATTGTGCGTCTGTCCAACAAGGACATCACCGCCCAAATCGCTTACGCTCGCATCGAGGGTGATCGCGTCGTCTGCTCAGCTTACTCCCACGAGCTGCCCAACTTCGGCATCCAGGTAAGTCGGTGATCAATTGATCATTTGACCAACAGTGGCTGGCAATAAACACAAACAAATTTGCAGGTCGGTCTGACCAACTATGCTGCTGCCTACGCCACCGGCCTTCTGGTCGCTCGCCGTCTGCTGAACAAGTTGGGTCTGGACTCGCTGTACGCTGGTTGCACCGAGGTGACCGGTGAGGAATTCAACGTGGAGCCCGTCGATGAGGGACCAGGTGCATTCCGTTGCTTCTTGGATGTCGGTTTGGCTCGCACAACCACCGGTGCCCGTGTGTTCGGTGTGATGAAGGGCGCTGTCGACGGTGGCCTCAACATCCCCCACTCCGTGAAGCGTTTCCCTGGCTACTCTGCCGAGGCTAAGAGCTTCAACGCTGATGTGCATCGCGCTCACATCTTCGGTCAGCACGTGGCCGACTACATGCGCAGCCTGGAGGAGGAGGATGAGGAGGCTTTCAAGCGTCAGTTCAGCCGTTACATCAAGCTGGGCATCCGTGCTGATGATGTGAGTATGCTGCCGATCAACTAATCAAATTACCTGACGTCCACTTATAAAATTACTGCTGCGTTTTGAAACCTACAACGCTGGCTGTGCCAAGAGTGGACCACATTAAACACAAGCACCCTGTGTTCGTATTTCAACTCTTTTACATGGGTTGAATTTTCTGTTATGGATGCACATTTCTTACTAAGTTTTCAATGCGAAACATGTTTGTTGAATCCAAATCAAAAAAGTAGCGCGACGTCCTCTTATAAAATTACTGCTGCGATTTAAATCATACAACGCTGGCTGTGCCAAGAGTGGACCACATTAAAATCAAGCACCCTGTGTTCGTATTTCAACTCCCTTTATATGGGTTGAATTTTCTGTTATGGATGCACATTATTAGTTAGTAAATCCCCAATTTCAAACATGTTTATTGAATCCCATTCAAATCATTCAATCGACGTCCTCTTATAAAATTACTGCTGCGGTTGGTAACCTACAACGCTGGCTGTGCCTAGAGTGGACCATACTAAAATCAAGCACCCTGTGTTCGTATTTCAACTCCTTTTATATGGGTTGAATTTTCTGTTATGGATGCACATTATTTGTTACTATATTTTCAATTCGAAACATGTTGTTTATTGAATCCTTTTGTTCACTTTGCAGATTGAGGATATCTACAAGAAAGCTCACCAGGCCATCCGCACCAATCCAACCAAGAAGGCTGCTGCTGCCAAGAAGGCAGCGCCCGCCAAGAAGAGGTGGAACGCCAAGAAACTCACGAATGCTGAGCGCAAGACCAAGGTTGCCGCCCACAAGGCCGCCTATGTGGCAAAGCTTCAGTCCGAGACTGAGGCCTAAGTGCATTTGACTACCGTTTGCAAGATTGTATTGGGGTGAAAGAAAGAAAATAAACACGGAAACAATTGTAATAAGAAACAATTGCCAATATGTCATGCATATATTCTAAGTTTCTATTAAAATCAGCACGCGTTTTTATTTATCACGCTGCGATAAGAATCGATGTCCGATACATTTTATTGCGCTTGCCACTATCTATCGGTTCACTGTTGGTACACTTCCTATCGATATCGATAAAACTCCCATGGCGCTCTAATTCAAAGCTAGTGCACTGAGAATTGTATTCTATACATTCCGAACACAATTTTAATAGTTACAGAGCTTTTATTTAATATAAAAAATAAATAATCGTACAAGCGAAGCTTAAGTCTTAATTAATTGTAAATATTGATTGAAAATTATGAAAACAAGTAAGAACGCTGCAGTTCACATACCAAGGCTCCGTAAATTGAAAGGTAATGCTTTTATTTTTGATCAGTATGCGGTGGAGTATCCAATTAATTGTGTTGTAGCTTCCAGACATGCAAGGAATTGCCAGGTGTAAAAACAAACACGTTCGTAAATATGATTTATAGGATTCTGAAGCTTTTTTTGACCCATTTACCCAGATTTGTCACATGCGCACTCTTAAATCTTATAATACCATGCTACTCGTGGTATCAAACCGCATTCAGACTTTTTTCAAATTTGAACTGACATTCAACCCAGTCTATTTTCGTCTAACTTTTTGCAAGAATACTGTCCCAATCGAGGCAGACACCGCAACGAGTTTCCGCCATGCAGGCTTCGTGGTAAGTGTGGCCACAGGTGAAAATGGTCAGCCCATTGTGGGGCGTAGTGTCCCTCGCAATAAGCGAGCGGGAACAGGTTGGACACACCTGGTCATAGGAGACGTTACGACCGCGTCGTTGCATCGTCACCACCTCAGCGTGTGTGTCGAAATAGTCGGTCAATTGGATTTTATGCGCCAGATCCATGACGTCCTCCTGTAGATTATAATGCCACAACATTTTTGTGAGCGATTGCTGTAGATTTGGTATATCCTGTCCCAATTTGATCTTGCTGACCACTAACTCTGGATTCACGTAGTCTACGAATGAAATTAGCTAGTTATATAAATATATATTTAATACAAAAATTTCGATACATACCAACGATGCCATCGAGAACCTTGGTTACTATTTCTGGCTGCTTAGTTGACTCATCGATGAGCATATTCCAAAGATCATCATCATTGTGCTCCTTGCAAAACTCTATGGCCATTTCAATGTCTTTTATCTGAATAATCAAACATTTCAATAGGCACATCTATTAGGCACATCTCCGCTAGACTTACGCTATGAATAATAATATTGAGAGCCTCAACGACACTTCCCATGCGACCCAGCAAGTAGACCATCTCTGCATGAAAGCCTTCGTTTTTGCAAATTGCTAGAGCTTCCTGCATAGCATAATCATTCGAGCGGCGCAAGAAGGGCAATAGCTTTGAGCGATCATATTTGGCATAGAGCGCAACAAGCTTTTGATGGAATGCGCCGTAACTTTCAGTCTTTTCTAGACCATCCAAATACTGTGTGGATAAGAAATAGGGTTAATCGGGAATAGTTTTAAATTGACTTTAATTTACCCAGTAAAGGTATTCCTGATTTTGCTCCAATTGATGAACAACAACTTCGGGCTTAATTTTACTTTTATCCAATAATATCTTAAAGGCACGTTCGCGATCTAATTGAATGAGTGGAATGATTAGTTTGGAGATTACGTCGTAGAGCTCAAAGCGTCGAATTAACTCAAAGACATCCTTGTTCTGCAATCTGTAAAACTACTTGGTTAACCCCTGACGATATATATTATCCAGTACTAAAAACTTACTTCAAATACATGCGCAATGCGCTCTCGTAATCGCCTTGGTAGGAATACAGAAGGGCCAAGGACTCGAGTAACTCATTGGCATTTTGTTTCCTGAAGTTGTCGTGTATGGCATTAATTACGGCCAAGCCATCATACAGCTGTGGTGGCCACTCCTTGATGAGATTAAGGAATCCATTTACATCGAACTTGAGAAACTCGTAGAGCACCATTTCATACACATGCGGGTCCAGTTTACAATCCTCTGAGGTGGGTAAATAAGCACTTACGCAGCGCAGTTGCTGGCACTTTACAAACTTAAAGACCTCTTCCTCCCACAGTGCTTTGTTGTTGCCCAGCACACGGAGACACAGCTTAGCAGCGTCCTCGTATTTCTTGAGGGTCAATAAATAGTTTATATACAATCTGAAATGGTTGTTTAGTTTATAATAAGCAACTACATATTTAATTAAGTAATATTCCTTGCCTGGCTACGGAGAGCAGTGGTAGACTACCGCCGTGCGTAGAAATCTCCATAGCTTCCTCAAATTTGCTGCAAAGATAATTGTTTATTAATTATGTTTGTTGAGATCCCTGTTTTCGGAAAATTAAAAATAATAGCTATGGTTTGTTGATTTATTTTTCACATTTTATTTCTATTTAAATAATATATATTATTGTTATACTTTAAACATTAAAATATATTCTTTCCACAATACCCGTAAATTTTTCCATTATCCATGATATTTTTTTTTTATGTGCAATTCGTATTCTTTTTGCAATTGTAATTCCCTTTCATTTTAAATTGTCTGTTACTTTGTCATCGATATTTGGCATCCCGACATAGCTCTAGTTGGTTTCCACAGTCGATAGATATATCGATAGATGAAATAAAAGTACTGCACTCAGCTGTTTATTGAATTTGCAAGCAATTTGTATCTGTATCTTCCATCTTCCGGCTCTTAGTTAAAATCAACGCACTAATTTAAAATGCGTCGCATGAATAATTTAATAACGCTCTTCACGGCGATAACAGCGTTCTTCTTTGGCAGTTTCATCACGCGAATACTGAGCATGGCGGACAAGTGTCCGGTAGAGCGAACCGGAGTCGTCAAACTGGAACCGCATCCGGATTTGTTTCTAGTGATTCTCGTGTTTAGTGCCCCCAGCAATACGGAGCAGCGTGATGGGATGCGCGAGACATGGTTGCGTCTGGCAGAGCCGCTGAAGCAAACATACTTCCCCGAGGAGCAGATCTATCTGCCTAGCTACAGTGATGGCCATTTGCAGATGGAAACAGTAGCGTCGCAGGCAACACGACTGCAGCAATACATACAATGGCAGCAGAACCTGCCACAAATGCAGGAGACACGCGTGCATCGCAACATTAAGTTTAAGCATATCTTCGCCATTGGCACACAACAAATGAGCCCCACATTGCGCGCTGAGCTGGAGCACGAACAGAAGGAGCACAACGATTTGTTGCTGTTGCCGCAGCTGCACGACGATTACAAGAATCTTACCGAGAAACTGCTGCAATCGCTGGCGACAATCACGCGACACTACGAATTCTCCTATCTACTCAAAGTGGACGACGACACTTACGTGAAGTTGGACAATCTGCTCAATGAGCTCGTCTCCTACGATCGCAAGCTGTTGCGACGCCGAGCGGATTATGTGAACGATCCGATGCCTGAGCTCTATTGGGGCTACTTTAATGGACGCGCCAACATCAAAACCAAAGGACACTGGCGTGAATCGAACTACTTCTTGAGCAAGAACTACATTAACTACGCTCTGGGCGGCGGTTACGTGCTATCGCATAAACTATGCGAGCATGTGGCGAACAATACCCAATTACTGTCCAAATACGTCTCGGAAGATGCTTCAATGGGCACGTGGTTGGCGCCGCTGCGTCATGTTTATCGCTGGCACGATCCACGTTTCGATACCGCCTACATGCCGGCCAAATGTCGCTCCTATCATCTGGTGCTGCACAAGCGTAATCCACAACTAATGCAAGATCTCTACACGGGCAAACTATGCAGTTATGAACATCCTGGTCAACGCGCCTTTGTCTCCTACTACTACGATTGGACGAAGCCAGCGGACAAATGCTGCGACAGCATCGTTGCTTAGTTGCTCACATGAACTGTCATTATCAGTTGCCATAACCAAAGATATAGACGTTAAGTAGCGTATAGACACATAAATGTTCTTGTAGTTGAATTGAATTGCTCCTATGGCAGTAATTGAGGCTAGATCTAAGCAGTAATGATTAAAATTTGACTTATTCAAACTGTTGAGTACTATCTGGTTATTAAGGAGAACTGATTGAGATGATGAAAAATCTCGATTGAGAATTTATATAGTCCACTTACTTGTGCTTAATGAGCCACTCCACGCGATCGTCCGTCTCAATCAGGCTGGCAACGACAATGTCCTTAGGCGCAATGATGAAGTAACGATTCTCTTCAATGATGCAGCCCAAACTATAATCGTTGACGGTGTACTCCTCGAAGCCACGCAGTGTCAGGCTGTCTGTGCACACTTCCTCGCAAGTATTCATCTTGTATTCAATAACACAGAGCACTGGGCGCAAGGCCTTATAGTTGGCGCTGCGTTCCTTGCGATAGCCGAGCACAACAAGCTGATTGGCTGCCAGGGGCGCCAGACCGCAAATATTGAAAGACGTTTGAAAAGTAGAGACTGCAAAAGAAGTTTGACATGTAAATAAGTTTAGTAAAAAGCAAAGTATCGAAAGGTTAACTCACCTGGATCTACAACATAGCCAGGCAAGTTGCTGGACGCTGCTTCGATGGCATTGCGTTTGCGTATGACACAAATGCGTATGGTGTCTACCCAGCCAATGAGCAGCGTGGTTGGATTCGACCAACGCAGATGGCAGCGAAAGTTTTCAAGACGTGCTTGCGCCGGCATCTCCCATTTCATTAAGCCCAGTGAACACTTCTCGCTCAGATCGTAGACACGGACACCCAAATGACTCGACCAGGCGACAAAGTTGCCCTGCCAGCTGATGGACAAGACGCTGCCCTCCACAGCGCACAATTCGCTGGGCTTCAGACGCTGCAGCAAGTTGCGCTCATAGAGCGTCAGCTTGTCATCGCCTATGAGAAAGTTGTGTGAATCACATGTCATAAAGAAATTACTAATGCAGCTTACCCACTATGAAACGCCGCACGCCGGACTTGACTTCGGGATCCAAGGCGACTGCTTTGATGAACTTGCCATAACTGAGACTATGATTGTTCTCGCAACTGAATAAACCCGTGATGTTGACCTGCAGAATGCAATTTGATTGTTTAGTCAGTTGCCCCGCCCCTTATATTATTATTAAACTGATGACTCACACGGCCGTCATCTGAGCAAGTGGCCACATATTCGCCGCGCGGATCCACATCAATGTGGTTGACGGCCACAGAATGTGTGTGGCGATCGCCAGTGCTTAAATTCGACTCCACGGAGTTGCCCTGGTGATCCAGCAGATACACGCGCCCTCGGAAGGTGCCAAATATCAGAAACTGTCGAATGGTAGAATTATGAATACTTCAGTTCGCATTCCAATTAGACAAAACACTCACCTTGGAATGCACAGCACTGCAGGTGACCACATCGGTGTTGAGTATGTTTCGCAGATCGTTGCCAATGCGCTGGTATTTGAACTTTGGCTCTACTTCTTCCTCTTCATCGCTCCCCGAATCCTAGACAAGCAATGTCATACTTTACATACTATTGACGCCTTTACTAGCAACAATAAACTTACACTGTTATTAATTGGCAATGTATCGGCCATTGTATAAAAATTTTCATTTACATTCGCGTTCTTATCAAAACATCTTTGCAGCACAGTGTGACCGAATTCTGCATTCAACAGCTGATTTGTGCAAGTGACCAATCAAATTCTAAAAGCATTACTGAACACTGGCTATCGATTAATCGATACCAAAACCGCGAAATTTCTCACATTTGACTTTGCAATCGAATTGAATCCAACCAAATGAGTTCTCTGCATCATTTATTTCTAAAGTTTTATTATTGGTGTCTGTATAAATGCGCTTAAATATTATGCTGGTTTTTCGTCGTTTTTTTTTATCGCGTTTATCGTTTACATTACAAGTGCTAGTAAAACATACATATACGTTTAAACAAAGCAAAAGCATTCGAAAAACATAATTAACAGTTCATGAAAATATACACAACATGCATTTATTCATAATTTGTAATCAATTAAAATACTAATTAAAAACACTTTAAAATATATGTATATGAATGCAAGTACCTTTCATTATAAAATATATATATATATATCTGCGTTATAAAGAATATAAAGTAGCGAACCGTAAACGGTTGTTGAAATTGGAATTTTTGAGAAACTGTCCACAACACGTTCCTGTTGCTTGAGAATTTCTCTTCACTTTCGTTATTGTTATCCTTGCTTAACGACAAAACTGTACCATAGGTATATATGTATGTGTGTGTGTTAATATGTATAAATAATAAATTAAGGCCTATATATAATAGCGCTAAATTACATAATACAAAAACTACGAGCGGCATTGGGCATCGGGGATGATGATGATTCAGTAATAACAGTTTGTTCAAACACCCCAAACGGCCATGATTCATCTGCTTAAGCCGCCTCCATCTACAGCACCGCAATTCTCCTCATCCACCATTGTCCAATAATGATCTAGGATATCTTCGCTGGTAAAGCGCACATCGGGATCCGATTGCAGCATGTTGGCGATTAGATCGCGCACACCATCCCCAATGTCCGACCAGTAGGGATCGGGAAACTCGTACACGCCCGAGATGATTGCATCAAACAGCGGCTCCTGTTGGTTATCCGGCGCCACAAATGGGGGAAAACCACAGAGTAGTATATACAAAATGATACCGGCAGCCCAAACGTCGATCTGGCAAGAGAAATATTAATAGTCGTTAATAGGGAATTTCAATGTAATGCATAGCAAAGAAATAATTACCTTCAAACCGTAGCCCACTTCCAGCAGTATTTCGGGCGCCACATAGGTGGGCGTGCCACAGACAGCGTAGAGCGGCTCGGTTACCTCGCAGGCCAAGCCAAAGTCAGCAAGCTTCAGCTGGACTACATTGCCGGCCTCATCCAGTTCAACCTGTTGGAAAAAATCAAAAAAGATTTGGTTGCAATTTTTGGACAAATTAAAGGATTATTTATATTAAATTTCAAGAGTTATATGTTTAAATAATATTTTAATTTAAATATTAAATTAGTCTTACACAAATATTAATTTTCTTTGCAAATTAACATTCGAATCAATAAATGTTTTGTCCATAAAATTTCAAAATCAACTACCTATTTAATATACTATATATGATTCATAATATATAGCTTTAAGATAATATGTATATTACTTAAAATTGGTATTATTTCAGCATTTAATTTAACAAATTTGGTTCCCTTCAATTAATCAAAAAAAATAATAATAATTAAATCGAAATGTTGGGAAAAATAATATACTTATATTGTAAACATGTCCATATAAATATTTACAGATGTACATATATATTTAAGCGATCATGAAAATGTTTTTAAGTATATAAACTAAGAATATAAGTCCTTGCTTACCAGTAGATTCTCTGGCTTAATGTCTCTGTGCACAATGCCCATGGAATGTAAATAAGACATCGCGGAACCCAGATGGCGGATCATGGTGCGCGACTGGCTCTCCGAGAAACGAGTGACCTGCGTAATGGCATCGAACAGATCGCCACCTATAAAAGAAAAAGGAAGATTAAAGTAAGAGCTGGCAGACAGATGGGTCTGTTGTTGACTCACCACTCACATACTCCAGCACTAGGTACATGTTTGTCAGCTGATCGACATCCATGATGAGCGATATGATGTGTGGATGCTGCAGTTTCTTCATTACACGCACCTCCGCATCAATGTAGTGCTCCTTGCCCTTGCACTTGCTCTTATCGATGATCTTCAGAGCATAGGGCAAGCCTGTCTGTCGCTCCTTGACCCGGAGCACCACTGCAAAGTTGCCATCGCCGATTAGATTTCCCAGTATGTAATTATCCCGTATGGGCGCAGGCAGATCACCAATCTCAATGCCTGCACTATTAAGTAGCGTTGCCTGATCATCCTCAGCCGTGGGCATCTGGACGCCTTCGCCCTCGCCCCGCGGCAAAGTGCTAGGTTCGCTGGGGAAAGCCTTTTTGCTCTTGACGGGCATCTTGGGCTTGGGCCCCTTGCATGTGGTGCCCGCGGTGCGCAACGTTTTGCGTATGGCATTGATGGCGCGCTGCTCATCCGCTTCCAGCCTGAAATCCTCGGCGGTATTCACACGCTCGGTGCCATAGGTGAGGAACACATCCTCCTTGCCAAAGAAATCGGCCAGCTGTGAGACCGACACCCCTGACAAGGTGAAGACCTTGCGCACATAACCCGTGTCCAGGCGCACCACTTGCGTGATGGCTGTGAGCACATGATCGAAGCTCGGACTGTTGCGTTTGTTCAGCAGCAGGCGCATAATCCGTCGAGGCTTTGTGCCATTCCGTATCAGTGTGACGATACGAGGATGCACAACGCTGTCCCGCTCACTGAACCGCGAACTGCTGTTCAACGGGCAGCCACCATTTGTGGCAGCTCCTCCCGCTCCACTCCCATTTAATGCTGCGGCGACACCGCTGCCGCTGCTCCCGCTGCTGTTGAGGGCGCCATTCTTGAGTGGCGAGGCGGGACGCTGCAGCTTCGCGAGTCGCTGATTGGTCGTGCGCCCATTGTTGGCCAGCGTCAGGTTGGCCAGCGGCTGTGAGCTCGTGTTGTACTCGACCTTCTTGAAGTTTTCGTTATTGCAGGAACAGACATAGCTCTGGCCATCCTCTAGTTCATCAAAGGCGCTGATCTGAAAGTTAAAGCGTATGTGAGTCGTGAGTTCAGCAAATTGTTAAAAGTCTTCTCACATTACAGCCTTAGTAGGAGGCAAAAGTTGCGCATTACTTTTAAATTAAGATACCCAACCCATTAAAAATCAATTTGGTAAGTGATATTTCAGTGTTCTACAAGCTGTTTCATAATCAAAGCAAATTCACAATTTCAACTATGTGCTCTTTTATAGTAGTTATAGAATTATATGCAATTGTTCTCCTTGACACCTACAACTAATTATGAATTATTTTATTATTCTACATCACCATCAGTAATCATTTCTTGACTAACCTAAATGACAAAGTTCACTCAAAACAAGTAAAATCGATTTAGTCGAGAGTGCTCAACTACGAGATGTTGTCAGATCTTCGTCATGAATGCAGGACCCGACATACCAAATTTGATGTCTCTAGCTTATAGTTTCTGAGATCCACGTACTTTTACAGACATGGTTAAATTAACTCGGCTGTTGACGCTGATCAAGAATATATATACTATATAGGGTTGGAGATGTCCCCTTCTGCATGTTACATAAATTTGACATTTGCACAAACCATAATACCATTTTCTCCCATTTTAATGGAAACAGGGTATAAAAATGAATTAGTTATCAATATAACCAACTTTTCTTGTATATGCAAACATTTTATTACTGTAATAATTGGCTATGCGCTAAAACTCTGATCTAATGGTATCCCCGCTAAAATTATCTAAAGTATTTTTGCCCCAATTTAGACATTAAGGTTGCAATGTTTCATTGCAGTATATCAGCACTCGACTCACCTTCTTGCCGCACATGGTGTAGATGGCGCGCACAGCTCCAGGAATCTTGACGTTCTCCTCGAGCAGTCGCGTCAGATCCTCGTAGAGGCTCTCGAAGGATCGATAGCGTTCGTTGGACACGGGAATGGTGATGCCCGGATAGAAGCGGTCTCCATTCCGATAGAACTTGATGCGATGCGCTTTACGTGTTGGCGCTCGGCTGCTCGAGATGCGCTTCTTGAACTGTGCCGCTCCAGCTGCGCCTGATGGCTGTGGACTGCCATTCAAGGGCTGTCCGCTGGCATTTGCACCTGGAGCAGCTGCCGAGTTGGTCGATGAGGCGCCACTCAGCGAACCATTTGATTTGCCAACGCTGCCGCTGCCCGTTAGGGAACCATTCAAGTCGCGCAACTCGTTGAACTCCTTCTCCAGCTCCGAGTTGGAGCTGGCTGGACTGTCGCAGTCGCGACTGTGCTGCTGCAGTTGTTCTTGTTGTTGCTGCTGCTGCTGCTGTTGCTGATGCTTGGTCAGCTGCTCGAGAATGGCAGCTTCTGTTGAGGATTGCTTGGCGGACGCTGCGCCTGCATTGGCTGCTGTCTTCTTGGGCGTGCCGCCATTGGGACTCGGGCTACTCGTCGCCGCCTGTTGCAGCGAGGACAAGAGGGCGGCAGTGCTGTGCAGACTGCTCACTGTTTGGACTTCCATGCTGCACGATCTGCAACCACAAAGAGAAATCATAAAATATTTATTTGGTGCGGTACTGGGATCGAAGCTTCTTCTTGTTGCAAATTCTATTCACACTTGGTTAATCGCTCAGGCTGGTGTTACAGACGATTTTAAAGTTTAAAACTGGATTATCTAACATTTAGTTCATGTGTTGCTGTGTGTCTTGTGTTGTTCGTGTGTCTTTTGGAAAATGGTTTCTCACACGATTTTGTGTTTCCATTAAAACATTGTACAATTAAGAAAGCTGGTCCAGAGTGTGGTCGACTATAAGTTATCCAGTTATCCAGTTGTTGTTCTAAATTTATAAAATTCCAAATTCTATGGGAATATTTTTAGCAACTATAAATGACGATAAAAACAAATATTTTAACAAGCATTGCAACAGAAATTGTGATGAATCTTTGTCTCCTAAACGTATTTTTATACCCGCTACCCATAGGGTAGAAGGGTATTATAACTCAGTGCCAACAGAAAATGTATGTAACAGGCAGAAGGAGGCATCTCCGACCCCATAAAGTATATATATTCTTGATCAGTGTCAACAGCCGAGACGATATAGCCATGTCCGTCTGTCCGTCTGTATGAACACCTAGATCTCAGAGACTATAAGAGCTAGAGCTACCAAATTTGGGGACAGTACTTCTATAGGTCCTACGCAGATCAAGTTTATTTCAAAAGTTGGATGCCATGCCCCTTTCCGCCCCCAAAAGTCTGTAAAAGCCGTAATAATAGACCTAGAGCATTAAATTTTGGTATGCATAATAATAATTGTATTCTCAATGATTCCTGTGAATTTGGTTGAGATCGAATGAAAAACAAGGAAGTTATTAAAGAATCAATTTTATATGCAAAATTCACTTGCAGCTGCCCGCGCTTTGTTTGTTTAGTTGACAGTGTGACCATAACGGTGTTGTGATTTTTACCCGCTATTTTCAAATATATACAAAAAACTAATTTTAGTATATTTGGTATATTTTTTGTTAATATATCATTTAAATTTTTTGTTTTCTCTCGAAATGGGTTGCGGGTATCATACGGTCGAGCACTCTCGACTGTAGCTTTCATACTGGTTTCCTCCTTATTTTATGTAATTTATTTAGAAAACTTTGTTTTAATAAATTTAAATTTACCACAAGGGTGATTTGATTTATGTATTTGGCATTTTCTATTTATTAAGCATATAATACTTATTGCAAATAACGAAATTTATTTAAGGAAACAAAATATTAAATGGAAAACTTAAAAAAAAACTGGAAAATTATACATTTTTAAGAACACAGTGAATAGCACTAGCTCTTGATAGTTTCAGAGATATTCCTATCAATTGACACGGTTGTTGATGTTAATTAGAGATAAGCCAATGATTTATTTTCAATATCAATGCTAATTTATCACAAGCTGATTATACCCTTGAAAATGTACCGTGTGCTGGGTATAAAAAGCAATCTCACAACAGTAAACACTAGACAGAAATCAGAAACAGAAACTCTAAAAGACAGACAAACCGGTTTCATTGGCTGCGATTGTAGACTAGAAAGTATCTGTCGGATACGCGAGCAGAACGAGCCAGAATGCCAGCTGTAATTGCGCTAATTTACGTAAATTGTTTGCAACCACATATTTTCCACTCAAACGGCGACTCAGAGAGGGGGAAAATATAAGAAGAGAGACAGATAAAGAGAAGTTTGCTTGGCTTGCTGACTCGCTGCACTAGATTCCAATGATGACCCCACGACGTTGACCGATTTACCGACCGGCGGCATACCGAGCAGCCACTTCATGCAGCTGACTTCGCTGACACCGCAGAAAGCTGGGCCAACAATGTTGTTATGACGCCATTTGCTGGCCACCCAACGAAGGTGAGAAGGCCAAGAGAAGAAGTCGGGTGTACTCTGGGCACACCCAGGACATTAACGGGTGTGTCTCGTGTCCGCGTCCATATCATTGTGCCCAATTCACTTAACAAGCCTCCATCTAGATTAGGCGCAACTATATGTATCTAGATATAATCCTCGTGAAAGTAGCTCAAGTCTTAGGAATAGCCAAGATCTAGGGCACCTCAACACAGGCCAAAATACTAACTATTTAAAAGTGTAGTGCAAGCGAAGAATTTGAAAGAATTTCTTAATTAGATTAAATTATGAATACAAAATTCTTAATTCGGAAATAATCAGTTTAACTAACCTACACACATTTTATAGCTCGATTCTAACGAACAATATATGAATATAAAAGTAAGTATTTAAATAAATGCGAAAACCTGAAAACTTAAAAATGCAATCCTAACGGTTGAAGCTTCTTTATAAAAAAAGGAAATTCAGCCCAGAATATTTGAATCCATTCATCTTTGTATTGGATATTAAGATCAAGACCTCATCGATCATACTGATCCACCATCTAATTTGGAGTATTTAAATAGACTTTAGCCTGCAACGAATATCTTTAAACGGCATTTTTCAAAGACGTCTGGCTGTCAAAAACGATCGTCTGATCAATTATTTAAAAGAAATCAAATTGAAATCTGAGCAGAAATTGCGATAAATTGGAGACCATAAAAGCATGGTGACTACGACAGGTGTTGACTGAGGTTAAGTTGCCAGTTATGGATCGCTAGTATTTTATTTTTATCGCTTGCTGTCACGCTATATAGTTTGCGAGAGCAATCAGAAATCTCTTTGCTCGATTGTCAAGTTCATTTAAGCTCGCTGGCGCATCTCTCATTCCCTCATTCCAGCTCATTTAAACAAGCGCAACAACAACATTCCAACGTTCAACGTCACAGTTACAGTCACAGTCGACTCTTATTCGTACAGTCTGTGATGGAAATTATTGAAATTGTTGTCATTAAGCGATCATTGCCAATTGAATTCCAACTACGCCTCTGGTTTGTCCGCTTCACCAGCCTCGTGGTCCTCGTCCTCGTCCATCTCCACGACCACGTCCATAGCTGTTTAATGAGTCAGCCCAATCCCCCTTGCTTCTTGCATCTCCCTCGACTGCACTGTGGGTTATGTCAGAGCTAAAGTATCTGCCTCTCTCTATCTCTCTCTCTCTCTTAAAGCTGTGCGCTCATTGAAGCTCGTTTATGATTTTTTATTACTTTTTATATAAGTATTTTTCATATTTTTTTTGGTATTCTTCACTGGCACGTTTCAGGCTTGCCCATTGTCAGTCGACGGCCCCATGTTGCAAGCGGTTGCTACACCCTAACGCACCGGTTATAATTACTTTCTCAACTGTTTTGCCATGCGCTGCTCTTCCGGGTACACCATTGCACATTCGTCCAATGGAAGCAAAACAGCTGCCAGCTGTTTCATTGTGCACCTTACAATTACAAGTTCCTTCCCATCTGTCATTAGGGGGCCACGTTTATCACTTCGCTCTTACTATCCATAAACTTGATTAGCTAATTATGAGTGACGTTTGTATTATCCTAAATAGATATTTCTGTATTTATTCTTCTTAAATATACCTTGCTTTATAGTTTTTATTTTAATAAAGAATTCAGGCCCATAAATATTTGTAGCTCTTGTTTTTTCTAAATTTCGAATATCAAGACAATTTACTTTTTCTATTTCAATATTTGCACTCTGTATGTAAAGATTTGAATAACTATTAATAAGAAACAATATTTATAATATACAAACTAAATATTTCTTGAAGTATTGCCCCTTATATAATTTTTTTTATTTTTCTCAATTAATTAAATTTATTTTCAATTCAATTTCAATTTATCGTAGAAATGTCACAAAAAATAAATCAAAACAAAGCTCGCATATTTATTTGGTTGCCTTTAATATTTTTATTCTTTTGCTACTTTAATGCAATTCGTAATACAAAGAATTTTTGCCATCGTTTTATTTTATTTTGTATTAAAGCACGACATATTATTGGCCTCTCCCATTTTATGTCTCTTTCCAAACAATACTCTTTCTTGATTACAAATAAATTCGATAGCTGCGATATATTTCGATATCAATTACTGATAAAGTCTGTTGAGTGTATTTAAGCTTCGACATGGTTTGAACCCAACAAGAAAAGAAGAAGTAATATATTTATTGTTTTCTTGTTGCCAGTTGGGCTTTTGTTTTACACACAAGACGTGTTGTGTTTTGCCTCCAACAAATCTCGCATACGTCTCCCGCTATTCCCCCTCTGCCTATCACATACACATACACACACACACACGCACACATAGAGGCGTACACACTTTAAGCTTGATCGACGCTCAGTTGTTTGAGCTTTTTTTGTTGGGGGGATTCGCGTGTTGGGCCATAAATTTGAATTACGATATTTTGTACGGGTTGCTGCTGTTGCTGTTGTTGTTGCCATGTTGCGTTGGCATGTTGCGGCAACATTTAAGCCCGCCTTTCTCTCTGCCCGGAGTTAAGACTGCTCCATTAGCCCATTACGAGTGTGTTTGTGTGTGTGTGCGTTGTTATGACGCCACCTTGGCTTGTTAGGAGGGCGTGTCTAGGACTTGGGACGCGGACTTGGGCGATGCCCAGATCCGCCACGAAATGCGCATAGCCTCGCAGGTAATTAACTTAATTAATGTAGCTGCTGTTGCTGCTGCTGCTGCCAATCCTCCAAAGGCGTCGCTGTCGTCATCTTTAAAAGCGTCGACTTCTCCAACTCAAGTCTCTATCCTCAGTCTTTGTTTCTTTTTTATTTATTTTGTTGTCAGTTGTGCCAACTGGGTCAGAACTGTTGGCCACCAAGTGCAGCGGTTCCCAAAGTTGTTTTTCTCTCTCTCTCTCTCTCCATTGAGCATGACATTTGGCATTTTGTTTGGTTGCTCAGACGACAAAGACGACGATGGCGTCAAGTAAAAAAACCAATTTGACCTTTTTTGCGAAACCAAATTATTGGAAACAGAAAACGATGACATTTGCAAATGCAATGGGAAAACTATGACAAATCAATGTCGCCTACATTGAGGGTATTCAATGTGCATTCATCAACATTATTAAATGGCTTTTCGATGCGATGCGCCTATCTCTTTTCCACACAACCTTCAAGCTTGGAGAGCGTGTTTAATTGTGGGAAAAATGCCCAAACAATGCGTCGTAATCAATTTTAACACTTTCTTAGCTCTCGGAAATTGATGAAACTTTTTTAATAAGTCTTGACACAACAATTACAACACCAACACCAAAAAAATATCAGTTATAATTGGAAAGTTTCATTAAAAACTACGAAAAACTTTTAATTGTTATCAATAACGAATGTCGCAAACGATAAGAGACAGCTGGAGAGCAGCAAAAGAGGGAGTGAAAAAGATTCTGGTTTATTGATCTTGGAGTTATTCGCTTTTATACGTGGTGATCAAACAGTAAAGAAACTATTATAGCTCAGTGGCAAATGAAAATTACTAATTTTTACAGTGTATTTTTTGAATAGGTTTAAAATGCGGGTGTGTGACAGTCAAGCAAACTTCTTTCCCACTAGAAATATAGATTTTGTGTAATATTATTTGGGAGATGATTCATAGATCAATTTGCACGCGCCATCACGGGACGCAATTAGAGCATTTTATTTATTTATTTGCTAATAAAAACTTGATCTGAATTTCGGAGGAAATCGTATTGAAATTGACAGCGAACATCCCTATGGCAATGACTTAGTCCAGGTATTTCTGTGCACACATATAAAAAAATAATAACCAAGCTGAATCGTTACTACGTCAAACTAGAAATCGATAAGCCGCCAGCACAGGAAATATGCGCGTTGGCGTCGTCGTCGTCGTTGTTGTTGCTGTCGACTGCTCTTTGTAGTCGCTGTCTTTGTTCTTGCTGTAGTTGTTGCTGTTGTCGCTTTTGTCGTATCAGTTGCCGCAGCCTACGCATATAGGGAGAAGATACCGAACCGAAAGCCAACCCAACCCGATTCACCATCAATGCAATCCCCAATGCCAATTTCAATTTCAATTTCAATTCCAATAGGCAACCGCCCACTTGTGTCTGGAGGATGTGACACTAGAAAATCGCATATTTATAATTGAACTTCACTTGTTAAACAAATATGTATAGCTGACAACAATAAGCATGTGAATTGCCTTAAATGACTGCAAAATGAATCCAACTATTATATTTGTGCTCGCACACGCGCCACCAAACTTGGCCTGACAACAGAGAAGCAAACAACACCGACGGAGACTGAGGTGTAGCTTCTCTACAGGGTGACTCAGGGAGGAGACAGCGAGACAGCGAGACAGGGTGAGTCAGGGAGGGGCACGCGCTCGTGGTTGTCTGGCCAATGAACAGGTGCGCCTCCGTACAGCGCCTTGACTCTCCGGTTGTTGCACCCAAAAATCAACAACTACAAATTACATTAAAAACAAAGAAATTTTATAGTTGAGTGTGCTCGACTCTGAGATACCTGTATTTGTAGTTTTAATTGGCAAATAGTGCCAGCAAATAAATAAAAAACAAATTTGAAAGCAAAGCTAAAAAACAATATCCCAAAATTTGGCAGCTATAGGCTTTACAAATTCTAATATATACGTAGAGACAGGTAAGATTGTTTCGACATTATTATTTTATATTTTTAAGGTGTTAAGTATGTTTGCCACTAAGTCTATATACCTTTCTATCCTATGATAACCAATACAAATACGAAAAGCAGAAAAGCCACAGAGACATAACACTGCTAAGAAAAATTTACGTCATAAAAGTGATGGCATCTAGTGTTTGTTGTTGCCAATTTTTCATAGTTCATAAAAGTTGTTTAATTAAGATTTACACGCACTCAAGCGTCAAATTAATGGGCCAGCAGAGAGAAAAACGAGACCGGAAAAGTGAAAATGCCACGCAATCGAAATGATCCACAATATTATTACATACACTTTACCACAGTTATGGAATGAAAATGGGCTCGAAAAATACGCATAGTCGTTAACTACTCCAATTTTATTGTTCTTCTTTATTGGTAAAAAGTAATTGTAGCTCAATAAACAATAGAAAGCGATCTCTTTGGTAACTGAAAGGAAATTATCTTTAAGAGCATCTACTATTCTTTGCAGCAAAGACAGAATATCTAAATGTCTTTATAAGCTGCGACAATTGAAAATGTGTAAAAGAGAGTATGATAATTAATGACAATGCTTGCAACAGACAATGAGAATGTTGAACTATAAAGCTTCAATTGTTTTTCTTTAATTTCGAAAGAGATTAAATCGTTTTCAGTTGTAGAAACACTTTTGCTTTCGATATATATTGAAACTCCAATTATTTTTTATATTCATATTTTGTTCATTGCAATTTAACTGCTCGTAAAAACAGCTAACGAGTAGCTCAGTGTCGAGTTCACTCGACTATCGCAATTTTGCTTTGTTTTTTATGAGCTTTGCTACGACAAATTAATCAATATTTGGCTTTGTGCGAAGTACAAGTGAGAAGAGCAAGGTAAACAAGAAGTAGCTGCAAATGGGCAAAGAGCGAAATAGAAATGTTGTGCGATGTTCCATTGAAAAAACACAGGACGCAGTCAAATGGGAATGAATGAAGTTGGGGGTCAGGCCACCTCAGGTAATTGTAATGAAAATTGGGACCCCGTCGAAATTGTTGAGAAAGCCGCAAACGTGTTTAGTTTGCTGATTAGGCCATAAACGAGAAACGAGAAGCAGTCGTGGCAGCCCCAAAAGACCACAACGTGACAGTTGCCCTTGGCAATGGATGGGCAAAGGCGGCGAGTGGCCCGAGGGGCTAAAAAGATACGCTCAGACTTCCGACACTTGACAGCTGCGAGTGAGCGAGAAGGAAGGGGCAAAAAAGCTGGGGGCAGCTGGGGCATGCAACTCCGCCAGCGTGCGGCATGTGTTCAAGTGGCGTCGACACTTCAAACTCCGGCGTTAAATGCGGCACACGAAAGCAGCCCGGCAAAAGTCGATCTACGGACACAAAGGAAGCAGCAATTTTGGTTGCGGAGACACAAAACATTTGGCTGCAATCCGTATCCGTTATCCGCATCCGCATCCACATCCACATCCGCGCCCATCTGCCAAGTGTAAGATTTATGAGCGTGGCAAGCTTAATGAAGAAACAGCAGCAGCAACCCTCGCACTCTCTGCCTGTCTGGGGCTGAGGCAGCCAAGGGCCAAGGGTTAAAAGCCGCATACAACACAAACATACACAGCAAATATACACACATACATATGTATATAGTATATAAAGAAAGGCAGACAAAGCTAATGCTCGTCAGCTTTCTGCGAACACCTGACACTGCTCCAAGTGCATGAAAACGAAACAAAAACAAAAAACAACAAAAATATACGAAACGGGGATGGAATAAAGTAACTGTAAATTGTGCATTGTGATTAGTTTCGCTTCGGCACAGTGGAACAGACTAATCATAAGAATAATCAGCATTTTAAGACTTCTGAAAATAGTTTAAATATTTTAATAGCTCATATAATGAATAACTAATCTACTTTTTTTTTAATTCTAGAAATTTAATCATTTTCATTTAATTTAAATATTTTTTCTCATTTATCTTAAATTTCAATATTTCATAAAAATAATTAATTGTTTCTGCTTAGCTGTTGGGTACCCCAATATTTCCTCTCAATTTTCAATTTGGCTGCTTTCCTGGCCGTATAATTTTATTTTCACTTTTATTGAAGCTTTACGACAACTACTGTTCAGTCATTAAGCCACGTTTTTACCTTTAAGGTATAATTAATCAACTTCCGTTTCATTTATTGGGCATAAAAGTTAATGAACTTTTGCTTAAACTTCAACTGATAAAACTCATTTGCATTCCTGAAAGTTTTTGCTGTTCAACTGAGCGCTTCAATCTACATCGTTTACTTTCTAATAACATAATTCTTTGATTTCGCATTTTCGATGATGAATTCCCCAAGCTGTAGTTACTTTGTTCAATATTTCGCGGTTCAATGGAGCCCTACAATCTACTTGAGTTCAAATGAGATTTTATCTTTTGTGCCAAGCGTTTTTCATTATTTCTCCCAACTGTGCATTTAAATATTTTCCAGTTTTTTGCAGTTTAGCCAGCAGTTTAAAGAGCTAAATGCTGAGACCACAATGCACTACAACTGTTCGCACTTGTCAACTAAAAGTAAAAGTTCAACTTCGGGGCGAGTTCGGTGCACCGCCCCCAAAACTTGAACAAGAGCGCACTCACAAAACGGGTGTCGTTGTCGTCTTCGTCGTCTTATGGCCCTCTGAGAGTGTTTTTTGCCAACTGACAGTTTTCACTTGGCACACACACAAATAGGCACACAGAAGCATGCACGCCTTGTCGCCCACAACGACAACAGCAAGAGCAAGCGACAACTGCAGAGCACAGAGGCAACAACATTGTACATAGGAGAGTGTAATTCACGCAACTTGCCGCTGTGCAGATTGCAAAAGTGTCCTTGAACTTTGTATCAAGTGGTTGGGCCGGTTTTGCTTCTACTCTTATTTGTACTTGTCTTCTCTCTGCTGCCCGGAGTACAGTCGAGCTTGCCTAACTCGAAACTTAACTAGACCAGTTCCATAAAAGGCCATTTAAGCAACTGTTTACACCTAACAGTGCTGTTACGCATAGACATTAGCAACTGTTCACTTAACAGTGCTGTTAAGCGCAGCACATGTTAGGTACAAGAGACTGTTATGAAATGTTGCTAAGCGGCTTAAATGCTGCCGCGACATGTTGCCAAGCATTTGGGGAGGGCAAAAGTGCGTGTCTCGTTGTCGTCTTCGCCTATTTATTCATTGCCATTGTTGTAACGTAACTGCTGTTGTTGGTGCTGTGACCTATTAAACAAATGAAAATCGATTTGGTCGCTTTTCATGTTTAATTCATTAGCAGACGAAATGCGCACGACAAGGCAAGTGAATTCACTTCATATTATTTATTTTATTTGGCTTCATTTCCAGTTATACCATCGCAAGGTCGTCAAAAAGTGGCAAATAATAAAGCTACTCACTTGAGTGCAGTCCAAAAATAAAAGCAGATTAGAGTTATAATTATTTGTTATTGTTGTTGGGGCTCTCTTGATAAGCCAACGCACAACATCAACAACGTCAACATATTTGAAATGCCAAGCAGAAGAACATCTGTTCATTTGACATTTGCTTAGTAAACACTTGTTACCCCAACTCTCTCTCTCTCTCTCTACGCTCTCTTGCTCTAGCTCACCCTTTTTCCAACTAGCAACTTGTTTAATCAGCAAATATGCATACGAATGTGCTTCAATGCAAATAAACATGTGGACAGCACAAAAGATTCCGATCAGAGTAGTGATAGATCTAATTATCATAAGCATAAGTAAGTTGACAAATTCCATAAATGAATTCATTAAATAATTAATAATATAAACGTGTTGTCCCAATAGGTAGACTTTGTTCCATTAACGTATTATTTACAAAATAATAACTAAAGAAAGAAATTAATTAATGGTCTTAAAGCTTTTCAAAGAAACGTCGTATTATATAAAATGGTAGAATTTTCTCTTAGATTTGATTTAATTCTTATTTATTTTTTAAATTTTAACCGGTTTTTTTTATTGGTTTATTTACCTATTTTTAGCTTACCTTGAATCCCAAAAGTTCTTATCTTCTCTAGTTACCATAATTTACATACGTAGTTTATATTTTAATTGGTTTAAACAGAAAAATTGAAACAAGTTCCAAGAATCCAAAACTGCTTTCAAATTTGTGCTACACTTGTTCAAATAATCTTCCTTGGGTATTGTATTTCCGTCCAAGGATTACGTTACACCTGGCACATAATATTAGTTAGCGAATCAAGGAGAATATTTTAAATAATTATTTTTATTTTTACTGTCAAAAAAAAAACATTTTGCAGCTATTAGAGTCAAAAAACACACGACTACTATTTGATTATCTTAAATTACTATTTTTTCAAATAACAAGAGGCATGCAACACATTTTAAGGTCATGGTTCAATCGACAAAAATCGATTGCTTAAATCAAGAATGGAAAGACCTCACTAATAGACCTCTCTTATAACTGTTTGGTTTTTTTTGATTCCATTCCCCTGAAGGTTTAATGGATTTATTTAAAAACAAAATTAATATTCATTTTTCCAAGTGGTTGACAAAAAGGGAACGAGGGTAACATGAAATTAAATAGCATGACGTGCGTTCCTGCAGCGTAAAATATGTGGCAATGACACATCGCACATTATATTAATGGCATGCAACAACAAAGTGGCACAAACTGAAAACAACGCCAACTCGATGCCCATTTTAAATCCGTGCCCTTTATTGTATAATTATCAATGAACTAAATTTAGATGTAATTCCAGGTGTTCATCGTTGAAATAATACGCTTATTACTGGTTGCTTTAAATCAAAGGTAAAGATACAGCGAAACCCAAACTTAAGCACTCGTTTATTATTTAATAATTAAGAAAGTTGTTAGCTATTGAAATAGCTGAGTTCGGCTGTGTCTTCAACTAATTAACAAAGTCAGCAGGCGGAACTTGTTAGTTAGCAGATGCTACCTGCTTATTATCAATATGTTTCCAGCTAAATTTTTATAAATAGAAAACTAACAAATTAACTAACTGATAACCGAATACCTTGTAAATTGTTAACTGTAAACAGCAGTAGTTCGTTTTGCAAACATTTAGTTGTGGAATTTTGCGAATTTATCGCGTCAACTAATTAAAAATTCCGATGCCAATCGCATTTGCATACAAACATTCTTTCTTCTTTCGGACTTTCTATATTTGGCGTTGTCTTCAAAAGTGTGGCATAAAAAAACTTTCCAAGCACACAAAAAATAAGACATTAAACAAAAATTGTTTAGGGCCTCAAGAGGTGCTATCAAAAAATTGCAAAAAAAGAAAACAGAAAATTAAATGAAGCAATCGGCGTTATTAAAGCACGGTCTAATCTAAAGTGAAAGTTGACACGTGGCGTCAGCGCATATTCGAGTGCTCACTGTAAGCTATAAGTGCAGGCTTGCAACATAAGCCGCAGCTGCCACTGCCACAAGGACTGCTGATGAGGAATAATAAATAAAGCAAGCAAAAAAGCTAAAGTCGGGTGTGGTCGACTGCGAGATACCCGCAATCCATTCAAAGGTATAGAATAAAATATTTAGTATCTCACAGCAGATGAGTCTGATAGATAATCGTTGTCATTATTTAATACAAATTATGTGCAAATAATTGTTTTTCTATTCATAAAACATGTTAGACCATAATCATTATCCTGTAACAATAAAATAAATATTATTCATGATATTGTATTTAAACATAAATTTGCCACTTTCCATCTTCTGCTTCTTACATAAATTACCGATTGTCATTAGATATAATACCCACTTTATCTATGTGCATTGGGTATACTGAAATCCGTTTGCAATTCATTGAAATTTGAAGCTGCTTTTAGTGGGGGGTATTCACCAGCTTAGGGGGGTGTGTGCTGCAACACGAGTGCAACACATAATGGCGCACCATTTGTTGTTAAAAGACCAAAAACAATCAATGCTAAAAGTCGCCTCGCATTTTGTGCATTGTTTATTGCTCTTTCGTTGTTTTTATTTCTTTCGCTTGACTCGTTTTACTTATGGCATTCGCTTTAGCTTTAATGCATGCTCAGAGACTCAAGTGCTCGTCAAGCTAAGCGCTTTGTCATAGTTTCGCAAAGAGAGCAGGAGCAGGGGGCCTGAAGAGTGTTTGGAGGCTTATGGCGTCTGGGGACAGGCATTGAACTGTGCGGTCAGTGACGTCATGCGGTTGCAGCAAATATATATAATTTGTGTACATGGCCGAAAAGCCAACAAGATTGTAATTTATTACTGTGGCGCCACCAGGGAATAAGTAGCAGTATTAAGTAGTGTAAGCATTGACACGAGATTAACGTGCTCTTAAATTACAGAGCTGAGCGCTCAAGGCAACTACCTGAAGAGTAGAAAAGTTTGCAGCCCTCTGATTAACAGACCATTTTAATACAACTTAAAAATTGAAGCAAAAGCGGTCAAAATCCGATTAAAAATTCATTAGAATTTCATCAAAGAGCCAATTAATTCCATTTCATATATTCAAGTTTATTGGAACTCTGTCCAGGTAATTTTAATGTTATCAACAATATTCATTTGAATAAGACGAAAAACAATAAAATATTTATTCGATAGAGCTGTTTCATTTTTAAGTTCTTCCAAGTGCCAAAAATTCTATTGCATAAATCAAAGTTTAATCCAACTCTTTGTTGTAACTGCTAATTAGACATATTTTAAATGCATGAGAATTAGAGCTTCAACTTCCTCAAAAACATTTTGCATAAACGTTTACTAATGTTTTAATTATCAAATGCAGCGCATTTGTAATTCGTTATTCCCCGATATTGTCAGCCACCCACGAAGTTGCTCCACTTCCTCACTTAACACCAGGTAATTTGATCTCAAGACTCCCGTCATCAACAGCTGCTTTTTTGCTGCTTGCCTGCTGATTTTCCTAATTTTTCGCAGCACATTTATTTATGACTTGTTTTATGCAGCATCTGTCATTTAACGCCAAGCCACAAGAGACGCAGTCATAAAAAGTGTCGCTAAGTAAACAGAGGCAAGCAAATTACTTATACACAAATGTTGCCAGCCAGTTTGTCTTGATCGTCGCACGTTGGCAACATGCTGCCTGGCTAGCAGGCTGGCAAGTTGCCAATTTTGGTATTGCCATTTAATGACGTCACAGTCGCCGGCTGATCAGCAGCATGTGGGTGTTTTCCATAAGCCATAATGTGCTCATTATTTTCATCATTTTATTTTGGTTTAAGTTTATTTTGTTTTTGATTGCTTTTCACTTTTTTTCGCAATCGCTGCGCTGTCATTTTTAATTGACTGCTTCGATTTATTTTGTGTTGGGTGCGTGGCACGTCATGGATATTGGCCAATTGGCAGCGGCTATCTTATGCCATTTATCTCTCTCAATGGGCCGGGCAAGTGAAAGTTTGTTTGTTGTGTTGCTTGCCAAAAAGAGTTCATTGGCATTGTTATTGTTGGGTGCCAAAAGAGAAAAAGATGCTGCGCAACAATGTTGACAATGCGTCGTATACGCGATGCTTGTGCAGGCAAGCAACCGTTATGATTCATAGCCGGTAGAGCCACATACAGTTACTCACACACACACACACACACTTTTAGACTGTACAAAGCGGAGAATTCATTAAGTTGCGCTGTGTAATTAGAAGATACGCGCAAAGCAGAAGCAGCAAGAACGCAAACACAGTGAGTGAGAGCGAGAGCAAGAAAGGAGGAGACGAACACTTTTAAGCAGCGATAGCACAACGAGAGAGAGAGAGAGCCAGCGAAATGGACTTATAAATGTCGAATGTTTACTTCTGATAAGTGGCGCAAAAATATTTATTAAGAACAACGACAGCAACAAAAATACATGCTTGGCAAATAAGATAGCTTAAATAAATTAATTATTATTGGTGGACGGTGCCGCATTGTTGTCTTAAGGCAAAAACAAGTTAGTTACCCAAAAACCAGTCAGCTTTTGTTTTTTTTTGGTCTAGACTATTGTGCGATTCCTGGCAGCTGATTTGCTATCGATATATGTATGTATATGTATGTACATACAAACATATGTGATTGCTTTGTGCAAATCGCTGATTTATTTATAGTCTAATGCATTTCCCTTAGCACTGCTGACTCGCCTCAATGTGACACACTGACTTCGAGACTACGCAACTTCTTCAGCTGTTATTATCAGAGAATGCGGCTTATCTGCAAACGCACACACACACACATATAGACCAGTCACTTGTGTCTGTGTATATATGTACATGTGTGCACTGTTATTGTGCTGCAATGTCAAGTTTCGCAACATTATTCATTTTTAAGGCCTCACCTTTTGTATCCGTTAAGCCAACAGAGCAGTTTTTTTTAGCTTATTGCTTTCTTATTAGTTTTTTTTTCTTTTTTTCGGCTACTTTTATGTGCACAACATCTGCAGGCAGAGTTGTCGGTGTCGGAGTTGCGTTCTCTGGTCGTTGTGGTTTGTCGTTGTTGTTGTTGCAGCCGTTGTTGTTGCAGCCGTCGTTGTTGCCGCACTCTACTTTACTGTTCACTAACACTGACACAACACACTCATTCACATACACTTGCACAACTTGCGATTTTGTTGGCCTTTAAGCTGGAAACACAAAAAGAGAGTAAGTAAGAGAGACAGAGAATAATACTTGAGCAGCAGCAGCGCTTTTATTTTACTGTATTTTTAATCCCGTCTTTCTATGCATTTCACTTTGGCTGCGCTTCCAGCCGCCGCCGTCGACGTCAGTGTCGACGTCTCTGTCACGCCCACCTCACTCACACGACGAGCGCACCAGAGATGAGCGAATTAATATTGTGTACCTGTGACTTTTCACAAGTACTCAAAAACCGAAAGTGAAACGAACATTATTGATAGCGTTGTTATTTGCGCTATTCTTTTTGCATCGGAAACTTTGCCAACCAATGCGATGATGGTGTGTGAAATGCCGAATCGCAGGCACAATTGACACAGTGACTCAAAAAGTTACAATATCGCTCATCTCTAGTTGCCACTACAAATAGTTCATTTGCACACTGTCTTTGACGTCGTCATGCGTTCTACAGTGATTGGCACTTGTGACGCCAGTTGTATTATTCACAATTGGAAATGTTTTTGTTTTTCACACAATTTAATTGATGTACTTGATTAAATGCCAAAGATAAAAGAAAAATGCACCGCTTAAACAACCGTGCGCACCATGGAAAACCCGACCCGACGACTGCAAGGTGTGACTGCGCCTTGGAAACTGCGAAATCCACAAGCCACTATATGACCAGCATGAGCCTAAAAATAGGTTTTGAAATATGCGGTTAATTTGCAAAATATACTAAAATATACAACTTGTATAAATACGTATTTTTCTTTTATTATTTCCCTAAACAAGAAAGCAACTCATATCGCTTTTACTATTTAAATATGATACTTCTTCATACGCACGCATCAATAAACAATTAAAAGGTATTTCCCAGTATTTAAATAAAATATAAAATACCACTATCGGTCACACTGACAGCATGCAATATCGATAGTCACTGAAATCGATCAAATATATACGTATTTTTGTACTACGTTCTTACGCTTTTTGGCGCTAAGTAATTTGATTTAAAATGCAACTCAGTGACATTTTAAATGTTTTTTCTAACGCAATACGAAATTTAAATAGAAATTATCGATTTGACTCATTACTGTGTTGTGTTTATTCATTTGCTTAATTTTTGCTTTTTGTTGCATACATTGATAGTGTTTTTTTGTTTTCTTTTCATTTGTTTTCTTTTTATCTGGTTGTTCACATATTATTTTGTGATATCGCAAGCTTTTTTTTATCAATATTTGTGTTTCGTTTCACATCGGAAAATATAAATGTTTACACGCACGTTCGTTCGCTTACAAAGGGACGACGAAAATAAAAATCAACTAAATATAGTACATAAATCAACATTTAGAATACGTAAATATAGTTTCATAAAACATACAATAGCTGGTAATGGTAGATAATTGCAACTTAATTGCTAAACTTAATGCTTTCCTGCCCCAGCTGCTTTCCTAGTGCTTTCGCTTATGCTTCTGCTAAGATTTGTACACAAGTCGAAGGTTCCTTCTTCCTACTACACTTAGAACATCGCGCACCATCGAAATTGTTGGAGTTGAGTTGGATGTCGAAAAAAGCGTACAAAGAGAATTGCTTTAAATATAATTACGTCAAAATTAACTAACCTCGTGTTTTTTTGTGTTATTTATGGTTTATGGTTTTCATATCGTTTTTCTTTCTTCTTTTTGTTCGGTTTCAATTCAGAATTTAAGACTAACAATTTTGCGGTCCAAAAATTAATTACGGCAAATGGGAACAGAATACAAATTGGCGAGTAAAGCTCGATTATAAAGGTATAAGTAGATATATATATATATAAATATGTAACTGTATAACTGCGACCAGTCCATCCGATTTTCAGCATACGCTACACACCAACTTATATTTCATTCCATATGCACATCATCCCCATTACATTCCCCCACCCAACACATGATGCCGATGCGGATGCTTTGCTGTTTTATGTCGTGCGTTTTGTATCCTCTTGTATGATGTATCGATGTAGGCTTGTTTGTATGTATGTATGTATGCATTGTATGTATATATATATGGTTATTGAATCTCGTTTGCGTTTAGGTACGACGTTTGCCTGTTGGTGTGCGAGAGAGTGTTAGAATCGGGTGGTCAGGAAATAGATGATCGCCGCCAGCGCCGCAGCTCCCAATGGCAGAACACGGCGATAAAGCACTTGGTCATAGCCGCCAAGGGGCTGTTTGAGACGCAGCTTTGAGATTTCATCGCGCAACTGCATGTTGCTCATCTCGGATTGCTCCAGGCGTTCCTTGTACACAATCAGCTCCTCCTCACGCTCTTCATTATTGATGCTATTGAGCTCCTCACGCCAACTTGACAGCTCATTATCCACATCCTTGATAATCGACTCTTGCAGTTGCTCCTCTTTGTCTTCGCTGGCGAGCTCTTCGGTTGCCTCAACAGCACTCGAATCACGCTCGCTCGCCTGTTGCAATAGCTGATCTTGCAGCACCTTCATTTGCTTCTCCAGTGCACTGATATCGTCAGCGAGTGTCGCTGACTTATGCTTATAAAACTGGCATTCCTCTTGCAACATATCCATGGCATGTTCTTGCGCCAAATCGCCATCATCATCCAAATCGACATCGTGGACCAGGGTTTGCTGCGTCTCCAGCTTGTTGTGTGTCGTAGATGTCGTTGTCGCTGCAGCATCGTTGTTGCCGTTGTGTAGTTTGTGTATAAACTCATCGCAGGCCGTCTCGTCCTCACCCGCCTCTATTAGCTTGGTGCCCGCACTAAGCTCAGTTGTTGTTATCGTCGGCGATCCTTTGCGATCCTTCTGCGCCATATTGTCGTGATCGTTTTGCTCGTCGTCGCCAGAGTCGGCATTATTAAAAATGGCTTTTAATACATTGCCACCATCGGCGCCCTTACTGAGATCTGAATTTTTAAACAGCTTGATCATCGTATTCTTGCGAATCACTTTGTGCTTCAAATCGAATTCCTCCTTAAGCTGCCGTTTGCTTTTTTTGCTCTGCATTGGAAAAACAAATCGAAATTAATAATTTAACTAAAATCATTGTAATTATTACTTACCGATTTCTGTTTGCTGGGAGTTGTTTGTTGTGCAGTTTCAAGCTTTGCTTCGTTCTCAGCTAATTTAATCTCGTCCTCGTCGTCGGCGTCATCGTTGTCATCGTCGTCCTCGTCGTCATCATCGTCGTCGTCATCGTCATCATGCTCGCCACAAGCGGCATCCAGTTGCTCCAGCACCTGTTGCTCCTGCAGCGCTTGCTCGCTGTCTTTGTCAGTTTTGATTTTCTGCAGTCGCAGCAGCTGTTGGCGCAGCTGTTCCATTTCATTTTCCTGCATGCTCAGATGCTCCTTCAACTGTTCGTCCTGTTCTTTAGCCTCTTGCTGCTGTCGCAGCGTTTCCTGCTTATATTCCGCATACTCCTGTTGCAACGTCTCCAGTCGTGTATTGAAATCCTGCAATGTTTGCTTTGAGTTCACAATCTGAGCACGCAATATGCTGCACTCGTTGTCCGACGTTGTGTAGGCCATCTCCATCTTGGACAGCATTTGCATGGCATCACAGCGATCCTGATACACCTTACGCAGCGCCTCTTTGGCCGTCAGCTGATACGTGGTCTTGTCATCAAGTAGTTTCACAATCTGTGCAATAGAAAATACAATTGTTAATCTAGCTCTCGAATGTATGCTACAAAAAGTTGTGAACTTACCTCATTACGCAACGCGTTCTCGGGCACATTTTTCTCCATCATTTGCAGCTTCTTCTCGAGCTGATTGATTTTGTGCACCAGTTGATCCTCGGTGATCATGCTCTGCCAGCACATGGCCGAGTTTTTGCGCGTCGAGTCCAACACACCCTGCAAATTGCTGAGCTTCGCCTTTAGCATCTTCTCACGCTGCGACGCCTCTTGTAAAAATGCATTTAGTCGCTGAATCTCATCGTAGCTAATCCTATTCGGCCCAGCCAGCTGCATTTGCTCCGAATCTATTGAGATCGCCTCCCGACCGTCAGGCAGAAAGAGTGTGACACGCGCAATGATGCAGCCATGGACTTCATTGCGTGAATTCTCAATGACCTCGACACCAAACTTGACAGTGTCACCATAATGCAGTTCGGCGGGATCATTGCCAAGCTTGTTGTCATTGATGAAGGTGCCGTTGCTGGACTTGGTATCCTTCACCCAAAAGTGTCCGTCCGCTGTGTACCACAGCATCGCATGATTGCGCGACAGCACCTTGCAATCGAATATGGCATTTCCCTCGCTCGCCTTGCTCTTGGCAATCAGCCGACCCACTTTGCACTCCTGATTCGGGGCCAGGGCAATAGTGCGTGTCTCGAACTTGTGCGATTTGCCCTCGCACTGCAGCACAATCTTTGCCTCGCCACCGCTTATCAGGTCCTGCGATGTGGCCGAATCGTTTGGCATTTGTAAGGCACCCATCGAGCCAAACAGATTGTTTGTTGTGCTCGTCGTCGTCGTCGTCGTTGATGTGTTGTTGGAATTCAGCACCGAATTGATGGCCAGTTGCAATTGCACCTGCTGCTGAGCCACATGTCGCTGCAAAGATGTGCGAAAATTAGGTTCGTGTATAGCGAAAGATGAATATGATAGCTTTTTACCTGCAATGTGTTTGTATTCGAATCGCAGTTGTCTGACGCTGCTGCTGTGTTATTGTTATTCTGATTCTCCAGATTGTCGTTGGCATCGTTGCTATTCATATTGCTATTCGTGTTGTTGCTATTGTTGCTGATCTCTGTTGTCGTCGGCGGCAGCAGCTCACACGTTTCCGTCTCGTGCTTCTCGCGCAGCAACAGATGCTGCTCCTGCTCCTCCTTGCGATTCAGTTCCATGATGCTGCTCTGCGGCGTCTTCTTGCGCTGCTGGCGCCGCGACACCTCGGCAGCAACAACGCCAGCGAGTAAATGTGTTCCCGGACGGGCAGTTAACTCCTGTTCCGAGGATGTGGCTCCAACTGAAGAACTATGATGAACTATATTGCTTGCAACCAATGAAGCTGCGGCAGCTAATGCTTCTCCAGCTGCTGTTCCTGTTGTCGTTATAGTTGCTGCTGTTGTTGCCACGTTGGACTTCTGCTCTTCATCCTTATTACTCTGCCATTCGTTGCTGACCAAGACCATAACTGAAAAGTCGGAGCGTGACCGGGAGACAGAGACAAATGTTTAACAATATATTGTGGGGATTTGAATGTTCCAAATTTATTGTGTATATATATTGTGTGATCCCAAACGAAACGACCGAAATGATGTGCCTGAAATTGTTCCAGTGAGTGCAAACTCAACGATAAACTGATAAATGAAAACGTCAGTTCAATCCTTTGGTGCCACGGACACACTCTAACGACCGTTTTTTTTCAATGCTGCAAATTATAATTAGTTTGCTAAATGGCCGCAGAAACAAAAATGGCTGACACTTCAACAAATTGACTAAAAGCAAATTATCCAATGAATATTTTGGCTAAACAGGATTTACTAACATTAATGGCACATTGTTTGGTATTCAATTAATTTTCCAATATGCCGTCGTGAGCAGCGAAGAAGCATTAAATATACTTCAGTGCAGGCAGCAAAATAATGTTTCGTATAAAAATAGATTATTTTGAAAATATAATTGAAAGAAGCGGCGAGCAACAAATACGAGTACTTGTGCATGTCTGCGTGTGTGTGTGTGTGTGTGGGAGGGGGCCGCCGAAAAATGGTTTGTTTGCTGGTGTGCGTGTGTGTGTGAGTATGTGTGATCGGGGCGCGTCTGCTCCACTTTGGAGAAGCAGAGTAACAGAGAGGAAAGATATGTAAATAACACATACATATGCAAGTATGTATTTATGTGCGTGCATGTATTAAATAATAGTGCAATAAACTGCTTGTGCGAGAGCAGGAGAGAGAGAGAGAGTAACACAAGACAACAGTAGCCAGAATCCATAACTCCCAAGAGATGATGATATTTATACCCCTTACCTTGCAGAGAGCGACGATAACAGAGCCATGGCCCCAACAACAACAACTACTACTACTTGATGGATATGTTAACTACAGTTGCTGTTGGTGGTTGTTGTTGCTGCTGCTGTTGTTGGGCGGTGGTGGGCGTGGGGAAAGCAGCGCGAACAATGCAAAACTTTTGTTGTTGATTGGCATGGAGCACAACAAATGCGATCTGCGCTGAGCTGCGTCGACGTCGCGACGTCTGTCTGCTGCTGATGTAAAACTCTCTGTAAGTGTGTGTGCGTGTGTGTACGTCGCTGCAGTTATAACAACAACTACTGGGCACGAGTTCAACGTGTAATTGCGAGTGGGAGGAAGGGAGAGAGAGAGAGGACGGCCTGTAGTATTGTTTTTCTTTTTCACATGTATGAAAATTGATACACAAATTAAGCTGCAGCTTAATTGAATTTAATTACAAGTGACTGCCGATGTTGTGTGTCGTTGACATTTGGAGAATTTACCGTTCTGCTGCTGCTCTCTCGTCGTTTGCTTTGGCTTATGTATACGCGCAAAAGTAAAGAAGAAAAAAACAGCACAACACAATTCTTATTTTTTTCGTTGTTGGTCGCGCTTGTTTTTCGTCGATTTTAAATGCACAATAAATTACGGCGTTTAATGTAAACAGAGCAGCGTCAAGCACTCACCTTGGATTTTGAATTGTTGTTGTTGTTGTTTTTTAATCAATTTTGCAACGCCAGCGAAAGCGAATAATATTTGCGATAATTGTTTTCAGTTCTCAAACCAAACCTCTTCCACTAGCCTACATATGTATGTGCTAGACACACGATACAACTTAGCTATTGTGAGTTGTCACAATTAACTCACACGCTTACTTCGTTTATTATTGAGTTTCCTATTAATTTGCAGTGACACCAGCTTGATTTAAGCCAATGGCAACGCCTGCAGCATAATCAATCAATGTTGCAACGCAAATAAATATTAAAAATCACAATTTTTGGTCATCACACAACTGGATTCGTCGTCGTATCGTGTAGGGATGTTCATATATTATCGATATATCGGTATTAAAATTCTATGAAACGATACTATCGCGAATTTTGGTTGACTCGGTTATATTGAGTTTAGGGTATTGCTAATCATAATTTTAAACTGCTATTTTTAAACTACTTTTTGCTTTCTATTTTTCTAACTATAAAAATTCAAGTTAATATTTTTAAATATTCTAGTTCTGTCATGTTTTAAAATTTAAGTAGTATATCAAAATAGTCAAGTAATTCTTGCTAGAGTTGCCACAGAATTGGAAATATGATCGATATGTAGGACATCAAAGTCTCGCCAAGCGTCTAATTCGTGAACTAATTCATGAATATTTATCTGATCACTTTAAGAAACGTCGTTTGTCAAGGCGCGACAACGACAAATTCAAATTCGAAACAAAATTCATCGTCGACTTAATTTTTAAAAAAACCTAGCCAATCTTATTGGAGTTGTATGTTGTTCTTTCTCACAGTTAAAAGTCAGTTTTAAGAAATTTTGCTGTTTTAAGAGTCGAGGTCGAAACTTCTCTCGAATTTAAGTGACAAATAATAAAGAATTCAAATATTTGTTATATGTAGATATATGCCAAAAAAGTTTAAAAAGGTGTTAAACAAGTCGAGAATTAAGCTTATTATTTTGTAATCATTGAAAGTAATTTTGGTATGGTCAGACCAACAACATTTGAAAAGCAGGCTTTTACTGTCACTTTTCGTAAAGAAAATTATGGCTATATGAACCAGCCTTTTTTCTTCCTTCTTTTTGTTGAACTTTCCGCAATGGCACCTAAAAGTTAGTTTAAGAAAACAAAACAAACAACTAGAAGTTGCCTGGCCACACAATCAACGTTGCCTGACTTCCAGGCGTATAATACATTTCAATGGTTTATTTAACTTAATTTAATTGAAAACTTTTGAACTTGTCAAAATTATAGAATCCCGCTCGCACCTGCCGTCCGCCAAAGAAACGGCCATTCAGATCCACAACAGCTGCAGGGACAAGCAACGATTAGTTATACACAATTTATACGTTTAAAGTGAAAACCCACCTTTAATCGCGCTTTCGATACGTTTGAACTCGACAAATATCTTGACGGCATCCTCGGGCACTGTGCCGAACGCCTCGTGGATAATGACACTGTTCACCTCGCCGTACTTTGTGTTGCATTCATCCTTCACCTCCGGCTCGAGCTCCTCGTCCACATCGCCAGGACCGACCATGTTGCGCAGCAACACCACTTTGCTGGGCGCCTTCATGATCTCGGTTATGCTGGGCTCGGGTTCGCTGACTGCAGCTACTACTGCTACGGCTGCTGTTACTGGTGCTGCTGTTACTGGCAATGGCGGAGGCGGCATAACAGCTGCGGGAGTTGGACTTGAGACTTGAGGAGTTGCATTTACGGCGGGCAACTGAGACGACGACGGCGGAGAGGAGGGTGCTCCTAGTGGCGGTATAAAGACATCCTTCTCGTGTATGATGCGTCCGCCACGCTTGGATGTTTTCTCCACCTGCAGAGCCACCGACATGCCTTGCTCCGACTTGCCCAAGCCTTGTCCATCCTTAAAACCATACTTGGCCATAATCTTAGCGGCCACCGAGCTGGCTGAGTACGGTATGGTAACATTCGAGGCGCCGTCGCCGTTGTCAATGGACAGCGATGGCGGCGGCGCAATTGCAGCTCCTCCACCTTGTTTGGCCACTGAGCCCGGCGCCGGCGGACTATATCGATCCTCATCACTCTGCCGCTGACCAAAGCCACTGAACTTCATCGCAGGCGGTGAATTGTCATGACTGTGTGTCTCTCGTCGTCCACTGCGATTGCGCTTGCGATCCCGATCTCGTTCCCTGTCACGATCTCGATCCTCTCGATTGTTGTTGCCGCTGCTGCTATTGTTGCGTGGCTTTTCACTGCTCTTACTCTTGTCCTTCAGCTTCTCGTACTCATTGGGCCACTGGGGATCGTACTCGTCCACAAAGTCCCAATCATCCGTTTTAATGCTCTCCAACAACGCTGGGGCAGCTTGCAAAGTGGTGCTGCTGATAATGGGCTTGATAGCCACTGCGATGGGCATACAACTATCTGAATCTGCAGGACGTTTGGCTCGCAAGTTAACCACTGGTGTCATTAGCTGGCAAGCAATCACATTAGCTTTGGGAACACACTTTAGTTGATTTTACACTCACCGGCTTCTTGAGGTGATCTCTTGGTTTGGGCTTCGGGAGCTGCGCCTTCTTCACTGCCAGCTGTGTTTGCAGCATTTTGATGCCCGACGACCAGCCATCCATCTGGCTGGCCCTTGGCTTGGCGTCTATATCGTCGTATAAATCCATTGAATTCCCTTTATTACCATTTATCTCATAAACAAATACTGAACGAAAACTTTTCGTCTTGGTCTGCGAGCCAGTGCTGCACAGCGCACTAAACTGATATAGAACAACACTGAACTCAATTAGCACTGTTAACGTAACAGACAAACAGACATCGCAATGTATTTGTTATCAAACACGTAGATACATCGAAAGGTCACTGATATTAGCGGGAGTTACGCTGACTGTTGTTTTGGTTTAGATTTTACTAATGCCGTTAGCCATTTGTATAACAAATTAAAGCAAAGCTTCAAGACGGTGAATTTATTTTGCACTTTCTTTCATAAAGCGAAGTCAAACGTTGGCCTACTTTGTTTACAAGTGCTTAACAGCAGCTGTTATTTGTCAAGCCGATTATTGCTGTTTTTAACTAAAAGTGAAGATTCTTAAATGCGATAATTGATGATTAACAATATTTTTATTACTTTTTGCAAGAAGTGACGGAAAAATAAATTTGTAATGAAACATTCTAATAAAATGCAAATGCGAGCGGCAATCTTGTAAATAAGCTTCGTGTTGTTTGCTCACTGTTAACTGTTGTCTGTTAACAGAGAAGCAAAATGTTAATTTCTGCCACTTTCCACACTTGTTTTTATTATTAATTACAACAAAGCAACAAGCAAAAAATGGGCAATGAAGGCAGCAAATTGAAAGGCCTGATAATTGACAAAAATGCCGTCGAAGTGAATGACTTTTGGGCGCTCTACAATGCCGAGTCGCCCACGCTGTGCAACGAAGAAGGAGGCGGCGGCCAATTGCTCTCGATATTCAAGGGTGAAATTCTAGTGAAAGGGCAGCTCTGGGTGACCCAGGGTCCCATGGAGCGGGCCATCAAGGTGAGTAGGTGTCGCATTGAAGAGTTTCCTCACTGACATAATCAACTGGTATGCCTATAGAACCTGATGATCTATCGCCATCCGTACATACTCAAATATATGTCAACCTGGGAGCAGTCGGGACAAAAGCATTTGGCGACGGAGCGTGTGCGCCCTTTGGGCGATGTGCTCGCCCAGCAAAGCGACATCCAGGTTTGCCTCGGCCTGCGCACCATACTCTGCAGCTTGATCTTTCTCATTGAAAAGGCTCTGGCAAGACATTTAAACATTTGCACACAATCCATCTATGTGACAGACAAGGGTAGCTGGCGCTTGGCGGGCTTTGAGTATGTGTGGAAGGCCAAGGAGCTGAACAAACAGCTACTGGAGCTGTCGCATGGCTTTCGCCAGCCGCTGGCTATTGATGCAGCCAACATGGAACACGCCCTGGAGCAGTTTGCTTTTGCGACGCTTTGCGAACAGATTCTTGAGAAGAGTGGCGAAGGCAAAGCAGATACAGCGAGCACACCACATGTGCAGGAGTTTCGTGAATACTGCAGCATACACTTAAAGCATCAGTCGACAGAGCTACGTCCCAAGTTATCCGCTGTGCTGTTGCATCCGTATTTCAATCACGAGTTCGTCATCATACATTCCTTTCTCTTCGAACTGCCGCTGAAATCGGTGCAGGAACGCCAGCAATTCTTCAGCACGCTCATCGAGCGCCTGCGCTGCTTCGATGAGCAAGTGGTCGCCTCGCAACTGGCCAGCGATCTGCTCTCTCGCATGGTCCTGCTCGATCCCACCGCCCAGAACTGCGTGACGCCGTTTGTGCTGCGCACCAAGACCGAAAATGGCGCCACTTCGCTGTTCTCTCCGCAGACCTATGTAGAGTATTTGTTACCGCACGTGCTAAAGATGTTTCGACTGCGTGATGCGCAAATCCGCCTCATACTACTCGACTATTTCATGGAGTACGTGCGTCTGCTGAGCGATGAACAGCTGCTCACCGAAATTCTGCCACATCTGCAGCTGGGCATGAACGATACCAACGATGTGCTGGTGGCGAAGACTCTACGTTCTCTAGCCGATCTCGTCCCCATCTTGGGAGCAGCCACTGTGCTAGGCGGTGATCGCAGACGCTGCTTTTCAGATGGACGACCACATGCCGCTGTTTCTACCGAGAGCACGGCACAGTGGACAGAGCCGCGTTCTATAACGCCGCTCATGAACGGCAGCGCTGTGGACGCCGTGGATTATATGGTCTCGGGCAGTCCGTTGCCTTCCGTGGAGAGCAATGCGGCGCCAATGGCGCTGCGCTTGAGTCCCGATGGCGGCGAGGATGACAAGAGCCTTACCAATCTCAATGAGAAACCGCTGGATAGCAACTCTGACTCGGCGGACAGCTCGACGAGCAGTGCGGCTCATGAACAGACACTGGTCAACGATGAGGAGGAAGCGTGGTCCGATTGGGAGAACACCGATGAGCTGCAGCGCTTGCATGTCAAGCAGCAGGAGGAGGCATTGGATGAGCTGAATCTAAGCAATGTGGAGACACAAAGCAGCACCTCCACACAGGCCACACAACCCTCCATAGCCGACTCTTTCCGCACCGCCTGCTCCAACATTTCCACAGCCACAACGACGGCCAAAGGCGCCCCCGCCACCGCCGTCGCCGTCAATAACCCGCCACAGTCCCAACGCAAGCTCATTGATGATCTCAGTGCGCTAGACATTCAAGTGCAATTGACGACGCCAAACAATACCAACGAACCAGCTGAATTCGATTTCTTCAAGGACATGGAGCCAGTTATCGAGACGAAGCCAGCACCGCCGGCCAACGACTCAGAGGTTGTTCAAGTCGACGCGAGTCGCTTTGCGGCCACAGCATCGCTGGCACAGCATCATGATACAGATGCTGATGCGGATCAGGGCTGGGGACATGATGAGGATGATGAAGATGATGTCGTCTGGGGCAACGATGCGGAGCCCGCCAGCGTATCTTAGTAATAGTAGTTAACTAATCTATCCGCCGATATACAAATAGTACATACAATGTTAGTGTCACTCTCCGTCGCCATTTCTTGTTCCATAAACCATGTACCATCCACCACTATTAGCGGCACAATGCATTTCTCCCGGCCACGTCTGGGCCTTAAATTGAAACAAGAACAAGTACACATCTCTGTACATAGATAATGCTCGTGTCGATATGAAATAAATTCCAATACGCTAGCGCCGCGTATAATTGTAACATATGTAATCAATTAATTATGGTAACTATCATCATATAAAAACTCCTTGATTTTATTAAAAAACATAGACAAAAGTTGCAAGGTCTTTATCTAAAAACTTTTTTTATTAATCTTAATTTTCTCACACATTCGATTATTTCCAGATCTGAATTGAAATTTGTAAATCAATATACAAACTTAAGCGAATTTCTGGAATTTTATTTAAATTGCTCATCGAAAGCTTGAAGATTCCTGTACTCTAAGATTCTTGTAAATTTTAAAAACAAATTCCTGAAATCAAGGTGTTGCCAATTCTAAGAACATTGTTATCAGCATTTAGGGTTCTAATGCACGTCTCGGCAAAGGTTCAAATCGATTACTGAATGAAATACGGTTTATATGATCTGATGAAAATATACTAAATTTCACATTATCAATTTTTATCAAATTTGGATTAAACGTGTCTCTCCAGTTCACAAAATATCGGACAACATGCCGTAGGGCGAATACACTTTCTGACAGTAAAAATAAATAATTGGGCGAATGTATTAAGAATCGTAAACTTTTTTTCTATTTATTAATTTAATTTATGCTAGACATTTTAATATTTTTTTTCCAAGTTTATTAGATAATTTTAAAATTCCTTCTAAGATAAAGAACTTCAAAATGTAGTGGGTACCGAGCAAATTAAAATGTAATATATGTTTATCTAGGGAAAGTGAAAATAAATAAGTTCTATGTGCTCCTTGCCATTGGCCTTCTCATCTATCGTTGTCTTGGTTCTTCGGCCAGGCCAAATCAGCTGAAGCAAGCTGATGACGGTTGGACGACGATTGCTCATAATTTCGATGACCACGTGAACTTCTACCGCAGCTGGGAGAAATTCAAGTTTAGAAACGGCGAGATCAATGATGAATTCTTCATTATATGTGGAAATTACTCTTCCAGCAAGCGTCATAAATCGAGGACTTTGAGGGCGACAGTCGCCATGAGATCTACGATAGCTTCCAAATTGAAAGCGAGGTGGAGAAGTTTATCTTGGAGTCGATTGGTGACAATGATATCAAAAACATTTCATGATTTTGAAGATCCGTCAATCTAATTTTAAAATAAATTGAAAAACTTTTAAAAATATTGTTGTTTGCTTATTGCGTTCGCCAACTATTTCATTCATTAGTCGATTGAACGTTTTGCCAAACACTTTTCTGATTGTATTCAATTCGCCACGAAATTTGTTTGATTCATTGATAGTTCTTTCAGTGTATGTATTAATATTATTTAAGATAAGCTAAATCTTATATCTTCGACAGGGACGGCAGTCATTAAACTATATTATCATCATAGAAGTTAAAGTAATAAATCTCGTAAGCCTACAACAGCCCTATAGGATTGGTAAATTAGAGACTCCATAATCAGCTAAAATTATTTAATGAATACAAAAAATTGTGTTGAACTTTGAGACCTTAACTGGTCGGATTAGAGTGATTTCTATTACTGATACAAACATATGTAAATGTTTGAGTCGCCCAGCGTTATCATATTGATAAGGCCAATAAATAAAAATAGTATTTTAAATGACTAAATATTTATCTTTAAATGTGATTCTGATAAAATCGCAGATTCTCATAAATTCTCATAAATCTTGAAAAAGTTGTCTTAAATTCAGGTGTTGTGCAGTTCTAAGAACATTCTTATCAGTACTTTGGTTCTAATGCACGTGTTGACAAAGATCCCCAGCGACTAGTGAATGGATTTCTGATAATGAAAATATATTGAAAATTTCACATTATCTATCAAATTCAATTAAATTCGAACTTAATTGCATGACACCTTTTAAATCGGCAACAAACCGATAGGCAAAATCCACTTACTGTTAAATTAATTTGTTATTATAAATATTGTAAATTATCTTCTGTTGTTTTTAATAATTTTGATTTATTAATTTAACTGTAATGATAAAATGTTTTTTTTTTATTGACAGTTAATTAACATCAATTTATATTGAAAATGTAATGTAACAAGTTCAACCAAATTTTATAGAGTATTTTCAAATTTAGACATTTATTTCTTCTTAGATAACGAAATGGCCACTTCAATATGTAGTGGTGTCAATCAAATTATGATTTGTTATATCCCTATCTTTGGAAAGAATATAAAAACGCTAGAGTTTTGGGCTAAATCAGACAGTTTCATTTAGTCTTTTTGAAGATGAACAAGTTCTGTGTGCTCCTTGCTATTGGCCTTCTCATGAATGGTTGTCTTGGTTCTGCAGTCAGGCCAAATCAGCTAAAACAAGATGATGACGGTTGGACGACGATTGCCCATCGTTTCGATGGCCATGTGAATTTCTTCCGTAGCTGGGAGAATTACAAGAATGGGTTCGGCGATATCAATGACGAATTCTTCATTGGACTGCAGAAATTACACGAGATGACTTCCCGCGAGCGACATGAATTGCACATTTACTTGGAAGACTTTGAGGGCGAGAGTCGCTATGAGATCTACGATAACTTCAAAGTTGGCAACGAAGAGGAGAAGTTCGTCTTGAAGTCGATTGGCGGACATACTGGAGATGCCAAAGATTCACTCTTCTTCAACGTGGGCAGTAAATTCACAACCTTTGATTCCGATAATGACGCATCCAGAGGCAACTGCGCTCAGCTCCAAATGGGCAGTTGGTGGTACAATGATTGCTCCTATGCGTAAGTAAAAATATATCTAAATATATTATATATATGTTATTCTAACTGTCTCTAACATATATTTTTCAACATATAGCAATCCATTTGGCTTGTATCTGAATGGTGTATATGGTGCTGAATTTAGAAACATGGGCATGTTCTGGTGGACATGGCGTGGTCAGTACTATTCCTACAAAGTTATGACGATGAAGATTCGACCAGCCAAATTGTAACTAGAAAATCATTAATAAATTCATTAATATTGTTCCATTGCATTTCTGGTGTATACCATTCAGAAGACGATTGAATCTTGAGCAGTTGAACTTGAAATTGGTATCATTTTGAATGGGTTTTATTAGGTCTCATTTGTTGACGATAACAGCACTATCTTTATGGTCGGCTGTTATTAAAATTATGATTGTAAATACTGCGGACTTGAAAAATATCTTTCAAAGCATTTTGCTAAAAAAAACTCTTCTAATAGTAATACTAACTTAAAGTGATCAGGAAATCTTGCCATACTATACACCGAAAACTGTGAATTGCATTTATAAAGCCCAGTTTAAAGAGCACCTTCATTTTCGTCACCAGCGAATCTTCCGATATTCAACAAACGATTAAACTGAATGCATTCAAACATTTTTCCCTTCACTCATATTGAGTTGTATTATATTCGATTGATAAAATTCAGTCTATTTGAAAGTTAAATTTTTTCATTGTCCATTTCGATGCCTTAAATGGATTATAGTAGGTCTAATTACTCATACAAAGTGATGCGTCTAAAGACCATTTGTTTAAGCCATTATATTATTATTGATAAGACCAATAAATTAATAATAGCAGTTAAACTGGGCGTTTAGTTTATCTTGAAGTGTGCCCATTACCATTTATCAAATTTACTGGAGTGATTCACCTCTTGATTTAACTTGATAGACGTCTGGGAGGCTCCCTGCGATAAAAGATAGTGAGGCGATATCTTCGAATATTTGCTTAATGAAAATAAAAATCCAGTGAGCGCCATGGCGGCCGATCTAATAATTGTATGTATGTATATTTTGATGCATTTTTCTGTTTTTTTTTTTTAATAATTTTTAAAATGTTTTTCATGTTTTGTTTTGCATGCATTTGTGTTTTCGTTTAAAACTATTCTTGTAAAATTGTTAAATTATCTTTTCGTTTTTCGTTTAGCAAAAATGCTATATTTACGCAAAAACATTCTAAAATGCATTTGTTTTTATCATTTGACTATATGACTTATTAACATTTTCAAACGTTTAAACGATCAAAATTAGGGGCTCACACACAGGCTAAAATGTTCAGTAGAAAGAAGCAAAACAATGAATTGTAATTGCAATAATTGTAACACAAAAACATGTCAACAAAAAACCAATACAAATACGAACTGCGCAAAAAAAGAGAAATAAAAACACTAAAGAAGTTTCAACTATTTACTCACGATTTGTTTTTATTTTGCTTACATTTAAAAAAAAGGTTTTTACGCATTAATTTGTTGTTTTGTTTGCTGTTTGCAGCATCATTATCATGCTCAACTTAATCAATGATCTTAGTAATCGTAATTACATTATTAAATTTAAATAAGATCAGCTGAAGTTTTTCTTTTTTTTTGTTTTTGTTTTGTTGTTTTATAGTTTAGTTTTGTTTTTTTGCTTTGTTTTGTTTATATATTCTCTCGACTTTACGTCAGTACGTTCCTATGCAAACGCATTCAAAAAATCGGTGCGCTAAATGTTTACAATTAAAAGTATTTACTGCACACACATTGCTGCGCTCTTTATACATGATGCAAGTGCGGGGGATGCGGGGTGGATCAGGTTCTAGGAGGTTCGAGGGGGCTAAACTCGAGCTAAATGACGAGGACATATGGTGATATTGATAGATCGATTATAAGAGACACGCTAAGCGATTTATGGAGGCTTGTGGAAGGGGCCAGGCGAGGCGAGGCGTGGTGGGGGCGGGGCAGGGCTGAGCGAGAGCAATAGCCAGAAAATTCAAAACTTGTTGCACACATTTTAACATAACTTTTTTATAGTTTCAATTTCAATTTTGTTTTTGCGTTTAGTTTTCGTTTTTTCATTTTTCAATTTGTGTAGGAAAGTAAATATAAAAAAATGATAAACAATAAAACATTTATATAAAAAAGCATATGTTTTTACATGCAATTTCCGAACAAGAATTATACTTCAATACTTCCTTCCTTTTTACTTATGCTTACGACTCGCTTCTCTTAACACATGATCTCTCTTTATCTTTGCTTATGGTTTCTGTAAATGTGCGTGTGTGTGAGTGTGTGGCTGAGTGTGTGTGTGTTTAGGTATGTATGATTATTGTATATGCTATTGTTTCTTAATTGTTGTTGTTTGTGTTGTGGTATATGTTGTTCCTATGGATTTTGGGAGTTCTCTGTGGACAGCCGACGACGCATTCGCATCACAACAACGCAGTATTCAATTCAGCTCCTTGTCTTCTAAGTACTTGTATTCAAAGGTGAAGCCCTCCTTCTTGCGCTGACTCCATTTCTCGTAATCAAAGTAGATGTACGTACCCTGAATGATAAGAAATCGAATCAATTAAATTTTTGTTTTAATAGCAGTTTATCTATATATGTATATAAAAGTCTTAATGCTGACTGAGTGACGGAACTATAATATTCCCAAATAGTAAGGGAAAGGTGGCTGCAATTTGCACACAACAAAGTTTACGATATTTGATCGGTTTCTCAAAATTCAAACTCTACTTAAATTAATTATAATTAAAATCTAATTGGTTCGGGAATCTAGCTTTTTGGATAACTTAAGGCATGAACCAAAGCATGTAATTCAGCTATTACTTATAGGATACACAAACCAATTGTCGATTGTCGATTACAAAATAAAATGCGCTCGAAGCTGCGAGTCAAGCTTGCTTATATAGCTATTCAACTCGATTTGATTGATGATAGACAAGTCAATTTTGCTTACCTGTTCGTAATCATCGTTGATAATCTTGGGCTCCTCGTGCCTCTGAAACCACATCATGTACTTGGTGTGGAAGCGCCAGCTCTGCTTTTTAAGCGCCTTAGCGGCCAGATATTGCGCCTTGGAGCCCTCCATGTAGTAGAATACGAAGAAGAGTGTCTCCGTGGAGAGTCGCTGATAGAATTCAACGGTATCGTATATGGGCAGCTGTGCCTGATTCAATATAATATTCCGAAAACAATTACAATTAGCCATGCTAAATGCTAGGACAATGCGATCAATGTACCTGACTCACCTGGGGATAGTGCGCTGGCGTTTGCACCGGGTAGCGATGAAAATACGTTTGCAGCTTCTCGGTGTCAATGGGCTGTGGCAGGTGATAAAATGCGGCTTCCATCATCTGGAACTGTAGCTGATGCTCCTTCTGCAGCGGCGTCGGACCCAGCGGCGTTACGCCCAGCAGCGGCGGTATGTGCGCCTCCGTTGTTGCAATTTGCTGTTGTTGCTGCTGTTGTTGTTGCTGCTGCTGCGGTGTATGCGTCTTGGCATTGGCTGGAACAACGACACCACCACCGTTACCACTGTTCGGCTGACCGGCAGCGTTTGCCAGATTCATGAGTCCACTGCCCGCTGTAGGACCATTGCTAGCTGAAGCAACGATTGTACCAATTGATGCAATTGCTGCTGCTGCCGCTGCGGCATTTTGTTGTTGTTGCTGTTGCGCTGCTGTCGCTTGTTGCTGTTGAAGCTGCTGCTGTTGTTGTTGCTGTTGTTGGTTGGCAGTTGTATCGGTGTTGAAATGCTGTTGTAACAGTGATTGCTGCGCTGCTTGTTGCTGCTGCTGTTGTTGCTGCTGCTGTTGCTGTCTCGTGTCTATGTTAGTTGCTTGCTGCTGATTTAGGGAATTGGGCTCGATCACGGATCGATTAATGGCTTCCTGTGCCATGGTTTTCAATGAAATCGCATCGACAGCACTGCTATTATTATTGTTGTTGTTGCTGCTGCTGTTGCTGCTACCGCTGCTGCTGCTACTGAGTGAGACAGGCAGACCTGCAAAAACAAATGAAACAAGACTTATTAGACAAAATAAAACAGCAAACCGGGGAAACTATCTAACCGTTTTGCATATGTGAGGAATTCGTTTGAAGATTGGATAATTGCGCCGCCTGCTGCTGCTGCTGTTGTTGTTGCTGCTGCTGTTGTGCGCTTGCGCTCACAATGGCTGCCACCGTCGGAGCTGTCGCCTGTTGTTGCTGCAGCACAGGTCCGTTTTCCAGAAGTGCTAATAAAACAACAACAAATGATTTCAGTATACAAAAAAAAAGAGAGCTGCTTTTGTGCTTGCAACTTACATGTGTTGTGTTTAGCCACCGCTGCAAATGCAATTGTTGGAGTCGCTTGAATCACAGATTGGCCTTGAATGTTGTTGTTGCTGCTGCTGCTGTTGCTCGCTGCTGCTACCGCAGCTGCTGTTGCTGTGCTGGCAGAAGCGGTGCCAACATTAGCTGCATTTAGACCAGGCGTTGGAGCGTGTGGCTGCACGGCAGGATTGTGACCACTGGCAGCAACATTACTGCTGCTACTGCTACTGCTGTTGTTTAGCGTCCCGCTAGACGCCAATACGGAGGCGGCCGTAGGAAGCTGCTGCTGCTGGTTTTTGCTGGGCGTTGAGCTGATAATCTTGCTGACTGGAGCTGCTAACGGAATGCCCGTTTAATTACTATTCAATTACTGAGTTTCTGATTAACTTACTATCGCTACCCGCTGGCGTTTTGGATGTTGCACGCACTGGTGTCGGCTTGATCAGCTGTTGAGGTTGCTGCTACAATTGGAAACATTTCAATAAGAATATAACAAAAACTAATTAAAAAGGAAAAGGACGCACCTTGGCTTTGCTGCTGTTGGCGCTGCTTTCGCTGCTCTTGTTACGCTTCTCTCCTCCTCCGCCCGTTGTTGCATCTGTGGACGTTGTCGCCGAGGATGACGCGGCGCTGGTGTCGCTCGCATAACCCACATTGTTGCCATTCGATTGCTGCTGCTGTGACGCCGTCGCCGCCGCCGCCGCTGCTGCTGCTGCTGCCGCCGCTGCTGCCTGCAAATGCTGGAATTGCGCTGCACTTGCTGCGCTTGTCCCGCCCGGACCACCGCCACCTACGCCCCCGCTGCTGCTGCTACTGCCACCACCCGTTGTCGTCGCCTGTTGCTGTGCTATCGATGAGGAGGAGGATGGCAGCACCTGCTGCACTGTGACTGGCGATTGAGGTGGACTGCCGCCGGATGTGACGCTGCTCGGCGAACCGCTCGTTTCGTTGCTGTTGTTGCTATCCGTTGTCGCTGTGCCGCTCAGCTCGACCTCGTCGAGACCAATGATATCGTCATAGATGAACTCGTTCTCCTCGAAATCGGGCTCTTGCGATGAATCGATGTAGTATTCAACATCATCCTTGATTTTGTTCACTTGATCCGCTTCAACGCCATCGTTGTCCAGCAATCGCAGCAGCGTTTCCAGTTTGGTTATGTGGAATTTATGCCGATCCAGTTTGCTACGCAAATCATCCATGCGCTCCTGTTTGTCGCGATCAAGACGTTTCTTTTTGCCCGCCAGCAGCGATTCAATTTCGCTCTCATACTGATCAATTTGAATTTGCAGTGTGCTAATTGAGCTGGTTAACCAATTGCGCGCATGATCCTTGATCCTTTGCGCTGGATCCATTTTTTGTGCTGCGCCCAAACCCTCCTTGGAATACGCTTTTGTTTTTGTTTCGCGCTCCACCACCTTGAATCGCTCCATTTGCTGGCGAGGCAAAAAGCATTTCCAAAACAAAAAAAGTATACACATTATAAAGGAATGTCAAGTGAAATTAAAAACTAAAAATAAGCATTATATTGTACCGTTTCAATAAGCCTTCGATTCTCGAGCAGCGCGCTTTTATCTTTGATCTCGGCAGACGCAATCCATGATTTAATTTGATCTCGTAATCGCTGCAGCTTTTTAATTTCTTTTTTGAGATCTGCCTCATATTTCTCCTGCAGATGCTTTTGCTGATGGCGCAAATTATCCAATCAAAAAGCACATATACAACATATATATTAGTTTGATTTTGTCAATGAATCGACTAATTATAGTCGGATGCTCACCTTCTGGTTGGTGTTTGTAGCATTGTGTACCTTTTTCCAAATATCCTCAAACGTCTCCACGCCCTCAGCTACCTTTTTTAAACATCGATCAATTTCGCCTAACCAGATAGAAAATAATCAATGCAAATTGTAATCACACAACACAGAATCGGAATCAGTATATAAACAAAACACGCACACACACATGGAGAAATGAGCTTACCTTGCAATTTTCTCGTCGCAGCCATGGCTATGTGTGCTCTTGTGGTTTCTGCTGGCGCAAATAGACAGACATAGTCCGCTTCAAACGGTGGCGAGTATATTTTGTTATATCACCTGGCCCGCACTAACAATCGCTGCTGCTCTGTGCCTGGCCAGAAGTCAGCGAACGGCGCAACGGCGTCTGCAAAAAGCGTAAAATGGATCAATGTTAAATTTGCATTAATTGCGCACGCACACACACCACACTCTCGAACACACACACACATACAAACGCGCGCGCACTGAGGCTTCGGCGTGTCGCCGCTTTGCAATATATTTTGAAACTCTTTTGGAGTTCAGCATCTTCAAGTGCTGAGCGCAGGTTGTGGTCGTCGCTGTTTTTATTTACCTCGGGATCCAAGTAGTCTAGCCAGAAATATTAACGGAAAACACTTTCTGCCTGTGAGACTGTGCTGCTGCTCCTGCTTCTTCTTCTGCCTCTTTTTGCTCTGATGTGTGCTGGCCTGTGAGTGTGTGTGTGTGTTGTGTGTATGACAGTGAATGTGTGTGAATTTGTGTGTGATACCTTCGGCCCGTCGGAGATTTCGATTTTTTGTGGCTGAGCCTTATTGGGCAAACGCTACGTGGCAGCTGTGCTGGGATTTCTTTGATATTGTTAAGTAGAGCATTAAATTGATGTGCTTGGCCTTAATAAATATATAGATTTATGCAATTTATACATTTAAATAAATACGCTTAAAGATTTTTCGCTTGCTTTTTGTTCGCTTCTTCTTCTTCGCACATTCCAAGATGGCGTCTTGCCATTAGTTATCGAATATAAACGATTGCCCATAACGATACTTTCGATAGTTAGACAAGGGCCACTCTGTTGAGAGTCAGTCTGACCACATAGCATTCAACTTCTGTCAGCAAGAAACATTATAAATTTGAATTTACCAATTCAAAAATGTACGATTATTTATAAGTTTTATTTACGGCACTCGATGTATTTAGCAGGAGACAAATAGGGGGAGGAAACAAAGATTGAGTAACTCTTAAATTCGTTTCTACATTAAAGCGGCAGCGGACGCCATGCGATCGCTAGCATTTAATAATAATTTTTTCGTTTTAATAAATACGTTTAAAATTTCTGCATTTCCTCAAATAGTATGGTATGGTTTGTAGTTGCAAGTAGTATTAGTTTTTAGTTAATAGTAGTTGTGCTGCCTATCACATGCGTTTGATGCGTTTTTAAAATGATCAACCCATAATAAATATCTAATCATATTTCAAAGTGCCGCCTCCTGGTTGCTGTTGTTGCGGTTGTTGCTGTTCCTGATGTTGCTGATAAGCGGGAATTGTCATGCAGCTTCTGATAAAGTTGCACACACACTGCACATATTCGGTCGGATACTTGGTGTAGATTTTCACGTGCTCCGCATCCTCAAAGCAAACGGACGACACAGCAATGCCCTGATCCTGTCTCAAGCGTATAAACTTCTCCACATCCCGATAGGGAATAACCACATCACCCTTCGAGTACAGAAACAATTGTGGATACTTGTTCGTCTCATTCTTGAGCTCACAAAAGGGACTTGCATGCAGCGGCGTTGACTTGCAGAACAAACTCTTAAAGGCAACGAATGTCTCCTCCAGAAACCACATGATGCTCAGCGTTAGCGTAATGGCCAAAGCAGTGAGGCAATTGCAGCGCTTCTCCCGTCCATAGATGGCTGTAATCGCACGGTACAAGCCGAGCATGCGACGTTCTCCCGGCGCCGAATCGAAGATGACGCCGCGCACCTGCAAGGGGGATTTGTGCTTACGGACGGCGAGATTAATGTGCTGATACAGATAGGCGCCGCCATTGGAGAAGATGTGAAAGATCAGCGGATGCGCATCGAAGTTCATATCCTGTATTAGCTTGAGTATCTTCTCACCAATGGGAATCATTTCGCTGCGCTTCCAGAACAACGTGTCCACTGGAGCCGTGTAACGCACAGTAATAAGACTAGAAATGGAGGACCTAATAGAGCAACTTGCAGTTTGGGTGGTGACAACAGTTGGCTTACCCACGCTCCTCGTAGATCTTCGAGTACTTCATCAGATACCGATCCTGGCAGCCCGCCCAGCCCAACAGCATAACAATGGGCACATTATTGTGCTCCTCATTGCCGCTCACAAGCACAAAGTCGTTGTCGCCCGTTGGCTTTGGAAACTTGATGAAATACTCCATGGCATCCTCGCGTTCCCGCTGCACAAGTCGCCTGGCCGACGACTGCTGCTCCAGTTGCTGTTGTTGCTGGCCAGAACTGGACATCGACGTGCTGGCCACAATGCCAGCGGTGCCATGATACTCGCCCATGCTGGCTAAATCGTTTGTTGTCAGGCCATATGGGTGCGATGACGACGATGATGACATTTTCGCATTTAAATCCAGAAAATGTTTTGGCTACTCCCCAAAAGAAAATCACATTTAGTTTTTTTTTTTTTGGAATTTTTGCTGTCAAACCAACGGTTTTTGTTTTGTCACCTTCGACGTTTTGTTGTGCCTGGTTACGCAAAAGCTAGCTACGAAAACAGGATATGAGTATTGATTTTTTGGCGGAAATGTTAAATGCGCCTTGGTTAATTAGAAATGTCAACGCTTTAATGTTTAGCACGCTTTAACTGGACATTGATTTTTTTTTTTTTTTTTTTTTTGACCTTCTGGGTCTGTCAGCAACGTAACGAAACGTAACTCAAATATGCGGCTGCTACTTCCTGCTGCAGTAACATGCCGCATTCCAATGCGGCGACTTTCGTGTTCCAGCCGTTTTTTTTCCTGCTGTTGACTATGGTAATGGGCTAGAGTTTGTCATGCGCATTGATTGATTAACCCAGAGTAGCGGACATGCGTATTAACCAACTAACGGGAACTGTTTTTGGCGTGATCAGGTCAACTATAAAATGTCAATATTCAAAAGCAAAAAAATATATAATATTTAAATTGGCGCCGTATTTGTGGTAGCTGCATACACGACACGAAGCTGCCTGCAGCGATATTCTTCAACTAAGTATGCGATATTTGCTGAATTTGCCGGTATCGTTTAAACTTGTTATCGAATATGTTTTAGGCCATAAGTGCGAGCACAAGCCTCAAAATAGGCATGTATTTGGCACATATTTGTGATATCAGCATGTTTACTTTCATGTCTAACGTAATTTGATGCAAAACATTTTTTGCAACAAAATCAGATGATTTTTGCAATTAGCTAAAATAATCGAGAAATGTCAAAAGCAATGGTAATCGATAGGCAGCATCGGAATGCGAACGAGACGAATTCTTTTTCAAGCTGTTTTCCTTATGGTGACCCTCCTACTTATCCGGCGGGTATTTCAAACAGTCACTGCTAAATTTATTACCATTCCAATAGAAAAATGCTGGTATTAGCAAAAAATTTTATGTGGTCCACAAACAAAAGTTTTTAACAAGGTTTATTTTGGCAATTTTGGTTGTATTTCACTTTCATATTCAGTACAATGTATAAATGATAAATTTAATAATTTTTGGTAATAAACTAAAATTGACTAATGTGTTTTTGTGGTCTGTGCGTTAGAGTTCTTCGCGCTCCGTCGACTCGCTTGATTCGCTTTCGTTGTCCTCTACTGTAAACAAAATATATGGAAATTTGTTTAGAGTAAACATTCAACATAAAATAGTAGTATACACAATTTTAAAAAAATACTGCAGAGATTAATTATGCTCGTGTGTACGAATTATTCACAGAATAAAATGAACGCGTTTTCAATTTTTGCATAGTTTATAAAGACTTCATAATCAAATCCTCAAGCTGTTTAGTGTCTATTTCAGGATTTGGACCACCGCCAGGTGCCGTTGAGTTCAGCCAATACTCGGAGGCGGCTATGTAGATGGCGACGGCACCGCCCACAATATAGGCGATATGCGTGGAGCTCTGGAAGATGACACAGGTGGCCACGCACATGCCAAAGTAGGTGAGGAAACGCGTGATGTTCACAAACGATTCGCGTTGACGCGCCGAAGCATCTGTGTTGACGATGATGGACACAGTAAGCAGAAGCAGAAGCAAAGACAGTTGTAATTGTTGGATTTAGTTACAGCATTAACTAGGGTACTCACCCACACATTTGCCATCCTGACGACTGTAGCCATCGGCGCAATTCATGCACATGTCTGGCCCATCGCCGTCGCAGCCATCGCAGCTACGATCGCAGTCCAGGCACGAGAAGGAGCCCTCGTTATTCACACAAAACGTTTGCGCCTTGCAAGCGCGATGCTGTTCAACACACTCGTTGATGTCCACACAGCCCTGCTCCGTGTCCATGCGCCAGCCTTCCTTGCACTTGCGACAGCTCTTTGGGCCACCGCCATTACAACCGCCATCGCCGCAAGCCGCATGACATTGCGTGCACAGCAGCTTGGTGGCATCGCGAAACGATTCGTAGTGCTGCTCATCGCAGTCATTGCAATTGGGGCCTGCATATCCTTTATCACAGAGACACTGTCCGTTGCCCTTGCGAGTTCCATTGCCCTTGCACTTGCCTTTTTCATTCAAGATAATGCAGTTGAATTAGTTTACCCACAATCGCGTCTTTCGTTCACTTACCATTGCTGCTGCAGTCCGTGCACGGTTGGCAGCTGGGACCATACGTTTGTGGCGGACAGCAGACGGAGAGTTGCTGAATGCAAAGCCAGCTATGTAAGTCGGGCTCCTCGTCCTGCTTGTGTGTGAACCAATCTTCCAGCAGTGTTTCGTGCTCATTGCTCAGCGTGTGACAATGATCCTGTCCGCGCTTCACATCCGCACACAACTGCTCCTGGATTTCCACAAAGCGCACCTCGCTGTTCTTGTACGCTCGCAATTTCTCCTGCTCCCAGGCCGCATCACCGCCGGCGTGTTTGCCTCGTTTTGTTTTCTCTAGGCCCAAATTGAAGGATTCGACGAGTACGCTGCAGGCTTTGCAGGGTGGCAGTTTCGTGGATTTATCCTTTTGCTTTTGCGGGTCATCAATGGCAGTTGCAACTGATAGCAGCGACAGCGCAAATAATATTTTTAATAACATATTCTACTTTGGTGTCTGCGCAGGGTTTACGTGTAATTCATGAGCTGGCCAGCCTGACCGCAGCTCGTACTTTAAAAAATACCACAATGCAAGCGATCCACATTGCAGTATTTTTATACAACAACATTGAAATCGATTTATCGAATTTGGCGCGCTAGTGTTCGATTCAAAAACATTGTCTGATAACAAAAACCTTCTATATATTGTTAAACACTGTTTCCATAAAACTAACAATAACAAATTGTGGACTACCATTTTATGTTTAGCGCCGTATTCATTTTCTCCACAGCGTGGTAGCTCGTATGCAGCAAATCCTGACATTTATCCGTGTGTGCGCCATCCAAAAAGTCAGCATAAATCTGTTTCGTGTGTGTATTGTCTGGATTGGAGCGCGGCAGCTGCTTGTATAGCTCTTCCAGCTGCTGGGTCAGCTCACGCACGTGTTGACCCGTTGTTGGACGCACCTGGGCACCACCATTGATGCAACCTGAGGGACAAGCCATCACCTCAACATAATGATACGGCGCCGTCTTGCCGCGCTTCAGTTTCTGCACCAGATTCTGTATGTTTCGAAAGCCATTGGCAATGGCAAACTTCAAAACGTTTTTGCCATCCTGCTCCAGGCAAATCTCGCTAAAATCGCGATTACGCAGAGTCTTGAATTGAAGGTCTTTTGCTGTCTCCTCGCTAAATAATTCCTTGGCAGCATATTTGAAGATGTGCTCGGCATAACCACCCGACATGGTGGCCTCATGGGCCCACACCATGTCCTCAGGTTTTTGATCCGTCCAAGGCCAATCCAAGTCCGATGGATCATGCTGCTGCAGTGTCTGTTCCTCCTCCTGCAGCATTTGCTCCAGCTCAACTGCAATATTTAATTAAATTAACTTGATTACGAAATTTCAGATATGTCTTCACTTACTGGAGGTAATCACACAGTCCACGTCCCGCGAGCTATTGGCTTCGCTATAGAAATCCTCACGAGATGCTTCAAGCTTCTTGTCATAACAGGGCATCACTGTCACATGGTAGATGCGTGAACCGACCACGCCAAGCTTCTCGGCCAGCAACTGCTTGACCAGCACACCCATAATCTGTTGCGGCGATCGTGTGGTGGCTATGTGAGGCAGTATGAATGTGCCATGCGTCTTCTCGGCATAACAAACCCAACCGGGACACGAGGAGCTGAGCATGCAAAGCTCCGCATTATCGCGATAACGTTCCACAAACTCCTGCCTGCTTTCGATCAGAGCCAGGTCATCGGCAATCTTTGTGCACAGCACATAATCCGCGCCCAGTTGCCGCAAATAACCCGCCAGATGACGAGCTGTCTGCTCCACACTTAGTTTATAGCGATGCGCCAAACTGAGCAACGGTTGCGTTGATATGGTAAACACAATGATTCGACTTTCCTCACTGTCACTGTCAGAGGCGGCTTTGAGCATTTGATTCTCACGCAGCACTTTCAAAAGCTCCTCCTGACTTTGCTGTGTGATGAGCACGCCTTCAGCTGAGGTGATGCAGCCAGAGCAGGCCAGGCAATCCTGTAGCGTGATCTCGACTTTCTGCAGCTTTTGCTTGCCGCTCTACAGATAAATACTCAGTTAAGACTAACATTCAACAGTCAATGGCAACACATACCTCTGATTCCTCATAGTAACCATCTGCTTGCACTGTGATTTTAGCTCCCGTCTTCGACTTTGTCTTATCTATTGTCACAGGCTTAATGCATTCCTATTGTATGATTAGACATTAGCACAATTTACAAAATAAGCAGCCCACTTCGTTGTTACCTGTGAAGGCGTTATGAAGTCATCTAGATCCGTAAGTTGCAGCGCTCCGCTGAATCGCGACATGGCTGCGAAATTCACCAAATTTGTTTCGTTTCAAGTAAATGTAATCAAGTGTTTTTGTTAGGTATGGGGATATCAATATATCGATAATAAGTCGCGGCGATATTATCGACTGATAATTGCTGTTTAGCCAAAATTCTCTCATTAAAAAAAGGATCTGCAATTTCAATTCTCTTTTGAATCTTCAAATTTTATATATTTGATCAATTAAATTAAGCGATATATTAATATCGCATCAACAACTATGACTTGTGGCCCTACCATGTGTTCGCACGTCCACATGTGAATGACGAAACTGTTGCTGAATAATACAAAAATAAAAGAATAACTATTACATGTTGCTGACTGACATACAGTAAAATAATTACTAACAATTTTCATTATTCTGAATTTTATTTTCAAATGCATTCAAAATTACAATTTTTAATTTCGACATAAAAAATCGATGCTTAAACAAATTACAAGATCATCGATACACCGCCATCGATACATGGTTATCGATGATTCACCAGCTCTAACAATAATTTCACTTGCACGCTAAAGACGCAGAACATAATTCTCGATGGGGCGAAGTAAATTCGTCGCCTCCACGCCAAAAAAGGTAATTCAATAAATTGCCAGCACAACGCATCGCATCTGTAACTTTCCAATTTGTAATTTACTTGGCAGGTGATGCAGCACGGGGAGTTCATCAATCGCATACGGAAGACGCTCTACTATGGAGGCGTGGACACAACAGAGGCGGACATGGAAGTTTCCATGCCATTTGCAGAGTATGCAGCTGATCTCTTCTCCGAGCCCCATCGCGGTCATTCATTGCACCGTTTGAGCTCAATTGCGGCTGGCAAGACGCATGCAACGCCATGCTCGCTTATAATGGCATTAATCTACTTAGATCGCCTGAACATTATTGATCCCGGCTATGGATATCGAATCACGCCACAGGAACTGTTTGTTGTGTCATTGGTGAGTGCAAAACCTGTTGATTGATAACCTGCGTTCAACGCAATAGCGCCACACACGCACACACATACACTGATTTGCTCTGCCTCTGTGTATGTGTGTGAGTTCATGCGCACATACACCCATGTATACATTCTTGAAAGTGTATAGGAGTGAGCGAGAGAGAGAACAAATGACGCGTATGTACATAAGTGCGAATGTATGTGTGATCACCTGTAGATTTGTTGTTGCTGCGCTTTGTTGTTTGCAATGCCAGAATATATTTTTAAATTTAATGAGGGCAGCTGCTACTGCAGCGAGCAGCTGCCAAGCTGATAATAGACCACATGCATTTTTACATAATTCTTGAGTGTTTATTAATAACATGATCAAACCAAAACAATGCCGTGACGTCACGTCTTACTAATTTACTTGTTTTTGCTGGGCAGATGATTTCAACCAAATTCTATGCTGGCCACGATGAACGTTTCTACTTGGAAGACTGGGCAAAGGAGGGAAACATGAGCGAAGACAAACTGAAACAAATGGAGATTGAGTTTCTCACAGCGATTGTGAGTTGGGCCTTTTTATTCTTGAGTGTATCTTCTAATTAACTTTTGCACTTCAGGACTGGAACATTTACATATCGAACGAGCAGTTCTTTGACAAGCTGAGCAGTGTGGAGCGCACGTTGGCGCAGCGGGAGGGGCTGCGACGAGGCTGGTTAACCTACAGTGAACTGATGCAGCTGCTGCCCGACTTTACGCTGATGAGTTTCGTGCTCAACAATTTCGCAATGCTTGCGTTGAGCTATGCGGCCAGTGTGATAACGATTGCGGGAGCCTTTTTCATAGCCAGCCAAGTACCCGGCACACTTTGGCATCGTCAAAGCGATGCAAATGTCACAACGCCAAGCACCTCAACGCTGACGACTCCGATTGCCACGCCCCCCAATGTATCACCACAGGCTGAGTCAAACTCCATACGAGTTGCGGCGCCCAACGAAAGTTGCAATGCATTGAATGTGGAGGCGGAACTCTTGAAGCTGGAGCAACAATATTGTGCCGAGGAAAGACTGAATGAATTGGAACGCCGCAAACGCTTGGAACAACAACCGCCGCATCCTTTGCTACCGCCCATGATGATTGAATTCGCCAACCCGCCCCAGGACAACACACAGCACTGGCTCAACATTAAGTCGCAGTACAGCGATAGTGATGATGGCGGCAATGCGAATCAACGAGAGATGATGACGTTTAGCCACGACAAGCACAATTGGAATCATGCCCAGAATGCGTCCGTTTTTTGGCAACTACTCAGCGATGCAATGTCGCAGCATCAATCGTTTTTAGTACGCTGGCCGGAGCTGTGGCCGAAATTAATCTAGGAAGACGTCACACCATGAGCTGCAATTTTAAGTACACTGCTAATTCGATTTCCTTTAACTATTAATAACGAAATACAATTCAATAAAACTATCTATCTGTTTATTTTGACTACAGATAAACTATATATATATTTTTTCAAAATAAATTATACAATCAACTAATCTGCAAAGCGAATCGAAGGTGTTTTTATTCAGATTATCGTTATTGCGTTTTAATTTGTAATTTAAAAACGAGCATTGAATAAGCTGAGTTTTGATACTTGGGGTCGACTGAAATCGCCTAAGATCAAAGACGAAGCTCTGAAATTTTTTCTATTGATTTTTAATCATATCATCAGTTAATCAGCAGTAAATGCCGCACTTTGTGAAAAAATATGCAAAACTTTCAACTTATTAGAAACAATATGTCGTTATAAGAATAATTTGGAAATAAGAGTGTCAACTCATAAGAATTGAATCCAAACAAAATTCTAGGGCAAATACGAAAATTTCTCATGCTATTTTTTTTTTAATTCGTATCCTGGAAAAGTATTAAAATTTTCCAACGTTTATTTTAAAAATCTGTATTTTTTATTTCGAATTAAAAAAAAAAAACAATATTTTTTATTTTAATTTGCTATTCAATTTTGTATTGTTTACTATATTTCGTTTTTATTCTTTAATTATAAAATACAAATTTAACGGCAGGAGCTACATACATATGTATGTATGTATATCTTCATAGACAATTTCGACTGTAGCATCCACTAACATGGGTACACATGTGCACAAGCTTTAACAAGCATAAATACAGTAGTTACCAAGTTAGAATACTCCTTACACCAACAATGGCGTGCTTTTTAGCAGGCACATTTATAAATAAAAAGAAACACTTGCATTTCAATTTGATTTATTCACTTGTAAGCTCTCTACGGGTTTGGACTTTTCTCTTTAACATTACACATAATGTATATTTGTTTATAATGATTTTGTTTTGTAACTGTATTTAAAGCAAATTTACACATACACATATAGTATAAAGACATGAGTTGAATATCTTCAAGAAGTTAGTGCATCAGTTTAAAGCATTTCGTAGGCACTTTGCAGTGGCGAGTTTTAAATTAGGATAGTTGCGAAGGCATTCTATAATCATGAGTTTTTTGTTTGATTAGGTTGATAATTTAACTAGTTTCCCATTAACGTTTCTCATTTAATTTTTCTACAAAAAATGGCTATTTTTGATTTTAGCTTTTTATTTTGGACCTTTTGCAGCTACTATGTTAGACTATAAGTATAATCTATTTTCTCTACATACATATTAAATGTATTATTTGATATAATATTTGGATTGTATTTCGATCTGTGAATTACAAATTATCAATTATCAAAAATCAATTGTTTCTGATTGCTTTCAACTGGTCTTGAGTCCATATTCCTAAAACGTAAAACTTGATGTTACAATGTGTGTGCAGTCAGAATCAGTGCTCGAAGTGCTCATTTAACAATACATATACGCATGTAGAACCTAACGATTATAAACTATATATATAAACTATATATGAATAGTATAGTAGTCTGTAGGTACTTTGAGTGTCACTTTAGCTTGCAGAATAATTCAAAATATCAAACGAAAATCATTTATACTTTGGACTACGGCTTTTTTCAGTCCTAAACAATTGACGACATTAGTAGTAATCTTTTGCTGCATACTGTTTAATCTTTACTCCTTCGGAGCAGCGTTATCCTCGGTCGATGTAAACCACAGTGGACACATACCCAGCAAGCAACCAAGGGTAATGCCGATAATGCGACCCTGTAGAGTAAAATATAAAATTAATGTAACGTTTTAAGTATATTCAATGCATTTGATGCTTACCCAACTGGAGGCTCGTTTACTGGACTTCAGCTCAAATTGTTGAGGCAACATTCGAGGTTGTTTCAGGCCCAACAGCTGGCACAACGTCTCCACATAGGAGGCCGTGGTAATACCAATTATATCACTTATGGTATTGCCCAATCCAGCGGCAGCCATCGTCGATACCGTTATGAAGTGCCCCATATAGCTTTCAATGTATTCACCCTAAAAACATGGGTATATTTTGAATCGAAAGCACTTATACCATGCAAATTAAAATCTAAATTTAGCATCTTTATGAAATACAATTTTTTTTAACAATATCTTGCAAAACTTCGAGAGAAATTTTGGAAAATTGGGTTTTCTTTATAGGAAGCTCTAAAAGACAAAACAAATGGTAAATTACGTATTATTAGACATCAAACTATTATAAGAAATTTAATGAAGACCATATTAAAATCTGTTAAATTAAAGCTATTTAAAGTTCAAAAAAAATGTATGAGTTAATTCGAAATCAATCACCACATTAAATTGATCTCTTAAATTTTTGTTGGTATTTTCTTTCATAACCCCTTATTTTGGACAATATTGCTGATTCTGATTAGGAATTGTAAACCTTTAGCTAAGGTAGCGGCACGAGTATTCGTAATAGATTAGTTATTCTATTTATTTATTGCTTGTTATCTCTGCTTTTGGTCGTGGAAAATGTTCATTACTTACGGCCATGATCATGATGAAGTTGTCCAGAAAGCCAAAGGCGATAAAGGGCACCGCATTCACAAAGAAAACTATGGAAAGCAATAAAAACCAGAAATGAATGTAAGCAACTTCCAATTGAAATTTTGCAATTTGCAATTTGGCCAACTTACTGCTATAAAGCTGTCCTGCCGTCGGCGGTTCTGCTGTTTCCACTGCAAAAGTGAAAAGAGATAGAGAAAGCGAGAGGGAAAGAAGAAAATAATTAAAATTAGTTTTCAACTTCAATTGGAATGTTTTGTGATTGTTGCTGTGTGACCCTTAATTGGAGCTTTTACCCAATTTCTTCTTAAGCCAATCGTCTGGCATGGCACAAAATGTGCCCGATGGATCCACGGCGCCCAGTGGCGTCTTATTGGAGAGTCGTCCGAAGCGTGTGCGCCAGCTGCCAACCGCCAGCTGACCTTATCATGCCATGGACAGTGTCAAAATTGTGGTTGTGTTGTTGTTGTTTGTGTGACGTTGTTGTGTGATGAAATCGTTGGGTTGAAAATCAAAACACAATTGAGAAGGTTTATGTAAATAAACAAAAAAAGAGATTACCAGTTGACATTAAATAATAATTAAATCAACTTAATGAATAGGCAGGTTATGCATCAACTATAGTTACCTTGACGGAAATTCAACTTAATTATAGGCGTAAAAGAATAATTATCCAAATGACAATTTAATGATGCGATGATGACTTCTCTATATAAACTACATGTAACTTATGCATAATAATGATTATGGGGATTATGAAGTGCTGTTTTATTAGTCCATGTTTTATGGTATATATCCTTTTTGCTGATAAACCTTTTTTTTATAAACATGCATAAAATAACAGTAATTGAGACTTGTGTGTATTATGCCAAGGCCTTAACGTCAATGAGCAAACTGTTTGCTGTTAGCGCCTTAATGTCAGCTTTCGCATGCACAACGCTAATTATAAAAAAGGGGGAAAATGATAAAAACAGCAGCATTATATAAGCCAGACTTCTAACCCCTGACCGCTCTGATCCCCGTCTTAATTCACACTTTGTGAATTGCATTAAAATTGCAATGCCAGCAAAACACCAAACAGAAAGCAGCAACAAAATGGCTGTGTGTGCACTTTCCCTCTCTCTCTCTCTCGCTGCTGTGAAACTCAATTACATTTACGGTACAGCCTGAACTGTCGTAACTTTAACGTTGCATACTTTCACGCGCAGCGAAACTCAGTCATGCCTACATCTGTTAGCTTCAACATTTGTATGTCGGCGTCGACGCGCGTGTGTGTGTGTGTGTGTGCATGATGTGTGTTTAAGTTTTGTAAACGAGACATTTTAGCGCCACTTTGAGCCCAGCTCCTCTTCAACGCTGGCAAAACGTGCAGTAATTGCGCCTAAAACTGGATGTAAACAATTTTAAACACGTGCGTAGCAGGTCAGGCCCTAGATGTCATTAAACAATGATAATTATCATTATTGCTATCATCGTGTACGCTGTGCGCACACAGAACCGCAACGACCCCAAAGGAACACAATTAATTAACTGTTGCTCTCCGAGCAATCACAACGGGAGCACATTAAAAATGTGTTGCCTACTTCTAGGCGGGACATACAAATAACAGGACCGCGCCCTGGTACCCTGTAAATAAACTGCTCGGATCTTTACATCAAATAAAAGCGATAAATACTCTTTACAAATACATTAAGTTGAGTGTTGCCCCTATTTGCTGTGTGTGCCTGCATGTTGTGGGCTCTTTTATATGCCTCGCATAATCAGTTGCCACAGGGGCATACTTTGTCGCTAGCTGCCGCAGTCTGTCACACATATCAGTCTGTGTGCGTTTGTGTGTTGGCCATAAAAACACAAGCAGTGTCTTTTCCTGCTGTTTTATTCATGGCCACTGAGCAATTTTCAGGGCAATTATGTCATTTAGCTGGCGGTTAAGTGTTAAACATAAAATTCTCACTTGATTCAACGAATCACAAAAACATGCCATAAAACATAGCGACGACCAACGAGCGCTTAACACACGAATGCTCGACTATTTTTATACGCGGCACACATAAACCAACATGACATTTTCAGAGTGCATTAAAATTTAATCACAACAGAGGCAATAACTGAGGATGCAACTTAGTTGCGGGGATTTTAAGCAGTATTGATGAAACCCGACTGAATCTGATTGTATATTATAAATGCCAATTAAATACATTTAATATTGCAAATACATTTTCATTCGAAATGCGCTGCTGATAATCTTGTTGCCGGAGTAATTGTGCAGAAATATTTTCCGGAATCGATGTCGCATTGATTTTCCAACTAAAGAAAGTAAAAGCAATTACGATAAATACGTGAATACGCCTAATGCGAGCAGTGGGTTCGGGTATGCAATCATACGGAGACCACAAGGGCAATCCACTGACCTCGTCACTTCCTTTTTATGTTGCGACATGTGCACACATACTCACACAAACAAACACACACACACACACGTAGTGCGAGGCAAGCCTTGATTTGCTGAGCAAACACAGCGAAGCGAGCGAATATTAAAATGGGCGCCTGAAAGTAGGCAGCACTTGAATTGAACTCGAAGCTGAAATCTGAGAGCCGCACTTGAAGCTGACTTCGTTCACCCTATTTCGCTTCGCTTCTCTTTTCATTTCAATTTTTTTCTGCTGTCTATGCTTGTTTATGGGGCCACAAAAGGCAACCATATTTCCTATCTGTGCCTGAGCAAGAGCAATCTGCTCTGAGACCACTTGCCATAAAAGAAGCAACAGGAAGACGTGCCGCACAGCTGCGTTCATGTGTGTGTGTATCTCTCTGTTTGCTGACAACATAGTGGGGTGTGAGCATTTCCCTACATACACACATACACTTGCGTTTGTTTGGCGCATGCACTGTGTGTGTGCGAGTCAGCAGACAATTTGCATAACAGTTAGTGGCGCTTATTGGCTGGCTGGGCTGTTGGACTACCAGGCCACCTTCCTGACTGACTGCTGCTGCTTAGCATTTAAATTGGCTGCCACAGGGTGCAAACACACTTTCACTTTCCACTCTTGCGACTTTTAAACCAAGCTCAAGCATTGTAAGAACTTCACCTCGCATCACAAATGAACAAGTCATATCTGAGGTCAGCCTAAAAGCATGCTACGCATTTCGCGCGTGCAAGCCTTGAAAGCCGCAGACAGAACTTTTGACTTCGCGTGGTATTTCGATACAATATATACTATATGCGTTGTGTTAGTTCGCAGCCTTAATTAACTTTCATTGATTAAATTTGACTTTTCGCATTTCAAAGTGAAGTGCGCTGAGGCGTAGACTGCTAAATATTTGAGTAGTCTCGCTGCGGCTTGATTTTACTTTTGGGTCTTTTTGGAAGTGATTTTATTTGAAATTTGTGTTTTAGATACGGCTATTAATTTTTCACTTAGGCTGTGCTTTGACTTTATCAATGAAACAGTTCAGCTGGCAAGAGCAAATGACTATTATACCATTTAGTGCGAACTTAATTGCTCGTTTGTGAATTTTTGTGAAATTCCAATTAATTACGTATATACCGAGTAAAAGCAATTTCAATTTGAATCCTGTGAAAGCGTTAACCAAATTACGGTCGAGCTTTGTGCCACAGACAGCTAATGAAAAACAAACTGTGGAAAATGGTCGAGCAAATATTTAATGCATTCCTTGACTCTAAATGCTCAACAAATTCACAGCTCTAACTTTTGTTAAATTGAAACATTTTTGTGGGCCATTTTGTGTTTTGTATGTGTTTCATTTGCTTTTCTTTTCGTTTTTTGTCTGTAAACTCAAACAAATCCTCAGAGCGACCGCAATGTGTTACAATCAAAGAGGGCATAAAAACCGAATGTAAGCCAACTTTGGCTGTGTTTAGGTACATTGTACATACGCACACACATACAGATATATGTATGTATATTTTATGTGTATCTGTATGTGAGCACGTATTTAGTTATGTACACCTGGCCCGGGCTCCGTGCTCTGTGGCCCTGTTTCGGGTCTTCGTCAGTCTCTGAGAGCTTAACGGTGCACACTTTTCAATTTATCGCTCTGCTTTTATGCTTTATTCCTCTCTCGCTCTCATTCACTTCCGCATCTCCTTCGTCTCCTGATCCTCTCCCACTCCCAGTTCCACTTTCATTTTTGTTCTTCTTTCTCTCACGCAGTATCTGCTTTGCTTTGAGTTTTGCCTTGTTTTATGACTGTTTGAAGGCACGCACACCCACATACATATGTACCTACATACATACAAAGTATTCGACGCTTGTTATACACAGCTGTTGCTTCCGCCTGTTGCCTGCAACATTCTCAACATTCTTGGGCATCAACATTTCTCTGGTGTCGTTGCCAATTCAAGACACTTTCAACACACTCACACACACACACACTAAACGGCACGTGCTTGGCGAAAAGGCAGCAAATTGAATCAAATTACAAAAAGGTAGTGAGCTCTTCTGGCTTCTCGCATTTTATATTGCATACTTTGCAGCGCAACGTCATAAATGACTCATTTATGGGAGAGTTGAGTACTGAGGCCATCAGCAGGTGCACTTCAAATGTTGTCAGCCATTTGAGGGAGATTTTTTATATTAATGCATTAAAGCAAACTGAAATTTCGTATTCAGTTCGCTATGCTCGCATTCGCATAAGCGCATTAAAGCCAGCGCCACAAAGTATGCAACAGGAAGCTCGTTGAGCTGACTAAAGTACTAAAGGACTCTAGATGTCTGCAGTTTGTACTCAAACGCATTCACCTTCGATTTGTTATGCACTTCATCAGCAAACTCTGTGCAGAGCAGTAGAGTTTCGCTTTCGCACGTTTCACGTTTATTTTGTGCATTGTCGCATATTGATTTTCCGCCTGAAGTTTGTTTTACGAGTTCTATATGAAGTATAAACTCGCAGAGTGAAGTTTTTCAATTGCTGTGCTTGTGAGCTCGTTGCGTATTCCCAACTTTCTCAACTCCTCTCCAACTTTTTCTATAAACAAATGCAGATTGTACATGTGCCCCCGGATAAATGTATATTCTACATATTATTTCTAGAGTAATGTTGATAAATGTTGTTTGAAATCCCAAAACATAAACTTAAAATTCCATCTCCTTGCCAAGGCTGCAATGCTTAGTTAAGTCGCAAATGAGGTCAAATAATGCTTAATAGAATTTATATGCATGTCCCCAGCTTAAGAAGGAGAGACAGAGAGAAGAGGAGGACACACTGACGGAACAGATGCTCTCATCAAGGCTCACGACTTTTTCGCACAGCACAATGAACGCCATTTAATGTGGGGGGCTCGAGCTTCGAGGTGCCCAAGGCAGACAAGTGGGCGAGTTGGCAGGGTTGGCAATTACTTTGGGGTAGGTACGAACCACCCCTAATGCCAAACGAATTGTCGGTTGCTGGTTTTCGTGATGCTGTGGTTGTGATACCACCAAGCAGTGTTGACAGTCCCCATTTTTTCCCGTCAAATGTCAGTTTTTTTCAATGATTGATTACTGGATAAATTTGGCAATTTCTCTTGGAAATAGATGACCTTTTTTATAGAAATTCCGTTAAAATAAATAAATCAAAAAATTACGTCAGGTTCGTTCTGGGCTGTTGCAGAATGTTGGCTTCTTTTTGTGCTTTTAGCCTTTTTTATAATTTCCGCCTCTTTTAAAAAGTTAATAAAAATAATCACTCTAGTAATTGATTTTATTTAGGGACATTGTAGAATGTTGGCTTTTTTGTAGCCTTTTTTTAAATATCCTTCCGTCATTGCCCAAAAGTTGTCAGCACTACCCGGGAAGCTTGCTTGCCGAGCAAATGCTGTGCGACACTCCACTTTACTGATGTTTCTTGAAAATGCTTTTGGCGTTTTGAGTGCCCACCAACCGCTAATTTGATTAACTTGGCTTTTGCTCAAGTACCAAATCTTTACAACTGCACAAGCAGCATTTCTGCTTACTTCTATTACTACTTACTGCTGGGAAGCAACAGTTCGCACGTTGGCTCAAGTGTTGTGTTGAAAGCAAAGCAAAAGCTAAGGATATCATATTAGTGCACAACTTTTTAGACTCGAATTACGAAAAAACTTTCAATTTTTAGTGCTCTTTTTCACAGCATTTTCGTGTAATAAAAAACTTGGCCATTTTAAGGAGTTTCCTAACTCTTTTATTTTACTGCTTTTCGTCCTTTCATTTCGAGCGCTCATTGTGAATTCATGAAATTGTTTTTCCATCAACTGTTATTACAGCTGTCTGTAGATTAACATAATTTTGTTGTCTGGCATTATGTTAGCCATTAAGTTAGTTTCGCTTTTGTTTGTTAGCTGTTGAACATAACATCTACTAGGCATTTGATTAAGTTCATGTTACACATAACATTTGCTTTGCTTAAATATTTATCAGAAGTCTCAACAAGCTCTTATCAGTGCGCAAAGTTACGTGTGCAAACTCGTGAAACTTTTGAACGCTGATTAGCTCCAATCGCTGGCCATTATACCTAGAGTTGCCTCGTTTATTCGGAAGTGCAGTAGTTTTGTGTGTGAGCCCATTCACCCTGTTTTGCCAGATTTAAGCGGCACGGGCACATAATCAGAAAAGTTTGCAGGAGGGTCCAAAGTGTTGCCAGAACTAAAAGCTTCAGCGACAGCTGCGACGTTAGCGCCGATGCCGCTGCCGACGCCAACGGCAACGGCGACGTCAACGCCAGCGCTGTGCTTGGTGCGTAAAGCAGTTTCGGCAAGTTCCAACTAGCTGCAGGCGGACCAAAGTTGTTTGCCTGTTGAAATTTTAATGAGCAGCCGCCGCCGTCGCGGCAGCCGCAGCCGAAACAAAACAAAACACAAAAATAACAAAAATGCGTTTACTTTAGCGTTGGCTTTGCTTTACGCTGTTCCATGTGCTACACAAAATATGTACGAATTGAAATGCATAAATAGATGCGCATATCTAAATAGTTTGTTGATTTTGAATATTGTTTGTGCAACAGAATTGTCAATATTTAGATGTAGTTCAATTGTTTATTCAGGCTTAACTAACATTTGTCGTTAGCAACATTTGCAGCTGAGCCCCTTAAATATTGCTGCTGTGGTGTGTTGGCAACATTTAAGGATATAGTCTTCAAATGTTGCTTGACTTATCTTCAATTACAATTGTTTGATTACATTCAATTAAATAGTTGGTTGATTTGTAGCCTTTGCAGATTTTAAAAAATTAAATTAATTATAAATAGAATATTCACGAAAAAAGCTTCAGAAGCTTTTCAAATATTTATTTATTTGTACAGGCTTAACAAAGTTGACGTTATATTTACCCTTTAAATGTTTGCTAACGACAATCGATTGTCTGCTAATGCCGAATGATAAATTTATATATGCTTAAGCTTATTTGAGTAGTCTGATTTGCTGATAGTTTGTGACCATAGTCAATATTGAATTTAAGTTAAATAAGCACATGAGCAAAATCATTAAATGCTTCAGCAGAATTTTCGGCTGTTCGGATTCTGCAACCTGCTGAGCAACTTAAAATGCATTATTATTTATTTAACTGCATACTGAAAATGACAAATAGATTTACACAATGTTTGTTCGTCATTGCCAATATTTACATGAATTTGTCTATTTTGTAATCAAATTTCATAATTATGCCGATGGCCTAACATTGTCTTTAGCAACATTCTGTAATCAAGATTGTCAGCTTGCAGTGTTAGGAACATTTGATGCACATGCTTAGCTTAATGTTATAACAGCACTGTTAAAGCTTAGCTAAATAGATGCATTGGTAAATTTATTTTTGATTATTATTTTATTTCTTCATAAAGTTGTGTTCCATATTGTAATTGAATTTGTTCTACCTAGCTCGACGATCTGTTTAACAGTATGCTGAAGTAAAAAATTGTGTAACTTAAAGTCTTAACAGTGCTGTTAAAGTTTAACTGAAGTTTGCAGCAACATGTACTGGCAACATGCTGAGCATGTTAAGTAAACAGAGAAGAGGATATAACATAAGTGAAGTTATTGCTTTGACTGTCGAAACAAATCAAGCAATTTGCATTATTTAAATAAACGATGCCCCACCAGGATATTCAGCTATGAGCGAGTCTGAGTTCGAGTTCGAGTCATGCACAGGATGAGCTGTCAGGAAATGGGGCAAATCTGTGCGATGATTTCATGATGTGTCTACGCCTTTGGTCACGTACGCCCAACCAAAAAAAAAAGCTTTGCAAATGTTTCGACTTTGAGTTACTTTAACATAGATGCTTTTTGTGCGGGAGTGTTGCGGAGATGCGGCTGGTCAAAGTTAGGTTGGGAAAATCGTTAAATAATACTAATTAAAGATTGGACAATTAATTGACAGCAATTGTTATGCGAAAATTGAACTCTATAATTTCACAGCTGACGGATTACAGTCTAGCTATAAAACGCTGCGATTGAACTCAACAAATCAACAGTTTGCATTCACAAATTCACAGCAGCAGTAACATAATATTTAGACAACATGCAACGCTTTGTGTTAAACGTCGTTTTGTTCGCTCTCCTGGGAGCTGCCTTGGTCCGGGCCTTCGATGAGAAGGCTGCTCTAGCCAAGTTCATGGAGTACGCCGAGCCATGCAAGGCCGAAGTCGGCGCCAGCGATGCCGATGTCGAGGAGTCCATCAAACATCAGCCCGCCAGCACCTACGAGGCGAAATGCCTGCGTGCCTGCGTGATGAAGAAGTTCAATCTGCTGGACGCCAATGGCAAGCTGGACACGGATGCCGGCCATGAGAAGGCCAAGCAATACACTGGCAACGATCCCGCCAAGCTACAGCAGGCTCTGGAGATCGGCGACATTTGTGCTGCGATCGCGGTGCCCGATGATCACTGCGAGGCCGCCGAAGCCTACGGCAAATGCTTCATGACTGAGGCCAAGAAACGCGGACTCGTCTAAGGTAAACCCAGATACAACGACTACCAGATACCCGAACCCAGGCAAAACTCTCCAAAAAGCTTACTTATCTACTTAATTGATTATTTTGTACTATTATTATTACGGTTATTTGTTGTCTATGCAGTAAAAAGAGCAAAAAAAATATATATTTAAACAAAACTTACTATCGTTTGCTATATCAGAATGACAGATACCGAACCCAGGATAAACTCTTGAAAAATCCACCTTACTAATTACAATTAATCATAATATACTTGGTTATTTGTTACAGTATACAGTACGGGATCAAAGAATATTAAAAAAAAAAAAAAAAATCGCCTAAAGCGAATACAGTTAGGAGACTACCAGATACTCAGCTCTCCAAAAATTCCCTTAACTAAACTCTTGATTATTTTGTATTATCATAGTTATGGTAATTTGTTGTCTATGGAGTAAAAAACAAATAATTTTAAAGCAACTTACTCTCTAACATCTTCTTCACATTGGTCGCCTCCAGCTTGCACATGGCGTCTCGCAGATTGTGGCGTTCGTCCTCGTCCAGATTGCATAGCAGCTCCATGGCGCGTTCGCCGTTGAGGTGACTGCTGAACTTGGAGTAACTGCGCCCATCGCTGGCAACAGATTTATGCCGCACATTGCTGTTGTTGTGATGGTAACTGTTGCAGTTGTGGATGCTGAAGAAGGTGAGACGCCGTGGAAAGCAGCCGCTGTTGGTCAGCATTGGGGCTAGCCTGATCTGCGTTTCGTAGTGACGCATCAAATGCCCCAAGGCACCGCAGTATTGTTGTCTCATGTCTCAGTGTCACCAAATGCTCGCTGCGATCAAAATTTGTGACGTCACTAAAATACACTCTCGTACTTGCGCGCGTTTGTATGTGTGTGTGTATGTGTGCGCGTCCGTGAATATAAACAAAAACACAAGCTCTGCTTGGGGCTCAGTCTTTGCCACGCACAAAAACAAATAGCACACGCACAAACAACAAAATTCACGCACCGTCGCGACCCGCAGACCAAATAATATGTTGCGTATGCAACTTCGTTGTCCGTTCGACTAAACGACGGTTAACGTATTTCACGTTAACGATGACGACAATCCCGAGTTGTTGCTGAGCTAAAGCTTCGTCTATAAACTTGGCTCTCTCGCTCGCTCGCTCTCGTTGTATGTAAGTTTAGCAGGTACTTTTTCGCGACTGAAATTTTAGAGCAACAGCTGTTCGAACGCCCACACACGTCTCTTGTATTCCTTTACATCATTAACTTTACGCACACGCTACGACTTGTCGTTTATTCATCTGAATTCCATTCATACGCGGAACGATATAATAACTATTTTGCAAAATTAAAATTAAATTCAATTAAAATCGAACTGAAATTTGTTATTTTTTTCCATTCAATATAAAACTGTTTTTTTAATTTTGCATATTTCACATATCCAAACACACAAGAGAAACAAAAATTTGTTGACTGATATGTTTCAATTAATATTCAATTATTAATTTACAAAAAATAGCAAATCGATTTAAGAGTGACCACATCAACTGAGAAAAAACGTGTGTGGGCTTCTAGTGGTGCTGTCAACTTGTTCACACAAATGCTGCAGTATTTTAGTTATTAGTTGATGTTTGGTCACACTCAGAAAAAGACTCCAGTAAACTTTTAAATTAAATGTTATTTATTGTTCTGATGTGTGTGTGCTTACAACTAATTGGCAAAAATCTTGAAAACAGATTGCAAGCCCAGTCAGCAGCAAAGTCGAGTATAAACTAAACGCGTAGTCACTTAATAAACATACAATATTATTAGGTGCAATCGTTGGCACGTTGTCCAGGAATCCCGCGCAATTCCTGATTGAGCGTGCGCAGCAACGGATGTTTGCCACAACCACAGCGACCCCGGAAATCATCAAGATCCAAGGCCCAGACCATGCCGCCGCCCAACTTCAGGCTGCGCACAAACTGCGATTTGCGGCGAATGTCGGCAACATCATCGTAGGACACCCATTGATTGCCACTGTAGGCATAGGGGCCGATGCGACCCTCATCATCTCTTACCACAGTCCAGCCACCGTTGCTGATCTTCTCACATATCTCATAGTAGGCCAAGAAGCCGCCAGCACGCGTATAAGTGCCCGCCTGACCAGGCCCAATGGATTTATCGTTGAGGGAGCGTGCATTCTGGTTGGCCAGCGAGAAGGATTGGCCGTAGAGCGGCATGCCCATGACCAGCTTGCTGGGCGGCGTGCCCTTGTCCAGCCAATAGTGTATGCTGTAGTTGCCATTGAAGTAGGGATTCGTGTCGCCCTCCACATAATACAAGGGAGCCACATGACCAGTCTGCTTGTCCCAGTGGCCATGGAAATCGTAGGTCATCACGGCAATCCAGTCAAAGTAGCGCGCCAGTTGTGGCACATCGTAGCCTGCATCGATGACGGTTTTGCTGGGCGACACAGCAGCGGAGAGCAGCAATCCTCGTGGCCGGAATGCATCGGATAGTTCACGCACCAGCGCCGCAAATCCTTGCTTCTCCGCGGGAGCACCCTTGGCACAGTCTACTTGCCAGCACACCGGATACTCCCAGTCCAGATCGAGGCCCTCAAAGCCGTACTTCTCGATGAAGTTGAGCACACTCTCAATGAAGCGAGCACGCGCCTGAGGATCGAGCACTAGACGCGCATACTTGCTGCCCAGCGAATCATTCCAGCCGCCAATGGCGACTGTGACACGCAGGCCCTTCTGCTTGTACTCCACCACACGTTCATAGAAGCGATTATCAACATCGGCCCACGAATCATGCGTCTTGATAGTCAGCGAGTTGCTGTTGAGCACGGCGAAGCCGTAGACGATGTGCGTGCAGAGATTGGCATCGATATCCTCGGGCACATACTTGCCTTGGCCGGGACGATACCACGCCCAGTTGGTGAAGTAGCACACAACTTTGTAGTCCTCATTGCTGCCCAGCGGTGGGGCTGGCGTAGGCTTTGGACGCGCTATTGGCTTCTTGTTGGGCGGCGTAAAAGGCTTCTTGGTGGGCTTGGTTGCGGTGGGTCGACTGCTCTCCGTGGTGCTGGTTGGCTTGGGACGATGCACCACCGGCGGCTGTGTTGTCTGATCTGCGCGCACAGCGCAGTGCGCATTGTTGGGCCAGTCGCAGTAGTTCTCGTTCCAGTGCAGACCAGCGGGACAGCTGTAAGTTTAAATACGCTTCTACTTTTAGATACTCTGTATTCATTTGAATCCTCTTTAGCTTACCGCTGCTCGATGAGCTCCCCGTACTGGCAGATGTAATACTTGTTGCAGTCGCGCTCGTGCGCCGCGTAGTTGCGTCCATTGCAGTCCAGCGGCTGACCAGCATCAGGCTGCGGCGATGTCGCAGTCGCTTGCGACGGAGTCACTGTGTTAACGGTCGGCTTGGCTGACACCAGAGATCCCTTGTCGCCAGCAACTGTAAGTAGATATACAGGTTAAGAGGATTCGAATTTCATTTGTGGCACGGTTCCTAATCTGTTGTAACTAATGATTCATGTTAATAATACGGTATTGAACTAATTTGCCTTTCAAACTATGCTGAAAAACCTGTATATAAAGCTTTTGAGAATTAATTAGGAAGATGGATATTATTATAGTTAATTTATAGTTAATTTTTCTTGAACTATATTAAATTTCTACAAAAAAAAAAAATTTTATTAGATAAGATGCGCCATGAAGTAATATCCAGTAATGATTAACCTATAGAAAACTGTTGAGTTTATAATCCGCTTCAATTGAATTAAAATCTCGAAGTTCAGAACACGCTTACAGCGCTGGTTGTGATATTTAATACATAACTGCATTCGGTAGCTTCGCTATCATAGAAACTTTGAGCACAAACTTTAATTATTTGAGTTGGAATTTTGGGACGCGCCTTGTGGCTCGTTTTCTTAAAAAATGTCGCAAAAATCGTAAATTTGTATTGCTTAAAATAATTCGTCAACTCGAAATTGGATATAACCTTTGTTAAATTCTCAGATTCACCCAACCAGTCAAGTAAAGACGAATTTGTTTATTAAAATACATACTCATTGTCTTCTCGCTCTTTTCCAGTACACACTTGGGATGCGGTCCGCTGTAGCCGCGCAGCACGCGATTGATGGTCTTCAGCAGTGGATACGACTCGCAGCCGCAATCGTTCTTGAAGTCATCCAAGTCGAGAGCCCAGATCATGGCCCCACCCAAGCCCATAGCACGCACATATTCGCTCTTGTGTCGGATCATGGGTGCATCGTCGAAGGACACCCACTGATCCCGGGAGTAGGCATAAGGACCCATTCGTCCACGTGCATCGCGCACCACATTCCACCCGCGACGTTGTATATACGAGCAGATCTCATAGTAGGCCAGGAAGCCGCGAGCTCGGGTCGCTTCACCCGCCTCGCCGCCGCCATAGGTTGGCGCATTCAGCTGATGATCGTTGGATTGAGCAAGGGAGAAGGATTGACCGTACATGGGCATGCCCATTACGAGCTTCTTGCGCTCTGCGCCGCTTTCCAGCCAATAGTTGATCGAGAAGTTGGCATTGAAGCCCGTGGTGCCCTCGGGATGATCGTACATGGGTGCCACATGGCCGGTGTGCTTGTCCCACTGTCCATGGTAATCGTAGGCCATCACAGCGATCCAATCGAAGTAGCGCGACAACTCGGGCACATTGTAGCCCGCATCGACGACCTTCCTGTTGGGCGAGACGGCAGCCGAGAGCAGCAAACCCTTTGGCTTGAAGGCCTGCGACAATTCGCGTACCAAGTCCGTGAATCCTTGCTTCTCATCGTCAGTGCCCTTCTTGCAATCCACTTGCCAGCACACCGGATACTCCCAGTCCAGGTCGAGGCCATCGAAGCCGTATTGCTCAATGAAGGCCATCACATGTCGTATGAATCTCTCACGCGCTGCTGCGCTTCTGACCAGGCGGGCATATTTATCACCCGCCGAATCGTTCCAGCCGCCAATGGCAACAGTCACCTTGACGCCCTTTTTCCTGTACTCCACGACGCGCTCGTAGAACTTGTTGTCCAAGTCCGCCCAGGAATCGTGCGGTTGTATCGTTAGCTTCTCCCGGTTGAGCACCGCAAAGCCGTAGACAATGTGCGTGCACAGTTGGGCGTCAATGTCCTCGGGCAGGAACTTTCCACCGCCTTGACGATACCACGCCCAGTTGGTGAAGTAACAGACGACCTTGTAGTCATTGGCATCTCCAGTGCCAGCGCCAGCAACGGGATAGCCTTGCTCCATTTCAAAGTCACCCTCTTCAACGTCGTCGTCGGGATCCACTTCGTTCTCCTGCGATGATTCCTCCTCGTTGCTCGCCTCTTCGGGTGAGGCGTATTCCGGTTGAGCAGGTTCTGGTTGCGCCATCACAACGACGCCTTCCTCTGGCTCAGGTTGCTCTTCACCACCTTCGTTTTCCTCTACTTCGGCCTCGCCGCTTTCCTCTGCAGGGGTTTCCTGCGGACCCTCGCTTTCAACCGATGCTGTGCCGATCTCTTCTCCTGAAATGGGCTGCTCCTCTACAGATTCCGCTTCGGCGGGTATCAATCCAGCTGTAACAGATATACAAACGTTTACATTTGAAGATGGTGTGCATTATTTGTTGAAAGACTTACGAGTCGGCTCGTAGCCACCTGGTGGATTCTTGAGCACTGCATGAATTTCCCTGAGCAACGGATGCACTCCGTCGCCGCAACGATTGCGGAAGTCGTCCAGATCCAAGGCCCAGACCATGCCACCGCCCAGATCCAAGGCACGCACCAACTGCGATTTCTTGCGTATCATGGCCGGATCATCAAAGGATACCCATTGGGTTCCCTTGCGCGCAAATGGTCCCATGCGACCGCGTTCATCCTGCACCACTTCCCAGCCCTGATGCTTCACACGCTCGCAGATCTGTAAGTACCAAATGTTACCTTACTATTCCCCAGTCTGTTGTCAGGTGTAACCCACCTCATAGTAGGCCAAGAAGCCGGCTGCTTTGGTGAATTCACCCGCCTGGCCAGGTCCCGGTGCCTTGGCATTCAGTCCATTGTTCTTGGCATTCTCCAGGGTAAATGACTGGCCATACAGCGGCATGCCCATCACAATCTTGCGCGAAGGCGCGCCCTTCTCTATCCAATAGTTGAGCGAGAAGTTCTGCAAGACAGTTTTGCAGTTAGGGAATGCTCATTGAGGGATATCCGAAACTTACCGCATTAAAGTATTCGTAGTCGTCGTCGGGATGATGGTACAGCGGCGCCACATGTCCGGTCTTCTTGTCCCACTGTCCATGGAAGTCGTAGGTCATCACGGCAATCCAGTCGAAGTAGCGCGAAAGTTCCTCCACATCGTAGCCAGCGTCAATGATTTTCTTGCTAGGAGAAACGGCTGTGGAGAGCAGGAGACCGCGTGGTCGGAATGCCTCCGACAGCTCCCTCACCCAGGCGGTGAATCCTTCCTTCTCATCGGCGAAGCCCTTGTTGCATTCAGTCTGCCAGCAGACGGGATATTCCCAGTCGAGATCGAGACCCTCGAAGCCGTATTTCTCGATAAACTCGAGTGCATGTCGAATGAATTTAGCGCGTGCCGCAGCGTTGCGCACCAGGCGACTATACTTGTCGCCCTGGGAGTCATTCCAGCCTCCCAGCGCCAAGCTGACCTTGATGCCCTTGCTCTTCAGTCCGCTGACACGCGTATAGAAATTGTTGTCGATGTCCGCCCAGGAGTCGTGGGTGCGCAACGTCAGCTCCGAGTAATCCAGCACGGCGAAGCCATAGATGACATGCGTGCAGAGATCCGTGTTGATGTCGTCGGGAGTGTAGCGTCCCAGTCCCTTGCGATACCACGCCCAGTTGGTAAAGTAGCAGACGACCTTGTAGTAGCCATCGAGAGGTTGCAGCACAGGCTTGTCCGTTGGATAAGTGGGTCTAGGCGTGGTGCTAGGTCGCTGGGTGGTGGGCACAGGCTTAGCAGCTGCTGGAGGCTTTGGCTTGTTGGCGGTAGAGCCTCCGCTGGATGGGGTTTCTCCGCCATCTTCCTTGCACTGCGCTGATGCTGGCCAATCGCAGTTGCCCAACGCTTCATTGTAGTGCAGTCCGGGAGCACAGTCCGCAGCCTGCAGTCGATTCCAGAGACAGAAGAGATACTTGCTGCAGTCTCCTGGGTAGGGCACGCGCTCCTCGCCATTGCAGGGATCCTCCTCGCTGGCCTTGGACTGCACAATGCGCAAATACTTCTTGCTGGTCACGCACTGCACGTTCTGCGGCCAGTCACAGATCTTGCGAATCGCATCCCAATGCAACTCCCCGCCACATTCACTGGGCACCAAGGCGCCATTCACACAGATGTAATACTTGCCGCAGTTCCGATGCGTGTAGTATTCTCCCTCGTTGCACCTCGCGGAGCTGGGAGGTCGTGGACGTCGCGTGGTGCGGTTAGGTCGCTTGGTAGTGCTTCCCACGGTCGGTTTGCGACTTGGCTTGGCCGTCGTCTTCCTCGGTCGCTTGGTGGAGCTGCTGCCAGGTCTGCTGCTGGTAGAGCTAGGTCGGCTGGAAGTGCTAGGCCTGCTGGTAGTGCTGGGGAGGCTGCTGGCAGTGCTTGGCCGGCTGGTAGTGCTGGTTCTGGTGCTGGTTGGCTGGCTGGTTGTCTGCTGCTTCTTGATGGAGCACATCGCAGACGCCGGCCAGTCGCAGCCCTTCACTTCGTTGTTCCAATGCAGTCCGCCCGGGCAGAACTGTTGTCGCAGCTCGCCCGCAATGATGCAGTGGTAATAGGCATTGCAGTTGGTTCGGTCGGGATAGAACTCTCCTGGCTCGCAGTTGGAGGCCTGCACAACGGGGTAAACCAAGGCGGGCACTGGAATGGTCGTGTGTGACGGACGTGGCGTCGTCCTCGTCGGCTTAGGCTTTGGCTTGGAAGGTCGCTTTGTTGTTGTGGTGGTTGTAGTTGTCGTCGTCGTCGGCGTGGTTGTGGTGGAAGTCCACCAGGCTTGTGTAGTCGTGGTCTTGGGTCGCTTGGTAGTGCTGCTAGTTGTGGGTCTGCTCGTAGAGCTGCTGCTTGCATCCCAGCTGGGCCAGGCGGTGGTGTGATCATGCTGACCCGCTCCTCCGATGGCCGAGCCGTCGCTGCTTATGGTGGTCATTTGAGGCGGCACCGGCGTCACCGGCTGCGCAGGTCGCTCGCAGTTGCTTCGCGTTGGAGGCTCCGTGTTGAGACGTCCTAAGGCACGATTGAGAGCCTTGAGCAGCGGGAATGATTCACTGCAGCAACGATTCTGGAAGTCATCCAAGTCAATAGTCCAGGCCGCAACGCCACCAAAGTCATTGTTGACCGCATAGCGTGCCTTGGCCTCCACGCTGGCTGCATCCTCGTAGCCCACCCACTGATCCCTGGACATGGCATAGGGACCGCTCTTGCGATCCGTGTCCCGCCCGGTCTGCCATTTCTGCTTGCGAATGCGTTGACAGATCTCGTAGTAGGCCAGCATGCCGGGCTGCTTGGTTAGTTCGCCAGCGTTGCCGGGTCCGTTGCTGGGCACACCCTCGCCAAGCAGACGCTGGCTGCTCTGCTGCAGGGTGAAGCTCTGACCGTAGAAGGGAATGCTCATGATGAGCTTCTCGCGACGAGCGCCCATCTTCACCAGCAGCTGCATGGTGTAGTCAGTGTTGTACTGGGGATATTTGTCTTGCGGTCGGCCGTAGAGCGGACTCACATGTCCGGTCTGACCCTCCCAGGAGCCATGGTAGTCGTAGCTCATCACCGTCATGTAGTCCACGATCTCGGAGAGCGCAGCGAGTTCGTAGGCCTCACTGATGATCTCCTTGTAGCCGGAAATGGCGACGCCCAACTGCAGTTTTGGATTGACGCGTTTCATCTCCGTGCGAATCTCACGCAACAGCTTGGTCAGATTGGGTCTGTCGCTGGCGGGGCCCTTTGAGCAATCACTCTGCCAGCACTTGGGGTAGTTCCAGTCGAGGTGCAGACCACTGAAGCCGTAACGTTGTAGGAATCCCGCTGCACTCGAGGCAAACACCTTGCGCTTGATCTCGTCGCCGGCAAGACGGGAATACTTGTCGCCACTGGAATCCGTCCAGCCGCCCATGGCAATGAGCACGGGCACGCCCAGAGAGATGACTCGCTTGTAGTATTGATTCTCAATGTCCACCCAGGGATCGAACTCGCGGATGGTCAAATGATCCGGATCCAATGAGGCGAAGGAGTAGACAATGGCGGAGCATAGCTTGGGGTCAAGTTGCTCAGGCACAAAGTGACCATCCGCCTTGCGATAGAAGGCCCAGTTGGACATGTAGCACAGCACCTTGGGTTCCATGTTGTAGTTCTTCTTTTGTGTCGTCGCCTTCACCTGGGACAAGGCGCCATAAGCGGCGCCCTGATCCGAGATTTCCGCTTGAGCCAAAGCACCGTAATACTGCTGTTCCGTGTAGCCATCGAGCTCGTCAATGTGCTCCAGTTGCTCAATGTCCACAGCCTTGAGGAGCTGTTGATGCGGCGAGCCGGAGCGATAAGGTTGCGGCTGATAGTTATCCTCGGTGCCGGGCGCTATGAAGGCTGCGTATTTGTCCGAAACCGACCAGGGATCAGGTTCCACCAGCTGGGTCAGCTTCTCCTGCTGCTGCTCCTCAGGCACATCGCGCACATAGCTGGCTGAGAGTCCTTCCAATTCCGACTCCTCCTCATCTTCATCATCGCTGGGTTGCGCCTCCACAGAGTCCCTTACAAAGGATCTCAGTGGTGAGGATTCCCGCAACTGTGCCACATTCTTCTCGCTGATGCTGGGCACGCTCTCCACGGCGCTGCGCAGTGGCAGAAAAGTGTCTCCGAATGTTGGGCGTATGCTGAACCGACTCAATGCTCCGGCTTCTTCCTCCAGGGGCATGCTCTCCACTGCGGCACGGACAAAGGCCGGCTTGTAGCTGGGCGCCACATGCACCTCGGGCGCCTCGATGCGAATGTGACCCGTTGCCGCTGTTGCCCACAGGCAAAGCAACTACGGGAAGACGAGAAGAAATCAACATTATAGAGATATGAATGATATCATCAATATTAAGGTCTTACCAGCAGCCTTCCAGGCGTAGCTCTTCTACGCATCTTGAATGCTTCCTCTTACTTCTTCCACTTGCTTTTTGGGTCTTTAATCTCCGTTTTGACTGTAATAGAGTAAAGTCGATTATTAATTAATTATAGATTACTGTTCAATTTTAAACTCCTGATTTCGTCTATCAATAATATTTGAATATTCTGTAAAATAATTCTTTTGAAAGCTTCCCTATTTCCAATGGCTTTTATATAATCAAAAAATAGGAAACAATTTTTGTTATTCAATTGTGTTCTTATTACGTTTAAGGTTTTAATAGATTTTTTATTTCGTTCCCCTACAATATCTTAGCATTTCAGTAGAGTAGACTTAATTTCACGTTTCCTTATCTCCTTGCAGCAAGGAGCGATTTTATTTATCCAAATAATAAGTAATAAGTCCTCTTTATTTTAACTTTTCCCAACGTTTATATTGCTGTCTCAATTACTTCACTTTGAGTTTAAAATTATAAAAATCTTCTGCAAGTATGACAAACTCTCCAATTATTAAGTGTAAACTTGTTCGAGTTTTAAAAAAATAAAAAAATGTTGTATTTTCTAAATCGGTTGATTAATTACTTTAGTCATCATACAACTTTAAACTCTTTAAACTTCGCTTTCCCAATGAGTAAGATCGGACTGCAGGTGATTGATATGTTTGGTTCCGTTGAATTCGTCATTTAATCCGAAATATGATTACGAGCATTTCAGCGTGGTCTGCATATGATTTATATAGTCAGACACCAACATTATCACGTTGTCAGCGATGTCCTCCCGCATTACGTGTCGCATTGCGTCGCACATTTTAATGAGGTTAAGTTGAGCTGTGCTCTTGGATGACAAATTGGGAAGTAATTGTTGAGTTGACTTTTGTTTTTATTTGTTGCGCCCGGAACTTGTTGATATGCCAGCCTATTGATTGTAAGTGATAAATGTCTATTTATTTTGCTTTTAATTGTGAAAATAGGCGCAGCAATTTCAACATTTGGGACACGTTCAGAAAGTATTTCTGGTTTTTGGGACAATCGAAACTGGATTTCTTTCCCACCGTTTTTCAAAAATTGTTATAAATTAGTTGAACATTGAATGCAACTTGTTTTCGACGTGACATTTTATCGGCGAACGATATTTGTATTAATTAAATTCATAAATCGCTTTTGTTTACTTTGCATTAATTATAATTAATGCGTTTGAATTTACCGCAGAGTTATAAATTTCGTTCCGGGCTTGAATAATCGCTTACAATATACGATATCTGATTAATGTGTTTCGGACCCTTTATGCAATAAAGATTATTGAGTATTGAATTTATTCCTTGCAGTCTGTCTTAATTCACTTATCTCTAATATTTAAGATTTTGTAATTAAAATTAATGTGATATGAAGTCAATATTCATTTATTTTGTAATATTCTAAAATGTATTTTTTTAAACTAATACTCCTTATATCCACTGAATGAACTAATGATCTATATATTATCAAATTCAGAATATAATATCAAAAAGTTTTATACAATTATTAAAAATAATTAAATCAATTATGGTTCATCAATTCCAGTTAGTTCTTATTTACAAGATCAAGATTGAATAAAACTCCCAGATTAATATATTTCTTCAATGCCACTCTCCCCTTTCCAACGAATTACTTCAACTGCTCTGTACATTTACATTAATAGAGTACAGAGTATTTTATAGTCTACTACTCAACAACCTCTTTACAATTCTCAATTGACTCACAAAGCAACGATCCTTAAGATGAGGCACAAATAAAAAGACGTATAGTATATTTTAAGCCCATAGACATGGCAACTGTATGACTCAAAATATGGTTCCCATTTTCATAGCTTATTTACTATTTGTTATTTCACCTTTCACGGTTTATGTTTTGTTGAAATATTTGCATAGATCTATTTAATTATTGCCTCAAGCGGTGGCGTCAAATGTCTTTCTCTTCGGCTCATTTAAATACGCGTAATGTGCTCTGCTTTGCCAACTTCTTTTTGTTCTTGGCCAATATGCAAATCCGTTTTCAGAATTGGGTTAAGAGCTTTACGATGTTGACCGGTTTTTTGTTGTTTTGAATGTCGCCGGCTAAGCGATAATGATGAAAGACGTAACATCGGTGGGCAATATTTTTATGTATGAGTATGATATGATTATGTATGGTAATAAGAAGAAATGTAATCCCACGCCAAATCGCAAATATGTGAAAAGATGTTGGGCAACTTTTGCAGTTCAGGTTTTCATTTGGAGTTCATTGAACGCCAAGAACACAAGAACTCTCCACACAGATCCTGTCTGCATATTTAAGATGTGGCAAAAGAGATTGTGCAACATTGTGAAAGGTGGCCATCCATTTGTTGCCGACGTGGAACTTTCATAATTATATTTCTATTAATAGAGTATAGTATATAGTATTTGTGCATTTTCGTGCGACATTTAACTGCAACTTTTATAACGAAAAGAACAAAAGAATTGTGCTGAAGTTTTGTGCATTTTATGTGGCACTATTAAAAACCCATAAACTTGGCGTTTTTTTGGTTTTTGTGTGTTAACTCATTCGAGTACTCGTACTACACAATCATGCCACACTCGAATTCATCATCATCATGCAGTTCACGTACACACACCAAAAATTCCACTTTATATGCATTTTGATATCCAGATTTACTGTTGGCGCGGTATTGGATCGCATCGGATCGGCACAGTTAAAAAAGTTTATAAAGAAAGTGTCCACGTTTTCAAGCACAGCACAGCACAGTTATCACTACTTCACTTGACTCATCCACTTACTTAATGGGCCTATTCCAAAGGTGTGTTTGCGGGTATTCCAAAGTTGACTCTTTTGTATTTCTTTCTTCGTTGTCGCGAGAACCTTTGCGCATGCGCGCCCGGAACGAAACTGTTGGCGATCGCAGTGAGGACGCCGCTATTTATACACGATCGGAGCGTGCCGCAAAAAAATGAAATAAAATATAAAAGAAAGAACTTAAGCCTCAACAACGTTCTAAAATGTTCAAGAAAGGAAAGTTCCGATTGGATTACCGCCTGACAAATACTCTAAAAGAACAAATTTCTTTAAAAAAACAAAAAATAAAAGCAACAACTAATATTGAAATTGGAAAAATATCAAAATATTTGGATTAATACAAAATTATTTAGAGAGCCATGTGCTGTTTTTATGGAAAACATATGAACAATATATAATAAATAATTATTTAAAATACAAAATAATAAAAAAAGGCAACTAAAATCATAAATTGGAAAAATATAATTAATAGTATTAAAAATACAAACGTTTTTAATAAAAGAAGTTTTGACACAGTTTGTATGCAACAAGACATATTCCCCGAAAACATCGATATAAATAAACATCTATATCAAATAAATTAAAGCAAAAATAATTTAAAATTTTAATTTTAAATTTTATGCAAAATAAATTCGATCAATTCGCTATATCCCCTAGCATATTGAAAGAGAAGAGTCAAACGAAATGGGCAGCAAAATCAAAACAAAAGCGTTACCTGTTTTCGCGGGCCTGCTCGCTGTAAAAGTTATGCGCGAATATGGAAATAAAAACAAAAAAAGCGACAACCGGCAATCGACGACAATGCAGCAGCTACCGATGTCAATGGCCAACAGAAACTGGTCCATTTCTTCTGTTGACTTGTCATGCGACATCAAAAGGTGTAATTAATTAACTTTTGTTTTGGTTCCTTCGTTAGCATGCTTCTTCTGACAGCAGCTTTTTGATAACACATTAAGTAGCTGCAAATGATAAATGGATGTTGCGTGCTGAATGTGTGTAATTATAATGTTTTGATTAGCCTACAAAAGATCCAACGTATTGCAGTCAATAACCTGCAGTTAATGACTGATCAGCTTACAAAGGAAGTATATTAATGAAAAATAAAACCAATTAAAATTTGCGCAGACTAATGATGTACGTTGTGAACATTCAAAAAATCGTTTCATAAAGATGACCGCATGCAAATGTGCTAATTATGCCCAAAAGCGTTATGTGCGATATTATCTATCGCATGCGCATGTTTGTTATCGCTGCTAACGAATTATCGATAGCTGGGAAGCAACCTGTGTGCAGCGGCTGAGCTGGTAAACAACAAATAAAATTGTTGAAAATTGTGTATAAAACTGGCGTGGCGCGACATAACAAGCTGCGGCAGATGCCAAACAGTTACAACGAAGCAAATTGCGTAGCCTAGAGTAACGCGTGCAGTTGCACCGGTGACTGCAGCTGTTTATTTATAGCAGCAAAACAACAACAAAAACTAACCAACCAACCCAACTAACCACCCACCAAACGTCAACGCCAGCGCCCAATTGAAGCACGAGAGTAGTTGAGTGTGGGCGTCGTAATTGGAAGCAACCACAATCGCAAGTGCAAGGATACACGATTTACAGTTGCCGCATCGCATCGCCCCCCAAACCCCATCAGTGGTCCTGTCAAAGTCAAGGTGAGCGCAAAACGGCCGCGTGACGTCTTCATTTTGTGACATTTGCGTGTGTTATGAAATTAGATTTATTGACGGCCTATTGAAAATAACCGCAGAACAACTTTCGCTTTGTGCAATTGATTTAGAGCTTATCACAATCATCAGCAGTTGACAACATGGAACCGAGCGTAACTGCAGCGAATGTCTCACCAAATCCCGCGAATGCAGCTGCCACAGCAGCAGCGGCAAACACCAAACGTTCCACGCAACAGGGGCGCAAAAAGTCGGGACCCAAATTCGAGCTAAGCGAAGCACAAAAATCGGACATTAAGGAAGCGTTCGATTTGTTTGACAACGAATCCTCGGGCTACATTGAGGTCAAGGAGCTGAAGGTGGCCATCAGAGCGTTGGGCTTTGAGCCGAAAAAGGAAGAAATCAAACGAATGATAGCCGAAATCGATAAGGACGGTAGTGGACGGATTGCGTTTAATGACTTTCTACACCTGATGACCATGAAAATGGCCGAAAAGGACACCAAGGAGGAAATATTGAAGGCGTTTCGTTTATTCGACGATGACGAAACGGGCAAAATCTCATTTAAAAATCTAAAACGTGTTGCACGCGAACTCGGCGAAACGTTGACGGACGAGGAGCTGCGTGAAATGATTGATGAGGCGGATTTGGACAACGATGGCGAAGTCAATCAGGAAGAGTTCCTCCGCATCATGAAGAAGACCAGCTTGTATTAACTTTTTGACACACTACCTGGAACTGCAATTCAAATTGAATTCACATTTTGTCGTAGTCGTTAAGTCTGCATTCACATTCCCAATATATATTGTACTATGTGTTATTGTCTAAGTCACAAAAATGTTGATCTATAAGTTTTTATTTAAGCTTCTTTCCGTGTGTGTTTCAATTATTTATTGTTTGCCCTCAATGGCAACTAAATACTATACTTATGTGTAAGATGCAAAATTTGTTCCTTTAAACGCAAATGCACCGCCTGTATTTTTGCACACAATAATCTCAATGGTGAATAAAACATCAATTAGTTAACGTTGTAAATGAATAAGCAATACGCATTTTGACGTCGGGTAGAATAGCTAATTTATAATTTATGTAACTCGTGAGAAGGTTGAACAGATTAGTCAATATCTGTTTATTTTGCACAACTAGATTTCCTAGACTAGATTAGGAATGAAAGAGAACTTATTTCTGGCGTAGTTTATGCTTGTTGTATAACTCCTTCTAACCCCTTAGCTGGGAAAGCCATAATATGTTTGCGAAGTCATTGAACGCAACGGTTTCCATGGATTCATTCTTTTTATACCCCAAGTGAAGGCTATAATAATCGTTGAAATGTTTTATAATTGTGGTCGAACTTAGTCCCTATGTGTAGCTATATTCGTCTAAACGTGTAGAAAGCTTTTCACACACTTAATTATGAAGTATCTTAATGAAACTTTGCTTCCTACATGAGAATCATCATTAGTGAATTATTAAATCGTATTACAGATACAAAGAACTTAGTATATGTGGTTCTATTTAAATGTTGCAAAGTTTCTTTCCCAAGTAACTTTGATTCGTCCCCTACCCGTTGTAATCATAGAGTTCTTCATTCTTTTATCTTTTGCGTTTATTCAATTGAAAATTCTCTAAACATTTTAATACTTTGCCAACTTAAGAACTAAACAAAAAGACGGAACACATAAAAAACGTTGTCACTCACAAACTTAAATTCGTTATACACATTAGAAGAGTAGCATTATACGTATAGTATACTATGGTATTATAGTATTATTGTGGAACTGGCAGATCTAGACGAAGGGCGCATTGAAGTAGATTTTACGTTTGCTCGGCAAGGGTTTCGTGCTGAGGCCAGATCCCTCGATGAACTTCTCGAAACTGGCCAAGTTCTTCTTCATCTGCTTCGCCTTGGCTGGCTCCGCTTTTGCTGGCTCCTCCAGCTGTTCCTGCTCCACTTCCGCTGCCTCATCGTGCTCTTGCTCGCCCTGCTCTTCCTGCTGGAATTCCTCATCCAGATTGTACTCATCGGCTGCCGTGACCAAGCACTCGTTGTCCTCGCTAATCTCCTCGAGCATGCCCTCGCTCTGTGCACTCTTCGGTGCTGCCTCGTTGCTTCTATCGTACTCCGCATCCAGATTATACCAGTCGAATTCCGCCTGCAGCGGCAGACCGCCGCTGGCATCGGCCAACTGCAGCAGGGATTTCGATGTGGGTGTTGTGGGCAAGCTCTTGGGCGTTGTGGGCGTGGTGGGCGAGCTGGGCAAACTCATGCGTTTGTTGATCTCGGCCAGTATGTTGGGCACATGCTTGCGCTTGTACTGGGACGGCATGGATTGGCCCAAAGACGGCAGCTGCAGACGCAGCGTTTTGGGGGCCGCCATCAGCAGATAGTCCGAGGATTGCTTGGGCGCTATGATGGCCGCCACATTGGGTAGCTTTGGTATGTCGGCGAAAATCTCTTCGATTTCCTCAGTCTTATGCGAGGCGGCCGCCGAGCAGGCATCATCATCATCGTCGTCATCCCGTTCCGGTTCTCGCTCCGGTTCCGTTGGCGTATTCGACTCGGGCACCTTGTGCACATCGGCCACAATCTGCACGCTGACGCCCACCTCGGCTATGGAACAGTAATCCGGCTCGCTTGTCGTCGTCGTCGACACAGCACAGTCGCCCTCGTCCTCCAGTTCCTCGAGCTGCTGCAGCGACTTCTTGAACTTCAACAGATTCGCCGGCTTGGGCGGCAAGGCAGGCGGCAATTTCTGTGGCGTCTTGTTGGCGGCGTTGCTAGCTTCCGTTGCTGCCGCCGCCATGTCCACATACAGATTGGAGGCACGCTCCGAACCAATCGGTTCGTACTCATTGCTGTAGATGCTCTCGTAGTTCAGCGTATCGGGAGTTGTGGCGGGCACAGCGGCTGCCATGGGATGATAGTGTGAGATCAATTCGTCGGCTTGGGCTTCCTCCTCATCCTCGTGCCGCGGCACATGCACCATGCTGTTCTTGGTGGAGAAGTGCACACGTTTGCGTCCATTGGCGCCGCTGCGTCCGCTCAGCGAGCTGCGGCGTGGCAAGCTCGCTGTGGCCTTGGGCGCCAACGCGGACTTGGGCGTGGCAGGTTCGCGCAGCGTCTCCTCCATGGACTGCTGCAGCAGTATCTGATTGACGCACTCCAGCACGGGATTGACGGCACCTTGGCCATAGGGTTTGGCGACCGTTGGCGCCGTGCTCAGCTCCTCTTGGTCCGAGGCGCTGGCATACCAATCATCTGTGGTCGTCTCGTAGATCTGTTTGGGCGACGCCTCGGAGAACTCGGCGCAGCGACGTTGCACAATTTTGATAGCACCACGCGACATCAGCTGCTGCTCCTGCTCCGGATCCAGTTCGTCGAAGTCCTCGTCGTCCTGGGTGGGCGAGAAGATGCCGTCGTCCTCCTCCAGCTGAGCGGCCACCGAGGAGGCAGTCTTGCTGCTGCTGCTGCGACTGGAGGAGCTGCTCCTGCGGCGCTGCTGCTGCTGCTCCAGCTCCAGGCTGCTGTGCTCGGAGTAGTCGCCATCCTGCAGAGTGGCCTTCACGCCATGCATGCGCTCCATTGCTCGGGCATAGTTGTGCAGCTGCTCGTAGCTGGTCTGCGAGTCCTCGCGGCTAATGCTGCTCGTATTCTCCTCGGACTGCTGCTCCAACGCCGCATCATCGATGTGCATCGCCCGGGAACGCATGTAATCCCGGAACGTGCCGGCGGTTCGCTTGCTCGTGTAGCGCACGCTGCGTCTGGCGCCATAGAACGACGATGAGACGGTGTCATCGCTGGAAGAGCCGTGCTCAGCTGTCAGATAAGGATGGAGATTAATTATTATTCAAATGCGAGTTTGTGAAGAGCTGCTTACCTTTGGCGCTGACGCCCAACTCCTTGCCCGAGGTCTGTGTGCCGCTGGCTCTCAGCTCAATGTCATAGAATTGCTTGCGGCAATTGTTGCATTGCAAGGCCTCGAGCACCAGACACTCCTCCACATGCTGCTGCTCCTCCTGCTCCACGTTTGTCTCCTGATCGGCAACCATGCCCTCGTCCCGCTGATGATCCACGACCCGCTTGCGCAGCGCTCGATTCTGGCGCAGCAGGCGACAGATTTCCGCATCGCGATCCAGCAGCCGTTGATTCACCGTCTTCATGTCGTTCTTCAGCTTCGACTCGAAGCACAGCAGCGACTTGACCACACAGGCCAGCTCCTCGGTGCGACGACGCTTCTCCTTGGCCAGCTCACGATGCAGCTGCTTGTTCTGCTGATCGTAGTTTGAGATCATTTGCAGCAGCCGACGACGTTGCAGTCGCTCCGGCGTGGCTGCTCCTGTTGCCACCGGGGCTCCTGAGGAACTTGAGCCGGAGGAGCTGCGTTGCACCTCGCTGCTGCTGCGTGTAGTGTTCCTCGAGGACTGCGAGTTGTCTGAGTTCTGTTGTGGGAGAAGAAAAATCGCAAATTAGCTTCGTTATTAGTGTTGCTGATTGAGTTGTGCCACCTTGTGGTGTCCCAGCACATGAAAATGGCCCCCGAAGTTCCATTTTCCCACCATCTTGGCTAGCGCACTTTGCTCGATCAGCGCCAAATGACAACTGACTGGACGGGGACGGTCTGTGGTAACCGCTGATTGATAGTGTGATAAGTGATAGGGATAGTGGAGTGCGACGCCTTATCTCGACTGCTGGGTCTTAATGACGCACTGACTGACTGACTGCCTCTGCCTTTGACTTTGGTCGTTAAGTTGAGTTATCTGCTTTTGTTTTGGTTTTGCGCCCGGATAGCATGCGTTCTCCCCATGCATCCTGTCACTTGGTACTGTTACCAAGGCCAGATTCGACTAGGGAATCCCTTCTTCTTTACGCAACCAAAGATAACTTAATTATTCACATTACGTTACTTGCTTTAAATTTGACGTTTCCTTGCTAAGTAAAGAAATTGAAGCAGGGCTTGAAAGTCTAATGATTTATGTATTATTTTGGAGGTTTCAACTTTGGTCATGTTAAATAAAACAAAATAAAATGTTTTATTATTAGTCTAACCTCTTGTAAGTTTGCCATATTTCATAAGTTTGGCTTCTTCATTTTCTTTTGCTTTAAAAAGTATGCAGCACTTTGAGTTCGTCTGCATCGACCAAGCGAAGCTTGATACAATATTAAATGTGCCTTAGAGTATGCAACAAAAAATGACTGCTAAATGTTCTTTGAAATATTGAAGTTCAGTTTGATGCATATTTGATTGCTTCCTTATAATGTAAACAAATTCTAAATATATCAGTCATAGTGTCGGGTTCTCTATCTCTGGTTAAATTGATAGTTAATCCTTCGCTTCGAGTCGATTCATTTTTGGACATGAGGCTATTTCTATTTTTATCTAGTTTAAAGAAATCGGCTTTTCATTTCAAAACAATTCAATTCCCTTTTAACCCAATATGCTTTTCAATATTGTATACTTAAACTATATTCGAATGCAGTTGGATTTAATCGTCAGCTGAATTTAGTTATCATGTTATATGCAAATAGCAAATATCTTTTTAATCAAAATATGCATTTACGGTGTAAATTTTACACAAAACACGACTACCGTATAAATTGCAGGAATTTAACCTAGCTTAGTTGTATATTTTTAACCCAAATTAGGTTGTCAATCAATCAAAAGTGTATTGGCCCCCAAGAGCATCAAATTGTCCCTAAGCCGCAAGCAGCTTTTTGGACTCTACCCTATCTTATCACTTGTTTTTGGCTTGTGACCGAAATGTGGCCGAGTGAGAGAGAAATGTATTTATGGGAAGATTTATGACATTGTTTTGTTTTTGTGGTGAATTTTGGTGATTTGCAAATGTGACACTCGATGCAAATCCGAGTCATCGGACAACAGCAACGAACACCCCCAACATCGAAGGCCAATGGCATCTGCGTGCTATTGACCAACTATGGGAACTGTGACAGCTGCCGGAGAACTCCAGAGACAACACGTACGTGGAGATTGCGATGCTTAAGCGTCGTGCGCTATGCGAAACATGTGACAACTAATTCAATACGCTTGATTTCGACAATAACGCAATTAGTGCCAAGGTAAATCACCCACCGACGATTCATCCATCCATTGTCTTATCGTGACCATTAGAAAGCCAAGAAAGCAATCAGTTCCCAGCTGGGCCCATCTATCTGACATGACTAAACCTCCACGGTGATTATTAAAGCCCAAACACGTGCGCGTGTCTGTCAAATACGCAACAGTTTTGCCAGACAGCGATGTCAGCTAAATAGTAGCCACAATTCTGCTGACTGCAGTCTTTAAGATGCAGAAATGCAACAGAAGATCCAAGTTAACGTAGACTATTATCGGCCAAATCGAAATCATAAGAGCTCCCTACAAATCTCAGCAATAAAGTTAAGCAATGCAAGCAGAAGATAGAAGCTAAGCTGGTATTATCTACTTCCGACCGCCCATATACTGTATTTTTATCTTTTTTGGGTAAATATTTAGTTTAACTGAGATATATACTTCGAACTTATGCTAATATTTAATTGTTTGTGGCTTAAGCTGAATCATTTCACTTTTATAGCTTTTCTCCTTCGACTGGTGTTTTCGAACTTGTTTTTTCTTGTTTAAAATAATTTCTAATTATAATATTTCTCGAAGATATATTTTTTCATTATTTTGAGTTTTTCTTAGTGCGTAATGTTAATTTGATCTATCTGACTGATAAGATTTTAATTTCGTCCTTTCTACTTGCCATATTTCTTCTTCTTAAGGATTTCTCTGTCTTGTCTAATTTACTATTCTGAACAAATCCTTAGCATTGAATGCCCTGCTTCTCACTTTCATCTTTTTCTTTTGTCTACTTACATTTTCGGCACTCTGTTTTTGCAGCCTCGCGCCAAATCCGAGTTTCTTGTAGGCCGGCGTATGGCCAGCTGCTTGGGTATTGAAATTGGCCTCCAAGCTGGTCTCCGACAGTTTCTGGTAATGCTGCAGCGTGGCCGCACCATTTGTCGACTTGCAACGCATATTTGCTTCGCTGTTGTTGCTGTTGCTGTTGGTGTTGGTGTTGGTATTGTTGTTGAGACTGGGCGATTTGACGTGCACGGCTTCATAGAACTCGCCGTCGCCGTGACTGCGATAGCTGCCCTGCAGGCAACTGAATCCCGACCAATCTGTCTGCAGATTGCTGTACAACGGACTGCTCTCCGCGTTGCTGGACTTGTCCTTGCCCGTGGGTGATTTGCTCCCACCTCCCGCCTGGCACTTGAGCGTGTCGTAGCCGTTGAGCAGCTCGCTGCGTATGAACTTCTCAATGAACTGGCTGGGCGACTTGGCGCTCAGATTGGCAAAGAACTTGCCACCCGTATCGCTCAAGCTGCTGGTCGAGCGTCGATGTTGTTGTTGTTGCTGCTGCTGTTGTTGTTGCTTGTGACTCTTGTGGGGCAAACTGTTGCTCTTCTTCTGGCCACTATCGTCCGTTTGTTCCGTTGTGGTTGTTGCTGTTGTTGTTGCTTGTGGCAGGCCATAGATTTGGGAGTTGCTGCGCAGACTGAACATATTGCTGTGAAAGGATTTGCTGCTGGCTGGCGAGGATTAGGCGCTAAGCAAAGGCAAAGGCAACGGCAACGGCAACTTCATGGCTTTGGCTTTTGTTGTGGCTTTAAAAGCGCTGCAATTGCAAAATAAATAAAGTGCGACGATTAGACAAGCGCATAATATTCAAAGTATAGCTAAAGTGATTACTACAGCGATTACATCAAACTGGCAATTGGAATGCATTCCAATGCATTGCATAGCTGGGGACATGTAATAGATCAAGTCAATTAGGTGCCTGTAATGTGTCAATCAATTGAAATGCTGCAACCATTAAATCGATTAATGCAATTTGACATATTTATCGCATTACTTTTACCCCGTCAATCGTTTTGGTTATCGATAGCGAAATACCAAACTAAGAATCATCTCCGATGCAAGTGAGCTTTCAAAGCTTTCAACGCAATGCTGATAAAGAGATAAGCAACAGTGAGGCTGATCTTATCGCTGTCTCTTTTGGGCTAACTAACCTTTCGCAACAGCAAGTCATTAACAACATACATACATATATCAATTAAAAGCTGCAGTCGACTTTATGGGCAGCTTTTCGCTGAAGCTTCATTAACTTATTTTTTCTTATCAATTGCCGTTGGACCCTTTGTTGTCGTCGCGTCAACATTAATTTACAACAATACCTCATTTATTTATTAATTTTCGAACAAACGAGCTGGAAATTGTCGAAAAATCGACAAGGTAGGTGGGAATTTCTTGGTTTATTTGTGGTTTATTGTGTGTGCTTATTTGATATATGAAGTAGCAGCTCGAGTTTTATTGTAATATGCAGGCAACCTTGAGATGCGACGCTTGTTGGGTTAATTATATGGCACCTCAGTCGAAGGTTCTTGGCTGGCTGCTTGCTGTAAACTGAATTTATGAACGAACATTTTCGTGGATTTGATTTGTGTAGCAAGTTCAAAAGTCTGATGTTGCAAGATGCCTCGATTAAGTAACTCGCATTGTTCTGTGTACTGGCCGTTTCGTTACGCTCTGGCCATAAATTTATGAACTGTAGAGAGACGATTATTAATAGTGACGCCGACTGCGACTGCGACTGCGACGCCAGCTGAGATGTTGCGCATGCGCAGTCATCGGAGTGGGCAGAGATTTTAGCTAGAGTCGCTTTTCCTTTTGCTGCGCGTGCTTGGTGCCAATTAAAAGCGCCAGGCAGCCAATGATCATTCGCGATACACATAATCATAATGCGCAATGAAAAAGCATTTCCAAACAGAGCTGTGTGAGAAAGTTTGGCTAAAATGTTGCAAAAGCACTACGAGGAAATTCCACAAAATCACGCACTTAATCATAATTTGGTTAGCCCAAAATGTATTCAACTGTAACTGAATACAGCAGAAGATGTTTTCTATTCTCATTTCTGAAATGGGAAAGTTTTGTCGCTGGAATGTTTATTAATAATTGCTTAAATATGCTAACAGACAGATGCTATCACAGGAGGTTCTGCGAAGCTGTTGTTGAGCAAACATTTATTCATTTATCGCATTTTGAAATCGCACAAATGTCTAACTAGAATTGCCCATATCTGTCCATGCAATATTTATGCGACTAGCCATAGATTCTCAACAAGATTTATTAGAAATTCAAACGGCCTGACTGACTGACAGGCAGGCAAAGCAACTAAGCAACTAACTAAGCCCGGCCAACAGCGAGCCTAAACAAATTGTCTTAATTGGCCAAGACGAATGAGTTTTGCGGGCCTGCCTTTTTTGGGCCTCGCTCGATTCACCGCCGCCGGCGACGACAAAATGCTTCATGCTTCTAATCGAATTTAGCCAGCGACTTCGACTACACATCTGACCAGGCCAGATGACCAAGGGGAGAGAGGAGAGAGGAGGAGGGTTCGTCTTGCTGCTTTGGAAATATTAAAATCTCGTTAATGCCGCAAATCCGATGGATTTGCTAAAATAAACAGTGCACGAGCCGCGCCCCCTCAACACTAAGTCCAAGCATTCGCTAGAGATTAGGTCGGACAACAGGTACAGCTCGGGATGCGGGTACAGGGACTGCTCTAATCTGTGACCACCTATAAGCAAAGCGAGCCCTGCTCTTTGCCTCCAGCTGTGCGCTGCGATAAAAAGTGAAAGGCTAATGGAACCGAGACACCGACTTCGATTCCGACTTTGTCACCAAAGTGCGGGACGTGCCAACGCTTGACAGCTTCGTCTCTAAGTCACACTGCAGGCGGGGGGCCAGGATCTGTGCAGGACAGTGTTACACTTTTGCAGCCGAGCAAAATGGTCGCCTTGGGTGGCGTCGCACGTCTCGATTGCAACACTGAAATTTCATTAAATGAAGGTCGATCGCTTAGGGTCGCTTGTTGTCTTTCGTTATTGTCTGTGGCTCGCATCGTTGAAATAAATCAAAACGCAAAAATATATATTGGAGATTAGGGCAACAACAAAGACACCGAAAATGGGCATTGCATAAATATCGGAACAAAAGGACCCAGAGAAGCAGAGAAAACAAATATACTTACTACCTGAGCTCAGTGTGTTTGGTTTACTTGGAAATGGAAAACACACAAAATACTTATTCCTCAACATCATACAGGTACCTCATCTCTTTGTCTCTCTCTCTCTCTCTCGCTTGTTATCGCTGTGCTGCATTTTTTTGGCTAGTCAAATTTCAAGGTTTGACACTTTGATGTGTTGGCATTAATTAGTGACCATTGATGTCTCCGTATCTCAATGAAATCCTAGTCAAAGAGCCCCGGGTCGACTTGAAATGTAAATGAGCCACACAGTCAAAGCTAGATCTCTAATCAAAGTCAACGATCGACGACTCTAATGATCCCAAAAAAAAGTGTGGTAAAAAAAGAAAAACGTGGGGAAGCATAACACAAAAGAAAAGCCAAAAAACGAGACTCGGCGTATGCGGGAGAGCATCGTAAAACTCAACTCAAATGTTCTTCAAAATGATGCAATGAACGGTAAATGCTATGAAAATGGGTCAAGCATATTGTATATAATAGTAGTATAGTATAGTATTGTGGCTGGCAATTAAATTGTCAGCTTTTCAAGACATTCATCGATCTTTCTTGGTGTCCGAGGGGGAAAATGCGCTAACAAATTGTCGCTGCCTCTTGACAGTTGTGACCTGATTTTGTGTGGAGCACAGGCTGACAACTGACAAAGCTGAATGTAGGAAAATAAGAAAAACAAAAACCCAGACGGACTTTTCTTCTTCTAGTCTCTAGACCCTACATCATCTTGCATAACGGTTTATGGCACCTCAGCAACCCACTGGGCGACTGACCGCTGAGTTTGCCCGAAATAACACGGAAAAACTCAGTGACAGTCGGTGTAAAACTCAAGTGTGCAAAAGGTACTCAGAGTGGACAAAAGAGACAAAGTCTCTTAGGGTCTTGCTTTCTCTCACTCCCGACTCTCGTATCATTTTTTACACTTGACACGTGCAGCGAGCACTGCGAATCGATCGACAGTGTTCGAGTACTCGCACTCGTATTGACAAACTGATTGACTGACTGAGTGACTGAGTGACTGATTGAGGAGTGTTTGCAAAGTGTGAATGCGTTTGTAACTACCTGTCACCCAGGTGAATATTCAGAGACCTGCGAAGCCCACGCCATTTGCCAGAGTCGCTGTCTCGCTGTCGAACCATTCGAGACCGACAAACGCTATTCAAATTACTTTCATTCAAGCCGCAAAGACTCGTGAATGTTTGCCGCGTGATTGATTAGCCGAAGGGAGTTTCCACCTCTAGCCATACTTCTGTTGTGTGAGTTTGCGTTTGAGTTTGAGTTTGTGTTTGACGCGTGTTGCGTTCACGAGGCGTTGCCAATGATTGTTACCGACTTCCGCCTGTCCATAGTGCAGTTACCAAGAATCAACTAACTTCTTTCCCACTCCAAATGGCAGTTGGACTATCTATTTTTATGACAGCCATCTGCCTTCTGCAGACTGTTCTATTGTTTCCAATAAATCTTTACGATTTCCGTCTGTCTTTAGATTTGCTATGACTAACTAAGAAGATCTTTATGTGGCCTCTTAAAAAGTGAAATTGCTTTACTATTGTTAAAGATAAACTCAAATGATTTTTACTCCCCGTAGAAGTCTTCAAAAGTAAAGCTTAGCTATTGATAAACTCAGCTATTCTTCTATTTCTGACTTCCATTCAGAATTTCTATTTGCAAGTTATTTGTATTGAAACTATAATGAAAGTAGACAAGAATGGAATAAATGAAATGATTTTCTTGAAAAGAATCTCGAGTTTTTATTATTTTAAGTTTATTATTTTGTTGCGAACTTGTAGAGAAAGCAGTTTGCTACTAACGCTAACGCTTTATCTTTAAAATTGCAAATTACGGCGATTAATAAAATATGAAAGAACTCGTCTAAGAACACTCTTCAATATTTTCTTGCGAATAACAATGAATAAATGTATCTTCGTTAATGAAATGAACAGATTGCTTATTTAAAAGAACTAATGACGTGGGATAATCTAATTGCTTGTCCGAAACAACAGACTTCTGAGTATTTGAGCCATTTTTTCTATCCTGTTTTTCAAGCTTATCGAGTTTGTGGTAACTTGATTCCACTTCAACCCTCTGTCAGCTTTCTTAAGTGTGGGGAAACCTAAGAAACGAAAGTCAAATGCATTGTGGCGTTACAAATTTCTCCAATTTCGTTGGTTGGCGTAAATTTTACGAGCTGTTTGCTGCACTCAAACTACCCAAACTAAGCCAAAAAAGGCAAAACTTTAGCTCGTCGCTGGAATAAACATGCGATTAAAATGCTGGTATCTCACAGTAAAAGCAACAACACGAAATCAAAATGCAAATAAGTTGCTCACATGGCGGCTAATTTGTTGTTAACTCCAAAAAACAACAACAAGAAGCAACAACAAAGACAAAAGCAACAAATAAGGTAAATAAAGCAACAAAGAAACAAGAAATGAAACAGCGTAAAATTTCGCTGGCAGCAATTTTTTAATAGCAGGCGAATTAATGATTTTCAAACATGCAAATTAAATTTACGAATTAAACAACACTCGAAAGAAAACACAAAAAATGCCAACACAAAATGCCCGACAGATATCAAATGCGAAAACTTGATCTACAACATTTTTTAGGTATGCCTCCTCCTGACCAACTAATTGTAGAACTCTCAGCTAAAAATACAGCAACAACATCATCACAAAACTTTAAGAAAAAATGAGCAGAAAAATGTGAAGAAATCTGTTTTACGCTTCATTTTTTTCTCGTCTTTTGCGAGTATTTTCTGAATAAAATGTTTTGTAAGAGACGCGGCAGCGAGCCAGTACATTGACCTCTTAATTAAATTAAAGCACATCAAGAACGGTACGAAGAAATAGCAACGGGTATTATGCGCATTTTGTTAGCTTCTCCCCCTTTTCTAATCCAATTAAAAAGCATTGCGGGAACCTTGCAAAACGTAACGAAAAGCACAAAACCCCATGATGAAAGACACTTAACTGCAAATCAAAGCACAGCTGACCCCATACGGAAATAAGCCACGTCAGTTTGCAGAACCTTCGTATAATAGTTGTGTGTTATGGCATAAGAATGTTACGAATTCGGAAGGTTCAATAGAGAACAAACTGTTAGAGCCTTTGAAATGACACAATTGCGAAATTGCACTGTATGTGATAATTATTCGTGATTGAAATTGATATGTGGGTTAAAGCTGTTTATTATATGAATGCCATATTTCATCGTTATACATTTCTATATTTAGTATGATTGTTTCTTAGTAAAATTAGACTAACTCATATTTCAGTATTATCACAATTAAAATTATTGACGATAAAAAAGAATACAACTTAACATAATAAATATTATATCTCATTCTATCTTTAATTAAATTTGCCATACAAACACTATAAATAACAAGTAAGAAAGCTACAGTCGAGAGTGCTCGACCGTATGATACCCGCAACCCATTTCGAGAGAAAACAAAAAATTTAAATTATATATTAACAAAAAATATACCAAATATACTAAAATTAGTTTTTTGTATATATTTGAAAGTAGCGGGTAAAAATCACAACACCGTTTTGGTCACACTGTCAACTAAACAAACAAAGCGCGGGCAGCTGCAAGTGAATTATGCATATAAAATTGATTCTTTAATAACTTTCTTATTTTTCATTCGATCTCAACCAAATTCACAGGAATCATTTAGAATATAATTATTATTATGCATACCAAAATTCAATGCTCTAGGTCTATTATTACGGCTTTTACAGACTTTTGGGGGCGGAAAGGGGCGTGGCATCCAACTTTTGAAATAAACTTGACCTGCGTAGGACCTATAGGAGTACTGTCCCCAAATTTGGTAGCTCTAGCTCTTATAGTCTCTGAGATCCAGGTGTTCATACAGACGGACAGACGGACAGACGGACAGACGGACAGACGGACAGACGGACAGACGGACATGGCTATATCGTCTCGGCTGTTGACACTGATAAAGAATATATATACTTTGTGGGGTCGGAGATGCCTCCTTCTGCCTGTTACATACATTTTCTGTTGGCACTAAGTTATAATACCCTTCTACCCTATGGGTAGCGGGTATAAAAATATTTCAAGAGTCACTTTAACTGATATTAGCTTAAATATAAATAGGTATTCGAATCTTCTCCAATTTTGCACGCAATTTTAGCTTTATATTTGTTCCCACCACTTAACACAACAACAATAAATATCAATTCATGATAATCATTATAATACAAAAAATAGCATTTCACAATTATAATAATGATAATAATTAATGAAATGAATTTAAGAGAATGCCAAAAATGCTGCTTCAGAAAATCACAAATCGTGAATACGAATGAAAAGCTTTGATCGGCAGTAGCATCATGGATAAATTTAAATGTCAATGCCAATGATAATGATGCATTAATCTATGAATAAATGTGAATAAGACAGATTGCCCAAGAACAAAGTATAACTGACATCACTGCCAGTCTTCAAATGAGGATGAACTGAGGAGTACATTGAACTTCTCTACCCTTACGTAAGCCAAGAGATTAGCCAATTTAAGTGAAAGACAAAGACGGTGGCGAGAACGATTAGCAAACCGGTTGAAGTGACTTTCCATTAACCGGTATTCAAAAGCGGGCCTAAAAACGGCAAACTGAGTCAAAAGCCCATGACAAATTGCAATAAATTGAACTTTTCCATAGTCCACACTTATAGTTAGACTCACAGCCACGCCTCCAGCCTCCTTTCTCCACCGCAGGCAGCCCATTTGACTAATCATTGCAATTTCAACAAATTTGGCAATCAATGTAAATATATAGTATAGTATAGTAAAGCGATAGCCTATGAGTCTGTTGCGGTCAATTCTTAGTCATGCTGACGACATATACTCAATGGTGTTATTTACCCGTTGATGATTTTATTGTTGGGATTTTTATACCCGTCACTCATAAGGTAGAGAGTGTTTAATGTATTTGTGTTATAAATCGACCCAAATTCACGGCCTGTCTGTCTGTCCGTCACTAAGAACCACTATATCGCTTAGACTATAAAAAGTTCGAGTTACCAAATTTTATTTTCTAAACTGCGTAACAGGTATCTTGAAGTCGAGTTTTCTTGGTTGGGTTTGCTTTTTATTGTGCACAATTGTGAAATATGTTTTCACATCATAATTGCCCAAAGTGCTGAAATTAGCTGCGAACATGTCGAGAACTTGTTTAAGTTAAACGACAATTGGCCAACTGACAAGACGCCGCTCGCAATCCCGTTACCAGGTTATCAGCAGTAAACAGTTGCAGAGTTGTAAGCTGCAAGTTGCAGTTGCTTACCTTCATGCATGAGCTTCCTTGTTGTTGGCGCACTCTGAGAATTGCCGTTGAGCTGCAATTAAAAGTGAAAAATAATAAACATTAGTCGAGTCGACAGACGTGTGGATACATGTAATAAAAAAGACAAGCACAAGTCGAGATGTGCATCCTTTAATGTGCAGATCCGCTAAACTGATCTGCACCAGTTTAGCCCCAACTGTAAATGCAGTTAATGAAACTTGGCCGAGACTGTCGCTGTCGCTGTGACTGTGGCTGGGGCAATAAATAAATAAGTACGTCGAGTGCTTGTACACAAGTTAGCTGTTAATTAGCATGCCGCAAATGCAGTTCTATGCTTGCTCTATGTGTGTGTGTGTGTGTGTGTTAACCAACCTGCGGGAAACCTTGTGAAAGCGCCTTCCAGCTCGGCTTACAGCTGGCCCCGTCTGCGGCCCCAGGGCGTTTCTGCCAAGCGGAAGCCAAGCGCAGACAAGAGACGTCGACGGCAACGTCGACCCTAATTTCCTATTTAAATATTGTCGAAGCCAAGCGACAAGAAATGCAACAACAACAGCACAGGTAACCTAATGCCCGCTGTATTCGATATGCCACCAACAACTACAACAATAACAACAACAGCCACAGTACATCACACGGCAACGAGGCAGGTTCTGAACAGAAACTGAGACAGGGATTGAGTCGGAGACTTCAACTGCGACTTCGACTTCGACTTCAACTGGGACTTCGACTGCGACTGCTCAGGGGCATGCCAAGTGCTTGAGCAAATACAAACAGCACTTCCTGCAGTTGTGCTGCCCCAGACATTAGCTGTGGTCCAACTCTGCCCTGTTGTAGTGCGTTGCGTCTTGCATTTTAAACTAGAATTTCAGTCAATAGATGAAGTGATCCCGAGATGAAGTACACATAAAACTCAATATTTGTGGAAAGACGTAAGATTGTAGTCAGATGTTGACGTTACATCTCATGATTTATGGGAATGGGAATGGGAATAGGTTGAAGATCTTCATGTTGTATAATTATAATTCTAACAAGTTTTTAAGACACCCTCCAAATTACCAGTTTCACTTCACATTCAAAAAATGTCAAATGTCAAATGTACAAGTTTATAACTGAATGATCGATCGATTCTTAATTTGTGTATTATTTATATATTATTAAATCTTTTATAAACAATATATACAAGTTGTATATCTCATGATGCTGAATTTAAAAGAATTATTCTATATTTTGTATTGTCTTTCTCTACCCTTTCACTCTCTTTCTCCATCTGATCTTGCGTCCCCAATTCTGCGTTGTTGGACACTTCAATGAAATTGGCATTACACAACTTTGAAAGAATTCCAAAGTGGTGGTCAACGAAAATGGGCAAGAATGAAAAAGCTGCAATAAGCACTTTCAATCTGCCAATATTTATACATAAACGACAACAAATGGCGGCAAAATAAACGCGCTAATAAGTAAATACAATATATGTATGCCATAATTAACGAAAATGAAGCAACAACAAATTCAAATCGCATAAATAACAACGAAAAATGCCAAAAAGAAAAAAGAGAGACTACACAATTGGTTGGTGTGAAAGGGACGGTCATCGGGAACTGGAAATTAAACAACAACAAAAAAAGAGGCGAAAAAATGCATATGAAATGCATTAAACATGTTCGACGAGACCAATGTAAATGAATGCCAGCAATGTCGCCGCTTAATTTATATGTATTTCTCTCTTATTTTGCTCGCAAAGTGCAAAAAGGTAACAGAAAACAAATTTCGACGGGGGAACAAAATACTTAATATAATGCAGGCGGCAGTCCGAGGGACAAAACGACAGAGCGACAGAGCATCAGACGACAACTGAACTGCACCCACTGCAAAAAAAAAGGCACAAAAATGCTGGAAAACAAGTTTCATTTCAGTTCGAAATGAAGTTTTAATTTAAAAAACAGCTGTACACATGTGGAGCGAATGCAACAACAACAACAACTAAAATATATATACAAATTCGACTTGAAACACACAAACAGCAAGTTAACAACTCAACGAAAGTTCAGGGCTATCATTGTTGTTGCTGTTGTTGACTGAGCTCAAGTCGACTTTAGTCTCGACTCGGTGTCGATCGCCAAAGAAATTCCATTGAAATGTATTCAAAAGTGTTTTCAAAAAAGCACAACAACAATAACTAAATTGCCCACTGTCTCGAGGGCCCCACTGAAAATAGAGTCAGTCCCCGTCTATAGACCATTGGTGGTCGTCATTGTTGTAACTGGGTTATGAGTGCCGCTCAGAATAAAAGCACGAGACTCGAGAGCATTGTGAATCTGCAAAGGGTTCGCCAACAAAAGCATCGCAACTCTTTAAAGAATTCCTCTTTCTATACCCGTTACCCAAAGCGAGACAGGTTATTATAGTTTAGTGCCAGCCGAAGCAGGCGTCTCAATGAAGTATAAAAGTAAAAATACAGCAACTTGTTGTCCTTAGCTGCATACAGTTTAGGCTGATTTTTTGTCAACCCAAATCTGCAAAAACACAGAATTAAAATTGTTTTATATCATAATAGTCAAATCCTAAATGATTCCTATTTGAAGATCTGCCAACTAATTCTTTGCCATAACGAGTATCTAATAGTCGATGAGATCTCTACCTTCTTGCTACTTGTTACAGCCTATTCTTCTGTATTAAACATGCAAAGTGTTTCACTTTTTGATACATCAGTTCCATTCCAGAGAACTTTGCGAGATCTTCTAGGCTGATTTCCAGCGAACTTCTAGCAATTGTTCAGAGAGCGCGTACTCGACTACGTACAAGTTTATTAGGTTTTTCACCGCGTCCAGGTATTTGGCCCGCATGTTATTGCTCATTTGTACTTCCGCCAAATAGTTTTCAAGCTAATGTGCTTTTTATCTGAACAATTTGGCATGCATGTTAGCCCCGTTCACAAGGTCTTCAAGCAGGGCGCAAAAAATTAAAACGCTATCTATGCAGAGCGCAACATGTAACTAACAACGACGACTCGGAATCGGAGTCGAAGAAGACACAACAGTCGACGAGGCATTTCAAATAGGCAGAGTTTAATTGAAAAACTGTAAGATAAATGTGCGGCCCCCCCTTGGATGGCAGCAGACAATGGAGCTCTGGTTGTGCAATCATTTGTACATTCGACGAGGAGATTCTTCGAGTGTTGGCGGCATATGGAAAAAGGTCTGAGAGATGTTCACTGCCATTCGGCGACTCATAACTGATTAATAGCCAAAGCTTAAACGAAATGAAAGCGAAAGAGTTTTAAATTATCGCATTAAAACACACACAAGACTCCGACTCAGACTCAGACTCAGACTCAGACACAATGCCCAGCCCGACGTGTCGTCGTCTTGTGTGTTATGGCGTGGCCCAAAGAAAGGCCCAGCCCCAGTCTCAGTGCCCCACCAATCCCCTGATCAGATCCACAATTCTTTACACTTGAGAAGCGACGAGAGACGTCGTCGACGTCGTTGGCTCGTTGATGATGTAAACGAAATTCAAATTTATGGTAATACTCGTATCAAAGAAATAACAGTCGCAGGGCAGTCAGATATTAAATCGTGTATAGTCGCAGTATTGTAGTCAAAAAGCGACTAAACACAATTCATTCGCTCTGCACAAGTATCAAAAGTGAAAGTTTTCACTTTTGTTTCTGTGCGTTTTTGAAAACATTTTCTTCACTCTGTCTGTTGTCTGTGCGTGTTTGCATTCATTTAAGCCCATTTTTCATTAAACAACTCTACTCTAGTCTCTCCACCCGCATCTTCACCTCTTCCTCCCCCTTCCCCGCCAGCTAATCTGTGGGAGAATGTAGCTGGAAATGCGAGAGCTGTCTCAAAAGCCGCATGATTAATTGTAATCGAAATCATGATCACTTATTCATGAGCATAAATATTTCTTAATCCCCACAATTGTACTTTACATTGCGACAAGTGCGGCCAACTCAATTTGAACCCCGTTTGAAAGATAAGCTATCGAAAGAGTTGGGTGATGTAAGTGCTTTAAATTTGAAATGTGAAAAGCGAAAATCGATTACAAAATAGAAATAATACTTTCTTTTTAAATTTGAAGCCTTAATTAAGTTTTTTGAAGTTCACAATTGTTCAAGTTCCCTTTAAAATTATTTTTTATTATTGGCGGCAGAACTTTAATTTGTAATTGTTTGTAAGAATACGTGGAACATTTATGTTGATGTTGATATTTTATTTAACTTTGTATTTACTTCACCCAATTTAGAAATTTTAGCATAATCTATTCCAATCTATTCCAATTTGAGATAACATATACATATGTATCTTATATTTCATTTAGTTGACAATCTTGTGGGCTTAGAATATTTTTGAATGCCGTAACCCAAGCTTGGCTTTCAAATGACTCTCACATTTCATGATATTTACATGTTTATTAATGGATTGTGATCATATGCCCAGTTTAACACATTATACGCATCTTGGAGTCCAGGTCTAATTGACTTGTTATCTGCAGAAGTGTTTGCTTAGAAAGTGTCTGAAGTCTGGTGATGTTTGGGGTCTGGAATATGGACAAGATGCGATGGGAAATGCGATGACAACCCGTCGCGTCACGTCGCGTCGTGTGTTGATGGTTAAAATGGAACTTTTGTTGGGCACCACTAATTAAAGAACAACACGATGAAAGCTAAAGAATTTTTCAACGCGACAGCAAAAGCAAACAATTTAAGTGAAAAACTCGGCGGGACAGAGAGAAAGAAAACTTTTTGATGGCAATGCAATCAAATATCAGTCTACACTCTGTAGACACACGCAGAGTTCTTCCAATTGTTGAGGCGGAAAACTCAATGGGATCTTAGAACTATGCCGCAAATGTCACCGAAAACACACAAAGATATTCAGAAAGGCAGGCTCCAGCAGGAAATTTACATAATTTATTTAAAACTCAAAACTTGTGAGCGACTTATGCAATCGACCCATAAAGACTCGGAACAAATGCAGTCCACAAACAGACAGAGACAGAGACAGAGACGGAGAGAGAGGGAGAGCAACAGAGTCTGGTATTGCATCTGGTCTGTGAGTCATCGACTTGTGACATTTTTCTTGAGCGCTAAAAAGTTTTGACATTTGCATTTGCCGCCCCGAAAATGGCTGACAATGAAAATTAATGAACTGCAAGTCCATTTTGTAGTCGGCAGTAGTATGTGGAGCCTTCTAATACGAGTATTGTATCTGACGTGGGCTGCTGCCTGTCGACGGCACAGTCGCTTTATGGGGGGCCCCAGACCGAGAGAGAGAGAGAGAGAAGGAGGGAGAGAGGGAGGGCACACACGTGTCTCTTTGGCGGCCCACTTATGAGCCGAGTCCACAGAGCCGCTTTGTCGCTCATTGAACAATTCCAAAGTGCATATGAGTCACAGTCAGAGAGACTCGACTTGGACTCGGACTCAACTCGACTTGGAGAGTGGGGAGTGTGTTGAGGGGGGGACAAGGGAGACGAGGCCAGAGAGGCCTAATGTAGCGGGCCCCTGCCAGTCTCAATACCCAAAGACAAACAGAAAAATAAGAATTATTTGTGCTTGGTTCTCGGTTCTGGGTTCTTGGTTCCTTTGTTGTTATTTCCTCCATATATGGCTGCAAGTTGTCTATATAGCTTTTAGAAATTAATGGAGTTCTGTGCACTGTAATGTGAGTACAGCTCGTACAGCTTTTTGGGCTTGGCCCGGCCCGGCAAGTCAGTCAGTCAGTCATGTCATTAGAACCGGAAAAAGGTTTGTAAATAGGGAGTTAACGGGCTTTCTTTAGGGCAAACAGCGAACTGAGACCAATGGGCGGGACAAATACCATAACTAGCTAATGATTGTCGTCAAGCCAGAGATTATGGAGATAGTAAATGATCTGTGTCTTTGTTTAATGGCCTAAGGAGGAAGTCGCTTTTGTTATAAATGATTGTAGAAACAAGCTAAGCTCAATTTGCTAACGTGAATCAAGTTTCGCCAGAAGCGCTTTTGATAGAAAATATGAATAATATTTGGAAATTCGATACAAAAATTCTTTAAGAAATTTTTAAGAGGTTGAACATTCAAATGGCGATTAAGAAATTATTAATAATATTTAGAAATTCAATAGTAAGATTTTGTAGGAAACAGTAAAATGAATAATTAATCCAAACTAAATTCATATTGACTTGATGTTCAGTATTTATCTTTAATACAACAAGATTGTATTACATATTCAGAGGCTGGCACTCGTAACTCCGCAGACTTTTATTGCTCAATGCTTTTTGACATTTCCGAAAGGCCTGAGAGCAATCCTCGGATTCGGTTCGCAACTCCTCTGATGCACTCTCGTTTTGGGCATGTGCATTTAGTGCCTTACAAGGAAGGCAACTTCATTTAGCCGCAGAAATATCATATTTCTGCCTTTGCATCTGCCTCTTTCTTCGGCTCTTGCTCGCTCTTTCGATATGTTGTTTTTTTTTTTATCACAATTAATCAGTAAAGAGCCCAAGACGTGCTGTTGGCTTTAAGAGCTTCGACGTGGTGCTGGGCGCAATTCATTAAGTGAAGTCATCGCAATTTATTTTATTTTTGGTAACAGGAAACTGCAGATGCAAGAGCACGAACTGAAGCTGATTTTATTGTAATTGCTTCGCCAACGACAACGACAACGACAACGGCAACGATGCTGAAGTGAGCGCCCACCCGAAGTAAATACTTACTATATACAATATATATAAATGAAAATCATAATAAATAACATAAAACCCGCTTGATCGAAGGCAAAGCGAAGAAGCTGATACAGAAAACAAAATCACCTAATTAGCAATACGATTGCCTGACATTAAACGAGTTTGCTGCCAGCCCACAAATACAACTAAAAAGTAAAGGAGCCAACAGACATACAAAAAAAATAAAATACACAAAAATTCGAATTCAAACTCGAAGCAAATCCGAAAAGAAGAAAGGAAGCAACAGGATGCCCAAATGAAATGTGGAACAAAAGCGATTGGAAACTGAAAGTCTTTTGTTCGCATGGCTGCGATGCGCCAAGTCATCCATAGATCGTTTCTTCAAAATGAGAGCAATATCCTACATCTCTCTCTCCTTCCCTCTTACTGTCTCTTTTTCTTTTGGTGTCTGGGATTTGTTGTGCAGGCATTTTGTGTATTATTTGCAGACAAATTGCACAACTTCCTTGGCCAAACAGTCGACGTCGAAGTGGAAGTCGAGGTGACTCGACATCATTCTCACAACCTGGCGAATTGCCAAACATACTTACTGAATACACATGCAATATGCATGAGTATACATAGTATAAATATGTATGTATGTATGTGTGTGTGTGCAACGCAGTCATAATTATATTTTTATTGTCAGGCCAAATGAAAATTACCCACGCTTTCCAAGCAGACTCTGGCGACTCATCCAACTTCCAACTCTTTGCAGTCGTCACACAGAAGCCATTAAAGTTGCCTCGGCACGAAAAAAGGGAAACAATTGAGAAAAACAACAACAACAACAACATTTAACTCGAGAGTAGTAAACAATAAGATCCCGAAAGTAAGAGTATTGCGCGACTGCTAGATACCCTGCAAGCACCCAATAGTTGCATATCTGTTTGATTTATTTTTTTGTGCGTATACAAACATAAAATTTGAAACCCCTGCATGCAAAAGTTCTTTGTCTTAAGTATATCTAAGGTTTACGCCTAAAATTCCTTCTCAATTTTAATTGTTTTCTTATATTTTTCTAAAATGTTGAATGCTAATAAAAATTTCAAGCTGTTAGTTATGAATTAAATTAGAAAACAATGTTCCAAATTCTAAAATATTATGTTGTTCTTTTTACTTTCAGAATGTTATTGAAGTGGTAAGTTCTGCAATTTATACGCCAATTTTTCATTCTGCTCTTCTTCAATTATTTATAAATTCATTAAAATCTGGAATACCCTATTGCAAATATTTAAAGTCGGTACAGGGTATATCTAAAGTAAACGAACAAAAAAAAAAACACAGACGGCCCGGCAACCGATCACCGCTATGTGTCAGGCTGGGTTGGGGATGAGCCATGGGCCGTGTTTTGGCTTTTGGCTGGTTGTACGTGTAACGTACAGAAAGCTTTATGACCAAACGAAATAACCAAATAAAAACTGCACGTTTCTGCATAACTTATCATACTGCTGGCCGGGCTCAGGTTCAGGTTCAGGTTCTGGTTCAGCTTGTCTGCTGGCCATGTTCTTCTGGCTAGTTAATGGGAGACGAGAACAGGGCGGCTGTTGGCTCATAAAATAAAGGCTGGCCTAAACAACTTAGCTGCTAATTAGCAGCACGACATTGTCAGCGTAAATAAAAGTTAAATAGCAATACATTTAAAAAACAAAAGAGGAACGTGCGCTTTTTATAAATTAAAAATGGGTGCAACGGGCTTCAAGGGGAACAACTTAAAGCTTTGTTGTCCTCTTCGCTGTTCTATTAGTAATCGTTGCTTAATTTTATTTTGATTAGAATCGAACTGTGCTTGAAACTGTAATGCTATATTATTTATATACAAAATTGCAAAAGCTAATTAGCTGCAAAAAGTGATAGCTGCGAAGGCTATTAATAACCAAGTGTTGCAAAATTATCATCGCCATCATCATCAACAACTCTGGCTATCCCAAATCTTTGACAACTCTGAAACTGTGACAGCAAAGTTATTCATAATTATTAGCTTTGTGACGAATCACAAATATTTAATTACAGTTCAAAGCTCCCAGGTATGACACTCCATTGATGCACTCCACATGGTGGAGTGAGAGTGATAGACAGAGAGATGGGGGGGGGAGCTTACGATCCACGTGTTGACCTCAATTTGCTCCTGTCAACCGCCGTTTAGAATTCGCTTAGAGCAAAGCTCATTAGAAAAAGTGCCGCGTGCCGCGTGCTCTGGACTCGGACTTGGATTTGTAGCCGAGTCGAAGTTGCGTTTGTGGTCGTAATTAGACGCGCTTTCTGTGCAGCTGCCTGTGACTCGCGTGCGTTTTGTGCGCGTCTTTAAACGCGCTCAATGAAAGTCGCTCTCACGTTTCGGTTTCGGTTTTGCTTTTTTAAGAATTATGGCTTTTGAATTAGTCTTGCCGGGTCTGGCCTGGTCTGGTCTGGTCAGGTCGGATCTGTTCGCATTCGCCTGTCATTTGTCGCTCACTTTCAGCTAGAAGCAACCGGAGACGGAGATGGAGCCGGAGTCAGAGCCAGACTCACAGCTAGGCTGAAGAAAGAAGCGAAGAAATGATAAATAAATTTCACCACTTTCATTCTTGGCTGTCAATTTGTATTTTATTGCCTGCTTCTCATTGTCGTCATCATTGCCGCATTGTCTTCTGTCCATCTGTCCGTCCGTCTATCTGTCGGTTTGTTTGATTAGCAACGCGACTCTGGGAAGTGGCACAGGTTCAACTTGTTGCCACACATTCATCTCTACCGCTCTCTTTCTCTTTCTCTCGGGTCTCTTTCGCTTTTTGTTTCGCGTCTCTTTTAGCCTCCGGCTGTTTGAGCAGGTTCCGCTTTGGCATTGGTTTATTTACCAAATATTTGTAGCATTGCAGCACGATTTTAAATCGCGTTTTTATATGTGTTTTATTTGTTTGCATTTCATGGCACGACATTGCGCTTAAGAACTACACCGAAAATCGTGCCAAGCTGACCCATTTGGGCCCCAGTCCAAAACAGATTAAGCCAACAGCAGTCTGGTCAGTCGAAGAGCCAACGACGTGATTAGGTTTATGTCTGTGCGGCATGTAAAACAGTCCAAACACATTTGACGAAAAACAATAACAACAGTCAAATTAAACACGAACAAAACGAACGAATCGCATAACAGGCTATCAACGATCAAACATTACAAATTTTGAATACCCTTCAAATATTGTAGGCGATAAAGTTGGAATGAAGCAGATAAAAACAATCTTGAATTTCAGAGAAGATAAAGATGAGCAGCTGCTCATATGAATTTCAAATGCCCTTCTACGCCAAAAGATAGAACTCTTAGAATTAAGTCACTGCTGGGAATCTGAAGTTTCATCTTAGTCTCAGAAAAATCTGATAAAAACAAGTTGAAGCGGGGCTGCTCATATGAATATTAAATGCATTTTTAATTAAATAATTATAATTATTTATGTGATAATTTAAATTGGTTTTATTTTGAAGCTAATATTAAATCTCGATCTTGATGTATTATCCTCTTTTTGTCATATGTTTGAGACTTGTCTTTTCTATATATAAACTCTTTTTATAAATTTATTTCTATTAATGGGTATTTTGTAGGGTACTTCCTAGTCGATATACCCTTTAGCAAATCGGACGAAATCAAATCAAATTAATACCAAATTTCGGAGTTGTGAACTTAGTTATTTTGGTAAGTGCACTCACGAGTGCACTCATTTACATAACCCCCGCCAACACCCCCTCCCATTATTTACTCCTCCTTTCGGCCGCCCCCCTCAGCCACCCGCTCGGCGCATAATCGAATGGAAACCAGGTCAGGTAATTGTCCAATGTCTGCTTATCGCGACTCGCGAGACGAGACGAGGCAAGGCATTCCCTTGGCAGTGCTGCGTACAATTAAATGGCGTTTATGATGGCACTTTATCTCTATCTGGAAAGCCCCGAAAGCCCGGAGAGCTCCGAAAACCCGCTATTGCCCGCTATTTCCGCAGCTAGGGCCAGACAATAATAATATGTAACTCTTATTTTTGTTGGTTATTTGGTTATTATTTTGTGATTATGAGCGGAGCGATGTTTTCCGTTTGCAACACGGCCACAAAGTTGAGTTGAAGAGTTGAACAGTTTCGGAGTTAGCTGGAGTTAGCCGGAGGTTTGTTGTCTTTTATTTTTTATTGGAGCACCATTTCCTCAGTTTGTCAAAACTTTTGTGTGACATAATTTCCACATGACATTCACACGACCAGACAGGCAGACGGACACATAACGGCACAGCAGCTGTCACAAGTCAACTGACCCAATTGCTGGGCAACAAAGTTCCAGAAGGCTTTAACAAACCACACATAGTATATTGCCTATAACTCTAGCTAGACTGTACCGTCTAAGCGTCAATCCGCCTCTGCTCAGTTGGCTGTTAAATCCAATTAGACACACTTCAATGGCCAGAAGCTGTTTGCTGTTTAGCTGTTACAGTTTATTGCCTTGACTTTGGCTTTTGTATTCTTAGGTTTTATTATAGTTAATATGCATTGACCTCTATCCATCCATCCAGCCATCGACATCTGTTGCTGTTGCTGTTTTCCATTTTGATCTATTAAGTGCCGTTGCGAACAAAACAAATCAAAACATTTTGCTGGCTAATTGTCCGGTCTATAACCAGTAGCCGAACGAGTCAAAAGAGCCAAGAGACTTGGCCCTGGTCTCAAGCGTGAAATTGTATTACGTTCGACATTATTGTTTGATTGCTGCTTCCGCAAATGGCACCAGATATTCATTCGACATACAACAAATACGTGCTCCGATATGCGAGCACTCTCGAATGTCTTGTATTATAACACCCATATGAGGTTATCCCCAATTCGGCATTATGAACTATCAAGTGCATGCTGAGCCGCCCGCTGATTGAGTTCCAGCAAACCAAAAAAATAACATTTGAAGAAAAGACACTCGATAGATATGGAGCACTTTAGTGATGGTCTGGTTAATGCATGATTAATGATTTCAACTGCAGCACAAGCTGTGTTCTCATTAAGAAGCGACAGGGTTAAGATTTTCACACCTCTCGTTTGTAATTAATAATAGTCGATAGTTATCGATCAAGAGCGAGAGAGTTTACCTTTTCACTTCTCCCATTTTGTCGATAGTTATCGTCTACCATCTCTAGCTGCGCACACGCCCACATCAGCAACAATTCGTTGTGCGTTGACAGCTTTGAGAGCCTCTTCGGCCTCTTCATCGCTATTATTAATTTCGTTGTATGTTTTTTGTTTTTCTTGCTGACACTGCGAATTGTTTAAATAACTAATATATTAATAACTTATTTTGTTTTTCTGTTGGCGGCAGCTGTAGACTCAAGTGTTCAAGCCTGAGGTATTTATAGCCAAATGTCTGGTCAAGTTCTGGCCAAAAGACTTTTAGTTTTCGCCGAGGTATTTCAAGTGGAATTTCAAGAGGAAGTTGCTAATGGGTGACGCAGAAATGTAGGCTCCATTTTAATGCGGATCTGTGCAAATATTTGCGCAATTTTAAATACTCACAGCATTTGCAAGCAACACAATGATGATGAATTAGCGGCACACGACGTCGCAACAATTCAAATTGAATTAACTAGGTCAAAGTTTAACCTCGCCGTGGGTAAGCGAAAAAAAAAAACTATAAAGACAACAATATTTTGATATCGGAAAAAAAACGAGAAACAAACGAGCGCACACTTTTTTTTTATATTATTATACAATTGCACAAAAGTTGCTTAATTGTAAGAAAAGAAACGAACGCAAAAAATTGAATAAAAATAACAAATTGGCATTTTGATAAAATGATTAATTAGGCGATGAGCCAAGCGCCAACTGACAACTGCCAACTGACAACTGCAAATTGCCAACAGCCAAAGCAGTTAACCAATGACAGTTAATTACAGGTTGCAAGTCCATGCGGGCGCCACTCAAGGACAGCAGCAAAGACCCAACAAGGGTGACAGAAGACCCGGGCTCAAAGCGAAGCGAACCTCATCCAACCAGACGAACCATTTAAAAAAGTTCCCATGAAAATACTCACATCAAAACAGAATGGAAACAGAACTGAAATAGTTTATTGGCCATAAACAACGATTTTCCTAATGTTTCTATGACAGCTGTAAAATTTGTTTGGACAAATAACAATTGGTTGTTGGGAAAACAACATATTTATAACATACAAATTGATCTGCCGATAAATAGAAATGTCTATCAAAGAAGCACATGGAAATTCTAATATGGCACAAGAAAAGACTTTCATGAGAAACCCTACATCATGCTAAGCCTCTATTACGATTGAGTTATATTTCCACTTTTATTCACAGAATACTATTTCATTAGTTGAATAGTAGAATAAAGGACTTAATAGTTATAGAATAGTTACCAAATTTGATCATTTATTCTGATTTTGGCTACATATTTAAAAATATTCGAAAAGAAGGCAAAGTATTAATTTCTGGATGCCACATTTAAATTCTATTTAATTCGTAACTTGTTTTCCAATAATTAATTGATTCTCTATACATTTTATTTAAATTTTAATGAATTCCAAATAAACAACTTATACAAAATGGATCGTAAATGCTTGCGATTAGCAAACACCTATAAAAGATAAATTTCTATTGGCCTCTTGAGAATTAGTTCTTTGCTTTCGAAATGAAACGAAACTTTATTTCCGCTTTAGACAATTTCCAAATTGTTAATAAGGCATTAAATAAATTGCGAATTTCGCGATTGGGAGCGGCCATGTTAGAACAAACTTCTACATGCTATGCTTGTGGATTTAGCGAGTAGTTCAAGTCAAGACAAGGCAAGAGTCAAGATTGTTGCATAATGGGCGAGCGGGGACTGGGCATCTGAGCTTAATTATAATCATAAATTGTTTGTTGCCGCTGTGATCTTTGACACAGTTGATTGAACACTGTGGCTCAATGGAGTTATAGATCGCCAAACATAAACATATAATGCCCTGGCTGGTATGCTTTTGTGGGTTTGGCTTTAATGAAAGTTGCTCGCTTGGCTTGTGACTTGGCATGACCCTGGGCAACACAACACGGCCAACAGCAATAGCAACAGCAACAACGGCGACAACAACAACAACAACAACAGCAGCAGACCAGACCATTTTCAGGAATTGTACAAAGAGCTTTATGCGGTTGTTTCTTTTCTTTTCTTTATGGTTTGTGATACCCTATATATGTATGTGGTAAGTGAGCCAACAAGAGTTTCATAGATTTCTGAATGCGCTTGTTATAGACAGCATTCAATTTACTGAGGTATAGTTCGATTTGTATTGGTTGTTTTGTTAATCGGCGCTGAAAATTAACTATATATCAAACTTGGGAAATTTTATTTAAATTAGCTCGGATTTATTATTAAATATTTCTTAAATAATCCAAAAATTGTAAAGCGATCGCACGATAAAATTAGTTACTATTCGTAGATATAATGTACAAATGCTTAATATTGCGCAGACTCGAATTCTATTACAATTGGATCCCAAAAATTTCATTGTGATTCATATTTCGCAACAGTTCATTATCAAAAAGAGATAAGACTTCTTATACAGATCTTCTTGTGTAGCATCTATCTGCGAGAAGTGAGAGTATTCGCTCTCGACCAAATCATTCTATTAGTTTTTTTTGGTGTATGTGTCTCTGTCGTGCACATTCAACGTAATTCTACCTACACCTATATATGTTTGTATATACATATGTATGTGTATTGAGGTGTACTTCTACTTATATAAGTAAGTATCTGCACTTATTTACTTGCTCGCTTGATGCGAGTCCAAAGAAAATGAAACGCAAAAATTTGCATGCAAGACAAAGAGGAGTCGGAGTCGGAATTGAGTCGAGCAAATGAAACGGACACGAAATGCATGAATGAATAAATCCCAAAAGAGGCCGACACAAGCGAAAGGGCACACACTCAGAACTGAGAACTGGGAATTGGGAACTGCGAACTCGACAGGGACAGAGACAGGGACAGAGACTCGGAGTCCTCTCTGCGTCCCTTGGGGGTTTCATCTTCAGCTGCATGCGGCAGGTGTTGGCCCGGCTGTCTGAGCTCTTTCACATCTTTTCGACGTGTTTTCTGTTTTCATTATGTTTATCTCTCTCTCTCTCGGTCTCAGGCGCTCTCTCATTTCTGTTTCATTTTTGTTGGTTGTGATTTTGGCATTTCTTCGAGCTTATCTCACTTATCTGGCGCTGCAGCTCGCACGCTTGTATCTTAAGCTCAGATAACAACAGCGCTGATATGAAATTGAAGTGTCACACGGCTGCTGTGCAAATACTTTGAGCAGATTATGTCTTGAGAGGGGGCAGCCTTGAAACACAAATTTAAATTTTATTTATCATTTGATTTCAACTGAGCGACTGTTTGCACAACTGTGTTTCAGCGCCCTTCACTTCACTAGCCTGGTCGTAAGTGTTTTCTAGCCAATATTTCGTTCTTAAACTGCTTTATCAATTCTCGCCGTCGCAGTCAGCAGCATCAGCTTCAGCTTCAGCTGCCAGCAGCTTCTGTTGCGCCTCCTTTTCAGATGTTGTACGTCTTTTGGGTCGGCTTCTTCACAGTTTGCTCAGAGATTCGCCTCGGCTTCGGCCCTACCAACTTTTCTCCTGCTCTTGCCAGTTTCAGTTGCTGCTGCTCTTGTTGTTGGTCTGGAGTTCTGCTTGGCGCATGCGCCGCCCGTCGCCGTTGGCTGGAAACTGGTTTTAACAGTTTTCTTGTTGTTGCTGCTGTCGCTGCTGCTGCATATACTACACTCATACATACATAAATGTACTCCACACTTATGCACACATCTAGCTATATGGGAATATTGCTGTATTTATTTTTGCGCCACCAAAACTTTGCATTACACCACAACAACAACGTCAACGACAACGACAACAACAACGGAGACCAGAACCACTTTGGAAAAAAAAAAGTTCATAGGTTTATTTCCCTGTTAATTTATTTGCTACTTCTCAATGCTTTTGTTTATGTTTTGTCAGCTGATAAGGTTTATGTTTATGTTGCTATTAGCATATTTCGTTTATTACTATTTTCTCAGCTGATTTTCATTTGCGTTTAATGTTTCTTTTTGTTTGGGTCACTTACAGAAAAAAGTAATTTCCTATTTTACGCACCTTGTGAGTTGGAGCAAAGACTTTGTGTCTGGTTAAACGCCTTGTTGGGTTGCTTTGTCTAATTAAGCATTTATTTATTAATACACAAACTGATTTGTACTTTGCATTCGTTTTGATATTGCTATTGATTTCAATTATATTATTAGTTTCGTTTTGCACCTTTAAACTTGTTTTTGCTTCTTTTCTTGTATTTTTTGTATTTATTTGTATTTGTATTTTGTTGCTTGTTGCGGCGATTTCGTTTTATAAAATACGCTTAATTTGCAATCATTTATGCCTTTCTTGCCAATTAATTTTCAAATCGCATTCAAAACTAAATTTCACTTTGTTGATTCGTTGTGTGAGATTTGCTGCTGCTGCTGCTGCTGCTGCTTTTGCTGTTTGCCTTTGCTGCGTTTGGATTTTGTTTTTGTTTTGCATTTCACAAAATGTCCATAAACCGAAACAAAGTAACGTCTTCCAAAAAGCAAAAACACGCCGCGTCTACCGCCGTCCGACTCTCAACTCTCGCCTCTCGGTTCGGCTCTCGACTCTCGACTCCACACTGCGACACTGCGTTCGTTAACACGTTAACGTAACGTTGTTTTTTCGTTTTGCGTGCAATGCAGCGTTCCGCGATTTGCTACCAACACGGCCAGCAGTCGTTCAAGAACTGAATCGTCGTACCCTCAACGTTATGGAAAACCAACTGCAAGACCGACAACAAAACCCACCAAGACAATCGACCGAGCTGCCGACCACGTCGTCTTCGTCTTCATTGCCGTTGTTGTTGTTGTTGTTGTTGTTATCGTCATAGTTATCGTCATCGTTTGTGCTGTGGATCGAGCGCTCTCACTCTCTTACTCTCGCGGCTCTTACCTGCGCTCACGTGTGTTGGCCCCAGCGCAGCTGTTTGTGGACATTAGGTTCCACAGCGTGTGGAACGTGTTTAAATAGCCGTTGAGTATGAACTTGTTTGCATTCGGATATTCTGCTTTCGGAAATAGCTACAAAAAAGGAGCAGATTTTTAAAATTCAAAGTGAAAATTTGAAAATATTTATTTACTCTCTCTTCTCTAGATATTCATAAATAAGCGATTTCTCTATTAATCATAAAACTATTTAAAATTGTCGTAAATTATACCATTCCTTTCAACCCTGTGTAACCAACGTTTCACCTAACATTGGGTGCTTAAGAATTTAATTTATTGACAACAATTAACAGAAATACGTGAAGATGATTTTGTGACACTTTCAATTAACTTGCGATAGTTGAAGAATTGTTTGAGATTAGCTAGAGCTGGCAACCATACAAGGGGTTAGAATGAGGTCCGCAATACGCAGTCCACTCAAAATTACTTTTAGAAATCGAGTTTTTTGAATCACTAGATAACATTTTTCAATACATAATGCCTAAACCGTAGGAATATGTTTATTTTGTGAATGAGAATATAAAATATATAAAGCAGACTAACAGTAGCAAAATAAATGTTTGAAATATTAAAAAAAAAGTTCTAGCTAAGTTCTACAACTTTTAAAACTTGTCTGTAATATTCTCTTTATCAAAATTATGAGGAAGTAAAGTTTATAATATTACTTTTGCAAATTTATGACAACATTTAGCACTTGTTTTGTAAATTCTGACAAAACCAATTATGTTTTATCTAAAGAAGTTTAGTTTTTCACTGGGACAAAATGTGTGTATAAAAGACAGAGGCCAGGCCAGATGTGCCAACCAGTTTAGTCATTGAAACACTGCAAAATAGATGGCAAATATGCGGTTTAGTTTTGGAATTCTGCTGCTGATACTCAGCACAGCCTGTAAGTCCTTCAATTTGTCAAAAGAAAACGTGTAAAAATGCGATATTCGATTGTAACAGTGGCTGTGGAATCTCAAATGAAGAAATTGTCGGAAGGCGTGTCTGCAGACACAGAATCAAAACCAGGCGAAACAGAAACAACACTTTCAACATCAACATCAACAACTGAAGAAACAACATCAACAACTGAAGAAACAACATCAACAACAGAATCATCAACGTCAACGACAACATCAACAACAGCATCAGAATCGGCAAGTGACACAACATTATCAACAACAACAACATTACAACCACAAGCAGCAACAACAACAGCATCAAAAACGGATAGTGACAAAACAACAACTTCACCATCATCATCAACATCACCATCATCATCAACATCGTCATCAACATCAACATCACCATCATCATCAACATCAACATCAACAACCACATCAACATCAACATCCCCATCATCATCAACATCAACAACCAAATCAACTACAGCAACATCACCATCATCATCAACATCAACAACCACATCAACTACAGCAACAACATCACCATCATCATCAACATCGTCATCAACATCAACATCACCATCATCATCAACATTAACATCAACAACCACATCAACATCAACATCCCCATCATCATCAACATCAACAACGAAATCAACTACAGCAACATCACCATCATCATCAACATCAACCACATCAACTACAGCAGGAACATCAACAACCACATCAACATCAACATCCCCATCATCATCAACATCAACAACCAAATCAACTACAGCAACATCACCATCATCATCAACATCAACCACATCAACTACAGCAGGAACATCACCATCAACATCACCATCAACAACCACATCAACTACAGGAACAACATCACCATCATCAACAACATCAACTACAGCAGCAAAATCAACAACTGCAACAAAAACAATAACGAAAACTCCATCGGATTCATCAGAGACATCGATCACGGACGTATGACTTTGGCCCGCACTTTCGAATGAAAGTTGCACGTAAATTCGCATCTCACTCATTCAGTTATGTTTTCTCGCAGGATACAAGCAAACTATTACATCACTTGATCGAACATGTCCTGGCAACTTCCAAGACCGGTCATTACGTGGGCAATGAGGAATTCGATCAGCAGTCGACCCTTCTTCGTATTGCCAGCCATTTGGGAGACGATCAAGTGAAGTTGAAGCAGCACGCCTATGAGAAGTTCGTCAGCTATAATGCCCACAGATTGAAACTGGAAGGAGACTTGGCCAACAAGCTCGCCGTCGTCGATAACTATTTCCACTCTGAACCGCTCAGCGATGCGTGCAAGGTTTATTATCGCAAACTGAAACATGAATTATTGAACGCCAGAACCGAGGCGAATAGCCTCAAAGTCTATAAATTGAATACCTTAGACCTTAAATGTCCTCATAAGCACGAAAGCGCTGATGAGCACGAGATCGAGAGCGAGTCCGACGAAGATTATGATTCTTTTTGGGATTTTTGGAACTTAATTCTAGGTTGAGCATAAACTATACAACATCTAATAATTTTAATAAGTGCCTGCAGTTAAATATACCGTATAAAGTATAACTGAATTGATGGTTCAATAAATGTAAGAGCTTTTTGAGAAAAACCAATTATCCTTATCAGAAAAAAGCATTTAACCAAAGAAAATCAATTATTTTATCAACTGCCTTTGACTTTTACTTCTGGTATCTTTGATAATAAAATATATCTGTTAACAATTGGAAACCTTTTTTGACCTAATGATCTGAGAAACCAGCTAAACCTTTGGGAGTATTTTATCGTCAAACTTCAATTCATAACTCAGTGAAATCTTTGAGAAGGTACGAACAACTTCATCTACCATGCATGGTAACACAAAATTCAAGAAATTCACATGACATGATCTGGTAATGTTTATGTTGTGGGTATATCTAACGAATAAAAGCATTGATAATGCCATAGATAATGTTACTACCTTTTATGATCTTCTTTCCCCATTTCATTTGTTGAAACATAATTGCAAAAAGATCTGGGTTAAGCCCAAATATGTTCAGCTACTAAATGTTATTTACTAGTGTCACTTGAGCTATTGGGAAACACATAAAAAGTTAAAGCTTGAAGGCGCCACATGCGGGCCTTGAGCCTTTTAAACCCAATTACTGTCGCACCATAACTCGGGTCTTATCAGCGCAGTTTGAACGCTTTATAAACGAGCTGATGCCCAGAGCCTGCCATCAGTCCAAGTTTGCAAATTGGAAGTCTAAAGTCATGTCAGCACTAAACAAAGCATTGAAGCTATCGCTGCTGTTGCTGCTGATGCACTGCATCCTGAGCGAGTCTGTGCTGGAGCCAGGATCGAAGTCGGAGCAGCCACTGGAGAAGCTGAACGACATTGTGACAAACAGAATCAACAGCATGCTGAAGGAGCATCAGGACTTGCCCACTAATTCCCAAGATGAAGAGTTCCAGCGTCAGTATCAGCGATTGGCTGTGGCTGCTGCTCTGCCACTTGATAAGCTGGATGAGAAGATCAGAGCATATCATGCCTATCGCGACTACGATCAGCAAAAGCAAGGTCAGCCCCTTAGTCGTCAAGCGACGGGAACGGAGACATTTACTGATTTCGAGCAGCGAGTCATTATTCTGCTCGAGAAACTGGGTGTCTACGACAGATACACTGAACGTGTCTTTCGGGCTATTTTCAGTGATGACAAGTTACTCAGAGCATTGAAGATGCGGCTGGGCGAACTCGACAAGAAACCCGGCAATAAGGATAATGACTGTTGTCTCTGGGATTTCATTCACAGTTTGTTTTAGTATTTCTTCATCAACCTTGTTCAATGTACTTTATTAATATTCTTCATAAATAAACATGCATTCAGCTATTGCAATAGCAATATATCGTGTACTGAATTAAACAAGACTAAATTTAAATTTTCAGTACTCTAATAAATGAAAAAACATTTCTAGGTAGTACATATTTGTTATAGAGGTTTCTAGAGATAAACTGGTTTTCTTTTAAGAACTTTAAATATATTCCCATTTGCAGAAAAACTGAAATACTTTCGACATCTTTGCAAAGATATTCACTTTTAAGATCCATTTGCATTTCTATCGACTATCGAATACACTTCCTTGCATTTTGCATTTTGTAGATCGCCTTCTCTTAACAGAGTTAAGTTATTTATTTGTCAGTTCACAAGTAATGCATCATCCTTGACTTTCCACTTTTCTTTTTTCGAAGTGAAAAATGTTTTTCATCTAGCCGGTGCATGCTAACGGTTGATAGCTTGATCTGTTGACTTTAAGCCACGACTGAGTGTTGGTCAAGTCGCATTGCGAGCTGAGACTTGTCCGCAGTTAGTAATTTACATGCAAGAGCTCTGGCAATTGACAGCTCGTTATGGTGATGAGAGGGCGGCTCACGAGTCTCTGGCAAAAACAAATAAAGTGCATTTAAATCCGCGTCCCGATCCCCTGCCAAGCCCCTCTCGCTGAGCGTCAGCCTTCAACTGCAGTGCAACTCCAAACAGCAAGTTCAGCTCCAAGTTGCAGCGATGCAACGATCCACTTAGGCTGTCGGCTCCATCTGGCAGCGGCATCGGCTTCGGCATCGACTTCGACATCAGCTTCGATCGAAGGGCCAGTCCATCGGTGCCCATGGAGGGAACACAGTGAACCGGGCCACATTTCACTATCGTGCGCGTTGAAACAAAAAGTGTTGGCGTGCTGCCTGCTGCATCCTGACCAGACCACGGACCACAGACCACAGACCCCAGCCACAGCTTCAGCTCTTGGTCAGCGTCAGAGTCAGAGTCAGACATGGAGTCAGAGTCACAGTCAGACTGAGAGCAGATGCAATCGCCAGACAGTTGCCCACTCAGCATGGACGTTGCACCTCTGCTTGTTACTGTTGTTGTTGTTGCTGTTGTTGTTGCTGTTGTCGTTTATCAGACAATGTCGCGTTTGCAGACAGTTTGAAGTTTAACAAGTTGTCGAACGCAGAACGCTGGGTTTATTTGTTTTGCTCCTTTTTTGTTTCAGTTAGCCGGCTTTATAAATAGCCACAGCTTTGGATCTCTATAATACTTGCACTTATGTATGTATATCCCCTCCCTCTCTCACTCTGCCTCTCTCTCTCTCTCTCGGTCTATGCGTTGATCAAAGGTCAGACAAAGTTTTCAGTTTCCGTTTCAGCCGCATCGCGTTGCTCTACTAGTTTTTGGCATTGCTCTGCGCCCAAGGCATTAATCACAAGCAGCAGTTGGACAGTCAGAAAGACAGAAAGATACATTCAGTATTCATATGTATACATATGGCAATTATAGACGCTCTCATATCATAATCGGGTCATCGTTTTGTTGATTTTCTCTCTTTCGCTTCTTAATGCTTGCTGTGCTGCGGCCCCTATGGTAAAGGCAGCGCCAGCTTATCGCCCAAATTGGCATCACACACCAATTTGGTCAAACAAAACGGCTCAAATGAGACTTTCGTTGGCTCAGACAGCAACACATATTTATTCAAACTTATGAAACAATTTCTAGTAATGTGAGACAGGCAATTGGGAATATTTTGTATCTAGGTAGACACAAAAAACTACAAACAATAATCAGAGTCAGTCAACTTTGAGATGCTCTGTAAAATTATTTGTGTGCAAAAATAGCCTTTGGAGTATATGAGCGCTAGATGGCGCTAGTCAGCACTTTAAATTCGAGGACATTTAGCATCCATAAGAATATATTTGGAAATAATTATTTACATTGAAATAGGTACATATAAAACGTATTATACTATAACTATTTTAATTAATGATAAATGTAAAATAAATGAATAATTGTTTGTCGCTTTACATTTTTGTATTTAAATATGTACATATGTACATACATATATTTTTGTTAAACATTTATGTATATACAATTAGTTATATAATTGGGTGAAATTATTTTCATTCTGCTGTCCATTGCAGGGTATGAATATCTACATAATTATGCAGGTACTACTCTGATGCTGTCGCGTCCTTAATTCGTATTAGAATCAGAATCAGGCAGCAACAGCAGCAGCAGAGAGCAGCAGCCCACAGACTAGTTAGGTATCCATCCACATTTGTAATCTCGACTGCTGCTGTTGCTGGGACTCGGCGGCGATTGCGATAAATCATTGGCTAGCGCAGCAAAGTAGAGCGTTGACATGTGAGTCGAAAGAGGTGGAGGAACAGGTAACAGCACTGGCAGTGGCAACAAAGTGTGGCAGCAACCGTGAGGCAGAAGAAAAGAAAAATGCGCACAACACGGAATTAATGTCAACAGCATTAGAAGATTGACGACAACAACAAAATGCCAGCCAAAAGCGCAGATCGAGCGATCCATCGATGGATGTCTAGATGGAGAGAGAGCGAGAGAGAGTGGAGCGGAGCGAGACGCTGGTTGGCCGCTTGGAGGGAAAGCGAAAACGGCAATGACAAACTTCTGACAATTAAAAAATAAATACCGATGCCAGTACAACAACAACGACAACAACAAACGACTGTAGCTGCTATTGATTGGGGGCTGAGGGCCGAAAATCGATAAACGGTAATCGACAGTCGAAGCTCGTTGCTCATAGCACCGAGCTTTCATTCAGCTGTCTGTGCGCTGTCGCTGTCCAAGCTGTCCGCTACACAACTGACAGTTGATATTAAGGCGCTGATGCAATAATTGCGCATCAAAAGTTGCCATCATAATGGGGCATATAAAAGGACCTGGGACAGGACGAGCCGCGTACTCAAAATGCAGCTACTGCGTTGTGTTGTTCTACTCCTCGGCTGGTTTTGCCCATTGACCTGGTCGCAGCTCAGCTTTATTCCCTGCAACGAATCCGAAGTGGCCACAGGTAATAAATTAAAATAAAGATAATCAAGACTCAAAATGAAACTAAACTGGATATACATACATAAACTAAACTAAAATATAAAAAATTAAATTAACAGAAAGGATTTTTAGTCTTGTTTTAGGTGAAAATAAATAAAATAAAATCAAATCATAAACTTTAAAATCATTGATAGTTCTTCAAAAAGAATGTTAAATTCTTAGTGATCCTTATTATCGGTGTCTGTAATTCAATTGTGTTTGTGCAGCGCTCTCGCAGATCATCAATGGACTGCGACCCCGCCAGCTGGCTATCTTGGCGCTGCCCAGTTCGCGACACGATGACAGCATCCAGGTGGAGGACTTTGTTCAGCGACTGCATCGACTCTACTACAAGTCCGTCATCTTTTACGATCTGGAGCTGTTCTTCGCCTACATCGAGGCGAATCTGCTGGGCGCCATCGAGTGCGTCAACTTGATATTCCACCAGCCGGATGAGCTCTCGGCGCTCATACAGGAGCGTCGTCTGGCCCATCGGCTCAGTCTTTTCATCTTCTATTGGGGCGCCAAGCAGCCGCCTTCGGGGATGCGTGTGCGCTTCGAGGAGCCAATGCGTGCGGTGGTCATCACGCGACCCAGGCCCAAGGCCTTTCGCATCTACTACAACCAGGCGGCGCCCACTGGGACCAGTCATCTGCGTCTGGTCAACTGGTACGATAGCGACAACCTGGGACTGCAGCGCACTCCTCTCCTGCCCAGCGCCGCCTCGGTCTATTCCAATTTCGAGGGTCGCGTCTTTCGAGTCCCCGTTTTTCATGTGAGTAGAAGACTGAATACTGCAGTGAACAGGGCAAATAAGTGCAATGAGTTGAGAAAGAAAATATAGTAGAATCCGGTTATAGCGACTTTGAAGTCGTTAAGCCCGGAAAACGCACTTAATGGAGTTTGTATGAGGTTATATTTGTATGGGGACCAACCAAAAATTCGAGTTTTCGTCGCAATAACCGGACGGACGCTATAAGCAGAGTCGTTAAATCCGGATTCTACTGCAGTTTAATTTTAAATCCAATATAGTATTTGAAAATTAGTTTCAGTCATTACATTTAATTTAAATAATATAAATAAAAATGAATTATGCTTTAGTTTATGTATTAAATAAGGCCAACAATTTTATTTTCAATATTTGTTTACAAAGTGAAACGAAGAATTACTTTTCAATTTCTGCGATAAAAATATATAATCAAAATTTATGATAAATTATATATTTATGTTTGCATTAATAGCTTTCACTTAACATGTGGATAAATAAAATATATGTTGAAATATATTTATGATAGACTGTACAAACAATTCAATTGTGATTTAAAAAAAAATTCACCTTTATTCAATAACACGATAACTTTGGGTTCAAGCAATTAAAAATATATTCGAGATGCGTTATTGATACTATAACATTGTTAAATGGGTCGTACTCAATAAAATAGGTAATACAAATTTAAAAAATAATAATTACTTCTTAATTATACTATATACATTCAATATTTTAGTTCGAAATCATTTAATAAAATTCAACAAATAATTGCTATTTATTGTTGTAAAATGCGTAAGCTTGATCTAATCGAACACTTTGCAGTCGCCGCCTTGGTTCTGGGTGAGCTACAGCAACGAGAGCAGCGCTGCGTCGCATCTGGCCAGCGAGGAGTCGCTGGAGGAGTTCGAGCACATGGAGTACAACGAGGTGAATGTGACGGGCGGTCGGGATCATCGTCTGCTGCTGCTCCTGGCGCAGCACATGAACTTTCAGTTCGTCTACATCGAGGCGCCGGGCAGGACGCAAGGATCGCTGCGTGTTCCCGCCGACAATGGCGAGACGAACGACAGCTTCACTGGCGGCATAGGACTGCTCCAGAGTGGCGTCTGTATAGCTTGCATTAGGCTCCACTCGATGGTTGCTCATCTCGACTCTCTTGTTTGCAGCTGGCGGACTTCTTTCTGGGCGACGTCGGCTTGAGTTGGGAGCGTCGCAAGGCCATCGAGTTCTCGTTCTTCACGCTCGCGGACTCGGGCGCCTTCGCCACACACGCCCCGAGACGCCTCAACGAAGCCCTGGCCATCATGCGACCCTTCAAGCTGGACATCTGGCCGTATCTGATACTGACCATTGTGTTCTCTGGCCCCATCTTCTACGGCATCATCGCGCTGCCCCACAAGTGGCGGCGTCGCCGAGTTGCGTTGGACGTGGAACAGCTGGGCGATCTGTGCGTTTACATGGCCTACATCAAGGAGATCACGCCCTGTGTGCTGCTCATGAGATCGAGACGCACTCGACGCGCTCCTCCGGCGGACGCGATGCCGCCACAGCTCTTCGAGCGCTGCATCTGGTTCACGCTGCGTCTGTTCCTCAAGCAATGTGAGTGCAGCAGCGTCTTGAGTCCCTTTCAATTCACCGTCTCCTCCTGCAGCTTGCCACGAACTGTACCACGACTACCGCGCCAAGTTCCTGACCATTGTCTACTGGATTGCCGCCACCTATGTGCTGGCCGACGTCTACTCCGCCCAGCTGACGTCGCAGTTCGCGCGTCCCGCCCACGAGGCGCCCATCAACACGCTGCAGCGCCTGCAGTTCGTGATGCAGCAGGATGGCTATCGCCTGTACGTGGAGAAGGAGAGCAGCTCGCTGGAGATGCTGGAGAACGGCACGGAGCTGTTCCGTCAGCTGTACGCGTTGATGCGGCAGCAGCAGCCCGACGATCATCGCGCCTTCCTCATCGACTCCGTGGAGGCGGGCATCAAGCTGATAGCCGACGGCAGGGAGAACAAGGCGGTGCTGGGCGGACGCGAGACGCTCTACTTCAACATCCAGCAATACGGCGCCAAGAACTTCCAGCTCAGCCAGAAGCTCTACACGCGCTACTCCGCGGTGGCCGTGCAGATCGGCTGCCCCTTCCTCGACAGCCTCAACGATGTGTAGGTGCAGCACCCTTTCTTTTAGAAGTAATTATTGGCAATGCTTTCTCCAGTTTGATGCACATGTTCGAGGGCGGCATTCTGGACAAGATGACGACGGCGGAGTACGAGGCGCAGGCGCGCATGATGACCAAGGAGCAGTCACAGCAGTCCAAGGAGCTGGCTGCCGCCGAGAACGCGCACACCAAGAGCGCCGAGGCCAAGGCGCAGCCACAGCACGCCCAGGACAACGAGATGATTAGCGCCTTGAATCTGCGCATGCTCCAAGGCGCCTTCATCGCCCTCGCCGTCGGCTCCCTCACAGCAGGTGGCAAGCATTCGCCCAGTTTCAAGTGTTGCCATATAACCCAAGATTGCTTTTTTTCCAGCGCTGATGCTGCTGCTGGAACTCGGCTATCGCCGCCTCAATCTGGCGCAGTCGCTGCGCCGTCGCCGCCTGCGCTGGCTGCGACGCTGGCGACGCCTTCAGCTGCTGCGGCTGCTCCAAATGCTGCGCCAGTTGAGCGTGCGAATCTTTGCACAGAATTTGGGTTGATTACTTTATCGCAGCTCAGCTGAGCTCAGCTCTTTTATGCAAATCATTAGCAATGAGATTTGGACTTGGCGCTGGCTTTATTGATGGCCTGCTGCACAGTGGGCCCAAGGCAACGAAAATACTTCAATAAAACAAATTGTTTAACGGTTATGTGATGCAACGATTGTAGGTGAACTTATTTCTTTGAACTAGTCGAAAACACAGTTTATTTCCTAAAAACAATTAAACTACAAAAATTGCCAGCTAAATTGATCGTTTTAATTACATTTACCAAAATTGCTAGCTAAAATTATAATTTTAAGTAACTTTACCACAATTGCTTATTAAAGCAGTTGCTTTATTTCAGTGTACAAAAATCACTACATATTATTATTTCAGTTACATTAGCAACAATTGCTATCTACAAAAATTGCTTTAATTGAAAAAGATTTATTTCTTTGTTATTAAATTCGCAAACATTTTACACAAAATTATAGTTAAACGACTTGCTAATTATAATTGTGATAGTTTTTCAAAAGGTTTTTTTCACCAAAAATTTAAATGCCTATTAATTATTTATAACTGTCGCTTAAATGTTTTGATTGATGCAAAAATCGTATAAAAGAAGTTAGAGATCTGTTCCAAAAAATGAACATCATTGTTTCATTAAAATAAACCTTAAATGCATGTGTAAAATGTTTGTATGCGCATAATTTAACTGAGTTCTGCTTATTTGTAAAAAAAGAGTAGATAAGAATAAATTCTGCGTATAACCGATCACTTTGATTCCGTATTTAGAATAATCACAGAGAAATTATGCAAGCAGGCATAACCCTGCTGGTATCAAGGCATTTCATGTTAGTTAGTAAAATCGTTAGATGCGAGTATTGCATAAGACAAGTATAACGAAGTTCCCTTCACTACGCCAGACTTGGGCTACATTACCGCTTAGAATTTAGTAACAACAAAAATTGTAGGTCGTATAATTGCAAGCTAGTTACTTACAACTTGTCGACTTATTCGGTGCCAGGGTAATCGTTAGCTATCGTGGTAATGCACCACAGTCTGCCGCTCGGTTCCGATCGGTTCCCAGATCATTGATCGCCCTTACGGTGTTCCGCTTCCATGTGAACTAGTTCCACTGTGCCGGGCAGACTCCCGCGACGTCTCCACTTGTTTTGTTAGTTGTCTTTGGCGTAATGAATGCGCCTGGCCAGAAGACTGCCGACAGACGACAGTCGACAGAAGACGACGAAGAAGATGCATGTTGTAATTAATTTGCGCTCGCATTCGATGCGGCCAAGTTTGCGTCTTAAGTCTTTTGTTTTGGTTTCGTTTTTTATTTGTTTTTGTTGCCGCTGCTGTTCCGTTTTTCTTTGCGCATCGCGTGCCCCCATTTCCCAAGCAGCGCCACATAATTTTCGTAATAATTTCCCATTTCCTTTCCGTAACGGCACTGACAAATTTTTGCCTCGAAAGGCTTTTGTTCCGCTGCCCTTAAAACATATAAAATACACATAAAACGCTTTACGATTTTCATGCTGTAATTAAGCAAAAACAAGCGAGAAGCGAAAGAGGAAATTAATATGAAAAAAAAACCAACAAGCCACAAATTAAAACGTCGTCTTCTCCAAAAATTAACAGAAAAAATGCGACAGCAGCGCAAGAAATTGACTTTTACTTTGTTTGCGGTGAGGCAGACAGAGAGAGAAAGGGGGGGGGGGAAGAGGAACTGCGTTCAATGTACGCGTAGAAAGTGGTTCTACCCAGTTTGTGGCTTCGTTTGCGCTGAGCTGTGCTGTGCTGTTCCTGGGCCTGTTCCATCATCATCTCCATCTCCATGACCATCACCATCTCCATCTCCATCAAGAGCAGCAACATTACCATGCGCTCTTCAAGTGTCATACGCCGCGAAAGTCAACTGCAGTTGTGTTTTGGGAATGCGAGTCCAATATCTGGTATATTCACTGCTTCTCGGCTCGATTTCAGTTTCAAGAATCCCATATATCATTGTCATCTGTCATCTTGAAGAGTCTCGCGGCCGAGAGTGTGAGAGTTTTCAGTTTCGTTTGCCAAGCTTTTTTCTTCTTCTACGAGTTTGTTGTCTTTTGTTGCTTGTGGCCTTAGAAAACGTAACGCCTAAGGGCGTACCTAGAGCCATTACTAATTATATAGTTTCTATTTTGCTTTCCAACGGAAACTTATACCCAGAGAGCCTCCTCCCTGCATACTCACTCTCATACACATTAAATGGGCTATAATAATATGCTGATAGCGTTGGCGACTCACAAATGGGGAACAATTTTCTGATTTCTGATGCGAAGGTTACCCAAAGCTTGTCTTGGCCGCCGCCATGTGAATAGTTTGAGCAACTTTTGGTCAAATTATCATCCCAGAATGATTCAGCATTGGGCCAGCGGCAGCTGTAATCCCCAATTAAGTTTGTTTTGATGCTCTGCTTACAATGGGAACCCACGTTGAAGGGTTGGCAATTAAGGAAGTGCTCAATGCTAGGCAAAAATCCTAAGCTATAATTGCGTCGAGAAATACTGTGCTAACTCTGATTATATCTGTCGAATACTCGACACCAAGGCTTCGTATGATTGCACTCATTATTTTAAATAGATATCAAATAAATTTAATTTGGAGCGTTGAATATTCAAATTGAATTCGCAGCTTTGTTGCTTGTTGAAGGCAAATACAAATTGCATTTGATTAGCTTAGAATATAAATTGTGTTTAACTGGCCATTGTGAGTGAAGTAGACAAGAATGGCAAAAGCTATAAAACCAATAATGTCTTTTTAATATTTATGGCAAGCCAGTTTTAAGTGCCAAAAGTTGCAATAACTTGGAATGGAAGAGCATCCATTTGAAATAAGTTTTTTTTCCAGTAGTGGAAATACAAAACTCAAATCTCACATTTTTATTATTTATACTTATAACTTACTGAAGTTCAGTTTTCTTTCACTATTATTAAGTTTTTTCCAATATAATTTTGTGCAATTGAATTTTGAAGAAACATTGTTAGTCGTAATGTTTTTTGGACTGTATTGCAAATAGTTTTCTGGTTCGTCAGAGAAAACGATTTATGTGATGCAATGTGTAATTCATGATAGACTGTAAGACCACAAAATAAACAAAACATGCTAATTTTACAGCTATCTTCGTAATTAGCTTCCCAGTTCCAGCGACAATTTAACTGTCGCACCCAATAGCTGATAATCCCTGGCAGAATATCGGGCACAGAAGACAGTTACCTGTCGGGGTCGAGCAGAGACATGTGGCAACTGCTTTGCCTTGGATTCTTATCGGTTTTGGGTAATTCGCGTGCCTGGCTGCACAATTGGGGCACACATTTAACTAGCAACCTTAAGACGAGAGTTAACAAATTTGTCGGTTGTGTGTGCAGCCGAAATGCTTCAGTAATTCGCACTTAACTTGGACTTGAACTGGGCTGGGCAGCGAGCACTAGACGAGTGTGTTGAATGGCTGAGTGATGACATTGGGGCGGGCGGGCAGGTCTCCCCAGGTGGCCAGTAGCTGCTTCCTCGTTGGGATCCATCGGGTGGCCACATGATGGATACCCAGCGGATTATGACGGGCATTGCGAAAAGCCTGGCCAAGAGATTTAATGTGCCGTGAAATATTGTTTGCAGTTGCCATTTGCACAATGGAAAGGGAGGGCAGACAGAGCGAGAGAGAGAGAGAGGATGTTAAGTAATAAGTAATAGTTTGCAGCTTTGCTTGGCCAATGCTGCGTATGCTTAATGTGCAGTCCAAGCAGCTGCAGCCTGGCTAATGATCGCCGGCCTGCGGCGGCGGCGGCGGCGGCCAAGCGTCAAATTAAATGCAAGGCGAAAAAAATAACACTTTGCAAGTGCAATTTGGTTGCCGTCGAAGCCGCGCTGATGCGCAATCCAGATCTTGGCGAACGAAATGAAAAGTCATCATAATCAACAATTTTAAAATATTAGTTTGCACAAAAAGTGCCGTCGCCAGCCGACGGCCGACGGCCAATGATAGTGAACTTGATTTGGGGCCAATTTTCTCTTTCATTGGCCAAGACAACAACTACTTCAACTACTTCAACTACTCTTTGGCTGCTGTTGCAGCCGGTTCCCAGCTTCGGCTGCACAACGCATGCAAAAAGGCCAATTAATGTGGTGTGTGTCCGTGTGTGGCTGAGTGCTCAACACTGTGTGTGTGAGTGTGCTCTTGAGGCCGGCACAGTTTTTCACAAAGAATCTGCTGCTTGTCGATGGAGCAATGGAGCGAATGCAGTCGATGGAGTCGATGCCGCCGATACAGCCGATGAGGCGATGGTAACCACTTTCTAATCTAACCCACAAGCTCTGGCAATCGCCAACTCCAGCTCCGACTGCGACTGCAACTCAGACTCAGACTGAGACTCAGACGACGGCATCCACAATTTTTTTTGGGGCTCAGACTTTGGAGACGCTTTGACTGGCTTTTTGCTATTTTTAAAGGCGCACTTTTCATTTCTGTGTCGTTTATTTTTTTTTATTTAATTTTTCTTTTAGATGGCTTTTTTTTCGTTGCTTTTTGGCGGATGCGCGGCGTTGTCTGTGCTTGTGCTTGTGCTTGGCCACTTTCCCAGCAGAGTCGGAGTCTAAAATGCGGAAAAATAGCGAGAGTGAAAATTCGTTGCCGGCATACATAAATTAACTGTAAACCCGTAGACTGTAAAAATATGAAAAGCGACAGCGAGAAGTCTATTTAGCATGAATAAAAGTGAAAACTCACATCAAAACGCACCACTCCACATCGCACTTTGAAATTGCAATTGATGTTGCTGTTTTTAGTTTACTGCTGCTTAGACTTATAATTTTATTGATATTTTGTAGATTATTATTTATTAATTGAATTCACGATTTACAGTTCATAATTTAATGATACTAAGAACCCTCTAATATGATGTACATTATTTTGTTTTGTCTCGCCAGTTTCTAGTTGTTTTAATTAAATTAAATTGTGTATACTTTGATATACCTTTTATAGTTTCGTTTTATATTAGTAGATTCAAATAACTTATTTATCGCAGTCCCTATTTTTATTTGTATATCATATTATTTAACTGAGTTATTCTTTAATGTTGACTGTCCACATTTTACCTTCCTTAAAATCAGTCTTTGCTGGGCTTGCATAATTGAAGTTGCCAAATAGAACATCGAATTCTTTACTTAAAATCTGGAATATAAATATATCGAGCTTACAATTGCTGCACATCATGTGTTGCCCTAAAACAGAAAATGTAAAAAGTAGCTTTAAAAGTTGATAACGAATTACATACATATGTATGACAAGTGCAACGCAGGTCGCCTTCTACCGTCCACATCTTGGTGGTTAACAAACTTTCTTGGGACTTGAAGCGTACTGGGTCTCAAAAGTTCGCTCATTTGAATGCTATGCAACAAGCGTCTTCCCCGTAGAGGTTATGCTGATTTCTAAATGCGTGCATGTGTGTGTTGTGTATTAGTTGCTTGCGTGTGTATTGGTCTATTACAACAGTTGTGAGTTGTGAGTTTTGTGGAGTGTGGAGTGAAAATTTCTCCACGCACTTGCGCTGATTTAGTTTGTCAGACAATTGCGTTGCTACAATTTTTATGGGCTTTTTGAAAGTGCTTGCTACTACTATGTAAATACAACAACAATCGGTACATAAAACGGCAAATGGAAGCACGCCATGAACTTAATTATAATAACAACAAGCGGCAAACAAAGATAAGCAAAGACAAAAGGCAATTCGTGTTTGCAGACGTACAAAAATTACATTAACAAATGGCAGAGCGCACCGCAACAAATGTTGAAATATTTCTTATTTGGAAAATTTAACTTTAACTTACAAATGAATGCAATGATGTGCAACGAAGCGTGCAACATGAAAATGTTTGGGCCAAGCAGAACGTTGAACCAAAAACTGAATTTGCAATCTAAGTACACGGCAGTTATTATTGCTATTGCTTATGCTATTGTTGCTGTTGTTGTTGCTGTTCAGTTAATTAGTGTTGCTGCTGTTCGTGGTTGGCGGCGGGCATCCTCTTCTCAGTCTCTTCTTCGGCTTCCTCTCTCTGCACCATCTTGGAAGTTTTGCAAACGCAACGTCGTTGTCTGAAGCTTTGCGCTCCAAAAAACTGCAACGTCCATTGTAGCAATTAATTTGAGGCAAATGAATAAAATATAATGGAAATGAGCATTAATTTGAAGGCTGTTGTGGTCTTCGCCATCGTAAACACCAACACCACCATCGGCATCGTGTCTATGTCGACGACTGACCCAAATTTGCCGTCAGCTTTTCCAAAATGCAATGTTGCAAATAATTTGAAAGTGTAATTTATGACGGCGACACGATGCTGGACTTGGACCTGGAGACCCGCCATGTCGGCAGCCAGTTTACAACTTTCGAGACACAGCAAAGCGTAGGCGGCGTAGGTGCCACCATGCAGCCGGCTGCCTTTTTTTTCAAGCGCTGGGTTAATGCATATGTACTTGTCGCCAACTTCACGTGCTCACGTTACTTGTATTCGAATAAAATTTGAATGTTGGCGCGCAACTTTCGCTTTATGTTTGCCATTCACATTTCACGGTAACACAACCACTTGGTCTTTTTTTAAAGATCTGGCCATTTTGGTATTAGTAACTTCTGGTCACACTTTTACGAACAACGTATCAATTTATCGATAATAATGCGATGTCTCTCTTATCGTTTTATTAAATCAACATCAATAAGAGGAAATCGTTATAGTAACACAAATATTTAATTTAATTAATAATTATTTTCATATACGATTATAACATTTACAATTTAGAATCATTAAATGTACAGTACATATGTGTTTCAAAAGTCAAGCGCTTGCCATCTCTTTTTTGGGTTATCTGGCAACACTGTCGCACGGTTAATGCGCTACTGCTCTCTCCCTGGCTTTCTTCCACTCTCCGTCTCTCTTCAGCAGTCCACATTCGAACGTACGTAAGAACAAACGAGCAGAAGGTTTTTGTGCTGGAATTTAATTTGTTAGAGAAAGAAAAAACAATAATAAAGTTGTGCTTTCATTCCAAACAAAATCAAGTGGATAATAAATAGATAACCGGCCGTGCTTAAGCCGTTCCCCCAACAGTGCCAACTTAACAATAATTTAAATAGCATTTTTGTGTGCTGCGCTGGGCGTGCTAGGCGCAGCAGAAACATAATTTTTTGTGGTTGGTTGCGTAAAAGGTAAAATGCCCAATCATGCGTAGCCACCAGCCAGACTGGACGTTATCGTGTTAAATGTAATTTAACTGCTAGTGAATATTTCTACAAAATTGTGCAATTGTCAAGCGGTGGATCTTAAATTGAAGTTTTAATTTTGTATTCGTTTGTGATGTGTGTGCAGCGCATACATATTTTTTGTCTCATCGTCGCCATTTTTAATCAGTCGTTTTTCGCTGACGTGTGTGCTATATGGTTGTCTCGCTCGCACGCGCCTCACTAGTGGCGTCGAACAGTGTTGAAAAACCAATGCGCATTGTGCATTTTTCTGTGTTTGAAACCAATTTGGTGTTGGTGTAATTTCGAAAGAGAAACGAGACTAACCAATTGTATTTTGCTTTAATTGTGCGTTACAGTGACTTCCGTGCACCATGGAAGACCTCACCAAGAATATAATATTCACAACAAATGCGATCAACGGGCAACCGGGCGCAACAATACAATATCAGACAGCAGACGGCACCATCCTCAAACAACCCAAAATCGAGGGCCAAAAAGCCGACCAACAGCCCACCTTCTACTACACAACAAATGTGAGTCGGAAACGTTGCTAAACAAAATAAACTTTTTATCGTTTTGTTTATTTGATGCAGGGCAATGCGGCCACTGTGAATCTAGCACAGCTGGCCACCACGGACGACAATAAGACTTGCTACATTGCCCAGCCAGTGGGCGGCTACAATTATGCGCTGGTCAATGGGATGCCGCTGAATCAGGGAACCGCCCTAGGCATTGCAACGTTGGATGCGCAGGGACGCCTACAGATTGTCAATCAGAACAAGCCCATAGCAGCGGTAGGCTAAATACATTTTATTTGCATTGAAATCAGTAATAATCATTTGAAATACAAACTTATAGCAAACGATATCGCCGCTGCAAAACACAATATCAAACATCAGCTTCAAGTGCGATGTCTGCTCCGAGATGTTCCAGCATCTGGCGCTGCTCAACGCCCACAAGCGCATGCACACCGATGGTTCAGATCCGCAACAACATAATTCACAACAATCGAATGATGCCATTGCGGTGGTCAATGCCCAGGGCATGGTGCAAACACAGAACATCATCACGGGCAACGGTCAGATGGGTCAGATACAAATCGTAGCTTCCGACTCGCTGGAGCCAGTGCAGCAGAATGTCATGCAGCAGCAGCAGCAACAACAGCAGCAGGCGGCACAGCAGCAACAGCATGAGAACTCCAAGTCGAGCAAGTGCATCGTCTGCGGCAGCGCCATACTCCAGCAGTCGAAGCGTAAAGGTCCCAAGCAGGTGCGCTGTGAATCGTGCATGCAGGCCGAGCAGACGGCACAACAAATCTTTGTGGGATCCGATGGTAAGGCAGCCAAAACATTGATTGCTTAATTCCCTTGCTAATACACGATTATGTTGTGAACAGGACAAATGGCGCATCCCGTGCAGATCATATCAACCACACCACAGGCGCAAGCGCAACTCCAGCAAATTGTGGCCCAACAGACTGGCGGCACGACGCCCAAGCGAGAGCCCAGCTCATCGACGGGCCACCATCCGGTAAAGAAACGCAACTCGCAGCAGATGACCAAGTGCCAGAAATGCAACGGCTCCGGTGTGGTGCTAATGGGTCAACAGCACACACACTCGCATAGTGGCGCAGGGGGATCTGTCAAGCAAAACTCCGTCACCGTTAAGACCGAGTGAGTTTCCTAATAGTAAATCGTAATGTTTTGCATTATCATATAATAAAAGAATTTGCACGTTTTGCAGAAATCCCAGTAAACCATTCAGCTGCAACATTTGCGGCGGCCTCTTCTCACGCTACTCCAGTCTGTGGTCGCACAAGAAGCTGCACAGCGGCGAGAAGAACTACAAGTGCACCATCTGCGGACTGGCGTTCGCCAAGGCGGTCTATCTGAAGAACCATGCGCGTATACACACGGGAGAAAAGCCGTACAAGTAAGCACAGTCAACCCTTAACTGCCATAGAGATTTGCATTATTAATGTGTGTGTTTTTAGGTGCCAAACTTGTGGCATGCAGTTCTCACAGTCGCCGCATCTAAAAAACCACGAACGCACGCACAGCGGCGAGCGTCCGTACGTGTGCGGCGTGTGCGACAAGGGATTCGCGCGCCACGCCACGCTGTGGAATCATCGACGCATACACACCGGCGAGAAGCCGTACAAATGCGAAATATGCGGCTCGGCATTTTCGCAAGCGGCACATCTCAAGAACCATGCCAAGGTGCACTCCGGGGAAAAGCCATACAAGTGTGAAATCTGCTCGGCGGCATTTGCCGATCGTTTTGCGCTGAAGCGTCATCGTGGCATCCATCAGAAGTATGGCCAAACAGCGCCCAGACAACCGGCAGGCGATGGCATGGTAGTGCACAAGCAGGAGCTACCAGACATGGATGACGATGCGCAACAGGAGGTGATCATCGGCGGCTTATAGATAAGAGCAACCAAAGCCAATGCCAAGACGACCAACACAGCAACGGCAGCGGCGGCAGCCTATCAATCGGGTACGGGTACAACCTCGAGCACGTCATCGGCAACGGGATCGGCGGCATTTCCAACGCAGCCCTATCCAGGCTATTACTATCAGTTGCAAACGGCACAGCAACGACAGGAGGAGCAGCCGCAGCAGTCACAGCAGCAGCAGCAACAAGGCGCCGCCTTTAGTGCTTCATCAAACTACTGAGTTGGCGTCTGTACATATACATATATTTAAACGGGGTCAGAGAAAAACATCGTCATCATCACCATTACCAGCTAGGCACCATTAATGTTATATTTTTTATTTTATTTTTTTAAAATAATAATTGTAGTTTTTCTTTGTAGGGCTCCTTAAATTGGGCTTGAGGCACTCGAAAGAGTGCCGCCCAAAAACGCTTTTTTACGTTAATCAAACGAATCGAACCTAATTTATTCATAGATTGTAACATAGATATGGCGCAAAGTGTGGTACATTTAAGTGTTATAGTCTATTTCCGTATACAAATTGTAGCTGTAATTTACACGGATTTATAAGCGAAACTGGGGGGCAGGCGTCAGAAGCCGCATCAAAAGCAAATACGTAAGAATCTACGCAGGGATGTACAATTTACATCCGCAATAAACACACACACATACATATAAATATATACAAGTATATATATATATATATATATATCATATGTATATACATATGAATAGTACATTAATTCGTTTAAAAACAATATTAGCATTAAGTGGTAACAAAAAGAGAAAAACATTTTAAATACAATTTATGTAAATCTAAATAAGTATTATACAAAAACAATTATAACTTTAATAAATAAATCATATTTGAATAAATTCAAAATCTATTTTTATTTGTCCATCGCAAAAGTACAGTTGCAAATTCAAATCGAATTGAATCATTAAATTTTTCATTGCATACTTTCAGCGGCCGGCGGAAGAGCGAGAAAAATTACGATAATTGAAAAATCAGGAATAATTCGGAAACTGTAAGGACGATTTGAATGTCCTTTGGTCAGCTGATAGTCCCTGTCAATACGAGTGGTTTGACATAGGACTCGTGACAATCAACAAGGATATGCCCGATATATTGGCAATTTTCTCCAGACAATAAAGTCCTTATAACTCGTCTTTGAAAAGGATATTCGTCCTTTTGATATCATAGTCGTATTTTGCGTAATAAGGACTATTTATGTGCCAAAGGACATCTCGATAGTCCTTCAAATGGCCGAGATATCCAGGATTTTAAGTATTTTTCGCAACTTTTGCATGCCCACCCCTTGAAAAAATGTCAGAAAATCATGTCAGTTTTCTGTGAAGTTTAAGAGGGATATTTTGTAGTAATTTTTCTTGTAATTTAAAAAATTAATGCCCTTTCAAAATACAAAAGGATGGGGCCGAGTTATACGCATGAAACGAATGTCGCTTTTCTAAAATAAGCTAATATTTTAGGATTCAAAATTAGTATCAACAAAATGTGAAGTCAAATAAGAATTCTCACTTGTAATTGAGCAGAGAGGTAAGTAAAATGTTCAAATTCTAGGGTAACTCGCAAACTACAAACACAAATATATTATAATTATAAATAAAACTATATCTCGGGCATACCTAAGGATCCAACACTTTCAATGTTTCCATAATCTCACCATCCTATTTATATATTTGAGAGTTCTATATAAATTGAACAGACAACTTATCCGTATTTCGCTTTAAACATAAATGAAAACGCTCATGATTTTTTCAATAATTTTGAATGTATTTTATTTATTGTTTTTCAAGTCCCTCTTACACGTACTAAACAACTTACAGTTTTCATTATCATTTTGAGAGCTAATGACGCATGATATATATGTTTGTATGTTGTGTATGAATCAGCAGAATTTCGACCATTTTAAGTCCTGTACTCGTATGCAATACAGGCAATTATTGAATTTTCTGTTTTATTTACACAAAAATGTATAAATTGTAATGTTAGTCAAGCGATTTAAACTAGCAAAGGAATGGGGAGAGTTATCGATCTCTAAATATATTTATTTTAGCTAAAACGTGAACTTCAAAAATGTTTATTGGGCAATATTTAGTTATCTTTTGATTTTCAACTCTAGTATTTAGTACATAAATTTAACTAATAGATATATTTAAGCTAACCTAGATCCGCACTTTTACTTACACATAAATTAAAAACCTAATTTAAAAGGCTACAAAATGTTACTTTTCTTTTGGAGGGGCAGAACAAATTCAACAAACTTTAAATAAGGCCATAAGCAAATGATTTGCTTTTGTTACATTAAACACATAGTACAATAGAAGGAGATACAATGTATGTAAAGTATGTGCTTGCAATTAACTATGTATATTTTTGTAGTTAGTTTGCTATATTTATATTTGTAGTTGTAGTTTATGATGTGTGTTTGTTTTCGACTTGAATTGCATTATAAAAAGTGAGGTTATGCATCGAGTTGTGCCGCAGCTTAAATAGGAAATTGTTTGTCTGGTGTATTTTACCCCAAAAAAGTTACTTGTGGGCTCTTATCCTAGACTGTTGCTCGAGTTATTATTGTAGTTCATAAACTTTTAAATGTTAGTTTACGTCTTTGAATTGTTTTTTTTTTATATGGAAGCTGCAGGATACATATTTTAAGGGATCTGTCCATTGAGAACTCTAGCTAATGCGAGTTCTGTGTTGACCTTCCTTGTAGTTATATAGCATGTAGCTTTTGCATGTGACGCAAGAGAGTTATGCCACTCGTAAGCTCAGAAATACATATATATGATAGTAAAGCTTGATTTATTACCGCGTCGTGTCTAAAAATGATAATAGTTCCGAGATAATTTCGAGAGTTATAGTTTAGCGAGAGAGTCTAGTGACTGACTGGATTTTGATAGGTTTCGAGGTGTTGCAAACAACGAGTGGAGGGCCCTACTGATATAACTAGGTCAAATAGTTACTAGTTTAGTTAATCGAAGTAACAGAACATCTGATTAACTAACATGAATATTGTAGAGTAGAGTAGAGAGAACTATAGAAGCGACTTGACAGGGAGCAAGTTTTGTCAGCGATTCACGGGTGTTGTCCTGTGTGTGTGAGTGTGGCTCACATGCGAGTGCTCTCCAGGCCACAGCCCAGGGAATCCCCGTAGGCGTTGAGGGCATTCGGAGGCGTGGCACTGCCGCTGCTGCCGCCGCTGCCACTGCGCCGTTGCCTGCCGTTGTTATGGTTGCTATGGGTGCTGCTGTTGTTGCTCGCCTTCAATCAACTCGCTGGCGTTGTGCGTGTGAGCAGCTCATCGTCGTCCAGCTGCGCCAAGGCCGCAGGGGAGCCGACATCAATGGTGGTCACACGATTGCCGCCGCCATCGGCCGCCGAGGGCAGCTTGATGAACTCGCTGTCCGTGTGCACGGGCATAATGATGCACACGAAGCTCTGGCCCGTCTGCGAGTCTCGCGGATGCAGCGTCACCGGATTGAACTTGTCCGTCTGGCCCTCCGTGTACGTCTGCAGTCGCTGAAAGATCTCGGGATAGTGCTTGCGCAGCAGAACGCCGCGACGCGACAAAATGTCCAGGATGTTGGACAGTATGAGCTCCCGATTGCTGGGCACAGTGCGCAGACCTGGATTGAAGGTGAGTATGAGGATCTCGGTGCGCTCCGGCACCGCCATGACAGCGAGTGGTTGCTGGAGCGCCTGCTGCTGCAGCTCCAGCTCGGCGAGCACGCTCTTGCAGAGCTTCAGCTTGGCGCAACGCGACACGAGTTGGCGTTCCCAGCGCACTGGGGCTTGACCCATGCCCGGTGCCTCGGAGACCACGCAAATGGCCACGTAGATGAGCATCTTGGACTCGGGCTTGTACTCGGTGCTCAGCTTCAGCAGCTCCGAGTAGAGTTCGAGGCCCATTTCGGCTGGCATTAGATCGGGCCAGCGCACATAGGATGCCTCGCCCATGCACTGAAAGCCGTGCTTGATGAATCCCTCGGCTGCCTCGGCGCTGCGGAAGAGCACGCGGACGACGCCGCGTCCCTGGGACAGGCTGCCCTTGCGGGCCAGCAGACTGAGGTGGCGCTGCGAGTCGAGGTCGTCCTTGCAGGTGGCTAGCACCTGGCGGCACAGATTGGAGGCACGCGAGTGCAGGCACGCCTTGCGATGCTTCTCCCAGTGGGCGCGCCGACACTCACGTGAACAATATAGATGGGTACAATTGTGGCATGACTTGTACAGCTTCTTGGCATCGGCGGGCGAGGCGCTCTGCTCGCACTTGGTGTTCCGGCACCGGATCTGCAGCTGCTGCTCGTTGGCGTTGGCGTTGCTGTTGCCGACGACGCCGCCATTGTTGAGCCCCTTGTCCGTGTGGGCGTTGGAGTCGCCCAGCGAGACGCGCCGATTGCTGGCATTCGCCTGCTGCTGATGCTGACCGGAGACTTGTGTTTGAGACTGTGATTGTGTTTGGTGCTGGGATTGGGATTGCGATTGAGATTGGGACTGTTGACTGCTCTGCTGTTGCTTCTGTTGGCTGGGCGCGTCACCCTCGCTGCGACGTCGCAGAAGCTGCTGCTCCACCTCCAGCTGTTGACGACTAGCTGCTGAATCTGCTGTGGATTACATCGACAACACATATGAACAGGATTTAATTTAAGCAAAGACCAATTCATTAATTCACAACAAAATTGGTATGGAACAATAACGACAACAACAACAAATGAGCATTCAATGGAGCACTTTTTACTCGCATGCTGGGCAATAATGGGGTATATTAGGGTTTATTATTGATACTATAATTAAATTTCATGACGCAGGCGCATCTCAACTTTGCTAAATAGTTGAAAGTATGTAAAATATGCATGTGTTTTTCTCAGTGTAATTCGGTTAGTTTGAAAATCAAGAACTGAAGAATAGCAATGTCTAGAGCTAAATGGCGCTGGATGAGAGTTGATCAACCAAACTACAATTAACTTCAAGAAGAATTTAAGAAAAGAAACAAAACACATAGCACTGAGTTTTTGTATATGGTAGGCCGAGTATAAGCGAGTATATATGGTAGATATATAGTTTGTAGATATATGGTAGTAGTATAATTACGATCACAAAGAGAACAAGAACGCAAGTTGTTTAGTTTTCTTTTCTTTTAGCCTATACCCATTTCATCATTTTTTTGTTTGTCTCTTTTCCAGACATATTTTAGTTGTTATTTTATTTTAGTTAATTCTTTTTTGGTTTTGGGTAGCGGTTATATTGGAACAAAAACTTACAGGTTCATACCTGTCGTCGAGGACCCCGGAATGGTCGTCGCTGCAGCTTGATTGCGATTTCTGCTGCTGTTGCTGTTGCTGTTCTGGTTGTTGTGGTTGCTGTTGGAATTGTTGGTGTTCTGGCTGTTGGAGGAGGAGGTAGTTGGCAGTCCTAAAAGTGAGGCTAAGACATCTTCTAGCGATGCGCTGCTCAACGAGCGTTCAGGCGCTTTAGATGCAATTTGTGTTCAATTTCGGTATTCGCAAGGATTTAAATATTTTTTACGATTTGTATTTTTTTTGTTTCGAAATGTGGCCAAATTGAATTGAATGTTTTTATAAAAATGCACGCCATAAAATATAAGAATACAAAAACAAATTGTTGTTAGGCTTGAAAAAATATATAGCGCATTAATAAATGGTCTTAAATCTAAATGTTCATCAACTAATTCGTCACTGGCAAGTCACAAAAACGATGATTGATCGATTGATTAGTCATACAATTGTCAAAATTACACTGAGAAAATGTTTAGTTATGTACAAGGCAAAATGTGAGTGCTATTTACAAATGCGGAAAGCCAACGTAAGGAAGCTAAACAATCTTACAAATAAATAAATGAATCAACTACACAAATCATAAGAGGTTTTTTGAGTAAAATATAAATCAGTTTTTATTGTAGCCACCTTGAGCGAGGGCTGTGCCCCGCCCCTTTGTTGACATATGTGTATAAAGCACTTGATATCGGTTTTAAATAATTTATACAAAAATCATATATGTATATGTTATCATTAAATGTAAGTAAGTAATCGAAAAAAAGACATCTTCAAATCGTTCGTTGCTTTGTAATAAAAATAATACATCGTCATTAAAAATATATAATGAAATTAAATTTATAGCACGCTTAGTTTTAAAATAGTCAAATTTATGTGTTTGATTGTTTTGTTGTTGCTAGTATTTGTTGGGTTATAGGTTGTTTGTTAGGTACGTGAATTTTTCTAGTTTTAAAAACCAAGCCTAAAATAGAAAATTCCAAATGAAGAGATGGGAAATGATTTGAATTTAAAATTGAAATTGAAGATTGCCAATGATTGCATAGCAAACTTATGCGCAGATAAGTATGCTATGAGGTTGACAAGGACAAGTACGAATTTGTGAGTGTGGGTTTGGGTGTGAATGAACATGAATAATAGGGATAATAATAATACATTTAAAATTAACTGTATGCAATAGCTGTGTGTTTTTATTAAAAATTAATCATAAAATTAAATAGTACTTGTATATCGTTTAAAATAAGTTTGTAAACACTAAAAATTACGCAATAATCTTTTCACTACATATTTCTGATTGTCAATTAAAATTGATTTGTTGTATTGCGTGTGTGTTGTGTGTTGGGTGTGTGTTAAATTTGTCTGTCGTAATTTACAGTCGAGTTAAAATGAAATGCACTTTTGCGGCCTAACACATTCTTTGATTTCTTGCAGAAATTACAATAAAATAAACCCATAATACAAATACTAAAACAAATGTAGAAAATTGCATTTCAAGCTACATCTGCGAGTGTGTTTGTATGTGTGTTTGTGTGTGTGTGCAACTATGAAATCATAAGGGGAATCTCTCTCACTCTACTTACTAAGCATATGTAAGTTATACAGTATACATGATATAAATGTACGAGTATATATATAAATATATATCTAATTAACGCATTTCTCATTTTTGTGCTCTTCTCGCTTTGTGCACATTGCAAAAACAATAAAAACTGAGTGTGTGGATCTGAATTTGGATTGAATTGCAATCGGCAATAGGCAATCGGCAAACGATAAGTATACGAATAATAAGACAAATCAATATCAGATATATACGAGAGCTGTGTGTGTGTGTGTGTGTGTGTGTAAAATATATGTTGAACAGTATCTCTAGCCAAATGCTGTCCAGCTACGGTTACGGGTACGGGTGCGATTACGGATCAGATATATATGGTGGACTCACCGCCACCGCCGCCGACTCGGCTAAGTCCGTTCATGCGTAGTGGCGGCTGTCCAGTGGCAGCCACTGTGGTGGCATCCAAGTGGAACTGCTGCAGCTGCTGGTGATATTGCTGGGATGCGGAGACGGACACGGAGACGGAGGCGGGCGGGCTGCAGCTGCTGTCGATGACGGGCGTTTGCGGTGAATCGAGTGGCCGTGTGCCAACGAAGCTGCTCTCCAGCCAGCACTTTCTGCGAGAATTGCACGACAATACAAACAAATAAAAAACGATAAAGATTAGTTTCGGCACAGCAATCACAATAAACAAATAGTTAAAGAGAGTTTGCACAACAAAACACCAGAGCTAGTAAAATCAATATGTGACGTCACAGGCAGCCAGCTGTGAGTCACTCTTGCACCATGGCTGCACTTGTGGCAGCAACTAGCAGCAGGGCACTAACCTCAGACAACACAAGGTTTGGCGATGGTTACGCGCCTCGACTCCAAGCACTGTGGTTAATTGCAGTTTTAGCTTAAAAGCACCTTCATTTGGGTTTATATAATTATTTTTGGAACGCAATTTGTAGCTGGCTGCTGCTCTTTTGAGTAGCGCTTGGAAGCAGACGTGGCACACGAATGAAACGTCGATAGATAGCCTGGGCCAAATGTGGGATCGAGAGCATAAAATGTACAGGGGGTCACGTTGTTGGTTGGTTAGCTCGTTGGCTGCTTGGTTTCGGCTTGGGGTGTCGTCTATGCGACCGAAACACACACCAGCGAACGGGCGAGCGAGAGCGGGACAGAGAGCGACATAAGCATACGCCACGTTGGCTGCTGCGGATGGAGGGTTGTTGCGGCTGAAAAAGGGCGCCCGCCTGGCGCCCTGATTACGGACAACATAAACTTGTGCGACACTCGCAAGCGAATCCTCAGATACTCTTGGAAACTCACTGTGCGAGAGTAGTTTTAAAATAAGCATACAATGAGTAGGAAAAGTTGTAGTTGTTGTAGTTGAAATTAAGGAAAGGCTCATTTCATGGGAATGATATTTACGTAAAATATTGAAACATAATCGAAATAAGATTGTATGCATTGAACGGAAATGAAATCAATTACTGCAGTCTAAAAATATTCATATATATTGCATATATAAAATGAAAAAACAATTTTTGAAATATTGCCAATTATTTCTCAATTGCAAATTCCACAAATATTTTACTAAAGACATGTCTGAATTCTCATGTTGCAGCTCGAGTGAATTGTTTGAAAAACATTTGCAAAGCAATATTTGTTATTATTATTTGCCAAATTTATAAGAGTCAATTGAAGTTTAAAGCAAATAACGTTCGGATAAAAGTCTGCAATCCGTACGTAATATAAGCAGTCCACTGACCCAAATTCTTTAACTGGCAGCTAGACACCCTGTTTGGCAAGTTGTTCTACTTTAATATTATTGATTTTCATTATGATTGGCACTGCCGCAGGACATAGTGGGCTCCACTCGAAACGTGTACAAGTGGCTAGCGCTGATTGCCCAGGTGCCGAGCAAGGAGAGGGTGATGGGCACATCCTGAGGCTGCCAGTCGCCCCTTTCAATGCATTGTTGACATTTAAATTGCATGCGATAAAGAGAGAGTGAGGACGCCTCTTATGGAGACTTATTAATAGTCCTGGGATTGCTTGCAAGCAGAGGACCTGCGACAGCCAGAGGACTCGTCAGAGATCCCACAGAGAGAGAGCAAAATGAAATCAATTTCAATCTGAAAGGCAAGCCATTGTGCAAACGCAAACGCTCACTGATTCTGCTGCCAGATAAAGAGGCAGCTCATTGTGCAAGAAAATAATAATCACAAATTGTGATATTGAATTGAGTCTCTAAGGTGGCTGGCATGGCATGTGAATGGCAAGCGAGTAAAAGTAATTTGCCTAATACTATTTCAATACTAGCGGGCTGCTACATCGCCATCTGTTGTCCAGGTTCTGCAACTGCTTCGACTGGCGCCATCTATGGCCGAGCAGCAAATCGGGGAAGCAATTGCTCCCCTGGCGAATTGCATAAACATGGATCTGACCTGACCCAAATTGCGTTTCCTCCACATAACTTGGCAACTATCCAAAAAGCAAAGTTTTGAGGTGAAAGTTGTTGGTTTTGTTGCCGTTGCTTACTGGTTGTTTGTTGCTTGTTGGTTGTTTTTAGTGTTTTAGTAGAAGCAGAACACACACAGTTGTTATTAAGTATGACATGGAGATTGTATTAGTCACTGTGGTTAGCCATTTGGAGAGGAAGACGCTGACGTCGATGAGGATGACAAAGCCCAAACACTTTTGGGGCAATAAGTGGGGGACTCGCTTACCTCGCGCTGACATCGCTGATCGGAACTGGACTCTACTCTGTGCGGACTACTTGGATGTGGATAGTGGACAGTGGACTACTGTGCACTTTTTATTGGAGCTGAGTGAGTGTTTACAGGTAGCTACGCGATGTGTAGTTGCCGGAGAGAAATGAGAATTTTGAATACGAGATGCGAATACGAAATAAAGAAATGATCGGGATATATGGTATGGTATGGTAGAGAGAGGAGAATAGAGATAGCCGGGTATGGATGGTAACTACACACAGGGGAAAGTGGCGGGTATATAGAAGGCGACTACTACGACTACGACTTGCGAGTGGCAAGTTGCATCAGAATTTGATAATTTGACTCGCTGCAACGGAGATGTCCGTGTCCGTTGCCTACCTAGAATTGGGGCTGGCCGAGCGGCTGCGTTGTTGTTGTTGTTGCAAATGCTGCGCCTGCGTCTGATCGTTCACATAGTGCACAATGGCCGAGGTCACCTCCTTGATGGAGCTCTGGATCTCTGGCGTTACGGGCTGCATCGATCGCACCCCATTCGCTGTGGTTGCCGTGGCGGATGTGGGCGATGTTCGTTGCGCCAGCAGCGAGTTGGCGAGACTGCAAAGGAGATCGGAAAAATATGAAATTATAATGTTCGATATTATGTACTTGGAAACTCACCGTTCGTGGGGCGTGCGCTGCGAGAGCTTCTCTGTGCTGCGCCAGCCCAGATACGGCTGACGATACGAGTTCCTCAGGACGCTGCCGGCGCCGGCGCTGCTGCCGCTGGCCACCGACATGAAGCTGCTGTTGATGGGGGCGCCGCGAGCAAAGCTGCCACGTTGCGAGACACTCGGCGATGTCTGCGTGGAGTTCAGGTGTGAGGTGGACCAACGTGTGGCGCCCACACCCTGACCATGACCATGGCCATGGCCATGACCCACCGCGGAGCTGGCCACGCTGCCGCTCTGGCCGCCGTGGTGACTGTGCGCCGAGGGACTCAACAGCAGGGGACTACGATCGGAGCGCTGTGATCCCAGCGAACTGAGCGAAGTCGTCTTCGAGTTGAGGCCCTGCCAGCGTCCCGAATCCTGTGTGCGCTTTCTCGTAAAGTTGCCCGGCTTATAGCCGCCAGATGTCGCGGACGTTCCACCACCAGCAGCCGCATTGCCGCCACAAGCGCCATCTGGCGAGCGTGCGGCGTTCTGATTGTACTGCCGGAACCAGTCGGGGATATTCAGGCGCTGCAGCGAAGCCTGCACACGCAACTGATGCTCGCTCAGGGCGGCCGGATTGTGATCGTGCGATTTCTGTAGTTCATTCTCAGGTGGCTGCAAACGAAAAGAGAGCGAAGAATATTAGTTAGAGGCGTTTGAAGCAACATTGATAGTTTTACATATTTAAATTATTTGCTATTTGGTATATTTAATGTATAAATCAGCATAAAATTGTGCAATACTCGTGATATGGAATTAAAGTTAAAGTCATATTGACAATCTTTAATAATTAAATTAACAGAGACTGCAATTTATACACAGCATAGAAATGTGCGATAGAATGGAAATTAATTAAATGCAACTGTGTCAAATCTGGGATATGGATTCGACTTGCAAAGCTCAAACATGTTGGTTTCCTTATGGAATTTTAAAAGCTGTCAAAGTAGCTTCACATTCGTTAATCAAGCTGCTGTCTTTTCATAACAAAGCCTCGCCTATCAACAGGTTTCGGTTTCTCATTGATTGCCCACCCTTAGCCCTCAATGTCAGAGTCAGCTGAGATTTTATTGGAGCATGGAAACATCCCACAAAATCAGATGATTTATTGCGTGTCCATTGCAAGCGATATTTGAATGATATAATTTTGATTTTATTCAGCTCAGTTTCAGAATGTTTTTATGAGTGCGCTGAGTCAGCAAAATCAAAAGTTTTTTAACAACTTAAAGTAAACTTTTGCTTTTGTTTGTTTGTTTTCGTCAATGGTGTCATTGCTGCCCACACAACTTATGTACTGTGGACTGTAGTCCTTCCTCCCCCCTAGGCCGAAAAAGCAGACTTGGCACTTGCAATGCAAAGACGAGACAAAAGAATTGTGCGTCATTTCTGGGTTATGAAGTGCCTGTGTGTGTGTGTGTGTGTGTGTGTGGCAGGTGCCACAACGGATAAATGCCGAAAAAGTTATGAAATAGATTATGTATGTATATATGTATGTGTGGAAGCAGAACACAATAAATGTGTTATTCAAGTGTGCCTTTGACAAAACTTACAATGGAAGCTTACACAACAAATCGCCTTAAATAGCAGCAAAATATTTATAGAATACAACACAAAATTTGATGATATTTTATTTAATATGCTGAGGTGTTCAATCAAGCTCAGTGAAAGAAAAAATCATTTTAAATTTGGAGCAACGACATTTTAATATCTTGAGACAACAATAAAAAGAAATTAACTTTGGGGGATTTAATTTCTTTGCATTTTTTGGACTTCTACTAGCCTATTGATTATATTCGACAGTAATTCATGCTAATTCAAGAACTCAAAAATAATTTCCATAAAAATTAAGTTAGTTTTCGTTTATACAATTTTTTTTAATTTAAATTTTCGACTGTTAGAGGTTCAAACAGAAGATTTCAGATTTAGCTTAAATTGTTTTATAAATACATCAAATATTTACATTAGCTATAAACTTAGTGAGAAAGGCACTACGAACTTGGTTGATTTTAGAGAGGCAAATAGACGGGGGAAATAAGCTTAAAACAAATGATAAACAAGGCTTGGCTTTGGTTTTCTTGGTGAACTTGCTCCAAGACGGTTAGGCGCCTTTGGCTACAGTCTCTAAGCCATGTGCACAATCTACACACACACACACGCAGACATGTAGTTGTGTCTCTCAAGGCAAGTGCTTAATAAAAGATTTCAAGTGCATAGCAAAAACTTGAGTTAGCATCTCAAGTGTAAACAGTACTGTGGCTACCAACATTTTGCCTTGGCTGTGGGACAATGCGAAAGACAAAAGCGCAAAGAAGACACACAGAGAGAGAGAGAGAGAGTGAGAGAGTGAGAAGCAGCGACTGCTGTAAGACAAAAGACTGACAAAAGTTAATCACAGTCGTCATACACGTATGCAATGGCACTTCAGCGACTGCAATGGAGATGGAGAGCAGCAAAGAGAGACGAGAGAGGAGACGAGAGGAGGCAGGGACACAGAGCATTTGCAGCCAAGGCGCTGAATGTCGTCAGTTGGCGTGTGGAATTGTTGTGCCGCAGCTGCAATAGAATCAACTGCAACTGCAACGACGAGGCGGAAACATTTGCCAGTTGTCTAAGCTTATTTGGGTCATATTCTAATGCCGGCGGGGGAGGAGGATGGAGACGGAAACGGTGACGGAGACGGAGACGGGGAATTGACTGTTTGGCAGCTGATTTGACGTCAACATGTGATGTGCTGCACTGAGCTGTGATTCGATATGATAAAAACAAATTGTCGCTCTCATTTACCTGATCGTATTGCAGCATATTCAGTTCTTACTGTTTGCGATAGGTCGAACGTATTGTTGCTGGTGTAGAGTATATGCATTTATTTGTGTGTTTTTTACTTTTTATTTGTTTATACTTTTATTGTGGTTGTTGTCGAATTTTGATGTCAATAGCAAAAGTGTTGTGTGAGAGAGAGAGAGAAATTTATTAGACACTCGCATACACACACACACACACTCACATGCGAGTAAACTCAATTAGCACACACGCACATACATATAGAGCACGCAAAAGGAAGTCAATACACACACACACACACACGCAAAACTGCATGCCATAAAATAGGCACACCCAGAAAGTGGGTTTGGGGCAGCGCAAAAGTTGCTAGGCCAACATTTTATATTTTTATATTTTCGCCACTTGCTTTTTTCATTTGATTAAATTCGGGTTGAACGCGCGCACTCCCCAACGCCACCGCCCCCACCACCGCACTCGGTGCGTGGCTCGGAGTTGACCTTAAATTCGACACAGCCAAAAAACGAAGCAGCAGCAGCAAAAAAAAGTGTCAAACGCACGCAGCAAATACACAGATATATACACAAGTATATATGTATGTATATGGATATATGTACAATGCGATATATAGGCGATAGTATGGCGCAGCGCGCGCATCAATTCATATTTTATTGTCAAGGGAACGCAAGTGCTTCGAATGTATTCTGCAGCAGGGGAAGTTGCAAGCAGCAATTCAGTCAGCTTGAAGCTTTGGTTTGGTTTTCAGCCAGTTGGCCAAATGCGTTTTGGGCACACTCTTAAGGCTTCTTCGCTGCATGTGTATGTGTATTTTTCATCGCTTAGGCTAAATGAATTAATCAAATTTGGCTTTTTACTTGAGCAAACATGGCGCGCGCGACATGCAACACGACCACGCAACACAGTCACAGTTACATTCACAACACACACACAACCACACACACGACGCACTCGCGAACACAGGAGAGCGAACACTACGCGCCGTTCGCCATTTCCGGCGCCGAAATGTATGCTACGCTTTTGAATTTGTGATAGATACTGAGCAGCGTTGCCAAAAATGAAAGCCAAAGTCGGAGCCAAAGTCCGCAAGCGATTGCCAAACTAGTATTTTATGGCAGCTTTCGCGCATGCCAAACAAAAACGCAAGAGAGCTTTTTATGGCGGCATAGCAAGGATGCAAGTGGCGTGAACAGTAACGCCCTGTGCCAACGACGCACCCTGTGTAAACAACACGTTCAGAGCAACAGGCGGCTGATTGTGAAACAGAGATAAAGAGAGAGGGAGAGCGAGGGAGACACTTGAGTGTTTGACAGCTGCCAAGAAGCAGCATCAGCAGCAGATGCCGAAGCAGAAGTAGAGTGTCATTGGGTCGCCTATTTTTAGAGCAGGTCTCGCACCTCATTCCAACCGGAAAACGAAGCACTCACGGCACGGGATGGCTCGAGAGCATCATGGCATGGCAAGACCAGTCAAGACAGCAAGTTGACAGCCTGTTAAATTGCAGCAGATTATCGGGATCGAGATGCCGAGCTGATGCAGTCTCAGCTGTTTGTGTCATCGTGACAAACGTGTCACTGGGCCACAGCCACAGCAAGCTGGCGTAGAGTGTGGTGAGAGATGGGATTGATAGGGATTAAATAATGGACAGCAAGAAAGTTCGGAAAATCTTATGAGTGGCTCGATAAATAAATAATAAAAGGATGAAGAAAATACAAGATAATAATCAGAGAATATAAATTTGCATTTATCCAATTGCTGGTAATAATTTAAGGAAATTGCCAGTAAATTTAAAAATGAAATAATTGATAATAATTTTGTAAAATTATTTACTTTTAAATATAATTTTTAAACAGCTAAGCTCAGAAATAATATAAGACGAAAATTCAAACTGCTTCAACCAAGAAATTTTCCTTCATTTCGATTTTAAAGAATCTGATCTCAAAAATATATAAGATGGAACTTAATCTTTTAGTTTATGCTTAAACAAAAACATATATTGTAAGCAAAGGTATTTTAATTTTCTGAAAAATAAAATATCTAAACCTAAATGCTAAATTCACAAATGGTTTAATGTCTTTTTTTAGTAATTTTTAATATGGAAATGTTTTACAAACAAAGCAAGTCTACATACAAGAAGAAGAATAAGTTTGATCTTATATAATTAAGTGTTAAAGCTGGAACTAAGAGTTGTGTTCATCACAAGGTGAGGTAGCGCAGGGCTTTGTCGAGGAAGCGTTCCTCGGGAGAGCCCTGGCTGCAGGCAATGCCACGTCGCGATTTGGTGGACAAGTTATCATACTGATGCTTAATGGTGCTATCCAGCAAATGGTGACAGCGTTCGCTGTGCTTCAGCTCCTCTGTCGAGGGCGTCTTGGTGTATTCCCGTTTGAGAACCATGCTGATGATGCGAGAGCGAGTGCTGCGATTCTTGGGCCTGCTGATGACCTGAGATCGTGGACGCAAAGGAGGCAACGGCGATCCAGGATAGACACCCGATTCAGCCGAGTCCGAGTCGATGCCAGTGCTGGAGACGCCGGCACAGCTGCAGTAGGTGACGCTGCTCCTCGGGGAGTGATTCGAATGATTCGAGCTGCCATAGGCCTCATCCTCGCAGAGATCGTACTCGGAGGTAGTCTTGCGTTCTATGGGCAGCGCATCGCTGATGGCATACGGAATGCACTTGGCCTCCATGTACATCAGAGGCTCATCCACAGCCTCATCGGCACTGGGCGTAGGACTGACACAACGATCATTCGCCATCTCCACGACTCGTGCCTCCTGCACCTTTCGTTCCCGCCGCTGCTGGCGACGTTCATGACGCTCCCGCTCGATGCGAGCAATCGTCTCGATGGACTCCATGAAGAGATGCAAATCACGCTTCACAAACCGTCCAGCATCGAGGGTAAAAGTCGTGGTTGTGGTGCCATAGCAGATGGGCTCAACGAAGTCCACGAACTGTGTGCAAGTGTAGCTGGCCATGGTTATTTAGTTTTTGGTTAACTGGGATGATTCACAAAGGAGTCGTGAGATGTGTTTACTGCGCTGGTTGCTGTGCAACTGATGTCAGTCCTCGTCCTCGACTGTGTTTATATAGCACTCGAGTCCTTAGAGGTAGCAGACAGGATAAGCTCCTGGCTACCTGAGCAGGTAGGCGACATTTGCGGCCCACTTCGGCCAAATCCCGACGACATTTTCGCGGTAAGTGCAATGCTGGTAATTAGGTAGTGCCCGGGAAATTCCTTGATTGCTTTTTAATTTTGGCATTTCCCAAAATGGTTCTCAGGTCAGGTCAGAAACGGCTTCAACTGGCTTTTATAGCTTCTAGAATTTCGTTCGTCCATCTCGCCGCCTTTTGCACCTTTCTGCGCCTGCTGCAGGTTGCCATAAAACCCACAACGAAATCATTTACGGTTCCGCCTTTGACACACGGCTGACATCTGTCAGCCACTCGTTATTATATAGACCGCCATAACTGTTGAGTTGCTCGTTGAACTAAATCAATATGTCGCTGCTTGCTTTGCATAATACAATTTGCACCTTTGGCTTAAGCTGACAGCAGCTGACAATAAAATACGACTACAAATCAATGCCTTATCGCGTAGATCTATGCTTGAGATAGTTACACACGCTACTGAGTTATCGAGTGTGCTAAATTACAGCTCGAGAATCTATATATAAAGTTGACAGAATAACTTTATGCGTTCACTGTCAAAACGATAAGATTATTGTGCTCTAATCATTCATGCTTGTAGTTTAGCAAATAACAGATAGAAGCTCAACAGCGGAAGCTAATTCCGAGATTGAAAAGTGTTTTTAACTCAATGAATTCATCAATAATAACAGACTTAGCATCTGAGAAAGTTTAATACTAAAATGTGTCAGTTATTCAGTTAGAGAAACAAACATGTTTAAGAACCATTAGAACTAAGGTACTAGGATTTCAAGGCGCCATTAAAGCCCAGGATTTCAGGGTTCGGTTTAAGCACCGAACATAAAGTGAAGCCGCCGAATTATACATGGATTAGTGAAGGATTAGGATAGTAATGCTCGACCAGTAAGGGATTAAATCTAGGAGGATTTACATGTTTCATATTTATCGTTCTTGACTAATCCTTCAAATCCTTATCCATTTGTTACTCAGTTAATGTGATTGACTTTGCTGTAAGTTCAGCGTAAATTATGAACAGCAAGTAGCTGTAGAATATACATATATTAAAATGTCTAAAGGGAGAGCTAAACTTAAGTTGGAGTTATCTCTTGGGAAACACACTTTCCTTTATAAAAGTTTTAGCAAGCAATAAGTGCATATTCAAAGTATTATTACTGTGCTCTTTGCTGACACAGTTAAAAGTTGAGCAAGTTGTTAAATTAGTTGACAAGAAGTAAACATTTTCAAGTCATCAAATGTTTACGATACTCCAAGGGTTGCTTGACAAATGAGTGTCGAGTTAAACAGACTCGTAGAGGAATAACATAGTTTGCATGGTCAGCCAAAATAACTAAGCTGTATTGACTCGTCTAGACAACAGACTGGGACGCGACAAAGTGAAGGCGAGTAATTAAACTCATTTTTGGAAATGTCTGGAAATCTGAAAATGGCAAATGATTAAGTGTCTTTTCTTTGCCAAAAGATAGAGACAGAGAATGGGAGATGGGAATGGAAATGCAGTTTTAAACTTGCAGATGCACGAAGCGAAACAACGAATTTAATTTGAAATGCACTTGAGAGATGAGAGATCTTTTGAGAATCTCTGCCGGGCGAGAGGAGAAAACGGAGAGTAGAGGGGAAAGCACTTCTTGTGAAGCTGTGCCGCTGTTCAAATCCATTGAACTTTCAATTAAGCACGTAGCTGCTGGGAAATGGAAAGAGTGGAAGCGTTGCGCCACTTAACCCATTGCTGCCTGCCATTCGCTGCTCTTTAACGAGCTGCAAATTGTTTTTGCCCACTTAACAGCCTCAATTAATTGTCTTAAATTAATAAAGCCAGCCTGCCAGCCAGCCAGCCAGCCAGCCAGACCTCCTCATCTTCAATCCAAGCCGGGCAATTAGCAGGCGTGGCACTTTATAAACTGATTTAGATAACAACAAAAAACTCAAAATGCGAGTCGCTTTATGAAAACCAGTTTGGTTACCTTGTATAAAAAGAGTCATAGAGAGGCAAGAGATAGCGAGAAGAACTGGAACAAATTAGTTAAATTGTTTTTAGAATGCATCAAGTTTATAGCGGAGCTGCAACTGCACCCTACGGAAATATCAATTTACAAAACATAAATGCCAATTGGCAAATGACAAGCCCAAGACGACAGCTACAAATGCACACTTGAGGAGCAGCAGCAGAAGGAGGAGGAGTTGTGTGGCTGAGGGGAAGTCCACACACTCGAGACTGTTGCTGGTGCAACGCTGGGTGTGCGTTGATGGACACCCACAAAACACAAACAACCAAAACTTCAATTGCTTTACATTTTTTAAAGACAAAGCACAAATTGTAAGGCAGCGACGACAGCAACGTAGCCAAGTGATGGGGGACAACGCTACAAGCAGGGGCGGAGGAGAAGAAAGAGGCTCTCGGCACCTACAAGCGATATGCTTGGGTTTAATGTGTGTTATTGATATTTAAAGTGGACGAACTGAAAGCCAAATGGGCGATCTATTAAACTCGCTAATAATCAAATTTGGTATAATAGAAACTAACAAACTTGATCTGTTATTCAACAGATGACTATGAAAACTGCAGTATGTGTGTACATAAAAAATGGTTTGAATCCGTAAAATGATATTTTTCAAAATTCCTATTCTAACGAACATTTTTGTATGAACATTTTTGTTATTGGCAAAAATAAACGAATATGAAGCTGGCTAGTCCAAATAAATGTATGTATATATTTAATAAATAATTTAAATTACAAAATACGCATATCATTTTTGAAATATACAAATTTTCAAAAATAATTGTATTTACTGAATACACAATACTCCCTCTCTGTTTGAATCATCACGTAGACCCTGACCTCGTGTCAAGCCCCTTTCGAGGCACACAGTTCCGCTGCAGACCCCACCACTGACCGAAGCGTACCAAGAACTGGAGCTCATCTCATCTCAGCGCTCGGGTATCCGTAATAGGGTCAGAATAATAAAGGCGAAATGAAAACAAAAGTTAAACGTCTGCTGCTGGTTGCGTGCCGATCGAGAGACGCAGTGCGTGCTGCCTACGGACTGTGGACTGGGGAATTGTCTATTTATAGGGCCATTGTAATAACTCCATTGGCAGAGGAAAGTGATCCATGTAGGCGAGTAGTAGCTGCTAGCTGCATGCGGTCTGCCAGCATAAACTTCAAACAGATGTCAAGCCGGCGGTCGCGTAATTATTATTAATGTGCTGCTCCCTTCCATTTCATTACATTTCCAACTCAAAACCCCAACCCCAACCCCAACCCAACCCAACTCAACAGAACCGAACTGAACCCAACCCAATTGGAACTCAGTGCACATCGCATCACATCGCAGCACATCACATCTGATCTCATCTAGCAAATATTCAAACAAACTATGCATCTCTGTTTTACATTAAAAGTTATTGCCAGAGATTGTTTCTTTCGCTTTTTATAAAACGAGGCGTTTACTTCTCTCTGGTCTCTGGTGGGGTTGTTGAACCTTCGGCCCAACATGTGGGGCGGTCTGCGATTTGCTTTGCTTTGCTTTGCTTTTGCTCGGCGTACCATCAAGCATTCTTTGCCAATGAATGGCGCTGCTTTGATACCGAGTAAATGGGGCCCGTGGAACCGTGGCACAGATACAAGTCGCGGCCACACGTTGGGCGCCCTAGTCAGTCACCTTATATGGCTTTCGCTACGCAAATTCATTGTCACAATTCTCGCCATTCTGAGAACATTTTCTCAAGTTGACAGTTGATACTTTGCACTAAGCTTGCACCACTTCCCCATTCACAAATTGCACTCGAAATCCCACTCACACAACCAATCAACCAAACAGAACAGAACAGAACTCAACTGAACTGAACTGAACCGAACTGAACAGAGATAGATAATCGGGCGCTTAAATTGCAACAATTGTCCCAATGGGAGGGGGCGTTGAAACAAATCAGGAAAATTGCAAACTAATGCTGACAGTTTTGTTGGGATTTTCCAGTGATAGACGGAGCTTACGAAATGTTCCTAAAATGGCAATGGTAATTGGGAAAGAATTTGAGCGGTTAGATGAAAATATTTTTATTTTAATTTCACTTTGATGGAAATATCTGGTCACGTATAATCCACAACTAAGATTGAAAAACATTTGTCTAACTAAAATAGGATTTGCAATTGAATGCAGAAATCAGTTATGCATTTGTCAGATTTATGATAAATATTTCCTGCTGGGCGATTGCAATACAAATCCAACTAAATTAACAACTAATTCCATAAAATACTATGACACCAAAAAACTAGTCAGACTAACGCCTTGGTTGTTCTCCATAATCTGTCACATAGATGTAATTTGATAATTAAGCCTCGTTGTAATGGCACATCTGGCATGTTTAATTGGCTTTAACCATCGGCATGAATTATATATTGTTATGGCCTACGTCTGGCTGTCTATCGTCTGTCTGTCGAAGTGTTGTTTACGCAAGCAGCCCAGCGCCACCGCAACCGCCACTGCCACCGCCTTTGGCACCGCCACGCGGCATTTGCCACCACATTTTTGCATGTCGATGAACGCAAATGAAATTGAATTGAGTTATGCGAGTGCACAACAAATGCAATTTTGCTTTAGTTTTAATTAAATTTGTGTACACTTTTAGTTTTAGGTTTTTGTTTTCATTTTCGCCTGTTAATGGCGTCAAAGCTGGGCAAAGAGCCAACAATAAAACTGCTGCACAATTAACTTTTCAACAAGCACAACAAAAATGCATAAAAACAAAGAGAGCGAAAAATGTGCGGCATGCGGTAGACAGCTGACAAAGGCAGAGTAAGAAGAGTTTGCCCCACAAGTTTGGTGCACTCGGTCAGTGGGAGTTCGTAGCACCTTAACATTTGCGAGCCTAAACACTAAGTAATCGCGGCAATGGCTATTTAAGATGTCGCATCGCATCAGAACTGGGCCAAAACAAGCCGACTGCCCGCATGTTTACTGCCTGAGTCAGCAGCGAGTTGAGAGTGCCGACGGACGACGGCCGACGGTCGAGTCGAGGTGAAAAGTGCGTTTTGCATAATTTTCTGGCAACTTAAGCAATTGAATTTAATTGCCTAAGCATGGGCGTTAATCAAGCTAATTGCTGACATCAGCTAAGCAATGTCTCAAGCTACACAGACGCGAGGGTTGCCACACAAATAGCCTGCATGATAACCAGCTAAAATGATGACATAGGTACGCATAGACAAATGATCTCAGCAAAGCAGTTAAATCTGCTCGCTCGCAGTTCAAGTTCATTTGGCAAATGATGGGAAGCACATTAATACAGCTACAAAATTATGACATGAGTATGATCTAATGATCACAACAAACAGTAAAGTCTGCTTAGTCAAATCTAATTGCGAAACAGATCAAAGTAACAGTGATGATTCAGTCTGATCATATATCACCTCATGTTGTCACATTTCCATTTAAAGTCTAGACACTTGATATGCTAAAGACTTTTTTAAATAAGTTTTCTTTTTCGGTGCATCAGTTAAATGAGGCATATTTATTGGCACAAGTGTTAAAGACCTAATTGAACGGCCCTCTCACAAGTGCTCATATTCATCATCACCCAAAACGTTGCGTAACTCTCGTCTCGTCTCTCTCTCTCTCTCTCTCTCTCTCTCGTTCGCTCTCTCTCCCTCTGAGTCAGAATGATATCACATAACGTCAGGTCGTAGAGACGAGACTGGAATTTCAATAAACGAGTTCTATTACAAAAACGCATAAGGTCCGCTTCGAGCTGGTGTCTAGCTCAAGTCGCCTCGCGGATTGTTTACAATGACAACAAAGAGAAAATAACAACAACAAATAAAGTCAATGCTAAGCAGTTTTATTAATAAATATGCAATAATGCTAGCGCGCGTTTTTGCTTTTTATATAAACACACAAATTGTCAGGCTTGTCTGAACTATGCGCCGAGTCCGTAATTCAATTGCACAAACACAAATATTTGATTGCCATCAATCATCATGCAGATGGAGCCCCGTATAAAACTATAGACAACAGGCGGAGGTTCTCTGTGCAAATTATTTGTAAGCGCAACCTTGAATCTGTCGCTTATCTGTTGTCATATTTGACAGTCTGTTCCGCTCTCTGATCACCTTAATTCGCTCAGTCCAATGCGCCGATGTGAGATGATGTGACATATGCCGAATCAACTCAGATGTGGCGTGTTCTCTATGGTATTTTTTTAGGCAACGGATGTATATACATATTGTATACAATACTCTATATATAACAATAGTATTGTGTAATTTGCGCAATTGAAAGCAATGGCATCTCCGATAAGGCATTGGGTCAACGCAACGTATGCGTAATGTGTGCTAAGTGCAAATGTGGGGCAACAATCAAGAGACACGAGGTCACTGCGAGAGTGCGTAATAATTGATATGCTTGCAAATTGAATCTGGATTAAGCACAATCAGTCAAATCAAATGCAAAAGCATAAATCATGCAGACATTTATTATGAATACAAACTGACTGAAAGTAGTTGTATTACTTTTTACGACTGCCGCAAAAAAGCAACAAGCTGACTTCATTCAGATAATTCAAGATGAAAATCGTCAAGTGAAAAAGTCGGAAATACAGAAAGATTTATTTGTGCACGACATGAGATTTATTTTGGTGAACTTCTGAGAGAAAGTCTGAGTTTAGAACAAAGATAAAATTCAGCAAGCATTGCTTAGCTCATCAGCTGCAAATAGCAGAGCTATCAATAGCTTAACAACTACAAATTAGTTGCACAATTAAATGCGAAACGACTGCGAAGTCACGTAAGAGGAAAATCCGAATGCACAAAGTGTAAAAGCATGTTTCAGTCATTATCAAAGTTGATTAGCTAATAGCATTATATGTACTGTGTGTATACCAAGAGTAGATTCTACTTGGAACATGTGTTTGATGGTATCTCTAGCAACCACCACCAATGATATGCTCCATAAACTCTGCTGAACCCCGGGCCAATGTGCAACCCTTTTTGCAGCATAATTTGTAACATTTATTCAAACGAAAAAACTTGGAAATTATGCCTGACTGAGCTGCAATGAGTTGAGTGTGGTCAGAGGGCAGTCTGGTTGACCAGCAAAAACTTCAGAGAATAAACTAGAGAGAGCGAACTGTGAGGTGTCTGTGGTCAGCTAACCTGGAGGGGTCAACGACACTTGCCATTGGGGTAAGGACTGTGCTTGCTTGATGGATTGACAAACTGTTGCAGTTGCCCTGGCATCGTAACAAAAAGTCTCGTGTCCCGTGTGCTATTGATTGAAGTGAACCACCCCGAAATGAAAGAATTGCCAGAACTTAACCCTCGTGAGGTGACGTGACCAAAAACGGAAGCGGATGTGGGCGACAAAATCGTTTACGGGCCAAAAGAAGCTTGTGCTTAATCGTTTGCCAAACCCGAGCAATACCCTGTAGCAAACACTGCAAATATTATGCAGATACCAACAATTGAAATCGCTTGAGTTGAGCAATCATCCAAAGCGTAATAAACATCACTTTTTTGGCTCTAGGGTATGCCGACTATAATTATGAGCAGCTTGCTAGTATATGGCAGGCATAACTGCATCTGTGCACTTTATGCTTCCTGTTGATTGCAATTAGGCGAGCATGTCAAGTAATTATGACACGGGCAAAAAGAACACAAGTGATGGAACTGCAGACAGACAGACAGGCAGGCAGTCAAATAACAGACTGCTCGTATCTGATGGGCTGCCTGTGTGTGTCCGACTGTCTGTGTGAGAAGTGGCAACTACTAGAGGCAAAGGGCCATTGTCATGCCTCTCTGCTGATGCATCATAATGGGCCTGGGCCAGACTTTGATTACGGCCAGGCTGCCACAAATGTAAAACGAACTGTAATCAAATGGTGGAGAAGCCGCAAATGGCAACAAGCCGCTAACAGAAGTTGGCCAACAACCAAATCGAGTTCTGGCAGCCTTTCAACTAGACAACACAGTTGCTCGCTGCACGTGCCTCGCATTTATCAAACGCATTTCATGCCACACTGAAGCTGATATGGCTCGAGAGCTTCCCCTCTCCCCGACCCTGACTATCTAAATATTATGCGAGTGTAACCTCCATGGACTACAAATAATTTACATTTTATTTTTGTTTTGCTCGACGAATCAGAATCAGCTGTCGCAGTGGAACGTCGGATTCCTCTCCTTCTCCTTATCCATCCACCGGGGGAATCAACAGAGAAATGCGGGCAGTGCAACAGAACAGCAGAGTGCAGTAGTTGAGCTGACCTTTTCGCCATGCCCCGTGGAGGGAAACTGTGGCAGGCAAATGTCATTTCCATTTGCATGTGTCACTGAAAATAAACTCCAAGGAAATGCCAGCAAATGGACATGGAATTCAGCAAGGCAGTGGGAGGCAGGAGAAAGTTTCCTCGCCAAGAGGAATTACAATTATAATACGCTTCATACCCTAAATAGATGATTGAGAAATGTCAATGAAATGCGAAAAGTATTTCTCAGATAGATCACAAACAAATAGTGCAGAGAATTCTACATCTGTTTATTGCGTTTTATCTCAGCTTAAGCGGCATTTCGAAGGGCACGATAATGAATAAATCTATTAAATTGAGACAAGAATTTAACCATTGGATGAAAATAACAATTATTCTAATTAGCTGGAGCATTCCTCAACTTATAAAGTATAAATGAAATCCTTAATAATTGCAGAAAAAAAATGCACAACATAGATAGGTGAATCAATTGATTAGAAGTGTAAATTCTTTATTCCAATGAAATTCACAGTTTTCTATCTCTCTCGTTTGTAGAATCTTCCCCTTCTCGAATTTCGTGCTAGTTGCCAAAGGTCAAAGACCACTCAGGAAATATTTTCATGGCGCTTTGATTGATCGACTGTCACGTATTCCGGCATTCCTTAACGGCAGTCGCTAAACAACCCCATGCGAGAGATAACAGCAAATATCATACACTCGTAGAAGGGCAAACAGAACACAAAAATGCCATGACAGTCGTCGAGGAGAACCGCAAACATAATGCGAGTGGGCCATGCATAATATGCTAAATGATTGCATATACACAGTGTTTTACATAACCATATAGAGATCTACTTATATCCCAAGATTCTCTCTCTCTCTCTCACTAAGTATAGGGTAAACAGAAGGCGATGCATACGAAAACTGAAAGAAGCGGCACATTAAAATGAGATTTATTTGAAAATGCTAACAGCCGAGGAACAACAAAGTGTGCGACTATTTTTGGAATGCAATCCATGGCAAGGGGTCGAAGGGGAAAGGCGACACGCAGCGGCAGCGGCAGCGGAAAAGGAAGTGCGCGTTATTTGTCTCAATGCCTCATGTTGTTGTTGATGTTGCTGCTCTCTTTTGGAGGGTATTCGAGACGAACTGAGCTCTGCAGCAGAGGCAGGTGTGCATTTTGTAGGGAGGCAGCAGCTGACACCGTTGTTGTGCGTGTGTCGAGTGTGTGTTCGTTCCAATCAGCATTGCGCTAGCCTTGAACATTGCTCGCTGGCTGTTAACTTAATTTAATTTATTTGCCATTGGCCCACACAGATACCGGTGTCGCTCTTGTTGTCGTTGTCGTTGTCGTTGTCTTGGTAACCTAGTTTTGGAAGCCAAGCTTGTTTCTCAAGTCCAATTAAATTGAGCGGCTTTTGGAGGTTTGGCAGCTAGGCAAATAGATTGGGAATGTTGTGCGGAGGCTGAAGAATCTCGAACACAAAGAGTGCAAAATACTTTGTAGTGCCTCTTCAAAATGTGCTACTGTTTACGAGTAGATATTGCATTGATCGTGCTGAAGAGTTCAATAAACTCTGGAACAATAAACAGTGATGATTCTATAGATTCATTTGCATGAAACAATGGATGATCAGCTCACAATTGCGAGTCTTCTGTTTTCTGTCTTATAATGAATTACAGCAATGATGTCATTGCTCACACATTTCGTTGTAGTGCTTTTGACACAAATTAAACTCTAATAAGGACAGCTGTATAGGCAAATATAACAGTTATTCGCAAAGCATAAAAACACAATCTGAAAAACATGTTAACTATCAAAATCTTGCACCTATCAGCTAATTTCCTTCAAACCTTCATTATTAATTGTTCTTATGAGTATTTGCAAAATAATCTATGTATTTGGATGTTATATTCATAATTAAAGTAAATACTGTTATAAACCGAGATGATTGTTTTTTCTTTACTATGGAACAAACGTAAGACTTTAAGTCTATCCGTAGTAAAATAAAAAACGTACATTGGTTGCCACCGTTTCAGCTCTTTAGCCCTCTTCAGTGGCTTGGCAACCGTCTTTAAAGGCCACTAGACGCATCCCCTGCAGCGTTGACTTAGGCCTGCCCCAGCCCTCAACGCTCCAATTCCATGCAACGCGACATAATAAAGTCCTTTAACCTTTTGCTCGACTTTCATATATCTTTTTTTTCTGCTGCTGCATTTTGTTGTGCGCTCTTTGGAGTTGATGCGACTGCAACTTCCGCATATCTTGACGGGGTTTATTTTATGCGAGCCACTTCAAGCTAACGGCTTTAAAAGGCTTTCGTTATGCCACATACTAGATGCAGTATCTACACGAGGTGCAAGTCGAATTAACAGCCAGTGAAATGTGGCATGTGATTGCCAGCCGTTTGAGAGCACTTGTAATTGGGGTCTGAGCAGCATGCACGCTGCATTCACATTTTTATGAGAATGCCATTTGGAATGTTGTTTGTCGCCAACTCATAAATTACTCAGCATCAACAACAACAACAACAACAACATCAGTATCATAACAAAGTTGCTCCCCTTGGGGGCGGGGGAAAAGGCAATAAATACATACAAACTTATATGTAGATTAGCTGCGAGCTGTCTAAGTAAACACAGCTGGTCATTCCATAATTGATCATAATTTTTTATTATAGACAATGACTAAAGATACGAGAGGAGAGCAACAGATTCTCAAACTGCCCAGCCCACTTGGCGTGTGTTAAATAAAATCCAGATCGGCAAATAAACAACAACAAAATCAAAGCCGAAAAAAACAAGCTGCAATCAGCTTAAAATTCCTGCACACAAAACAACTCGAAAAATAAATAGTATGTATGCATAATTATTCTAAATTTTTCAGATTTTCTGTTGATTTCTTTACTATTTTTAGACTACAAGTTCATTGCGCAAAAATACAAATATTATTATTTCGCACATTTCCCAAGCAGCAAAAATTAACAGATCGTGAAAACTTGCAACAAACTGCGTAAAAACGTTAAAATTCATTTGCTGAGTTAATCAAAGTGAAGAAATATAAATACAAAATATTCAACTTGCATATATTATATGTACATATACTTATGATATATGTAATGGCCAACAGCTGATGAGTCAATGAAAGTGAACGATATAAATCAGAAGTGTTCAGTGGCGTGTCAGGTGACTTGGCTGAAAGTGGAGCATGTTTTTGGCCAATACGTAAATCGATATCGACACTCAGTATATCATTCAGTGTGAGTACCCGAAAAACAAACCCATTCGCTTAAGCCAGATAAATATAATAATGGATTTGTTTGTAGTACAATTTGCATACTTTAGCCCACGATAAATGGCCAATGGAGGTGTGAATGGAAATGGCCGAAAGCAAAGCAAAAAGCCCAACAAGAAAATATCCATAAAGTAGGCAAATAACTGTTTATATAGCGAATGAATCGCATTTAATTCATAAAGAAATGAACAACATTTAATTTGTTTTCGAAATGAGATTGAATTGCTTTAGAGAGTATTAAGGGATATAAATAACATTTGGGATTCGGTTCATAAACACTTGGGGGCATTGGATAAATGCCCAGCTATCAGCTTTTTATGATGATATATGATCTTGTCTCAATTGCATCAACACGCGCCCTGCTATTAATTAATATCAAGACTCATCAATTAATTTCCAGCAATTATTTCTCGGGCTCAGCTGCACCTAAAGAGCGTCTCCCACATAAAAATACATACATACGTAGGGTATAGAGGGAAAACTAAGGAAATTGCACCCACACATTTCCCAACGATATACAAATTGATTTGCCAGTCAGTTTGTCAGTGTGGCAGTTGGTTGGGGGAAAAAAGTTAAGAAATGCGCGAAATGATAAATAAACTTTGCTTTTGTTTAAGAGTTTCTCAATTTTCAATTGTTTACGCGCAAAAAGGAAAATTACACGCTGCGAAAAGAATGGCGGCGAAATTAAAGGCGTGTGAAAAATAAATTGTGGCCAGCAGCAAAAGCAGAAGCAGCGACCAGCGACCAGCAACAACAATAGTCTAAACACACAAATGAGTTGAAAATAAACTGAAATTAATTAAATTTCCTGCCTTCTGCGCACTTTCGCCCAAGGCGTGCACACTGTGTGGGAAGCCACTGTGCCACAGTCATGGCGCATTTCAGGCCAGACTAAATGCCGTTTTAATTTGAATAAATTAGCGAGTATTAGACAATGAGCAAATACTTAAGCAGTGAGCTCAGCTCAGCTGAGCACTAAATACATTGAAGTATTTTAATTACTTAAAGTTACTTGGCAATATGTGGGCATTTAGTGATGTATTTAAAAGAAAGCGCTTGTTTTTCTCCTTTTCTTTTTGTCGCTTTTTCGACTTCTACGAATATTTTCAAGTGGACTTTTTCCGCAACCATGAAAAGCAAGTGGCATTTTCCAATGACATTTTAGGTAAATGCAAGAAAGAGACACACTCATTCAGCGAGAGGGAGATGTCTGCTAATGATAGACGTGCATTTGTTGAGCTAAAACGAATTGCTGCAAATATGGCAATGAAAAAATCATTTAGACATTTTACAATTGCCACCAAAGATAAGCAGGTCTTGGTATTGGTAAAAGAAACAGGTAGAAAAAATACCCAGAGCGCACCAGGAAGAGTGAGAGAGAGAGCGAGAGCTATTGTCAAAGCAACAGATGGCAAGAGCATAAAATTGATCTAACAGCAAACGATTACAGCTGCTGCAGCGAAGTCCTACGTGACAGGCAACAGCATCGATCATGTAAGATTAACAGCACTGTTACAATGCGCTGCTAGACATTAAGAGAGTGATTTACACCAAAGCAGATGGAGAGAGCGGCCGACGCTCTCAGTTTGGCGAGCAGCCAAGCGCCTTGGGCGATGTTTTTTGTGCCATGCTATGTTTTTACCTTCGCCTTCGCCTTCACTATTTACAACGGCTGCTCATAAAGTGAATGAGAATGAATGTTAACAGCAAATATTTGATGAAAATGAAATCTAAGCGCGCTGCGAACAATTGAAAGCCGTTCCGCGCACACACATTAAATAATCATCAGATAGTGGGGAGGGGCTTGAGGTGAAGTTTGTTTTGGGTTCTTGTACTTGGTTGTTGTATTATCAGAAAGCACAGGCATACGATAAGCAAATAAATAAAGACGTAGTACTTAGTAGTGCTTGCAGAAGAAGAAGCGGACTAAACAAAATACTGTGTCGCGCTTTTCTTTTCTTTTCTTTTCAGTTGAGAAATTTCAGAGATTTATTGTGTTATCGCAAGAATTTGTTTGCGCGCATTGCAAAGACAACAAAACTTACAAATTTTAATTAAGTTCATAATTGTTATGCTGGAGGCAACAACATAATTATAATATCTATGTTGTGCTTTCATTTCTGAGCAATTATTTGATTATTTTTGTTTTATTTTTTCATTATTATTCCACTTGACAACTCTCAAGCGCAACGCAACTCAAAAATACAAAGTCACATTTCCGCACGAGCAAACAAATACTTCAACAAGTACTAACTATATACAAATGCGCATACTTATATACAGTTAAATTTGAGCGGAAATCAAGGCGAAAGTTTTGGACGTAGGAGTAGAAGAAACATAGAAGACAGAAAGACGCCAAAAATGGGCGCAGTTTCGATCACGACTTCAAAAAGTTGGACACAAACTATGCAAATGAGGCGTGGCATTTGTTTGCTTACGCTTCTATAGCACTAACACATTCTGAATATGATTTATCTAATTCCCAAATTTATATATAATATATTTATTTTTTGTGTATACATCTTGATGGTATACATGCGAAAACTAAACATTTGAAAACTCTTGAGTTTTATATACATTTTTATGCATTCTTTCAGTTTTAGAGAACGGCATTGAGTCATCTGTTAAATTTTATTTTTCAAATCATTCTATTTATAAACACTGTTTGCATATCTTGTCTGTCTGTTTAAGTAAAAACCAGAAACATTTATTGCAAAATTTTGCTTCAAACTGGAAACGAAAACAAGTTCGATAGTACTAAAAGTAATCCCAATTGAATGCCAAACATAGATATTATTGCAATTTCTTAACGCAGATAAGATTGTTCAAGTTTACGATATCGATTTGTAACTGCAAAAAAACAAATCAATAAATGCCAGCCATAAGAATTCTACATTGATTTCCATTACAGAACATCATATCCTGCATATTAAATGTTAATCAATTAATCAGTTTCAATGTCGAGCACACCTGAATAAATCATGAACAAATTCTGCACTCCACCGACACACACTGGTGGCCAAAATAAAGTGCACGCCATTAGGCAACAGTCCCACAAAAGTTTCATTTTTATGGATTTATTTAATAACAGTAGAAAGAGTAATACAAAGTTAGATGAAATATACAATAAGTGGGCCAACTTTTGGGTCAACAGTTTTATGCGAACCTTTGTTAACAAAAGGCGGCCCAAAACACAACGACTTGATTAACATAATGGCAAAAAAATTGTGCAGACAAAATGTAACGAGGCAAAAAGCCGCAAAAACAAAGCCAACAAAGGAGGCGGGAGAGGGAGAGGGAGACGGAGACGGAGAGGGAGAGGCAGAGGTCAGTAGAGGGAGGAATGCGGTGGCACATCATTACACACCACATTATTCAACTAAGGTCAAGTGGTCATTGTCTCAGCAGTCTCAGCAGCAGCAGCAGAAGATGACATTAAATTGCTCGTAATTTGTTGAGGAGCCATAAAAACGCGTCTCGAGCAAATTAAGAGAAAATGCGAGGCGACAACAACAACAACAATGTCATTGAAAGATGCTCCAAGGACTAACACGGCGTATGGGTGTTATGTGCATGAATACGCACTCTCACTCACATACTCACATACTCACACACATGCACACATACAAGAGCATATTGAAAAGAGCTTCTAATAAATCAAAACGCGACTCAACACGCGTTTCGTGGGCGTTTTAAAACGCGTGCACGTTCCAAGCCGATTAGCGGGCGAATTATGAACGCAAAGGATACGAAATAATGTTAATGGATATGCGACACGCATTCCTAAGCGCGTATGCGGGAGTGAGAAAGGGAGAAGGCAAGGCTAAGTAAGAACAAAAAGAGATGGCACAAAAATGCACAGTTATTATGTCTGTTACGCGCGAATGAATAGCATAGAGTGGGGGGGGGGGGGGGGCATTAAAAGAGTGAGGAGTGTGACAAGCTTCCGAAATCAATTAACAGCCATAAGGAAGATCAAAGTCGTCCGCCGTCGCTGCTCGAGTGGAAATGCAAGAACTAGAGCGAGCGAGACAGCTGCACACCAAGGCAGGATTAGGCGAGAGAGTGAGAGGAGAGGCAAATGTAAATCGCTTCGTATGCATAATTTGCACATTGAGAGAAGATAAACACGAAAAGGAGCAAAGAAAAAGCGTTATAATAATATTGTGATAGGCGAACTGAGGAGAATGACAGGCGAATACCCTAGAAAAAGACACCAACATAAATATTCTAATTATTCACAACACTATTTTTAGCTGAGTGCCCAACTGACCCATTCGGCGAGACGACCCCATTTTGGGGTATGTAGCGCAGCACAAGGGAGCGGCCTGGCTTTGGGGGATGATGATGATGATGATGATGGCACGAGACAAAAGCCATAAAAAATATGTGTAAGTAGTTTTGCCAGCCAACCCCAAATGGGCCATGAATGGATTTTTAGGTTTTCTGGTACTCACCAAAACATTCTTTTGATTCTCTTTATCCAACAGAAATTCCATGCTTTTGTGCGGTCTTCGCACCGATGCAATTTGCACTCCGCCCGCCTGATTCGATGTTTTGATGTGCTGTCCCTGGTCCCCGTCATCATCGTCGTCGTCGTCTCCGTGCTCCACATCATAGGCAGCACTGGTCACATTGAGACGCTTGACCAAGTAGCGTTTGTGCGGCTGATGCATCGGATTGCAAGTGATGTCCATAAGCGAACGCGTCTTGCCCGATATGACCGTTTCGTGGGTGTCCAGATTGGTCTCGATGAGACCCATATTGTTGTCCAGCATGGGCGAGACTGCAACCGGCACCGCAGTGACCATGGTGAGGGGGCGGGAGGCGGCGCCCAGCTGATTGAACATTTGCGTCTTCTGTGCGACGCTCGCACGCGACGGCGACTCTGTACCCGTTTCACCCGCAACCGTTTCCGTTTCGCGCATCGTTGTGTTCGTCGTCGTCGTCGCTTCACGGTGGCCTGCTGTCAACTGTTTGGCGAATGCCGCATACTGTTCCCTTTCGGCGTCCAACAGCGCATTTGTCGCCTGGGCAGCACTGGAGACAGCTGCTATTGCCGGCTGCTGCTGCTGCTGCTGCTGTTGGGCAGCACTGGCCATGGTTGGCGCATGCGTCAAACGAGGCGGTTGCTTGGGCAGCGGCGGTTTGCCCGTCACCAGCTTCTGCAGTGTTGACGTCTTCGGCAGCTGCTCCAACTCAGCTGTTGTGGTCGCTGTTGTCGCTTGTCGGCTGTGCATGCTCGCTGTGCTCGCCTCCGAGATGTTGCTGTCGTCGAGCATGCCGCTGTTGCTGCTGCGTGGCGGTTTAAGGGGTATGTGAATGATATCCTGTGATTTGCCATTGCTCTGCGCTTGCTTCGAGCTCTGCTGCTTTGTTGTTGTCGCCGGCTGTTGTTGTTGTTGTTGTTGTTGCTGCTGCTGTTGTTGTTGCTGCTGTTGCTGCTTCTTCTTGCGACGCAACGAGAAGCGCAAACCGTGCGCGAAGCGCGACAGAAAACTCTTTGAGCTGGGATGCTTCTCATCTGTTTTGTTGCCGCGCTGCTTCAGCGGCGACTCGTTGTTGTTGCCACTGGGCGTCAAGGAGACGGCTTGCGATGATTTGGACATGTTGCGATCAATGTGATCGATGTCGTCGTCGTCGTGGTCGTGGTCGTGGTCGTAACGCTGCAGCAGTTGCTGCGAGGCGTACAAAATGTGATGGGCGCGGTTTGTGGGCGGTTCACTTAGGATGGGCAAGTGCAGGCTCAATGGACGAGTCGGCAGATTATTGGTAACTGGCACTGGCACTGTAACTGTGACTGGAAGTGGAACTGTAACTGGAGCGACGATAGCGGACGATGAGCTCGCGACGACGCGTGTTTCAAGACTGACGGCAGCAGCGACGCTTGGCACTGAAACCGCCACCGATGACGACGACAGCGGCGGCGACGGCAGCGATGTTTTCGATTGCTGCGACGTTTGCTGCTGGTTCGTTTCCATGCTAGCGATGTTTTCGTTGTTGTCATCGCTCTCTGCGCTCTTTTCATCGATCGCGCTCTCGCGCTCTGGCGCTCTTTGATCGCGCTGCTCTCTTAGCGGCTGTTGCTGTTGCGTCGCTTTTAACGGCGGTGCTGCTGTTAACTGCTGCGGTTGCTGTTGCGTCGCTGTTAGCTGCTGTTGCAGTGCCCTTAGCTGCTGCTGCTGCTGCTCGGCGTTGTAGCGCGCTGCAATGCTCTCGTTCTCTTTGGTGTTATACATAACAGTGGCATCGTTGTTATCCAACAGCTCCTCCTCCTCCTGCCCGTCGTCCTCCTCCTGATCGCTGCTCTGCTCCTCCGGCGGCTCCTCCGACGACTGTTCCTGCCAGCAATATTTGCTGACCACCGGACAGAAGCTCACCTCTTTGCTGAACGAATTGCGCGATCCCGCCGGCAGCAAGATGCCCAACGGCTTCGGCTGTGCCGCCGCCTGCGGCAGCTGATGCATCGAGTTGTGGGCGCTGCTCACGTAGATGTCATCCTCCGTCTCCTGGCCGCCGCCATCGAACGCCGACAAATTCGGTGTGCTGCTCACCAGGCTGCGCTGCTTGGCCGTGGTGCTCTGGAAGCGACGCTTGGGCAGCACACGCACCGGCTGTGCCGTGTTGCAACTGCCGGAGTTGCCGGGCAGCTGCTGATGCTGCTGCTGCTGCACATCGATGTTGCACTGCTCCAGGGATTGAGCGTAGGAGGTGCGCAGATTGGTGGGATCCTGATCGAAGGTCTTGCCGAAGCTGCTGAAGCTCAGCACAGTTGGCATCGTGGTTGGCGCCACTTCCTGTGACAGCACCACTGGCTCCCTGTCCATCTGGGCACTGCGTCGTTGTCGCGCCGGCGGCTTGCGGATCGTCAGCTGCACATGCTGCACTTGCGGCGCATCCACCAGATCCTGCTGCGACTTGTGCGGCGCCTGCTCCGCATCGACCGCCTTGTCATTGAGTATGGACACGTTCTTGTCGTAGATCTGACTCAGTTCGTCGAGCAGAAAGTTGCCCTTGCAAATGAGATGCTCGTAATCCTTGGCGCCGCCGCCGCCGCCCACGCCCCGCTTGTCCATGTCCGTGAAGGAGCTGCGTTTGCAGTTCTCGCGCTGATCCGTGTAGTCCAAGAGCGTCAGGTTCTGATAGCTGGCATTCAAGTAGCCCGCTCCAGCTCCAGCTCCAGCCGCGCCTGCTCCGCGATCGTTCCAGCTGCAACTGCGTCGAATGCGCGGCAGGCTGTGGCAGTCGAAGTTGTCCAGATCCTCGCTAGAACTGTGTCCGTCACTGCTGTGGCAGTTGCGTTCGCTGCTCTGGCGGTTTGTGCGTCGAGTGGGGCGACGTCGTCGTCCCAGCTGCTGCAGCTCGTTGGGCACGCTGCTCGTCGAGGAGATCGGGACTGCGGCTGCTCTCGGTGAGCAACCCTCGGCAGAGGAGCTGCGGCTGCTGCTGCGGCTGCGGCTGCTGCTGCTGGGACGTGTGTGAATGCTGCTGTTGTTGGCCAGCACGTAGCTGTTGTTGTCCGCTATGGATTTGGGAGACGAACCTCGCGGCTCGCGTATATCGGGCAAACTGTTGCGCAGCCAAGTGAACGAGGCGGCAGACGACGATGACGATGGCGACGCTGACGCTGACGATGGCGATGGCGATGCCAACGACGTCGACGGCATAGACGATGCTGTTGTTGATCCGCTGGGCGTTGGGGATGGCGTTGGGGATAGGGAAGGCGATGGAGATGGCGATGGCGATGGCGAGTGTGCGTCTCTCTCGTCGCTATTTATAGATGATGTTGGAGAGCATAGCGAAAACGCCGACGAGCGTGGCGTTCTTGACTGCGTCGTCGTCGTCTCATTTGTCTGCTCTATTTTTGTCTGACACAAATCATTGGAGTTTTTGGAATGCGTTGCTAGCGCTGCGGCTACTGCCGCCGCTTCCACTTCGTGCTCCAGCAGCTCCTCCATCTCCTCCTCCTCGCACAGCTTGTCGAAATTCTTTGGTATACTCTTCGACTTGGCGCGTCGCAATGTGCCGCAGCCCGGCTCGCCATACCCCGAATCCTCGGACAAATTCTCCGCCGAATTGAGCGGCAAGCGTCGCGCTCCGCCCGCATCCTGTTTCCCCGGCAGACAAGCGCTCAGCATCGAGTGGCCGCTGCTGTCGCTGCTCGATGTGCTGCTCGACTCCGAGTCCGACTTCAGCTCCGCCTGATGCAGACTCTTGCAGGCGCCAAACAGCTCCCGCTGCTGCTCCTCGAAGTCCAGTTTGTGCAGCTCGTAATAGGTCTGATGCAGCCGTCCATCGCTGGACTCGTAGCGCTTCAGCAGCGATGTCGCCGAGCCGCGACGACTGTCGGGATTGCTGTGACTGCCGCTGCCGCCGACGCTGCCGCCAACGCTGCCACTGCCGCTGTGGCCGCTGTGGCTGCTGGCCATTGTCTCGCAGCTGAGCAGCGAGGGCGAACTGTTGCCCAGACTGCTCATGCTCTGGTGCTGCTCCTGCAGCGTCATCTGCCGCTCCAGCGACTCGAACTGCACCAGCGACGAGCTGCGCGACAGCGAGTGATACGAGTCGTTGTCCGAATAGAAGTCATCGAACGAGCAGCCGCCCCGCCGGCTTCCCGTGCTGTTCCTCTGTCCCTGGCTGCCGTAGCTGTCGCGGGCACAGGCCTCGAGGGCCAGGAAGCGCTCCAGGCTGTTGTGCGTGTCCGCGTCGTAGCGCGGCGGCGGCGGGCGACGCAGCTGCACCACATCCTCCAGACTGTGCGGCTGTTGCGACTGCTGCAGCTGCAGCTGTTGCATCAGTTGCTCGTCCTGCGAGCGACGCGCGCGCTTTGGGGGACAGGCGAAATCACGTTCGGACATGGCGTCGATATCTGCAAGTGTTCGCCCGCCCATTAGTAAGAGAATAGTATCGTTTATTTCCAGCAGACTTACCCTTGTTAATCTCGACTCTTATGACCGAACCCGTTTCAGACTCGGCGGAGCTCCAGAAGCCGCCGCAGCTGCCACGCTGCTCGTAGCCATTCCAACTGTTCTGCGCATGCTCCTCGTCCTCGGAGGTCTCCTCCATGATGGGCTCCAGCATTTGCCGTGAGTTGGACAAGTCCATCACATCTGTAAAATTAGCGTGAGATTTAATTAGTAAAACACTCTTGTTCAGCTGAATTTTATATTTTAATCAACATCCATTTTAAATACGAATTTATTGGTGTTCAAATTATTATTTATTATCAGTAATGATTTATGACAAAATCTTAATATAATTTCAGATAATTTGCAGTATTTATTAAGAAATTGTATTTTTATTTTTTTTATTTATTAAATGTAATAAATGTTTTTGTATACTTCGTATTCATTTTTGGTTATTTATGGGATGTAAATTTCCTTCATTTGCTTATTGTATTCTAAGCTTTGTTATTCCTATCTTTTGTTTTTAAGTTAATTCCTTTTTTTAATTAAATCTGATTCGCGAAGGTTACTTTTGATTGCAGTCAACATTTAGAGCCATGGCTGATGACGCCTTGAAATACAATTTCGATTTGTTCATTTCAAAGGAAACTATTTTATTTTATTATATACTTTGTTGTTTTTTTTATAATTTGTCTTGCATCATTTTTGAATATCAGTTACAATATAATTGCAAATGTGCATTTTTTTCATCATCCATTATTGTTATTGTTATTGTTATTATTCCGCGTACTTTGAAGGCGCGCCAGGCATTTTCGCATCTCTGCAGCTCCGTCTCCAGCTGTGCCTGCCACAAAACTGAACTGCCGTCAAACAACCGTCGAGCAATGCGACAATCTGCACAGCATTGCGACGACCGGCCCCAGGCACCGGCAAACTCGCAGTCCTCCATTCAAAAATGCAACCTCAACATCCACAGCATGAAAAACAAAGACGGCAACTGCAACTGCAACTGCAACTGTTGCAACGATCTTATCGCCGACTCTTCTTCTTCTGCCTCATTCGGCATGAATCATGCCGCTTAATTATGCAATTTATTAATAAAGCGTTGGCCATAAAAGTGACCAGCTGAGCATGTTTGTGTGCCAATGACGCTAGTTTCAACCGGCACTAAGAGATTAAATCAATAAAAAGGCTGCAAGGGATTATTGAGTTGAACAAATAGGGCAACTGATAATCTAGAAACTCTTTAGTTCTGCCATTGAATTGAAAGTGATTAACTAAAGGAATGATAAGGAACTAAAGAGCAATCATAATTATTTAAAATGTGTGAGGGTTGATTTACTAAAGCTGTTGGTTTTAAGTTGTATGTATTTAATTGTATCCTAGAATTAAATTTTATACTACAATAGTGTATCCAGAGCCACAAAGGCCTTCAGGCTGTTTAAGTTTTATTGAGCGAATAGAATAGAGACTTTTAAGATCAATTCGCTTAAGCTGATCAATAGTGCAAAAGTTAAGAAAAATTCGAATAACAAAAATGCAATTTAAGTTGCTTTCATTGTTTATAAAAGCTCCATGATTATGATAGCATTATTTATAGCTTTTGATTAGAATCGCTTAAGTATATAAGCAATTTTTGATTAAATTCGTGGCTTGGATTATATATTTATAGGTCACTTCCTTAGTCTTTAAAATCTCCATTCTAAACTAATATGAATTATTACGATTATCGCACTCACCTTGATGCTCAAATGCGCCCAGATTCCAGTTAACTGGTGTGTTCAGATAACCAGCCAGATCCAAGTGTTCCATGTTGAATTTGGCAAGTGTTTCAGCTCAAGTCTTGGGGAAGTAGATCTATTTATATCTGCTGTGGTATTCCTACGTGGCTTTTGTCTAGCGCTATATGGTTAACACTAATGTATTTATATCGTTGTTGCAATGCTTAGTCTCCAAGTATCACATCGGTTCGTTTCTGATTCTTCAGGTTCTCCTCATTGAATGCAACTGAGGCACATAGTACCATTTATTTCCATTTGCCTTATCGCAAGTATTTTGAGTTTGAGTTACTGTGCAATTTGGCGGCAGCATTCGGTACAGACTTTTGTTGTATTTTCGATAAGCGAAAACGATATCTGCGAAAAACAAAACAAAAACCGCAACAATGCCAAATCGTTGAACGTTAGTACAAATTGGTGATAGCAACGGCAGTAAATATGGTCACAAAAAAGGGCTGGGAATGTCAATGTTTAGTGCACTTCGAAACTCGAATCACGAAATGCAATAAATACAATTTCAAAACAGTTGGCACATTTGTAAATTAAAAACGCTGCTGAACAGTATTCAACCAAAAACCCATATAAAACCATTTTTGAATTTATAAATAAATATATAATAAATATTCGAGCTCAATTTATACCATTATTAATACCAAATTGGTAAACAATCGAAGCAACAAACAGTTCAATTTATCATATGACAGATGCAAAGTGAGATTGGAATTTAATTCAAATAACATTTAGATCATTCATTTTGTAATCAAAGTAAAAATGTGTTTCAATTAATTGATTGAATTGATGAAACTGAAAAGTCAGCAAACGAATTCAAGCCAAATCTCCATTTTTGGTGCACTATATATATTAGAATAAATCATCTAATTCACCTGTTTAGTTAAATATACATATAACTTTGATTTAATTTCCTACAGTTCAAGAAACCCCATTATAGAAGATTTGTCAATGAATTAATTCAGAAAATGTTAATGAGTATCATAAAAGACAAGCAATTCAGAGACAATAAATTACTTTCAGCATATTTTAGTTGATGGTTGTCAAGACTTGAATATGCCCGAAGCTCAATACACGATTAATAATGAGTCGTGGGCGCTTTTAATTGCTCCACTCGAATGCTAATATGTAGTTTTGTATGCCATGCACATGGCGAAATGTACTATAAATATATAAATATAAATATGAGTATAATTGGAAATCGGCTCCCGTCGAACTGCAGTGCTCAGTGGGCGATTCGACGATCGGCAAATCGAGAATCGAGAGTTGAGAGTCGAGAGCCACAAGTTGTTTGCTTTTGTTGCCAGCTGCATTATGTGTACTATAATACACACATTTAGTAGTACGTACTTGCCTATGTACATAGTATAAATTACAATTTATAGATTTTGTTTAAAGTATTTTCACGCCACATCGGAGCAGCTCATGGAGCAAAACAAACGATAACCCAATTCCCTGCCCGCAGTTTTCAATGTCAAACGGGGGGGAGGTGAACTGAGGACTGTTCTGGCATTTCAATTTCTGTATTTAGTTTCATCCGATTCCAGCATATAAACAGGGAAAATTTTGCCTTAACGTCACTTGGGGCATTCGACCTGTTGTTTACTTCGCGATTTGTGCTATGTAAACTCAAGTTATTTATAATTCGATTGAAAATATACACACAGTATTGCACAATACCCAAGCTCCACATGAGAAAATTTACAAAGAAATATTTTGGGCGAAAATAAGTGCGAGTATTGTGAAATAATCAGGGCAATTGAAGGCGATGCCAGAGATATGTCAAGGCACTGCCAGATAAACAGTGACTGGTCTAAATATCATCGTGATAGATTGATTTCAATTATTAGACAAGCATTGACTCAATATCAGGTGTTGACTTGATTGCAAATTGTATACCACAAACTACAGCAGTGATAAACAAAATAATATATTATTATTAGGCGATATAGACGGCTGCCTGTCTGTTTATACGAGTCTAAGCGGTTGAGCTCCTAAATAAGGGGATTATGTTTGCTTTCATTTTGGAGATTTGTATGGTATTAAAATTAAATTATGCGACTTTTCCAAATGAAATTGTATTTAGTACGAATTACCTAAGTTATTTAGTACATTTAATAAAGACTTTTTACTTTGGATTTCCAAATTATAAAATGTTGTAAACTTCTACATCTAAATTCTAGAGATGACAACTTGGGTTTAAGTTTAATTTAAATGTATGTATTTCCAAGTAAGCCATTTAGTAACGATTGTTTAGTACACCTTTTAATTAATACATTTTATTATTTACAATATGGACACTATATAATATAAACCATTAAACCTGATAACACATTATTAAAGTGATTCTATCAACTTTAGTGTAGTCCAATTTAGTACATTTTTAGTACACCTAAATATTGACGTCTTTTTGTATTTCGCCAGTGTATGACACAGCGACGTCAACAGCTGAACGATTATTTATAATGTTGGCGCTGTTTAGAACACATTATTTTACGTCATTTCAACAGATTTCACTTTCTAGCGGCTTCTTCTCCTTCAATAAGAAAGCTGTCATAACTGTAACAAATCATGACCAATTAATCAGCACAAAATTCAAAATGTTTTAGGCTGTAAACAGAACACTTTGACAGCTGTCGAACAAGCCAACAAAGGAGGCAAGACAAAACACATGTAGGGTATTAGATGGCATCGCATCACAGGCAGCAGCAGCAACAAAAAATCACAGCAGCAGCAGCAGCAGAATGACATCAATCTTGTATCTTTGGCTTCCTCGACAGCTTATCGCTGAGGCCAGACAAATATTGTATATTGCATATAATACCAAAAGTTGAAGGCTGCCTTTTTTTTAAGCAGAGATACTTGAGAAAATAGATAAGATAGAGCAACTATTATATGGACATGACGGAAAGTTACTGGTCGGAGAGACACCCTATATAATGATAATTATAAATCGGAAGTTATTTACCTTTGGCTTTACCCAATGCATCCATCAACTTCTTGGCCCACTAAGCCCACTACCCTGAACTTTGGAACAGTGCGAAAACGACACATGAGGAAGGCAAATGATATACGAAAAAGTACAAATATTGTACATACATATATCGTATGCAGAGGCTATTTCATTGGTGATAATGCGTTGTTCAATTGGAAGAGATTGTCACATGTACTAAATAAAAACGCACACAAGTCATTCACTCGAAATAAAAAACGAAAAGCGAGCCAAGCAACAAAAATAAATAAATAAATAAATAAGTTCACATGCCAAATTAAACGAAATGCGTCACATTTCGTACTCTTCTATAAATAAAATGTCTAAAAAAAAGAGGCCTAGGCAACAACAACTACAACCGGCAATGACGAGAAGGGCAGGAAAATGTTCTTAGAAAAGCATAAATTATTTTATTAGATAGTCTGGTTGATCTTCCTCTTCTCGGTCTTCGTGCGTACAGTGCGTACACAAAGTATTCGGTCATAGATTGCGGAAATTTTTACTCTAAAACGTTTAAAACTCTTGCTGTGGCCATCTGGCCTTCTATTGTATTCTGCGAGAGTTGTTTTTGGGATCACGCTCCGTCTGTCGACCGCCAGTTGCCAGTTGCCAGTTGCTGTCTGCCTGTTGCCAGTTGCCAGCAGCTTTTTAATTGCAAAAGTTCACTTGCCACAGAAATGTGCAGTTACAAATCGTTTCATATTTTGTTGATTCTCGCATACCCTGCATTAAAAACTTGGGTAAAAGAGGGTCGTCTAACACTCATTCTAATCTTTATTTACCGTGCTAAATAGATTTTTAGGATTCCCGCTCTTTACTTCAAATCAAAAGCATCAACTTTTAAGCTTACATTTTTATTACTATTTCACCTAGTTATTTATTTGCATAACATGTTTCAGTAAAATGGAAAGAATAATAGAGAAAAAACTGGAAGCAGAAATTTGATTGCACACATTTAAATGTTATTTGGCTTGCATATATTTATTTCTGAAATCAATACTCAAATTATAATTGATCACCCAAATTAGTTGAAGAAAAAAAAAACATCAACAAGATTATGGAATTTTAATATGCAAACAAAGTGAAGTAAACAAACTTTTACTCTAAAGAACAAAGCTAAACAGTGAGAAAGTCTTCCGCTAATTAACAGGGTATCTTTGGGTCTACCCCTTTCACCAAACGGATTGCACTTTCTTGTGTTTTCTTTCTCTTTTTTGGCCGGCATGGCTACGCATTGTTTCTGGTTTTGGCTTCTTTGCTTCGATTCTCTGCTCTGCGTATGAATCTCTGTTTATTTTGGTTCATATAAATTTTGAACAATTTCTTGTTGCCGCTGCTGTTGTTGTTGCTGTGGCCAGTTGTTGGCCTTTCATAAACAACAAAGCTCAAATGAATTATGGAATAAAGGGGATCTCTCTGTTTGCATCCGACCATGTACAATGTGAGCACGTTTGTTTTGCTCGCCGCTCCTCTTTCCATATTGTCAAATGACTCACTTGCCTCAATGACCCAAGTATCGCAGCACTTTACGATATAATATCGTAATAAGTATCCCAAAGGGGCGGAAAAGTAGCCACATATAAACACATTTGTTTACTTTCGGACTTAATGGTATTAGCATATTCAAAGCCATTTCCTATCGGCGTGACGAGCTTATTTGTAATTTTGCTAGATTACAACATCAAAACTATTTTAGCACAACTGTATATGGTGTTTTTGCATTGCAAAATAATGGAAAGGTTGAGTCATGCTATAAGCAGGATATTTAGTATTATTTTTATGGAAACTGATTCAATTGGAGATGATTCAATTTACATATAAACCTAAAAAAATTTGTGTGTTTAGTACTATTTAGTACACCACACATTAAAGTTTAGTACATGTGTACTAAAATAGTTTAGCTTTAATTTGAAACATTTAATTATATGCTAAGCCAGATCGCTCTATATTTAGCACATTTCAGTTTATAATTTAAGTTTGTCAACTCGTGAACTTAAGCCCGATGTCAATATTTTAAAGCATTTGGCAACATTAACAACACACTTAAGTGCTGCAATAGTCATAATTTTTCAGCGCATAAGCGTAAGATTCTCTTTATCTCGATCCCATATAGAAGTGGAGTTTACTTTTGCCAAGCCAGATTTCTCACCTGTGTTCGTTGAGAATCGGATGTTTCGTTTGCTTTGGCTTTCTGTGAAATCCTTTAACGATGTGCTAAAACCTCACAATATTTTTTTAACACCAAGGCACCATTATTTTTGCATATACACGATTTTATATTTTTTCTTTCGTATTTAGCTCAATGAGTTAGAGAGTTAAATGTCGTATTAGATTTTGTTTGTTATCGTTCGTGGAATTGAATGCATAACATAACAAATTGTGCGCTGTGATAAGCGTAAAAAATACCCACACACAAACAACACAGCGAGGCGCGAGAAATTGGGCAAAAAGTTAAAATTTTCGTTGCGATTTCGTTGCCAATTTTCGCAGAGTTCGATTTAGTACTAAAACAAGCGTTCGTTTAGCACACGGTCTGAAGGCGAAAGGTGTGTGCCGCGATAACAACAAAAACAGAAACGAAAAGTGAAGGCAACAACTAACGACATTTCCGACCAACGACCGCCGACCGCCGACCGCAGCGTCTGAGGTGCGCTTGAGTACTACTACTTACTAAAATCAGCAAAAAAAAAAACAAAATGAAATAAAACACAACACACCAATACAATCGCATTCGCCGCGTCGACGGCGACACGAACATAATTCTTTTGCTTTTGTATTTATTTACAATTTAATATTTTTGAACGCAGCGCGAATCGGCGAATCGTGCGACTGCCGAGCGTTGCAACCGAGAAAAGGGAAACGGGGGCGGGATGCGGACGCGGATGCGGCGCAGATAATGATTGTAAATAAGCAAAATTGTTGCTGCCATTCGGGAACAGAGTCATTTGCAGATGCCGCTGATGCTGTTGCTGCTGCTGTTGCTGCTTACCACATAGCTGGGGCATGACGCGCCTCCTTTCCACACGAGCTGGCAAAACCAAACTGGTCAGCCAGTTGGTCAGCACACAATGCACGCCCAAATTACTCAATTTCACACTCAAAGTGCCAACTACGAAATGCGGCAAACGTAACTGCGATAAGCCTTATCACACAAATAATATCGCAGACTGATTGCTTTGCTACGCAGCTAAGCGATACCTGCGAAACATTGGGCACAAGGCGAGTGATAAAGTCTCTAAGTAAACTGAAACATTCACGAAAAACTAATTATCAAATAATTGTACTTAAATATTCTCAGCGGTATTCACAACTCGTTGAAGCTGCATTCACATCACAACTGTTAGCGAACATTTCAAATTCTATTTTGTGTAAATAACTGCGAACTTATTTATGACAACAATTATTCATACTTTTTTTTCTGATCTCCGAATATTCAGGCTTTATATTATTACTGAAAGTAAAATATTGCTGCTAGGAACTAATATTTGTTGTAGTATGAAATATATAAAGAAATTGCGTTTTGTTTTTTTTTAAAGATAAATCAATTTGGAAAGTTTAACCAAAAAGTACAAGATCTTAAAATAATGATTAATGGTCATCATAGTATATTTCAACAACTAAGGATTTAGCTTATCAAGTAAAACTACAAAAAATTCTATGAAATACGCTAATTATCAAACAAAAATATTAGTCGTACATAAGTATAAAGGCATTTAAGTTAGACACTTCACTATAATAGAGATAATAACAACATTTATCTAAACAAGAATCAGTATACGTAATAGGAAGAAAACGAGATAAAACAAAGAGTAGTAGGTTATTAAATACAATATCTTGATGCACTTGAAAACATTGCATTGCTTCGATTGCCAGTGTTTCGAAAACATAAAAGTTTTGGGTACAATTATTCTTTATCGCTCGAGCTTGCAAGGCAAAGCAAGTGGCTTTAAATTTCACTAATACGTTAAATAGTTGATAAACTAAATAAAAAACAGGGCTTCGCAAAGGTTTTTATAGGCAGACAGTGATAAATCGTTCAACGTGATTGGCATTTGAAGAGACATTCAACGTTTGTAGTTTCCACTATGCAACTCGTGGCCAAAGCTTCCCCCAAGTTGAATGTCTGCTTTGGCTTATTGCTCATCGCTAATTGACCCAAGTGATCTCATTGCTCGACTCTGGCATATACCCTATGCATATCGAATGTGCTTTAACACCTTTCGCCAAGTCTGACTCGGTTACCAACTCTGATTGCAGTTCAGATTTTGTTTCTCACTTTACCATTTTTATATTGTTGTTGATTTTGACTGTGCGCTTTTTTTCGCACAGTCGCTGTTAAAGTTGAAAGTGTAATAAACTTGCGTGTGAAACGCACGAAAAGTTTAAACAAAAGGCGCGCTCGCATTTCTATTCATACACTCAAACATACGCTCACACTTTGGATGGATGAATGGACTTTCACTTTCCGTCTGGCCAAAAGTTGGTGGCTGTTTTGTGAGTCAGAGCTCTATTTGATTTGCAGCTAAATTAAAAGATTCATTAAAACTGTTGTCTGCTCCCAAGACTTTGTCTCGAAGAGTTTAATGCAAAAGTGCAAACAATTGTCGACGAAGATCCAAAGCTCTAACTTCAAATCCAGCTGAAAGACGAACTCTCAACTCCTACACAATTCAACTTTACACAATTGCAATCTCATTTTGAATTTAGATACCCTGTAGTGTGTTTATAATTATAAACGTGTATCTTAAAAATCTTTTAAATTATCATATAATTTAACCAAAAAATAATTTATTTAATGAAGACTTTCCATAGTTGACTTTCATTTAAATAAATAAAACTAAAAACTCAATAAAATAAATAAAATATTTTCATTTCATTATAACTAATTATTATTATAGATAAATATATGTATATGAACATAACTTAATGTGAAATTTGTAATATATAATATTAATTTCAATTACCTAATCAATGTGTTAATAAAACGTGTTACGATTTGCAGATAATAATTAAAAACGTGTATCTTTAAAATCTCTATTAAATAATCATATAATTTAACTAAATTAAATTCTTTAATGAAGACTTTCCATAGTTGACTTTCATTTAAATAAATAAAACTAAAAACTCAATAAAATAAATAAAATATTTTCATTTCATTATAACTAATTATTATTATAGATAAATATATGTATATGAACATAACTTAATGTGAAATTTGTAATATATAATATTAATTTCAATTGCCTAATCAACGTGTTAATAAAACGTGTTACGATTTGCAGATAATAATTAAAAACGTGTATCTTTAAAATCTTGTTACTTATCATATATTTAAATTAAATTAATTTCTTTAATGAAGACTTTCCATAAAAGACTTTCATTCAAAAAAATAAAACTAGAAACTCAACAGAATAAATAAAATATTTATCATTTCATTAAAACTAATTATAGATAAATATATATCAACATAACTTAATGTGAAACTTTTAATATATTAATCACAATTACTTATTATTAATAGAGTTATTAATAGAGTTGTATCTGAAACTAAAAGCTTTCTCGCAACATTCAATTATGACTGACTGACGGACTGCAGGGTATTGAGTTGCCTCGCTGTGTGGGAAGTTGGCTGTTTTACATGAATTTTTTGTGCAATTGCTGTGGCTTCTTCAGGCTGCCTTTTGGCCATTTTCAGTTGCGGGAAACTTACGAAATTCGGCGCCAAAGGTAGCGTAGTATTGTTTATTGTTGCAGTTGCTGAACGTTCGGTGTTGTGTACTTGTTGTTTGTGGTTGTGGCTCGGCCATTCTCAGGAGTTGTGCAACGCGCTGAGATATTTCAACTGGAAGTTTTCACCGCCTGCGCATAGCAGGAAGTTTCGATATGAAAAGTGAATGCAAGTGGTAAATGGACGGACACTATATCTACACCTCCAACATAAACATACACACATATACACAGGTACATATGTATGTATAAGCCAGGGTCTGAGCACATAATTGATCTCGTGTTTTGCGGCACGCCTTCTGCCTTTTTGTTTCTTGTTTCGTTGTTGTACTTTGAATTGGTTTTTCTTTGGATTTGTTTCATGCAAATTCGCTTAGCTCATTATAAATCATATTTTCTGCTCTAATGAAATGTTCAAAGCGTTTCACAGCCAACCTTGCGGCCAAATTGTTGTGGTCTAATAATTTGATTACAGTTTCGGTTTCTTTTCAATTCGATTCGATGTCGATACCGAACCGACTCGATTCCTGTTTTCGTAACACACATTTTGGCCGCACTTTGGTTTCTCGCAGTGTACCTGGTGACATTTTATGGGCAACAACTACAAATCGCTAAATCACTTGAGCAAACGCAAATACAATAAAAAAAACATACAAAACTCGTGGGAAAACCGCAAAACTTGTTCAGACTTTTGTGTAGCAATTTATTAGGCTGCTCCATTTGTCCCCTCCCCTCCACAAATCTTTCACTCTCGATCCCAACTTGACGAACTATAGAGTTCATCTTCGTCATCGCCATATGCATTGTCATTATGCAAAAATGCGATTTGCAAGCGTTCTCTCTAAATACTACGCTTCACTTCATTGTTGCTATTCTCATTAAATTGCTGTATTTCATCTTTTTACTTGTTGTTGCAAATAATTGTATAAATCGGCGTTTATCTTGTTTACGTTTCGGCTTGGCAACCGAAGCATGTTCTTAATGCGTCTTAACAATTATTCCGAATGCGCAATGAATGAATAAAGTTGTGATCATTGTTAAAACCCAACGAGAGATTCGACTTATCGTCTTGCAACTGTCGAAAATCATTGCTCATTGATCATCATTGATTTTATTGATTCGAATGCTCTTATTGCGATCTGCGTACTTCATTCATTAAATGAAGTAAATTTAAATATCATTTAAGTCAATCAAAAAAGGGTGAATTTGACTTAACATTTTTGCTTATTAATATAACGATATCAAGTGGATAATTTCTTTGAGCAATTAATATTGAAATTAAATACTTTATTCTAAATAAAACAATAAGTCATTGAAAATGTTCTAGATATATTCCACATTTTTAATCTTTTAAAAAAGTTATTATGGATGATAGAAATATTTATATTTATATTCTACAGTCACAAATTATTATTTGCATTTTTACGCAACCAGTCGAGGGCGATTCTTCAACATTCTTACGCATTTCAATGATTAAGAAATTTATCAATGACACAGAGTTCTTGTTGATCATGCTTTGAATTCTAGATGAATGTGTCATTCGTATAAAATATGCAAAATCAGCTCAGTCTGAACAGATCACAATTCAGCATAGTTCTTGCAATTTTCCCGCGTTAAGCCTCATCGTTATTTCTATTACAATTCATTTAGTGCAAGAGATTTGCTTCCAAAATATGCCGAGTCCAGCAATAAATCAATCTTATCTCGGAACTGGGTAACGCCCATTATGTGCCAGTTTTAGACCCCGGAGAAGCACTGTCAGAGTCTCTGTCATCTTTTTCTCAATTTTGTGTTTTTTTCTGTTTGCATGACTCTACAAAAATTCCTAACTGAAACACAGGCGCAGCAGCCCAGCGCAATTTGCAATGCATAAAAATGCCATTAGGCAAAAAAAAATGAAAAAAGTTGAACATTTTGAATGGCAAAACGAAGATGAGGCAGCCAAACAGGCAGAACGACAAACATTTGTCTTGGTTGCGGAATGAGAAGCCGGAGGAGGAACTGTGTGCCAAATTTGCTTGGAAGTGGCACAAGAGATCCGCACAAATTATTAAGCACGGGAGAAGCAACAATGAGAATGCAGAAGAGAAGCTACAGCTCCAAGTCGTAGGCGATGACACGCCTCAGCGCTTGCGCAGCACAAAAAAGTGGAAGCGGGAACGGGAACGGGAACGGGAACGACAGCAAAGTGGCAGTTCAGAACGCAAAGCCAACACTTGAATGGACGTCAGTCAGGCAAAAGCCGTCATCCAAGTGATAAGCCCAGTTAGCCGGGCAGATGGGACGGACAGCCAAATGGAATGACGCCGGGAAAGTAGGTGGGCGTTTAATCAACAACACCAACAGCAGAGCATGTGGATCAGATTGGGGCAGCAACTGGGAACGTGGGTGCAGCGGAAGAGGTACGTGCAACGATTGCAGATTTCGTGCTCGCTGTCTCCAGTTATCTGGCTGTCGCAGTCGGAGTCATTGGGAAGCTAGCCCATAAATTAGACCCGACTTTGATTTGAATTTATCGTGGCTACCTTTTGATTTCTTTATTCTGCGGTCGCTTGATTAAGTTTTCTTATATTCTGTCTTCCACTTTTGCTGATTGCATTGCTTTCGTAAACGAAACGAAACGAAATGAAATGAAACCGCACAAAAGCAACAGCAACAGAAACAGAAACAAACACAACAAATTCGTCGTCAAGTAAATTAAACAAAACGGGGCTAGTAGCCAGTGTACAGTTCTGTGGGAACAAGGTCATCCCCAGACTGGCTATATGTATGTATATGTATATTCGTATTCTTTGCACACTTGTCGGGTTCTGGAGTTGAAAACAAAGTTCTCTTGGGAAACAAGTTGACATGGCCCTAAAAGTGCTGTTATAACACACAGTACACAGAGAACCTTTTGCCCAAACCGAAACACAAAGAGTGAAACGTTCCTGCCAAGGCTGCAATTAATTAGACTTGATAACTTAATAATATACTCGCTGTATGGAATATTACCAACAGAAAATTCAAAGAATTGCGGAAATTATAGTACACTATAACATAAAAATATCTAAAAAGATTCTTTTTGAAAAGCGCTTAAGGGTAGGTAATAAAATATAAAATATCATAAGCTTATAATCAACTGAATTCCTTTGTCAAGCAAAATGATGAAAAAATGGAATAATTTAAAATTAAAATAATGTTTTTAGCTTTCTTATTCTCAACAATTGCAATATGCAAATATCGCAAACTTACCTTGTATGTATATTTCTAGGAAATATAAAAAAATCTTTATTTCAGACTAAAATCAGATTAGAAAACTAAACAACATAAAATAGGCACACCCCTTGTTTGATTATAATTAAAAATCTAGATTTATTTGTTTTTAATAAGCACACTAGGCATGATTGAAATAGGGCCTCAGTCAAAACTTGACTCATCGTAATTTCAATTTATCAGCAAATATGTTTACCAAGACAAATGTCAAATGTAGTATACTTCAAAGTCTATATATAAACTTGGGATTAGAGTCAACTTGCTTGAGATAAACAACATGGCAATATTTATTGCAATACAAGAGCAGAGAAACAAAAAACTTCGACTATGCCGCGGGCTACACGCGGTTTTGAAGCTGAACACATATTTTGTTTATATTGGAATGAGAGTCAATAAAAAATGGGCAGAAATTACATAAATTATGCAAATTTAGGCCAACATAGCCAAAAGGGGTAGTCGAACTATAAAAAACAAAAACAAAAACAACCAAATCAAATCAAAACAAAACAAAAGCCAAAACGAAACCAAACAAAAAGAAATCGGACCGCGTCCAAGTGAACACCTACACCTCAAACACACACAACATATAACACATAGAGTGTGTGGTGTGTCAAAACATCGGCGGACGTAACGCTAATTTTTTAGTTTATACCGTTTTCAATTTTTTGTCGATTGTCACAATTTGTGGGCTCCATTGTCAGGGGCCAATAGCAAGAGCAAGCAGCATAATGGGCAGCTGAGCTGAAGTGCAAAAGAAGTCAAGTCACTTATGAAATGATCATTTATAATATCCATTTGAATGGTGAAAGTTATGACAGCAAAAGTCTCAATCAAATGCACTTTAATTGCCAACAAATTAACAAAATGAATTTTCAATTAATGCCATTGTAAAACTGTGGCCAATTGCATGGCGGAAGTTTCGACAAAACAGCAGCAAAAGTGTTAACAAAGAAAAAATAAGTGAAGATTTCAAAAGAATCGCGCCCGAGGTTCATTCAACTTCGCAACTTCACAGCTTCAACTTCAGTTCCACAAACTCCACGTCCAGTCTAATGCTAATCAAGAGCTAAACAGAAACAATTACCCTGCCCCGACCAGCGATACAGATACAGATACAGATAGAGAAAGAGTGTGAGATACAAAAACGAGTCAAGAAATTAGTTGGCATTAGTACACATCTGTTGGGCTTGGAACGTGTCGGAATGGCCAAAACTGAAAATGGCAATTTGCAATTTGTTACGAATTTGTTATTGGCTCAAATTGATTCGAGTTGGTTAACAAGAGGTCGGTACAACTTGAAATTGATTTGGCAGTAAATACAATAGATCAATAGATCAAGGCTAAAACAAATAGCTTCTTCTGCCAACTCTAATTTTTATGATAAATGGGGATGCATTGCTTTTAATTTGCGTATCAATTTTTAATTGATTTTGCAGCTAATTTAATAATAATTAAATAGTTTTCTGCCCTCAATTAACGTAATGGTAAATTGCACAATTTAGCCGTAGATTAAATACGATTTATAACAATTTATTAGCTACATTTAATTTTAACTTGAAATCTCTTGTAGCCGTGCAGATCGGTGCAATAGATGAAAATTATTTTACATTAAGAGAAAGATAATGTAATTTTAGCATCTTTCCCATGAATTAAAGTAAAGTTTTATAGATGTGCCTAAAAATGAAAAATATCTCTTTTTCAGGAAAAGATCTCAGTCCATTAAGCGAAAGATACTGGCAACAAAGGCAACGATTCATTTTAATTTCTGTATATTGTAGCATTATCTTAGACCGGATCTGACAAAAGCATTTAATAATTGTTTCATTTTCTTGAATGCGCGACTTCAAAATGCAATGTGTATACATAACTACTATATATCTGAAAGAAATAAAACCAGTTTCAGTTTCTGTTTCTGCTGTTGTCTGTTTCTGTTGCCGTTTCTCAAGACATAGTTAAAGCTCTGGCTGTGTCTGTTGCCTTTTAGCATGCAAATCGGCAGCATTATTAGTCATTATGTGGTCTGTGTAGACTGTGCTATGGAGTAGAAACTCAGACAAGACCCAAGATACAAAATACGAGACCCGAGAGCGGGTCTCAAGTGCCGGTTCGGCCTTCACGCTGCCCCCCGAGGAGCGAAGCTGGCTGATCCAGGCAATCCATTTAACGCGCCCGGCACCAAAATGGGGCGTCTAAAATTGTTAAGTGATTGAATTTGATTTGCTATGTCAGTTGCCAGTTGCAAGTTGCCAGTTGCAGAGTTGCTGCCTTTTTGGAAATGCGCATAACAATTGGTTTGGAGAGCGTTGAAAGTTGGAAATGCTTTTTGAGGAAATACAAGTATGCGTTAGCTATGCTCCAAATATGCCTCCGACTTAATGGCTATTATTGAGTGTTCATTCATTCAATCATAATCTTTAATCATATTTACAAATACAAATTCGAAACGCGTTAGTTTCAGTTCCTCATTGTATAGAGTAACTCAAGCTTCTTCCACACGTTTTGTATATCAATTCAATTGGAGTCGACTTTCAACACTTGAGACTCGCACTCTGCTCAAGCAGAGCATACCTTGAGTAATCTGATTCAGTTTTCAAAAGAGGTAACTCAATGCATTCGAAATGGCAGCCAAGCCAGTTGAGTGAATACGATTGTAAACAACAAGTATTCAATTTGAAGTAAATAAATGTGCTTGGGAAATATCAAGAAACTGGCCGACGAAAATCAATATTTGCAAATTTAAATAGAAGGCCATAAAGCGATAATTGTATTTGAAAATACGTTTTAAGAAATGTTTAAAAAATAACAAGCAGGCATAAAGGTTTGTCAATAAAATTATTTTATTTTTTAGATAAAGGTGATTTAAAAATGTGGTATAGTAAGTAAATATTGTTAAATCATAATAAAAGTTCTGAAAAAATAAAATGTATTGTAAAATATTTTACAAATGGACGATATTTATTTAAATGAATGCAAATACTTGAATTGCCAAAAGTCTATGCTAGCTAACTTGTCAGATTCTTTCGCCTATTTGGTTGGTTAACTTCTCACAGACAAAGGCAGAGTTCGTTTTAGCATTTATGAAATGAATATAATGAATACTAGACGCCATTCATTACATAGTATACACAACTCTTTTTTGTTACGCAACATTCTCAAAGGTTAGCAATATCTACACATGATCTTTCAGCTGTTTGTTGTTTTTGCCCCGTTCCGAGCACACAACAATGGCTTATAAAAATGGCCAGCGAAGCATCCCATGGATGTGAGAAGATTCTCAACCATCATCGGTTTTTTCATTATACAAGTATTTTTTTGTCTATGCGGTTTTGTTAACATTTTAATTAGAATTTTCAACACACCGAAGCACAAAATAAATGTACATAAAAGACGACAGTAATTTCTTGCCTCTCGGCTGTAAATTATTAACAAGTTGAAGCTCATTTCGACGCTCGGCATTGTCATAATATTTAAAACCGTATTTTCAAACACTATGTTCATGTTTACTTTTTTCTATTTCAATGAACTTTCGACAACACCTTTTTGTATGTCAAAGTTGAGCGACAGCTTTGAAAACTGGTTGACTTTTATTACTTTTCAATTAGAGTCAACTTCATGGGAGCAACACGTTAACCAAACCCAGGGCTCTGAAGCTCCGACCGACCGAACCGATCAGTTCAATAAGCCGACTTGGAGCGGGGGCCAGACCCAGAGCCAAATGTCAAAAAACCTCTTTGGGCCAACAGACAAGCAAAAGAGAGTGGCGACACTTTCTAACCAACTCGGTAGAGCTCTAAGCCCTGGCCAACCAAGTGTGCGTGCTGTTGCTAATCAGGTCAGCGTATCTACGCCTTAGAGCATTGAAATAGAAAAACGCAAAAAGAAATACAGAATATAAAAAAGCCAGCAACAGAAAAGAAATACAACCGAAGAAGAAGAGGCAACATTTATTAATAAGGTTTGGCCAAAGGCTAAGCTTCGCTGATGAGTGTTCTCGCCTGAGCTTGGCTTAAATGAAATTAAATGAATTAAAAGAAATTTTTATCTGCTCCATGAAATAACATAGCTGTTACTTCGCATAATAGGGCGCCTCCGGGGGCCATTGCCTTGCTTCTTCCTCGAGATCTCCACTGCGAACTGGGTCAGCAGCAACTATGCGAGTACCAATGCTCGATGGCATCTCCAGTCCGTGCTCGGCTGCCTGTTTCTATCTGCGATTGAATTAAGTGTAACGCATTACAAGTCGAATTGCTGAGCGTGGCGCATATCTTGCTCTATTTCATGCTTCCCAACTTGAACATGGATTATTGTGCGGAAATCAAAGTTCTAGATTCATTTCCAAACTCTTTCAGAGGAGGCAGTGTGCGATGAATTTTAATGGCAAATGAATCAAGTGGTTTTGAATTTAGTATACCAACAAGTTACTTATTATAAGCTAAACCTCTATATTTTTCAAAGAAGTTCGGTTTTTCAACAACTACATTTTTAAACAGAATTTAATTACACAAAACTATAAAGTATCAAACTAACGTTTTTCTTTGAAAAAGCCTTTAATTATAATTACAGCGATCGTGGCTTCTCCTGTTAAGATCTGTATACCTTAAAAATAAATAAATAAATAATAGAGGGACAAAAAAAAATGTTACAAGCCATTATTCTAACTTTTAACTTTGCCTCTCTATAAGAAAATCTATCCAAGAAAGAAGCATACCAAATGATTATTTTCGATCAACAAAGTTTCACAGAGAGCTGTGTATTATTAGAGCGAAAAAGAATCTATAATTTACCAAGGAAATGAGAGTGCAATCTTGGCCGACATAAATGAGAATTCGCATGGCAAAAATTGTTGCAGTGGAGTCAAGCATGCAATCACTCTATTATTTTTGTTGGCATTTCCATAATCATATTAAAACAGCACAACAAAAAGCAAAGCAAATTTAAGCAAATTATGTAAACAGTGAAAACGAAAACAAAGCCATCACCAAAGAGTCTCGATTGTTTACGCAGTTGTCAGAGCTGCGACAAGTTAATAGGCACAGTTATGTTTCAAATGGTTCGCATAGTTTTTTTTTGGTTTTTTGGCAATTATCATGCGTCAAGGAACTTGCAAGAGCGACCAAAGAAAAATTACGAGCACTTTGGTTGCTGCAAAATATGTGAATATATGGGCAAAACCACTTCTATGAAGACAATAAAAAGCAACTTAAAAGGTAGCTGACATTTGATGGGTTGTGGCCCGCGACTGAAACACTGCCTGCCTAGCAGCCGGTACTGTAAGCCAACCACAAATATGGCCAAGGCACGCGTGATTTATGGCCACGTCGAGTGCGTTGTGCGTTGTTCGTTGTAGAGTTTTGTCTCAGATCTGCTCTTCTCGCTCTCTATGTGTCTCTCCGCTTCATTCATCTACGTGCGGTTTTTGAGGTGGCAAAGAATGCCTGTTGTATGGAGAATCATTTGTAAAGTGTTTTCGGCCGAAGCGGCGAGTTCAACGTCGCTCCATTGGGATGTTGGTTACGCTTGGCGGCGCGGCCGAAACAATTATAACGAAGCTCTGTTGCAGTTGCAATTTGCAACATGCAACAGAGATCCAAAACGGCGGCAGCTAGTAAAAACAATGCAAACACCACGCATCGGCATTGCCAATCAAAATTGTTAACATATTGTGGAAAGCAAAGCCTCAAAAGCCAACTCAACAGTCTGGTATAAAAAATCAACATGGGCTAGTTAAGCGCAATAACAACTGCAGCAAACACAACAACAACTGCAACAACAAAGAGTGTGCACAGTGTGCGAAATCAAGATACGAATTGCAATTGTGATTACGCTACTGCATTGTATTGCAATAAAGGCTGTATTATCCCTAAAGGCGGTGATAACTGTTCAAACTTTCACATAAGCATAAAATGTTAAAGCGAGTTGTAAAGTTTATTTTGCTGTTTAACAATTTAAATAATGAAAAATTGATGTTTTGGCATTCTGTAAATTAATATTTGAAAATCTATACAAAATGCTAAAAATTAAAATCGTTAACTATAAATTTAATTGATATTTCCATTAATATTAGAGTTAAACGCCTTTAATATACTTGTTAACAACGTATTAAGGATTTGAAGATCAACATAAAATAGCAAGACAATTTTCTTCACATCTTTACTGCACAGGCTAAAAGTATTTAATTGTTAATAAAGGCACTTTTCACGATTAGTAGCTTCAAATTAGACGAATTGGAAAAGTAATTATACCGCGCTATAATTTCTAGCGGCCTTGACTTTAATTAGCCATAATTTGAACGAAAACATTTTATGAAGAGAACTCACGAAATGAGTCGACTAATTTCTTAAAAACTATACTGGAGATTTGTCATGTCTAATTTTCCTGTACCACGACTAAGCAGATGGTTCATTAAGCGACGCTCAAACAGTCAAAAGAAAACGTGATTAATAATCGATGTGTCTATAATAATGACGCGCACTGTAAGCCGCAGATCGTTTACATTTTGTTACCCCTCATTTTGTTGTTGTTGAGTAGCTTAGGAAACAGTTGCCTGAAACGATTCACTGTTCACTGCTTACTGCTTACGACTTACAACTTGCCACATGGCTGGATGCTGTGTTGTGGCAGGTTCAATCAACTCGCGCGTCTTAAGCAGGCTCAAATGGCCTTGCGGCTTGTGCCTGACAACAACAAATAAAATTAATCACTAACTCGCCTAAGCGGCTCGAACGCGCCCCATTCGATGATCTAATCACTTAACACTTAACACTTAATCGAGCGACGACTTTGGCAGTGAAATGCGACGCAAGTGTTGATGATGATTATAAATCAGAGATCAGGCTGCAACAATGCTAAATGTTAATTTCAAATGCAAGCACATGTGGGAGCGTAGTGAATAATTTGAATCACTTTTTGCTTTTCAAGTTGAATACTTCTCTTAACAATATGTTTCTCTAAATAAATTTCCTTATATACATATTGTATATATTTTTATAGTATACCCATATTCAAATATAAATTTTACTTTAGTAATTTAATACTATTTAATAATAAAAATTTCTATTTCATCAATAATAATTATGACGTGACGTAAAGTGTTCTATATAAATAATAAATAAATTTAAATAACAGAGAATGCAACTCACTTATTTAGCGTTATAGACTGAGGTATAACGTAAAAAATATTCCAAATAACGCTGCGTTTGCTTTTCGTCTCGATATAACGATAATAATCCACATAGAATGATTCCAAGGAATGCATGCAGTAGAGAGAGCGGGACAGAGAGTGGAGGGGGTAATCAAGTGCGAGTGAGAGCGAGTAGAGCGCACACGATTCGAAACTTGAGGTTACTTCTTAACTTTTCTTATAGCACATTTTCTTTTTTTCTTCAACTTTACTTTATACGTTTGCTTTTCACGTTTATTTATTGCTATTCTATTATTGAACAACTTCTTTTTATGCCTAGGCAAGCACTTCTTTTTTGCTGCTGCTTCTTGAACTTCTCCTGGTTGTTGTTGTTGTTGTTGTTGTTTAGCACTCGAGCCACTTCTTGATATTGTATTATTAAATTATTTTTGTTTTGTTTTATTTTTTGCAGAGCCGTAGCCCGAAACGAACGCGCATTAAAGATTCAACTTGTGTATACAACAAAAAATAAAAGCGACAACAACTACAATTGAAGTGGACGGAATGCTGTTGTTGTTGTTGTCGTTGCTGTTGTTGTTGCTGCTGTTGCCAGCTGCGCGATCCGCTTTGGTAACTGGCGACGCTGACGACGTATCAAAAGTGACTGAAAAGCGTCGAGCAGCGCCAAGCGCAGCGAAGCTGCAAACGTGTCTTAAACGGCCAAAAGGTACGTAAACGCTACATTGTATTGGTGTGAGTGTGAGAGAGCGCTGCACAGCCAAAGAGCAAGACTCGCTCTCCCTCTCTGTCTCTCTCGCTTGCTCGCTCGCTAGCTCGCTAGCTCGGTTGGGAGCCGGCGATCGCAGCAAGTAAAAAGCTAACACAAAGAACGCATTTCAAGTCGTTAAAGACGCAAACTGGTTATGGACCGGCACAATTCTATGTACTATCTTTGGACCTGTCTGGAGCACGCCCCAAAGGAATCGTATGCAGCAGGCTCCTCAAACACAAGGTTAATAACATCGTCGCAGCGACAAGAGATACTAGTGGAATGCTACAGCCAAGAGTGCTCGACTGTGAGATACTCGCAATCAATTTTTTAAGAATCTTTTTTATCATGTCACTTAAGACTAACTAAAGAAAGGAATGAGGTGTTGCGAGTTTCAAGCTCTTATAGTCTCTGAGACCTACACTCTTCTACCTGTTGCATACATTTCCAGTTGGCTAAAATACCCTTCTACCCAATTGGGTAGCAAGTATAGAAATGCAGACGCAATGCAACTGTGCATACAAATTAGTTATTTTCGTTCGACCAGCCATGTAAATGGCCCTTTTGGGTGACCAAGACACTTCCTCAAGCGAAATTTGCTAAACAAAACCAGTTTTCCATATTTTTGTCATATTGCAAATTTTTGCAATTCGGCTGCTGTTATGCAAAAGCTGCGAAATAAAGTGGGCGGCAAATGGAAACTGGAAAACTTGGCAGCACTGAAGGAGTACGAAATAAATTCCTGTTAGAGCTTGTCAAACGGGTGCGCAAGCATTTGACCGCATTACTTGCGAGGAGTGCACAACGGCAACGACAATATAACGACAAAGAGACAGCGAACTGGACGGGCTAGTTATTAATAGTTACCTCAACTATGCCAAGGCATTGCGGCTAATTGGCGACCATTGGCCATGGACTAGCCAACAACAGGTAGTCGCAGTGTTAGTAAGTGGACGCTCCATTTGTTTGCAGCAGCAGACGCAGCAGGCGCCGGCATTAAAATGAGCGCCGACAAAGTTGTGGAAAGTCAAGCTGCCCGATAAATGCAGCAGATAGAAAGGCCAGTCTCTGTAATGGGTAATTAAAGCAGGCATAAGTGACATTTACAGCAGTTAACAACTAATTAAATGTAAACATGCGCTTCATCTCTTTTTCGTCACTTTTACTATTATTCATTCAATTTTTTTCAAATGTACAACGAGAAACGCAACCTTAACGCGCGTACCTGCAAACTTATGGCCACACTGCTACGGCGCTGAATCAGCTGAGCGTTAGATCGTTGCCACCTAATGTGAAATATATAAAGTGTCAAGCGAAAATCGCTTTTTTGGTATAATTTGTGATTTATCTTTTAAGAACAATTGCAAAAACCCCAATAACAAAAAGTCGCGCAAATTTGTATCCAAATATTTGAGAAAGTGATATATTTCAGTATATTTTCAAACGAAAAATAGCATATTTTGAAACTGAAACTTGCGGTCACACGCTGATTGTTATTATTATTTGGGCCTGAACTGAAAACAAGGATGCCTTGCTGGTACTATGACAAAAAGGAGCTGCGCGAGACACCCTCGATACTTGATGGCGTCACATACGACACAGAGCGGCGCTATCGCAAGGAGGGCGCGCGCTTCATCATGGAATGCGGCACAAAAATGGGACTCGGCCACAACACAATGGCCACCGGTGTCGTGTACTTTCATCGCTTCTACATGTTCCACTCGTTCAAGAGTTTTCCACGCTACGTGACGGCCTGTTGCTGTCTCTTTCTCGCCGGCAAGGTGGAGGAGACCCCAAAAAAGTGTCGCGACATAATAAAAACAGCACGCGGCATCCTCAACGACAACTATTTCTATTCGTTCGGCGATGATCCCAAGGAGGAGGTAATGACCCTCGAGCGCATACTGCTGCAAACGATCAAGTTCGATCTGCAGGTGGAGCATCCCTACACTTTCCTGCTCAAATACGCCAAGTGCATCAAGGGCGATCAGCAGAAACTGCAGAAAATGGTGCAAATGGCCTGGAATTTCGTGAACGATTCGTTGAGCACTGTCGTCTGCCTGCAATGGGAGCCCGAGATCATTGCTGTGGCCCTCATTTATCTGGCTAGCAAACTGAGCAAATTCCTCGTCCAGGACTGGCTGGGCCGTCAGCCTCAACATCGCTGCTGGTGGGACATGTTTGTATCAAATGTGACAATGGAAATCCTCGAGGATATCTGTCATCAGGTGCTGGATCTGTATCAGTCGTCGCAACGCGAGGGCCAAGAGCCGAACAGTCCGCCCCAGAAGCCGCCCAGCCGCGCCGACAGTCCCACCACTAACATCAAATCACTGATCAGCTCCAATGTCGACCAAGCGTCAACGCAGCAGCAACCAAGTCAAGGTAATGGCATCGAGTTGAATAACATACAGAGCATCAAATCACTGGCCAACGCCATACCGGTTGTTTCCCTGCCACCACCCCCCAGCGATGCCATGCCGCTAGTCGCCTCCGCTGCCGTCGTTGCTCCACTGCCTCCGCCACCCAACCTCAACAGCAATGCGTCGGCCAACTACCATCACATGTATCATGCACCGCCGCCGCCACCGCCGCCCGTGGTGCCGATGCCGCCGTATGCCGCCAATGCCTGGACGCAGCAGCCGCCGCCACCGACGCACTACACGACGTCGGCGCCGCCGCCACCGATGCCGCCCAACATGGCGGCTGGTCCTCCTGGCGGGGCAGCATCTGGCTACTACAATGCTGGACGCCAGCAGCAACGCTACCAATGAAGTCGGGGGATTCACGGAATGTTTGTAGAAATCATTTGTCGAAAATTTAGTTGGAAAAGAGTGAAAAAGCGCGTGGCTAATAAATGTAATATTAATAAAGCGTAATTTTATTAAAACAAAACATTCTTCTCACCGTTAGCATTGATGGCGTTTTCTTGTTGAAGGATAAGGGTTGGATTGAAGAGTCGCTGCTTCTTGTTCTCGTTGAGCATATCTGCGTATGTGAGTGTGAATGTGTGATGCAGTCGTTTATCGTGATTTAAAACTAAGATCAGCTTAAACTTCGTTAATACTCCACAACAAAAGAATTGGTTTAATACATATCACGAACAGTTGATCGTGTAAACGACGAGATTGTGTGTGTATATGGAGTGTGTGTGTGGTGTATGTGTGTGTGCGTGTGTGCGAGTTTACTTGTCTACTTACAGTTATTACAATATTGTAATTTAGATTTAGATTTAGAGTTTAGTATACAAGCTAAGCTATATACGCTATACATATTTGTAATTATAATTCGTATGCATACGTTTTCTTTATATATAAGTATATTGTGATATACGGTACGTGGGCGTGGCACACACATATGTGGTTCTATATAAATATTGCAAATCGATTAACGGTTATTGTGAGTAACGTTATAACACATACACAGAAGTTCAAGCGCCTGACTTGACCGACCGACTTTTCCTCTCCCTCCCTCGGCATCCTATGCTTCCGGCGATACAACTATTATTAAGGATTATTTATGCGTGGTCGCTAAATTTGTAAATAGGCAGCGTTGGCAGCGCACAATTCGCAACTGATCTCGTCAAATTCCAAGACATTTAAGATATTTAATAGAATTTAGGTAAATAAATGTTAATACTGCTTCAACTGATGTTACTTCAACCGATTCTGTTAAAAGAGATTGGTATAAGTTAACAAACAACATTAAATGAATAGTATAGTTATAGGTAATGAGATTAAATAGAGCTTAAACTATATGTATAATTTCATTTGCAATATTGATCAATGTAACAGAACGGTATTACGGTTAGAGCAAATGTTAAATGTCATCAGTTAACAGTCGAATTAACATTTATTTAACACAGATTTCTTTGGTCGAAAAAATGGGCAGCAGATCGGAACAGCAAATTGCACTTTAGCAGTTAATAATATCTCAATATTTTCGATAATCAACAAAACGCAACCACGCATAAACATTTTCTTTTGTGTAGTGAGTGTGCGTTTATCTGAGTGTGTGTAAGTCTGTGTGTATATGTGTGACGGGTCCTTTAACATTTACGTGTCAATGTTAATTCACCACAGGCATAATACTGCGGTATCATGATAAACTCGGGCAGCGCGAGCCGCGTCGATGAGATTGAAGTTGATGCGGCCGCCGATGCTGAAGCGGTTGCGGAAGTTGTGGCTGCTGCTGCTGCTGCAGATGACGACGACGGCAGCTGATGTTGTGCCTGTCGCACAATATGTCCAATTTTCCCTGTTAGCAAAAAGCAAATTCACGTTTGCACCCAGTCTTTTTTAAGTATTTTAATTCTGCACTCACCCAGCACATTGGCGCGATGGAAGCGCGCATCCAATTGCCGCAGCACATAGAGATCGGGATGGCGTTTCCAGGCTGCCAATATTTCAGATACCTTCACGGGCACCAAAGCCGCATTGCCAGCGTTGCTCTGCAAGATTAATCAAAAAAGAATAAAACAAAATTCAAATAAATACATTAAATACAGAATAATTAATTTAACTCTTCATTTCATTATATAGAAATAAGTTTAAAATAATAAATATTATAAACTCTTTGCTAACCCGCTTAAATTGCACATTGAGCTGTTGCTGCTGCTGTGGCGGCTCCTGTTGCTGATTCTGAGTGATCAGTTCGATCAGCTTCTTGAGTTTGCGATGATTACACTGTCGCTTCGAGACATGCAACAGCAGCTGCTTCAAATTGCCCACATCCGTATCTGGCTGCGACGGCGCCGACAGCTGCTCAAAGTAGCCATGCAGAAGGGATGCATTATAGGAAACGTGAAGTTTGTCCAGCGCCTGCACCAGATGCTCCTCACTCAGATGCGCCGTCGACAGGCGCGCCACCAGCGGTTCAGTCGAAAAGCTTTGCTTGGGCAGCTGTTCCCACAAGCAATGAAATGAAAAAACAGAAAAATTATTTAGAACGAGGATTTCAAGTAAAACAGTATCATTTATCATGGATACAATTTCAGAAGAATTCAAAGTTAATTTAATAAAATCATAAGAATTCGAAGGAACAATTTTGAATTAATAGAAAATTTAAAAATAAATAAATTGAGATAAAGAGATAAATTAATTTGGTACAGAATTGATTAATCAGTTAACATTTCAGAAAGAAACAATGTAAAGTCGAATCATAAGAAAATAAATGAATAATAATTGATTTCTTAAAATATTAATTTGAATCGATTTCTAATTGTAAACCACTTTTATTTCGAATAATGCAAAAACTGCATTCAAAGAAGTCAGGTCATTTGATGTTGGGTTAAAAAAAATTTAATACAAATATCTTAGCTTTTTTTAGTTGATATGTTTAATGAATGAGTAGAGGCATTTCAAATTGGTAATCATTTTAGAACGTAGAGAACTGATTTTAAACCTTTTAGAAATGTAGATAATGTAATTGAGCAAATTTAATAAATACAAAATCCTTTACCAATAAATTGAGTGAGGGACAATAAAATTGTATTTTTAATAAAGTTATACAAATTAAACAAATCATTAAGAAAAGCCAAAATTCTTTTTAATTGACAATTAACCATTTCAATTGGAATTTGTTATAGAATGTTTTAAAGACTTAACTTTCAATAATTGAAGTAGCCTATTGAAATGTTAAATATACATATGTATGCTCCTGTAATAAGAATAGTATTCATTTTGCTAAGCTCACCTGCAGGCCGCCAAAATTATTATCACACGAAATAAACCTTTGGTTGTAATGAGCCACGTCGCCGCCGCCGCAAACGGGGCCAACTGGCGAATTATGCCAACTGAAGAGACCGCCAAACTCATCCAAATAACCCGGCGAGCCGCTGCGACAACGCGTCTGCTCTGCACGAGCATAAAGCGAGAGGCTGCTGCCACGACTTCCAATGCGGCGACGGCACTTGGAGCAGCTGCTTAAATCCAGAGCCTTGCCAATGGTGTTGGCCAGAAACTCCTTCTCTAGGCAGTCCAAGCACGTCTCCTCGCCGCTGCCCAAATCGAACTGTGTGGAATTGCTGGCCATGGCAGCGCTGGCGGCAACAACAGCTGCAGCTGCCACCAGCATGGGCGCCACATCCGACTGCTGTTGCTGCTGCTGCTGCAGGGACACGGCACGAAAGTCGGTGCAGCTGTAGCAACGCTCATCGAAGCTGGGCTGCGAGCGGCGTGACTTGGAAGAGGACGAAGCGCAGCTCTTGCCGGCGGAAACCAACGACGACGAGTTGGACAATGCGCTCAGACGCTTCGGTTTGGCGCCCGTTAACTTCGAGTTGCAGGACGTCTGCTCGTCAGCCAGCACATGCTCGCTGGGCACGCTGGTGCTGCGACTGAAGCTGCTGTAGACGAGGGTGCTGGGCAGCGAGTGCGCCAGCGTTGTGGCAGCATCGTGTGTTGCAGTTGCAACATAACCGTCCACGTACCCATCTTCATCGTTGTCTTTGCTGCCGCAGAGCAGCTCATCGGCATCCACATCGGAGCCGGCGTCCGCATCTGTTTTGATCTGATCCAAATTCAAGCTAATGCGTGCGAACTTCTTGCTCAAGCGTTGCAACGCCTCCTGCGGCTGTTGTGGCAACTCCTCAATGGGTGAGCTGTACAACTGGCGTCCACTCTGCAGCTGGCTGTAGTCGCGTTGCATCAGCAGCAGGTTCGCATGACCCGCGGCCTCTTGTGCTGCATTCGCAGCAAACTCCAGCTCCGACGAGGGATCTGGCTCAAAGTCCATTTCCAGGAAATCGGTTTCATCGTCGCGCAGCAAACCAAAGTCCAAATTGCGTCCTCCACGCCCCGTGCTGGCGTCCAAGGCGGCCATATCAAAGTCGGCGGCATCTCCGCGATACGCATAGACGCAATCGTCGGAGTTGAGCGATATCTCCTCGGCGTCCACATCGTCATCGTCGTCATCGTCGAGCAGGATGAGATCGTCGGCATAGTAATTGTCGCTGGCATAGCTCAGGTTCTCAGTCGAGTTCATCGACGTGCGACTGGAGCTGAGGCCGCCAACGGCTGCATCGGTGGGCGAGAGTGCGGAGGCGGCAGCTGCTGCAGCCGAAGCACTTGCAGCTGCAGCCAAGTCGCAATTTAGAGGCTGCAGCGCAGCCAGCGCGTAGGCAGCGCCAACAGCGATGCCATTGAGCTGTGCACAACAAATACAACAATAAACAAAAGAAAATATATTTGTGCTGTGTAGTTATGCTTGCCTTATCACTGCTGTCTAGGCCTACGTTAACTGCGGCAGCGCAGTCGCCGTCGACAGCAGCGCAGAAGAGACTTGATTCGCCTTCGGCTTCGACCTCTCCTCCGCCCTCGTCCTCGATGTGTGCAACACAAGTGGGCGTAACAGCAACAGCTCCTATTGTTGTTGTAGCTGCTGATGTTGTTGGTGTTGTTGTTGCTGTGGCAGCTGCTGCTGCTGCTGCTGTTGTTGTTGTCTGTTGTTTCTGTTTCGCTTTTGCCATTGTCCACTGCAGTTTTGCCTGCTGCTGCTCCTCGCCGCCATCGGGGCTAGCGAAATTGTGCGACGCGTTGCAGTCCACGAGAGTGTTGTTATTATTTAAGTTTAGTCGCCACAAGCCGTCATGTTTTAATTTATTTATTTTAATTTTATCTTTGCCAAAACCGAAACGATAATCGTTATCGCTCATGTCTAACCAGCGTGACCGCAAGTATGTTTTTCAAAAATGCCACTGAACACCGACAAATATACCGAATACACCACATTCATTGGGCGTTACTTATCGAAAATGTTTCACAGTCTTGTCATAACGGAAAATGTAATCGCTGAATGTATAAAAAATGTATATCGAGTATATTGATTTAAAAAGAAAATTAAAAAATACATAACAAAATAAGACAAGCAAATTTTAAACAACTCTTCCGAAAACTTCCAACCTGCAAAAAATTAATTTAATTTACAAAATTATCATTTAGCATTTTAAAATTACCGATAGACGCAAGTGGAATTGGCACCATGATTTGAATTGAAATTAAATATCAAACTTCTTATCGAATTTTTGTTATTTACTTTATAGGTTTGCGTACGTTTCTTAGGCGCATTATCATACACCCATTGACCCAGCAATTCCTTTTCTTTATCTGTTGTAAATCCCTGCCCAAAAGAACATCATTAGGTTTTCAACTCACAATCTGGCAAATAAGTTAGATCTTACGTAAACTTCAAAATCCTTCGGAGCATTATCAGTAGTTAGGGTGGGCGTCGACTCTTTGGGGATATGGCTTAAAGTTATTTCTTCCACGATTATAACTTTGGCCAATCGAATCGTAATTGTCGCATTCGAGCCAAGAAACCCAAAACACGCTCCTGGTGTGATGCTAGAACGCAACAAATTCACTGGTGGATTTGCCTTGAAATCCAAGCCCAGCAGAGATTTTATAATGTTGGAGCCACCCAAGGGTTTGGCCGATATATGATTTATACGCGCACCCAGATCTTCCGCAGCATAATTGATTCGAGGGCTCGGTAAGGCTAAGGGCTCACTAGGTGAACTGGACTGCACTGGACTGGGTGAGTCGCATCTGAAGGACATCACTTGCTTCTTCAAGTGGTACACGTCATCCATGACAGTGCCAAATTTACGCTTGAACATCGTGTCCAGATAACTGCTCATTTCACGCGGGTCACACCCTGAAAGGGCTGACGCTCCCAGGGATCCTTGTGTACCACCCGAGAGGCAGCTAAAAGTCGAAGTTGGCTGGCCATCGGTCTTGCCTGCTTTCTGTTGCTGTATAAGCGACATCTAAAGGAGTAACGCTTAAAATCAGAATTATAATTCAATAAGTATGCTGTTTACCGTTAGGCACTCGACATCGGATTGGAGACGCGATACAGTGGAAACGCTTTTCCAATTGGTAAACATAATGTAATAGAAGAATACCATTAGCACGGATAAGGTGATAAAGAACACGCAGCAAGCACTCTTTCTACAACGCGCCATTGCGGCTAGAAATGTTTTGAAAAACTATTAATTCCTCAAATTGAAAAGTAGTTGAAAAAAACTGCTTGTAATTTGACATGTTTGCAGCCCTGTTCAAATACGAAACTGTTAAGTTAGCAGTAGGCGTTGGGTAAGTTTTCGTTTATAGTGTGGCCATGGTACCGACACTATTATTCAACTTGCTAATATGTGTTGTATTTACAGTAGATACTTGCCTTATCGGACACTTTTCCCATGACGTTTGTTTTGATAGGACTTTCTGAAGAATTTCCCATCTTTTTGGATACTTCATTGATAAACTTATTTTATTATAAATTTTGTTTTTTTTTTAATTGTATTTTAAATATGTTTGAAATTATTTTAATTACTACTAAGTTTTTACTCTATTCGAATATCGTTATTTTTGCAAATTGACAGCGAAGATTTTAGTTTTTTCGTAAAATCTGCAATTCAAAGAGCAACGCACAAAAATTGCGCCAAAGTTAGCAAAGTGTAACCAGACTGTATTTCGGTCATCAGTATTTTTCGGTATATTTGGCAAACTAAAAAAGTACATTTGGCAAAGCGAGTTGCGGTCACGCGCATCTCTAACAACAAACAGTCCAGCATTCGCGGAGTGTACACAAAAAAGGAAAGGCTTTCTTTTCAGCCAGCTGCAGCAGTTGCAAGCACAACAACAAACGCTGGGGCTGTAAATAACGAGCACTTCTACTTCGGCAAATACACAACAATAAATACACATTTCCGTTGAAAACTGATTCTAACTATTCAAAAACTAAACAAATAAAAATACAAAAAAATTGTTCATAAAACGGGCGCATTTTGGCGCGTGTGTGTGTGTCCGCTTTGCAGTGAAAAGTGCAATCAAGGAAATTCAAGTAGAAATTGATTTTTAACCAGTGTCAAGTGTGCCAACAACAACAAAAGCAGCAAAATGGTGCAGAAATTTCAATCGCCTGTTCGCGTCTACAAATATCCCTTTGAGCTCGTTATGAAGGTGTGTATCTTATTTGCAGTAGGCGTCTGTCGCTTATACCGCCCACATCCAAGTATCTACTATATGTGTGTGTGTGCGTGTGTGTGTTCATGCGCCTGGAGCGTGTCTGTGTTAATGTTGTATTTTTTCGAGTACTTTATTCTTATTATGACGAGCAGCTGCTGTCGCTTGCATTTCCCCACTCATAATTCATCCTAAAAGTCTTCCGCCTGCATTTACCTTTTCTTTAAACGTTGTGCATCGCATGCAGAAGATAAATAAAACTAACCTTGGCGCTCTCTTCGTCTCTCACGCGCCTCTCTCTCTCGCTCTCTCTTGGTCTACTTTGCTCTCGCGATTGAATAAACCGCGTATGTAATTTCATGAATGGAAAGCCGCCGTCGCCTAGCATCACAACTACAAATTGGGCAGTTGGGTGGTACACGGGAAAGGGGAGGGAGAGGTGTGCTGAACGACGCGTCGGTCAGCTGAATAGTTCGTGCTTTGCATTCCAGATCCGCCTCACACAGAGAGACAGTGACAGGAAATAAGCGATTATGGGCAATTGTTTGCAATAAAAAACAATCAGCCACATAGAGTGGGAGCAAGATAGAGCATGCGAGACATAATACTTGACAAAAACAAATTAGACAATACCTCAACAAGAGTGAGGGAGAGCAAGACGGAGTGCTTATCTTCAGCATGCTAAATATTAAATGCCCTACTGACAGCTATGACAGCTTTATGATATATCAGCTACCCACCTACCCAACTATCCGAAAATTACTGTCTATATGGAACTCGTGTCACATTGAGTTTATCATTAATCATGGGGTTTTTCACGCAAAATACCCATACCCAATTTGTTGTTAACAGATAGAGGCAAATAAGATAGAAGATATATTTGCATATTATTTTAACAAGAATTTGTATACGCTTCATCTTATACCATGCCAACAAATATATGTGCATATGAAATTAAATTTTGTACAAAATTTATGATGTTATTCTGGTATTACCCAATTGTTTTTTTTAAATGATTTAAGTTGTATTGGCAGACTGTAAATCCCATGTTTAATTTTAGTAGAGCTTGAATCATATTGATGTCCATATCGAAAGTTGTGATTATTATAATCGCTACCCGTAGGGAACATTATTTCTGTTTTCGTCAGATGTTGGACTTTGATACCAAATTATATAAAAAAATTATGTTTTTAAAATTAAGTCATTAGAATTATGATAACCAGAAAAAAAGGTAGTGCAGCTGTATATTATTTATTCTGGATGCTGTTCTCCACAATGTATTACTCTTAATATTAAATCTAAACACTTTAAAATGAATGAATAATAGCCATAAGATATAATCGTTATTTTGAAGGGAAAATATAATTCTGAATTTAAATATATTAAGGTAACAAAAAATTAAAGCTTATTTATTTATAAGGAGCAGAAAACTCTAGCTACCCTTTCCCTTACTAAACAAATTTGGCTGTCAAATATTGTTGCATCAACTGGTGAATTGCTTTTGTGTGCAAGTTAATAACAAATGCGTAGTACCCTTGGAAAGGGTATTCACTCGCAGACAGCTGATAACATTGGGCCTTTGCAGGCTATCAGCTAATTGGGTTTATATTCCGATAATGGTATGCAAAAATGCCTGGCAAACATTTTAGTTCTACTTAAACACACACCTACAACATATGTGAGTGTGTGTGTGTGTGTTGCTAAGTCTACTTAATTAAATTCAGCGCATAAATTAATTGCGCCGACAAATGGCGCATTAATTGAGTGATGCGCGGGACAAGCAAACGAATTTGTTTATTATTATCAATTCAATTAGTTTGGTTAGTATTTTTTGTGTTGCTGTTGGGTACAAAAGTTGCTTCGACCGAATGTCAATGACTTTACAATAAAAAAAAATACAAAAACAAAGTAGACATACTAACTAATGCCCACAGTAAGTCTAACTAATTGGCTTAACAGTAAAAATAATCGCTTTACTCTGCGACTACTGAATACTCATCAAATACATACAACAAAATGAACTTGGTCACGTTTTGGGACGCACGTTGCCAATTTGCTTGACGCAATCGTAAAATCTATTAGCTCAAGTTATTAGAAAGTTTAGAATTAATAGCCATTGATAAAGTTTATCAATTCCCATTGAAACTATGAAACTGTTTTTGATGGCCAGAGAAATATTAAAACTTCAATTGAAGCATTTCCGCTTCGTGACGGAAATCAGAAGCAGAACCATATCTTTAATGTCAATGAAGTCCATAGTGCAAATACCAAGTTGTCAGATAATAAAGTTCTTATTAAGTGGTGTTGCATTTATACTGGGTCTAATGGAATAGCCGGCCCTAAAGGGGTAGATAATGATCCCAATCAGTGTGGATTTTGCCCTGCAAATATGGAACATAGTACAGCTCGAAGTTATCTTTTATTTATTTAGTTAAATCTTTTGTATTTGAGTGTTGAACTTTATAAATAAGAAATTTAAATACAAGATACTATCAGAAAATATTCATGAAGACTTTGATTGACGTTTTTGATTTATTTCTGCATATTCACATTTTATTATTTTATAATATTAATAAACGTGTGTCAAATCTGTAGTTGTTCAAATGTCATTTTTAAAGTACGTAAAATTCTTGCAGAGCGTTCAACAGATACTACAGCAATTATTGCCATCAAGCGGTTCAAAACATGCTACAAAGGTCACCATAAAGATATGGTATCTTAAGCCAGTTTATATTTAGCCACGCACAAAGGAAACCCCCCTGAATCGAATGCATTGAGGTGAAACAGAATTTCCATTTGAGAGATATGTTTTAAATGCCAGCTATTTATATACTCGTCACAAGAAAATATATTTGCGAGGGTTTGCAATCATTGTTGTTTCTGCCTGCGGTGTTGCCTATTCCTTTTACTGTTGCTGTGGCTGTTGCTGTTGTTATTGTTATTGACGTAACAGCTCGAAGGCATTAGGGTAAATGCAATGCTCAAGGCCATCATCAATTTCCATTCGGCCTGAGTGCCAGAGCGAGAATGAGTGAATGAGTGTGAGTGGGATGCCGTCAATGGAAGCCGTCAGTCAGAAGTGTTATTACGCATACGTCACATATGCCAGAGAATTCGCACAGTTTTCTATATTTGGAAGAGATGACAAACGCCAAACAATGGGCGGTCCATTTATGTGTGGGACGCTTGGGCATTGTTTTTTAGTGTGTCAGCAAAGCTAACAACGTCATTTTAATGGCCAATTAGCAAATGTTTGGAGAAGCAACACAATTTAGAACAGTAGCAAAGCCCACTGCTGGTCCAGGCCATAAATCTGTCGTGCGCTCGAGCGCTTTATGCTGGGCTGCTGTGCTTACAACATGCTCGTAAATAGTTCAACCGGGACTCGGTGCAGCTCAAGTGGCTGTTCGCACGCTCCGACAAACTAAATAATTGAGCTCAATGAAGAATATATTGGCTTAGACGGCGACAACAAGTTGTCCGCCTGTTTGCTTTTTCCCAGACAAGACAGCTGACGACACGTGCCAGGCACATCGTTCGTCGTCGTCGTCGTCGTGTTGTCCTATCTATGTCTCCCTTGAACTTTTTAAATATTTATTGCGGCTGGCTTAATTATTATGTGGCGTGCGAGGAGGCATTGAAAATGCCACACAGCGGTTGCATGCCCTACGCCATTTTAAAGGACACGCTGCCAGGCTCGTGTCCTTGTCTCGTGCCCGGAAAACTTTGCTGGAATTTCTAAACAAATTTTATACCGCGACTCGAGTCACTCACAAATGAGATAGTATGGTATAATAGCATTACAGATTTTTCCCATTAATGTTATAAAATAATCATAATACGAAATCGATAAAGACACGTGAGAAATTTCTTGGCACACGCAACACATGAGTATTCATTTTGAACTGCCTCCCTAATTATTTATGAGCATAAGCTGATATATTGCAGCCCCCCGATTTTGTTTGGAATGCGGCGTAGAAAATGTTTTTTCCGCATTTGTTTACGCCTTTTATATAGACACAAGATAATGAGTCCACAATCACGAAAGAAACCCACAGAAGAACCAAACAAATGCTAGACTGAGAGTTCCAAAAAAGATTGTTACGATATCACTGAATTAGTTGAATTTTCGATAGAAAACAATTTTAGACGAGGAAAACTGTTTAGATTATACATTTTGGAATCTATTCTTTTGCAATTTCTTACTTAATTCTGATAATCTTTGATTATTTGGCACCTCATTAAAAAAAAATTTATTTGTACTCATAAAATTATTTTTTTGACAATTAGGAATATTTCTAGAAAAGATATTCCCCATAAAAAAAACTTATTTTCCAAAATACGAAAATTATCTGATGGTGAATACGATTTAATAATGGTATTGTTTATTATATTGTCATGTGCAGCGATTTCTTTGTTTCACACAGTCTGACGTATTCTCGTTATACATACATATGTATGTACATGTATTATGCGTTTACTCAGACTCAAAGTGAACCAACAAGTTTTGGTTTTATATAGTTAAACGAAACTCTGCATTTAATCATGCTAATCATTTAATGCTTTATTGAAAATTGATGTGTGGATTTAATAAAGTAATATATGTTCTTAATTTAACTTTTCTCTGATTCATTCTGCTTCATTTCGGTTATATATATTTTAAATTTAGTCCGCAATGGAAAGGAACGAGCTTTGTTATTAAATTTGACAGTAAATCTCTGAATTGAATGATGTCAATTATTGCTAAGGCATTATAATTTAAAGTTAAGGTATTCATATGTAGCAATAAATCTTAATTTTTAAGAGCCAGTTCTTTTATCTGTAATGAAATCTTTTGTTTAATTCCATGTTGGGGTATTCAGTGTTTATTTACCAAAATATATATTCTGAATTTAACTTTTCTCAGATTCATTTTGTTTTATTTTAAATGTAATTCAGAGTTGAAGTGAACGGTCTTAAATTTGACAGCAAATCTCGGAATTTAATGAAGTGTATTATTTCATATTAATGAATTCGTCTGGTGCAAAAAGTCTATATTATATCAGCACGTTATTTTATGTTTAATTTAATCTTCTACTTCATTCAGTCTGTTTATTTACTTAAAATTGAATTCAGAGTTCAGCAGAGTCGACGAGTCAACTGGTTTTTTTTTACTTGTATCAGAACGACACACTACATTTAATTGGTAATTTTTTTTTGTGTTTTATGTGCGCAGAGATTGCTTTGTTCTAGTTAGTCTTTCTTCTCGCTGATACATAGCGAATATTCTGGGTTCAAATTGGACTTAGAGTGAAACAAAGCTAGTGTTCGATATATTCTCATTAGCTGTTTCTAGTTGTGCGCAAATAAAGTGCCAGCTGTTTTATAAACTGCCATTTATTTTGGCAAACGTCTGGCGTGACTGCTGGTGCGACATAAGTAGTTGTATCTGTATTTTTGTCTACGTACATATGTATATATCTTTATCTATATCTGCATTTGTTTATGTAAATGTGGCCATGGACCTTGGCCAAGTTCATGTCATAAATTGGCGGCTGCTCAAGGCCAATGGCATTGGCAACACACCATATATACTGTAGTGTACTGCTTGTACTTTTAGCCTAATTAACATTAACCATTTGCTGTCATCATTAGGCCTACGAGCGTCGCTTTCCCACCTGCCCCCAAATGCCCATAGTGCTCGACTGTGAGGTGATCAAGGACGAGTGCCTCGAGAATGGAGCCAAGCAGAACACGAGTCGACGCTGCAAGTTGGCCGTGGATGCACCCTACATCTTCAAGAAGCTGATCGGTGTGGATTTCGTGTTCTTTCTGCAGCACAACTATCTGGACATGACGAATCGCACGCTCAGCATTGAGGCAGTCAACGAGAGCTTCTCCTCGCGCATCGAGATCTTCGAGCGTTGTCGCTACTACGCCCATCCCGATAACTCGGAATGGACTTGCTTCGATCAGACGGCAACGCTCGACATTAAGAACTTTTTCGGGTTCGAGCATTCGATGGAGAAGATGGGCATGAAGCAGTACACACAGACAACGCTCAAGGGCAAGGAGATCATTGAGTTTTTCATCAGCCAGCTGAAAGAGGAGGGCATTACCCATGTGGAACGTTGGGTGCCGCCACTGAATGCGCCCAAATCACCAATTACGGGTGAACATCATGATATACTGCTGGACGGTGATTTTATTGCACGCAATCTGGGACAATTGTCGCCGATGCAAGAGTCCAAGCTGCTAGAGCTGCGAAAAATGCTCGATGGTGTCGATGATCTGGAGCGCATGCCCAGTTATCAGACCATCTTGCGTTTCTTGTCAGCACGCGACTGGCACGTTAGCCAGGCCTACACCATGCTCTGTGATTCCCTCAAATGGCGGCACGAGCATCGTATCGATGCCCTGCTCCAAGAGTACAGCAAACCGGCCGTTGTCGTGGAGCATTTCCCCGGCGGTTGGCATCATCACGACAAGGATGGCAGGCCCATTTATATACTGCGTCTGGGGCACATGGATGTCAAGGGTCTGCTCAAGTCGTTGGGCATGGAGGGCTTGCTGCGCTTGGTCAGTTGGACAAATTAACTAACACACTCGAGACCAAACACAAACTGTATTCAATCATTTCTCTGACACAGGCTTTGCACATTTGCGAGGAGGGCATACAGAAGATTAATGAGTCTGCCGAGCGCTTGGATAAACCTGTGCTCAACTGGTCGCTGCTGGTCGATCTCGAAGGTCTCTCGATGCGTCATTTGTGGCGTCCCGGCATCAAGGCGCTGCTCTACATCACCGAGACCGTGGAGCGCAACTATCCGGAGACAATGGGCCGTGTGCTGGTCGTGCGTGCTCCTCGCGTTTTTCCCATTGCCTGGACAATTGTTAGCGCTTTCATTGGTAAGTTTCGGCTCATCAAAATTCTGTGGAAAACGTTTGAGTTTACTTTCATTAATTGTAGATGAACACACACGCTCAAAGTTCCTGTTCTATGGCCCAGACTGCGAGCATATGCGGGAAGGACTCGCCCAATATATTGATGAGGAAATTGTACCCGATTTTCTGGGTGGTTCCTGCAAGGTAACTTGACTACATTGTGAGGGGAAACTTGGGTCATACGACTTTCAAGTGTATATATATACTCAACTCAACTCAACTTCCTCTTTTTCCATGGTTATTTTTGTAAATTTGCTTATTCATTTCGCTTGAACATTTTGGGGCGATTCTTAGACGCGTTTTTTGCATGTGGATCAAGTCAATAAGAAATACTTAACGCATTGTTATTTAGCGCAATGCGATTGTGTAAGCTGCTGCCAAATCTCTAATCCTATCACCAAGCACGTTATGCATTTCTATAGTATAAAGTGGCGTTTAGTTTTTGTTTTGTTATCCGTTCACCTTGTTTTGCGCTGTTCAATGTCTATTGTTTTAACTATGTCAAGTCCAGCGTTTTTGACCGTCGTCTGCTCTTCTCTCTGCACCTTGACGAAACAACAAAAGCTTAGACAAGCCAAATGCCAAAGCACTTAATCAATACACACACACACATTAATAAAAGCTAAACTATTCCTTTTGTGCCAAAATCTATAGACCATGATCCATGAGGGTGGCCTTGTCCCCAAGTCGTTGTACAAGATGAACTCATTGGAGGATCAAGATGATGGCGAGACGCCGGTGCCATCACGTGCCGCGTCTGCGTCCGCTGGCGATGCTTGCAGCGAAGGCAAAAGCTTGTCGGCTGTCCATCTGCATGATCATAGGAATCTCTACAAGACCGTTGAGCTGAAGGCGGGCTTCACTCATGAGCTGCTCATACGGAATTCGGATCCAAAGAGTGTGCTCACCTGGGATTTTGATGTCATGCGCAACGATTTGCATTTTACGCTCTATCGCGTAACCCAAGACTTGCCCGACAAGAATGGTGAGTCCTTTGAATAACGTATTCTAATAAAAACTAAATATGTTTATCCTTATTCACAGATGCGGCCGTTTCATATTTCGATCTGCAGGACTTTAGCGAAGGTGTTAACTATTTCCGAGAGGAGCCTACGCTCATCTGCCGGCACAAGGAGAGCGTGCAGGGATCCCATGTGATGCATCACAACGACAGCTATCTGATGCATTGGTTTAGTCCATCTGGGGCTCAATTGAATCTGTTCTACGAAGTCCTGAGCTCGGTCAACTACAAGGGATCTATGACCAGCCTGCAGTCGGCATTCTCATCTAATTCATCTGCTGCCAGCTCCTGCCAGAGTCGATGATATGAGCAGAATGGCCAAAGTGCCGTAGATAGCAACGTAGACACCACGGCTACTACATCACCCGGTTCTCGCGGCCCGCGGAATCAGGAGAAGGAGGAAGAGGAGCACGTTGAACTGGATCTACTATCGGGTACCCTAATGGAGAAGAGCTTAAATCTATTCGATACGCCAGATATATTCTTTTAAGTCTAACAAAATTTGCAATCTCGTTTAATTTAATTTAGTTCAATTGAATTCAATTCCATTTAGTTTAGTTTAATTTAATTGAGTTTAATTTAGATACGTTTTTTTTTGCGCAATATCGCCGTTTCTTCTGTCGTTCTTTTTGTTAATATAACTGTAACAATGTTAAGCCAAAAAATGAAACAAAATTTGTTTACTAGGACTTTAACATATTATGCATACAGCAGATATATACATAAAGATATAAGCATAAAGTAAATAGTACATATGGTTGTATCAGAAAATTTATATTTAAACATCACACAACATTCACATTCATTTAAAGGCGTCAATTAGTCCATTTTAGCAAGTATATTATACATATACTATATATACATACATATATATAGCAGCTTATACATATACATATTAATCATGATATACACATTTATACCAAATTATTATATTATGAATTTGTAATATTTGTAGCGCAGCTAATTTTATATGGCTTTTTATAAACACACAAAAACGTAACGAATCAATGCCAGAAACAATGCTAGAAATCAAACAATGAGATTTACAAATATCTAATCAATGACTACGTGTTACCTAATTAGTTTAATTCGGGATCTAAAACTAACAAAATGCATATACCAATTTTAGGCTACTCAAATGATTTAAATAAATTGAAAAAAAAAATACATACGTACATATATGGAGACAGAAACAGAACGAAAATCAACAAGTACAATATCAAGAAAATTCTGTTTAGATTACGAAATTAATGCTGCAAAAATAATTTACGTTAAATACTTAGAGTTTTAAGCGCATGATAACGATAATCAGTAATAGTGACAACCAATATAGAATTTGAATTAATTAAATAGCCAAGCAAATGCCGTGCATGTTACCTAATTGTGTAAGCTCTAATAAAAATACATCTACATGGAACTTCCTGCTGTTTGTAACTGTAGCTAAAGAGCAATACATTTAATTTGAATTGCGCGCACTTAGAGTGACCATTTAGCAGTAGGGGCCATGATGGCACTTTACAACACTGCGCGCAGCACAGCTGATTGATAGGCCATTGATTTTTGTTTTCCCTGCTAAAAATAAATAAATAAACAACTATTCCTTGTCTAGTCACAGAACATGCACACATTTAACCAAACTGATCGAGTTGGCCTCTGCAAACATCTTATCAGACGTCTTATCAGTTGTGTCTGAGTGTATTGCCTGGTCTACGCGACGGTAATAACGATTCTTTCATTGGCAACCCGCGAATCGGGAGTTATTTTTGTGTGTTTTTATTGTGGTGACAATTGAGAAACGGATAAGCAGCAGTTGCGTGGCTTAACTATTCTAAATAGCTCAACGCAATTAAATTTGAAAGCAGTTGAAGTCAATCGCTGACCGTTAACGCATCACACAGCACAGCAGAGACGGAGACAACATGGTTGCATTTCGAGGTGCCAAGTGAGTAATTGTTGCGAAAAGTGTTTTTGACTCTGCAGTTGTTATCTGTTGATCGGCGGCAATGGCGAATACAAAAGATGGATCATTTCCAGTTGATATGCTTAATTCTATCGTGGATTATTACAGCAAGGAAAAGGATGTCGAGGTGACAAACATTTACGAAGACAAGAAGATTTTCCCCGGCTTTCGCAGCGGACCTTTGGACGAGTATCGCGATAAGGCGTCGTTCTGTTACAAGCGCTTGAATGTGCTGCTCGAAGGCGAGGACCACATACGTCTAAAGGTAGATACCACCATATACCATATATGTACAAAGACTATACGCTATATACATATGTAAGTGTGCTGCATTTAATATTAAATCCGATTAAGTGTAATGTTGTTGAGCACTGTACAAAGTTCAATAATTTATTACGCGAAGAATCCGGTTAGCTTTATAATTGTTTTCGCTTCTAGTTCATTGTTTTTATACCCGTTATCACCTAGAGTAGCAGGGTATTAAACGTTAGTGTCAACCAAAAAGAAAAGGAAATATGTGAAAATATATATAGTCTTGTTATGACTTCTTCTGTATTAATAATACAATTATTTTTAAAGTGTCAAACGTTTCATATATTTTTTATGTAAACGCAACACCTTTTAATTGAATATTTCTTGCTTTTAATATTAAGAATTAAAAAAATTAATAAATTAATTAAATAATTCTTGCAAAATTAGATTCGATAAGTTGGAGTGTCAAAAATCAAATGAAGATGCAAGTTATTCTAGTCTTAATCAATTCTAGAGTTATTCCTCGAAAATAGTTAATGTGAGATGTAAGATAATCTCTTAACTTACTAATTTATTGCAAAATGGAGTTCGAGTTTTGAAAAATGAATTGCTGATTGGATTTCGATAAGATTAGGGCATCAATTAAATGAAAAACTGAAAAAACACTGAATAATAAATTGGGAACTTATTTAAAAATATGTACATACTTGTACATACATATATCTCATAGTTGAACACTCGCGATTGTAGCTTACTAATTTATTGCATTACAGTTTTGGAAATTTGATTGCCGATTGGATTGCGATTATGAAGTAATCTATACCTGATAAGAATCTGAAAAGCTCTTCACTTTTATGCAGGTGTTGCGTGCTCGCTTATCGGCTTAACTATTTGCAAAAATATGCGACGAAGGTTTATTTTATCAAAATATATTTTCTAATCAAATTTGCATTTCCTTTACTCAAAATAACAGCACAAAGTTTGGCAATGGATGGAAAAACATCCAGATTTCCAGCGTGAACCGGAAGAGGCGAGTCTTGAACGCACCAGGGAATTGGCCAACAAGCGGCATCATTTGCTCTGGGAACAAAAGTTCTTTGATATCGATCAGGTAAGATAATTCTAAATTATACTATTTAACTGTCTAACTTGTGGCATCTTATTTTTGTAGTTTTTGACAACGCCACATTTGATATTGGCCTTCAGTCAGGCCATCTTCAGCTATGACTTCAGTTTCTCCGTAAAGTTTTCGCTGTCCAATGGCATGTTTCCCAGCACATTAGTCTCCAATGGCACCGAGCGTCTGGGCAAATATGTGGCCAAAATAGCCGATGATCGCATACTGGGTGCATTCGCCCTCACCGAGATATCCCATGGCACCAACGCAAATGGTAAATTCATTTTTAAAATATAATTTATTCAATATTTTATGTATGTTTTGCTTTCAGGCATGCGCACAATTGCTACTTACGACAACAAGACGCAGGAGTTCATCATTCACACACCCGACTTTGAGGCCGCAAAGTGCTGGGTGGGCAATCTTGGCAAGACTTGCACCCACGCCATAGTCTATGCCCAGCTGTATGTGCCCGATAGCAAGCATCAAGGCTTGAACGCATTCCTGGTGCCCATTCGCGATGAACGCACTCTGATCGCCTTCCCTGGCGTCACTGTGGGCGATTTGGGCGAGAAGATTGGTCTTAATGGCATTGACAATGGGTCAGTATAATAATTTGCTTAACTGCTACACCTTGAACACATACATTTGAATAGTTATTCTAAAAATGCAATGAACTCAAATTAACTTACCTAATTAAAAGAGCACTTTGTTAGGGCAGTTATTGTTAATTCGCAGTAAATTATTGAGGCAGTTGTCTGTTAAAACGATATTAGCTGGTTCTTAAAACTTAAGCAAATTGTTCCGTAATTAACATTGCATCCAAGCACTTCAAACGTATTAGTCCTTTTAATTATTCATCGTATATATAATGAACTTAATCCATTAAAATTATGTTAACTGCTCTCAAATCTAAGCAAAGTACTCGAGGCAGTTAAGCAAATAATTATGTATTTTAAATTACAACTATATAATTTTATTATTATCTTGCAGCTTTGTCATGTTCAACAAGTATCGCATTCCCAAGGCCAATCTTCTTTCCAAGACGGGCGACATCGATACCCAGGGAAACTACAACTCACCCATTAAGGACCAGCGTAAACGCCTCGGCGCCTCGCTCGGTGCTCTGTCCGCGGGACGCGTTAACATCACAGCCATTAGCTATGTGGCGTTGAGCAAGGCCATCAGCATTGCCACCCGTTATTCGGCCAGCCGTCGGCAGTTTGGCCCTACAGATACTAAGGTGGAGTGGCCAGTCATTGAGTATCAGTCGCAACAGTATCGTCTGCTGCCGCATTTGGCCACTGCGTTCGCATTGCGTGTGGTATCCATGTGGATTGGCAATGCCAACATGAGCATGACCATTAAAAACATGACGGGTGAGGATACATCGCATGTGGGCATGGAAATTCATGCAATTTCATCGGCCCTCAAGCCATATACCACGTGGGCGGCACGTGATGGCATCCAGGAATGTCGTGAAGCTTGCGGCGGTCATGGGTATCTGAAGGCGACGGGCTTGGGCGATTTGAGGAACGATAACGATGCCAATTGCACCTATGAGGGCGAGAACAACACGCTTATCCAACAGGCTTCCAATTGGCTGGTCAATTTGCGACGCAACAATGCCAACTTTGTGGATGCCTCGCCTCTAGAGACTGTCTCCTTCCTCAGCAACATGAATGTGCTGCTGCAGGCACAAGCTCAGGAACGGAACGCTGCCGAAGCTCTGGACGTACAAAGTAAGTTATTATTATTGAAATGATATAGAAACGACGATTATATTGGCTTATCCTTTTAGATTTGCTGAAGGCTTTGGATTGGCTGACCGCCTGGCAGCTGGATACGACTGTGAAGCGTTTCGAGCAGCTTCAATTTGCTGGAAAAGATGCTTTCGAGACTCGCAACAATCTACAGGTCTTTGCCGCCCAAAAGCTATCAATTATCTATGCTGAGGTGCGTTTCAATTGTTAATCTGCTGCTGCTCTTAAAACTATATCTCTCACTTTGTGCAGCGCACCGCATACTATGTGTTCTACAAGTTTGTGACCGCATTGCCCGCTTCGGCAGAGCAGCAGGTGCTGCTGAAGGTGCTGTCCTTCTATGGCGCCAACTTGATTACAAAATATTCGTCCTTGTTCTACCAGGGCGGCTATTTCCGCAATAGTTCCCATATCGAGCTCTATCAGCAGGGCATTCTGGAGCTGCTGCCTGTGCTCAAGAACGAAGCAATCGGCCTCATCGATGCAATTGCACCGCCAGATTTCATTCTGAACTCCCCTCTGGGCATGAGCGATGGCAATGTAAATAATTTCGCATCTCTGAATAATAATTATTTTGACTACATGTTTTTCTTTTACTTTACAGGTCTATCAGCACTTGCAGCGTACAATTGTGTCTACTCCTGGTGTCTATGAGCGTCCCTATTGGTGGCGCGATGTCACCTACAAGAATTATCTGCAACGCGCCAAGTTGTAAAGAAAGAGCATAAAAACCAAACCAGGAAACGAAGTCTTTTATCTCTTATTAGCAAATTAAGTCTTACTAGCCGAGTGCCTTTCAATTATCCACACATACATATGATCTTTCATTCCTGTTCCAAAGCCGACATGTACTTCAAACAGCTTTTTATTAATGCGTGATATATTGTGCAATATTTATATTGATCATAGATCAAGAACATATTCCAGCTTTGTCTTTTAAAATAATAAAACTCTTGTTGTATTTACAAAAACGTCTCTTTTGACTTTCATTTTAATAATTCATTTCACATTCATGAACAAGAGCACTTTGGTCGTATCATCATCTGTGCCGATTTAAGCGAGTAGTCTTCGCCACGCCAAGTATCCCATCGAATCCCTTTATATTTTAAAACATTTTTAAAAGGTCCCCTCAAATACATTCCAAACAGATTTCTGCAATATTGTCCAAATAATAATAATGTTTTTCGTGAGAGCGTAAAAGTTACTTACTGATCTTGAGTACAATAGTCGAACCATCCAGCAGTTGTTCGATTTTGAGCACAATCAAATTTATTGTCTTTATCGGATGTATAAAACCTCATATTCTCATTTTGACGAAGTCCATCACCTGCATCTCCGCTGTAATTGCCAAGCTTTTCCAATTTGTAATAGGAATTTTCGTTTCCTATTATAAAATGATCATAACGAGCATATCTTCTGTTAAGGTCGAAGTCTTCCATTTGTATATATAGTTCATGGGGTCTGGCATAAGTTATAGCATGCAACTTGTCCAATCCTATGAAGAATTCACTTGATAGATTGCCAAAACCTTGTTGGTAATGCTGCCAATCGCGAAAGAAATTTGTTGAGCCGTCGAAGCGTTTCAAAACAACCATCCAACCTGGGCCAGCTATTTCTGAATCACACAGAACCGAAAAGGGTTCCAATGCATTTACTTTGACTTTAAAAACTCCATGACGATCGGGGCAGGAATTCGAATACGTTTGATGGCCTGTAATATTGCGGTCAATAAGGTCTTGCAGAATATCAGCCACATTCAGTCTGCTAAGATCCTGGTTGAATTCCTCTGCGTACTTCCATGTCAAGTTATTAAATATTTGAAGTTCCTCCAATAATCTGCGTTAAATATTGAATTCACAGTTAATTAAGAATATGGAATTTTAAATACCTTCTCCTCTGTAATGCATTTTGAGCCGAATTGCAGTGGCATCGACAAAATGCGAGGCTTAAAACTGCCAAAAATGTCCACGTCCACTTCATTCCAGCACTTGACGTTTAATAATTCTACTTGGGCATAATTGTGGTATTTATTTAAAAGTTATACATTCGACCAGAACATTCTTTTTATATGCAGATAGTGAGGTTTGAGGGTTTCAACCTTTTTTTACAATTGTGGTTACGAATTTTGTATACAGAAAACGATTTATTAGAATCGTGACGATCACTGGGAAGTTTAGCGTTAAGACATATAACTATTATATAAGATTTTCATAATTATTTATTTATTTCTTATAGGTTTAATAGCTTTTTCATTTTTTTTTGTAATTCCGAGATGTAAAATGATGCTCAACATTTAGATTCAATGTCTTCAATAAATACCTTTTCAAACGATAAAACAGCATTTACAAAGGTTCCCAGATCTGATATTAAATTAAAAAATATAGTTTATCTGTTTTCTGTTACTTGTTTATTAGTTATTGTATTTCACTTAAATATTGATAGTCCGGTTGAAAATGTTTGCACCACGTAAATGTAGCTGATACCGAAACAAATTTTTTTTAAAAGGTTTCGAATAATTTGATGATATTTGTTGTATATGTATCATTGTTACATTCTTTGTGCGTTACGTTATGTTGTTCTCGATGGAACATTTTGTTGTTTCGAGTTTTTGTTTTTTTGGTTAATTCTTTTAACTTAAATATGATCACAGTCTGACAAACGGAGTTGTTGTTGAATAAATAAGAAATATACACAGAATTGATACTAGCACACATAATATACAATAAACAATTTGCTAATTAGCTCGAACAACCAATCGCTGGAGTAGTGTCAGGGCGCTATGCTTCCACCGGAACCAGCACCAGACCCAGGGTCAGAACTCAATCCTGAATCCGTTGGTGTCTCATAGAAGGCGCTGTACGATTGCAACTTTGCTACTTCGCCGACATCGCTCTCCGTTTGGATGAGCATTGGAATTTGTTGTGGCAGATCGCTGGTGGCCCACAAATACAAGTCCAGCGTCTTCTCAGTGCAATCGGCAATGAAGCGCATAAATGGCCGAATGTCGCCCTCGTTCGCCAGCTTAAGGAAATGATAGTATTTGCTGCGCTGCTGCTTTGGAATGATGACGGGCGGGTAACCAGCGCGCATGAGCAGCGTGTTCATGAGGAGACGTGAAGTGCGTCCATTGCCATCAACGAAGGGATGAATGTGCACCAGTTTGTAGTGGGCAAGGGCAGCGTAGCTATGGGATTAAAGACATATGATTAAATTCTATAGCTTAATTGACCAGGGGCGGTAAGGATTAGACATAGATCGACGTATAATGTAAAAATAACTATATGTTAATATTTTCATTTTTAGTGTTTATGATTAATTTCAAGCGATTAAATGAATTAAATTTTGTTTAGAGCGTGAATTATTTTCGGTTGATTGGGAGACTTACTTGACTGGATGCAGCGAGTTGCTGTGCTCGGAATTGAGCCAATGTTCGAAGCGTTGCATGAGCAGCGCCAAGTCACCAGGGCCAGGTGGCACATGGCCACCCACATAGACCTGATTGCGACGAAACTCGCCACCCTCAATGGGATCAACGTGGCCCAGCACACGGCGATGCAGCTCCAGAATATCCTTCATTGTGATTTCCAATCTGCAATTCAACAATAATAAAGAGCTGTTCGAGAAGATGTCACTTTACTACTTACTTCTGCACAAGGCTGGCGTTAATGTACTTCATGGCCAGATCCATGCCCAGAATTTCGTTGTGCTCATCGATGGACTTGCCGTCGACGGCCATGCGAGTCTCCAGCACAGAGCGCGTCTGTGCCAGCGTCATGGTGTTGCCTTCAATGCCCACCGAGTGGTAGATGTGTTGAAAGTATGCCTCCTTTTTGGCTCGACGCAGCGCCGAGTTGGCCTCGTGGATGGCGGACAGCGCATCGCGCTTCTCATCCAAGGATAGCAGACGACGCTCGTCCAGAGTTTGTACTACGTCGGCAGTGCGTTGACGATTGGCCAAAGCCTCTGTATTGCTGGGACTAATGCTAAGGGCTTGGAAATAGTACTGATCCGCCAGCACAATGTTGCGTTGATTGTGCTCAAGAAATTCACCGTAGCGTAGCAGCACCTCGGGATGTTTGGGTGCCAGAGCGAGGGCGTGCTCAAAGAGACGCAATGCCTTGTCATCCTTGCCAGACATGTGCATCTCTTGGGCCAGCCGCAGTGCACCCATAGCCTCTTTGATATTGGTCTGTTCCGCCTCCGAGAAGCTGGCGCCAACACTGTCACTGATGCTCTTGTCGTAGAACTCCTTAAAGGCGTTCAGCTCGTCCACCGAATACACCGCGAACTCGTCGCGTGTCTGCAAATAATGCGCTGCGGGCAGATGATGCAATTGCCGCCAGGTGGATCCAGTTGCGGTCAGCGCATGGAAGGCAAATGCGGCCAGACTGCCGGCAATAAAGAACAATGCGAAGCGATATGTCAAGTGAAACTTTGGTTCCTTTGGCTGTGGCGGTTCCTCTGGCACTTTCCCCTTCGTCGCCATAACCTGTGGACAGCATTTGATTGTCATTTACTGTCGATTCTCGTTAACGATTCACTTACCGTTTATTGTGTGTGGCCCTGTTTACTTTTGAAGCTGTTTATGTTTTACATTAATTCTGTACCCTTGGCAACGCGGACGCATTTTCAGCTGTTTTGTGGGTGGATTAAAACAAACGTACCGTCTGGATAAACAAAACCACGTATTTCATTGATAACTCAGCGTGACCGTATCTTTAAAGCACAAAAAAATACCAAACAATAGTTGCAATTTTTAGCGATGAATATTAAATTTTGTTGAAAAACGTATTGCTTTATCAAAACTGAATATAATTGTTTTCTAACAATTATTTCATTGTTGTAAGTATTTAAAATATTTATTTTTCTTCCGGCACTCTTCGCATTGTGATTACACATTTCTGCCGCTTGGTGCGCAACTGTGGGTTTTAGTTTTGATTATGGCCAACAGATGGCGCCAACAGATCATAAGTTAGTCACTTATTTTGAAATATGTGCCAAAATAACAACCGGATATTGCTAATTAATTCATTCATTGGCAAAATAATAACTTCAAATACTTAATTCTAAGAACACTCAATTTGAGTGACTAACACACTTGTTAATTCGCGTATTTTAAATTTATTTATTTAGATTTTTATAGGCAATTATTGCTGTCATCTGTCACCTTGACAATTTTTAATTTGATTGATGGCACTTTTTTGGCATCTTTAGCTAAACGATGAAATTGGTTTGGCATGCAGGGTATGCTCTAGTTTGTCACTATCAGAGAATTCTTGCAGTCGTGACTTTCAAAATGTGCTAATAAATTTGTGGTTAGCAATCAATGTGAAAGGAACGAGTTCTACATTCAAATGTAAACAGCAACTAGGATGTTATATAGGCATATATACGGATGGTTTTCCCCTCGCGGTTTCAAATTCAATTGAAATGACAAAAATTTAAAACTTCTGCAAGGTCAGTAAATTTGCATATGCATCTAGTAGCTATCCATCCATTTTCTTCTTAATTGTTTTGAATCACTTTTAAATACTTAAAATACTTGTCCGCCCGCACAAGTGACGCTCCTCATTCTATCGTAGCTGCTGCTGCTGTCATGTAAGTGCAACTCATATATGAGATCATATATATAAATTCGTAAAGAGTTCATTTACTTATTAGATTTTGTATTTTTTGTTGTTTGGTTTTTGTTGTATTGTTGATCTATTGTCATTTGGTGTCAGCGAAATCAAAGCAGCGCACAAAGTTACCGGCTTGTTTGTGAGTCACAGAATTGGCGTTATGAGCTCATTAGAGAAGATCCCATGCCCCGTACTCTTATACCGGTTCTTGAGGCCTTTAAATGATGACGTTCAATGTGATCTTTGGTTATTATTAGTAACGTTTTTCGTTGTTTTTCCAAAAATCTTTGCGCGGCCATTGATAACAACGAACGCCGCTCTCCAACAACTAAATACAACAGACAGTCTCTCAGCCTCTCAGTGCGTCTCAAATATTTTCTAATAAAAGCTTTACGCCACACGCTCGGCTGTCAGTTGCTTTTCGGCAGCGCATCGCAACGCAGCGCATCGTCTTGTGATCGGTCCAAAAGCGGTTATAGTGAAAGTGAACTAAACAAACTGAACTGAACAATCCTTGCGATCTAATAATTTAGATAGTCGCGTGTCTAAATTAAATAGAGCGCAATTAAAAACAAGTGCAGACCCTAAGTGAGAGTGAGTACACAGCACATTCACAGAATACTCGAAATCCAATTCGAAATTGCAGTTATTCAGTTATACTACTTAATATAATGCAGTCCAAAAATAGACAATGCCTGAGCCCTCAGACAGCCTAACCTGCGGCGGGCGGACCCCAAAATTAGTTGTTCCAGAAATAAAAATAAAGTTCGGGATGTGACCCAAATGGAGCATTGTTTGCCTTCAAGGTGGCAGACTTATCGACTGAACTATGTGCCAGCTAGAACATTCATTGCATATTATTTTTTAGTTTTATTGAAAAGAAATCACCACGTCGTCACTAAAGACTTATCAACAAATCCACCGGATGGAAGATGAAAGAACATAATTTGCTGCCAAATAAAAAAAAAATAAAAAAATTAGACAAATACTCGCACACTAAATTGAATGTAAAATAGACAAACATATAGAAAAAAGTTGAAAAAAAGCTGCGTCAAGTCGCATTATCTCTTTGGCTAACCTTTGCTGACCCTCAGTTCGGTGATAATCCAAAGAATATATAATATTGAACTAGATTTCAGTTACGAACGCTTATCAGCGTCTCAAAGCAGCCAAAAACTTTTCAATTCGAATCGAGCTTTCAAGCTAAATACATATAGTTATAAAGATGTGTGTATATGAATTACAGTTGTTTAACCCATTTACTATTTATGAATGACATAGTTTTCCATTTCTGATCTGTGTTTTAGTCAAACACCCTCCCCCGGAATGAGAGGTCTGGGAGTGTGTGCGTTGCTCTTGGCGCTCTGTGTGGGATGCCAGGGCTTCAGCAGCTATAGAAGCAGCTTCAGTTCCTCATCCTCATTTGGCAATGGACAATCCCAAGCTCTACATCAGGCGAAAACACAGCTCAGTGGCTGGGCCTACAGTCATTTGAGCGAGGTTCGCGAATTTGCCAATCACCTGACCCAGGAGTACAATGCGATGTCCACAGGTGCTAGCAACGGAGTCGGACATTCCTTCACTTGGAGTGGTAAGTTCGAGTCATATATATTACCTAAGTTCCGTAGATAAATCCCTATAAATGATGAATGCATTTTACAATTCAGGACGCTACTTAATATAACTTTTCTTTTGTATTTTAAAAACAATATTTATTGAAATATCAATGGGAAATGCTCTTAGCAATAGCTGATCTTGAAGCTGAGACGTGTAATTTAGTTCTTAAAGTAAGCAGCTTTATTTTTGCATATGTTTAATTGAATATGCCTATAGAGTTTTTCTTAGGGCAACCGCTAAAACTGACAAATGCTTTTAATAAGCGTTCAACTTTAATTTTATCATAATTCATTAAGTTAAGAAGAGCGACGTACTCTTAAATTGCTCAAACTAATTTCACATGACTTTTAAATCATAAAAAATATATGTATAGGAAATATATATAAATATTTTAACAAACGGTGAACTTTATGTCGAGACGAGCAACTTAGTTCTTAAAGTGTACAGCTTAATTTATTTTCGTATTTTATTTTTAATTGACAGTTCCTAAGAGTTTTTCTTTGGGAAAACGCTATACATCAATATGAACTATAAATTTTCGTCGAACTTTAATTTGAGCATTCAAAGAGCAGTTAGTTAATATGAGTAAGCTATTTGCAAAGTAATGTTGTGTGTAGTGTTGCAAGTATTAATAAAAGTCTTCTTTAATTCCGTTTTCAAATTTATACACAATTTAATTTAAAAATTTAGATTTTTTTTTCACCGGACGCATTCCAGTATCACGATTATTGTAATCAGTTCCAGCTAAATGTTGAATAGGGATCAACAAGAGTTCAATTTGTTCTGTTTAGTCCGCCCAATTTGAAATGTTGGGGCCAAACTAACACCTTAATCGGTTCACTTAGTGATAATATAATTAATTGAGGAAAAAACATGACCATGTACAACAACTTACCCAGAAACGATTTCCTTTGCTTCTTATATTTTGATGGGTTTAGCTCGAAACAAGTAGTGATTACTTTGGGTACTCGATTCTAAAATAAATTGTGACATCATTGTTGAGTTCGATGTTTCATTTTGCGCTGTCACACCATACCGATCTACATAATAGTTTCTATATTTCACTTAAATACATATAGTGTATATTTAAATTTTATGTCATTGACCCTGTCTTCAGTTTTGAATTTAATCTTGATAATGATTAAAACAAATTAAATGTTAAATATGCAGAATATAGTATTTTCAATAGTACATCTTTTTTATTATGTACTTTTATTATGTGTTATTTTCACCACTCGATCAAGAATATATAAATTGATTAACATATACAAAAATATTAATTGTATTATTATTAGTGAAACTGACCCTGTCTCTATTTTCATAACATATTCATAAAAATGCTGATAGTCAAATATCAAAATATGTGAAAAATTCTTTTAAAAAAGTAAACTTCCGTTGTCTAAAACTAGACTTTTGAGATTATGGGTAATGTAACTGACCCTGCCTCTGTTCGGATTTTTTTAATCTTAAAATTTGGAAACTGTATTTTAGCTAGTTTTTTTTATTTACAATCTATCCGTAGACAATAAGGATATTTACAGAAGGGTTTTGCAGTTCTGGAATTTTCTTTTATAGCCTAATTTATTTTCCATTTACTTAATTCTCTCGCTAGCTATTAAAAGAAATCTTACGGCAATGCTGAGAAAACATAGAAATATTCGGTAGCTTCACTTAACCTTATTTCGCTAAGCGGCCTATTGTTGTAGTTTCCGTTGAGGCCATTAAGTGAAGTATAGATTTAACATAATAGTCTAAAGTTATTTTTAACGTAGTCTTTTAGTATAATATTGCCAAATATATGGGAAGTTAATGCAGAAAAGCTTTTTATTGAATTTCTTCCTCATCGTTTTTTTACTTTGTAATTTTAAAATTAAATAGTGGTGTTATCAAATACATTTTTGTGTCATGATAGAAAAGCATCTTTAGAGAATTTATTTTAATTTTATTTAAATTAAATAACTTTTACTATCTAACACTCGGATGCTAGATTGAGTAATCTTTATGAATATTGTTTGAATTGATTATTTAATAATTTGAATATATTTTTTTATTCATGTTGCTATAAATATATAATTTATGGACACTTTGTATGTATAACGCTGATGTATTTACTTGTATTGCCAGCTAATATCCAGCAGCTGAGTGGCAAGAGCGCCAGCGAGCTGGATGCCCTGTGCCGGCAGATCAGCCAGCAGCTGGTGAGCGACATGCGCCAGGGACTGTTAAGCTACGGCAACATCGCACAGCCAGCGTTCTTCGATTTGAAGGCTGGCGAGGTGCTGGAACGCTATGCGGTTGGCGACGACGTGCAACAGCAGACTGTGGATCTGAATCCCTTCCAGCCGGTCGACCTGAGCAACTTCGATGAGGTGAAGAACTACGCATATCCCACCGAGGTGAAGATCATCGATGGCAAGACTTACGTCGTGCATCGCAACTGCACCGAGGCCACCAAGCTGACAAATACCTATGGCAACAATGCTGGCTACTTCCAGAAGCAGATCTCTCTGCCTGCCACCAGCAGCAGCACAACGACCACGGTGAACCAGAAGTCAACACTGCAGGATTGGATCAGGGAGCGCATGGAGCCAACGGTTGTCAGCTACAGCTCGGTGGTGAATGTGGACGGCAGTCATGGACACAATCACCAGGCTGCCTTCAATGCACCCAGCTACAGTCAGATGAGCGCTGTGCCCAGCTTCAGCCAGGTGAGCTCCTCGCCCAGCTCCTCCTCCACGGTCACCGTGCGGCGCTTCAACAAGACGATCACCCAGCACTCGGACGGCACCAGCTCTGTGGATGGCTCCGAGTCGCAGCAACGTTGGGTCGACGGCCAACTCGTCTACGACAACCAGCGTCCCTTTGGCCACCAGTCTGCGGCGTTGCCCAGCGACGAGCAGTGGAAGCGCGAGGAACGCGAGCACTTCTTCTGGTACCTGACGACGCCGCAACGCCTCGAGGACTGGCAGCACCAGCAGGAGGATCGTCTGCTCGGCGTGGTGCATCGCTACCAGACCACGCTGCCCATTCTGCAGGAGTTCCATCGCCGCGAGCTGGCGCGCTACCAGGCGCTGTTGAATCAGTATCAGCCCCAGGTGCAGGACGCCAACCAGTGGCAGCGACAGGAGCGCGGTCGCCTCGACTGGCTCATCCATCAGAACAGCTTCAACACCCAGGACTTTGCACGCTGGCAGCGCGAGAACGCCGCCAAGCTGCGTCAGCAGGCACTGAAGTACGGCGTGCAACAGGATCAGCTGCAGCAATGGCAGCGCCAGGAGCTGAGCCGTCTCTACACGCACTTCAACCAGGTCAACGAATCCCTGAGCCCCCAGCTACCGTCTCCCTCGATACCCGACTCGAGCTCGCTGATTGCGGACAATGCCCAGGAGCAGCAGCGTCTGGACGAGCTGATACGTCAGCACAATGCCACGATAGCCCAGCTCCAGAACTCGATTCGCACCGATCAGCAGCGTCTGAAGGACCTGTCCATCAAGTACCAGGGCGACATGCAGAGCCAGACGCAATGGCTGCGCGGCGAAGTCGCTCGCATTGGCGATCTGATCAAGGAGCAGAATGAGCAGGTGACTCGCCTCAGTGCCTGGCAGAGCTCGGAGCGTGCTCGCCTCGAGTCCATGCTGAAGCAGCATCGCGGCAGCCTGACGGAGCTGCAGCAGCAGATGGCCCAGGATCGCAGCTATGTGCAGACTCTGGCGGCCAAGTATCGTGTGGGCGTCGATGAGCTCGAGAGGTGGCAGCGTGAGGAGCTGCAACGCCTGCATCTGGTGGGACAGCAGCAGCTGGAAGATCACATCAAGGGCTGGCAGCTCAGCGTGAGCGCCAATCTGCGCAACATTATCGGCCAGAATCAGTTGACCATTGAGGAGTTCCAGACGTCCATTATCAATGATCGTGCGCGCCTCGAGCAGTTTGCCCGCACCTACAAGGTGCGCGTGGATGAGATCGAGTCGTGGATCAAGAGCGAGTTCAAGAAGTTCAAGTCCGAGGGTCTGTTGAAGGATGTGCAGCAGGAGCTGGTGACGTGGCAGCAGCGGGAACGCGAGCGTCTGCAGACGCTGGTGCAACAGAATTCGCTGACCGTCGAGCAGCTGGAGGCCAAGATCAAGAAGGATCAATCGCACTTCTTTGAGCTGGCCAACACGTATCAGATTCAGGTGACCGACATTCAGGACTGGCTCAAGCAGGAGCTGCTGCGTCTGCAGAACGAGGGTCTGCTCAAGGCCGAGTCCCTCAAGGATTGGCAGCTGGCCGAGCGTCAGCAGATCGCCAACATTGTCCAGCACAACAAGTTCTCCATCGATGAGTTCGAGCGCAAGCTGCTCGCCGATCGTGCTCGCCTCAATGATCTGTCCAAGACCTACAATGTCAAGGTGTCGGAGATCGAGCAATGGATTCAGTCCGAGGGCGATCGTCTGCAGCGTGAGGGACAACTGCACATGGAGACACAGCTCAACAACTGGCAGAAGATCGAACGTCAACGTCTGCTCGACCTGATCAACAAGAACGATCTGTCCATCGAGGAGCTGGAGACCAAGATCAGCAAGGACCAGACCCATCTGTACAGTCTGGCCCAGCAGAACCAGGTGCGCGTCGAGGAGATCGAGCACTGGATCAAGCAACAGATCGAGAAACTGCAAAAGGATGGTCTGCTGGAGATGCAACGTCTGCAGAACTGGCAGCAGGAATGGCGCGGCAACCTCACCAACATGGTGCAGGAGCGCGACTACACCGTCGAGGAGTTCCACAAGTGGCTGCTCGAGGATCGCTCACGCCTCCAGAACCTGGCCATGCAGCACAACGTGCAGATCGAGGAGATCGAACAGTTTGTCAAGAAGGAGGAGCAACGTTTCATTGGCATGGGTCTGCTCAAGCCCAGCGAGCGTCTGACCAACTGGCAGGAAGTAGAGCGTCTGCATCTCAAGAACCTGGCACAACAGCAATACAAGTCTACGGAACAGTTGGAGGCTCGTCTGCGACAGGATCGTGAGCTGCTCGAGAAGCTGGCGCGTCAGTACAGCGTGCAGGTCGAGGAGATCGAGAGCTGGATGAAGCAGGAGCTTGCTCGCATGCGTGACGAGGGCAAACTGCAGATCGACAACCTCACCTCGTGGCAGCTGGCGGAGCGGGAGCGTCTCGAGACGCTGCTCAAGCAGAACAAGCAATGGAATGCCGAGGATCTGCAGGCGGAGCTGCGCAACGACCGCGAGCACATGCAGACCATGGCCTTCCAGTACCACACCTCTGTCGAGGAGATCGAGCGCTGGGTGCAGTCCGAGATCGAGCGTCTGAAGCAGCAGGGCAAGCTCAACATCGAGCAGTTGACCGCTTGGCAGCAGACGGAGCATCAACGCATCCTGGTGCTGCTGCAATCGCAGTCCAACATCACTCTGGAGCAGTTCGAGGCGAAGGTAAATTTAAATCTCCTTGTTGTCCTTTCTTTATATGCGACCTTTCTCCCTGTTGATCCCTATCATAATTAAATTATTTCCCCTGATCAATATTTCTTATTTCTTTTATGAGATATTTTCCTTAGAACTGATATATTTTCCTTATTAACCTATCCTTCTTAGGGATTTCTTTTTCTTATTGTACTTTCCTATTGGAGCAGTTCGAGGATTCTCACTATATATCTCTCTTTCTGTGTGATCTGTCTTCTTTAGTATCTTCTTGGAATTAGTCGATTCTTCTTCTGATCTTTCCCCTGACCTAATTAATCTCCTTCTCCTCTATATCTATCACTCTTTATTATAAAGCTCTCCCCTAGAACAGTTGGAGGGGAAGACAAATATAAAGCGATCTCTTTTTGACCTTTTATCCTATGAAAGCTGCTTCCCCTTACTGATCTTTCCTCCTTGTTAACTTTTACACTATTGACGTCTCCATCCCCTTAATCTTCTACTCCTTAATAAGCTGTCTTTCTTATTGACCATCTCCACTTATTGATATCCCAAACTTATTGACATCTTCTTATCGATCAGTGCTCTTTTGATTCGCTTTTGATTGATTGATGTGCCCTCCCTAGTGATCAATTCTCCTTGTTGATGTTTTCATTACTAATTCCCTTTGATATCTTCTTTCTCTCCTTGCAGGTGCAAAACGATCGCCGCTTCCTGTTGAACCTTGCGGATCAGCATCATGTGAGCATCGTGGAGATCGAGACGTATGTGAAGCAAGTGATTGAGGATCTGCGCCAGAAGGGACAGTTTGAGATCGAGCAGCTGCAGGCGTGGCAGCTTGTGGAACGCGATTACATCAAGTCCATGATTGCCGAGTACAAGAATGGTTTGTCCACCGCGGAATACGAGCAAAAGTTGCTCGCTGATCGCGCACATCTGACTCAGTTGGCCGATCAGTATCGTCTGAATGTGGAACAGATTGAGGAATGGATGATTGCCGAGCTGAAGCGTCTGCGCGGCAACACCGAGAGCTCGCTGAAGACGCTCAGCGCCTGGCAGATGACGGAACTGGAGCGTCTGCAGAGTCTGGTCAAGGAGCAGACGCACATCACTTATGTAGAGTTCGAAATGGAACTGCAGCAGGAGCGTGAACGCCTGCAGAAGCTGGCCAATCAATACTCCGTGAACGTGGAGGAGATTGAGCAATGGCTGCGCCAGCAACTGATCAATCTGAAGACCACAGGCAATGCCAAGGTGGAGAATCTGACCAAGTGGCAGATTGCCGAGCAGGAGCGTCTGATTGAGCTGCTGCTGAAGCACCAACAGGACGCCAGCTACGAGGAGGTTGAGCGCGAACTGAGCAAGGATCATCAGCGTCTGGAGAGTTTGTCGCAGACGAATCACGTGAGCATCGATCAGGTGGATCATTGGCTGCACGACGAACTGAAACGTCTGCAGCAGTCGGGCCTCGTGCAGATCGAGCAACAGACCCAATGGCAGCAGCAGGTCAGCAGCGGCTTCAACAACTGGCTGAAACAGCAACAGGACTCGACCAGCTACCAGGAGTTTGTGGACTTCCTGAAGCGCGACAAGGCGCGTCTCAATGGCATTGTCAACGACTATCATCTGACCGTGGAGCAGGTGGAGGAATGGGTGCAGAAGGAGGCGGCCAGGCTCTCGCTGATCGGTGTCATTGAGAAGCCACAGGATAACTTTCGCTACGAGCAGATCAACATCTGGAATCAGCAGGCTGAAACGCAGCCCTGGAAGGAATATCTGACCACTCGGCTGCGCAGCGAGACCCGCTTGAAGCCCATGTCCTGGCAGGAATTCGAGGTGTATTTGGTGCGCAATCGTCCGGCTCACGAGCGTCTGGCATTGCAGTATCACATCACCGTCGAGGAGATCCATCAGTGGCTGCAGAACTCGGCCAGGCAGCTGGCCCAGGAGGGACTCATCACGGGCTCGCTGACCGTCGAGGAGTGGCAGCTGAAGGAGCAGCAGTACATTCAGGATCTGATCAATCAGCAGCTGCGACGTCGCCAGAAGTGGACCATTGAGGAGCTGCAGCTGAAGCTGCTGCACGACCAGAAGCATCTGCTGGACGTGGTGCGTCAATACCAGATTAGCATCGAGGAACTCAAGCTGTGGTACAAGGAGGAACTGAAGCGTCTGCTGGACCAGCGCAAGATCGAACAGGGCTCCGGCCTGCAGTGGCAGTCCAAGGAGCTGGAGCGCATCTACCAGACCGTCATTCGGCACCCCATCAACCGCAATGCGCTGGAGCAGCTGCTGCTGCGTGACGCCAACTTCCTGGCCACCCAGCAGTATCACATCACCGTCGAGGAGCTGCGCGTCTTCATACACGAGAAGCTGCAGAGATTGGCGGACATGGGTTTGATTGTGGATGGCGCCGCGACTGTGGGCAGCGACTGGAAGGAGCAGGAACGTCAGCGTCTGCGTCAGATTGGCGCCAGCGTCATCATCACCGATCAGGAGCTGATCGAGCTTATCTCCGTCGACGGCAAGTACCAGACGGAGCTGGCCCGCCTCTATGGCGTGGGACTGCATCAGCTGGCGCCCGTTCAGCGCATTCACATTGGCAACATGGCCAAGGAGCAGCTGCTGGAGCAGCGACGCCTCAACGTGTTGACCACCTGGCAGCAGAAGGAACGCGATCGTCTGTACGACTTCATTGGCACCCAGAACATGACGTTGCGCCAGCTGCGCGACTGGCAGCGACAGGACGAGGAGAAGCTGCAGCGCTTGGCCCAACAGTATCTGATATCGCTGCACGAGCTCAAGGCCTGGCAGATCAAGGAATTCGAACGCATCATGGCCGTGGCTCAATACTATGCCATTAATCTCAGCGAACTGCAGCAGTTCCGGGAGGAGGAAGTGCTTTATCTGCGCTACCTGAATCATCGCAAGCTGCTGACGGAGACGGAGGTGAATGCCGGCCAGACCAAGCAGCACTGGCGTCTTCAGAAGTTGCAGACCAAGTTCAGCAAATACGGCCAGGAGCTGAGCATCTTCCGTCGCACTCTGTACCTGCTCAGCCAGGGACTGATTGATCTGCCAGCCAGCAACAATAATGGTGGCTACATCGTTGATCCGGGACGCGCCGATGCCACAGCTGTGCACAAGCCGACCTTCTCGAAGGATCGCGGCGATCAGCCGCCGCATGTCTACGAGGAGAACGACAACGACGAGGACGAGCCGGGTCTGGAGGGGGAAACGAAGAAGCCGTTGCCATCGCCACTGCCTGTGCCCTTGGTGTCGACCCCAGCTCCCCTGCCCTATCCAAGTGGCAGCGATGGCGGCTACGAATACCGACGCACCGACTACACCTTCAATGTGCCCGTGGGCAGCGCCTCGGCTGCTGCGAGTGGCGGACCAACTGGCTCCTCGGCCAGCGCCAGCGCCAAGCTGGGCAAGTGGAGTCGTGCCGCAGGTGAGGAGCCTGCCTCCCAGCAGCAGCAGCAGGAGCTGGCTGATTTGGGACAGCAGCAGCAGGTGGAACTGGGCTGGAGCGAGGATCAGGTGGATGGTGGACAGCAGCAGCAGCAGGTGGAGGGCGATTGGAATGCTGACTATAAGCTGGGCAGCGATGGTGGTCAGCAGCAGCAGCAGTTGCTGGATGATCAACAGGACTTGGGACAGGTGCAGGTTGAGGACCTGACGGGTCAAGGCTACGGCTCCAACTCCAACTCCGGCTCCAGCTACGGCCAGCTGCATCAGGCTCAGCCAGTTGAAACAACGGTGAGTAAAGACTTCAAGATGAATCATTTCGGTTAACTCATTAAATTTTTTCTTCCGGTTGCAGACAAAAGCTGGCACCTTTGCCAAAATCAAGAACAAAATAAGCGACATCTTTGGTTAGGGATTCAAAAAGAGGAGAATTTGAACTGCCAGCGAAAGACTTGAATCCCAGAAACGAATGTACACCAAAAATTCTAGAAACGTTTCTTTAATCTGTTAGTTTAGTCTTAAAAGAAAAGTTGTAAGGTCTTCTTCAGCAGTCGACCGCATCTACTACATACTACTAAATATACATAGATACATGTGTAATACTCGCTCTATATAAGGACGTACCTTTGTATTTTTTTTTGGTTTTTGCATTTTGTCTAATAAACTTTGAAAATATATTAATTATCAATATTGTTTATTTTACTTTAAACATCGTTGTTATCGTCGTAGCATAAATATTTAGAAACATAACGAATAAAGGCAATACTATATAGAATAGATACTTTGGTTCAAATGCGGTTTAGTTCCGCTTGCGATATGGATCGGAAAGGCTTTAAAAGTGGGTTCGGGTCGGGGACGGGATCAACGTTCGCGAAAGGAATTTGAATATGTTTTCTTTTTGCCAGGCACTTAAATTGCGCTTTAACTTTGTTAGAGACTCTTATATCGCGTACTTAGAATCGTAGAATGCTTAAACATAACTTAAACATCTGATATATATTAAGAGATTTCTATTTTTCAGTTTTTCTACACTCTGAAAATTCTTCAAAATATATTGAATACTTTTCTGTTAAACACACTCCTAATATTCTCTACAGTTCTATAGAAATATTGAATGCATCTCTTTTAGAATAATTGAAAGTGTTAAAATTAAAAAAATTATAATTTGATATAATTTTTAATACTTTTCTAAAAACACTTCTTCACTACATTTTCTTAGTGTTTCATAGAACAAAAATATTCCACCAGTAATTTAAAAACTTTTTATCTGATTAATTTTCTAATACTTTGAGTTTTTAAAAAAATAATATTCCGTAAGTAATTTAACTCTGTAAGTCTAGATAATAAATAATAATCTCAAGTTTTCAAATGCTATGAAATCTTAGGTTTTTCGCTTTCAGAGAGACTTAGGGAGTGGAATAGTGGACTATCACTTAAAACTTGCGTCGATCTGCACAACTAAGGAATCTTATTGAATGGTGGAAAACTGTCGAAATACTCCCCGGACTCTCCTGCGCTTCTATTAATTGTCATATTAGATATCTTAACATGCCTCACAGGTCCTTCGTAGGTCTCTCGTTAACTATGCTAAAATGCTATTTGTTGTATTTACATTAATCTCGCAGCGATCAACTAATATGCGCCTCCACTCCAAAGTGCGATGCCCTAAACTGTAATCCCTCCGCGAGCTCATCGACTGCCACGCCCACGCCAACAGCGGGCGTTGCGCCCATGCTCAAGCCATCGCCGGTCTCCTGGAGCACATGATGCTTGAGCTGTTCGATCTGATGCAGCAACTTGAGAGTCTCGTCATCCAAGTTATCGTCCTCCTGCCGCAACTGGCGCTGCTGCTCCTGCTCGGCATCCACGTCCCACTCCAGCGACTCGGGCGTGGAGATGTGCGACCAGGAGTTCTGTGTGGACGAGCAGCAGGACGTGCGCGTGAAGGAGCCGCCATAGCGCTGACCGTGCCCCAATCGGGCCTGGCGTGCGGCGGCAGCATGACGTCCATGGCTGGCGGCCAGCGACGCTGCCGTTGTCAATTGGTCCAGGGAAGCGTAGCGTGCTTGAGATGCCACCATGGGTGGTGGTGTGTCCTGCAGCGTTTGGCGTTGCTGCTGCTGCAGCTGCTGCTCCTTTTGCTGTCGCTGCTGATACTGACGCAGCTGCGAGTACTCATGCTCCCACTCCAGGTCGAGAGATGAGCTGGCCCTCGAGCTGGCCATGCGGACATAGCTCTGCAGTTCCGTCTCCTTGCTGGGCGTCGCTGTGGCATTGAGCAACTTGTGCACGTCCAGATTCTGCAGCTGGATATCAGCCAGAGCACTGTAGAGCATCTCAGTTTAGTTGGTTGGTTTGTCTAGCAGGTTAAAGGTCAACTCACCTGTCGTTCTGCAGCTTGGCGTAGCTGGGCTGTTGCTCCCAGTATCTGTCGAGGAACTGTGGACATTGCTGCTTCCGCTTAAACTTCAAGATGCGGTAGACAAGGCCACGGCGCTGGCAGCGTTCACTGGCTGTCGATAGCAGCTCCGCTTCCGGTTCGTCTGTGGACGCTGCTCGCGCTCTGCCTCTCGCTCTGGGACGACGCCTGCGATATTGAACAATGTAATTAGGTTGCGGTACCCTCTGAGTGGGCAGAAGACAAGGTATATTGCAGTTGGGAGTCTGTTTGTAACAGGGAGAGTCTCAACTTGATATTTGCATGAACTTGTTAATCATGGAATAAGTAGGGGAGAAACTTTTTATTTAAAGTAATTTTAAACCATAACTCTATTTCCTTTTTTTAAATGTAAGAGTTGGGAGCATTGAATATCAGAAATATGGAATGTGAGCAATACAACAAAATTATATCATCTACATATTTGTTGTTGATTTTTATTAGTTGTTGATTTTAATAGAGTCCCAGCTCTAAGATCATGATAGGATCCAATTCAGAATAAAATGTACATTTAATGAAAGCTTATTGCATTTTTAGGATAATATTCTATATACATCTATATTTATATTAATTAAGTTATTCTAACTTCATTGAATTTTAGAATAACTGTCATATATAATATGGTGAATGAAGACTGTTAAGCACAATGTAGAGTATTTTCAAAAGCATTTAATTCCACAAGAGCACATCTGCTAACATTTTGTAAACATAATTTAACAGAATGCGTACATTAACACTGTTCAATTCTAATTGGATTTAAATTTCTAACATTTTTGTTAACAATAATTGTTCGTCAAATGCTAGAATTAGAAGCAGCTAAAATTGAGGAAATACTTCACAATTCACATTTATGTTATATTCAACAATTAATGTTTGCATTGCCAATGGGAGGACTGTACTAAATATTTAGTCAATAGTTGTCACATAATTAGCATAAATAACAGTTGCATGTTAACCATTCGATGGAGGGTATCAAATGGGCGTCACAGCGGAAATGCCATTCGCTTGACTTGTTTATGCCCTCCGTCAATACACGCATACACATAAGTGTGTGTGAGTGTGTGTGTGTGTGTGAGTGAAGCACCTTTCTGGGGGTATTGTGTTTAGTGTGGCAGGCATCACGCACTCAGGCGTTGCATACTTTTAGGCTGTTGACCCTGCCAGGTGCAGAGCTCGCGCTCCCACTCCGAAACGGGGAGGCAAATTATGTTTTCCAATGCAATTTAAAGTTAAAGGCGCACCATAAAGCGTGCCGCTTAATGGGGCAGCGCGCACGAATTGTGCTAATTAGGGGCAGTAAGGCGGATCGCCTTCATCGCCCCACGTCCCCCTAGTCCCCCGAGTCCCCTTTGAGCTCCACCCACTCTTTTAAGCTGGTATTGATTGTCGACTCAGCAGCACGCTTATTGGATTTGCCATAGCGTAGCATACTTTTGTGCGAGCCAAAGTAAACAAAATGAAATTTTAATTAACTGTACTGTATGCGAGTGTGTGGCAGGTGCCACAGGGGCACTCTGCTGAGGCTTACCACAGATACCAGCTGTTGGCGGCGGCCGTAACACAGTTCGTGGAGCTGCCCGACGAGGAGGAAGACGACGATGATGCTGTGGAATTCGAGTTGGAGGCCGTGGCAGAGGCGGAGGCGGAGGCGGAGTTGGCGGCAACACAGCTGCCGAGACATGAACCCATGCTCTACACGGCTGTTGCAAGGCCGCCAATTGTGCCACAGTTATTTTATTTTGTTGTAACTTTCACTCTTTTTTCACGTTGTTGTAGTTGATCGGGCAGTTGCGTGGATTAATTGACTCGCAGTGGGCAACATGACGCGTCTCTGCCTCTTGCCTCTTGCATTAACTTCCTCTTTGTTTGCTGTTTGTTGTTGTTTGATTTTGCACTTGCATTGGTTCAGGTCAAGGCTCAGTTTGCCACTTTTCTTGCTTCCTTTTCTCTTTTCGGCTATTGTCTGGCTTGAACGTTTTTCAATGCTACTCCACTCACGCACACACACACAGACGCACACACTCACTCACACACACACTCGCACACGCGATGAGAGCGAGACTGCTTTGAATACGTGCGGACGTCACTTGGTGACGCACCGCATGATTCCACTGCGTTCCATTCGTGTGTAAACTGAAACACAGTCGCCATTGGCAGCGTCAAGCGATTGTAAGACTGTAAGCTTCTGCTTTACGTGCTTCCAGCTGACATCAAATGTTGTGGGGCTGCGGGCGGGGTGCGGCAGGCCGACTTTTGACAATCAGCTGTTTCGGCGCATTCGTTGTTTTTACCATTCGCTTTTGTGAACTGTCACTTGCTGAAGTCAAAAAGGAAGCGTCAAGTTGAAAGCTTTCACCTAACGTGCAAAAGTCATCACAGAGCTTGCAATGTTGGAAAGCTTAACGTTGATGTTTAAGCGTTCTGTTAAAGCTGCTGCTTTGAGTGTGGGGTAAGAATAGTGGTAAATGTTCAATAACATTGCTGTAAGGGGTTTGCAGTTAACATGCAACTGTTGCTTACTGTTGTCTGTTAAACTAACTTTCATGTTAATAAGGCGTGGGGTAAGGCTGTTACTTTAACAGCGAAAGAGACTTTACGATTCGCATGGCTAGAATGTTAACACTTTAGCAATGAGAACTTGTAATTTATAATTTACATACGAATACAAAAAATGTATTATTTATTTAAGATTTATGTAACAATTTTAATAAATTTAATGTTTATATTACCTTAATTGTAATTTCAACTGTGCAAAGTCGATTCCTATTTTAAAATAAATAAAGACATTACATTTAGTAAATTACATTTAGTAAATTTTAATGAATAATCAAACCCTGTTTGGCTGTTAGTTGCTCCCAAAGTATTTCCAATTGGTAAATGTTTTAATACACATTTCTCTCACATGCAAGCTATTAAAATTCGACACACTTGCAACATCATATTTTGCTTATCTTAGGAAATCTAATAAAATTTGGCGTAGCATCACCATTATTCAAAACAATTTTAAACGCTTTCAAGACCCCAGCAATTAATGATGCTAAAATGTGCATGTTAACTACACAGACTGTTAAGCCACTGCAAATGCAACATTTGTTTACGTTTCTAATGGCAAGCGATGGAGAGAGATCAGTCGCCGTCTACTCCACATGTCCATATGTTGATGAAAGTCTTTTTTCATATGGATGATCCGTTCAGCTAGCACCCTTTTGCCCTCGCTTGTTTTTATAAAATCAACAGTGAAAGCATAAAACAAAATAAAATGCACTTTAGATGTCGGCACATGTGCTGAATGTGTTGTGAATTGCTTTTAGCTTTCGTTTTTAAAACGACGCAGCACCAAAAATGCTCATTAGACACAGATGTGAAATGCATGCTGCAATGTTAAATTTGAGAAAAGTTTTTCTTTTACTCCACTGCTAAAAATTGTTCACAAAATTTAATTTTTAATTTTTAAATTAAATTTTTGTTATAGAAATTTTGTAATTTTCTCTGGCTGACGTTAAATAAATAAGTTCTCTAAAGTCAGTTTGAAGTGATTATTCTTGGAGGTCCTTTTCAATAGCACAAGCCAGAGTCAAGCTACTGGTAATAGGATAGTGGATTAAGCAAAAAGGATTAATAATCAAAGTACATTTGAACTTGTGCAGCTTAGTTTTGTTCTATTTACGGACATGCATGAAAAGTGAATTACCTTTCAAATGGAATATTAGAACACATGATGCCATCTGCTTATCCAATCGTATTTTGCCAAAAACTGTATTGGGACTAAGCACCTTGATGAGCTCCTGCCCATGATACAATAAGACAAGGTAGTCTCGTTGGCTGTCAAAACGTTCGGGTTTTCGTCAGTACGTGTTCGTTTTTTGACGCAAGAGGTTGTCTGCGGACAAAATTTTCTCGACATTAACCCTTATGCAAAATGACTTGTGTGGTTGGGTTTCTTTTTATTTACTGATATTCTTAATTTCTTAATCAGCCAAGAATACCGAATTGCTGTCAAGCAATGGTAACGTGGAAGAAGATAACACGGATAATTGGCTTAATATAGATTTTTCAAAAATAAATCATTAATAAAAATGTTTTATTTCAAGATTAGAATATATTTTAGAATTAAGAATCTCAACAAAATATTGTCTTTAAAAGAAAAAAGAAACAACTATTCATTTCGAATTCAAAACTATTTAAAAGTAAATTATGAAAAGAAATATAACTCCTGTTATTATTAAAGGAAAATTAAACCCCCTAGAACCATCTAAGGGTTAATCCACTCATTCTATTGCCGTTTGGCTCGCACTTACTAGGCTGCGTCCCTTTCACTCGCACTCATTGTTATGATTGTAGTTGGACCAAATTTTGCCGACGAGACTACCTTGTCTTATTGTATCATGCTCCTGCCAAAGCGATGATGCGACGATGCGACGAAGACCAACAACGCGATGCTTTCAGTCTGCATTTTTCGTCTTCGGCTTCGGCTCTGGTGACACGATGAATGATGCTGATGCTGCTGCTTTCATTCGTTCTTTCAGTTCGTTCGTTCGCTTCGTTTCAGTGCTAAATCGGCTGTCGTTGCGCGCGGTTGTCCACCATATATGACGCTCTGTTGTTTCCGGTTCTCAATGGTTCGGTTCTGTTTTGTGCTGTCCTCATAGACGCGTATTTCGTTTGTTGTGTTGTTGTTGCACTTAAATGCAGCGGTCAACACGAATACTAATCATAATATTGTAATTGTAACAGTAATTGCAATTGCGATTGCAAGCTGATGCCTATTAATTAATCATTCTGTTATTTTAAGCAATAGCTTTTGCATCTCTCTATCGCCTTCTCTGCTTCCGTATTTGTGTGTGTGTCTGTGCGTGAGCGCGGCCTGTGTGTGTGAGTCTGCCGGCGTCGGTGTCGGCGTCTCCTTGTCTATCGCGGCTATCGCCTCTATCGCGTCCACCTAATTAAGTTCATGTGCAAATGTCGCAGAAACAGATCAGCGACAAAACATGAAAATGCGTCGCGTTCTCGTCTCGTTTATCTATTTATAAATTAACATTATTGTCTCAGCAGCCAGACAGACCCCTTTCTTTCTTCAAGACATTGACACTGGGTGAGTTAACAAAGCAAATGCACAAAACGAAGGGGGACCAAACTGAGATACGCTTAGACCAAATATCATGGCTATGCTGCTAAATAAATAGAAGCAGCGCAGGATCAAGAAGAAGCAAATATCTACGAACATAAATAGTGGGAATTATTGCAAATTATAGAGGATCATGTGCAGTGAGAAGAATCTGTTAGCACTGCAGAGCTCTGTTAAGCGACCTACTGTAAAAGGAGTTGTGTTAAAACGTAATTTCTGTTATTATTGATGACCGATCACTGTTGATCGCAAAAGGAATAAACATTTTGAATTCAGTAGTGTTAAAATGGGCTAGAGGGACTAAAGAGTGAACGCAAAGAAATGTTTTTGATATTAATGTTGTTTTCATTGCAATCTACAATCTATCCACCAGTTTCTAATAAAGATATTTTATTATGAAATAACAATAAAAATAAAAATAGAGAAATAAAGTATATTGAGACCATAATAAATAATTTAAAAATTGATCGAAAAGTCATTTGCAACAAATTATATGAGTAAAGTAACATTTAAAAATGATTACAAGAAAATTCACTATCCAAAAATTATAAATATCACAAATACTTTTGACTAATTTTTGACAATTGTCGAGTCGTAAATTTGTAAATTTGTAACTTCTTAAATTTTATAGATTTGTCAATATTAAAATAGTTCTCTAATTTGACAATTGTGATTTGACACTTTACATTTTTTGGGTTTGTACAATAGAAATTTAATGAAATTTGAGGATATTAAAACCATGAAGCAAACGGGAAAAATGTGTCAATAGCAACTGTGTTTTAAATTATAATGAGGCTAATTGATCTCTGAACAAGCTTTGAAATAAATCAAATCAATCAATTGGCTCACTCTCTTCTCCTGCTTATAAGTGTTTTAATTCTCGAAACAAATGAACATCAAACTGAATGCAAACAGCTGTTGTTGCAGATGTTTCTTTTGTTGTTACATCCACAGTTTGTTGCACGCTCATTTGCAGCAGTGAAAGCACTTGGCCATAACCCAACCCCATCTCCAGTTCTGCTTTGCCCCCTAGTGAGTTATTAAACACTTTTGCTGTCTGCTTTGTTTATTAATGCGTGCCGCACCAAAGCGCAGCAAAATGTTGCCTTTTGTGCAATGGCATTGCACAGTTTGTTTATGTGCTGCTTCCGCTGCAACTCCCCCAACTCGGGCAGGTCTTCACATTGACTTATCCATCCTGACGCTTTACCCGCATCGACATTCAACAACCTCCCCTCGATATTTCCCACATTCTATTCACACTTGACTCCCTTGGCAATTGTGTCGCATTAAACTTTTTAGCAAGTTTTACTGCGTCTTCGAGAACTATTCGCATGAAAAATCACGCCTTTCATTGCTGAAACCAAATGGCAACTTCACAAATCAACAAATGTTGCAAATTAAACACTAGACTAGTCAGTGTATTAAGTGCTTCTATTGTCAGTATACTATAGATATGCATGTGTTTGTGTGCAAATGCTTTCTAACTTCATGTTGCAATTGTGGTTTAATGGCAAAGCAACAGTTATAGTAATTATCACTGTAATTGCATTTCGAAAATCTAGCTATGATGTGCAAGCCATAAGAAAATTAAATAGAGCATAGCAATTTGTCAAAATTGAGATTTAAATGGTTTTATTGTTGCTGCATTGAAAAAACGAAATAAAATCAATCTTAACACTTTTCACTTTTGATATTTAATAAATTTGTAAAATGTTAGATTTTATTATTTCTAGCTATGCTTGCTTGGCTTTAAAGTTATTTGTATTTAATTGCACTGCCTTAATTGTATGCAAATTCTTGTAAATGTAATTTTTACCTTTGAAAACCGAAACAAAACTATTTATTTTGGTATTTAATAACTGTGTTCCCAATATATTATTTACTGGAAATTTCTTGAATTTTGCATTTTCAATTGGTAAAAATGTATGCATTTCGTAATATGTGAATTATTTTGATTGATATTTGTCCAAATTTAAATTCTTTTGTTGTGTTTCTTTTGTTAGGTTGCTCCATTCAAAGAAGTTTAAATTAAATAAGTTTACAATCTTAGATTTTTAATATTTAATAACACTGTAAAATATAAGCTTTTAATCTGTTATAAGGTAGTTATTCTTGCCAGGTTATAAAACTAATTACATTGACCAAATTTGATAAATACATAGTACTTTGTTTAATTTGAAACGAAAATGATTCTTTTGTTAAGTTGTTGCATTGGAAACAGCATAAATAAATCCATTGTTAACACTTTACACTTTTAATATTTAATTACTTTGTAAATTCTAAGCACTAAATCTATTATTTGCTAGTTATTATTGCTGGGATGAAAAGCAGTTTGTATTTATTTACTTTGACCACATTTTAAGAAAATAGTTTAAAATTTGCTTTTGTACCAATAGTAATTTCATAAACATTCTTCAATGTCACGATTTTTATTTGACGTAATAACGCAAAGTTGCCGCATCAACAACAGTTGCAAATTATTTGAAAATCATTCCCTTTTAACATATTTTCCGTTATTGTCAGCTGTATCTCGCTTGCATCACACAATGCCATTGTGATGATTGAGCCATGATCTGGTAACTGGCAACTGTTGATGTACAACAATGATTTTGCATAATGCCCGACTCACTCATTGTCCTCGGCTGTCGCTGTCGCTGTCGCTGTCGCTGCCGCTGCTGCTGCTAGCTGTACAGTAACAACATCATCTGGTATTTAACATATTTTATGCTCATTAAGTGTCGCTTTAAGTGCAAACTCTTCGACTTTCACCAAATGGCCAACTGCCGGCGCCGCCAGCTTCTCCATCAGCTTCCTGGGAAAAGTTGATGCCATTTGGCTGTTGATGCCCTGCGAATCTCGCAATAAATAAGGCGGCTCGATGACGTTCAGCGAATATACTATGTGGAACCTTACAGGGTATTTGTGTTTCGAGTACTGCGATATGTTGCTATTTTAACTTGTATGTTTGGATGGTGCTGCTGCCGCACATTGATGGCGATCAATTCTGGTGGCTGTGATTTAAGTGCGCGTAAATCTCTGCGGTGAAAAGTGGTGCCGGCTCCGCAACTTCTGCCTGGTTCTTCGTTCCCTTTCTCTTTCTCTGGCTTCGATTCAGCCTCTTCCTGGGGCACGGCGACGGCCTCGGCTGCCTCATATACTGCATCGTTCATGGTTTGTTGCCGTTATTTGCATTTCATTTTGCGTGTGGCGAGAGAAAATGTAAATTGATTTATTATGCACAAGCGACTGAATGCAGGACTTGGCAGGAGGCGAGTCCTGCACACGCATTCCCCTCGGCTCTGCTCTCTTCTCTTTTTGCTGGCTTCCTGGCCTCAGTCGCGCGTGCATTCTGCCAAGGAATACAACAAGAGTAACACAAAAAAGCGAAAAAATTAAGAACGCAAAAAAAAGAGATGAACAAGAAGGTAAATCTTCAATTGGAGTTGCCGGTTGGCAGTTGCATCCTTGCACTACCTTGCACTGCCTTGCAATGCCTGCGGGGGCGTAAACATTGCTATTAATATTGATTTAAATGCGCCAAGAGTGGTGCAAGGAGGAGGGAAACGGCAGTGACTGCTCCCATTACCCTCACTGCTCCATGTCTCTCATTCTGCCATTACTCACTGTCAGTGGCCATTCAAAGCCGATGGCACTGCGTTGACTTTTCGCTATTAGCCAAATTGCAAAAATCACGCGCTTAAAGCTCTTCAAGCAAATAAATATAAAAAACAGCAAAAGCAGCACAAGAAAGACTGAAAATGGTTCAACTTTCAACCAGCCGCAAAGTATGCACCACAAAGCAAAATACACGGAAAGCCACGGCATAATAACTTTTGGCAATAATACAAAAAGCTTGCTGCTTGCTTCGAGTGAGTGCATGTGGGTGATTTGGGTCTCTGTTCCCTTTCTTCTCTGCTCTGCTCGCAGAATGTAGGCCCTCTCAGATCGTTGGGCTGTGAAAAATATGCAAACCACTGAGGTGTATACTGGGTGAGGGGTGGGTCTTGATAGTGTGCCTGCTCTGGCGGCTAATAGACATGCCAAATATGTAAACGTGTCTAGTTCCCATATGCTGCCTGCAGACTTTTAGGTAAATTGCGAATTCTCCGTCAGGGGGTCGCTTTAAGATCGGTCGTCGGGGTGGCTTAAAGATGCGCCAAATTCAATTAAGTTTACAAATTGATTTCAATAACTTAGACAAAAGACAAACAGAGCACAGACAACAAAATAAAACGAAAACAAAACACCACTGAGAAGAGAACAACAAACATTGCGGGTAAACCACAACAGCTGCTGTTAAGAAAGCATCGCCAGCATTTTAATTGAAATGCATTCATATTGCAATAGGGCGAATCTTTGCAATGGGTTGCGGATGCAACTAGAAGGGGGAGGGGCGGAGTAACAGCTACAGCTGACGGAGCAAATTGCTTTGCGCTTATGACACGAACAGACAGAAAAGAAAATGTCAATTGCGAATAGTGCTGATCATCTTGATTGACTTTGAGATACTCTGCGTGTTCTGATATTCTTTTATTCTATATTTCTATATTTTAAATTTCTTTATTAAACTTATTTAGTTTGTCGATTTTCAAATCTATTTCAGAAAAATTGGTTTGTGTTACAGTTCAATTAGTTGCTTAACAGCGCTAATAACATAAAAATTGAGTGTTGCTTTTATAAATGAAAACACTATTAATTTTACTGATATCCATTTTAAATTTCAAATTTTATATTTTGATTGTTTTGTGCACGAAATTGGAAATAATTTCATTCATGATTCGTTGTACTATTTTAGCTATGCAATATTTCATAAATTTTCTAAAAATGAATTTATATCGATATATAATTCTCCTTTGGGTGCAGGGTATATACTATATACATACAAGGTCAGCCTCTCGGTAGAATTTCCTGTCATATACATATACTATATATGCAAAAGCAAAGCCAAAGGCAAAGGCAAAGGCAATGGCAGTGCAAAGGAGAGCTGAGCGATGGCGCCAAGAGACGCCTGACGAGGGATTTCATGATGATGATGGCCGTGGCATTTGCTTGGCTTCAAGGGCTGCAGCCTGTCAGTTGATGGACTGAGGGACTGAGAGGGTGTTAAGCGTTGCCCAAGTGCTGGACAACCGAGCGAGTTATTGGCTGTGGCTGGCTGAAACCAGCAGTTCATAAAGCGCCCGAGTCGGAGAAACATTTATCAGTACATTTTATAGAGCAAGCGAGTTGATTAGCTTCCACTTGAGGCGTCTGAAGGGGCGAGAGCTAAAAGGTAGACAGTTTACAAAAGATACAAAAATAAAACTAAGAGCTGCATGTGATGGTTGAAAATAAATACATGTTAAGTGAAACTGGTTAAGCTTTAAATCTGAACTTTTTGCATTCCATGCACGCCTTGATTTCCACAGTTAGTTATAGTAATTAAAGCGGAGTCAGCAGTCCAACGGAGTCCAGTGTACGTGTCGGAAGTTGTTGGGAATTAAGCCAGCCGGACGGTGTCTGGCTGGACATAGACGAGAATCCTTTTGCTGAGACTGTCTCTAGTCCTTTTGTATGCCCCGCATTGTCCTGCTCTCCATCTGGTTGATCACTTTGGCTTTCATTTGTCTGCTGCGTTTTTATGACTTGACCGTTATTTTTGTTTTATGCTTCGGTTTATTATTATTTTTGCTTTCTCGTTTTTATTTTTTTTGTTTCTCTCATAGAATTTCTTTTTAATCCGCTTACGTCAGGCGAAATTCAATCAAGAATTTGCACTGCTTTTTCTCCCCTCCCACTCCCCCTCCTCCTCCACAATGCCCTCCCCCACTCTGGTTTCATTGTCAAGGGGGTGGAGGGGGGTGAATAAATAAGCAGAGTCGGCTGTTAGACGCGTGTATGAAATACAAGCAAATCGAAGCGTGTCCTTTAATTTAACAGAAAATTTATGTGCGTTATTGATAAAAATATGCCATCATATTTAATTAATTCTTTTCCCGTCTATTTGCAGCGCGCATTAAAAAAACCAATTAAGTGTGCCACATTTAAATAAACCAAAACGTAAATTGAACTACGCTTACGATATTCAATTAATAAACGATAAAAAATACACATATATTTACGCATAAAAAGTGCTTTTCGTGATGATAAATGGTGTGCGCTGATTGAAATCATTTTCAAAAATATTTACCAAGACATTGACACATTGTGGCATCTGCATTTACTTATTGGCAAACATGTTGAACCATCTATACGCCATTCTCACACTTCTCCTCATGTCCGAGACGATGAGAACTCTGGCGCTGAGTAGTGAAGGCGGCGTGGGCCCCGTTGGCGGTGGATCCACTGCCAATAATGGTGAGTGAAATCAATTTACAATATGTTTATTACATTATGGCCAACTGACAGGCAACTTTCATATCAATTATTGCTCGCCAGTGGCTTTTTTAAATAACTTTTTATTTAACACTTGAACTTCAATTAACTAAATTAATCGAACTGCAAGCCCAAAAGCTCTGACAACGTCACTGCGATTACAACGTGACATGTTTAATTGGTTGAGTGGATCTAAGCCGATTTAAAGAGATTAATATTTGTGCCAAGAATGGAGATTTTCACGTTTACTTAACGGTATAATTATTTTTTTATTATCGATCCATTATTCAATTTATATTCAACATGCAAAAGTGAAGTTTATTCAGATGAAAACTGTTTGAAAAATCAATAAATCGATAAAAATAATTGATAGCTTTAGGATGGGAAGATTGTGCAATATAAAATACGTCAAAAGGATGTACTCATTTATGTTATAAATCGACTTCTTCTACTCGATTTCAATGATAAGCTAATTGTCTAAATTTCAGGTGAATTATTTACAGCTTATTTATAGCGTGCAATTTATTATTAAGATTAAGAATTTCTGAAATTACAATATCACAAGTCTAGCGCCAACTCTGCTCCTTATGAATTTCCAAGCATTTCTCAAAACTACACTAATTGACTTAATTACAAAAGATTATAAATGTACATCTTGTATCTTGAATAGTGTTTGAGGTGCACCATAGACTCATTATTTCAGCTTATTGCAGTAATTAAAATTATCAGCAATAACTTCCGCTTGCCATTTGTATTGCCAACTATTAAATTGCAACTGAAGATAAATATACCATTCATAACTCAAATGCCAAGTTTTGGCCACTTTGTCGCTCGTCGTTGGAACGCTTTTCCCTCAATTGTTCTGTTCGCCCGAAACTTAGCTCAACTGCTTGGCCATTGAGAAGTTCATTAGCCAGCATTGAAGTGGTCGTGCTGCCACCTAGGAGGAATTGGCCCGAAGCTAAATCAAAATCACACCCATAAAACTTTCGAGCTAATAAATGGCATGGAAACTTTTTGGCCGCTCGTTTGTCATTTTGAGGCAGGCCAACGAGCGAAATAATTGTCAATTTGTTTGTAGGCGTCCCAGGACAATGCCTGGCAGCAATAAAATTTATTTAAGTGGCCTCATAATTGTTAACAACAACGAGCAGAAAATAAACAAAGGGCAGCTGCAAGTGAAATGAGCAATTATTAAGCCATGGAAAATGTAAAACACAAAAGACACAACAACAAAAAACAAAGGCAAAAAAAACAAAACCAAAAAACAAAAAACAAAAACGCAAGTCAACAAACATCATAATCAAGTTATTACTCTGTCATACACTCGTATACCGTGGGAGCCAAGGAGGCGTGGCAGCTGGCAATGCAAAATGCTCAACAATGAAAATATTAATAACGTTAATGAAATTCTCATTTGGCTGCCTGCGAAGAGGGGCCAACAAAAAGAAAACCAACAGAGGCAAACAAACAGTGAAGCCAGGCAATAATGCTAATGAGTAAATGTGGCGAGGGAATGGAACTGGGGCGAAGAGGGGGGGCGAGGAAGGGGTAGAGAGGCCAATGATATGCTGGGGTTAAGTTAAATCCATGCCAGACATTCACAATGTGTGGGTGAGTGTGTGTGTGTGTGTGTGTGTGTGTGTGTGTGACAAACCAAATATTTGCGCCGCTAAATAGGCAACAAAAACTGAAAGCAAGCGGAAAGTGCGTGAGCGTGCGTCTGTGTGTTTGTGTGAGTGTGCGTGAGTGTTTATGTCTGTGTGTGGTCAGCAGCATTTTAATGTGAAATTTTGAACATTTTTTATAGTTCCTAATGAATTAGTTATGCGACTTTGATGACTTTCGTACAGCACGCCTCGCGCATCTCCGAGCGAGTGTGTGTGTGTGTGTGTGTGTGTGTGTGTGTGTGTGTGTGTTTTTGTGCAACACAATGAGCTTGGTAATTACGCTGCCAAGTGGCCAATGCAAAGTTGGCAAGTGCGGTCCTATTGTAGTAGGAGTAAGTGGTTTCTACAAATGCACTTCCAGAGTCTAAAGTTTGTTTGGCTTTTGACTTTGACTTTGACTTTGTGATGATTATGTGAGTGCTGCAGTGAAAACTCTACTTTTCACAATTGTAAATGCTGAGGAAATTATATTTGGGTTTAAAGTTGATTCAACAGACTAACAACATTTGCAAGAATAAAAAACGAACATTAAAAACATTTGGATGTGGGGAGGATATTTATTTAAGATATGTATATTTACCACATAATAATACTAATTGGAACCAAATGCTAGTGATTAAAGTATAGCTAAGGTAATAAGTCAAGTTAAATTCAAATTTCGATGGCAACGAAAGCATAATAGAGACTACATGAATCGCAAAATATATTATTTTTTATTGTTAAAAATGTTGTAAATTTAATAAACTATTTTACTGCTATCTATATGACAGCTCAATCTAGTTGAAAATTAACAAAAAAGACAGGGAGAGATCATGTGAAATTAACTTACGATTTGATTTTTTTTAAATGATATATTTTTATATATATATAAATTAACCTATTACAACTGGAAATTATATTATAATTCTTGTCTGTAAGTCAACTGGGTACAGCTTACGTAGTCTTCTTTTTTGGGTTGCTTTTCAGTCATCTCACAAGCATATTGGGGTGTCTGTCAAGTCTTTCCATATAGTTTTTTGAAAGCGATTGAAGGACGTCACCCACCTTTGGCACCTTTAAATCTATTTCAATATTGGCGTTTCTCATGTACCAAGGGGCATTACATACTTTTCTTAATATCTTGCTTTGGGACACTCTAATTTTGCTAATATTGGATTTAGCGGCTAAACCGTAAATTTGAAATTTTCCAAATTAGGCTAATTATAGCTTTGTATATCCTTACTTTGTTGTATAAGGATAATTTCACCGCAAACAGAATCCACGACATCTTCCCTGCTTTGGCCATGACCGATTTCGGGATCATGGTGGTATGAGGAAACATATTAAGTAGAAGTTTCAGATGAAATGCTTGATAATATTGTGTTTTTTTTTTTTAATTATTTATTTCAGATTTAATGCATGCAAGATTTATGATTCGAATTAAAAAAATACATTAAACAAATGTATGTACATTTAAACGATATAATAATTGTTAATTAAATTGATTTCCAGTAAAACATTATAAATTCGTATAAATATTTTATTTTGAATTATTATTGAGTTGAATTAAATTAAAATAAATTCTTCAAACTCTCTCTCTCTCTCTCTATCTTATGGCTTTTATGTAGACAAAAATGTAAAATCGCATGATGACCCGATTAAGGCTAATTGAATATTCATTTGCTCTCATAACTTAACGCATACTTAATTCAATTCGCATTTCCCTCGAAATACTTAAAAGTTGCTTAAAGCTGATGGAACAGGATTACACCAATTAGCTGATAGCCATCTAATTAGCCATTTCATTACACGAGATATTTAATAGTAAAAGCAGCCGTTAACATTCGCTCACCTTTGCGTTGAGCTCGCAGAATGTTTTGATTGAATTGCTCAAAAAACGCTGACGTCACTGCCAGTCAAGTGTATCCTTCATAATTTGCCCCAATTACACGTCAGCCAACAACACTCGCTGTTTGGCTCACACACATATGCATAACAGTACACAAACAATTACAAAGCAACAAGAACAACTACACAACACTAATGACAGCCAAGAGATGGCAAGAAGTCAGCGATGAGTTAAGAGGAAGGGAGAGAAGAGTGCTGAACAGGAAGCAAACTCAGTCGGGAAAAATCAAATTTGTCAAGTGTTGAAGTCAAGTTGTTGTTGCTGTTGTGGCGTTGTAAACACAATAAAAATTACACTTAATTTGGCATTTAAGTGGCCACAACGTCGAAAATGTTTTCCTTTGTTAGCGCACACCCATAAAAGGCATTTGGGCGTGGCTGTGAAGCATCCTCCCTTCCCCTCCCCTGCCCCGCCAGTCATGTGTTGAGTGTCATTATGTAATGTGACATTTAAACAAAGGAAGCGCGTGTGAAATGTGTTGATGGCTTTGTTGACATGTGAAAAGAAATGAAACTGAAGGAATCCACAACAACAATAAAAACAAAATAAAAAAAAAACGAAGTGGCCCCAAAAAGTCAAGTGGTTATAACTATGAGCAGAATGTGTTATGCGAGAAAGTATTGAGAGTGCCGCAGTATGAATGGGGCATGAGGGATGAGGGATGAGGGATAGGAACAGATGACAGACACAATGCGAGTTACGAGCATTTCCATAAGCAGAGATCATTTGTCAGGCAACCAAAAGGCAGAGGGCGAAATCTGTTTCTTCCATTATGAAACACTCAACTGCGACAGCTGGACCCGAGATAAGCTCCGCTCCCAAAAATTGTTGCAGGGGCTTTAAAGAGCACTCCCGCCCATATATATATGTGTTATGCGTACTCTGCCCTCCCCTGCATTACGGCGTGTTAGAATGGCCATAAAAATAAAATGCTTTCCGCTTCACATCGTCGCTTAATGGCTGCGAGGATTGTGAGGGGGGCGTCGCTTGTCCCTACGCTTTATCTGTGCTGATTAGCAATTAGCACGTGTCTCTTGGCCGGGCCAAGCAATCCCGGTTAGCGTCGCGCCACCACTAACATTGAATTATTATGCTGAAGGTCAGCCACGTGGCCGGCATTGTCAGCCGGACAGCCAAGTGCCAAGTGGCAAGTGGCATGTAGCATGAAGCATGCAGCATGTACCATCTACAAAGTGCCACAGGGAGGACAGTCCCGCATGGGCCCAGATTAATGATGTGACTGCCCCGCCACAGGCGGTGGCATTATTAGCGTTGCTCATGTGGCTATTCTCGAGTCCAAGTCTGCGTCTGTGTGCAGCCGCATAAATCAAGTAGATTATCAGGTAGCGATAGTCAGGGCCAAGGATTTGCATATGAAATTTAGTTGACAGCCACAAGCAGTTACGGATTTCCACTTTTTGCGTCGTCCCCTCTCCATCCGCTCCATCCCTTGTGTTGCAGCGAAGACAATCGGAGCGAGAGCGTGAGAGATGTGGTCGTTTATGTCTTTTGCGTGTTATCCTGTTATCCTGAAGGCCAATTAGGCGTTGGTCTAATGAAAGACCATGCTGTGCTCAGCATTTTAGGGTTATCGACTAGAAGCTGCGAATGAATCTGCAAGGATGCATACTTCAATTACCCTGTAATTGTATTGTCGTAACATGCAGAGATTTGCACTGGATGCATTTTGTCTGTGGGATTTAATTGTGGCAATTTTGTAATTAAATACTGGCCATAATTAAAGAAAACGTTCAATTTGAACATTTTGTGCAATACTAAATGAGCCGAATTTTAAATATATTTGTAAACAGATATTTAAATATACTATTTCAAATTTTAGTCAATTTATTATTGTAAATTGGTCAATAATTAATGAAATGCGAGCAAGGCTCTATTTCTTGAACGATTGCAATTATGCAGTGCTTAACTAAATAGTATTTTAAACGGAAATTGAATGCTTGTAGCTCTAAAAATAAATGTTTGATAAACTTGCCAGTCGAGCGTAAACACAACAGTTATTATTATTTAATGTCTGCTTTTGCCCTTTTATAAATACAAATTAATTCTATTTTTTCGAACATTTATACGTGTGTGTTTAAATAATGTAATCGACGGTAGTTTTGTATCTGTTAGCCTGTTTAGTACTTGCAACAGGCATCGACTATTATATTAATTTCCAATTGCAGGCAGCAAATGAAAACATTTGTTTTATGTTAAACTAACCAAGTGCATAGTTGACGTTTATATCCATTAATTTAATAATTTAAAACGCATTAAATCAATAGAAAATGGAGAATATTGTCTAAGCTGTGTGCCTCGTGTACTATTATCCTCAGAAGTACGAATTGGATTGAAAATACTTGTATGTGCGCACTTCGGCATGTTCATTTTGCAATAAACAAACCAATTTATAGTCAACTATTGTTGCAACTCGAAACTAACATAGTGGAGCACTTACGCGGAGGCAACGTTGCAACGAGCGCACACAACTACGACTACTACTCACAGTCCCCTCCAAAACACTTGCAGTCTAATCACACCCACTTCACTGCACTACCACACACACTCTCTCACACACACGCACACACACATACGTATACATATATTCATGCATTCAACTTAGTCACTTCGTTGCACGCGCCGTCAATGCGCACAATGGAGCACATTGTGGGCGTCGCTCTGGTGCGTGCCATGGCGTTGGTGTGTGGGGCGTGGCACTAAATGACGCTGAGTGCACATTGCCACAATTCTTTGGGCCATGCGGAGTATTGTTGCAGCCGCCGTCGATGCTGTTGCTGTTGCTGTTGCTGTTGGTGGCATAATTTACATGGCGTGCACTTGAAACAAACCATTGCATACTTGCAGGCGAACAAAGGCCACCGACTAGAGGAGTTGAACCCACTGCGCTGCTTGGCACTGGGCTGGACGTGTGTGTGAAGTGCTGCTTTATGATTAGCGCGATTTAGTGCTCTTTAAGATGCTTAACCATGGCGTATACGTAATGCCTAATTAGCGCCGGAGAAAAAGTTTACATTGCATCTGCTAACCGCAGGTCATATAAAAGCAACGCAGCGTCTGACAGACTTACAGGCTTATACTATAAACATATATATACGGCTACAGCGACAGACAGACAGAACGCCAACTCAATGGCGCAACTTCAAGCTGCAAATTTGTTTGGCTTTCGGTTTTCTCGCAGATACTCACAGACGCCAAAGGCAATAGCAACAGCAACAGCAACAGCAACAGCAACAGCAACAAAAACAACATTAAACCACAACAACAACAAGCGTTTTGATAGATGCAGTGGTGGGGCCAAAGGGGGGTTGGGGGAGGACATGTGGCTGCAGGAGCTGAGCTGCTCGTGGGATGCAAAGCGCGATAATTGACCTGCAAGCGGGCGAGCTAGAGTCTCTATCTACGAGTACTATACGTGTGGATGTTGGTGTGTGCGCCTGAGTGCGGTGTGTGTGTTTGTCTGTTGGCCGTGCAACTGTGCAACAACTTTCGCTTTGATAAAGGACCTTGGCGTCAAGTCGAGTCCTTTCGGCGGCAACGAGGCGTGCCCTCTGGTGCATGGCATCCAAACTGGAAAGGCGGCACCCGCATTGCACTTGCCCCTTGCAGCGCACTTTTTGCAACTTTAAGACCTGATTTAAAACGTGTGTCCTTTTCACCCCTGTACTATTACTTTAAGTAAGTCAACTGGCCATAGTTGTTGAATTGTATTGCTTGTTCGATTTCCTCCATAACAACCTTTATTTAATATAATTCAAGTGATACTTGAAACACACCTGTAACTCTTAACATCACCATTTGAGATGCCTTTTGCCAGAGAAAAGCTAAGAAAATAGATACTTATGGAAAACAAGCAAGTACAAAGTTGAGCTCAGGGCATTTGGCTAAGAGGATATCAGAAACAAAATAACCTGCCAAATGCTCGAACACAAAAAATCTCCAAAGAGAAATACGAAAAATGTTAAAACAATAAAGAATCCAAACCAAAAGCAAAAAAACGCACATAGAGAACAAAATAACAAACAAACGAATCGCACAACTCATTCAAGCGCATTAAGCGAAAATAAAGTTATTTTTACAACAAAAAACAAAAGAGCTGTCTGTCAGTATGTGTGTGTGTATTGGTGTGTGTGGGTGTGTGTCTGGAATCAAAAGGAAAGCGAACTAGATAAAGTTGCCGGCAGTGGAAAAAGGTTCACTAAGCGGCTGAAGGAAAAGGATTTGTATTGCGAGAGTCCTTACGAAATTAGTGAGGCAATTTGCATAAACCATAAAACAAAGCATACTTTTTGAGAAAAAAAAGATCGAAACAAATGTAAGTTAAGCCAAAATGCTGAGTTATGGATATTACGTCAATCGCATAATTACAGAATTTGAATTGAAGATTTCTCAAGAATCCGATATAAATCCCATTTGGTGCACCAAATTTCCAGGAGCACGGCGACAGTTGAGACTGCGGTATCAACTAAGCAGAATCTCTCTGCTTCCTAACTGTAAAGTGTTTTCCGTTTGCGTTAAATATCAAAACATTTGGAAAACTTTTATTTTCTTTATATTGCCTTGTTGTTTTTATAGAGCCATTTTATGAGGCGTAAAAATAACATTTAAATGTTAACACGCCATTTAAACGCAAATTTGACTTTAAAAAGAAACACGAAATAATGCCAATCCAAAGTGCTTGACTGTGAAATACCCTGTGTATAGATTTTCAATAATTGCCCAATTAATAACTGCTTTAAGCATTGATGACATCTATAATAATATATTGTGAGTATATTGTTAATATAAATGAAATTAAAAAACCATTCCCCAAAAAAACATAATTATTTATAATTTGTTTGTCAATTCTTAAAATAAGGGTTGAGCAAATATCTTGAAATGTAATAATAATAAATCGTATCGTATTTACTTCTTAAGTCATTTCTAAAGTAACTTCGCTTGCTCTAAAACCACAATTTATAATAGGTAATCATTATTTCCGAACTCAATCCCGTATACATTTTTTTATTTACCATTATATTTTTTTGACACTGTCCTCGTCTACAGGATAATTAAATATTAAAGCAATACATACTTATGTTGTCATTTCTATTATTAAAAATGTCAAGTTCAACGCAAAACATTTAGTTTTTTTTAAAATGATATTATAATAATTAAATTAAATAATAAAAAACTGGTTCTTTTAAAATCATATTTATTAGTTGTTTGACAATAGTTAAAAAAATAGTGAAACATATATTTTAAAATCTACAAAACTGATAATTCCACTATCAGAAATAAATACAAAATTTGTCGTGACAAAACTGATAATTCCACTATCAGAAATAAATACAAAATTTGTCGTGAATGCTTTTTAATTACGTTCTGGAACCAGAATGTATAATATTTATTTCCGAAATCAATGTCGCCTACATGGTGATCTTGTTTGTTACATACATTCGCAAAAAGTTATTATACTCTTCAGAAGTCGACTTCAATATGAGCTGGGTATTAAGAGAGCGCCAGAAAACTGTAGCATACCAACAGGCGCCGGGCATGTGGTTTTGCCCCCTTGGCTCGGCTGCTAAATGGCAGCTGCGAGGAGCGAGCAGCAAAAAACTTGCCCCAAATTTATTGACGAAAACAAAGTCAAGTGGCGAGAACCCCAAACCAAAGCTAGAGCAAAGGCAAAGGCAAAAGCAACTCATGGCTACCAGCTGAGATTGCAACGAGCGATTCCATGGGTTAACCATCGCAACCATGTGGGCCCTTCATGTGTTTACGAGCTGTGATAAGCTTGCAACAACCCGAGTCCCATTTAGTATGCTACACGTTGCGCGCTCGCTCGCTGCAATGCTGTCGCCGGCGACCACAGAGAACGGAGCCAACTATAAATCTATCATGTTTACGCTGAGTTTGACGAGCAGCATGCTCCGGCAGATTCTCAGATTCGTAGACACCAAGACGGCCACACTTCACATACACGCCATGCCACATGCCACATGCCACACCATCATACTGAGAGACTGAGAGGCGGGGGCCGACGCAACTACACAGCACTTGAGCACAATTTGTTTATGCAAGTCGCAAGTCGAGGCTGAGGCTGTGAGCGAGTAAACGTTGCTTGAATTATGGCTTTGTTTATCCCAAGTCGTACGCTGGCAAAAAGAAAAATAGGAATGCCCCAAGACACCACCCACCACCCACAACTCACCCTTGCCTGCCGCGCAGGGGGTTTCAAGTTTTTTGCCAACGCAAGCGAAAAACTTTGCCTCAGCACTGCAACTGGATGATTTGCCTTGCCCCCAGGCTCGCAGCGAATGCGAATGGTCGTAAGGAGGGCGTGATATGTTATAGCATCATAACAATTGATTTTATTTGCCTCGCTTATTGATATCTCGTGTGTTATTTTGATTTTATTAGCAAGATCGGCCGACAAGCACATAAAATGAGGCCGCTTTGCACGAATTGCCTTTTATGGGCCTGCCCCACTTTGTTAAGCTATAAATTATCATTTAAAGTTGGGCCCAAAAATATATAGATGTAAGAAGGAATTTATTGTTGAAAATTCAAAACTTGCTAAACTCCTTTTCTCTGGGGTTTCGCAATAAAATTTCATTTCATCTATTAGCATATTGTCTATATTTACAAACTTGTTGCAACCCGACCTAAAGATATTTACAGCCTCGGACATCGATGTCCGTCTCCGTCTTCTGCGCCATGCCCGTGAAAGGAGTAAACTTCTCAGCTTATTGATTTCGCTTCCCTTCCACAAATACTTTGACACTTGGTACTGGCACTTTGACAAGCCGCAAAAAGTTCACTTGATATATTTATGAAAATGTTTTTGACACGTTTTTAATAAGGTTGTTGCTGTTATTTTGCCCCATCGTTTTGTTGTTCTTGGCGTTGTTTGCCTACCTGAGGTTGCCGTGCAACATTTGCGACGTCTGCGTTTGACAATTCGTGTTGTTAATTTAATTAAAAGCGTCATTTTTGGGCTCAGCGATAAGCAGTCCGCCGCATTGCATATGGCAGTTTGTGAACTTGTTTTTCTTTCCTTAAAAAGTTTACAAAGTTCCCCAAACGAGCAGCAATAGGAAATGCTCGTCAAGAACAACGGCGACACGCTAAATGGCACGCTTAAACTCGACGGGTTCGATGCTGTAAAAAGGCAATAGGCCAATTGGGAATTTCAATTGCATTGAGGTGGTCTAATTAATCTTACTGCAGGCGTAGTTTGAAGTTTATTCGAAATGAATTTTTTGATTTGCCTAGATTTGAGTAAATTATTTGGATAACTTTCTGCACAGATAAATTGCTGATATTTCATACATTATTGCAGGCCAAAACAGAGTGAATTGATTTAGATGCAAACATTTGCACAATAAAAGTCATGGATTTCATTATTGGTTGCAAGTTTGGTAATGCAAAAATTAAACAAACGGGTCAGTTATTTTCAATTTGAAAGGCATTTAAAATGGCATTGCTTTGATTTCATGTAGATCAATCAAAATTGTGCATTGGGCAGCCAGGTTTATAGACGCAGGCAACGAGTATACCCAAATGACCTGCAAAGCCAATCAATATAAATAAACTTTGAACTTTGCGCTTTACGCTTGTGTATGGCGTTTGCTTGCAAAACTTTTGTTGGTGAGTCGAGCCGGGTCTGGCACAATAACAAACCAAAATGTTTGGTAAATAAACTTGAAGGCAAAGCAAAGACTGCAAATGGCAAAAGAAATGAAATCAAATAATGTGAAATAAAAGTTGAAATAAAATGTGATTATACGAATACGTTGTGTGCTCGCGTGTGTATGCGTGTGTGAGTGTGTGAGTGTGTGTGTGTGTGTGGCTGTCCAGCAGGACACAACTACGTGCTCAGATAGAAAAGTAAACTAATGTTGAAATCTCAGACTGGCGGCGCGGTTGCATTCATGCTGGAGCAGCCATAACAACCACAGTCACAGTTACAGCCACAACCAAGACCAATGCGCCACTGACAACAACAATGGACAATGTGAAAAGTAGAAAAATTCATTTTCACTGGCAAAAAAACGCATATGAACAGGAAAAAATAGCGATAACTCAAATTGAATGCCAATAAAGTAACATATGCGGCCCTCCAACAAATTCACACACACATTCAGACCCATGAACAACGTTGCGTATACGTAACCAGTAACTAGCAAGGCGTTGGCTGAAGGACACGCCATGGGCAACGTGAGGCGCCCCGCCGGAAGTTGGCAACGCAGCACAGTAAAAAAAAAAACGAGCGCAAAAAAAAAAAAAGAACGAAAAAAAGTGAATCAGAATGCCGAGAGCAAAACTAACGAGCTACGTTGTATTTAGCACAGGCATCTCCAATGGCCCCAAAAGTAATGCCAATCTAAAATAATACAATGTGTAGCATGTGTTAGCCTGGCAGGGGCATTGGGGGAAAGTTTAGGGGGCGGTGCCACAGAATAGATGGGAGGCGATAACGAACTGCCACAAAACAAATGTACAACATACTTGTACAGAAACAAAAATAAGACAAGAAGAAAAAATATATATGTATATAGAAAAATGAAATAAAATAATAATAATAAAAAAAAGAGAACACAATCACAACGAGTGAGGGAGGGGAGCTCGTACTTGTTCTGTTCTTTTTGTATTCGGGCTATGTGCGAAGATGTCGGCTTAGCAGATGGGGACTGTCAACAACGTTTCGTTGACAACTATTGACACTAACATGATATTACTTATGCATAAAGCCGTAAAGTATGGTCATACCCTCTGAGTGATGATGCGTCGGGCGAGGGTCGTCTGGGAAGTTTACAAAAGAGCTTTTCTTATGAACCGTATAAAAATGATGCAGAGCGGTGAAGTGCGCTAGAAATGAAACTGAATGGGAATAGTTTTATTGAAAAACATTGCTGGAAACATATTTTCACAGAAATTTTATTTTGTAATTTACAAATTTATAATATGCTTTTTCAGATGTTTACTTAATTTTAGGCATCTCTTTAGAAATGAATTTAAGGTTATTTTTATTTACCTTTTAATTTGTTTGATAAATTTTTATCTTGGAATTCAAATTTGCTCCAATTATGTTTATTTTTGTTGTTGTCTTTTTAAAACTGTTGAGCTCACATGATTTGGCTAAAGTTCTAATTAAATCAACATAAATACTTTTCAGTTTACCATGACTAACTAAGTGACGAAAGTGTTCGACTAACTAACTGTTATTTACAATTTTGCGTTTGCCTGTTACTCGTATATCTATAATTGCAGGTTTAGAATCACCAATACACTCTGCTGCTGTCCGTAGCACACAGACTTAAAAAAATAGTTATAAAGATGCTCTTTGCTGACATTTCGTCCATTGTTATTTTTGTATACGTTATGTATATTTTTGCACAATCTTTCATTTTGAACTTGCGAAAATTGAAAAATTTTGTTGAGGACAAACGAAAACTGGTGGCCAAACGTTGCCAAGGCTCATCGGCCATTGTTGCCTTACCCTGCAGGCTGAGATTTTGTTATTGGGCGATGGCATTTTATTAGCACTTGGACATTTTTGGCATTATCATAAGGTTATGCATATCAAAGTGTGATACACACATTCGCATATATGTATGTGTGAGTGTGTGTTCCTTCTCAGCATTTATTGTTCCCTGGGCAGTGTTGGCAATGCAATTTCAGCTGAATATTTGCTGAAAATTCTATCATATTTAGAATTTTGCTTAGACAAGCAACTTCTCGTTTCTGGCCGCACCTGAAGGCTATTCAAAATATGTATTTTTTGAATATTTTGCTGCAAAGTATTTCCATGTTTATTTTACGGTCAAGCCAGTCGAACACTTATCAAATTTGTTATGCAGTTTAAGTTATTCAATAGGTTCAAGGAATTGCATTTTCTGATCATATATTGAGAAAATTGCATTTTGAAAGCCAAACAATTGAAATGTTATTTTCAGTTACAGCAATCAAGTAATGCATAAAATAATATTTAATATTTGTTAGTTATGAAAAATGTTGGCAAGCAGTCAAATCATTGTCTGCCTTCAGGTCTATTGCAGCATTTTTCCGAATTTAATTCACTTGAAAATTTGACACTTGATTCACCCCTGTTTCTCACTTTATAAATTGTTTCGCTTCTGCAATTGTTCCCAATGCTTTATTTTGCATAAATTACATCGTGTACCTCGTTCTATTGCTTTTATATTTATTTGTATTTATCGAGGCATGCACACACCCACACACACCCTTTGCTGCCCACCCAGTTATACTTACACCTTCATTAATATGCCATGATATTCAGGGAGTAAAGTCTGTTGAGTTCACTTGAGCGAAGGAGAGAGAGAAGTCCATTTCCTGTTCCCGACCCACTCCATTGGGCACCACACAAATGACTCTAAAATGTGAGACAGAAAGCGTGGCTTTGGCTTTGGCTTTGGCTTTGGCTTTGGCTTCGAGGCGTAAACAAATACGCGTCTGCCACGCGTCAGTCATTAAATCATGAATCCTGGAAAACACGCTCAACCCTATCGTGGCTTTTGAACTTTGCAAGCAGCAGTAGGCAACAAGCAGAGCAAGCAGATGTTGTGGTTGGAGTTTATCTAGATTATGGAGTGAGTGTCACGTAAGCAACTCAGACCTCGAGTGAACACACAGTCTGGCCCAAAGTTTTGCCAGTCAAACTCGCAGGCAACATTGCTAATGAGAAGGCCGTCTAATTAATATAAAATTCACACACGTTTATTACGGAAATTGGCAATTATATCGTACAGAGAGGAGAGCCGGAAAATCCTAAAAAGTTACATTGAAATGGCGTACTTGGGGCTGTAGCTGCGAGTGTGTATCCCAAACTGCTATCATTCCCGGTTGCAGCTTAACCACTCTGTACTGCAGCACTATGAGCACGGACAGGCAAATAAGCCTGTTAGAGCATTGATGTGCCAATCGCACTCGCAATTTGGTGTTGCCTTCGCTCATATCGGCTTGCTAAAAGAGAAAAATGAGAAGCGACAAATCTATTATTACACTCAATTAAATTGGAGATGTCGATTAAGGCGATGATATTTTCTGATAAGATTATTAACCCAAGGAATGTTCGTTCGAGATGAAATTATTATTAAATTTCATCTCGAGCTCCTTTAAAATGTGAAAGTTGATCATAATTTTATAGAATAAGTAGTAAGGTAACAATTTCATTTAAATTGAATTAAATAAATACTAAGCAAAATAAATAGCAATGTATGAATTTAATTTCAATAACTATCTTAACTGTATTGAAATTAGTAAATTCTTGAATACTCACCAGAACAGCTTTGTAAGAAATAAGTCGACTCACACTGCGCCCGCTAAGTATATATCCTGATGGAAGATACACAACTACTTCGGAACTAATGTAGAAACTCCTTTGCATCTTCTCGCGCCTTATGCATATCTTCAAATAAGATTGGGAAATCTTTTCAAGTTGCATTTGCGTCACTTCAATTTTATACAAATTTGTGCTGTTCATTTCATTCTCTGTCTGATGCATTGTGTCATACTCATATGAACATTGTACCAACAACTCACCCAAACCATAGACTTTAAAGTTGATTACTTGAGATTTTGCCTGAATATGAATCTCTTGGGTTTCATATTTATTCTTTGAATCAAAATGAATCCTCTCCTTTTGATCCATATCTCCACTAATGGTCATTCTGAGGTCTAGGGCAGGTTCATCAAATGCTTGCCATAGGGCATAATTAATGAGGGCTTTCCTGGCAACAGTGCACTCATAGCATATCTCTCTACAGTTCTCCCCATAGACTTGAGAGATTAGAAATCTGTATATTTCGATATCTGGGTTTTTTTTATGGGTAATCTGTGCAATGAGAATGTATGCTGCAATTTCGATTTCACGACGAACTTCCATCCAATCGCCTTTTCTTAGTTCTTTGGGATGTTGCCATTTCTGAAGATTAATACCGCGCTTTGCCTCCAGATGATAATTTTCGGCACTCTCCATTTGCTTTTTAACCCAGGTATGGGAATCTTGAATTCGTATCATGCGATTTGACAACTGCAACGGCTTCAGCACATCAAGAGTCAACTCAACATTGCTAAGATTTCGGCGTTGTAGCGTGGGGCATTTGTCTGCGAACTCTGTTCGATTCACGCGATTTTGGAGCAGATAATTCTCAGTTTGGATTATCAAACGTGAGTCAAATTGTAGTGGAGTCCTCTGTAGGTATTGCAATGCCTTGAGGGTATAGGCACTTAGCCACACCGAAGTACAATTAGCTCCTGGTTGTTCCTCGTAACTAAATCCTCCGTTTTGAGCCCGCATGCGCTGCATTGATTGAAAGCCATCATTGAGCATATTCTCAAGATCGTACATCAAGTGCGATTGTACCCAATGCTGTTTCTGCCCAAAATCCCAAAGATAAAGGACACTCATCAGTTTGCTGATCAGTTGCTCGCCGTTGTCAAGGCGATCAATGTACTGAAGTCCATGTATGTGGGCGGCTACAATGCTGCCACTCAAATAACATTTGACACCGTCGATGGTATGGTCATGTGGCAACTTCAATTGAAATTCATTGTGCATAGTATACCAGCCCATTATCTTGTAGATAAGCTCGTGGTGAGTCAGTAAATAGCCCGGGGCATGAAATCGAATTTTCCGCACTACAGTATCGCTTAAAGACCCACTTATTGCGGAAATTTGAAGATTCACAGTACCATATTTCACAGCACGTATGTATATGATCTGAGATTTGGAACTTTTACTCGGTATGGGCAGATTGTGGTTTACATAGTCAGTGTTATAGAACGGGTTTTGATACTGGTCTTGTTGTTCAAAGTACTCCGTATTTTGCTTAACTTGAATTGTAACATTCGCACTCGTTTTTTGCAGATTAAAACACATCACGGAGAACACTAGTATTTCGCCTAAACATCGAGATTTATTTGTTAATTGATTCAGGCATTTGTTGATGATAATTCAAACTCTTAACTTACCGACCCTTATGTGGTGGGGAACTTTAAACTCCAGATATAGGTCCTTTGTGGATTTTATGTAGATGTAGGGTTCCGTCGCTAATGTGAGACCGGTTTGGGGCTGCATTAAAAAGGCGTGCAGTTTCCAATTTGCAACTACATTGGGCATATATATTGTAACATTTCTCCAACTAACATCCTTGGTACTTCAAGTACAATTTGTGAAAATAAATTAAAGATAAATAAAATACATTTGCCGCTCTATAATACATAATACTTACTCTTCTACACTTTCGAATATCAAAACATCATTGAATTCTCTCTGATCTAGTCTATTGTCAATCTGCTTATATCCAGACTTCAAACGGTCTTTTGTTGTCTGTGATATCTCTGCATTATAAACAAACTTATTGAATATGATTCACTTATCTAATAAATGTTATACTTACCTAATGCTGATTTTGGTATAAAAGACGATGTACTGTTAACATTCTCTGTGGAAATAAAATACATTTTTATGGTATTTGGTTGGAACTAACTTGAACTTACTTGGCTTGACTTCAGAAACTTCTTTTGCATTTGTCTTTGTAATTAAACCAAGATTCGAAGCTGTTGGATTCCCAGTGAGTTTTGCATTCAATGGATAAGTAAGCAGTGCGCCCATTATGGTATCAAAGTAGTGTTCGTTGAAATCGTTGTTATCCTGTTTATAAATCCGACTATCAATTGCTGACAGACCCAAATATGAATCGGCAACTGCTTTAACACTTAGTGTGATCACTTCGCCAGGCTTGACGACTTGGGCTGCTTTCATCTTAACCTTTTAATTCAATTTGGGGGTGAAATTTGTTGTCTGACTGTCGTTGACTTGACTTACATGATCGTGTTTGCCTCGGGGTATTTTGATCGTTTGGGTAGCTACATATAAAACAGATGAGTTCGGTTCCATGCCGTACAGAATTATGTGAACAAACGGCCACATTTTGTCTGTTACCAACACTTCAATGGTAAACATGAAGTTCCTATCGGGAAAAACCTCGTCGGACGCCAACACCATTCCATTGAACATTATTATAGCTACACCATAGCTAAGCTTCTGGTCCAGCTGAAACTTGATCACCTCAGGTTTGTCCTTTGGAGTGCCATAGTCAACTTGAATTCTAAATAGATTCAACGGTTAGTTAGTTAGTTAATTAGCTTTTTCCATTCAGTTTTTACTTACGAGTTCTCATGTTTTCTTTTTTTTTTTTTGTGGGAACGGGAATAAGCATTTGAATAAATAGACGGCCGTAGTGCAATTATATTGTACATTTTGTCCATTGCAAAATCAAGTGGATCAACGATGGTACTATTTATATTATCTGTGCTGGGACTACGTGCACTTATTTTGTCCACATTTTCTTGAGCTATTTTAAGAGGATCAACAGTGATACTTTTTATAGTTTTATTGGATAATTTAACTGGATCAATTGTTGAACTATTTCCAATGAGGTTTTCTTGTTTTTTCATCGCGAATTCCGGTAGATCAGAGGTTCGCTTAGAAACGGATTTCCCAATTGCCTTGTGGCGAGTCGATCTTGTTTCAGCGTAAGTAGGATCAAACTTCTCAACTTGTACATGTACACACTGACCCTTCGAATGAAGTCCATCCTTTACACAAATATGCCAATATCCGGTATTTGGATATCGACCGATTATAAGCTCCGATTCAAATACACCTTTAACGACATGAATCTCATTGTATAGCCGGACCCGATAACCTTTTGCATCTTCCACCCAAATTATCGCTTTAAACTCGGGGCTCGAAATCTTCATCATTTCATCATGAAAGATCACGCGAAACTGCAGCAATTCTCCGGTCCAATATAATGCTTTTGGAGTTTGTATTTTCACAAAACTCTGGAATATTTTCCAAGTCAAATTTCTGGTGGTCGTAAAGTTCAAGCCACGCACACCATTCACAGTCAAGTAGTAATCACCGTTTGCCAGTTCTGGAAGCTTAAAAATATACGAACTCATCGGATGCATTGGTGTCATTTGCATTTCAATTGTCATTCGAAATTCGGGACCCTTCAGGATCACCTCACAACTGCAACTGGAACTGCTCTCGAAGATACCCACAACGACACCGTAAGTAAGATATGAGAAAATGTATTGAGCTGCTGATACCATGTAGTAGCCATCCTCATTTCTATGGGTATTTAAATAATTGGTAGAAGGTTAGTTCTGTTGGTGTCAGCAGTTCTCGTGAGTTGCAAATATGTTTCTTTAGATTAAAATATACAAATTTTGTGGGCTTTTAAAAGATAATCCACAAAGAAAAGATAAAAATCTAGCGAAAACGGTTGCCTTGTAATGTTTTAACAATAATACATTTGCTTGTACTTTTTTACACACACATTTAAAATTCACATACATTCATACTTCTTAAAATAAAACCTAAATTATTTTGTTCGTTTTGGGGAACTGTTTCTGGGATTTCCCTATATTAAAAAAAAATAAATACGGCTTGACACATACCAGCGGGTTAGGCAATAATTTGAAATGCTTCCGCTTCACTCATAATTATTTCAACTACGTATTCAGTTGTTGTAAAAAAAATCGAAAGTGTGTCGTAGGAATGATTTTAGTTCCACCTGTAATAATGGTGAACTATTTATATACATACATGTATATTATATGTATGGGTCAATATTGGCGTGACAGAACTGCGAGCATTTAATTAAAAACATAAACACATCGTTAAAAATTTGTCATGCATCTTTCTAGGAAGGGCTGCAGGCTTATGCAACCCATTCTAACGGGTCACTGGTCTTACTTCGAGAGTGCTGGAGTACGAGATACCCTGTTCCCATTAGTTTGTAATCATATCACGTTTACACACATCTGTACACTCTAAAAATATATATTTCCGAACACCATCTATGGTTAATATTTTAGCAAATAACTTTTTGTTCTGCTGGTCAGATTTTCACCAAAATTACAGATTATATTAAGAGTTCCTGATAATATCAAGGTTGTTGCAAAAATAAAATGTTGGTATTATGTTACAGTTCAACTCACCCAATTAAATGCAACTAAGATAAATTTCGAAATTTTCATCTTAAATTCAAAAATAATTTATAATGAAGATAGGAAACTTTATAGCATGGAGCGTTTAGCTCCATTACAAATTACTTAAAGCATTTGCAGAAGATGAATTCTGAATTTCTGCGTACGCTACTGGTTACATATTCACTAAATATTTATGCCACTAATTGCCAAAACAGAGAGTTGCCATATTTAGTTGGCTGTCATATCTATATTGGTTTTCAATGAAATTTTAAATTAAATGGGCGTTTATAGGGTTTTAAATTATTCCGTCAGGAAGGCAAATAAAAATCAAATACTTAGCTCAACGGCCGCTTCGGCCTACGTAATTTTCAATTAACAGGCAGATTGCATTTTGTTAAAAATATTTCTCGGTTTACGATCACACACCAAACAAACTAGCACAGAAAATAACTGTGGCTTTATTAACGCGTTTTCGCTTAACGACTTTTCGGTTCTAGTTAAGGCCGTTAAGCGAAGTATTTTTATTTCGATTCTTTTTTACACTTAGATTTTATAATTAGAACATCGAGTGTTGGCAATTTGCAACGCTTTACACTAAATTATAGCTTTTATTTATGGTATATTAGCTAATTAATGATTCACTGAATTCTCATTTCTCGGGATGCGTATAAGTTTCTCGCAAGGATTACTGTCCTGAACTTTGGACTTACTCCTCGGTAAATCCCACTTCCGTGCGCAACGATAGCAACAACAACTTGAACACAACAATACAGTAATAGTAGGAGCCCCGATGGGGTCTTAATCCACACATGGCAAGAGCTAGAACTGAACTGAACTGAACTGAACTGAACTGAACTGATCGTTGAGGCGACTTCTAAGTAGTTATAATTGGATTGCTTTGGGTATTTTGCATGCGTTTCGGTTCATTTCTGACCATGTCATTGGCCATTTGCTGCTCCAAATGCAATTTGGATCTCGTAATTCAATCGGGCGGCATCAGTTAAAGTGCATAATTGAGACGCCATCTTGGAAGTCAACTCAAGTCCGTGTTGAGTTCTGAGATGGAGCTGTTCTGTTGTTTTGGCTGTTTGTTTGTTTGTTTGTTTGTCTGTCCTTTGGTCTGTTGGTTGGGTTGGCTTGCTGTGGCCATCGTTCACATCAAAAGTACTCAATGCCTTGATGGCTGAGTCGCTGTCGCTGTCGTTCTTGTTGTTGTTGTTGACGTTGTTGTTGTCTGCCGGTTAATAAAGCAGCACTTAGTGTTTGATGAAAGCAAAGGCAAAGCTATGAACGCTCCCATTGCCATTGCCATTGCCATTGGCAGAGCAGCTACTTAAGGCCTTAACTGTGCTCGTGCGTGTATCTGTGTGTGTGTGTGTGTGTGTGTGGGTGTGTTTGTGTTTGTGTTTGTGTGTGAGCTCATCGTGGCTGTGATGCAGTTATGCGCATTTCCGCCTGAGTAGTTTCTATCCCTGACTTGCTTTGCTTACATTTAAGTGCATATTCAGTGAGAGAGTATATGTGCACAGTTAGTTATGTACGAGGGTTGCTCGAAAAGAAACCTTTTTGGAGGCTTAGGACTAGAGCAACAAAATAATGGAGCATTGAAAATGTATTAAGTTGTTTCGGTTTGAGATAAATGATTTACTTTCATTGTTATTGTCAATTTATGTATGTAGGTGTTAATGTGCAAATCTGTTCATAAATAAAATGTATTCTTCATTTCATTGACTGAACAATTAACACCAAACAAAAGCAATAAATGCCAGGAAATTTAGAATTTGAACACGACATAGTTATTCTAACTTCTTTTAATTACTAATTAATATTTGGGATTAACCAATTCACAAACCAAACCAAAATCATGTGCTTCAGCCAATATTCCGGACTGACACAAACCAATTACAGCTTTACATCATTAATAACTATAAGATGGCGCTTATTTGATTTTTTAAGACAACAAACGCCATATATTTAATAATTTTATCACTTATCATTTATAATACTAAATTAATTTATAAAATCTCTTTAAATTTATTTTTTCTTTTTTATGATTAGATTCTTGGATATATATCCTTATAGCTGAATTATTATTAAATCTTGTTGCTCTTGTTTTTTATTATATTTATAAATTTTATTTCAAAATGTGTTGCGTCTTGCTGCATTTCAAAGCATTTCAAGCAACCCAAATGCATTTGCAATTGCCTGGACTGTAGCGAAGACAACAACAACAAGAACAACATAAACACACACACGCACACACACACACACACAGTACGGCCACAAACACAGACACACTGTTGCCATGTCACTCATTCACTCAGTCAAACTGTCAATGCTAGTTTCAATCTTTGTATTTTGTGCTTTCGCCTGCAATTGGCAGTCGAGGCAGCATTACATTTGCTTGATTGAACTTCTGCCCTCAGTCAAACTTCCCGAATCTCTACCCTTCTCCCATCACCTTTGTAGTTGTTGTGATACTAGGCGAACTCTAGCTGCTTGTGTGCATGCTGCTTGTGTGTTTTGGTATTTTCGAATGCCATGTCGACAGCGGCCAAAAAGCTTGGCAAGCGTTTCGACTTGGCCCAAAAAGGCAAAAAACAAAACCAAAGGCCAGTTTGCAAAGGCAGTGAGTTATCTCAATGGACGAGACACGTTGTTAAATGCATAAGCAGCAACCCTGACCCACATTCGATGGTCAGCAGTCAGCAGTAACCAGTTACCAGTTACCAGTTGCTAGTTACCAGAGTCATAGAGCCCTTGACGAGCAGTTGCATTTTTTGTAGCATAGTTCATGGTGCATGCAGTTTAAAGTGCACTTTTCATCAGGAAGTAAAACGAAGCGAAACGAAAAGTAAACTTAGTAAAAATATATATTTGTCTAGCTATTTTTTTATATGTTTATTCGCTGCTTCTCAACTCATCACTTAATCCGCCAACTAGGAACAACGACAAAGGCCAGCGAGAGCATTCAGCTAAGAGCAAGCCAAACTTTCCATACACTCTCTCCAGCACAGAGTTCACATCGTTTTCGCTTTCTTCGTGCATCCATTTCAGTTATCTGATGTTGGCAAAGAGCGGAAATACTCTTTTGGAAAATATTTGAGTTTTCTGCGAATTTCTTAATCAATCGAATGTCTTCATTTTCTAGAGTGTCGCCGGCTTCGGCTTGATTGTTTGCTCTTTCTTGGCTCTTGACTCGAGCGATTTTCAGTTGCATTTATATGGCCCATATATCTCAATTTGTGCGACTTGCGAATTGGGTTTCAGCTTGGAGACTGGTCTAACCAATTGACTGTGACAGCGTTAAGGAATAGCTTTTGTGGGTGAAGAGTTGCCATAGAAACGCCAGAGAGAGAGAGCGAGAGAGAGACAGAGATGGAGAAAGGAGTGAAAAGTTTGATTGTCTCAAATTTCAGTGACTGAGCTCTGTTGTTCTTTCAGAGCATATCAATTAAGTTTGCTGTAGTCGCTAGTCAGCTTATCATTTGCATGGGAGTTGCTCAATCCACACACAGACCGCACACTTCTTATCCCTCCTCAGAAGCGTAAAACTTTACAACTTTAAACGAAATCACAGCTTGGGGAAAACAATGTGAAACGTACAAAAGCTGAAACCTTTCACCAAAGAGTTGAGCAATTTAATTTCCTATTTTTTCTTCATTTTTTCATCTTCTTTGCGTTTGAAATAAAACAAAAGTTGTGCTCATTTAAATTCATTTAAACGCTTTTAGCGCTTTTCACGCCAACCAAACCGGAGGATGTCTCCTGCTCGTCTACAACTTTATGGATTGCCCATGGTCGGCATCCTTCCGCCCGCCCACCTTCACGCCCCCGCTTGTAATTCCATGAAGCTGCAAAGTTTTGTTTTGGTTTTGTAAAAAAATATCTAGCGTTGGTGATGATGGAAAAAAATTGCAAACTTTTGCGACGCACAAAGTGAAACTATCTGAGTAATACGGGTCTGCAAATTCAGGCTAACTAGAGTTGGAAATTTCCTCTACAATGTTACTGCATCTTTATTACGATTTAGAATTGGCATAATTTTGCATCATCTAGATAGAAAATTTGTAAAAAAAACAAAAACGTCTATGGAACCTACTTTATTTTTTGCAATGCAAAAAAGTAAATATTATTTAAAAACTTATTGGGTTTCTTGTTACCATAGCATGAGTAATTTTTCAATTCTTCAATTTACAAACTATCCAGAGCATATCCTTAAATTTTCATCTAAACTAAGGGTTATGTATGGGCAGGTCCTTTGGTTTTGGGCAGCAACAAAAAAAGTTGACGACTTGAACGGTTCTTTGTTGTTGACCAAACTCTGTCTTCGAATCCCCAGCAGCCCATTCATCCGCATGCGTAGCGCATGCCAATTGTGCAATTGTTGGAAAATTTCTTTTGCTAAAAACTTGTACGTTGTGACTTTATCTCTCGCTCTCCCCACACCTCCTCCCTCTCTCTCGCTAAATGTTGAGCTTGGTTCTTTTATTTTGTTATTCTGTTGGCTATGTCTCACTTTTTACGCTCTCTGTAACGCCGTAAGCTTTTATTTGTTGCGAATGCGGCAGAGAGCGGGGGACAACACAGGAGTTGCAGAACATGCTGGGCTGCTGCTGTCTTAATAGGTGTTGGCAATCATGAAGTTGCTTGCGGTTGCAGGACGCGAATTGGGCCAACAAATGGCACAAGACCCAGGCGAACTTTGTTAGCCCCAGTGCGCAATGTGTGTTTGGCCATTAGTCGCTTTGATCAAATATTTAAAGCTAATGAACAAGATGGGCGCACTGCCAACTTCTAATAGAACAAAGCACCCAGGGAAAAAACAAAAAAAAGGGACACAAAATAGAAGAGAAAAAGGAAACTGCAACAAAACTTCATGTTGGAATTTTTATGTGTTTTAAAGGCAACAAATTGTGTAAGGCAAAAACAAATAAGACTAGAAGCGAAGGACTTAACGTCAACTCGACTGCCCCAAAAGAGTTCAATCAACCTGACAAATTTCAATCAGGCTGCGGCTAAAAACAGACTACAAACTGCCATTGAGTGGAAGTCAGAGGACAGCACAGGACAGGACAGGACTGGATGTGGAGCAGGTAACAGAGAGTCACGCCATGGCACAATTAGGATGCTGTTGAAGTTTTGTCGATGAATGAAAAGCGTCTGCAACTTTTATTTAACTTGCGAGAGGGTCACACACACACACGCACACTGACACACTGACACACGAGCTTGGTCAACAATTGCCGTCTCGAACGTGCACTCACGTAGAGGGCGACCACATACTCACATGCACTCACACACCCACTCGCATTCACACACACACACTCACACTCACTCACACAACGCAAAGGTAAATGGGTAAACCAATGTGTAGTGGGTCGTTGGATTTTAGCCATTTACGATAAAAGTCGAATGCATCCTTAGAAACTCCCAACGATTGCACTTTCCAATTCAGCTTAGAAAAGTTCTTATCGGCTCAGCTTGCCGATTAAATAAAATAAATATTATGCATTTTTCTGCTAAAGAAAGAGTTGAATATCGAAAATATTCATCTTGTTTTGATTTTTGATGTTTTGCAAATTCATCTGCTCAGGGATCAAATAGACAATGGAAATAAACAATATAGCAAACTAGCTTAAGACTTATTAATTAAGTGTAGCATTTGAATGTTTCAATTGAGCTTGTCAAATAAGTGTATTTATTTATTTAGTTGCACTTATTTGATTAAAATCAAATGCTTCCTGCAATGAGGGTTAGTCAGTTTTTATTTTCGTTGTGAAAACAACACCTTTACAGCAAATGTAACTACATATATACATAACTACATATGTATATGTATAACAAAGTTTACAAGTAAATAATAATTGGATTTTTATTTGAAATCACACATTTTTAGTTATACCATGTTTAATATTGGTGACTAGCACTTGTAGTGCTAGTAAAATATCAATAGATAATATAATGATTCCTAATTCAAAACAAGCTTAACTCAACAGTTGTATTTTTGAAGGGAATTCCTAAAGCTAGTTAGAGCACATTTAATATTTCACCTGCCTTTAACCAAATGCGATACACGTTTCAGTTCACTCTACATTTTGACTGAGAAAAATAATGTAAAGCTTAACTTAAATTGGCTTTTGGTTTTGTGGTTTAGTCGCGTGCCAAAGTTGGCTGTGCTGACCACAGCATTTCGCTCAGTGCAGTCGCAGTTGAAGTCGCAATCGTAGTCGGAGTCTCGGTCAGCGATAAGGCTGTTCATGCAGTTCATTCAGCAGCTGTCGTCGTAATCGACAAACCGACTGACCCCCGAGCTGAACCACAAACATGAACGCCTCCAGCCGCCCCTTCCTGCTGCTGCTCCTAATCCTCCTCCTCCTACACTCGGCTTCCTCTGGATTCGCAATCAGACGAGCGCTGTTTACATGCCACTGCAATGAAACAAACCCCACGATGAGCCACAGCAGCTGCCTCTTCAGTTAGTTGGCCGTTCGAAGTGTACGCGAGATGTTTAATTTGTCGCTGGTATTTTGCTTGTTGTGGCTTGTGGCCACTATTGTGGCTGGGGGGCAGTCGATACCACGACTAGATGCCAAGGACTATCAGCTGGAGTTTTTGCGCGCCATCGCAGATCTTGCTGCACAGCGCGCCGAACTAAGTCTCAACGATTATCTGCAGCAATTGGAGAACGACGCCAGCTATGGCAATTACACCGACCAATTGACCACCGCCCGCTCCGCCCACAAGCTGGAGCCAAAGGTGCTGCTAATTAAGCAGCTGCTGGACGCCCAACATCATTCGCAACTCGACCTGGAACACACAAGTGTGCTGCGAAATCTGCTCTTCCTCAGTCGGCTCGGCCAGCAGCTGCGCAGGGTTCGGGATGCGAGTGCCCAGGAGATGCGACAGCTTCGATTGCACCGCCTCTGCCAGCAGTTCGAGCGTCCACGCTCCACTGTGCCGCATTTGGATCGGCTGATTAATGAGCAGACTGTGGGGGCTGCACTCGAGAAGTTGAATCTGACGCACCGAGTGGCCAACGAGACAAGCCTGGATCTCAATCAGTTTGGCCAACAGCTCTATGAGCGTGTCAAGCTCTCGGGTGCTGAGATCATAGACAACTACATGCTAATTCTGCGTGGCCTGTTGCAAGATATTCTGGATGCTGAGCACTCTGATATGGTTGAGAATACGGGGCAATTAGAGCGATTGCTGCCACAACTGGACAGCATGCTGGCCATTTCGGATTTCTTCGAGAAGCGTCAGAGTGTCTACGCGTTTCTCGAGCGTCATCTCACAACGGATTACGAGCAAGGGCGTCAGCGTCAGCGTCCCAATGCCGGACAGCATTTGACCGAGCAGGTGCTGGGCCAGCTGAAAGCCAAGGGTCTGGATCTGTTTGTCATCTTTCTGTTCAGCAACTTTGAGTTCTTGGAGCAGGTTCATCGGCATTGGTCTGCACTGTTGCCACAGACACCCAGCTTGCTGTACGACGAGACGCATCGTCAGCTCTACGATATTCAACAGCTCTACGAGAGCTTCAAACTGGACACGGAGAGTTCTGCGAAGTATGAAGCTTACTCGCAGGCGTTGCGACGCCTTCACGAACGCACAGTGGAACAGGGCGAGGAAAATCATCATATTTTCGAGATGATCAACAATGCTGCTCAGAACGTGGGCAGTGTCACCTTCAACATGATCAAGGCCAAGTGCAACGAGTTAGTCTAAGAAATGCCAATAAATACTAAAGTTCAATTTGTTCTTAATGGTATTCAAGTAAATTATTCTCATGGATGCGCTTGAAAAGGCAATAGGTTCAGACTTCTGATATAATGTCACGCAGCTTAATTATATTTTGTTTGTCGTTTTCGTGTTCGTTGTTGTTGTTGTTGTTGTTGCTGTTGATGGTGCTTTGTAATATCCGTCACGGTGCCGTTTGCCGTTCGCCTGGTGCTGCATCGGATGTCGCTTTAATAGCGCTCCAGGCACTCGCAACTCCAGCTGCATCTCCGACGCTCTCTCTCCCTCTCTGTCAAACTGTGCAGCCTGGTTGTCCTTTGCCGCATTATGCTGATGCTGATGTGGTTGTTTATCTGATGCTGCCGACGGGGCTGGAGGATGGCGGATGGTCTGAGTACTCCTCGCTTCGCGGTCCTTCACTCCTCTTAGCCCTGGCTGCCAAACTAATGACTGTTGCTGCCGTTGTCGTTAGCCCGAGCCAGCTAATTAATTGCCGTCGTTGCAGGTGATTAGAACTTAAATGAGTTGCAGCAGCAGCAGCGGTTAGAGCATCAACAGTACCAGCATCATCACCGGCTCGGCTCCAGCCCCAGTGACAGAAACTAACGCTCAAGCGAAGCCAAACACGAACCCGAAACCATAATGATTGGGAAATATGTATGGCTGTCAGTTTGAGCTCTGCTCTGGATGAGCCCAGCCCAAATCGCATTTGGCAGTGTAATACAATATGTTTGAGTTCAACTCACTTGACTGTCCCCAATAGCATTTTGTATTACATTTGTGCAAACATGATTGAGCTGCTAAGCGCAGCGGGCATTGGACATGTCTATAATTGCCTATCGTGGATATCAAGTGCATGCACAGATCGTAATTGGCACAACGCCAAACTTGCTGGAAAAGTATCTGAAACACTGTAGAAGGCCAGCCAATAACCTTCAAAATAATCGGAAAATATTATATATTGTTCATTTGACACAAATTCAACTGAGATCTGTCGATCGATAATAAAAATTAATTAAAACAAACGTAATAATAAAGATATGCATTAATTGGCAGATTAATAATACATTAATCAAAACCACGGACTAGTAACTAGTTCATTTGTAACACTAAAATCTTAATATTTCAAAAAAATACAACCACATTTTTTATTGTTTATTTTATATATTTTAATGAGCCAAAACAACAAATATTCACAAACTACAGTATGATGCTATTGTACCTACTTTAAAACTTCCAGCTCCCAAAATTTTTATTGCCGAAATAAAATTAATATGGTTTATATTTTGTTTGAAAATAAAGAAAATTAAAAATACAAGTATTATGTTCGGATCAGGTTTTACACCGTTAAAACTTTAGACCGCCTTTAGGCGGCTTTGTGATATAACGCCAACATTTTAAATAACTTTAGTTTGCTCTTTATTTTGTGTTTGTGTTATTTACAGTACGAGTACACGCCAATAGTTTTTATGTTAAGCTATGGTTGCTTTTAATTTTTTAATCTTTTTCGAACTGCGATTTATTTGATTTTATTCTTCTGAGTGTTACAACGACGGAAAGGATAAAACAAAGCTGCTATCGCAATTAATCTAATATCAAATAGGAAAATAAAGAGCTACAATATTAATATTAAAAATAATTTGATTATTTTTACATTTTTTTGCAACTTGAATGGATTTACATTTCAGATTTTTACGACATCCGAGTTTTTTTTTGGATCCGTTAAAGTAAGGTTTAATGGCGCTACTTATCGGCTCAACAAAAATATTGACGTATAATAAAAATAAACCCATATAACCCCCTAACATATTTATTTGAATTGAACGTATCTGCATGATTTATCTTGTAAATAATGGGTGTGCAATTATCGCCATAACAATATAGTACAATACAGCTTTTTCCAAAAATAAATAATAACATTAAAACAAAACGAATAAATATTTCAATAAAGTACACGTCGATCACCAATAGTAGTTTTCAGTGAAGTTTAGCTACCGAATTATCCATCTTTGCATACATGTTTCCATAACATTTATCACCTTTAGTGCATGCCACCGATGCAGCCAAGTGCCCATTGACCCTGTGAGAGCAGCCAGAACAATTGGCAATTGCAGCTGGCCAAAACAATGGCGGCGAAATGCAATTTCACACTAGGCTAAACTGCAGAGTCAGACTTCCGAATTCAGGGCCATTCGATGGACAAAAGGACACAGCGTCAGCTCGGCATTGGCATTGGACTCTCAAAAGGCGCATGGCGTGAAATTTAATTATGATTTATTGCTTTCTGTGGCCTTATCTGCTGCGCATACATATATGTGTGGGCGGGTGTGGGCGTGGCACCCTTTGCCAGCCTCTAAACTTTATGAGCTACTCACATTTGATGCATATTTTATTGACAGTTTCCTCTGCGCGTTTTTATTTTCTATTTTGCTGGCTGTCAAAACTTTTGGTGTGCTTGTGCGCTAATCGCTTCAGCTCGTGTCTTTATAGCTGTTAATTCTTAAGTGCCAACATAAATCTTCTGACTATAAAAATAACTCGACGCCCCAAATTACACATGCATCGCCTCAGATTTCGTGGCCAACGTTATTTATAGCGCTGATGAAGATGGGGGAAAGCAATTTGATTTGTTGTCTTAATTACAAATGCACATATATATGTGTATATGTGCAGCATTAATCGATGTCTCATTTGCTCCGTCTCATTACAGTTGTTCTGGAAGATCCCGAATTCACGGATGTCATCGATAACATAACAGTTCCCGCGGGACGCAATGTCAAATTGGCCTGTTCGGTGAAGAATCTGGGCTCGTATAAGGTAAGTTGCTAATGCCAAATATAATTATGATGAGCCAATCAAACGCAATCGATATGTGCGTGTATTGGGTTGGCAAATACCCTGTAAACTTCACTACTAAGCCCTTTCATAACTCGATGTCAACTTGAACTCGAGAAAACTTTAAGGCGACTGAAGTTTATTGACTTTGTGATATGCTCAGGCTGACAGGCAGAAAACCCAGCAGCAAACTAATATGCCGCTGTCTGGAGCCCAACACATCTCTGGGGCATTCAACAACAATAACAACAACAACAACAACCACAAGAAAGAAAGCTAACCAAGTCAAGGTCCAGGGAAAGGCAATAGCTTCAGCAAAACAGGCAACAGGCGCCCCATGGCGGCTGGACAAGAAAGGCCAACGCATTGAACTTGTTGACGCTCAACACTTGAGTTTGCCACGAGTAGCTGTAGTTGTTGTTGTAGTTGCCGTTGTTTTTGTTTATATGTACGTAACATTGTACGCTTCATGTTTGCCCTTTGCTGAGCGCTTGACAGCACAGGCAAACAAAGTGCACAGAGCTGAGCTCAGCTCAGCTGGCGTTTTGGCAACTGTTGTAGTTGGTAGCAGTGGCTCTGCCTTTAATTAAGTAATTTGTGCTGAGGTCTCTCTAGACTTTGCACGGCCACTGGATGCAAAAAACGGAAACTAGCCACATCAGACGTTAATCACTTGTTTGGTGGCTGCAGTTTGAGAGCCACTGGGCAATGTCACTGTTCAATATTCATTGAGTGTTGCATACTTTTAGGCGGCGTCTGTTCCTGCACATCTCAGTCGCTGTCTTTGTCTCACTCTGGCCGGCAATTTAAATTTGCATCCAATTGAATTTCCATAATGTGCGTCGGCCGAAACGTGCATAAATTTCATTTGACACGACGCGTCGTGGCACGAGTGGCTATTCGCCTCATCTTTTATCTGGAGAGCGCATGTTATGTGCTCGTAATAATTTTTATGGCCCTTAAGTTTGGCATGCAATCGCTCCTGTTTCTCCCCGCCTCTCTTCCTCCCCCTGTCCCTCGGCGTCTACACAACTACTTAACAATGCCCCAGACCCGGACCCGGACCCGGACGCGGACCAGGATCCAAACTCGTACCCGGACCTCGAGCGCACAGTGTCGCCGCAGGTATGCTCAAAAGTTAACCAGCAGCAAGCAGCAACAACAGAGACCACGACAGCAACAAAGGAAAGCGGAGCAAGAACAACGCGTAGCTGCAATAAAACGTGACTTTGCATGCAAAATAGTTGCGTAGCCGCCAGCAGGCAGGTTACATTGGAATTGATTTTTATATCCTTGCGCTGGATACATGAACTCCGTTGTCGGTCTTGGCATTGTGGCTGGAGCATATGTATATTTTAATTTGATTATCCAATCTAAAATTAGAAATCATCAAAGAGGAAAGGGAAGCCAAAGTGAGTGTGAAGTGTGTGATTTTTGTGCCACTTTTTTAGGTTCATCAATCGAACAAAACATGTTGAGCCAAAGATTCCAATGCTTAGAGACTGGATAGGGTATTTGAGCGTCTGCATTACAGCAGATAGTTTCGTTTCTTAATTCTTTTTAACTGCTGCTATTCTTGTCATGCAAATATTTGAGCTGCGTGTAAATTAACTCGCGTAGTTCTTCGGCGCTCTTTTAACACGTTTACGCTTAAATTGTTAATATTTCGAGCGTTGCCTCAGCCATTTAGCGTTTCAGCATTTGGCAGGATTGGCAGCGTTGCTCCGACTGTCGACACTAGACTGCTCATGGCTCTTATTCCAGCCATGTTCTTGTTTGTATTTCAATTTTGCAACGCCTACACAAACAACCAGATACACCAACACCAGCACCAACAACAACAAACAACCAACAACCAACATGAGCATAAGTTTAGTTTTGTTATTGTTACTGTAGCTTTTTGTTGCTGTTGTTGTTGCTTTCGTTACTCTTGCTGTTTGTGCCGGAACGAACCATAAACATTTTCACAGGCATAATAAAGTGTGTTTATTTTAGCTCTGGCTGAAAGTTTTTTGTAGTTTTTTTTTTTTTTTTGAGTTGTTTAAATTTTTATGACTTCATTTAGTGGCCCATAGTCTCATGGCCGTAGTCAAAGCGAAAGCAAAACACAGAGAGACTTCTGTCATTACGCAAATTGCAAATTGGCCATTGTCTGCCTCGTCTATCGATTTCTGCCATCAGCATATGCCTCAGCTTCAGCTTTAGCTACGTCTTTGTAGCATTCTGGAACCCCGCAACATTCACGTCACTAAAGATAAATATTCACAGATTTCCAACACACCAAATGGAAAACTACTCATACTTATTTCATCTAACGGACTGAAGAAATGCAAAAATCGCCAAGTTTACAAAATTTTTAAGTTACATTTTAAGTTATACAAATATTTTCGTATCTCTTTCCCCAATTCCTTCAGTAATTTTTGATAAATCAGTTTATTTATTTCTCATTAAAATGTATTCTATTTCCAGCGTCTATGCGACTTTCATATTTATTTATAGATCTTATTTCGTGAATTCTCATGAACTTGTTGCTTTCGAGCAGTTCGTTGAATATATCCCATATTGTCTAGTGGTTAGGATATCCGGCTCTCACCCGGAAGGCCCGGGTTCAATTCCCGGTATGGGAAATGATATCAGCTCGCTACTTTTTCTTAAAAAAAAAGTTCTTTTGCATGATGTTCTTCCGCTTGGCAAGTAAATATCTTAATATTGATGTTCATCACAATTAAAAACTTTTAGAAATGGGTGAACTTAGTCGCAAAACTTGGACGAAGAGTGTGAGATCAAACTATCAATTCTTTTCAGTTCTGTAATTTTATTTTTCTTCTTTTATTGGACACTATCCTGGGCACAAAGTGCTCATTTATCGATTTTTGATTACTTAGTTTTTATAGAAGATATTAGTAAAATAATATGTACACCATTTACATGAGTAGATATGTGGCGCAGTGAAGTCAGAATTTTCTATGGACAATACGGGAAGTCTTCTATGTATCTTAACATATATATATATATATACATATATATATATATAATAAGATATAATAATTATGCAGAGAACGACAACAGTAAAAGTCTAAAAGTTTAAAGTTGATTTAAAAGTTTATAGTTAAATTTTGTCAGTATAGTTAATATAGAATAAGTAATTAAATAAAATGAAAATAATTAGATCAACCTTAATATAGTTATAGCTTTCTTGATTTTAGCATTTGCATGCTAGAGTATGACAAATTTAATGCTAATTGAAAAAAGCGTGGCACAAGTTTTAAAATAAATTGAATTCGTGATATGTACTATATGTATATAACTGCGAGATCCACATGACGAACCCATAACTAATGTAACGAACAGAGAACTCTTGTCATCTATCCTAACTAATATGCACAGTCAATTCACCACTTCATTTAATGTAGTTTAAGTTATTTTCCCCGTGCTGAAGTAAACAAAGATATCATGTTTTAAGTATGTGCTCATGACATTTAAAATTAGTATTATCCAAACTAAAAAATCCATGTAAGGCAACTTCATCTAACAAACAATGATTCGTATTGTAAGCGCACTTCTACTTGTTGTCTAACCAATGATCAGGCTAAGCCAACGGAAAAACCAGCAGCCGTTGAAGTTACCCAGAAAGGATTAAGTACGTTACTGATAAACTCAATGAAATAGCTAGTGCAAAGCCAACTGACGATGGCGAGATGAATTCTTATTTGGACAAAGTGAACGAAGTCAAAGGACTACCCGGCTCGCAATATGAACTCAACGCATTCGTTCTTGCAGATTATTAAAGATATGACTACAAACGATTGGAGTATGTAAAGAAAATTAACGCAAGATTGGCAGTTTGTCAGCTGTGGACATCAGCGTCAGAAACTGATAGTGATTCTCGAGCTTTCTACGAAGCTTAAAAGATGAGTTTAAAAAATGCCTTGCACGATGCAAATGAAGTTAAATATTGTGCAATTGAAAGAAATAGGGCCGACTGTCCAGTAAGTTCGTATTCTGTGTCTGAAATTGACGACTATTCATAAGTGATGAAGCTCAAACTGAATAAAATTCTTGCCTGCATAATTGACGTCCTTATTATTTTGTTAGTGCTGTTTAATCATTCTTAAGGCAACAAGCTAAATTGGGGAAAATCAAAATGTCGCTCTGAGAGCTTAAAAGGCAGTGCGGACAATGGCGTATCTCGTAGCCTCTCATTACTCGCTCACTTTCTATCTAATCCTTGAGCCTGGACGCTGCAACTATAATGGACTTAAATATGCGTAAAATTTTAATAGCAGATGCAAAGCCTATTATAAAGTCACAGGCCACATGCCACAGAGAGCTGTATAACTTTGCCTTGACTTTCGCTGACATTTTGCAAACCAGAAATTATTAAGCCAAATGTCACACACTCCAACCACAGGCGACTGCAGCGGCAGCGTCAGCGGCAACAACACGATTTTCCCACCCAAAAAACGCATTCACCAAATCCAGCAGCCTGTTGGCCAACCAGGTTGAGTGGAGGGGCGAGGCACATTTTGTTTGGCTTTTCAACTTTTTCGCTGGCGTTACATGAGCCTAATTAATTTCATTTGAATGACCTCAAAAACTACCAAAATGCGAAATGCAAATGCAGCGAATTTTCGCAAAATTTGCGGTCGCCACTTTAAAATGTGTCCGACACTCCACAGAGGGTATATAATACTATATACTATAGTAGTGCTGTGTGTGTGTGTCTATGCAATTTCGGCTCTTAACTTTAAAGCTTGCAGTTTATATTGATTTTGCAGGGAACTGCTGCTTGCCGCTCTTCACATCCATTTGCCATTTGCCATTCGCCTGATAAACTGGGCTTCATTAATATTTGATGTTGTTGTAGTAGTTGTAGCCTGAGGGTTGAGGGTTAGAGTGTGCTGGCAACTACTTAAGCAAACTACAGCTGCTTGATTTTTATTCAAGTAAAGCCAAAGATGCCAAAGAGTCTGACGACGAGCCAATGTAAATAAACGCCATCGACAACGACTACAACTATTTTGTTTGCCCCTGGAGAGAGAGTGGGGCATGGAAATGAGGGAATAGCGTCTCGTCTGGCGTGTCACACGTTTTCATTGCAGACATTGAAAAATTAACCAATATCTGTCTCTGCTGCCTCTGCCTGACACCATGCCGGCTGTAATGCTGTAATGCTGTAAGCAGCTTCTAGTGGCTCCCCATTGGATCAGCGTCGTTCTCATCATCATCCACATCGTAGCTTCCAGCACAGAGGTGGCCACGAGGAGGACACTTTAACTCTGCTGTAGCTGACGAAAGTTTTCCGACTAAGAGTTATCAAGTAAAGTGCAGCTTCACGATGATGATGAGTGGATCAGTTCTCGGCATATCAATCATTAGCCTAGCAAATAATTACTTCGCTCTTCTGAATGCCTTTCACATTTTTCAGTTAATAATTATTGAAGTGGTAGTAGATGTAGTTCTGTTGTTTCTTGCCCTCGTTCGACGCCTCTGCCAAGCTGGTGACTCTTGGTTGCCATCTCGATCTACGCGTCTGGCTTTATTCACTTAGCTTTGTGTGTTGTTGCTGTGGTTGTTGCCGCCATCGTTTTTGTGGGTGTGCGTTGAAATTTATCATTGAAATGGCTTCGACAATGGTTGTTTGGTGTTTTCTTTTCCTTGTCTTATCAATGTTCTGCTCGGTACGCTGAAATTTGCATAAATTTGCTGTAGCTTTTTGGGAGGCGTTGGAAACTATTGCAAAAGGGAGGGCGTCCAGAATGCGCATCCTGATGACGCGAGGAGGCAGGAAAGTTTTGCAACAGCGTCAGCTGCCGCCACATGTGACGAGAACGCGTCGCGAACTTTGCCAATTTGACCAGCCTGAAGCACGGACGATGTCCGTTGTCCTTTGTCCGCTGTCTGTCTGGTGTCGTTGTGTCGTTAATCCTTCATAAAAATTGATGATGATGGAGCCGAAGTTTGGCAATAAAAAATGCTGACACTTTTTCGTCAGCTGCTTATAAATGATCATTTGATGTGTACTGGGTGTGTCGAGAGTGATAAACGGGCGTTACACATGCTGATTATATTTTGATGCTGGTGATTTTACAAATTATCTAACATATCTTATTTTCAATTTGCAATTTGCAATTTGCAATTCGCAGGTGGCGTGGATGCACTTCGAGCAGTCGGCCATTTTGACGGTGCACAATCATGTGATAACGCGAAATCCAAGGATTAGCGTGACGCACGATAAGCACGACAAGCATCGCACCTGGTTTCTGCACATCAACAATGTGCAGGAGGAGGACATGGGACGATACATGTGCCAAATCAACACGGTGACGGCCAAAACCCAATATGGCTTTGTCAAAGTAGTCGGTAAGTGAATGTGTGCGTGTGTTTGCGTGTGTGTGCGTGTACAAACTTTGTCAGCACATCTGACATTGAAATATTTGTTGTGGCGTGCGCCTCGAATTACATGAACAGCTCGTCGCAACTTAGACACATGTCCCCTGCATATTTCATTTCATTTGCCAAACAAACTGTTGCCAGGTATTAGTTAGACCCACAACAAAGCCGCTTAGGTCTTGTTTTAGCCATTGCAAGCCAGTCAACAAGTCAACAGTCAACAAACACACAATTAAATTCAACACAAAGCACTTTATTAAGGCAAACAAACAAACATGCGACTTATCCATTTGCCTTTACCATTTGCCGTTGCCATTTGCCAGACAATCTGCCTGCCAGCCCCTAAAAGTATGCTTTAAAAAATTGCAATTCAAATGCCATCGCCCACATTTACACCTAACACCAGTAACAGCCTCCCACATGAATAGATTTGACATTTCCGCATGAACAATGGCATTTATGACTGTGTGTGCGTTTATATCTTTGCTTAGTTGACCATGGGCGGTCCCAGCAGGATTCCCTGTCGCTCTTACCAACAATGTGTGCAACTTGTTCGGCCATTTGGGGAAGAGTTTTGCCAGCAGATAGTAGATAAATATTATTGCACATCAGCTCGAAACTCATTTGATTTGACAAAATGTCAGTCATTACTTTAATTGGAAATCAGCAACACTTCACATATACACTAATTAATTGTCTAACAATTTAGTAAAGCGAAATGTTTGCGAGATCATAAAAGGTTTAAGGCTTAAGTGCACCAGGCAAGTTATTGACCCGTCTTTAGATAGCATGGCAAAAGTCAAATTTGTCTTCTATAAAGAAAGGCCATCTACCGACCACCATAAATAAAAATGTAAGCCCTATAAAATTTGTTCTTCCTTCAGCCACATAGAGTTGACACTGCAAGTGGACGACAATACGGTCAGAAGTAGTTTATGGCATTGCGTAACCATTATTTACAACAGAGTAACAAGTTTATAACTCCTGCTCTGATTAAACAATCCACTGTATGCGATCTATTCCCCTTTAATGAAAAAACCCCAAAGGGCATCTCAAATGATGATTAAATTGTAAATATGAAGCAAAGAAATTGTTGTAAAGTAATATTCATGTTAATAATCTTTAACTTTTACATGTTTAATTTTCTTTAACTTGGTTGTTGGCTTCAAATTGAATTTTCGTCTTGCGTATCATGTTTTAAACCTGAATCTGTTACAGCGTCTATTTATTTATCTGACCCTGCACACCTAAGTGAACGCACACAACGTTCGTCTAAGCGTTGCATGTTTACATAGCGTTGCAATATGCCTGACTCTACAGTTTTCCTTTCTGTTTTGTTTTTTTGGTGGGCTCTCTTGAGTGTCTGTGTGTGTTACGTTTGTGTGCTCTCTGTGCTTTCTGATAGCACTTTCAAAAAGCCGTTAAGCACGCTTCAGTGTTGTAAAATGCTCAAATAACACGCCTCACACGCACCACACGCGTGTTCTGGCAATTTGACGTGGCGTGACCAAAACGGCAGAGGCAGCCTCAGCCTCCGCTTCACGAATTGCCCAGCAATGTCGTTGTAATTTTTTGCTATTTTCCTTTTTACATTTTTTTCCAACACACAAACGTAGCTTACACTTATCTCACACACACACACATGCATATGTTCGGCACACGCTGATGTGGCAAAAGTCCTGAAAAGGCAAATTTAACAGGGGAAAAAATAGTAGTGTGACAACTTTGGTCGCTGGTCAGCAGGCAAAACAGAAAACAAAAAAAGTACGAGGAATATAAAAAAAGAATTAATATATGCCACAGGCATTTTATACCATTTACCAAACATAAATGGGGTATATAAGCTATATGGAAAATATATTTACATACATAGATATATATAGATATAGATATAGATATAGATATAGATATAGATAATAGATAATAGATATAGATATAGATATAGATATAGATATAGATATAGATATAGATATAGATATAGATATAGATATAGATATAGATATAGATATAGATATAGATATAGATATAGATATAGATATAGATATAGATATAGATATAGATATAGATATAGATATAGATATAGATATAGATATAGATATAGATATAGATATAGATATAGATATAGATATAGATATAGATATAGATATAGATATAGATATAGATATAGATATAGATATAGATATAGATATAGATATAGATATAGATATAGATATAGATATAGATATAGATATAGATATAGATATAGATATAGATATAGATATAGATATAGATATAGATATAGATATAGATATAGATATAGATATAGATATAGATATAGATATAGATATAGATATAGATATAGATATAGATATAGATATAGATATAGATATAGATATAGATATAGATATAGATATAGATATAGATATAGATATAGATATAGATATAGATATAGATATAGATATAGATATAGATATAGATATAGATATAGATATAGATATAGATATAGATATAGATATAGATATAGATATACATTCATAATGGATATAGCCTTAGTTTTAGTGTATCACAATGATGTCGAAATGCCTTGCTCTGGTTGTCATATGAAGTTGCAAGTGTGTTTCATGTTATTTTTTCCTATTTCTCTGAGCAGCCTAAACTAAAATCCTGCTACGTGCAGCATATGTGTCCTTGTCTGTCTGTCCCCGCGCATTTGCATGTGTGCCTCGCAGTCCTTGTCTGCCTGTGACTCCCCTGTCTGCGTCTCTGTCTCGGTATCTCTGCCTATGGTCCGTGTTGGCTTGTCCATGTCCTAACTGTTGCATGGCGTAGTTTTCAGTTTTGCAGCCTGCTCTGCTGGGTTGCCATTTGTTTGCGCACATATTTTTCAAGTTTTGCCACAAAAACTGATTTATGTGACTGCCGCAAAACGTCTGTTGCCCCCACTATGTCCACTACCCCGCGCCGTTCCCCTTTCCCCGTCCCACACTACAAAAAATGAAAATTCCTAGCCTGCTGTGCTGTCCAGTGCGTTATGCTCAGTGCGCTGCATGTTTGTCCACCGGATGATGTTGATTTGTCAACTTGAAAAGCGGATCTCATGCGAAATTCCAGCATTTCCTAGAACATTGAAAACTTGGATACATTTTTATTAGATTTATAGGTTAACTTTGCGAATGCCGCAAGGCTGAGACCGCAGCCAATTGAAAACGTCCTTGTTAAGGCAACAACAGTGACAGCAAACAAATAAAAAACAATCCAGCCAAACAATTAACAATGGCAACTGAAAACTGAAAGTTGAAAACTGCCAAATGGGTAAACAAAGTCCGTCTTTCGACATTTTTTATCGCTCAATTTTTTGTGCACTCGTCTTTCATTTATCCTGGTCGCACTACAATTATTTGTTGCTTTTATTGGATGGGCGAAAGAGGAAAACATTGAAACCATAAACCATACAACCCATTTGAGGCATTTAACGGTTGTCCATCTTATTTTCGCCCACAACGACAACTTAAATGAAGTGCAAGCAACACCTTCAACTGATATAGTTTATGGTGTTTATATGGTCTCCAATGTATAACACATAATGATATAATTATGCTTATTGCAGGAGATTATTGAATGCATAAATGGTGTGTAAATATGTTTTCGGGCGCAGCTTTAAAGGTGAAAGCTTTTAGCATAATTAATTGGATTCGCTAAATGTGAAATTCATTTGTGGTTGGATTTCGAGTATTTCATTAAACCAGATACTCAATTGCATTTGTGATTTACTTCACAATTTGGTTTTTTTTTAATTTTACGTGTCGGTAAATTGTTACCGCAATTCTGGGTCATTCTTGTAACTGTATATTTAGTTATCATATGTCAAACAAGCAAATAGCTTGTTGTGCAAATTATTTAAAATATTGCAAAAATCAAATACGCACATCCTCCAAACAAAGGCTCAGATCTAGGAAAAACAACTGATGCCCAACCATAAACACAAAATTGAGATTGTCAAATATAGTGAAATAAAATCAAATGAAATGCATTTCATTTACATATCAAATCCAATTAAGCCCTGCAAAATTAAATGACGCGCAATATAGTAGAGAAAAAAGTTTAGTATATGGTCGGATGTATACGTATATATTGTTAGGGAGCATGAGCTGCCTTGCCCACGACGTCCCTTTGGGCACTCAATTTAACAATTTAAGTGGTGAAAAAATGATAATTACATTGTGCAGCAAATGTAATGAAATTAAAACGTTGCATTTGCCATCTAAATAGGCGAAAAAATACTGTATGTTGTTCGGCAAACGAGTATATAAATAAATAAATGTCGGAGAGCGGAACGTAACATTTGTGAATTTAATTTGCTGAGCCAAACAGAAAATGCTGATTTCAGAAACGAGCCAGATGAAATAAAAGTGCCTCGGAAAGGCACAAAATTATAAAACGCTGGGGCGTGACAGTGGAGCAGTGCGGCCAGTTGGGCTCTGTCTGTAAAAACAAACATTAAACGCGTTTGAATTTATGAGCCACGCACACAAAATGCATTTAAATGCGGCTCCAACTGGCAGCGGCTGTGATGCTATGTTGCTGTGTTGCTGGGTGTGTTGCATACTTTGCGGCGCCCCGGGGAATAGCACGGTTTGAGTGCAATTGGGGGGAAATCCCCAGCTCAAAAGTCGGCCAAATGACCGCACAAAATGCAAAACAACAATGCAACAACATGCTACAACATGGCAAACAACACGGAGCCAGCAACATCACAGCACAGCACAGAACAGAACAGAACAGAACAGGCAACAACTATAACGAAACGACCACTGTACAATGTTTACTCTGTTGGCGCATAATTTTTAATTTCTGCTCACATAATGAGGCAATTTATTAAATTCAATTACAACGTTGACATTCACAAGCAAAGGGAGGGGCAGCAACAGCGCCGTCGAGTTGCATGCAACCGACTACCTATTGTAGCTAACTACACATTATTGCGAGAATGCAATTAGAGAATAAAAATGTATTAGAAGACAAACAGGCGCGATGAAATATTGATAGAATAATGACCACGAATTATAGTTTAAAGAAAAAACAATAAGTCACGCAATAAAACTCATTAAATAAATAACTAACTAGATGCTGAACGATAATTGCCTGATATGGACTTAATAACATGTTAAAAATAAATACAGGGATTTAAAGTTGCTGAATTTATTATTGTTCTTACTATTATCTTTGGGCTAAGAATTTGCTCAAATAAGCGCTGAACATAATGAGAATTGTGAAGAATAAAAAAAAAAAATGTAACACTTTAAAATTATGTTTGTTGTTTTAATTTATAATTCGTTTATTTTAAAATAAATAAAATATGATGAAATTAAATTTGAATAAAGATGTTAAAGTTAATAATTATGACTTTATTTGAGCTGAAAAATATAATATTTTTTGTGGCTACAATTTCATGAGATAAATAACCAACAAAAATAATAACTAAATTTAATAATATTAGAATTTGTATATCCATAAAAGACTTGAAAAGCATGTACTCAAATGAATATTTAACACATATTTGCGATATTACAAAGAAGAGCATTTATTTGTCGCATTTATATTTGAGCGTGTAACTTTTTTGGCCAACACAAAATTTATGGCTCGCATAATAAACTCAAATAGAGCTACGTGTGCGGTAAGGATATGAAGACTAATTGCCGCTCATTAGATGGTTCGTTGGACGGTTCGTTGGCTGGTTGGTTGGTTGGCCAGTTCAGGTTATCAGGAGAGCGAAAAACTTGGCAGGCGGACACGGCAATTAAATAATTTGGCGCATTATCTTAACTTTGTGTGTTGATCCCGTTCGCGATTCGCAAAACGGCAATTATAAATTATTGAAGCAACGAGGTTTCGGTTTTTGTGACTGCTTTATTGAGCATGTGTGCGATGACAGGCCTCAAAGTCGAAACTTTCCTCATTGCGTTGACTTTTGCTAATTAAATTTGCAGCTTGTATGTGAAAAGTTTACCCTAGAAAACAATACATACATACAATACGAGCATGAACACGTCTTTCGCGTGTGTATGTGTGTGTGCGGAAAGTTTTGCGAGCTTCCTTCTTTGTCGCCAGCTGCTAAATATCAATAAAGAAACTAATATGTCAAATGGGGAGGACAACAGCTGCCCAAGGAGCGATTCAGTTCGTGTCCGTGTCCAGCTCGGCGATTAGCACATCAAGCGTTTATTAATAGTACAGCAAATGGTTCGAACAAAGTTTCCTCCTCTCTTTTCTCTCGCCGCCTCTCGTTCGCTTGGCTCATAAAGGTTCTGGCCGCTCGGGTATTATGAGCCAGGCGAGAGAGAGATGAAGGACAAGAAAAAGACAAAAGTTTACAGGCGCATAGAAAAAGTTCAAGTAATTGCAACTTTTAATTACAGTTTGGTTTTATGCGGCATGTTCCCCCGAGGGGGATGTGACCGAAAGGTAAGGATTTAACCTTAACTGGTTGGCCTTAAAGAATCTTCACGAGCGAAGTTGACGTTTGAGATTTATAAATTGAGCTTATTAGTGCAATTTAAGCAGGGAATTTAAGCGAACGCACTGCATGAATAATATTCTCTTAATTTATCTGATGTAAATTGATATTAATTGTATTTGTTTTATTTCGATTATTTATTGACTAAATGGAACTGTTCATTTGCCATTTTGTTATTCGTTGCTAGTCGCAACTAAATTCAGTTGTTTACAATAGTCTAATCAGCATTCGAAATTATCATAAATGAAATCAAATTAATACATTTCGCTGCAAATTTGCAATGCGTTTACTAATTTCTATAAATACCCATAATTATCTCTAATTCCACATTGACCATCGCTTCCATAGTATCCCCAAAGTGTCTAAATGGTTATTGAATTTTCATCCTGACATTATTGATTACTTGCCGCTGAATTGGTAAGGCGTCAACGTCAACGGCAACGGCAACGGCAATGGCAGACGTCAAGCGACAGCTAAGCGCGTCAAGCACGTGACCCAAAGACCTTGTTCGGGCTTCGAGCGAAATGAAAAAAATTGCATGCGATATCTTTTGATTACAGGCACCGCTTGGAATATAAAATGAGACAAACTGCAGCTGCGGCTGTCAGCAAGTATATATAGAATCGAACATCCCTTCGCGTCCATATATCCAGCTAGCCTTCGATCCGACTGTCCGTTCCCCCAAAAGCCATTCTGTCTGGCCAAACCCATAGCCATGGATTGTAGCTTTGTGCGCTTTGATTTGCATAGATTTTTCATTACAGATTTTCAACTTGAAGGCCAAAGCACAGCGAAGAGATGTGCGAAAGAAAAAAGGGTTTGACAGAAACGTTCAGTCAGCAATTGAAAGCCAGAGAGCAGCGACGTCGCCCGAAGGCTGATGACAATTTGATGAAGGTTGGCTGCATCGATTTTTAAATTAACAGAGTCGCCCCAGAAGTTGGCCAGGCCAAAGTCTCGTAGCAAAGCTAATTAGGCTTAAACTAAAATATCTCCCGGGACAAAGTTGAATCAGCGCGTCAAACTCAACAATGCGTGAAATGCTTTTTTCCTACGCTAACCAAACGAGTCTCAGGCTTTCGCTGTTTACTTTGCCTTAAGCTCAGACAATTTGGAATTGATTAAACATTAAAATTTGTATATACAACAAAATTTTATTGATATATTATTTTAATTATACTCTGAGTAAATGTATTATTATTGAGTATATTAGATTGTATTTGAACTTTAGTTTAATGTCTCTTAGAGTGTACAGAGTTCGTGGTTTCTTTGACTGTTGCTGGGTATTTGAATGTTGTCGCCGCTCCCACTTTCTTGGCAAAGATGTTGTTTGCCAAAAATGCAAAAGTTTTTGCATTTAAATCAAGAGCTGCTTGCTTTGAGTTTATGTTTAGCTGGCATGAATAATAATACCCATCTCGCACACTCTTCTGTCCCCTCGTGCTTACAGTGCCGCCCAACATCGACGATGCGCTGACCTCCAGTGATGTGATTGTGCGCGAGGGCGACAATGTTACACTGCGCTGCAAGGCGAAAGGCAGCCCAGAGCCGTCCATCAAATGGAAGCGGGACGACAACCATAAAATTGTCATCAACAAGACGCTCGAAGGTAAGTCCGGCTGCAGCTGCTCTCCCCTCTATAAAACTGTGAACTTGATGGCGTCTGCTCATTGTTGCAGTGAACGACCTGGAGACGGACTCGTTGGAACTGGAGCGCATCTCGCGCCTGCACATGGGTGCTTATCTCTGCATTGCCTCAAACGGTGTGCCGCCCAGCGTCTCCAAGCGCATCAAAGTCAGCGTCGACTGTGAGTTATCAGCGCGCCAAATGCGAAATATCTCCTGCTCATTTCCCCTCTTTGCAGTTTCGCCAATGGTCTGGATTCCGCACCAGCTCGTGGGCATTCCCATGGGCTTCAACGTGACGCTGGAGTGCTTCATCGAGGCCAATCCCACCTCGCTCAACTACTGGACGCGGGAGAACGAGCAAATGATTACCGAGTCCACCAAGTACAAGTGAGTGGAGCAAAACCCCCAATTTCCGATTGCGTTGTTTGTTGAAGTCGCAATAAGCGGCAGACATGACATGTAATATATGTTAGAATCTCCGCTGTCTCTCTCTCTCTCTCTCCCTCTCTCGGCATTATCAGCTACCATTCGCTATATACAAAATGTTGTTGATTACTAAATCTGAGGCTGAGGCTGAGACTGAGCTTAAATCAACGCCTCAGCCATAAGGTGAAAACAGTCGGGCAATTATCACGACAATGGCCACATCGCCAACGAGTCGCGTCTTCCGTGGACTGTTCCTATTTCAATTTCTATTTCCATTTATATGTGCGACGAGTGCTAAGAATGAAAGTGTCGATACGCGTTTGCTAAACAAAATCCTGGGTTATGTGAACGATACAAGTGCGCCGTGCGATGATTACTATGAGTACGCGTGTGGCAAGTGGGCCGAGGTGCATCGGGATGAAAGCTTTAAAGAGATTACGGGCATGCTTGATCGCTCGGTTAACGACAATATTGTGCTGCTCATGGATGAGCTGGCGCAGCGATCGCCGCAGCTCAATGCGGTGGAGACCAAGGTCTTGAGGTTCTATCGCAGCTGTCGCGAGACGAAAAATTCGTCACTGAACGCGATTCACTATCTGCGACTGGTGCCGCCCAACAAGCGGATTCCCTGGCCACAGCTCGGAGTGAAGCCTCAGCGCTGGGGCAGCCACAAGTTCCAATGGATGGAGACGTTGGCGCGCTTGCGGCGATACGGCATGACGAATGTGCTCTTCAAGCTGGACGTGATCCAGGACATGTTCAACAGCAGCAAGTACATCATCGACATTGATGCGCCCAGCTTCCAGGAGAAGAGCCAGCGCCTTGAGTCGCTCACCGGCACCAAGCTGGAGCTGCGGCTGCTGGGCGTGGAGCGAAAGAACGCCCGCAGACTGGCCACCAAGGTGAAGACATTGGAGCTACACGTCCGCATCTTGGCCGAACGTTTGCCCGAGAGCGAGTCGCGGCACGTCAGTCTGCGTCGACTGGACCAGATGACGCGCGGCAAGTGGCGCAAGTTCGTGAACATTGTGTGCAACCAGACTGTGGCGTCCAACTACAAGGTGCAGGTGGACAACTTGGACTATCTGGTGGGCCTATTTGAGCTGCTGGAGCATCAGGAGCCCGAGGTGATTGCCAGCTACATCATGATACGCTTTGTGGCGCATCTCTTTGAGGAAGCCATGCTCGGGGACGACGAAATATCCTGCGCGCAGGATGTGCGACGCAACATGGAGCTGGCCGTCAATCTGCTGTACGAGCAGCGCTTCATCGGGACGGAGAAGATGCGGCGGCATGAGAACGACCTGCAGCAGCTCTTTGGCCAACTGCGCAACCAATTTCTGCTGAAGCTCGCCGACAATCATCTGCGCTTGACGCCTCAGCAAATCAGGCATCTGATCACGAAGATGACCAAGATGACGCTCAAGTTCGGCAACATGCCACAGCAGCTGAATCGCACCGGGTTCGTCGAGGAGTTCTACGCGGATCTGAAACTGGAGGACAGCGACAACTTTGCGCAGAGTCATCTGAAGCTGCTGGAGTTGCGGACCAGCCGCTGGTTTGGCCAGCTGCACAGAGTGAATGCCTTGAATGCCAGCAGCTTCTTCCTCATGTCCGACTCGGACACGGCCATGAGCTCCACGCCGTACTATTTGCTGCGCCAGAACCAGATCATTGTGCCGCTGGGCACAATGCAGGAGCCGATTTTCCATCACGATTCGCACGATGTGTTCAAGGTGGGTCTGATGGGCTTTATGCTCGGCCACGAGCTGATGCACGGCTTCGTCTCCGGCGGCCTCATGTTCGATGGCCAGGGCAATTACTACGAGTCGGGTGCGGACATCATGGAGAGGCATGGCTACTCGGCGGCCGAGGACTGCATCAACCGCAACGAGACCGCCTATCTGGATGAGCGTGAGGCGGACATCAATGGCATTCGCCTGGCCTACGACGCCTACTTCGCTGCCGACTCCACGTTCAACCAGACGCAGCCGGAGTTCACGAGTGTGCCGCTGAAGCGGCTGTTCTTCCTCAACATGGCGCAATTCTTTTGCGGCGATGCGCACAGCTCGGAGTTCGTGGATCACGACTCGGACGAGCTGCGACTGCGGCAGCTGCTCATCAACTTTCCCGCCTTCGCCGAGGCGCACAATTGTCGCCAGGACCTGGACAACATGCACCCCTCACAAAAGTGCCGCATGTGGTAACTTTGTGTACATCAAATTTATATCTGTTTCCGTACTTATAAATATGTTAATGTTTACAACTGTTTGTTCACCAGACCTTACACTTTTCTTTGGCCTGCATTTTGGTGCGTCTCTCGCAGCCGAACTCCCGCGAGAACTCCTCGTAGTTGGCCAGCGTCTGGAGCACGCGCAGCTCGTCGACGGCGTGCTCCAGGTGCTGCGTCGCCTGCAGACTGAGACTCTGCAACTTGCCGCAAAAGAACTGCGCGAAGCTGATGAAGAAGCGCTGCCGCTGGCTGAACTGGGGCAGCAGCGGATCACGCGGCTCCTTGCGGTCCAGCAGCATGTCGGCGCCAAAGAACGTCTCGTACACCAGACGCAGTGCCTCGTAGTCGGCCAGCTTCTCGTTGAGCGACCTCGAGCCGGTGGCAAGTTGCTGTTGCATGCAGCTGAGGCTCTGGGCAAAGCGCGCGTTCGCCGAAATCTCCTCGCTGGGTCCCATGCTGTTGCCCAGCCCGTCGTACTCGATGCCCGAGCTGTCGAAGCCGTGCAGCAGCTCGTGGGCCAGCACAAAGCCCAGCACCGCGTGCTGCTGCAGCTCGCTCATGTTGCGGTGCCACACGGGCAGCTGCAACAGGCCGTAGGGCAGCATCACCAGGTTCCGCGGCTTCACATAGAACGGCGACGAGCTGCTGCTCTCCCAGTGCTCCATCAGGTAGCTGACATCGAACATCGAGCTGTTGCTGTTGTCCGCCAGCAGCTCGTGGCCCTGCTCGACGCGCAGTCGCAGCAAGGACAGCTGGTTGCCATAGAAGTTGTGGGCACTGAGCTGCACCCGCTCGTAGTAGTCCTCGACGTGGTCGGAGTCGTTGAGCTGCACAAAGCCCAGCTGGAGGCGCATTGCCTGGAGCTTTTCGCGCAGCACCTGCACGATGGGCGGCTGCAGCTGCAGATGGTTCTCGGCGAGCAGCTGCCCGAAGCGCAGCTTGAGCCGACCGAACAGATCGCTCACAGTCGCCTTGTGCTGCGGATCGTGGAATCGCTGGCCAACCAGCCAGCTGGCAGCCAGCGGCATGGCGCGTCTCAGGCTGGCGACGCACTCGACGCGCGAGATCTCCGCCGGTCCCTGCTGCTTGAGGAAGGCGAGCAGCTTCAGCATGATGTAGTTGCACAAGGTTTCGGGCTTCTGGCGCTGCAGCAGCTGCTCCAGCGCACGCATGTAGGGCACGTTCTGGATGATGAGCGTGGAGAGCAGATCGAGGTCGTCGTGCGTGGCCGTGGCGCGCAGCTGTTGCATGTAGTCGAGCCACTGCAGCTGCGGCAAGTCCTCGGCCAGGTAGCCCAGCTGCATTTCCTTGGGGCCCTCGTCGTCCTCCAGCTCCTGCAGTCGCTGCAGCTGCCGCTCAAAGCTGTCCACCTGGCGCGCCAGCTCGTTGGCCACCCGCTTCGTCTGCCCAATGTCCAGCAGCAGCTCGATCATGGCGCCCTCGCCCATCGGCGTCGTCTCCATCACACTCGGCTTGTCCAGATACAGGCTGTAGCTGCTGGCGTCGTCCCAGCGCGGCAGCACCTGCTCCTTGAGCAGCACCCCGTTCAGGCCGTACAGACGCAGTCTCCCAATCGTCGCCAGCCAGTTGAACTTCTCGGGCTGCCAGCTGCGACTCAGGAGCGGCCAGTGGCTGCCGTTGCCCGGCTGCAGCAGCTGCAGATACTTCTTCAGGTTGTAGGGCTTCAGCCGCTTGCAGGACCGATAGTAGCTGCGCATCTTGTCCTGCAGCCCCGGCAGCAACTGTTGCTCCTCGGCGCTGCTCTCGTTGCCCCCATTGCCGCGTCGCAGCAGCAGCTCCAGCTGCCGATTCAAGCTGTTGTCCAGCACAGCCAGCGTGTCGCTTGGCTGCAGCTGTTGCTCCGGCTGCTCCCGTTGCTGGTGTGGCGATGGCTGTTGCTGCTGTTGATGCTGCTCCTCCTTGGCGTCGTGCGGCTGCTGCTGCTGCAGCTGCCAGTTGCCGCAGGCATACTGATAGAAGTTCTCGCACGGTCGTGCCCTGGTGTCCATGTAGCTCTGCAGCTGAGTGGCCAGCAGCTCCTGGATGCTGGGCGCAGGCCGCGTCTGGCGGCAGCTGGTGGGCGTGGTGCGCCACGTGAGCGAGCACAGCAGCCAGCCAATGAGACTGAGCTTCAGCATGCTGCCACGATATAACTAGAACTAAATCTGCTGCCTGTTGACTGTCCACTAGACTCGCAGCTCAACCCGATCAGCTGGCTGTGGAAGCGTCGCCCGCCTGTCAGTCTTCATCGTGGTGCGGCACAGTGGCAACACTTTTATTGTTTTGATCTATTAAGTGGGGAATTCGTAGTGCGTAGAACAGTGCGAATAAAATCACAAAATAAAGCACATGGCATTCACATCTCTTTATAGACAAGACATTTTGTTTTGTTCTTTAGTTATATTTTAGAAAATAATAAAATATTTGCCAATACATTTTATTTATTTACGCCAGCAATATTTTTGTATGCTCTTGGTAATTGTTAAATACTAAAATTAAATATTTATGACAGTTGCCCAATTTATTTAGAATTCATTTATCTAAAATTAATTATTAATCTAATTAAATGTATATACATATGTATTTACAAACAATTTTATGTGACATTCATTTCAAAATATTTTGCATTATTTTTCGTATTTTATTTATTTACATGTATTATTATTAGGATACTTCAGCTACATTACAAATTTGCTGTTAACTTTTATTTATTTTAAGCTGAATTAGCTGAGTTTATTCTAAAGTACAACGGCAAGCAAAAGCAAGAGCGATAGAAAAGACTTTCTGCTTAGGCTGTGTGCTCCACCAACGAAAGACGGCACCCTGTTTATTATTATTTTGCAGCCACTGTGCGGAGAGCATCGCATCGCATCGCCTCGCATCGCATTATTGTGTGTGCCGGGTCGCATTCTGATTAGGTTTGATTAAATGGACGCCGCCGTCGACGCCGACGACGCTTCGCTTATCAGTTTCACCTTGGCCTTGATTTCGCTGATTGAAGCTCATTGTGGGCTGCGCCACTCGCCACTGACCTATAGCGACCCACTCGACCCACGGCGTAGTCGCTGAGCTGTCATTGAACTTGCCAAAATTATGCTGCGATTACAAAGAGCTGTATTCGATTCATTTGTTTACTCTTTTCCCACTCGCCACTCGTCACTCGCCATTTGGCAATTGTGTGTTTGTTGCCCTAACAGTTTCCATTCTCGTCTCATTTGCAGAACCGAAACGATTCCGGGCAATCCATCGTACAAGGCGACCATGCGGCTGACGATTACCAATGTGCAGAGCAGCGATTATGGCAACTACAAATGCGTCGCCAAGAATCCTCGTGGCGACATGGACGGCAACATAAAGCTCTACAGTAAGTGCCGTGTTATTTATACTTTTTAATATTGGCCCACACAGCGCATAAAGCACGATAAATAACAAACGCTGACTCCTAAACATGCCCCTCCTGGCTCCATGTGGCCCGATTCCTGTTCTTTGGACACGGCGCAATTGGAAACTACGCCATTTGCGGCTTTAATTATGGCTGACAAATGTGTGCAGTTGATCGCCCGGCATGCACTTGATGGAATTTCAGCCAAATAATGTGGTCATTACTTTTGGTCGGGCAACAGACAACGGTCAACCATGCAGAACATAGTTAACCATCTAGATGACAGTCGAATTATTCGAGGGTTAATCAACTGATGGCACGACTAGAGCTGATTAATTTATCTACAAATGTAAAATGGTTGCCCTATCATATCGAATACCAAACTATCACAGCCCAACTTTATGAACTAGACGACCCCACAAAGCGGTTTATACAAATACACGCATTCAAATTATTTTGAAAGGCCTTTGTTATTGCAATATATTTAGCGAAAAATATATATTTTTTTTAAACTCACTTAACCATAGGTCTGAAGATTACAAATTGTATGGCTATTTATTACCAATCGCTTGTGTTTCGAACTCTGCCCGGGCACAGAAGGTCCGAATGAGTTTTAAAAAAAAGTTCCATAAATGAATGATTTTTGTTTGATATATGCTAAATCACCATACAATTTGTGCTATAAAATCATGTGAGTTATTTGTTTTTAACATTCAGTAGTCGGAGCTGTAGCTGTTGTCAAACAAAACCATATCTAACGTTTATTCGGAATCAATGAAGAGTTAAATCTAACATACTAGTGTGATGCTGTGCCGATTTGTGCAACTCGTTTTATTTTCCACCAAATGTTTGAAAACACCGATAAATTGGAGAACTGATTAATAGCAATTTACCTAGACAACATAAAAGCAATCAACTCAATTTGTTTGTTTATCAATCATTTCATTGTCCAACTGCAAGTGCACCAAATCACCTACACGTTTTGTAGGTAATCCGTAACTGGTAAACTTTAAATGCTTATGTGTATATTCTAAACAATTATCTGAACAACTGATGTGATATCGTTGAAAAGCCTTCTATGCGATTGAGATTAAAATACCGAAAGAGTACATGCATTTTTTAACTTTTTGAATTTATTTCTTTATTTATTTTTCGTAATTATTTAAAATTCAAATTCGCGAAACAAATAAAAACTATACAAATAAAGCTGCGGGTCAAGCTTGTTATTAGTTTAGTGATTTATGATCTGTAGATAAATTATTATAGTACAACACGACATAAGGACCCAACTTTATTGAACCTCCGAAATAAAAAAAGAACTCTTAAGATCCAAGCTTCATTGATTCTCATTGTTTTGCATCAATGAAATTGACATTAGTTTAAATTAAAAGAGCTGCACTTGATCTTAAATCCCATTGCCATAATTTCGTTGCCATCAAAATACTAATAAAATTACTGCGTCAATTCGGCAAATGTAAATACAACTTTCTCGCACACGAACACATAAATCTCCTTTTATATTTGACTGGACATTTGAGCTCTTTGAGCCTCTCGTACTCGGATGCAGAGGGCCAAATGTGTTTGCTGTCAGGTTTTAAAAGTAATTGCAAATCGATATGACAGTCGTTGTGGCGCGTTATGGCAGGCGAATACTTATGGTGTAACTGTAGGCAGCTAACATGGCGTATACGCGACAATTAAAATGCTGCCATTGTTTTGCTGGGCGTGAGCCAATAAAATGCCAATAATCTGTCAATTTGCTAAATCACTCCCCGTTGGTGGGCCATTAAAGTATCAGAGAGTACGTTACTTTGATTCCGGTCACAAAAGTTCATAAAACAATATAAAATATCCGTTCGTATCGTTTCCAACAAAAAAATGGGAATAGGGCCATGGCCAATAGAGGCCAGAAATTGTCAATGTGAAAATGCGACAAGTTAATTTATTTTTCTTGATTTTTTTATATTTTGGAGCGCTGGCGATAAAAACGCAGCTGGCAGACGGTAAACGGCAGCCGTCTGTCGACAACAATACAATGAATGCTTTGAAAGCAGACAGAGAGCGAAAGAGAGAGAGAGAGAGAAGAGAGAGGAGCAATTAAAGGTAACAAAGAGCAACCACAACAGCTGATAATCAGAGGCGGCAATAATGCCCACATACACATTGGCAGCACAATGCGAACGAACAATGAACCTGCGACAATTTTATTAAGTGGTCAGCATTGCCATCGAGCATCATCGAGCATCCCTTGGCAGGGCTGAGTGGCGATAAACAGTTAGGGATTGAAGCACGGCAAGGCCAAGAGCCAAGTGGCAACAGCTAAGCGCCAAGTTGCTTGTAGCGTCGAGTGTTCGGCATCAAGGCCCATAAATTTACTCAACAAATTGCCGTCGAATAATGATATGGCGCCCAGGAATGAATTGAATTGAAAACGAAAGCCGAACCAACCGGAGACAATTTACGATGGCTCGAAAGTGAAGTAAAAACCCCGAAATGAACTCTGCTTAGAGCGCTCTCAATATTTCAGAAAGGCTTTAAGCTTAAAGCTTGGCACAGCAGATAATACATCGGTGTATTAGACAGAAGAAACACGATTGTGCTTGAGATTGCTTTTGATTACAGTCAGCTAATTGAGCTGTAATTGTTACTGTAGTATTCAGCAGTGACTGCAGGTCATATTAACTATTCATAGAGTATTGATCACTGGCAATCTAATCATTTATTGAGCGTAAACTTTAGATTAAGATTAATTGCACGCCTTGCATAATTTACCTTTAAGACGCTAATCGAGAATGACAGCTTATATTCATTACTCTGGCTTCATTGCAGTGTCCAGTCCACCGACCACACAACCACCGCCCACAACCACAACGTTGCGCACGACAACAACAACGGTGAACTTTCCGTATGATGCCAACACACCCTTCAGCGGCTTCTCTGGCGGAGATGTGCCCACGAACTCGGTGATTGTGTATGATAAATGTGAGTAGCTCTAATTGGATGTGATTGTCGATAGAAGTGTTCATGTCATATTCACGATTTGCAGTGGGCAATAAGTACCAATCGAATTTGAATGAGATCGGCAAATCTGAACAGAAGCTAATGGGCAGCAATCCGGACAGCTACGATTGGTCCAAGGGCAAGCGGAGTGGAGTAATCGGTCTGCGATCCGTCTGCTGGCTAATTGCGCTGCTCACTCTGCTGGCCATGGAGTCTCATCATTAGGACAAGTAAATGAAAGCTGTATTATTAAAGTGCCATTACCAAAAACCAAGAATATTACAAACGAAAACACAAATGCCAAAGCTCAACTGAGCAAAACTAACAACTCGCAGCGCACATTGCAACAATAACAAACAAACAAACAAACAAAAACAACAAATACTTAATAAAACAATTTGCCAATTGCAATGCGGTTAAATTTAGGTTCACTTCGTTTACCCAACCCTCAAGCGACAGCAATGAGCAAAGCAAATACAAGTGCTAAATTTATAAAAAATAATACAAATCAACCATAACAGTTTATGGCAAACAAGCGGCAGTAAATAAAATAGCAACATCTACAAGCAGTGGAGAACCGAACAGCGAATGCTCTTTCCAAACTTTTCTCTTCTATTATTTGAATCTGTGTATTTCACACAAATAATTATTGCTCAGTTCACGTAAATGCGTTCAACATTTAAGTGCATAATTCATTTAAATTATTTGCATATGTTCGAGATGATTGATACAACAGCAATTTGTTAACCTACAAGAATCATTTCTAAAAACTGAAATTAAAATGATTAATACGAATTAAATAGTGCAATGACAAGTGTTTTCAATATAAACAAATTTTGTTCGAAAGCTGCAACTTTCGGTTCGGTTTCATTAGGCATAAGTTATTTGTGGTATTGCTTTGCATTTTTATGCCAGAAGCTGTTGCAGGAAAGAGCAGTTAAAAGAAATGAAATAGCGCAAAAAACTAAAATCCAAATGCTGCCAAATTGTTAAACAAAACTATGCAGCAACACCAACACACATACACGCATATGTAAATAATTAGATACACACTCACACACAAACATACAAACACACACATATGTGTTCACCAGACAGACTATTGTAAATTATGTACTCGTTATAAGCATTATGATGACTTGCGATATGATTGATATGAAATTGGACAGCATTCTAAATAAATTCGAAACTTGGAACACGAGTATCAGCTGAAGGCGAGACACTAATCAAAACGCAAAGAAAACAAGAAACATTTAAACTGTTAATCAACACGCAATTAATTTCACACACAATACAAGTATTTATATTTATCCCAAATGTAAGCTCACATATTCGAACGGCAGCCTAATTAAGGATACAACTAAACTAAAATACGATACATACATAAATATATCATAGGCTTTAGTTTGTGTTTCTAATTGATAAGAGTGATAATGTACATTTAATTAAATTAATCCCCCCACTAAAAGCAAAACGAGACGGCGGAATAAACATCATTATGCGATTGCTTCGTATGCAAAGACAAACAAATACAAATAAAACAAACACACATTCCTTCCCAATTTATTTCTAGAGTCTAGTCAAAACAGCGGTGAGTATAAAATCATGACGACTAATTCCCCACAATCTGAATATTTCCCATTGAGATAACGGGTAAATTGCTTGATATTTGGAATAACTTAATGAAATTACTAAGCACTATTTACAGTAGAGAGATACTGTTCAAACAGTATACATTTTCCCATTCAACTTAATTCTTTATTTCATATGTATATGATTTCATTCTTTGACCACTTCAACCTGTTGCATCAGCAGATCTCAATAGCTGTGGCATTTAGGATGTACAGGGCTTAAATGACCTGCAATTAGGTCAGTGGCTAACAAGCCTTATCCAAATCACTGCCAAGCAAATGTCCACAGCTCAGCAATAATGCATATATCAATAACAATCGAGCTGCAAGTGTCCCTCACTTAGAGAATGACCGACGAAGCCATAAGAGTTTATGGCCGTGTGTGTGTGACGCTTTTCGATTTTATTTGATTTCGTGTTTGCGCAGCACTTTGGGTACTAGAACGTGAAATTGTTATCGAGTCCGGGGGCGTTACCCACTTGGCTGCCAACAGTCAACTGCAAACTGCAAACTGCAGCCCGAACCTGGGCATTGCACATACTAAGCAATGGCTTACAATAGACAGAGACTTTGTTGCTGCAGAGCTAAGCTGCTCATGCTGCAGCTTGTTTGTTGGGCACAAAAACCCAGAGCAAATATTTTGACAAGCGTCGGCAACGGCAGCAGCAACGTGACGCTCCTTGTCCTACGTGGCGTATGCGCAATGCAAACACAAAAGACCCCTTGCTATACTCGCATCCACCACAGGAGAAAGGCGAAAGAGCCAAGCCAAATGTGCTAAAGACGCTGATGATGCATTCAACATTCTACTTGACAACAGACTAAAGCTGAATGGTACTTTTGAACTGCCAGCAAGTACAATATCTGTCAATGGCTGAAGTTTAACTGTCTGCCAACTAAAACGACATCAATCCGTTTTTGAACGTCATCTGGTTGCCATTCATGTTGTATACAAACCAAATTAATCAGATGTGCTTTAAACATGGCAGTTATTTATTCAGGAAGGTGCTTTTAGGCCTAAACCTATCCTATTTTCAATATTCGTTTTACTATAACTGCAAGGACCAAATCAATCGATTGGTATCAACAAAACATGGATTCGCTAAGCAGAAAAGGTGAAATTCGCAAATTTGTAGTTAACTCGAAAGCTACAAGGACCATTAGAATGATTTGACACAGGACTTGCAAGAATCAGACAGGATATGGCGGAGATAACATATGAGAAATTTTGTCATTGTAACTTGATTGTTTACAGGATATTCGTTTGAACTATAGATTCCTATTATTCTGTCGAGGACATCCTGATAGTTCTACAAAAGAATTGATTTTTGTCAATACTATGTTGAGTACTATTTCTAGAGAAGATTAGCGATTTGTCACACCTTTGAATTCATATTTAACGCGATCGTATTTTTTTGTGAGTTTTGTAAAATTAAAATTTTATTTTTATCAAGGTATGTTAATGCTATTTTTCTAATTACATACAATTTGATGTTTGTGTTTTAAAAATCACGGAAAATGCCGGTCGCATTTTAGTTATGTTTAATAGTCTTTATACTTTAATTAATGACCCTAACTTTGCGAATGCAGAATACAGTCATTAGTTTTAACTTTTTACATAAAGTTTATTAGATGTAAAATTGTGTTAGTAACATTTAATGTTAGTGCCTAAATACATACATATAAAATTACAAAATATTATTATTGACATGCTTTGTTAGGTGTGATGCTTAAATTTAAACGGCGACAGCGCGCTGATCCAGAAGAGAGTCGATGATCTTGTTGATGTGCTCACTGCAGCTGCCCAGACAGACGTCCGCATACTCGATAAGGAATTGCATGAAGCTCTCGAGTTCCTCCATGGAACAGGCTCGGAAACCATTGCTGCGAGCGATGTTGTCAATGGTTCGCAGCTTCTGGGCCAATTCCGGTTTGCTGCGGCATTGTTTCAATGTGGCTTCGTTGAGCTTTGAGGGCAGTTCGTAATTCTTGATGCGTTGCTCGACACTCTTCAGTTTGCTCTGTTGTTGCTGCAGAGTGCGCAGCATTTGTGGCATAGACAAGGCTGTAGTTGCGGCTGGAGTTGCAGGTGGAGGCGCCGAGCGGATGACGGGCAGCGTTTTGTCGAAGAGCTCGTCGAGCGGCACCGTCTCATAGTATTGACTGAACAAGTCCGGCGAAAAGGAAAGACGTCCGCTGTTGCTGAAGCTGTCCGATTCGAATTCGGTTTGATCGAGATCACTGGTCTTGATGACATTGGTTGAGTTGTTGCTGTGGTTGTTGGGCCAGGCGTACTTGCTGCGTCCCTCCAGCCCATTGCTATTGCCAGCCTGCAGGCCCACGAGCATGCTGTAGTTGCTCTCGATGGAGAACTTGGGCGATGTGTTCCAGAACTCGGGAATGCTGCTAAACTCAAAGTGATCGACGCCAAAGCGTAGCTCCAGGTCGGCGTTGGAGCTGAGTTCGATGTCCAAGAACTGGAAGAGTCGCTCGATCTTCTCGCTGGCGATGTGCTTGCCACTGAAGGGCACAGCCAGATCGCCGCTGGCAAACCAGTAATGCGAGAATCCCTTCACACTCGGGGGTCGCTCGGGCAGTGGCTTTGTTTCCTGCTGCGCACCAGCAGTCGATGATCTGCTGAACTTGTGTCCGTCGATGCCAAAGGTTAGTTCGCGGGTCTCCCAACTCTTTTGCGTAAAGATCTCGTACAGCAGCCGCAAGCGATCGGGCGTGTTGTGGGCCACATCCAGAGAGACGGTGAAATCCCCAGCGCTAATCCAAAACTTCGATGGCGATGTGCTGGGCGAGAGACTCTCCAGCTGCGAGGAGCTCATCTCCACTGTGGGTGCATTGGCGAAGAACTCGCGCTCGCTGCAAGTCGGTGTCGTTGGCGTATCCGAGGCGGCAGCCAAGTCCAACGGATGGTCCTCGCGTATCACCTGCATGGCCAGCGAGCTGCGTCGCGATCTGTCCAGCTGCCCATTGATGGGACTGAACAGCTGCTGCTGCGCGGCACTTGCGCCTTTGCTGCCCTTAACGGGAGTGGAGAAGCCCGAGGGCTTGGCGTTGGCCATGCCCAGCGAGGAGCGACGCAAGGGGCTGGCATCGTTGGAGCACGTCTCGAAGCCCTGATCCACGAAGCTGTCGCGCAGCTGCTGCTGCTCCAGCGAGTGACGAGGCGTCTGCGATGGCGACTGATCGCTGTCGGCGTTGGGCGACGGCGAAGACATTACGGTCAAGGTGTAGGCCGACTTGATCTTGCGCGGCGAGTTCACGTGACGCATCAGCGACTTGTCCAGCTCAATGTAGCTTTGCTCGGGCAGCGGCAAGGCTGGCGGGGCAGTTGCAGATGCAGTTGCCGGAGCTGTTGCCGCTTGAGTTGCTGGCTTCTTTTTAGCCTGCAAGGCCGCTGGCTTGTAGTCGGAATCGGAGTCGGTGCTGGTGATCGCATTCGCCGTGGCCTCCACAATGGAATTCTCCTTCTTCCAGGTCAGGGTGCGGCGCATCTTCTTTTTGCGCGGCGGTCGCACGGGTTTGGCGAAGTCGAACTCGGCTGCATCCGGCGGCGTTGCAGTCATTTCCGGCTGAGACTCATCGCTGGTTATCTGCAAGGGTTCAAGAGGTGCCATTAGCGAAAGTCGAAACAAAAAATGTATAAATAATGTGTTGAAATTCAAATGTGATTTCGATTGAATTTTGACAACATTTGGATAGCCGTGACCTACCTTGGGTAATGTAGACAGCCCGGATTCACTCTCCTCAGCATCGGACTGCTTGCAGCTCGAGCTCGAACTCGACGAGATGCAGTTGGGGGTCGGCGCCTGGACGAGACTGGGCCTTGGCGCTGGCACTGGCGGCGCTTGACGCTTCGTTTTGCGCGGCGTGGGCGTGGCAGCGGCGGGTGTTGTTGGTGTGCTGGGTGTTGCGGGGGTAGCTGGTGTTGATGGTGTAGTGGCTGTATCGACTTCCTTCTCCTCCACGAAGCTCGCTTCCTTGGTCTTGTTCTCCAGCTCCAGCTTGGCAATGGCCTCCTCCAGCAGTCGCTCCACGGCCGACTTTTGGCTTAGATCACCTACAGAGCTGACTGTGCACTGGGCGGGCAGCTCATCGCAGCTGCTGGCGATCTCGATGGTCTGCTCCTTGTCGGCCACGCTGGTGATGTCGAAGAGCACCCCGTTCTCGGCACTGAGCCAGCTGTAGAAGAGACTCTCGAGCGGCTCGTTTTGAAAAAACGGATGACTATCGTTGCCAGCGCGCTCCTGACGGGTGCGTCGTATCTTCTTGGGCGGCGCATACGCCTCCGTGGGCAGCACGCTGCGTATGGCCGACAGATTGCGCTTCTGCGAGCTGCAAGCGAGCTGCTCGCGGTGCGGCGTCTTCTGGCCCGGCAGCGGCACGAGACGCCGCTCCGGGCTGGGCTTGATCACCACAGTCAGCGTGCTGACGTGCAGCAAGGGCGTGGAAGGTGTGGACGAGGAGTTGCACTTGCTGCTCGTTGGTGTTAGACGCTTGGGCGGCGTGGCGTGCAAGGCGCACTTGGCCTCCAGCTCTTGGGCCAAATGCCGGACGCTGGCTTGCTGCTCGGCGATCACTTCGCCACGCGCGATCTGCTTCTTGGCCAGCGCCTTTAGGTCGTCGGCATGCTCGTTGAACTTGGGATGCTTGGCGGCAATGTCGCTGACAAACTGATTGAACAGCAACACCTTGTCCTTCACGCTCAGCTCACGGAACACATCCTCGGCGATCAGGCATGTGCCTTGTGCCTCCCTCGACTTCGCCGTCTGCCTGAGTTGCGGCTGAGGCGGCGCCTTGGGCTCCGGCGAGAGCGACATGGAGAGCTCGTTCTGTAGCGCCGCATATTGCGACACCTCGTTGCGCCGCATCACCTGGTTGATCTTGGAGTTGAAGAGCTGCGCCATCTCCTTCACCTTCATGGGCAGCATGGAGCTCGCTCTGCCCGATCCTGTGCCACGCACCGCTTGCGGAGTCGCCAGCTGCTGTTCCGGCTGCTGCTGCTCGTATTTCTGCTTCAGTTCGTTGATTTTCAGCTTGCAGCTCTCCATGACCTTCGGCTTGGACACAACCGCAGCCGGTTCGCTGGCCAGCTTGGCAATGACACTGGCCACTTTGCCGCTGCACGACGCGAGAGTTGCGGTCGCCTCTTTCTTGGGCGTCACTGGCACCTCTTCATCAAAGTATTTCATGAGATTCTCAATGCTGGACAAGTCCAGATCGGTGATGGGAATGCGTGACGGCGTGACAAACGAGTTCTGATGCTCCAGTGCGGTGAGGAAGCGATCGTCGTCCACGGAGGAGACCTCAAACAGTTCCTCTCGCGTCATCGTCGCACGCAGCAATCCACTTGCATCGCTCACATCGCCACAATGGGCGTGCCGCGAGCGCCGCTCCTCGATCTCGGCATTCAGTTGAAGCAGCTCGCTCAGATCGGCGCTGTTCATGGCCGCCGTATCCACGACAAGCTCGTGCTGCTTATGGTTGTTGTTGGGCGTCGAATTGCTTAGCACCATTTCGGTAGATTTCGATAGATTTTCACACGTTGTTCACGTTAGACGTTGCAGTTTGTAACTGAGATGGGTTTGCCTCAGAGCAGCGTCTTTTAAAGCAAGCAGGTAAGGGAAATGTGAATTCGCGAATGATACCTGTTAATCCGGCCCAATCTCTAGTCGAGGCGCAGCTGCATCTTGGGGTTTTCACCACATCTAATGCGCATTTAATGACCTTCCAGGAATCCTTGGGCGACCTGTGGGCGGCAATAAAAGTAAGGCAGGTAGAGCAACATAACTTCTAGAACTTACACGAATTCCGCGCTAATAAAATCAGTCGATTTCGCGAGTTGCAAATAACTTGGCATATTTTTGGATGAACAAAGGTGTAAATATTTTATTAGGGGTGCGGACAATGGATGGTGACAGATGTATTGAATAGAGACTAACTGAATTCCTGAACATTCCAAAATCCACAATATGGCGTAGCTCTCAGAAAATGCAATTGAAGAAACCAATCTTATGTTTGGGTGTTATTTCACTTTTCTAAGAATAACTATTTTTATCTATATTCAAACTTGTGCTACAAGCTAAAGGTCACTATTTGGGCAAGTCACTAACAATTTAAACAGAACTAATTCAATTAAATTATGTTCACTTGTCTATTAACTTTCCTATTGCAGCACTTCAATAAGACAAGTACTCCATCTAGGTTGCAGACTCAAACTAATCATGCTCAAATAAGAAGCTGTTGAAGCACGACTGAAAGAGATGTCAAGAGGTGGCGAGAGCCACCGCAAAATGTGAGCACTAACAAGACCCCAGGGAGTTGTGAGCCACAATAAAAATCACACACGAATTTTTGAACTTGTCGTCGCTGTTGAAGGGCTCTTGGGAAGGGCTTTGATTTCATTGGATTTGAGGCACTGTGGCACATGGTGGCGTGGTCTCATCCTGCTCGTGAGTGTCTCCAAGTTGAGCTGAAACTTTGTTGGCATCGCCATTTGCCGCCTTATGCAAATCAGGGACAAAGCAGTAAACGAGTGGGAGCTTCAACCAGGTGCTAAGCTGGAATTGATGCTGAATGCTGATGATGACATTTGTGAGTTGCGAGCTCACTTTATTGCATCATCATCGCCGCCACCATCATCATCATCATCATCATTATCGGTGGGAACAGGATATTGGGAGAGTGTGGCATAGTCTTCAAATCGACCGTTTCAATTTGCTAATAGCCACGTGGCATATTTCCACGCATGGAAAGTTGTCTAGACAACAAATTTGTCGAGCACACAAATACCAAAGTGGGTAAAAGGTTTTACACATTTCATTTTTTCATCCTTTGTCTGTCGGTTTGCCAGTTCGTTTGTTTGTTTGTTTGTCCATTTGCTACGCTTTCAATAACTTTAATATCAATTCTATGCTGCTCAGACACCGGAAATTGAATTACTTACTCGAGTAACCGGAGAAAAAAGTTGGAAGAAAACAAGCACAACCGAAAAAAGACTTGGACTTTAAGATGCTAAAACGCACAACCGCAAACATTTTGTGCTTCTCTCTCTCTGTGAAATCTGAAAAAAATGCTGAACTTATGGTGGATGAGGGGATGTGAGGCTAAGTGCATGCGTAAGTGAGCATTTAACAAGCCAAACTGTTTGCTGCACCCCAGAGCAGTCAGCAGCCAACCCAAATAATGTTGCCTTTAATGCAAACAATGAATCGAAAGCACCACAACTTTCTACACCCTTCGCCATGCATATTTTATGCTTTATTAAGATAAAAGTTCTCCTTAATCTCGCTTGTTTTCAACTTTAAGCAGTCTGCCAGAGTTGATGGTTGTATGGGGCATTTGAATAGAGCGGTCAGGTCGAACTCCTTCCCAACTTCTCAATGACCGGCGAGGCGTAATTGAATTATGAAATTCGTGCACCGACAACGCGACGCTGCCCGAGGCTGATGCCGATGCATTGAGGCAGCCAAAAAGCCAAGGACAGCAGCAGGAGTTGTGGCAAGTATTTGAGGCTACCAATGAACCGTTAACCGCACTTGCAACATGCTTGCACTTTCCATAGGCGGGTAGTATATGTAAAGCCGATACCGTTGGGGGAATTATAGGCGCCTTGTAGCAAATAATTTTCGCGCTTTGCTCATATTAATAAATAACATATATTAAAATGCAATTTTGCTTTATGTCGACCAATATAGACGCGCTTTTGCCCGAACTTAATGAAAAATGCGGAGGAAAAAGTGAAATTTTTAATATAAATAATTGCCGTGAAGCTTTCACTTTGATATACTTACACATCGATACACGAGCCATGCCACATGCCTCATGCCTCATGCCCCACGACCAACCCCTTGCTGCAGCTGCATCTGCTTATTAAATACTTTTTAAAGTAGTTTTAAATATTTTGCAAATTATTTATGCCGTTCTCTCTCTCTGTCTATGACAACGATATTATGCCAATTTAAAGTTCATTGTGTTTAAAAAATAATTATTAATTCGTGCGTTGTCCATTTTGCTGAGCTTGTCCACGGACTTTTATGCACCTGTCTCTCTGACTCTGACTCTCTCTCTCTCTCTCTCTCTCTCTCTCTCTCTTTCTCTCTCTCTCTCTCTCTCTCTCTATCTGCCTGTGGATGTTTGTGTGTGTCGCAATTTAATTAAAATTCAATCATTTAAGAGCGAACGATGCATATGGTTAAATGATTAGGTTTTAAATTAGTTCTTTAAAATATAGGCGTGTGACATTTTTTTTTTAAATTGATTATTCGCTAATAGTCACTCAAAAATATATGGATGAAAATGGTTAAAGCGGCGAAGGAGTTTTATTTATTTTTGAATTTGAATATTTAAATAACATTTGAGAGATTTATATTTTTAACTAGACGTTTTTTAAATTTTGTATGATTGAGATGAATTGGAATATTCGTTGATTATCAGTTAAATATTTGCCAATAAAAATTGTGCGGTGCAAATGTTCTTTTGTTAATTAATTACACAGTTTTAATTGTTGTTATTTAAGCATTAGTTTGTGACGAAAAGTATGAATGTTTACTCAAAAGAGGTGAAATAGCTCTGAAATAATTTTAAAATTAAAATCAAAGAAAATCACAACGACGAAGCAGAGTAACTGGATAATAGTTGGGTAAACTATAGACTCAATATGCAAAAAAAAAATACTTTGATAGAGAGTGCTCGACTAAAAGTTGAAAAAAAAAACGTTTCTAATATCACAATAAGCTGACGTATTTATTGGTGAAAATACACTTTTGTTCCCACTTTCGACATAAAAATAAAATATTTTAATGGTAAAGAGTGGGATAACTCAACCTTACCTATCAATGCTTTACGTTCTAATATGATGAATGAATATATTATAATTATAAGAATAAATAATGTTTATAATAATAATCAATTTGAGTAAGTAAAATTTAAATAAAACCCCGATATATAACATATATTAATGTTACATAGACGAGTTTCATCAAGAACTAAATAGTCTAAGCGTGGATGATACATAATATAATCGATTTTTGCGATCATACATATTTCAAAGGAAAGTAAACCCTTTTTAGGAATCAGGAATTCGCAATTTAAAACAATTCTTAAATAATTTTGCTGATTTATATAGTTAATTTTTTATATAGCGCGTAGTCAATTTTATAGTAATAGATAACAGCATGCATTAATTTATGGGAAACTCCACGATCTTTTTGTATACTTGTTTGAATGGGTTTTTAATGGATTTTGCTCGAATTGGTAAGTAACATTTACTGAAGAAAATATTAAGTGATCTACACGGACATTACTTGAATGGACATTTTGGAGATGGTTTCGCCATTGGAAGAATTTTGTAGGAGTACGCAGTGAAGTACAAACAATACTGGCTTAAAACTGTGCAAATGTTGATAAGACAAAAATGATCTTGCTGAACAAGAAAAAGAATCCAATAATTCGCGAAGAGCAGATTGTACTATAGCAAAAAAAAAACGCTCGTAGTAAACTTTTATCTTTCAACTATTTAAACGTCAATAGAATCACAATTAACTGTACTTATTTACAATCAGAAATGAGCAAGTAATTAAAACAATTACTACAAATCGGCTGTTCACTTAATCGTGGGAGTCCAAGAGTCCAGTTCTTGGCAAACAGCCAGGCCTCTCTCGACCAACGACGAAGCTAAGGGCGGCTGCGATAGTACAACAAATATATTCAGCATAGACAGCATATCGTAAAGAATGCTGATTCTTTGACCTCTCGTGCTTAAGGTTGGCCATTAATTGCAGCGCGAAATTGCGTCATCCGTTTATTCAAATGGCCGATAAGGCGAAAGCTGATTGACTACGTCGACGATGATAATTAATAACTAAACCATTAAAAGAAATCACTTTTTTCAGATCACTTAGAGAAATTGGGAATGCAAATATGTTTTAAAATAATCGTAGTAGAAATTGCAATCTTATTATAATTATATTGATTTTATTTTTGTTTATTTTAACGTAATTTGTATTGATTGTCAGGAGGGAGCAGCATTGATTTCTAGTATAATTTGTAATTAAATGGCATTCAGTTGCGATTCGCAAATATTTCTTACAGTGCAGTCGCACCATAGATAAGCCTGCTTCGCACGAACTAAAAGAAAAGACGTATTTAAAACGCTGATAAGCGCAAGCCAAGTAAAACAACAAAAAAATGTAAAAAGCGCGCTGCAAGAATTTTAACACACATTAATTTACATACATTTATGGTGTATGTAAGTAGATGTGCGCTCGAGTGTGAATGTGAGTGTGCCTGGGTCGAATAAATTAAAAACGAATACATAAAAATTGAAAACGCGTGAAACGAGTTTTTAGTTGATTTTTAGCAAGCGGCAAACGCGCAACGACACATTCTCAAAAAAACCGAGACGGAAATTGTGAAATACAAAAATACTGAAGAACAAAACGCCCCTTTCAAAGTCAAATATTCTCAAACATTTTTCTGTCATGTGTGCGCCTAAACAAAACCAACAACAACACCAGCAACAATTGCAACTTGTGCCCCGAACTGCAGGCAATTGCATAAAAAACTAACACCAACAACAACAAAATCAGTTGCGCAAAGAAAGAAAATACAAAAAACAAAGGAGTCGAATAAAAAGAAAAGCAATTACTATTGTGTGTGTATGATAAAATGCCTCGCATTTGGGGAATTTGTTTGCTGCTGGCAAGCGTCCAGGCGCTGCCCACCAACCACCTGAATCAGAGTTGTCGCCACAGTGCCACGGCAGAGTCGGAGCCACCGTGCAGCAGCGACATCAATTTGCGGCACATTCAACGCATGGAGAGCTACATGCAACCCGAGCAGGACGCGTGCCACGATTTCCACGCCTACGCCTGTGGCAACTGGAAGTCGGTGCATGGCAACGTGTCGGCCATGTCGCTAAGCGGTTCGCACATCGATCAACGCTACGTGGAGCTCTTCGAGCGTCTGCTGCGGGAGCCACAAGCGCCGGAGCACCAGCTGCCCATGTTCCCGAAGCTGCTGCGCTACTACAGCAGCTGCCTGGCCGTGGACAAGCCAAGACTGCGTCACTATTTGAATCATCTGCCCACACCCAAGACTGACCACTGGCTGGAGCTGCTGGCGATCCTGGGACGATACGGCCTGCATGAGCACTTCGTCAGAATTGAGGCGATTCACCACACTGCCAGCCAGCACAAGATCCTCATACAAGCCCATGTGCGCGACCTCAATGTGACGCTGACCCCAAACGCGTACTTCGCATTGAAACGCTACACGGACGGCAAGCTGCCGCCGATTGCGGAGCTGCGGCATCAATTCAAGCAGCTGGACTCGACGCTTCGCCGCCTCTCCGAGCCGGAGAGCAGCAGCAGCGACGACGAGAACTACGCGACGTACTCGCTGGAGCAGCTGCAGCGGCAGCTGCCTGGCCTCAACTGGACGCACGCCCTGGAGCTGCAGTTCAATGCCACGTACGGCGGACAGCATCAAGTGCTGGCAGACGAGCTGCCCCGCCTGCGGCAGCTGATCGACTACCTCAACCGGGCCGATGCGCGCCTGCTTCGCTTGTACAGCCTGGCGCGATTCCTGCAGTACTTGCTGCAGCTGCCGCACAATCCCATGAACAGCAGAGCCGCCTCGAGCGTTGTCTGTGTGCAGCACATGCGCAAGACGCTGTATCTGGGCATGAACTATGCCTACGAGCACATCTACTACTCGCAGCAACGGGCGGCCGACGAGCCCATCATCCACGGCGTCTTCGAGGAGCTGAAGGCTCAGTTTGGCCGGCAGCTGCGGCAGAACGAGTTCGGGCTGGACGGCAACTTGTTGGCGGCCCTGCAGCAGAAAGTCGTCGGCCTGCGCATCAACATCGGCAACATGCCGCCCAATGCCAGCGAGCAGTTCTATCGCGAGCGCGAGCAGCGGTGGCAAGTGGGCGGCGACTTCTATCTGAACCACTTCCAGAGTCTGCTGCAGTACAACTCGCACCTGGCGGAGATGGAGCGCACGGCGAATGCGACGCTCAAGCAGCTGTTCTACAGCTTCAACTACCACGGACCCGGCTTGCAGGACAACATCGATGCCACGCCGTATTTCTACTGCGTGGGCAGCATCATCATTATGCCCTACGCCTACGTGCAGCTGCCCTTCTACCACGCCCAGTTCTGGCCAGCGCTGCTCTACGGCGACCTGGCCAACACCCTGGGCCACGAGATGCTGCACGCCTTCGACCACTACTTCGTGGACTACGATGCGCAGGGCGTGGTGCGAGACTACGGCGATCAGTTGCGACGCTACGGCGACTATGTGGCGGGCATCGATTGCCTCAACAGCACCGCCAACATAACGTTCAACGAACGTGCCGCAGACTTCAGCGGCACTCGCCTCGCACTGCACACTTATCTGCCGACGCCGACGCAGCGCCGCCAGAATGGGCAGATTTACTTTCTGCAGTTTGCGCAGTTCTTTTGCGGCGAGGAGGCGGACGAGAGCCACGACAAGGGCAGCGTTCGCCTCAACTACACGCTCTCGCAGATGCCCGAGTTCGCTGAGGTCTTCAACTGTGCGCCCGGCACGCCCATGAATCCTGTCGAGCGTTGCCGCTTCTGGTAGCGCCCAATTCCACAGAGCGGTGTATAGCTTTAACTAGTTGACTAGACAACAAGTATTGTAAATAAAAGTATGCTTAAGTAACAACTGTTCGCTCTCTCTCTCTCTCTCTTCGTCTGTCTGCTGGGTTACGTGGAGCGCATCAGTATGCGGCACGCGCTTAGGCTCACAGAAATCTTTGACAGCCAAACAGTGGGCAGGGCTGAGCCGAGATGGAAATGGGAATGGCAGCAAAGGTAGCTTGCAGCAGGCAGCGAGACAAGTTAATTTTCAATTACGTGCACAACGTGCGAAGCGGAGCAAAAGTTGAAAGCCAGCATCCAGCATCCAACCGTCAACAGCATACGCTGTCTGTCTGTCTGTCCGTCTGTCTGTCCGTCTGTCTGTCTGTCTGTCTGCAGAGCTGCAAAAAAGAACACGTTGGAATGCTCTTGTCACGTCGCTGAAGAGTGCTCGACAACAAGATACCCTGCAACTCTCATTCGACCTCCTTTTCACCTGGCTACACTGCATAAGAGGATGATGAGTCATCGTGCCACGTGGACTTGCAAATGTGCTTTGCACTTGTCTAATGCATTGATTAAGCAGTAAACCGACTTAAGACTATTGAATAAAAATATAATTTCAATAGAATTATGTGATTGCATTTGAAACTAATGCAATTTGAGACAACTTTTAGTCGCTGGCTTCGCATGACTTGAGAAATAAATATTTGATGATAGCTGGCACACATTTCGACTGTCAATTTGTATGGACATCTAGCAACTTGCAGAGCATTGCCACAACTACCAATGGGGAAATATGAAATGCAGAGGCAGCATAAAGAAATTTCTTGCTGGCATCGTCATGCATTGAAATCAGCCAGAGACGCACACAAACAAGCACACACACACATGTATGCGCGCAGTGTGCGTGTCTTGTTTGCCGGCACGCTTTTTATTTATTTGCTAATTAACGCGCTTCCTGTGCAGCCGCTGCCGCAGCCGATGGAGGCCGAGAAGTCGCAGATGCCGAAGCCGAAGCCGAAGTCTCGCATCCGAGTGCCGAATGGCGAATGGCGAATGCTGAGCACTGATATTTTCACTTGGCAACTTGTTGAAGGTCGCTATCTGGCATATTACTCATACGCCGCGTGGTGCCACCACAGTCACCTGGCAACCGCATTTGGCGTTCCACATTAATAGACCATTAACAAGGCAACATCAACAACACCAGCAGCAGCATCAACGGCTCAACCACAAGCCGAACACGTGACCCACATTACAAATACACCCAAATCTAAGCACAGTGAATCAAATCCAAAAGACAACACACAACAGACTGAGCCCCAAAATTTTAATTAAGCAATGCCTCGCAAATCTTCATTGGCTACATAGATGCTCTCTGCAGGATTTGTCAGCGAAAGACTTTCAATATACATTACAAAGCTATACGATAAATAAAAGAATGCGAGGCGAACTTGAGAACTCAAATAAAATGATGAAATCGGGTGAACGCATTTCATACAAAGAATGGCATGTAAATTTGTTGATACAATTTGCAACACATCAGCTTTAAGTTCGTTACTGAAAAGTCAATGTATAAATAATAAATTGTAAATAAATATTCTGCAAAAATTGGACTTGTGTCGCTTTACTATGCAACTAATTTGGTTGTAAACTGCGCGTTTTTAATTGAATGAAGTCCGAAAGTGTAATATAAGCACTTCGACAGTCGCATTAAGTTAATCAATTCGCATGAATTGCAAACCATAACATATAGCGTAATCCATATACCCATCATTGAAAGCTTATGCGCACTTATGCGACAGTCTCGGGGACTCGCATTGTCTGGCTATATGTTGACTTAATGTTAAGTCGGCAGTTTGTACCGACATCGTATCGAATTCTCAGTATGCTGGGCTTGCGGTTTGGTTTCCTCGACGCGCGCGACCACGAAATTGATATTCCATGTGCGATTTGTTCGCTCTATATATGTATGTACATACTATACATATGTATGTCTGTCTATCAGTAGGTCTGTTTGCGGCTTATCAGTGAGCAATTCCATTCATTCATGTAAGTCAAATTAGTTGTCGCTAGTGCGGCTGCGAATCGTTTAATAATTAAGTTTAATTTTAAACTGCTTAGCGGGGCATTTCACGTGTCCGAGTGACGCAATTTCAACGGCGAATTGCGTGTAGGCAAGCCTAACCTAACCGCTGAGGCGCCTCTCAACCGCTGGAACGAACGAGCACAACCAATGGGGGCCAAGCACGCCACACTCGCTAAACACTCGCTTTTGTAGTTACCAGCTCCATCCGGATCCGCCACTTTTCAGCACTGCCATTTGTCACGTGTGATTCTGATTGTGTTGCTGACCGGACCCGGACCCCGAGATTGGGCGACGCCTCTTTGCGAGTGGCACGTGTTGCCAGTTGGCCCATTTATTGATTGTTGTTGCACCAACTGTTGGGCATTCCCCGCGTGCCAATGTTGCAATCATGACAGTTAGCATAATGACTGCAACGAATGCTTCATAATCTTGTAGTTTCCAGTTACATTCTTAATTGTGCTGTCTTAGTTGGGATTATTCTCCCGTTTGTGGTTCCCTTTTGTATTCACAAGTATGCTGTGCGATAACATAATCCCATAATCTACCCACCACATGAGAAGCCAGCGATCTCCACTTCTCCCCCCTCATTCTCTTTTTGTAGAGACCACAATGTTTTGAAAATGAAATGCGCAAAAAACCCGACAGCAACAACAACATGAGCGAACAACGAAATATTCAGGGAAAGCAACAGAATCTGCGGCTAAATTCGCACGTTCAAGTGTCAGTGACAGCAGGGACAACGTCTGTTGTCAGACTGTTTGACAGTGTGTCCACTTTGCTTCAGCACACAGAGCCAACAACAATCCACAGCATTGCAACTCCTTCCCCGGCTGCATCTCCAGTTACCGCACAACAATAACATCACCAACAACAACGCCAACACCAACACCAACAACAATGGCTGCTAGCGTGTTTATTAAACGGCATTTTAGCCATTCCCAAAAAATCAACAACAGCAACAACATTTTCTGTGGTTTGCCACAGTGTTTGTAAATGTTTTTGGTGTTTGCTGCGATTGAAATTGTTAAAGTGGTTGCTTTTATTGTTGTCTATTTGTTTACCAACTGTCCCAGTGTTTGTCTGTTATTGTTAGCAGCTTCATTGTTATGCCTTAAAAAGAACACACACACAGCCACAACACGTGCAAAATTTCACAGACCCACAATAAATTATGTTAAATATTATATTCGCTTAACATTTTAATTAAATTCACTCAACATTTTTTAATTTTTAAGCTGATCTGCATAGAGTGACAATTTATTATTTATTTTTAAACAAGTTTCTAACATGCATGCTTTTAACGATGCAAAGTCTTTGCTTATCAATAAGAAATTCATGGAAATTACATCGTAATCAACTATCCAACAAGTCACGCATTTGGCTATATATAAAATACGATTCAGACAACCATTAAAAGCAATATTACATCCTTGTTCAAATAAACAAAAAGCGACATCAACTTATTTGAAGCATTCAACAAATATTGAATTACGAGGAATCGTAGATACGCAATCATTTATTGCGTTTCCATTGCTGCTGAAAATATTAAATAAAATATTGATGCGCCAGACTACACGATATCCAATAATTGAATCAAGAGTTTGGATTGATTTGGATTCCGTTCGATCGATCTACCTTCATTGGCTACTCGCAATAGTTGCAGGGTATTAAAAAGGGACATCAACTGACTATTAGAGAGTGCAATTAAATACCGGTCAAAGGGAACACACAGGGAATTCAACGATGATGGAAAGCATTTTGTTGACTTCATATGCAACGGTCAGTTGATTCATACTATAATGTTGAAAAATGTGAAAATGTGTGTTTACGTCTGTGCCTGTGTGTGTGTGTGTGTGTGTTGACTTAATTGTTGCCTATGAACCAACAGAGAACGCACGCAATGCGTAACGAGCATTCGAAGCGCAAAACGTGCTTGAGAGCAATACTTTTGATGCGATGCGATGCGCTGCGCTGCTCATTGCCAGCTTTAATTGCAATTTGCGAATGGCGCCCAAAAGTTGGCAACAGTTTTTTGTTTTGCCTCCGTTGCCATGCTCGTCTTGCATATTTACAGTGCATGCCAAAAAATATATATCGCCATACAATTTTAATTAGTTTTGACACAGCGCCATCGTATCTAAATGAAAAGCTGACAGCATAACGCCAAGGCACGCAGATGAGTTGAGTTAACAATGTTCGCGATGTGATAATGATGAAGATGAGCGGTTGATGACGTCATCAGCGTCGTCAGCTGACTTTAAAGCGGGCGCAAACATACGCTGAAGACCAAATATGTGCACGGATAAAACATATCTCCGATGGCCGCTCATGTTGGCAAATATATGAAAAGCGACGTCGCGATGTCAGCGTCGGCGTTGATTATTGTCAAACAGTGAGCGAAGAAAGGCAGCTGGAGAACGTAGTTGTAGTTGTTGTCTTTCTGATCTCTGAGTGGAAGTCAACATAAAGTAAACCAAACAGAAGGCCAGTAAAAATATGTTGTTCGAGTAAGTCGTATGACGTGGCTTTACCCTAGAAAACTTGCGGACACTTTTAAGAGTTCTGGTTGAAGTCTTGAAAAATTAATGAAGGAACATCAATTTATTGAAGAATTACAGAGTACACAAAAGAACTGGTAAACATACATATTTTATATTTAAATAAAAAGTATGGAAATGCTGTCTTTGTCGTGATTTCTCAATTTGTAGACTGCTTTATCGCCGTCCATTTAAATAATATTTGAAATCTTCCCCATAATAAGTGGGAGTGAAAGCTGGAGCAATATAATAATCGTAAAAATTATAATTACTGTGAAAAAATGTTATTATTAATATATTTACTTTGGAAATGATATAGAAGGCACAACGAATGTGAACTGGAGCTTTAAAGTCAGCACTTGCCTGTAGAGTTACTGACTTGTTCTTATGAAAGCCCTACTTAATTTTGTATTTTTTACGGACTACAAAATGCAAAATTCCAAAATTATAAACGGTCGTTAACTGGTGGTCAGACTCATCCACATATGACCAGTAGACAACGAGCATTTTAGGGTATAAAAGCAGTGCAAGTCCGACAGTCAGGCGGACAGACAAGATGGTCTGGACATTTCCACTGGCTCCGGCTCGTAAAGTCAAACGACGCGTCGTGAAGAAGCAGCTCGACAAACACATGCACCCATAACCGTAGCCTTACACACACACATTCACACCTACATGCACACACACACACATGTGATTTAATGTGACTGTCAGTTAAACAGGCATTCGCCAGCCAGTTCTGGCTGGGACTCTTTCTAGAGAATTTTATCGCCAAAGCTCTCACTGTGGCTTTTATTTGTCAAACAAAGTATTTTTATTGGCTTTTTTAGCAGCTTCGCCCGTCGGTCTGACAGGGACGGCAAATGGGGTATCAGAGCATGGCGCGTGTTTGTTGTCTGCTAAATACTCGACACTTGGTATGTGATTGAAATAATGCCAAGCGATAATCCGTGTCTTATTAAACGGCTCTGGAAAGCGCGTCAGCAAGCAGGGATTTGGGTCTGGCAGGTGCTGCCCCACCACCGCCATATGTTGCCACAAACACTTCCATGCCACATCGCATATGCCACATGCATGTGGGTATGCGTATATACATATATTATGGGTAGAATGGTTCCAAGTTGACCCAAAACTAAATGAGAATCAGTTGCTGTGACATTTTGACAGGCGTTCGAATCCCTTTGCCAGAGCTCTGATTCTTTTTCTTGTTCTTGCTTATTAATTGTGCAGCCCACTTAAGAATAAATTTAATACGTGCTTTACGAATTTCTAATACCCTCAACAATCTGATTTTTATTGTAAAAGATTCCTAATTTTATTAATATTATTTTACCGTTTTTATTTTGTAATGCATTTACTGCGTTACTGTTAGTTACTGTGCAAAAACTAGTGACAAGCCAATCATTGAGTTCTTATATTCAAAACTATTTTATTTTGTTCGTACAAATATTTAAATTTGCGTAAAATTTAAAATTAAATTAATGTATTTTTGTCCTACGAATTGAAATTTTTTATATTATTTTTATTATATTACTTAATCTCTTTAAGCACATTTTTAATAATTTTGTTATGTTAATCGTTAAAATATTCCACTTTTTATTATGTGTTTTATTGCCGTTTTTTATTTGACACAATTCAATAAGCATCAGTTACCGCTGGGAAACTCATTCAGTTGACACAATCGAGTTCACAAGATGAGGCTGTGACTTATCTCGTGTATTGACAAGCAGACTTTATAGACACGTCTTACCTGACTGCATTGTCATCAGAGGCTTGATTAAAAATGTGCTCTACTTGCAACTTATACCCTTGTCAATAAGCTTTGGCTTGCCATAAGCCAAAGTCAGCTCAGATATTGATAAGGGTCAGCGGATAAGCCTATTAAACTATCAAGCTCAGCTATCAGCGCGTACAGTTGACCTTTAAATAAGCGAAATTGTTAATAAGCCACCCAGCTATCAGCTAACAGCCAAATCCCATCACATCCCCCTCGATGGTCGCAATTGATAATCTACCGCAAGCAAACGCAATTTTCGCTGACAGCCAAAGGGAGCCAAAGAGCAAAAAAGAAGCCAAAATAACCTGAGAGGGGCATCATTAATGGTAGAAGCTGTTGCTGGTGCTTCGATGTCTCATATAAAACGCATAATGAGAATTTGCGTACTCAAAAGCGAATTGTTGTTTGGCCAGCGTCAAGTTGTTAGCCAAACTTGCCGTATGTCCGTGAAATTAGTGAGGAGAGAGAGCCCAGCTTATAGAGAGAGAAAGAGATAGAGAGGGGCATGGGAATAAGCCGTGGCCGTGTTTGATATTAAAATGCGTCAATATAAAAGGCACATTCGATTAAATCGCGTGCTGTGCAATCGCAGGAGCAAAATTTTGAAATCCAATCAGCTCTATCCGCGCCAAAACCGACATCCAACAACAAAGTGCTTGTGTGTGGGGGCGTAACGGCTGAAAATTAGGTAAATTACCGCATGTGTCGGTTGTCGGTTGTCGGTTGCCGGCTGCGGGCGTACAGTCTACACCATTTTTAGCTCCCACACTCCCAGTGTGTGGCGAAAACAATGCCGGCTAAACCGCGACAGGCCGCAAAATTTAGACGGCGCCGACAACCCGAGGCACAGAGAGCAAGCAAAGACAGAGAGAGAGAGAGAGAAGTCTCTGAGTAATGTGGCCCATTTTGAACCCAATGCAAACATCGCGGGGGCGTGGCATTAAAATTTCGATTATCTAACGCCAAAAATGGCTGCACAATTTAATGACTGATTTGTGTATTGTTTGCAAAGCTGTCAGTTCACAAAAGGAGAAGCCTTAAATTTGCCCACATTTCGTGTTCATTTTGCTGCAAATAAACCTCGCAAACAACAACAGCAACAACAATTGCAACAGCAAGCAACGAAAAAGAAATGTCGGCGACAAGTTTACTTTTCATTTCGGGGTTCCCATGTTTATATACATGAGAATATATATACGTATAAAATGCTGGCGGCTATAAACTTAATTTGCTGATTACAAAGTAACCTCATCGTCATAATTTATATGCCGAGGTGATAAGGGACAAAATGGATCGTCGGCTTGACCAGGTTAACACTCACTTGCCAAACACCCTGTGAATTGATCAGACCACTTTTCAAACTTTTAAAAAGTTCACACATTATATAATCTGGTAAGAAAAATTCATTTTTTAAATGTTGTTTAAAAGTAAATAAAAATATTTGATTTTAGATTGAAACTATTTTCTATTTATTTTGTAAATTGTATCTCAACATAACCTACTTAAGCTCATCCACTTCTAACAAATATTTTAATGGACTCTCAAGCAACTGACTACTTTCTGTTAATCAATTCACAGAAATATTATGTTAGAAATAAAATATTATTTAAATTATATTGATCAATTTTACAGATTAAAAATATTTAAATTGTCGAGAGACGTAGCTTTATCGATATGCCCAAATACATTTCAGCCATTTTCAAGTTACAGGGCATGACAATAAAAAAGGGAAGCCAAACAGTAGCAAATGCTGTCCAAGCGGCTCCGCTTCATTGTCTTTTAACTGCAGGGCAAGTGGTGGCCGGTCAAAATGACAACAGAGACATCTAATTACCCTCAAAATGGGTCGCCTCGCTGTTTTCTGTTTAGTTATTGTGAAGTCATGAGCGCGTATCCCGGACACACATGGATCACAAAAAAAACCAAAAACATATGGCATACACGACTGGACACTATGCATTTTAAACTACCAAATTAGCGAGGCAGCCAAATGTGATATATGTATATATATATATAACTAGATATACACGTATTTGTGATGTAGATTTGTTTGTCTGAATATAATTTAACGTGTACCCAACTATACTCGTGTATATGCTGTCCTTTAACACCCAGCCCCATTACAGTTTTTCAATTAAAAGAGCCAAAGTAATTTCGAAAAAGCGCACGCGCCATTTGTATTCGAATACTCTTTGGCAATGTCCCTAGACTGATTCCCACAGTAAGCAAATTTTCAGTCAATAAAAACTATTTAAGGAGTGAATTTACATGAATTATTAACTAGATGTTTCCTGATTAAACAAGAAACTTTTGCTTTTGAAAGGGTAAATCAAATTAAGAATTTCAAAGTTAAAAAAAAGAAAATTTTGTAAGTGAAATCAATATTCGTTGTTATTGTTAAAGTTTGTGTTCTTGGTTTTTCCGTTTATTTATTTACGCTAGATCCCAGGCGACTGTTGGCTTCACCTGAACCTGGCCATAACCCCAGCTGGCACAGCTTTTTTATTTTAGATAAAAACGTAGCACTCGCCAACAACAACAACAACAAGAACAAGAACACCACCAGCAACCACAGCAACAAAAACAATACTAACAAAGAGGACAACAACAACTGCCAACTAAACTGCTAAAAAATTCAAGCACAAATATTTGTTTCTTGCTTTGTTTGTTTGCTTGTTTGTAAAACTAATGAAATTTTTGCAATATTAGCCAACCGGCTGCTGACCCCAAAAGACAACAAAAAACCAAAGCTTGACCCCGAAATAACAACAACAGCCACGGCAATAAAAAATTAAAAGAAAATACAAGAAAAGGCGGCGAAAAAATTAACGCCACAACCAACAACAACACGTCAAATAGTATTCGACCTGAAGATACCTTGTAGGACAACACATGCTCAAAACCCGTCCAGATAGGAGAGAAGTTCTCAGTCTATTCTGATCGTCAGTAGAAATTATTCAAATATAATTACATATATTTATGGAATATGCAGAGTTAAGCTGTCTTAACTAGTTGCTGACGGATAATTGCTAGATTTGAAAATGCCACCCACAATCAGATCCACAGTCAATTTGATTACACCACTTTCAGGACGTTCCGCACAGGGCATATAGAAATATATGTATTACACATACTTATGTACATCTCTTATATATGTATATGAATGTACATATGTCTGGGCGGCAAAAGCAGCTGGCAAAACGTGAAAAAAACGAACGAAAGAAGTAAAAGACAAAGCCAGCGGGCGCAGTTCGAGCGCCAGTCAGAGATTATTATGTCAAGTCACGTTTATGAGCGTAATTTCGACAAGGCGCCCAGCGACAGAGCAACTGAACGCCGTATGATTTGCTATACTCTCGTATATAAGTATGGAAGCGAGGCCCCAAGCCCCAAGTCCGGATACTGCTTGTTAGAGCGACATTGCAGCAGTTAAGTCGCAGCCCGCGGCCAGTCAATAAACCGTTAAAAAACAACTTGAACGGCAGTCAAAAAATCTATATTTTGACTGGCTAAGCTTATAAACCCCCAAAAAACTGTGAAAATCTACTCGTACCTCACCCAGCGTATTGACTGTAACAATATGTCGTCTTAACACATCTTAAATGTTGTTATAATTTGCTGTTTACAAAAAAAAAATGTCAAATATCTAGCATCGAATAAATTCTTCTTAATGAAATCTAACAAATAAATAGTAATAATTTCACATATTTTTTGTTTGCAATTAATATCATTTAGAGTAGAAATTATAAACCTAACAAAAACAACCTAATTAGCTGTAGATTAATAAGGCTAATTAGGAAATTCATCTTCTAAAAATGGATTCCGTATAATAAACTATATAAGATTACTCAATGAACTATAACAATTTTATGACATGATTTATTAAAGAGAATTATAAGTTTTACCTTTAGAGCATTATTTTCGTAAATGTGTCAACTTGATTGTGTTCTACTGCCGCTAAAGATTTTATTTACCAAGATGAGAATTATTATTACTTAAAAATTGAGTACTAGTAAATTTTAAAAGATGTACATTTGTTCATATAAAACCAGAAATTAATAGAAAATCAAATGATATATTAACGCTGCATCAATAACTTCCCCATTGCAGCTACAGCTATTTCCATACTGTAATCATAATCATGCCATGAAAACCCAACACATTTTGAAATTAAAACTACTTCCTGAACACCATACTGACTTTACCGGCCAGTAGAATAACTAAACCCATAAAGAAATTATACTGCTTGAATCAATTCGATGTTTCATGGTGTGCTATAAATCGACAAAATATTTTATATATTTTAGACAAGCAGGCTTTTTTTCTACGTTTCGACCTTCTATGTTTCAACAATACGTTGCTTTCGATACTGCGATACTGCGATGTTCTATGTTTTATTTTTCGATTGTACAAATGTACAAATTATATTTTCGCACTGTGCGATGCTTTTTTAACAACATCCTTACACTGCTTGTCCTGCTTGAAAAGCTCAGCACAAAAGCTCAGGAGAAAGCTTTGCTTGCCACGGCGGAAAGTTGAAACACACCCCAAAGAGTAATATCACGAAAGAACAAAAGACATTTGGCCGACGAATGCTTTGCATATGTCAAGCCAAGTCCAGAGCTCTACAATATGCAGCAGACCATAAACGGCAGGCAATAAACAAAAATAAAATGCACAGCATACATAAGTGGGCTCATTGTCGTTTTTATTATTGGATAGTTCCACCAAATCGTCTTGGAACATGGCGTGTCCAGTAGAAATGTGGCACATCGATCAGACTAAAGTATAAGAACTCTACAATGCCAAGGAGAGAGCAGCCCAAGCAGAGCTGACAAATTGCGCCAAAGGATACTATAAAAGCGAAAATTAATAAAATCCACAAACTCATTAGATTAATAAATTAAAAGAATCAGATGGACATTTTTCGCCTTTGCAGGCTTCTGAAATGCTTGGGAATTTGTGTTAAGCTATATACAGAGGTGAGCATTATACAATTAAGATTAATTTAATAATTTGAATAATTAATAATTTGGTGCACGTCAAGACAATCAAGACCTTCACATTTGTGTTATACTATATACTGAGGTTTACAGTGGTGTGCAATATACATCAATAATTAATTTAATAATTTTTAAAATAGTACTAATTTCTGATTTGATTCTCGAATTTGAATCAAATTGATAAATTTCATTATAGAATTGAATAGAATTAAAAACATCTGCCTACCCACTAAATCCATCCAGTTGTATATTAAGTTGGTCTTATAAAGACTGACACGGTCGGTCTGGTAAAAGATATTGATAACCGTTGATCGATTATCCGAATGTTGAACTTTTTTAAGAACTGTACGAACATCATTGATCAGTGTCAACGAATTGCAGTTATGCAAACAATTACAGTTAAGTCCAGAGTGCTTCTGCGAAACGAAAGGACGCTCGCCGGGTTGTTCATAGTTCTGCATCAAATGATTGTGAGCAGCCAAACAGGGCAAATTCTTTGGTTGACAAGCCGAATAATTGGAAGGTGGATAAAACAGATCCAAAGTGCAATTGCAAAAGCGAAGAAGGTAAAGCTGTTGGCATTCCGCGATGCAATTTTCCTTCCTATACATGAATCCTTGTAGAGTTCGTACTTTTAATTTGAAATGCTCACTGTTCTGCACGCAATGTCTTGGCATAGCATAGGTATTCTTATTGTACACGTGGTAGACCACTCTAATGCCAATGATGGCGTCCAAGTCAGGAAAGAATTCAATGGGATTATTCAGCCAAGTGTTTGGTTTCAGCAGGCTCACCTGCTCAATGCGACAGTTACAGTCAATAACTAAAGCGTTGTTAGCTCAGCCTACTTTTACTTACTACAAATCCTTTATTCTTCCTATTGTCTGGCGCATGATGTGCCTCATTTAGCAGAAGACGCAACGACAGTCCACTATCCATGCCAAATTCGCCGATGGCACGCTTCTCCTGTTCATTGAAGGCCAAACATGCACCAAAGGGGATGTTTCGAGGACGAAAGAGTTCACTACAATCGCGAGATTCGGTGCGCCATTTACAATCTGTGAGGAGTTCATCACAGCGCCAAGCCATCTCAGTCGCAATCTGAGAGAAGTTGAGATGATTAAGCGACTGGAGAGGCTGATCTGTTAGAGGTGCAAAGACTTCGAAGCGACCAAAGCTGAGGGCATCGTATGCTGTGAGCACCTTCTCTAGAAGTGGCTGCTGAGCATGGCTAATGTTATAGCGTTGCATTATCTCGGTGAGACGCGACCAGTTCAATCGATTCTTATTGCAGACGACAATCACCGGAAAGGCAATTTTCCGAATGGGATAATCTATGTTCGCGACTAAGGTCTGGAGGGGCTTTCGCTCGTATCGCTGGCCTAGCAGATAACTCACATAAAGGAGCACCAGGAAGGCGGAGAGCAGCGCCAGCGCCCAAAGAAATCTGTTCGTATAGTCAGCAAGGTTCAATCCTCTTGTTTTCGAATCATTACCAAGACTCACCGCATGCGTTGTCGCATTGTCGGCCAGAAGAGCTGATAGAATCCATGGATGTGGGATCCTATAGTGTACCGTCTCATAAACTGCATCCAGACAGTCTCACGATTCGACTGCCCAACTAGGAGCTTAACGCGATTCCGTCTAACTTGTCTAATTTGGTTGGTCTTCATCTTGTACTAGCAAAATTAGTGCAACAAAGCCTTTTATACCAACACTGAGGAATTCAAAAGGTTTACTCTAACTTCAGTTTTATACACTTGTTGAACAAATTTGGCACATAGCAATTAAACAAGCTATTTATGCATACGAAGCCAATCTAGAGGAGGACTTTTTAAAATACAGTGTAGACAAAGTCATCGATCGAGAACATTTAATTGGTGCAATTTAAAATAAAACAACAAACTGTCCATAGTTTAATAGTCATTTAACACGTTACCACCCCTAATTATCGAAAAATGTTCATTTCAAATGTGGAGCACTGCTATAAAAACCAGTGATACAAATTAAAATGCATAGCATACAAAACAGCATTCATTGTCGATGTTATTAAGAAGTTCTGCCAAAGCGCCAACGAACAAAACGCAACCAGTAAAAATGGGGCACGTCGATCAAACCAAAATACAATAACTCGATGAAGCCAATGATGGAGCAGCCCAAGCAAAGCTGACAAATTGCGCCAAAGGACACTGCAAAAAGCGATGTTAAGTAAATTGTACACTCTTAGTAAATTGAGATCTCCAATCACACTTTTTTAAAAACCATAATTTATGAGTAAGCGATTAAAGTGAGTAACTTACAGACAAGTTTACAAAGTAAAAGTGAAAGACAAGTTTATCTACTAAAAGTTTTTAAGTGCATTAAATTGTTTAAGTTAGGAAAACCATAGAGTATTTAAAAATTAATTAAAATAGACAAATTTTGCTTCGTATAATTAAATTTAAACTGAATTTGCTATATTGACCTACCCATTAAGTCCATCCAACTGTATATAAGGCTAGTCTTATAGACCAGGACGTAGTTTCGTTTGTAGTGGATGTTGATCAGTGTTGAGCGGCTATCCGAAGGCTGAGGTTTTTTAAGTATCTTGCGAGCATCATTAATAAGGGTCAACGAATTGCAATTGTGCAAACAGTCACAAATGAGACCCGGATCGGGTTGAGAAACATAGGGATGTTCGCCGGGTTGTTCGTAGTTCTGCATCAAATGGTTGTGAGCCGCCAGACACGGCAAATCCATAAGCTGACAAGCTGAATAATCCGAAGGTGGATAAAACAGATCCAAAGTGCAATTGCAAAAGCGAAGAAGGTAAAGCTGTTGGCATTCCGCGAAGCAATTCTCCATCATGTACTTGCGACCTGGCAGGGTCCGAACATTGGCGCTGATGTACTCGAAGTCCCGCAGACATTTCCTTTGCTGGCTGTGCAGTGAAAAGGTATTCACATCATAGTAATGAAAGACTGCTCCCACGCTAATGGTGGTTTCCAAGTCAGGCAACAATTCCATGGAATAATCAAACCAAACACCAGGCTCCACAATGTTGAGCTATTTAAATTTGAAGTATCGATTTAGACTCAAATCAAAGTTATTATGTTACACACCACATAACCCTTAGGCTCTCGATTACCAGGCGCGTGTTGATCCTCATTCAGACGCAGTCGTGCTATCAGGCCGGTGCCCTTGCCTGTTTCCACGGTGGCGCGCTTCTCCTCCTCGTTGAAAGCGAGGCATGCACCAAGGGGCAACCTGCGGGGGCGGAAGAGTTCGCAGCAATCGCGAGGCTCTGTTTGCCACTCACAGTCTGTGAGGAGTTCATCACAGCGCCAAGCCATCTCAGTCGCAATCTGAGTGAAGTTGAGGTGATTAAGCGTCTGCAGATTCTGATCCTTCAGAGGATCGAAAACATCAAAGCGACCAAAGCTGAGGGCATCGTAAGCTGTGAGCACCTTCTCTAGAAGTGGCTGCTGAGCAGAGCTAATGTTATAGCGTTGCATTATCTCGGTTAGACGCGACCAGTTCAATCGATTGTTGTTGCAGACGATAACCACGGGGAAGGCAATGTTTTGAATGGGCCAATGTGAATCGGCAATTACAGTGTGGAAATGCTTGCGTTGATATCGTTCGCCCAACAGATATGTTATATAGAAGAGCACCGAGAAAGCAGAAAGTAGCGCCAATGTCCACAGCAATCTGTTCAAAGATGATTATAATTCCATTTAGTTTATCCTTTTCCAACTCACCGCATGCGTTGTCGCATTGTGGGCCAGAAGAGCTGATAGAATCCATGGATATGGTTTCCACTAGTGTATCGTCTGATGAACTGCATCCAAACGGTCTCACGATTTGCTTCTTGTTGTTCCCGCCAAGCTTTTAACTGGCCACGATTTTGTATAACTCTTGTGGTTTGGTTGGTCTTCATTTTGTGGTCATGAAGTTGCTGCGACAAAGCTTTTATACCAACTCTAAGCAAGGTAAACATCATGCTCATGGGTTTCAAATGGTGCTGCCTAATCTGTGTGTGCAAATCATTTGCATTCAATTCAATTTGTCCAATTAGTTTGACGTATGCGCTTGCTAGAATTAATTGGTGCAATTCAAATCAAATCTCCAGGGTGGACAGAACAAACACTGTCGTTGATCGATTGCCATGAATTCGATAATGAGGTCGAACAGTTCGCGATGGGCTTAATAGCCGCTAAACAAGTTTGTGGCACGTGACCAACTTCACATTTGTACACTTAATGTTTTCGGGTCTGACAATAAAAGATCAAACCGAATCGAAAGTAGATGCAGTTTAGCATTGAGAGTCAAGCACAGAGCCTGACATCATAAACTACAGTATATAAATAAAAACAAAATATAAAGCATAAATGTGTTGATTTTATTGAAAAGTTCTGCCAAATCGTCGAGGAACAATACGCGTCCAGTGGAAATGCGGCACATCAATTAAACCAAAATACAACAACTCAAGAAAGCCAATGATGGAGCAGCCCAAGCACAACTGAAAAATTCCGCCAAAAGACACTGCAATTGTGAAAAAGTCATAGTAAGGAATTATCCCACTGCAAGGCATAACACACTACAAATTTCATAGCGTAAACAAATTTATGGTGAAGACATTTATATCCGTCTGTCTGTCTGACCGTTTGCTTTAAGTATTATAAATAATAGAATAGAAAGATAATACCTTTTTTGGAATTTGGTCACCCCTTTACAAAACATATAAACAAATATAGAGCAAGATTGGGTGACTAATTTTAGCTACATATTAATTTGGATATATAAATTGATCTAAAATTTGCAGAAAATAGATATTGTTTGCGTTGGATACACAAATTAATAAACATTTTAAAGGGATTGGCGAGGCTTGTTTTAAGTTCATTACAGCTACAAAATTGTAATCTTTTTAAATTTATCAAGTTTAAATGTAACTGTTATTATAATTTAAATTTATTGTAAGCCAAACCTACCCATTAAATCCAGCCAGCTGTAGATCAGGCTAGTCTTATACACCAGGAGATAATTTCGTTTGTAGTGAATATTAATCTGAGTTGAGCGTTTTTCTGGGTTCAGTGCTGGTATTAGAAGCTTACGAACATCATTGATCAGGGTCAACGAATCGCAGTTGGGCAAACAATCGCATGTAAGTCCTGCACCATTCTGGGCTACAAAGGGATGTTCTCCGGGTTGTTCGTAGTTCTGCATGAAATGGTTGTGTGCCGTTAGACAAGGCAAATCCTTCAGTTGACAAGCTACATGATCCGAAGGCGGATAGAACAGATCCAAAGTACAGTTGCAATAGCGAATCATATAAGTTTGCTGACATTCCGCAAAGCAGTTTTCTTTCCAATACTTGAGGCCCTGCAAAGTCTGTATATTCGCGTTAACGTTCTCATAATCCCGTAAACACTTTCTTTGTTCGATGGGTAGCGAGAAGGTATTCTGCTCGTGGTAGTGACGGATCGCTCGGACGCTAATGCTGGCGTCCAAGTCGGGTAAGAAGTCAATAGGTTCATCGTACCAAGCATTCGGCTTCAGAATGCTGAGCTATTTAATTCGATAAGCGATAATTAAAGCTCGCTTGGCCAATTTCCTTGTTACGTACCACAAATCCCTTGGTCTCCCGATTACCAGGCGCATGTTGTGCTCCATTCAGCTGAAGACGGATGGTTAAGCCAGTGCCCCGGCTCATTTCCACACTGGCACGCTTTTCCACCTCATTGAAGGCGAGGCATGCACCAAGGGGCAACCTGCGGGGCCGAAAGAGTTCGCAGCAATCGACCGATTCTGTTTGCCATTTACAATCTGTGAGCAATTCATCACAACGCCAAGCCATCTCCATCGCAATCTGAGTAAAGTTCAGATGATTAAGCGACTGGAGAGGCTGATCTTTCAGAGGTGCAAAGACATCGAAGCGACCAAAGCTGAGGACATCGTATGCTGTGAGAACTTTCTCAAGAAGTGGCTGTTGAGCAGTGCTAATGTTATAGCGTTGCATTATCTCGGTTAGACGCGACCAGTTCAATCGATTCTTATTGCAGACGACAATCACCGGAAAGGCAATATTGTGAATCGGCCAGTGCGAATTGTCGATTATCGTGTGTATAAGTTTCCGCTCATATCGCTCTCCGAGCAAAAAGCTCACGTAAAATAGCACTACGAAAGCAGAGAACAAAGCCAGCGTCCAGAGTAATCTGTCCATATGAACAGTCAGAATCAATTTCAGTATAGATTAGAGATGAAATCTTCTTTCTCACCGCATGCGATGCCGCATTGTGGGCCAGAAGAGCTGATAGAATCCATGGATATGGTTTCCACTCGTGTAGTGCCTGATGAACTGCATCCAGTCAGTATCATGATTTATATGCTGTGCCTGCCAAGCCAACGCCCCGCTAGGATTGCGTCCAACTTTATCGAATTGATTGGTCTTCATTTTATGGTTCAAGAACTCTGAGCTACGCTTTTTATACCAACTCTAAGGATGACGTTACTCAAAGTGGGCATGAAAGAGATGTGTCAAAGGCGAAAGAGGCACAATGAAGAAGTGCTTAAATGAAGCCCATGTGCGACAATTATTTAAATGCACCATACACAAATTATAGTAATCTTCACACCAGTTAATTATATAAAGAAAAGTACTTCATTATAAGGACAATTTCGAGGCAATATTTTTACAATAAACACGTGTTTCTCTCTTTCCAAGAACATACCCAACACACTCATATAGCAACACACTCTAATCTGCGGAAAATCTATTGATGACTAGAAGATTGTGAACAGTGCGATTTATCAGTGCTCTTTCGAACCAAAATCAAAGAAATTCCTCTATTTAACTCCAATTTATTATAAACGTATGGTGACATTTAAGATAGATAAATCAAAGATAGGAGAAATTCAGATACTTAAGAACATGCGGACTTTTCGGTATCGCAAAATAAAGACAATAATTTCTATTTAAATTATTTTTTGTTTAATAAATGTATTTATAATGTATTGTGTTTGTGTTGTTTTTAGTAAAATTCATTAAAAATAATTATTACTAAAACCATACAAACTTAAATTATTATTTTAACCGAGAATGCCACTTGACCCACTGACCGACTGAACTATCAACAGTTGGGGCTACAATTTTTACAAACAAACAAAATTCGAGGACGATGCAGCTATCAATAATAAAAATAAATTAAATAAAATATAAATAAAACATAACTCGGTGAAAGAGAAAGAGTATAAACAGCTTATCAATGTGTAGTATGCAATAGCTCTGTAATCTTTGTGTGCAAATCATTTGCATTCAATTGATCCAATTCAATTTGTCCAATTAGCTTGACATGTATGAAGCGGGTAGGAATCATTGGTGCAAATCTAACGTAAATCGAGGCAGGTCTCGAGAGAATTCTTCAGGGCAACGTCAGTCGAGCAACGTCATTCGATCGATGGCCTTCAATTAGTGGCATTTTGACAATGCGGCCGGCAAGCTGTCCACATAGGACACGATTTAATAGGCGTTAAACACGTTAGTGCTCGCCATATATAATTATCCACTAAACATTCCAGCAGCAGAGCGTAGTATAAAAGAAGTAAACTGAATGGCCAGGTGATTCAGTCATGACGCTGGCACATTATCCGACGGCACGACCGGAATTGAGGTTCCGTTTATTGCCCATTGGCAGTCGCCGCCATCAGCTGTTGGCCCAGTTGGCCGAGTCTGGCTGGCAGCTGGCGTTACGGTTTGGCAAACGCACAACGATCCATGGCCTGGACCGGCTGTTGGCGTCACGTGCCAGTCGCTGGGAACGCTTTGTCTGGCTCTGCACATTCATTTCGGCATTTCTGGGCGCCGTCTATGTGTGTTTGATACTGTCGCAGCGGTATAATGATGGCAACTTTCAGACCGTGGTCGACAGCACGCGTTATCCGGTTTATCGCATTGCATTTCCGGTCATCACCATATGCAATCGCAATCGCCTCAACTGGCAGCGCTTGGCCATGGCCAAGAGCCGCTTCATGGCCAATTCGAGCGATGCTTTGCAACTGCAATTGTTCGAGCGGATTATCGGCAGCTACGATGGCATGTCCTTTGGCGAATTCCGTGCCTTTGGCTCGTTGCGCAACGAGCCCACCCAGCAGCTGAGCCACATCAACTTCAGTCTAGTCGTCGACTTCATGACCTGGACATGCGATGAGATGCTCACCGACTGCATGTGGCGCCATTATCCCTTCAACTGCTGTGAGATCTTCTCGAAACGCCGCAGCAAGAACGGCCTCTGCTGGGCCTTCAACTCCCTGGAGACGGTCGAAGGCAAACGCATGCAGCTGCTGGATCACATGTGGCCATGGCGCACTGGCTCCGCGGGACCAACGAGCGCGCTCTCCGTGCGCGTGCTGATGCATCCAGAGAAACACTTTCCAGGTCGCAACAATGACAAGGGCATCGATGTCATGCTCACCGAACCCTACGTCTGGCACAATCGACCTTACAGTGTGCCAGCCGATACGCATACCATGATCGAAATCGAGCCCACCATCTACTTCTTCGACAACGAGACGCGCTCCGTGAGCTCCGATCAGCGGCAATGCGTGTTTGATGTTAGCGATTCTGATAACATTTTTGAATTTAAATTGATTCTCTGTTCTGTGGTGGCAGGATGAGCACAACAGTCGCGACTTCAAGTCATTGATGGGCTACATTTACATGATTGAGAATTGCCAATCGGAGTGCCATCAGGAGTACTTGGTGCGCTACTGCAATTGCACAATGGACTTGCTTTTTCCGCCGGGTAAGCACGTTCCGAAATTCCAAAACCGCAACATCAACTTGAAGTTCTCGCAATTTTGCAGGCCAGTATCGCTCTTGTCGTTCTCAGGACTTGGCCTGCCTGGCGGACAATAATGGTGAGTATTCGACCCTCTCTCTCGGTCCCCCCTCGAAGTGGCTGACCAGAACTCCTTCTATAGATAAACTGCTGTACTCGCATCAGCCGGGGGAGGAGCGATTTGTGCGTAACAATCATGAGGGCATGGTCTGCAAGTGCTTTCGCAATTGTTATTCGCTCAACTTTGTGAACGATGTGCGGCCATCGTTTCTGCCCCCGGAAGTCCTCGGCAATTCATCATATGTGGACTTGGATGTGCATTTCCGTTTCGAAACTCTGATGGTCTATCGCACCAGTTTGGTTTTCGGCTGGGTCGACTTAATGGGTTCGAGTCGAGAGCACTCTCCTCCTGCCAAATTTGACAATTTAGCCTCAACACTTACTTATCTTTGCAGTTAGTTTCGGCGGCATTGCTGGACTCTTTCTGGGCTGTTCGCTCATTAGCGGCATGGAATTGGCCTATTTTCTGTGCATCGAGGTGCCGGCCTTCGCCATGAACGGACTGAGTCAGCGTTTGCGCGGCAGGCGGCGCATGGACACCAAAGTGGACACGCCCATACTGAATCTGCGTCAGAATATGCCAAGTCAACTGGAGCAGTACATAATGCAGCTGAAGGCGGAACAGGGGCCGCAAAAGGCGGCGGCGCACCTTAAAAGCTGGCAACGGCAAACGTTCGCCCATAAACATGTTATTAGCAAATGAATAATGTGCACAAATAAAATATATATCTACTTTTATATTCAAGTGGCAGGTCGAAGTGAGGCCGAGGTCTAGCCAAGTGGCTGCCTGGCAGCAGCCGCAGCTGGCAAGCCAACAAACAAATTGTGCTCATTTTTCAGGCTCGCTGTGTCGAGCTTCCTCACCCTCTTTTTAGTCCCCTCAATGTCCTGACTGTGTGTGTATGTGTGTGTGTGTGTTCTGGCCGCACGTTGACAGCTTCATTGCCAGACATTGTTAATCAAAATTGAGGTTAAGTCGTGCTCCCAAGTGGTTCGACCGGGTAACTTTTGCAGTTTATTGAGACATTTACTTGAGCTTTGCCGAGCAGCAAGCGGAACCCCCAAAACCCCTTTGCAATTAAGCATAGTTTGTTTGTTTGTGGTCCTTGTTGGTGTTGTTGTGGTAGGTCAGGCAGTCATGAGAGCATGCATCTCTCTTGGGCCCCTGAAGCTCGCTGGCTCGGCTTTAACTTTCGTATTTGATATTTAGTGGGCGACACACGGCGTATGCTTAATTTTATTTATACAACAAACGCAACTTTAAATATACACCACGCAAATGCTCGTGAATTGTGAATTGTGCGACCAAAAAGGCACAGCAGGCAATCATTTTTCATTTTCATGACGCGACGGCATTACTACACAGCCAAAGAATGGGGAACTCGCTATCGGGGCTATTGTGGAGAACAGCGGGGGCAGCGTGTGGATTGTTTGGCGCGTACCTGCGACATTCGGATGACGACAACTGGGGAATGTTGGTTTGATTGGAGCTGCATGTTGTGCGGATACGCTGCAGGCGGCTCGAACCACGTTAAGTTAGCACAATCAAGCTAATAAAAACGATGCTAAAGACAATGTAAAATGTCCACAAATTCAACTGCATATTATGTTATGTATTTATTACAAATTTAAATTTAAATCGGCGAGTTCAAAACTTTTTGATTGCTACGCATATTAAATATTTAACAGATAGACGGGATAATCTAAGTTGCTCTGGCAGAACAATAAATAATATTTAATAGTTATTTTAAAAATAAATGTTTTTAGCTATCTTCTAGTAGAAAACATTTAAAATACATTTATATTTCATGGTTAAATGTGCAAGGAATTAAATGAACAATTTTTTGTTAATAACCCCGCTCTAGATAAAGTTTCCAAATTGATAGTTAAAAACATATACTTCTTTTATTAAATAAATAAACATCCTGTTGGAATTTATTAATTCAATTAACAAATTAATGTATTTGAAATTGAATTGGAATTTTTGCTTTGAAAATGAGTTAATATTTTTTAATATAAAAATCCATTTAAAATTTTAAGTAATTGAAATACCCGCTTTGAAGAGTATTGTCAAATATTACACATACGCCTCGTGATACTTTTGCTACCCTTGTAGTTGAAAAACCGCCTCGTTGTGCAATGTAGCAAAAATAAAAAAAAAAGAAATTGTAAAATACAACCGCATTATGCTTATTGAAATTCAAAAGTTGTAGATGTGTGTGCGTGTGTATGTGGGTGGAAATAACTGTAATTGATTACGAAATTAGTTGCGCACGAGCAGCCGGAAATCAAGAAAAATATTGCCAGCGACTATTGAATATGTACTCGTACTATCAAACATTTGATCACATTTGATTTATGTCAAGCGCGCAGAAATTGTGCAACTCGCCAACAAAGCAAAATGCCGAATACCGAACGACAGGTAATCCATTGAGTGCCAGCCAGTTATCCATTGAGCCAGCCAGTCAGCCCGACAGCCAGTTAGTTGCTGAGTTAGTCGAGCAAGTTGTTAAAATATTTGCACTGTCAGTCGCTATTTGGCGTAGTTGCGCTCAACTTGTCAAATTGTGTTGGCTGCAATCGAGGGAAATGTAACACAACGTGCACACACAACTTTGCTGCCAAAAGACAGCCTAATAAACGTCAAAACAGCGACAGAGACAGTCTTTTAAGTTCTGGGCCAACGACAACGAATAAAGTCAACCCCTTAGTGGCAGCTGTCAGAGTGGCAACAGTTTAACATATTCGTGACATAATCTGACACAAAGCATGCCACATACGAGTATGTACTTTTGACAGTACTTGTATACCATGACGAATGGGCCTCTTAATTTGATAAAATGGTGCGTGTAATTAAGATGATTAAAATATATGCCATGGAACGAACGGTCTGAAAGGACTGGCGCCTTCTCTTGTCGTAATTTATGCCAAATGCAGTGCCCCAAAATACACATTTATGCCTAATTGATTTACGGACAGAAGAGCCGCTCCTCCTCATGTAGACTCAGCTGTTATTATGCACATTTATATGGTAATAGAGCTCTGGACTTGGGCCGCCTTAATTGCAAGCACTTGTTAGTTAATTAAAAATGCAAATAAGCCCAGCTTGTCCATGGCAAGTTGAGTAGACTCACATTCGAGCCAGCACGAGTGCACGGATGAATATATGTGTCCCCATCTGAACGTTAATCGAGCGCGACAGATTTCCTCGCTCGACATGCATGCAATTTAAACTTTAGCAATTGCCAGACAACACGAAAATTTCATTGCAAATTTTCAAAAGCAAAACAAGCAATATAACATGTGCGGTACGTCCAGGCAAAACTCCGACAATAAATGAGTTAAATCAGCTCAAAAGATGTCAGGAAACTTATACTGAATAGAAAACCATAAAATTAGTTTAGAGTCTACGCCTTGGATTCGTTTGAACTCTCAGGCAAGTTAAGCTTCTTTATAAACTTTAAAGTGTTCTTATATTTTTAAGTGTTTAATATTTCAGACTCTAATATTTATGAAAATCAATTTGAAATGAATAAGCTTAGTTTTTCAACATCTGTCATGCACATATCAATAAGCTTTATTCACAGCTATTTAAGGGCTATTATTTATCTCAATTTGAAACTCTCGAATTGACGAACTTTATCATTTTATCAGTGGCGACAGCTCGCAAATCTTCACAAAGGAGAACACCTGAAAACAAAGCATCGAATCCCCAGCAGCTGCTGTTATTACAAGCCACAACAATTGAACGCTGTTTTGGGAAGCGCACTAAACCAACAGACGACGCTGTAAAATGGCTAGCTAACTGTGCTTTGTTGGCTCAGCAGCCATTTTGGAAAATCCAGACGCCTTAAATGTTGACCGAAAGTTGTCAGCCAAACACATTGATTCGCGGCAGGTCGATGTTAATGGTGTTCAATGTGAAAGCAGGTAGATGAGAGTTAATTACCTCGAAACTTGGGAGGCAGACATCGAAAAAAAGAAATAAGAAAATGACGCGACTCAAGTGTCATTGGAAGGAGAGAGTGAGAGAGAAAGGGAGCTTAAGTTCCGGCTGACTCATGGCCGGAATGAATCTTTGAATCTTTGGGCGGCTTTCAGGCAAGTCATCTGCAGGAAACTTTTAATTAAAAAATGTCCTTAAAATATGTATGTCAGCTATGTACATTGTCAATACACGTGCATTCCCCCCAAGGTATTGACTAGTCAATATAAATAGCTTTAAGACCGAACAAGAGCTTAAATTGGCCTGAGACTAACAAGCCAAAGACATTGCCCGGAAACCAAACAACAAGCATTTGACCTTAGCAATGGCAGCAATCTCTCTATATAAGTTGTATTCCTTACCTGGCCAGCAACATGGCCCAATTATTTTGCTTCACTGAAGCTGAAAATACGCCACACACACACTCTCATCCCACATAGAGACAGCCACAAGATTTAATAAGCCACACGATACTAGCACAGATATCTCTACATATCTATGGAAACAGACAAGCCGTGTGTCATGTCACGAGTGTCCTGAATAATTATGCATCCAGAAAGATGAAATACACCTAATATAGCGACATTTAAACACTCTACAGAAATCAATTCAAGTTTAATTAATATTTGGTGAATTGCAACCCTTTTGAAAAAGTTATGAACTAAATTTATAAGTACGAAGACTTAATGTTGCTTAAAAGAAGATATTCTTTACTTATTCAATATAAATATTTAATCAAAAATAAAATATTACTAAAATCAACAAAAAAATATTAAAGAGCCACATCGAAATCTAAATTATATTGAAAAATATTAATATACCCTTTGAGGTACAAAATGTTTTTATTGCAAACTTTTCAGGTAACCTGTCTTATGCTATAGCCAACTAACTCTGTTTGCAGCAGTGGCATAACAAACGCACATGATTTATGATATGTAAGTTGTAGGAAAACAACTTTACTTATGCCTCTCTACTTCTATCCATCCATCAAAACGTCTCCAGCTGCTTGAGAACCTGTGCGCAGCGACATCAAAAGCAACCACCAGTCGCACGTCACGTTTGCCTTTGGTCCCCCCTTTGCTAAGTAGACCAGGAAAAATTACTGAGGCTAGCTGTTTCTATTAAAATATTATTAAAAGCATAAAAAAGATGAGGGGATGGCTGCAGCAGCGTTGACAATTCGATTGTTACAATAATATTGCATACTTTGTGGCATATTTGGCTCATAAGAAGCCACTGCTGGCTGCCTTATCGGCTTTTGGGCTGACGACTGAAGGATTTACTTGATGAAGTTGCACTTTGATGTCGCACAAAAGAAAATTGCAGCCGAATCTAAAGCAGACGGCATTTGCCTTTGAAATATCGCCAGCAAACGGTGCCGTCAAATGAAATATCAAGGACATCTGTTACAGAGACGAAAAGATGTTGGCTACTCAACTTTGTGTGTGTGTGTGTGTGAGTTCCCAGTGGACGCAAGATTAACTCTTATTTCATGCAGACACACTCAGAGGCAAGAAGTGAAAGAGCACGATAAGAGGATGGGGAGAGAGCAGAAGGAGCAGCAGCAGCTAGGAAATTGCACAATAAGCCAAAGAGCAGAAAGTTGGCGTTGTAATGCCCGGCATTCAACAATAAAATGCAAATGTCACTTTGAATGTTTCTTATAGCAAATATATACAGGGTGACGCACTTCGTAGCTCAACAGGAAGTTGTCATCAATTTAAATGCATTTGTATAAACGAGAACTACAAAAGCATATTCACAAATTTATATTTTCTTTTTTATCAATTTAAACATATTGCATTTTAGCTGAAGTCAAATTATTAAGCGATTAATAATTATAATTTTTTAGTTACCCACAGTTCAACTCCTCTCATATATTTTAACGAGTTTATTAATCTCATTTGAATGCATAGGAAATACATTTCTATCATTTGTGTATTTATGGTTAAAAGTATTGTTTTTCTGGTATACATAAATTTTAATATTTAAAACTAACAGCTAGTAAAAGTTTAACGTCTGTCGAAAAATCACCCTATTTATAGTAAATCTGCAGCATAAAGAAAACTGTGCACAAGCAATTTCCTGCAACAATTTTTTGTGAACTTTTTAGCCGGACACCGATTAAAGGCTTAGAGCACTTCAATGATAAAGCAAAAAGTAGTAAAATGGTAAACTTCAAATACGATTTCCCTCGCATAAATCACACATTCAAACGCGTCAGCAAACGTAAAGTTTTTACTGTGAGTTGTGGCACACTTGCCCTTGACATTTCTACTAAATGATGATGATGTTTGAATTATAGCCTGTAGCACTGTCGAAGACCCAAAGACAGTCGCTGACATTCAGAGCGTGCCTGTCAGACCAGACAAACTTTGATCCGTTTCCCAGCTTGCGTTGACTCAAAATACTTGACTCGAATGCAACAGCTATTAATTTTGCATTGCATTGCAGTCGTTGCGGATCTTGTGGCATTTGTGACAGCCATGCAATGAAGTTATGCCCGGCTACCTGTTCCGCAACCCTCCAACCTAACAACTGCTGCTGCCTTTCTCCTGTTTCCACCTTTTGGAGCTGTCTCAAATGTCAGCAGTATCTATGTGTGTCTGTGTACTTTGTCTAGACAATGTCTGGTTGGCATTATCAACACATTTATATGAAATTTAATCTAATAAAATAGTCAAATATGCACGCACACTCCCCTCGTCTCTCAAATGTCGCCTCTATTGACCTTAAACTTGCCAGGCACTGAAAAGTAAGCTAAGCTTTTTGAATAATTCACAAATATATTTGCCACAAAAAAGTGTCGCCATCGCCATCGCCATCGCCATCGTTGTCGCTGTGGCCGTCTGCGCTAACAGCCCCACAGACATTAATACATAATAAAATTTATGATTTTTATAGCTGGCGCTCTGAGATTTTCGCTACCTCCTTCCACCCACAGTCGACCGACCCTCTGCCTAGCGGCCACGGCTGTCAACTTAACGCGTGCGTTGACAGTTTCTTCCCCTTCCTTTTGGCCACATTTATTTTTGCCTGCTTGCTTGCTTACTTTTGGCACCTTAAAAGCAAAAACCGTAACCAAAACCAAAGCCAACGTTGCACGCTCTCAACTTTTCAATGTGCTTTGCATTTCTAAATAGTTGACGGAGTCCAGGTAACACACAATATAATAATAAAAAAATACAAAAACAACGTAAGAAATACAAGCAAAAAGGTTTCCACTGTTGATTCATTCTTTTTTCCATCGTTTTTTGGTCTAGTCGCGGATCCACACACCGGGCTGGCACGTGGAGCACGACTGTCGCCGGAAAGTTAATTTCGCGTTGTATTTATTATTTATGTGCATTACTTTGGTCCTCTTAAAAGATTTTCACTTACCGCCAACCGGCTGTGCCAAGCACGCTTTTTGAGTGAAACCGTGATTTATGGTTGCCCCCGTATAGATTATGCTATACAGATTATTGCAACAGTTGAGTTCGCTCGGAAGCTCAGCACCTGAGAGTCTTACTATTTAAAAATATAATACGATATTTAAGTACAAATTTAAAACAAAAATATATAAATCGTTTTTTGTTACAAATTGCCTAGATAAATTTGAACAGCATTGAAATATCATGGAAATAAAATTAAAATAAAAGTTATAGTTTTTCCTAATAAATAAAAATTCATTTTTTTTTAAATCTAATTTTTAATTATCAATTTGAAATTAAATTTTATTCTGTTCCATATACTTCTCGTATTTTAATAGGTTAGTAAAACTAACTTGTTGTTAATTAGTTCGAATTGTGTAGTTTTTTATAAGCAAACAAATTACAAACTCAGCAGATTGTAGGACTTTTACAAAAGCAATCTATTACCTAAAGCATTTGCGCGGCTTTAGGCTGTGTTTGTACATAATTAAAGCAAATTTAATTAAGAACGAGTTGCAGGCGAGACACTCAAATTTCAATTTGCTTGTGTCTTTGTCTAATTGGATTTGCACCTTAAATGGGTTAATGAGGCCAGGCTGTCAGGCAAATTCTCAAATCGTCTTCGATTGTCTGCAGCTTAAAATCGTATTAATTAACACTTATTTGGTTTGCTGAGCAAGGCGCTTTCCAATCACAATCACAATCTCAATCTCAATCACAATCGGGGCGTATACGCCCCGTTGGCTCTTATTGAGCGTCGTTTGTGAGCGTAATCATTCGGTAAATTTGTGCGTCTGTCTTTGCAGCTGGATTATAAGTGGTATGAGTATGCTTAAATTTGCTTTTAATTAGTGCTCCAGTCCGAGGAGAGGCATGTGGAGTGGCAACAGCAGTTGGGTGCCTGCTGTGCACAACACAGCCCAACACAGCGGCATGTTCTGATGCTAGCAGACGTTCCCTTTGGCCGAGCGAGAACAATGCGTCAAAGTGTTGTATGCAAATAAGTAGCAGAGCAGTTGTAGCGGAGTCTGCTATCGTCGTCGTCTGCTGCTGCTGCGTCTTAAGCCACAGCATCACCACCCACTACCATTTCCACTTCCACCGAATGTTACAAAATGGCGCGCGCTCAACGGACATGTTTGATTGCGAGTGCATGTTGTGCATGCATCGTGGCAAGTGACCAGCCGAAAGCCGCAACTGCAACTGGAGTAGGAGCAGCAACTGCAGCTAGAGTGCAAGTTGAAGTAGTTGCTCCTCCGTATCCGAGGCAAAGCCTGTCAGAACATGTGCTGCATATTAAATGCGCATATTCACAAATGGGCAAAAGGGAAGCCAAGCTGCGAATGCAACTCAAGTGCAGCCCAAAGTGTGGTCAGAATGCGCAAATCTTGCGGATTTGCTTAATGTTTGCCGGCGTCTCGAATAAAGCGAAATATGCCAGTTACTTAGAAGAATTCCTTTGTCAGAGTTCAACAAGATTGATTACATTTAATTGTTAAATTAAGCATTAAGCCACTTCATATTGATTTGGAAGTAAATTTATTGCATGTAAATTTATTGGCAAGTAGATACATTTATAAATAGATTTAAAAGTACTAATAGATCGATCATTTATTTTGACATTATTGTAAGGCACTTCACAATTAGGATTTGTATATGAACTAACGATGGTTGAATATTCTGGCCCATTTTAAATTTGGATCAATGATCAATTCACATTAAAAAACAAGTACGAAAGCTACAGTCGAGAGTGCTCGACCGTATGATACCCGCAACCCATTTCGAGAGAAAACAAAAAACTTAATTAATTCATTAATAACTTCCTTGTTTTTCGTTCAATCACTGGAATCATTGAGAATATAATTAATATTTTGCATACCAAAATTCAGTGCTCTAGGTCTGTTATTACGGCTTTTCCAGTTTTTGGGGGCGGAATGGGGCGTGGCAAAAATCTAAAACAAACTTGATCGTGGCGTCCAACTTTTGAAATAAACTTGATCTGCGTAGGGAATGCAGGAACCTTTGTGCCAAATTTGGTGTCTCTATGTCTTATAGTCTCTGAGATCCAGGTGTTCATACAGACAGACAGACGGACAGACGGACAGACGGACATGGCTATACCGTCTCGGCTGTTGACGCTGATCAAGAATATTTATACTTTATGGGGTCGGAGATGCCTTCTTCTGCCTGTTACATACATTTTCTGTTGGCACTAAGTTATAATACCCTTCTACCCTATGGGTAGCGGGTATAAAAAAAGAGAAAGATCGCAGTCCTATAAAATTTGATTCTTTTAACATAACATACTATACAATAATTTCGTTGTATGTTTCTTGTTTATAAATATTCACTTTACATATTTTTTAACATAACATACCTACCTATACATTTTTCACAGTCAATTTATATTTATTCCATCAAAATTATGGTATCAATATTCCATTTCAGTCATTTCATTTCAAGTCCATCTTCGCATTTCATCGTTTGCCATTTCCAATGGCATTCAAAGGCAAGTCAACATAAAAAAAGCGTAATTAAATTGTAATTTTACAGGGACGTCGCATGCGTTGACATTCAGTGAAATGAAGTCCCCAAAGAAAAAAGACCGTGAAGTTTACATTGACGCCAACGACGACCTTAACCGAGGCAAAGTCACAAGTGCGGAGCGGAAAACTCAACTCCACTCAAGTTTGTCAGTTTGCCAGGAATATAATAGCTGAGCATAAAAACTAACATTTAAAAGTAGTTTCAAAACAATTTTAAAGGATAATTAAGAAGTGTTTTGGGACACGATTTTCATTCCGAATCTTGATCGAAACTACTAAAAACTGTTTTTGTTTGGCATTCATGTTCGACAATAGGATACTCTGTAAAATACGACAACTTTGTACTTGTGCCAAAATTAAACAAATACTCAATGTACCATCAAATGTAGTGTAGAGCAAGGCGCTCGAGAATGGCCTGAGACCAGAGCTATGCGCTTGTATTTTCATTAAAATCAAAAGTATAATTAAATTCTTGGAGCACAACAAAGCTGACCAACCATACGTACATACACGCCCTGGGTCATGGCCCCAACCCGAACCCCGACCCCGCCAAGTCGCCCACCGATGCCGCAGTCGCTGCACACATGCTGGGAATTTGTTTGTTATGACAGCACAAAAACTGTAAATGGGATACTTTTTTTCTCTCGTTCTCCGCACATATCAAGAGTCTCGGGGGACATTGCTGGCGTTGAATGAGGGAGATGGAGGTGGAAGCTCAGTCAGTCTGACCATTAGACATGGATGTGGCACATGTTTTTTAAATTACTGCTAAAAGTAATTTGCTTTAATGCTTGTTGTCGTCGTTGTTGCTCTTTAGTTTGGTTGTTGTTTGTTTTAATGAAGTGCACTGATTAATGCACACACACAACGGGCACCAAACGCTTGCGGAAATGAATTCTGGCTTCCGGCTGCTGGCTGTTACTAAGTTAGTCACAGTTGAATTGTGACCAAGTTAACATACTGGGAATAATCAATAATTTAAGCAGTTGCACACACTCTCCACTTGCACACAGTGGCAGTCAGTCAACAGCACTTGTATAGATTTATGAGCCAAGTCAACAACAGATACGCCAGCAGCAGCAGCAACTAGCAGAACCCAGTATTTTGTTCAGTCAATAACATTGTTTAAACTTCACTAACGGCATTTTTTATCTGCACACACTTATGTTGCACAATCAAACAATGCACATGCATACATGCATCCGCTATTCAAATACTTATGTGCGAGGACTGATCGAGAAAATGCAATGAATTACGCACTGAATTGTATAATGTACTCACCTTATAAAGTCTGCATATGTATTTGAAGTATATATTTAAAATATATTCACAAATTAAAATCGTTTTGGAATAAACTTGAATTCATTCACATAAAAGCTGAAACAAACATAAAAAAGTTGAAATTTAATTTAAAGGATATAAAGCTTAAGCAATGCAAAAATAAAATAAAATAAAATACAAAATTAAAAGAATAAAAATATTAAATACGACAAAAATGCAAGTAAAGGTATTGCCTTATCAATAAAAACTAATTCAATTTATAAGGCGCAATTTTATGGTTTCTATCGCAATAAATATATGTGTATATTTATAGTCTTTGTCTAATAAAAGTTCTCGGAAGACTGTTCATCATGAACTTCTCTTCCCACTCTCGCTTAGCTGACAGCTATTGATAATTGTGTATGTGTGTGTGTTGTGTATGCAAGCTGCTTCTCCAGCTTCTAACTCCCAATTTCCATTGTTTTATTTGTGCTTCAAATGTTAAAAAACAGACACACTTAATATTGTTTGCCAAGTGCGGCAAGCTTTGGCCCCCTTTCTGTCACTTGCCCCTCCTGGGGGCACATTGTCGGCTGACACAACTCTATGTTGTTGCACTTTAACAGTCGTTTAAGTTGAACTGATGTCCTGCAGCCAATTGTTGTGTCCTTCGTATTGTGCAGAATTGGACATTGGGCTTATCTCTGGCCTTTACCCTGGCCCACACCACAGCACAAGATTTATTCACTCTTGTCCAGCGGATGTACTACTATTAGAAAGCAAAATAACCATATACTAGTAACATATCTCTGTAAATACTTCCTTGTTGCTGTGACAGAGCAGGAGATGGCACAACAAACAAACAAAAAATCGAGCTGCCAAGTTGAATTTGAATATATTGCCACAATAACCACAAATATTTCACTCAAGCTTTTCATTTCAGTTCATTTCGATTCCGCTCGATTGTATTTAGTGAGGATACAAATTTTATGCACGCTATATGTACAATTATGCGATTGTAAATCTGTACAGGGCAAATAAATCAGCTTTATTACCAGGCCCGCCATATTTACAGCTGAGCAGAGCATTTCATTTGACTTATTGTTGACATGCTTTTAAATAAATTGAATTTACTGACAGATCCGCAACAGCAGACCTGAAGAGAGACCTAGAGACCTCAAGAACTGGCAACTTGGCAAGCTGGCGAACTTGAAGCGCGACCTGAGCTCACACTTGGCAAACATTTGTCGAGGATTTACGAGTGTGGCGCCTCCTCCCCACCTGCCACACTGCCTGCCATTCGCCACTTGCTACTTGCCACACTGCCATTCGCCACTTGCCGCTTACCTGGTCTTATAATGCCAACAAACTGCAAATTGCTGCAAAATCACTTAACTGTAAATTTTTATAGCATCTTTTTGCCCGGCTCTAAATGCAAAGGAAAACAAAGCCATTGGGCAAGCGCTGGAGGACTGTCGATTCCAAAATACATTTTAGCCACGATTTCGACGAGGTTTTCCAAGTTGAATGTTTGTCAATAGATTTTGGATATAAAAGCCGATTCTGTTCTGTTTTTTTAGATTGTTATAACACCATCGTTATCTCAACAGCAGAATGTCTAATTAGGCTAAATTTTAATTTGAGCTTTACATTTAAGATTTTTAAACATTAACAGTATTTTTTACTCAATTTTAGATTTAGAAATGAGAAACAAAGTTGAATATGTTTTTGGAAGAGGATTGAATAAATTGTGCCCATTCCCCGACACCTGCACGCTCTCTCAGTCTCCCCCTAGCGGTAAGCGAAAACAATTGTCAGCTCCATCGTCACTCAGAGCTGCCATTCTGTTGTTGGCTGTTAAGAGGTCCATTGCGTTTTATGATATTATAAGCATCGCAAAGAGCGTTTTCGACTGTATCGTGTGGTTGTTGCTTTGCCGGCTTTGTCAGCTTTTGCAGCTTGGCCCTTTGGTCGCTTGGCCTTTTTGTGGCTTTACGGCTATTTTGCATTAAATTGCAAATGTAAAGCAAACCAAAATTCTGTTTTTGGGGGGTTTGTATACCATCTACATTGCGCATTGTTACGCTGGCATTTTAATTGAAGTTTTTATACACCCACACACAAAAGTACTCATACATAGAGTAGTAGTAGCACGTGTGCAAGGGATATGCGTGTGTGGCAAATTAAAGTGTTGCTGGTTTGTTTGTTTTTTCCGTTGTTTGACTGTTTGTTTGTTATTGCCGTGCTCTGCATATCAAATGAATGAGACGACCCCATCAAAGGGTCGCTTAATGTGAATGTACATCATTACATCTGGAATATGACACCTGAGATTGCACGAAATGAGCTGAGCACAAAAAGGGCCAACAGATGGATTTACGTGATACTCTGTGGCTTTAATGCATGCTGCCAACAAAGGCAGACATATATTTGCGGTCAGTTTGAGACTGATTGCCATGGAGAGCTGTGGTCATAGGATACTAACAAGCTAGAATACGTTTCACTCAAGTCCCTCCAACCAACATTAAATATTTGCGAGTTCTTTGCATTATTAGGGAAGAGATAATGAACGAATACTTTTTATCGTGCTGAGTTTAGTTAAGTAGCAATTCAAGCAACTGTGAAATCTTTTCGAAGAGGCAGTTAAATAATTCTTACTTCTATGATTCTTATTGCTTACTTAGAAGGTAAAGTAATTATTGTCTTAAAGCCCATGTTCGACATTCAATCACTCAATCAAATAATATAACATAAGACGTTAAGCAGCATTTATATAAATGTATCTCATTATGTTGAAGCTTTTCATCGCTTACCAGGTTATGCAATTATTACCCTAAACTGTATTTAATCAAACATTTCATAATTTAACAACTGAATTTCACCTGTCAACCAGCCCCAACAGACGTGTTCTAATCACCCCTACCAACTACTTGTAGCACTCATAAGCTGCATTTAAGACCAGGAGCTTACTACACTTCCAAGGTGCCTGAATTGCCTACATCATAAATAAACAATTAGTGTCCAACGGCCAGGCAACATTTGTGTGAGTTCACAGGCCACTATTAAGGACGTTTCACCCCCGCCTCTCTAAGCATTTACTAATCGTCTAAAACTTGTAAGTTCGTTTGGCAAATACACACTCCTTTTTTTGTTGGTCTCAACTAAGCTCTTTATTATGCCCCCTCCCCAATGTCGACAACCTGCTGCTTCGTTGGCCGCCTACATAATAAGCGTTTAATAACCACATAAAACCGAGAAGCGTCTCGTCTGTTCGTTTGCCCTTTGCCTTGCACGTTTGCATATCAAATGTGCCAATGTACAAAACAGTTTCCGCTTCCGGCCATTTTGTCTGTCTCTCGCTCTTGCTCTCGCTCGCAATCCAAATTCAAAACATTTGCAACTTTTGTTTGGGTCCAAAAACTTACGCATTATTGTTGCCGACTGCCAACTTGGCCTTAACCCTTGAGTGTCTCACTCTGACTCTGTCTGTCCCTGTCGCTTCGAGTGTGTGTCATGTTTGCCAAGCCCCGCGGGCGCGTTTGTCTGCAAAGTTTGGCTTGCAAATATCATTGCCTACCTAGCGGCGCAGTGGCAGCTTAATCAAATATGCATGCAACAGCGATGGCGACGGGGACTTTTCTTTTTGTTTGCCACACAGCTGCTTCACTAATAAGTGTCATAGGTTTTGCTTATCCGCCAGCACAGGTTGCCACCGACTTGGCCCCTGGCAACAGCAACAACAACAAGAACAACCACTTCAAATGTCAGTTAATAAATTGCAAAACGTTTTTCTGCGAATCGACAAACCAACAATTCCAGAGCAACAACAACAACAGCTAGAACCCAGCAACCAACTGCACTTAATGTCAGTGACACACAGGAGGAGACACAGGAGAGAATGGGAGTAAAAGGTCTGCCCACGGCAGACAATGAAGTTGCCGCTGTTGACATGAAGCGTGACGAGAACAAGGACTCCGACCCTGCAACTCAATCCCGCACCGCGACAGACATTTACAAATAAACAGCGCTAAATTATAGGTGCCTTGTGGGCGAATTCACCGCGACGCCCAGCTCCCCATCTGCAGAGAGGAGAGGAGACTCCCAGTTGCGGTGGTGACTGCTTCTCCAACCACTTGTAAATAATATGGCAGGCTACACCTGCAGACGACGTCGCCACCATCGTATAACTTTTAACTACAGCAACAATAATAACAACAACAACTGCCTCTCGTATACCAATTACAGCTGCAACTAACTTTATAACAGCGAAACTTGAATGATCTAACAAAGATATCGAATTTAAAGAAATGTATTATATACGAATTATGAAAATACTCCTAATACATTTTTTTATAGTCTAATGATTATAAAATAAAAATTGGATTTACATGTTTAGCTTGCTTTACAAATTCGTATATGGTATTTATAATATTTTCATTCTTAAAAGATCAATTTTTTCGTATAAATGCTGTAAACATAATTCATTTTAATGCACTTTCTAAGAAAATTGTCATTTGCAGTCTGGTCAACATATGTATAATTGAATACATTTTTATTAAAGCTAAGCTCATCTGTCTAAGCATATTAAATTTAATGTCTATTTAAAAAAATGAGTTTAATAAGTTGGTAAAATGTAGAAAAATAATACCAATAATTTATTGGCATGTTTATTTGTTTACCAAGATTGCCTGAAAAGTGGCAACGCTGTCAGACAACTGGCATTTAAAAAATGGTTTACATAATTAAATTCATTTAAATCGATGCAATAATCAATGAGCATTGCATTGCCATGTTTATGTCTAGATCTTATCCTGAAGTTAAACTTGCATGCTGTCATTCAAAGCAATAACGCATTAACTGAATCCCAATGCGCCCTCTGACTGAACTCCTAGAGCTATTATCTTCTTCGACGTTGCAAAGCTCATGACCAAGTGAAAAGTTAACCTCCCCGAGGAGCGTAACGGAGTTGCGAGCACGTTACAAAACACAAAGTTCAAGTTGACGCTGAATTGCACTTTGGCAAGAAACGCGGACCAAGTTATTCAGGTGATGCTCCCAGCTCCAGATGCAGTTTGAAATCCACGGCTATAGTCGGCATCTTGCAACAACTATTAGGCTGACATTGTTGCCGTTTTTATTGATGATGCAACTGGCGGCAACCCATCGATATATTGTGCTTACAAGTACACGTAACTGTAATTGCAATACTCGAACATTACAAACGCAATGGGAACTGCGAGAAAGTTTTTCAATTAAATTTATGCTGCAACAATCAAAGCTGAAGTTGGGAATGGTGAATGGTGAATGGTGAATGCCTTGCAGATGTGTTGACAATTAATTGCATTGCATTCATTTCACTCACCGGGTAATGAGTGGGCGTGGCAAAAGGTAACTGAAACGTGTTAAAACTTCGTTTCTAAAGTTTTGCTTTGCCTGTCACGTTGTTGCCCAACGCGAAAAACTTTCTACAAAAACTTGCTGTTGGTCTTGTCGCTGTTTTGCTTTTTATGCTTAGCTGCGAAATTATCTCTTTGTACTCGGTTGTATTTGGTTTCTTTGGTTGTTTTTTGGGATGCGACCACATAACCTTAGAGCAGGTCAGTTCTTCCCTCTGGCGCTCAATGCCGAGTGCTATAAATTTAAACTTTACCGACACGGCGTTATTTCCATTTCCTTTTCGTTTTGTTGTGCAAGTACTGGAAGACAGTGCCTCAATGGGTTTTAGTGCGAAACAATGAACTTGAAGTTGGAATGTGGTTAAATTATATTAATGGACTTTTAAAGTCACAAGTTATGAACAGAAAATGGAAATATCTAATTTAAATTTAGCAACATACAATTTAAATTTAGCACATTAAATGCCACTAAATGAAGTGGGAAATTCAACTATCCCCATAAATTAAAAAAAAACTTTTGTAAATATTTCTCTCCTTTCATTTACCTATTGTCTACGAACAGATTGCCAATAAAATATATTAAAAACAAGTAAGAAAGCTACAGTCGAGAGTGCTCGACCGTATGATACCCGCAACCCATTTCGAGAGAAAACAAAAAATTTAAATGATATATTAACAAAAAATATACCAAATATACTAAAATTAGTTTTTTGTATATATTTGAAAATAGCGGGTAAAAATCACAACACCGTTTTGGTCACACTGTCAACTAAACAAACAAAGCGCGGGCAGCTGCAAGTGAATTTTGCATAGAAAATTGATTCTTTAATAACTTCCTTGTTTTTCATTCGATCGCAACCAAATTCACAGGAATCATTGAAAATATTATTATGCATATCAAAATTCAATGCTCTAGGTCTATTATTACGGCTTTTACAGACTTTTGGGGGCGGAAAGGGGCGTGGCATCCAACTTTTGAAATAAACTTGACCTGCGTAGGACCTATAGGAGTACTGTCCCCAAATTTGGTAGCTCTAGCTTTTATAGTCTCTGAGATCCAGGTGTTCATACAGACGGACAGACGGACAGACGGACATGGCTATATCGTCTCGGCTGTTGACACTGATCAAGAATATATATACTTTGTGGGGTCGGAGATGCCTCCTTCTGCCTGTTACATACATTTTCTGTTGGCACTAAGTTATAATACCCTTCTACCCTATGGGTAGCGGGTATAAAAATTAAATAAAATTATATATTAATTTCATATTATTATTGTTTAGGAGCTAGGTAATGATGATAAGAGTTATGCAACATTTGCACCCATTTAAATTGCAAATTTCCTATGCTCCATGAACCCCCGATCTATGACTATAAGACCATAAACAGGCTCATAAATCGCTAATTAAATGCCTTGCGAACCACATAAAAAGAGTGAGAGTAATCGCTGGTACTTGACTTCAATCACTTTAGCAACTTGATGGCAATTCGCTTGGACATTTGTCTTGGCCAAGGCTAGCAACTTGCAGCTGCAATTCGCTTGTCCTTCAGACAGTGCGACGTTTCATGTCACGTTGCCAGTGGCAGTTGGAATCGCATGCGTCTGGCTTGAAATCCCTGATTTAATGGCGTGGAAAATTAGAAAACGTTTGCATTGCTGTCCCTGTGCCTGTCCCTGTCCCTGCACTTGGCCAGGAGGGTGTAATCGTCTGGCAGCTGTCAAACCGACTGGCCTCGATCTGCTTGGGTCGCGCCGTTAAAATGTTTGGCATTGGGACAACTGCAGCGAATGGCTGCCAAATTGCCAAATTGCCAAACTGCCAACTGTCGACTGGGAAGATGCTGCTCAGGTGCTCGAAAATTGCATCTAATGACTTCATAAATTAAAGCCAACACTGATACTCCTACTTGGCGAAAGCTGTGTGTGCCCGTGTGTTTGTCGAAGGCGTGTCTGTCTCAACTTTATTCAAATAAAGTTGTCGGCTTTTGTAGCCGCTTTCCGTGTGCATTTTTAATGAAGTTTGGCGTTGCGGTTTTTTGTGCCAAGACGCCCACGCAGAACACACAGCCAGCGGCTCTAGACCACGCCCACATCTTTAGCGGTCGGCAATTTACCAAAAGGCTCAACTTTCTCAGTTTGCTCTCCACTTTACAGAAGCCTTCTGCAACTGCGTCTCTTACTAATAAATGTGTCTGCCGGCAACTCTACAAAGTGCTTTTAATTAGTTGTGTTAGCTTTCTGCAAAAAGTGTGTGTAATACAAAAAAGAAAAAACTGCAACAAAACGAAAACATGCACAAGAAAAAATGTAAACTCTGCCTTCAACAAGTTGGGTGTTAATTTGTATTGAAACTTTTTGTCGGTTATCCCGTTCTTAATAAATATTCTACTAATTAAATGAGATCCCTAAATGCTGGATAATGAGAGTAGCTTCCCTACTTTTGCTATTGCATTTTTCCTGTCACTTCGCACAGGGTGCAGCTGATGATTAAATACTAATACAATCATGTTATTACATTTATATTTATTATTAATCTCAGATAAGCACTTAGCAATTATTAAACTTTTTTACTTTTGTATAAAAAATACGAAAATTCTATGAATTAAATAAAATCTATTTTGTCACATTTATACTTAATGTATCCATGACTTGTTCATCTATCATTCTGCATCAATTTTATGCGCCAGGAAACTAAGCTACTTAAATGGCCAGTTAATTTATCAAAACTTTGCATATGACGGAAATTTTTTTCTTTTTTTTTTGGCAATTTGCCAGTTGGACGCACACCAAAAGGTGCAAGTATTAATCATAAGGCAGGGCCAAATTCAAATTCTCCGGGATTTCTCCAAGTAGTGATATACAAAAACAGATATATATTGAATCCAATTAATGCCACAGACATATATTAATACTAGCTGACCCGGCCACGCGTTGCTGTGGCTAAAGTTTTTGTTATATTACATTATAGTAAACAATCTAAGAGGAACAATAAGAGAACATCAGTCACGGAGTCCACTATGCTTTTTCACACAGATGGTATTTGTAAAAAAATATGGTGATCTCCTTATTTGACTTTCTACTACTATAACCCTTTAGTACAATGAAATTATTTACGAACAAAGACGAAAATGTTGATGTTGGTATACAAATTCACTGGATTGAGATTTGAAGGGGAAGTACGTTGAACACAATTAATTAAAATGTTCTTACACTTGATATTAAGCATAAATCAATAGATACAAAATAAAAATTTATCAGATTTATTATTTCCATTTAATTTTATAACAAATATAAGTATATTACAGTATAATACAGTCAATAACATGTGACGCTTAAACTCATGAATGAGGTAGGCTAGGCAGACAGTCTTAAACTTTTAAACATTAATATTTTTTTTTTGAATTATAAATACTTTCAATTTCAATTTAATTTAACACCAATCGGTGCACAATGTTTTTGGTTAACCTGTCTTTAGCTAACACAAATAGATTCGACGGTTTCCCAACACGTGAACACGCAACATATAGTTGCCCATGAGAAAAACATGGATTTTCCAAATCTAAACCACAAATGGACATTGTTTGACCTTGAGATTTATTTATAGACATGGCGAAAGCTAAACAAATTGGAAACTGTAGCCTTTTGAAGGGTATGGTAGAATCTGATGGTATTATCGGAATACGTGGCAGCAGGACCACTTTTCCTTTAAACTTCCCAGCCAAAATGGTTGCTTCAAGAATGTTTCCGGTGATCTTTTTGATGACCAAACGCGTACCGTTACATAATTGAGGTGGATTCAAATTACGGAGGAGAATAATAGGGGAACCAATCTTTAATCGAAGATTATGTGGTGGCATTCCAGGGATATCTAATGAATTTAAAAATTCAATCGGAAAATTTACACTTTCATTTTCATCAACAACAGTATTTTTTTGATTTAAAAGACATCAGATCGCCTGGTAAAAACTGTTGTATCTGGAAGTTAATTTCGTCAACATCAACGTTTTTGGCTGCCAAAATCGCCCGTTGACTAAGCCATTCATGATTCAAATAATTATTCTGTATATCCGGGAAAATACTCTGAATCAATTCATTTTTATCCTGAACAACAGTGCAAAAATTGTCTGGTAGTTTAATGCATTGCGTATTTGGTTGCAGTTCTACAAAAAACGATCAAGTGACTGTTTTTGTTTTTTCTTTTTTTTTACTAAAATATAGTAAATAACGTTAGCACAACAACAATACGTGTGTTTCCATGTCGGCTTTCCTCTCGTCCGTGTCTGTGTTTGTGTGAGTGAGTGTGTCTATCTCTTCAGTATGTGTGTGTGTGGGGGGGGCTAATATTCCGATTGCAGTTTATCGATTAATAGCAAGCTTCAATCGAGCGTGCTGCCAACCTTTGTCAAATAATAACAGACAAATAATTAGCAATAAATTAAAATTGCGACTATAATTTGAGATTTAAACTATCCTATCTCTCAAGTTAGATCGAACTGCACATGATGTGCGAATTTTAATATAATCGGTTAAGTGGTTTAGGAGTCCATTGAGGACAAACATTGTGACACGAGATTTATATATATTAAGATAGCATCACAAAAATTAAATTTAAATAATACAAATTAATTGAGAAATAGTTTTTTTAAATTGGAGATTTTGTGATGAAAGCGGTTTACGAGTTGAATTTCTAAGTTGACATAGCCAAGGGGTTAAAATTTGTTGAAATTAAATGGAATTCGTTTAGTTGCGTTAGAGCGATTTAATGAATATTCATGTAAATTGCTTAGGGAGCAATCGCACTAAGATCGCCCCGAACCTCCCGTTCCGCCCACCCTGTGGCATAGGAAGTCTTTGTGCGTGCCAAACCGCATGTGTAAAATGTGTCATAAACATTTGTTGTGTGTGCTGCGATGCATGCCAAAAATGGCTCAAAAACTCACACAGAGCAGGTGCCAAGTGGCAGGTGAGTGGGCGAGTGTGGGAGTGTGTGTGTCACTTTAGCTAGCAACTGTCAAGGAAAAGTCAAAACCATAAGTCAAACCACAACATACGGCTCAAGGTGGTTGCATCACAACGAAATACTCGTATGTTCGTGCCTCTGTTTTGGCTGTTTTGGTTTTTGTGGCTTGCAAGCCACAGGAATATGCCATAAAGAGTCGTCGTCGGAGCCATTTCAATCAAGACAACTTTAAGTATCGTTCTTGCTTTCTCCCCATCTGGGTTTTTTCTCGTTAGTTACATTAAGCTAACTGAGGTCTAGGCCGTTTAATTTATGCAAAACAAGAGCACGAAATAACATGGCCTAATGCTTGGCTGCCTTTGATCTTATGTGAAGACATCGCTCGGTCTATCAGAGTCTGAGGGGGTCCTTGGGTTAGCCCGGATTAGTTGTCCTGGCTAGACGACTGCATAGTGTCTCCACTTGATTCGTGGGGGAGCAGCTGTTAAAGTCTCGTTTATTTTTTTGAAGTTTGCTTTCATTTGATTTGGCGACATTTTTTTACATTTACTTTCACAGCGCCAAGGCTGTAAAAATGTTGTGGGGCAATCAAAATCAAAGCTTGTATTACCCACGCACGCGCCGCTGCGGAAACGGAAATGGCAACCAGCAGACGGAAGTGTTTCTCTCAGTGTTTGCTCTGCGTTTGTTTGTGCTGCCAATTCAATTTAAATGTAAGCCCCCGAAAGGCGAATTTAAAGCCATTTTGTAGCGTAATGTCCTAACCAGATTTGAGGCAATCGCTCCAGCCTCTGGTTAATTATAACTCCCCATCTCATCCTCATCTTTACGCCCATAAGCTCACACCTAATTAGTGAGGCATGTGTGAAGGGATGTCAACATTGTGCGTCGTTGTCGTTATCGCCAGTGCTAAAATCTACATCAGAGATATTTGCAAAATTTACGGCATTCGCTCAAGAGTCTAAAACAAACGGGGTCTTAAACCTGTGCTATATTCAGCAGCGGCGTTTCCAACAAGGGTTTAACAATCGAGAGTTATAAGGTGCATTGTTATATAGCATTTGAATGCGTTTTAAAACCCTGTTTAAATCAGCCACTGTTATTTCGACCCTTTGGCTCTATTCATTCGACCATGTTTACCAAATTAATGCCTCTAGGAAATCAACGGTAATGTGAGCTTTTTAATGAAGCGCACACCCCCGCCTATGACCTCTCCCCTCCTCTCACAACTATGGGGGTTCTGAGCTGCAGAAAACACGCACTCCCCCTGTGAGAGGCCGAGGGCAAACAATGTGCTGATTTATGACACCTTGAAATGCAAAAGGCAAATCGCATGTTAATTACGCTTTCGCTGAGCACACATGCAACACGAGGCAGAAAGAGCACAACGTGTATGGCCAGCGGCAATGCAACGGAATGTTGCATCTACCACTTCCCATATTGGGTGCCACATTAATATTGGCTTGTCAGAACAGTTAGCCGTAAGAAACTAGAAACCATACTGTCTCTCCCACTCACGCATTGTTCATCTCCCTGTGCTGCTAGCCACACAAACCACATGCAATATACTCTTTGAAGCGAGCAGCAGGACAGCAAGCTGAAATGCAATACCAACAGGCAATCAACTGGTGTTTCAGTTTCCATTAAACAAGAGCCCAGCACACGCCTCACGCCTGCCTCTCTCTCTCTCTCACTTCTCTTCAGCTATGCACACCTGACAACGTCTCGAGTTTTAGTGTTAACCAAAACCATGAGCACCTCCCACACCCCACAATGGATTTGCCGCCAAGCGCAACAAAAAATATCCCAAAACAAATGGAAAGCAACTGAGAGAGAGAGACAGAGAGCAAAACGACCGTCGCTCACTGGAATGCCGACTGGAAGTGGTGGGGAAGCCTAGAGAATGTAAACACCCCTTTAAAATGTGACGTCACTTGGGATATTTTCAACAACCCCAGCTGGGTTATGGGATGGCGCATACCTTGCCTTAATTGCCGCCTGACATTTATTGCCGTCCGGCGTGTCATTCGTAGCTGCTGCCAAGAGACAGGCGAGCACAGACAGCTCATGTCCGCGCATATATCACGGCTCATCAAGCAGCACGGTGAGTTAGTAGACCAGCTATGGTATTGATATGGACTACCAGACGAATCTGTTCCGATAACTCGCGTGTCACTGCCAGCAAACGAATTGAGATTGAAATGCTGCAGCGCTGCGAGATTGAGAGTCATGTGAAGCGAGCCAGACAGTTAAGTGAGGAGTTGTTATAAACACACAGAAAATACTTGTCAAATCAGAGGATCAAGAGAAGGAAAGTCAATTTTTCCTTTCGTTTCAACATTTAATAATGATTTCGATTGAAATTAAACTAAATTGAGGCTGCTCAAACTGTTGACAATCAAATTATATGGTTTTCGAATTTACTGCAAGCAAGTTAATAATTGATCAAATTTCTAATATGTAATCTAAATAGGAATAAAATTTATTTCATTTAATTTAATGTTGCAATTGTTTCAAACTGTTGAATATTAATTCTCTAATTCTCACAATTCTTATGTGATCATACATTTTAAATAATTTTCATTTGACATTTAATTGTAAAATGCATTAAAACAGACACAAATTAAAGCAACATTAAAGGTGAATATGAAAAATACAATCAATAGCAACATATTTGTAATTGATTCTGAATCGAGTTTTACAATGTGACTATAAATTTTGGTATAAAAGTCTAAGCTTTAAATCCATACACATTGCTCGTGAAAGCAATTTTTTAATAATTCAACAACAACAACAGTTTAAAATATTGGGGGGAGAGATGTGAATGAGAAGGCTATAATTTGGTGTCAGCTCTTTTCAGTTGGCCACTTACAGAGCTGTCAGCAATTAGTTATTATAGAAGCTACAGCTACAAATGTTTTTAATGATAGCATTTATGGTTCAAGTACTTATTATATCGAGTGGCTACGAGTTCAACACGAATAACACTAATGACAACATGCAGGGATCAACCATTTGCAATGCAAATATGTATTTACGAAAATTAAATATATATCCGTCCGTATTGCAAATAAGCTGCGATTCAATTGCCAGCCAGAGGCCAAATGTGTTAGCTATATAAATGAGTAAAACTTTCTGTGGGACCGAGTTAAGCCAGCTAACAGAGACCAGCGACCAGAAGCATGGCAACGTAATGCGTTGGCTGGGATTAAAGCGAAACACGCGACCAGCCAAAACATATGCCAATAGCAGCAATAAGAAACGCTTGAGAGTGGGAAAGTGGGCGGTGGCAAATGGGGTGGGATCAGCGACAGTAGCACGCAAATGGCATGAACAAAAATAAACTGATAAGCGACAAGCTGAAAAAACAATGGCAACCAACCGAGAGAGAGAGAGAGAGAGAGAGAGAGCGAAAGAAGAGGGAGGAGTTGGCGAATTATGCAAGGAAGGCCCCAGCGAAAATATGTTGCATGCGACGACAGCGACAAACAAATAAACAACACGACCAACCAACCCAACAAACAAACAAACAAACAGACAAACAATCAGACAGACAGACAGACAGACAGACAGACAGATGGAGAGGCAGAGGGACAGACAAATAAACTGACGCTCTTTTCTGACAAATGAATGCGAGACGACAGCAGTGTGAGAGTGTGCGAGAGACAGAGACGGACGTAGCTATATCTGTATATATGTATGCTAAAGCCAACGGCGGAAGAGAGATCGCGCGACTTTTGGGGCAATGGAAATCAATTATTCATGCGCTTGGCCACGCAGCTAAAAAGTATGCAAGGCATGCGACTGCCTAACGCCGTCGCTGCCCAACGCTATGCAACAGTTTTGGCCACCGCCAAACAGACAACTGTGAACTGAAACCCCCCTCCAGCTCGCCCTCGAAGCCTATAAACGCACTCTTGGCCCACGATAATGGCATTTGTTTGTGTTTGATTTGCACCAACTGTGATTAAAGGGCAACAGGCAGCAGACGGCAAGTTGCAACCCACGAGCTGCTCTGCGTGCAAATGAAGTTTAATTTAACTGTGACCAAACATGAAGAAAGAAAATCCTAAGCGAATGTTAAGCAGCGACAAGAGCATGCTCTATAGCAACTTTAAAGCAGATTCAAATTTATATTTGTTGCAATTTATCATCTTCAGTTAATGATGCATTCAATTTGCCTACCATTTGTAATTTATACTTTGTACTATTCACTTCATCTGACTACTGCACATTACTATATTAATTAAGATGCCAGTTTCAGTTTGTTTTTGCTTAAGTATATTTTAATTTTAGAACATGATATTGCTCAATCAATTGGCTAAATATTGAGCAGCAGGTCAACGGAATGAAGCTTTGTCTGTTTACAGTAGAATCTTCGATATAATACTCAATGAAGCATTTGATAATAGTCTCCATTGCTATTTTTGGCTGTTTGTACGCGAGAATCGCATCACGCTTTCGATATAACTATTCTTAAAAAGCTAAAATATTTTGGAATAATAATAATAAATAAGCTGCATAATCAGAAATTTAAAAGGGATTTACTTTTAAGCTTCTTTTTAAAATAATATTCTATCGGATTCCATAATATAAGTTTTGCTGTGAATTTACTTCTGGGCTGTCAACTGAAGTATCTTTCAGAGCTAGTTCGTCAATCAACACTTTCAGCCTCCCTTAAAGTTCAATCTCACTCTCTTCGCTTGCTGCATTCTGCACAGACTGCCAAAGTCAATAGCAGAACGAAAATACTCTGTGCATTGACAAGCCTAACTAAGTAGGGAGACCATTGGAGGGTACTAATTAAATTTGGCCACCGGCGACAGCTACTTTGATGCACACAGATAGAGGAGGGAATGGAAATTGTGTCGGGAGAAAGCAGCAGCTTAGGCAGAGCTGCTTTCTTCAATGGCAAAAGAGAATGCATGCTCATGCCCATGCTCGGCATGCTTTCAGGCGTAAAGTGTTTGATTATGGTCATTTATTCAGTTCTGTCTGCATCCCGATTCGGTTGCCGTTGTTGTGTCTACTTTCGGGCATCCGCATCTCGTACTCACCAAAAGCCGGACTTCCATTATATTTTGTGCCCGTAAGTAACGTTGGATGGGGTTGCCATGGATTTTGGCTTCGCATCATGTTTGTGTCTGAGCGTACGATTAAAATCGCATACATCAGCGCTGCTCAAAGGCCAAAGGGGTGCAACCGGGGGGGGGGAATTTCAGTCTCGTGCGGTTGGTTAGAGGTAAGCGAACGAGCGAGAGAGAGAGGGAGAGAGAACTAGAGGGTGTAAAGCGAAGCCAGACAACCGTGGCTTTGGTCACTAATTTGTGTGCAATCGCGCATTCAAACGCTGTTGTTTATTAATGCATTCCGTTTAACGTGTAATGCAAAATTTATGCTGCGTATTTTTTTCGGCCAAATACACGGTAAAAAATGCAAAACTAACGAAAAGTCAGACGCAGGCACTGCGAAAATCTGGAAAGCATCAAACGAAAACAAAAACGAAAAAAAGCAGAGCAAAAAGAAAAACTAACACGCGAGTTAATTAAGCCGTCATGAACTGCAAAAGCACGTGACATGCACAATTGCAATAGTGTGTGTGAGAGAGTGTGCGTGTGTGTTTGTGTGTGTACCGCCGATGGCAACTCAAAGGCAAAGCGCCAAACATGGCAAACATGGCGAACTGGCCTTTCATGTCCATGCCCACTTTTTTCTCCCTCTTCCTTCCCCTGGGCGAGTCTCAGGCAAAAAAGCAACTGGTGATGCGTATCGCAAGGCATAGTAAAAAATGCAATAATTGAGGGAACCGGCAACACCCTCCACATATTGTATGTTGTACGTGTGTGTGTGTGTCTCGCTTACTCTCAATTTTCTATCTGTTTCCCCAAAGCGCCAGCAATGCATTCAACATGAGCAGAAGAAAGGAAGCGCAACTAGCAGATGAAAGAAAGATTAACTCGCCATTTTGTGTTGTCACGCAGATGGTAAAGTTAACAGCTAGCTTTCAATTGCTTTGACAATGTGTAAGTCATGCTAAATGCAATGTCAAAACATTTATTTAAATTTTATTCCTATTTTTACTTTGCATTAGGCATAACAAAAAACAAAACAGCCATTTGACAAGATTCTCTAAAGTGCACATTAAATAAATGATATTGTACATTTGGTGTTTGTGACAAACCATCCCATTTTGTAATCTTAAATTAATGAGTATAAATCAGCACAATCATTCATGATTTAATCTCATTTGAAAATAAATTTGTTTTTTCTTTACGTTCAAATGTGAGTCAAAATGTATTTTAATATTTTCCTATTACATGTTTCCCATTAATACGCCAATTTATTTCCTGGTTAACAAACATCAAAAAATACATCTTTAAAATTGTGCCCAGTTTTAGCACAATATTCCGAAACCAACACAAATAATGGTCAATTTGGATGTCAAGGATAAGGAAAAATAATATCTTCCTGTCTAAAAAATATCCAAAGCCAAAAATGCAACCCCCGAAATACAGGGTGTTTGTCCAGCATATCAACAAATACAATCATATATTTCCCACTGCTAAAGCTAATTTACTTCCTGGTTAGCAAAAATAAAAAAACACCCTTATAAATTGTGCATATTACTCCGAAATGAACACAAATAAGGGTACATTAGGATGTCAAGGTTAAGGTGGAATAATTTCCTCTTGGGTAACAAATGTCCCAAGCAAGAAAGACAACGCCAAAAATACAGGGTGTTTGTTCAGCATATCATCAAATTTTAAATGCCGAATACAACGATTGATAACCCGGCTTGGTGAGACACGTGTCGCTTGGACAATGGCTTAGCAAAGTGTGTGACTCAGTTTGATTGGGTTGCGAAATCAAAATAGGAAGCAATCGTGATTCAACTTGTTGAAGATGAAATACGCTTTCCTATTTCAGACACCCTCTTCTGCAGACACTTTGTCCCACTTTAATTATACAGAAATCGAGGGCAATTTCCTATAATCAGAACATACCTTTTTTGTTATCACCTCATTTGACATTGTATTTCTCGCTCAGATAACAAACTTTAGAAATAACCCACACACAACGATATTCGTGCTTCAACACACGCCAGACAAACGGCAATCTCTCAATCTACACGTCAATGCTCTCTCGCTTTCGTCATAGCAAAACACATACATATGTATTTGAAAATTAATAAACAGTTCCCAGTGTGCGTATCAACACACTTATGAGCTAGTAAATATCACGTACTTGCTAATCACAGCGTTGCGCTCAGTTATGAGTGCGAATTGACCCCTTAGACAGGCGGTGTTCCAGCAGACAGGCGGTGCTCCAGCCACGAAGACTAGAAGAGCCCATTATTTGGCTAAGAGCATGGGAAATTAAAAAACAAGCGCCTACTTCTAACTAAAAATTATTGTACCCCCGGCAAGGGCATAAAAAGATAATGACTATGCAAAAATAAAAACAAACAAACCTCTCAGCGCAGCGCGGAGACTCCGAGACTGGACTGTGATGTCATTAAACGCACAGTGGTTTTACGCTCTTCAAAATTGTGTCACAAATAATATAAGTATCGGCATAAGTAAGTATCAATATTCATTATTTTAGTATATATTTGAAACATATAATTTCATCGCGTTATTGATTATTTACAAATATACATTATTTCCACCACAGTAAACGATTTTAAATACTAATCATATTTGACTTGGTTTATTGTTTTCTTGCCCCACTATATACTAATGAGACCATTTATTGTCATTGTCTTTACGGTGTCACTGTCACAACAGAGAGAGCCAAATGTCGACAAAAATTCCCCCAAAACAAACTAATGCGAGTATATAATAGCGGGTCTCTAGCACTAATCAAGGCAGTCGCAATCGCATTCGGGAAGTGATCGTCGCGTGTGGAATTTTCCGACAAACAAATCGTCGAAATGGTCGTTGTAAAAAATGAACAAAATATTTCAGTACCCGAGTACTTGAACGAAGGATTCTTTGTGGATACCTTGGAGGAGGGTTTACGGGAATCAAAAGTTACGCTCTACGAGATCAACTTCGAATGGGGCAGCAATCCCGGAGATAATTATTGCTCCGCTATTTACCGAGTGCTCTTGAACTTTGCACGATGGGCTGACGGAAAAGAGTCAACGAAAAGGGAGAAATTGTCGGTGATTGTAAAGACAATTCCCATTTCGGAAGATACGCAGTTCCTGGAGGATGTCAGTGTGTTTATCAAGGAGAAGCAGACCTATACGGACATATTGCCACGTTTGGATATTCTCAGCAATGGCAGTAAATTCGGGGCAAAGTAAGTGGATATTGTAGATGAAAGAAAACAAGAAAACTAAAAATATAAACTTGCTATAGATATTATCATTCCGTGAAGACGCCCGTGCAGACGATTGTTTTTAATGATCTGAAAGTCGATGGCTTTAAAGTCGCCTCTCGCGAAGCAGGTTTGGATTGGGCCCACGCCTCATTAATTCTCCAGCAGCTGGGAAAATTCCATGCCACCTCCATGGTATTGGCACAAAAGGCAAGTCAAATAAATAAATATATTTGATTTACGCGTATTAATATCCTGTGTTTAGGATCCGGAAATAGTTAAGCAGTATCAACGCGGCATGCTCAGTGAAGACACCTTGTTGAAGAGCGATACCTTTGATAACATGTTCGGTGGCTTCCTCAAGGGTCTCATTCAAGCGTCAAGTAAATGGGCAGGCTATGAGAAGATTACCAAACATTTGCAACGCTTATCGGACAACTTCAGAAACGTTCTGGTGACTGCGGCCAAACCGAAGCCGGGTGATCGTTATGTGGTTCTGAATCATGGCGATATGTGGACCAACAATTTTATGTATGCCTATGAAAACAAGTCGCAGCCAGAGTTGCCAACACGCGCCATTTTCGTCGACTTTCAACTTTCCTTCTACGGCAGTCCAGCCTGCGATTTAAACTTCTTCTTGAACACCAGCATAAAGCTGGAGCTAATGCAAAATCGTCGTGAGGAACTCATCAAGGTCTATTATCAGGCCTTTAAGGAAGCCTTGGAATACGCACGTTACGATAAGATCCCGAGCTATGAGGATTTACTTTGGGAGCTGCGTAGTCGTGAGCTGTACGGGGTCTTCGGATTATTCGCATTTTTGCCCATGATTACGATGCCCAAGGAACTGTCCGCAGACAATAGCATTGAGAACATGAACGATGACAATTTCAAGGCAAAAAAGATGGAAGCGATTTTCTCGCAAAAGTTTCTCAATGATTACCATAAATGGGCGCTTAAACGTGCCGACGAAGTGGGCGTCTTTAATGATTACTAAACCGAAGCTTAGCCAGGTGGCAATGGGTTCATCGACCTTTACGACAAAGTCAGGCGGCTGAACATGGCAGAAAGCAAAACTGTTCAGCTGCCTAGAACGAGAGAAAGAGTGAGAGCTAATTCCTATGTCGTGCATTTAGCTTTTTATAGACCAGAGTTCAATTAAAATGATCTAACGTAGATGTGTTTGTTCAATCAATATAATATACTTTTTAATTGGTGGGCATATTTTTAGCAACAAATGGAAATCCAAACGATATTGTCATGGAATTGGAAAAAAGCTACGAAATTCTATTTACATTTATTTGCACCCAGCTACAAATTTTGTTCAGAGATTAAATTGAATTATAAATTTAATTTGAACAACATTGTCGCAACGTTTAGTAGGTTTACAAATAATTCGGCATTCAAGAGTTCTTGAGTAAAGATGCTAAACTGGAATCTTAAAACTCGTTTGCAATAATATGTATTTACTTTGTGCATAATTATTTAAAATTTCTGGAGTGCTTCAAAAGCCGTCACCGCTAATCCAGCGTCGAGCCAACGAATGCGTTTCTATTAAGCCAATCAAACCGAAGGCAGATGCACCCATAGATCTTCCATTAGGGTCAATTAAAAATCAACTACAGATCACTTTGATTTTCCATATAAAGCGCACAGTTTCCTCGCCCAACTGATTCACAGTCAATGATAATGTCGAGTACTTCGGAGCCACTGCCGCTTTATTTGACATCGCAGTTCTTCAGGCGCTCCCTAGAGCATGGCCTGCAACAGCAGGATATCAAAGTGCTGGACGTGCAACTAACAGATCTGACGCGTGGTGGAGAAAACTACTGCAGCAACATCTATCGAGCTCACATCAAATACCAGACTGCGGAACGACAGCTGGTCGAATGCTCTCTGATTGTCAAGTGCATGCCAGCGGAGAAGCAGGCGATTCTGGCTCGTCTGCACATCTACAACAAGGAGTCCATCTTCTACATCCACATCAAGCCAAAGCTGGAGGCGCTCATGTGGCGGGCAAACACCAGCGAAGAATCCTGGAGCTTGGGGGCCAAGTAAGTAGAGGTTAGCCAGTCCTTGTACCCATAGGGTAGAAGTGTATTATTAAAGAAAATATGTGCAGAAGACTCATTCGACGTCATAAATTATATGTAGACTTCCATAGATGAAACGATGAAGAAACTATTATAAAACCTAGAGACACCAACCAAACTTGCTATGAAAACTAGTGGAAATCAACTTGTTTTTTATGTTTCCCCTTAAATGTTGGTAGTTGTAATAATAACTATTTTTCGAAAATATATTAAGTATATATATATTTGGTAGATCCCTGCGATTGTCGGTATATTTTCCGTATATTCAATTGATATATCTAAGCCGTATTCATATAAGGGTTTGTGTTCTATCAAAAAGGGGAGCCGGTATCCTACAGTCGACCACACGGAATTGCTTTCGTTTTTTCAACTCAACTGATTCTTTCACTTTGAGCTAGACACTATTACTCAACCACGCAGCCGGAGCAGACTATGATCTTTGAGGATCTTTGTTGCGATGGCTATCAGCTGAAGTGTCGTCAACTGGGTTTGGATGCAGCTCATGCTCTACTGGTGATGCGTAAACTGGCTCAATATCATGCTCTAACCATGGCCATGGCCGAGCACGAGCCCGAGACAATCATTGACCGCTATCCATTCGGATTGCTGCACATGGATGCCATCAAATCGGAACCCTTCAAGCTGCTCTTTGGCACACAGCTGCTTAAGCTCGCCGCGCTGGTCAACGACATTGAAGGATTTGGACCAATAACTCGGAAACTCTATCGCTATCACGAGCACTTCACGGAACGTGTCTTGAAGTCGGTTTATCCTCTGCGTGGTGCATACAATGTGCTTAACCAGGGCGATCTTTGGGTGAATAATATATTCTTCAAGTACGACGAACAGTACAAAGTGCAGCAGGTTAAAATTGTAAGTGATCAATCGATTATTCATTTTAATATTGCTTAGCTCATTCAAGTCGCTGGCAGATTGACTTTCAGCTGTGCTTCTACGGCAGCCTGGGCTTTGACATCAACTACTTTCTGAACACCAGCCTGGAACTGGATGTGCTAAGGACTCAACGTCAAGATCTGGTTGACGCTTACTACGATGCTTTAGTGGATTGTTTAAAAAAGTTACCGTGGAGCAAACCACTGCCTAAATATGAAGAGATCATGGCTGAGATACGTGCGAGAGAAGCATATGGCTTTTTTGTAGCCTTTGGCTTCTTTCCGCTGATGAGCATGATTGGCGTTGACTCGGAGGATAACTCGTTGAAGAACTTCCACGACGAAGAATTCGCCAGACAGAAGGTTCAACTCATGTTCGAGGGGAATACACGCACTCTGGAGAGCCTCAAGTTCACGTTAAAGCGTTTAGATGACTTGAAAGTCTTTGATTGAAGGTCTCATCGCAAACCAGGAACAATTGCATATGATAACGATTATTAGTAGACGTAGTATAACGGTTGCATGTGCGACTTTTTTCAATGCAAATAAAATTAAATTTGCCACACTTAAATTGCCCCCATTTAATTAACCGCCGCTTTGTTGTTTCATGATGGGACGCCTGGGAAAAGCAAAATGCTATAAACAATTGCATGTCTGTAGTGTCAATGTTGTTATGTAACATCTTTATAGAAACAAACATCAAGATACGTTCTCCGGCTATCTTTACTCGCAGTAATCATAAGACTGCGAATGTAAACAGTGAATTTTCATTTATAGATTTATACAATAGAGATCTTGTTTGTTCTAGTCCATAATCTCTAAATATTAGCAGTTTTTAAATTGAAACTTTTTAATTGGGTGTCGTATACTGTACACACTGGAATAAATATCTTATACATTTTTAAAGCGATTTATAGCAGCAGTGTTAATGGTTTATGGCTTCCTATCTGCAAATTTCTAGAATTATCCTCATAATGATAACATGTTTTAACAGAATGAAATGAATGCCTTTGTAAACTACTTATGAGACTTCGGAAAGTGTTTTGAAAATGGTTTCAAGAGACAATTACTACCAAAAAAAGTAAAAAAAAGGGCCTCAGAAAATATTAAGTAGTAATAATTTAGAAAAAAAAAGTTCGAGATAGCTCAACATAACAATTTAATTTTAAAAAATTACATTAACCAAAATTTGAAATTATTGAATCCAATTCTTATTATATTTAAAACTAGAGAACACTTACAATTACTTTGAATATTTATTTAATATTAATAACAATACCCTTATACTTATCATATTTTTGTGATATTCTCGATAACCCTGTTTCAAACTGTTTAAATACTTTTTAGGATATTTCTATGCCATCTAACTTTTAAAAGTTGACGCAATGATATACAATTTGAATTAAAATATAAACGTTGTTCACTCGTATATTGTCGGTCAAGGGCGAATAATACATATATACCTTTCTTCTTCCTGTTATATACATACATTTGACATTTGCACAAAACTATAATACTCTACACAAAACAATAATAACCTATAATGCACAGGGTATAAGAAACTCAAACAATGTACATATTACATCGGGCAATTGAAATTAAGCTGTATATTATTAAATCGAATAAAATTTAGTAAAGCTGCTTTGTTGACACGTTTATCTACTGTTACTTGCAGCTTATTAATTATGTGCTTAAATAAATAGACAATTTTAAATTGACTGTGAAAACTATGTGGGTGTTGCACCCATCAAACAGACGTGATAATTCCGATGAATTCCAACCTAAGTTATCAGTCAATAAATGTCGTATTTTATTGCGCATTTGCCATGTTTCATTCATTAGCAACATACTCTTATATAAATGCCCACCTCACCGAATAGTAATAAAATTGTCTTATTTGTTTTTAATAGTTTCAGACAGAATTTATAACCCCCGGGCAACTCATCTATAGCGTGAGAAATCGAATTTAATATAATTATAAATGATTGCAGCAACGGATTTTGAGTTGAGGTGTTCAAAGAAAACAAACGTGAGTGAAATTTATATAATGAGTGATGACAATTTATAGAGAATAACCGAAAAGTTCAGCCGAAGTCCAAATACACTTGAGATAGAGTGAGAGAAGCATGATAGACTAGCATTTCAGCTGATTCAGCATGAAAATGCCAAGCAAAACAAATCGCGAAACACTCGCACGTAGAAAGAGAGAAAGAATTCATGTCTTATCAGAGAACTGCTAGAATGACAGACAATTAAAGTGTAAATATTAGTTGACATCATCTTATAAAAAGTGGGTGGACCTTGTGAGGTAATTTCCGACTGTCCATCAAGTTAAGTTAGTTGATGCTATAATATAATAATGAGATGTAAAACAAACCCGAGAAAATTAAATAACTGGTTTAAAGTATTCCATGTGTGTACGAGAAGTAGAAAAAAAAGGTCGCGTGTCGAAAAATAAACAAAACTTGTTGTTACTGTTGTCGCCTATTAAGCGAAATTATATAGTTTATATATAAACTTATATATATCTTACATATAATCCCATACGTAGTATACGAATAATTACGTTCAATAAAAAAAATAAAGAGTGCTTCTCTCATATAAAATGAACAACGCGTCGCTGTCGGCTTTCAAAACCACTTGAGATCACATCTCACAACATGTGCAGCATTGTGTACGATCAGGAGCTAGAAGCAGCTCCACCCCGCCACCTGGATGCACCCTTTTTCGAGGAGGTGGTGGAAACCGCATTGCGCACAGCACGCATTAAATTGTTGGGCATCCACTGCAGCATGGGAAGCAGCACCGGAGAGAACTACTGCAGCCAAATCTATCGGGTGCGCATCAAATACAGATGGGACAAGAAAGGCGCACAGCAGCAGGAAATGTCAGTCATAGTCAAGAGCATACCGCGCATAGAGTCGGTGGAGTTCATAGAGGATTTGCAGGTCTACTTGAAGGAGAAGATCACCTACTACGAGGTGCTGCCACGTCTGGAGCTGCTCATGCAGTGCAAGCGACGCTTTGGACCCAAGTAAGTCTATTCAAATTCGATTTCTCGGCCTCAAGTTAACACTTAACGTACGGATAAGACACGTGAAAAATAAATTTAGTTGCTCAAGGTATCAAATATAAATTAACTATTAACATACGGTCTGCCTCCTCCTAAGAAAACAACTGCTTTCTCAGATGAAAAAGTAAAGAAAATAGACAGCGGAAGAAGAGGAGGATTTGAGTGATGTACACAATACACAATTTGGTAAATAGATAGTCTGGATATCTGCATAAAAGCAACATATTTAAAAACTGTCGCCTAAGTAGCGGAGAATTTAAATATTATTAGGTTTAGTACATTTTTTGAATTGATTGATGAACGAGTTGCTTTAACAGAACCATTTGTTGAGCTGTGAAATTACAGACATTCAGGAAGCGGAATTTGTTGTAAAGTTATAATCATTGGGAAAATTGAATTATTTTTACCAGTACAAATAAATTTAAACGAGCTTAAATTTGAAGAAAAAATAAATATTTTTAAATATTTTGTAGACTCTATCAATGCCTGAAGCTGCCCGAGAACACTTTGGTGTTTGAGGATCTCGGTCAGGTGGGATATGTGATGGCCTCACGTGAATCGGGCCTCGATGAGGCGCATTGTCGCCTGGTCATGGAACGTCTGGCGGAGTTTCATGCAGTCTCCATGGCGCTGGCCACACTGGTAAGCCAAATGAAGCTCCCAAAATAAAAATTGTTTATTTAATTCAATAAATGTAGGACACGCAAATCTTTGACGCCTTTGGCGATGGCATGTTGTCGCCCCATGGCTTGGCCAAGGATGACGGTCTGCTGCTGCGCTTCTTCGGGGGCAATGCGCAGCAGCTGCACAAACTGGTCAAGAGCTGGCCAGGATTTGAGCGGATTGCCAGCAAAATAGGCAACTATGTGGCACATCAACGTGCGAATCTAGTGCGTGCTCAGGCGCCGCTTGACAGGGAAATCAAAGTGCTCAACCATGGTGATCTGTGGGTGAACAACATGCTCTTCAAGTACGATGCAGCCAAGGAGCTGCAAGATGTGATCTTCATCGACTTTCAGCTGAGCGTGTGGGGCAGTCCAGGCATCGATTTGAACTACTTCTTCTACACCAGCCTCCAACTGGACATCCTCAAGCACAAGCGCCCCCAACTGCTCAAAGTCTACCACAATCGGCTGGCGGAGACGTTGCTGCAGCTGGACATGAATGTCCCGGTGCCCAGTTATGAGCAGCTTCTGGGCGAGGTGCATCGCAGGGAGAGCTATGGCTTCTTTGCCGCCTACGGCATATTGCCGACGGTTAGTCAGGACAAAGCGCAGACGGCGGACAACAATTTGGAGAACTTCAAGGATTCCGAATTTGCGCAGCGCAAAGTGCAACAACAATTTGAATCGCCACGAGTCGTTGAAACATTGCGCTATGCCTTACCTCACTTTGAACGTGCTGGCGTATTTGATTAAGAATAGCACTCACCTTAAAATAGTTTATGGTTATTGCACAAGCTTAGTTTAATTGTAAAACCACTTAGTTTTTAAACAGAAAATAAACTTTTCACTGAATTACGCGCACTTTTTACACATTTGTTTTTGTATTTATACTTTTACCGTTGCAGATGGCGTTGCCAGTCCACTTAAATGTTCAAGCAGTGCTGCCACATTTTGGTATATTATACCATTGCTTAACACCCACCTGCGTTGCCACCTGCTGCATATAATCTTAGAAGTGTACCGCTCACATTACAAGTGTTCTGAATTTTGTGTACTTCATATCAATGTACCCTTTTACAGTTCTGGTCATTAGATACAACAACAAAATGTATTCGTATTCATTTAAAGAGTTAGTAACAAAATAATGGATTAAATCGAAAGAAGATTTGTTCTAAGCAACGCGTCGTCTACATACATACATATGTATGTACTTACGGCAATAACCAGTTGATTTAAATCACGCACTTTGTTACTCGTTTGGAAAATGTACCAATAATGTACCAATAATTTTAAGAGTAGACAATTATCGAGGATTTTATATTTTCGTATATCTATATTTTCTTAATTAAACTAGAATTCTAATTTATTAAATATCCAAAAATATTCAAAATACTTTTTTTATTTGGCTGCGGTACTTTTGGCAAGTTCGTTGTTATTAATTAAACTCCAAAGAATATACGTCCTGCATATTGTAAAGCGAGTATTAAAAGTTGCAGATTGATTTCAAAAACAAGCTTGTTCAAAATAAATAAAAAAAAGAAAAATACATTCTTCATTTAGGCAATAATATTTATTGTAAAATAATTCACATTATTAGTTCGTTCATGCGTCTCGATAAAAATACAATTTCATGTGGGTCTAAAATTGCACAATATTGTCTCACTTGTTAATTGTTGAAATCACCATAGAAAATACGCAATTCAAATGAAAATTCTGCGTAAAAAGTCAATTGCATACATACAAAAAATGCTACTTATATTAATTACAATCATCATCAAATATCATCATAGTTCACTTCAATCGAATTACTTTCGCACAACATTAATTCAATGCTTACAATCATCAATCAATCAATTATTATCATTCAATTTAACACTAGAATTATGTATAATCGTTTTACTTAAACGCTGTTTGTTGAACCGCAGCTGAAGTTCCCAAACCGAATTTGTTGTATATAGTACGTTATTTAATTTATATAGCTTAATTAACTAAAACTGTACGACTTTACGCTTATGTAAATGTGCGGCTTCTAGTTATTCATTGCTGTGTTCCTTTGTTCCGCGACTTTTTGTTTGCGTGTTACTCTTGCTGAGGAGTTCTGAGAGTGCTGCGGGAGGCGAGAAGAATGGAGAGCAGACCAGAGAGAGCGATGCGATTAGCTCCACACATCGGCTGAGTAGCGTTTCTGAGCCTCCATTTTCTTCAGATACTGCACGGCATCCGTCTCGCTCATGTTGCCCTTAGTGGACAGAATTTTCGTCAGAATATTTCTAACATCCACGGCCATGTTCTTGGCATCACTGCAAAATTGAAACAAAATTGCAATTTGTTATTAAATACATTATTTCTAGTATAATAATAACTTACCCGCAAATGTAGAAATGTCCCTTCTTCTCGCCAATCACATCCCAAATTAGATCCGCGTCCTGCTCCAGCAAATGCTGCACATAAATCTTCTTCTCCTGGTCACGCGAGAAGGCCGCCTTCAGGGTCAACGTGCCCTTCTTCACCCACTCATCCAACTCGCTCTCGTAGATGTAATCTTCGCTGCGCTTGCGGCAGCCAAAGTAGAGTACAGATTCGCCCACCGTTTTGCCCTCGTCGCGCAGATGCTGACGCTCCTGGATGAAACCACGGAAGGGCGCCAAGCCCGTACCAGGACCCACCATAATGATGGGTGTCTCTGGCTTCGTAGGCAAACGAAACTGCGATTTGCGTATAAAGACGGGGACTTTGACGTCTTCGGCGCCCTCCTTGGGCTGCTTGTGCCTGAGATAAGTGGTGGCCACGCCCTTGTTGGTGCGTCCCGTGGGCGTCTGGTATTCCACGAGCACAGCGGTCACATGCACATCCGTGGGATGCAGCTTGGCCGACGATGAAATGGAGTAGTAACGTGGCTGCAGACGCGGCAACAGCTCGCAGACATGATCCAAGGGAGCCTTGCACGACTTGATGTCCTCCAAGATGTGCACAACATTGCGGCATGCATCCTGAATCCAGCTCTGATACTTCTCCTTGCCCTCCGGCGCCAGCGATGCCATGCTGCGCAGTAGCTGCTTCTCCGTCTCATCAGTGCAGTACTCGGCCAACTCCTTGAGGATGTGCGTGCGTGGAATCGCTGTAATCTCCAAGTAGTGCGTAAGTGCGGTTCGATAGGTGGTGGGGCAAGGGAACGGATGCTTCTTGCTGCTGTCCGTGTCGGTGTTGATCAGCGAGAAGACTGTATCCAGATCAGCATTGCACAACTGGCCCAGCTTCTCAACCAGCGTCTTGTCGTTGATGGGATACATGGCCACATGATCGCCGGCATCGTAACGCATCTTGGAGCCATCGATGTTCAGCTCAATGTGCATGCACGAGCGACCGCCGCCCTTGTGCAGCTCACGATTGACACGAATGGGCGCCAGGTAGGGATTCTTAGCATCAAACGGTGGCCGTTGGTTCTCCATCGAATGCAGACGTGCGATTTCACCGGTGTAGATGCGATCGGGCTGCACATCGGGCTGTTCCAGCAGACGATACTGACGGATAAGCACCTCCTCGCCGCTGCCCTCGATGCCAAAGTGATCGCAGACAGCGGGCCAGAAACGATCCTTCCATGTGATGAAGTCGTCCTCAATGCTGACAAATAAATTGCATTATTAATACACAATCGAATTAATATGAACAGTTTATGTCGATCATTGCAACTTTTGACAACTTTTTTCGGTTTTCAAATTTATGCAAGAAACAATTTTGTTGCCTCCAAAATTAGTAGTAGAGCAAAACAACTTAATTTTGCGATTCACATAGAATTGTATGCAATTATCTGTGAATCATCGACATTTTATTATAGAAGCAAACTCACTTGGCATCATCGTCGCCCAGGCCCAGCTCGAAGACGCGATTGGCGCCCAGCTCCTCCAGACGCTTGTCCACATAGATGGCGACTTTGTTGTAGTGCTCGTACGTTTTGTTGCCCAGGCCAAAGACCTGAAAAACAGCGAAACAATAACAATGAAATTCGTTATAACCAGCTGCTCATCATAATGTGATCTATTACCCCATGTTGGGCTTTGCAAATTATGCGTTTTGTTGCTTTATTACATAAATTATTTAACAGCCAGATCAAAGTGCGCCCCGGCCTCTGAAAGCGACGCGTGCCAAGGCCAACAGCGACGCCGACAGCGGCGCCGCGGCTGATGCCGGCAAGCACGTTGAACATTACAGCCATACAGTTTTCTTTTCCGCAGCAATGTTTTCATTCAGCATTTCGAATAATTGTAATTATCAGTTTTTCGTATCGCAAACAGACAAAAACAATAACAAAGATTGTAAACAATATTGCGCAACAGTTTGCGTTAGAGGTGCAGAAACATCGAGTGAAACATCGATGACATCGATGTTTTCAAAACATCGGAACCATCGATGGTTCGTGACCACTATCGATGTTTTCACAAACAACTCTCTTAGCTCTTGTTTGATTATGCTTAGTGAAGAATAGTGTAAATTACATACAGTTTAGTAACATCTTATTTTATTTATTGGTGTAATAGGAGCGGAACCGACAGAGGAAGTGGAGTTAAATAAGAATTTTTTTACAGATGACTGATGACAACGAACTGAAATTGGTTGCAAAAAAATATTTCTGTATACAAGCCTCGTCCTGTGAGTCTGAAAGAGTATTCAGCAAGGCTGGACAAACTATATCTGATCGCAGAACAAGGCTTAAACCTGAAGTTGTTGATCAACTTCTGTTCCTGAACAAAAATAGTCCCTTTAAATGATCTCAAATAAATCTTATGTTACTGTTTGTACTGTTTCTGTTCTTTTTGCATTTTCTCTTTTTTTTAAAAAACATCGATGTTTCACTCGATGTTTTTTTTAAAACATCGAAAACATCGATGGGCACGCACATCGATGTTTCTGCACCTCTAGTTTGCGTGCACGCGTCTTAATAACACAGCTGTTACGTGTTAGTGTGACCAGCTAACATGGCCCACACAGCTGCTAATCACATAACAGAGTGGCAGGGCATGAAAAAGGTACTTAACAGCAACAGCACATGTGGTGACGTCACAAATCTCATTTACATGCTGTAACCAACATCCGTTGTAAACATTTTAAATAGAAACCCAATTATAGTTCCATATTAATCCAAAATATTAGCTCGAGTTCACCTTGAAACTGTAGTTATATATAATTTCAATGGTATTATAATATAGCATACAGGGTCTCTAACAGTCGAATAGACTCGCCTGTAGCCTGCCTGTTAATTGACAGATTAATTAATAAATAGCCATTTTAGTCATTTAACAAAACATTCTACAGGTTTTCTAAAACGTGCTACAAATCGACTATAATGATGATAAGTATCGTCTATAAATATAAGTGTAATCTATTGTAAACGCCCTCCAAGCTTGAGTGAACATTTTTGCTACGCTTGACAGTTTTTACTTCCTGGTCTCTATAATAGTTAACGGAAAAATTACTTATTTCATATCAGTTGTCATTGAATTTGATATTACATATTATTGAGATTTGTATTGTTTATAAAATACTCGTGGCTATACCGAAAATTTTAGGCTAATAACACTGGCGACATGGCACTAAAATAACAAGATAGATAATGGTTTTCTTATCGACGAACAAGCCAACGCTTGATAAGAGCAATTGGCGAAGCAGGCGGCTGTGCCCCGTTCGTTCTTATCAATTATGTGGAATATGTTTGAACTAACATATACATATATAAGTAAACTCACCGCATAATTAAGTCCCGATAGATCAACATCGCCGTTGGTAATCCACTCGTAGAACTCCATGGCATTATCGGTGGGATCACCCTCGCCATAGGTGGCCAGGCAGAAGACGGCCAAAGAGTTCTCAATGTCCTTAAGCTGCAGCAGTTCCTCCATATCACATTCCTCGGGATCGGCAACCATGCCCTTCAAACGATAACGAATACCCTCTTTGGCCAGACGCCCGGCGAATTCTTCGCCCGTGCCCGTCTGTGAGCCATAGAAAACTACCAAGCTGCGGCCGGAGGCTTTTAACTTCTTGATGAACGAATTGTCCGTCGCCGCCGTGGTGCTCACTGTGGTGGGCCTAATAAGGGAGATATAAGCGTTATTAACAGCTGTTAACTAACAGAAGTGGCAATGCTGTCAATCTAGCTATTTTCCTAATAAATCTGGTGATATTGAATTGTGAAACACGACAAAGCTTTATTGAATGTTTTAAATCTAAATCGTGAATTTAAACTAAGTTTGTTGAGAAAATAAATAATCATTATTATATTGATTTAGTTCTATTTGTTTTTTCAAATATGAATAGGTCTGACTTGAAGTTCATCGGAGAAAATCATAAAACGCAAATGCTTTTTTTTTTAATTGGCGAATAAACTTGCAACCAAAAATATCATTGAATTATATTAGTTTTGATAAAATTTAAAAGAAAACTTGTTGACAACGTCAAGAGAAAAAAGTTTTGATAATCAATTTGTTTATCTCTAATTGCAGTTTACCTTTTATTACCGTGCCTATAACCTGCCTTCAATATTACTTCAATATTTTGTTTAAGTCCGAACCAATAAATGTATCGATTGAAATGGTCTGGCTGATGTTAACAATGATCTAAATCTTAAGCTTTTACCAAGCTCCAATGAACGTAAATTTTCTAAATGATATTACAAAATATTCTTGTATATTTATAGCTTCTTTGAGATTGTAGGGAGCACTGTTCTTCGGTTTACTTACTGTATCGAATAGCTGCGCACGGGTTCCTCCTCCTTCTTTCGGCTGCGCAGGAAATAAAAGGCGGCGCCGCCGATCAGCACTGCCAGCAGTGCTATATCGAGTAGTCCCAGGAAGGGCTCATCTCCGCTGGCGGCAGCTGCTGCCGCTGCTCCATCGACTGGGAGCTGCTCACTGGCCATGGCTTAAGCTCTGTCTGTGTTTGACTGCAAGAAAGGAACGCCGCAAGAAAAGCGAAAATCGTTAGAATTTTGCATACACTTTACACGCACGCACGAGCACAAAAAAGAGCCCCAACTATGGGAGGGTTGGGGTGTTTTTTAGAGGGGAAAAGAGGCGTCGATTTGCATATGGCACTTTGAACACACACTTAATGTATGCCACGTAAGCTGGCGAGCGAATAGAACTCCCTAGTACAGTCTTTGAGCGACTATTTTGCATGCGATCGACCGGAGGCGCCTAACGGCAATTGAGCTTCCGCACTTGTTCTAACGGTACACACACACACGCTCTCTTCTTGATCCCTCTCTGTCTCTTTCGCACTCGATCACACTCGGTTGACATTGAAACTGTAATGCGTTTTAAATTGCGTCAACCTTGCCAATTAAACTACAATTATTGCCATATATTTGTATCGCTTACTTCACTTTGTATTCAATTACAAAATTTTATTTAATTCGCGTAAAAATGCCGCTCACCTTTACGTCTACTCGCATTAACAGCGCACTGTTAACTAACATCTACGACAATTGTGTCCAACAGTTTTATGCCCGCCCAGCAAGCAAGCGCATTGATAACATCATTATCAGCAGGCAACTGCAAAAACTCGCTATCAGCGCGAGCACAGCAACAATTAGCGTTGCCTTAAGTTATCATTAATTGATAACGGCTGCTGAATTTCAATTGAAATGATGAAAATGTCGAACTGCTTTGGCAATGTTCAGCTAACCGTGCGTAAACAAAAATGCTCTTTGGCCACGTGAATTCTATTTCAATACCTCCAGTTATATTTAAGTTTTGTTTACATTGTTTGTTCCTTAACCCTTTATCTGTTTCATATCGAGCGTGTCATTGAGATCCCCGATACATACATATGCTAATGGCTTTATACTTTGGCTTTCATATACCCTTTCAAAGAGTCGTATAGATTGGCCAAGTGTTCTGATCAGTCTGATGAAATATGAATGAGTCAATGAGCGCATTCAGCAAGTAATTCTGATCAGTAATCATGATTCCGGATCAGTATTTTTGAGTTCATCAGGAAATTTTTGGATAATAAAATAAATATCATACAAATAGTATTATACTTGATACTGTTTACTGATACTTATCGACGACCGGTTGTTTGCGTCTTGGAATTGCTTGTCACTAATTTTTTTTAAATTCAATTCCAAAATTAAATAAACAAAATGAATTTGACTATGCTTGATGCTCTTTTGTTATATAATGAGAGTGAAATGCCTTAATGGCTCGAATTCCGCAAATTCAGATGCGGATGAGGCACATAATAAAAATAAAAGGAAATTGCAGCCAAACTGAACACTATTCAGCGTGCATTTAAGCACAATTGAGGTATTATAGTATATTATTTATAGGTATTAAAAACAGAGTTAAAATTGACATATTAAATTTGCAGGCTGTTGTAATGGTAGTTGTCACTTTAAGCAAAAATGTACCTTGTCCGAATGTATCTTTAGAATAGAAACGGCTGTTTATAATCAGAATTACCTGGTCAATGTGCCCAATGTGACGATTTGTTAGTTATCTGTCATTGCTCCAAAATCAACTTATAAACTATATAATTTATAAATAAAAATGTTGTCTTTTTTGCGATTTCTCCACCATTCTTCTTCTTGATATAATTATTTGACTTTTTGAATTATGTAAATTTGTGTCATCAAAATTAAGTTTCCTTAAATATGTTTTGATACTACTTGAATATATTAAACTATTGTTATATATTCATATGTAATGTTATTTTCGTTCGTATAAACGATTCTTAGAAACGAGTCATTATTATCATATTTTTTTTTTTTTTTAAATATTAAAAGAAAGTGTTTTATATCAATTAGAAAAACCATATTGTATTTTCTATTCAATTTTTTTTTTGTTTGAAAATTATTCGTATTGAATAAATTTTAACTCTTAGAACGAATTCATTAGGCAATTTTTTTTTTTTTGCCCAAATTGCTAATTTCATAATTAAAACCAACATCAATTTAATGGAATTTATTTTTGCTTTCCGCATTCTGAAACACAACTGATCTTTCCAGTTTCTCTTAACAACCCCCCACAAATATCAGGTTAGAGACCTCGTGGCATTTTTAATGAGCTAAATATGCTACTGAAACGCATTATCAAAGGAACATAGAAATATATATTTCTGCGAAATGGGAAAATATTAAAACTAAAAAATAGTTATGTAACGGGCTTATATCGCTGGTCTTTGCCCTAGACATGTAGAGGGAGCTAACAGACAGTCTGTCAATCATAAAAAACACGTTGACGTTGCACCTTGAATTCTGAGCAGGTTTTATTTTTCTTTTTTTGTTTCAACGTCTAGCGTCAGTAGAGTGTGAGTTTGTGTGTGTTTCCAGTAGGTGCGTTTGTATTTTGAATAGAAAATGCTCGTGCAATATTTAGTTCTTGTTGCTGTGGTCAACGAATGGCAAAAAAATAAATATTAAACATGTGACAGCGGCGACAACGACGCGTATGCAAATCGATTGGATCGTTTTATAGTGTTTTGTCGTCGTCGTCTTCGATTGGGAAACGAAAGGTGTTCTATGGACAGTTCGTCCAGTCGCAGACGAGTACAAATAATAAGAATTCGATGGGCAGCAACAAGTGACAAAGCGGCGGAACAACTGATCAACTTTTTAGGTCAGAATTGGATAGGTGTGACGCCATCGGGATCACAATTGGGAACCTGAACTTCGTCAGCATATACATAGTATATAGACACATACATGAATGGCAAAGTGTCTGAATGATAAGGTCTTGATTTATAATTAGGCAGAAGGTAAACACATTGCCGAAATAAGTGCGGAAATAGAATTGCATATCATTAGATTGGATTGACTCTAGAGCACTCTGTATGAACTTTTCATTTACCAGAAATAATTTAGATCACATCAAACGCTCTCAATCTTTTGTCTACGTCTAAAGTTGAAGCACATTTTGATAAGATTGCGAACCACGCCAGCATCATAAAGTATTTTAGTTTAAATAAAATGATTAAGTAGTAAACGGCGACAAGTCGGGGCATAATTAACACAACAATTATAATCTCAGCACATAAAAGATAAATAAATATGGCTTTATTTTAATTGTTATGAGACCCGATTAGTCACAGAACCGTCAAAAGTTGAACGTCCAAATTTGAATTTGGCAGTATTCTTCCCTTCCATAACAATTTCAATGTGCAGTCAAATGTTATCAAATGGGATTCCTATACTATATGCTATGTGAATGAGACTATCTCGGATCTAGACAAAACAAACCCCTTACTGAGTGTGCTCAATAAGAAAACGCATCGTGAGTGGGCGATATTCGTGAAAACACAAACACAACAAGCCGGTTGCCGAGCGTTACTTATAGACCAGTACATCCAATCTGTTGATACTCCTCTAATGCTTTGTGTGCCTACGTGTTCAAGTCTCGAGTCATTAAACCAAACACTAAGCATGAGCTAGCAAATTTTTTTTTCAGTTCTGTTTTCTGTTTGAATTTTTGTTATCGCTCTGAAAAGTTGTTGCGATTTTTAAACTGTTTTGCTCCGATGGTGGGCTAATTGAACAGTTTGTTGCTCCAAAAACGCCAAATAGCCAAAAACCAACTCGATAAGGCCTTTAATTATTTGTTAGCTAAGTCGAGTCAGTCAGTCTTACATTCACTCGGCTCGTACTCGCCAACAGTCGCCATTATTTAGTTCAATGTCAAACGCGTATTTTGTGTTGGTCAATAACGCGAATCGTGCAAAGTGGAAACTTCAAATACGCCAAAGGCAATGAAAAAACCGTACATTAAAATATGAATAATACATGTTTGAAAAAGGAAATCAAAATGGTCTATTGCATGACAACTGTTAGCAGTTATGTTAATAGCGCTGTTAGATGATTTGATAAGCAGAGCTGTTAACACAATATGTAAAGAATCACAATTGTTAGCAGTTATGTTAATTAGCGCGGTTTAGGACACGCTGTTATATGTTTTGATAAGCAGCGCTGTTAAGACATCTAATGCATCACAACTGTTAAACACCACTGTTAAGGCAACGCTGTTAACACTCTGTAATTCAAATACGAATTATGAATTGCTATTCTCCATTCCTGATTTCAATTAGTTATTTAAACCACAAGTGATTAATCGACTTCCAGTCGCCATCTCAGCTGTTAATGAAAACAAAATCAGCTGAAAGCGAAACAAGTTTCGCTCATCGTAATCAAAAACGAATGTCTGAGATACGTGACTGCGAGATACACTCTGCCCAGTTGCACAATGTGTTTTGCTGTTCAGGGCGTGCCTCTAATATTTCGCTAATAATAACAAACGATTTTATTGAATTAAATTGCACTCAATAGCGAAATACAGGGCAGCGGAAAAAGAGAGTGCGAGAGCGAGAACGACTGGTCAAATGTAACCATAAATTCAACGAGCATGCAACCTGTTTACACACACATGCGCAGCCAGCAACAGGTAATGAACTTTACACTCCGTCCTAGCCGTCAACATTTGCTCGTCTCGCTCGCACCCACGTAGCTCCCGAGCAAAGTGCGCATATACCAATGAAGCGAACGTGTGTGTGTATGTTGGTGTGCGTGTGTATTGATCTCTTATTGTTGCTGTAACCTTGACCATCAAATGCCGAACTCAAAATGATCAATGTGTATGTGTGTGTGTGTATCTATAATGCGTACAACTTACACTGTGTGCGTGGTGACTTTGTGAACGATTTTACGGATTTGTAATTCTGTTTTCAAATTCACTTTTTTTGGTGATTCGATTTTCCTTTTTTTCGTACACGTTGCACAAACGAGAGCGCTTAATTTGTTTTATTTACGACGACGGCGACGACTGCAACAGTCGAATATGAGCGCACCTATACATACACACACAGAGGCGTAACAGTTGTGTTAGTACGTGTGTACGTATGTACGTGTGTGTGTGTATGCGTATTGGACTAATCACTTTGTAACGCGTTCAGCTGTTGTTCGCCTATTAAAACGCGTGTCGCGCTGTGTAGTTAGGGTTAAATAAATTGATGTGGTCAGCCAATCAATTGATATACAATTTGTGCTTATTTCGACGTAATTTTTTGGGAGGAAATCACGTCCGATCAGCAGCTTTAACAAAGTGATACTGCCCGCATGTTGTTATTGTTGCTCAATTGCTGTTAGAGGTGAAGCGGTATCGCTGTCACCACGTTATCGATATTTTCAATTCACTTGACTTGCCAATGCCGATATTATTTAAAAAGAGTTTATTAGAAAGGAAAGAATTGTTATTTCTCATCATTAGTATACAAATTGTTCATGTTTAAATATTAATAAATTAAAAAACGAATACCTAGCGAAATCGACAAGATATCGATGTTATGCGCCAACATCGATGTTTCCCCAGCTATACTCGCTGGTATATTTTTCGTTAAGTTCAAAATATACCAACGAAGCGTCTGCTTTTAAGCAAGGTATGCAGTGTTGCCAGTTTAGCAATTTTATGGCTAGTTCTAGCCATTTTGAAAGGCCGAATGCTAGAAAAATTAAGAAATTGCTACTAGCCATAAATCTAGCTACTTTAAAATAAACTTCAGCTATTTTCGGCAATTTTCTCGAACCCGTGATTTAGGTCTGTGAAAATTACCAGTTACAGCGAAAATACTCTAAGTGACTTGAGTGAAAATACATATCGAACAGTGATTTCTACTTTTGACCATCACTGCTTTGTGTGTTTCATCTCTAGTTTGTGGTGTACATTAAGTGACGCAAAAAAAGTGATGCAAAAATGCCTAAAGTGCTTTATACGCAAAAGTTTCGCGATGCTTGGATGCAGGCTAGTGAGTTCAAGGCCTGGATCCGGAAGGATGAGACGGATTTGTCAAAAGCTTACTGTAGCTACTGCAAATGCAGTATTAAAGCGAAAATATAAATATAAATATATAAAAACACTAAATTCAATTTTAAAAATAAGGTATTTCCATTTACTTAAGTTTTTAAAGCAGCATTATTAATATTCCTCTTTATAGATACGGCCTGCGCAGAAATGGAAAATGCTGCCACGATTATGAAGTGCCATCGAAATTTTTAAAAATGATGGCCGAAAATGAAAAATATAACAATGAAGACAGTGAAGATGTAGATTTAATAAAATCATTATTGGACATTTAAATTAAAATTCAATTTTTTGGTTATTTTGGGGTAATTTGGTTATTTTTTGGGGTAACAAAATGTTAGCCATTTTTTCAGCCATTTTTACAAACAAATTTGCTATTTTCAGCTAGTTTTTTCTTAAATCTGGCATTATTTTTTGTTCAAGACCTGGCAACACTGAAGGTATGCAGCTTTAGCACTGCATCGTTAATCCATTAACAGCATAGTGTACTGCTAACGCTTAATAGGGTGGCAGCTTGATCCTTTAAATTGAGGTCATTTAAGCAAATTGTTGTGCAACTGTAGTGTTTTGCTAAGGCTCACGTGCAAAATATAATCCATTTAGATTATTATTGAATTTTCACAATTTCTTATTCGCTCAAAAACTGTTATAAATATAACGTACATTTCAAAAACTAACATTACAGCGACACTGTTATACTTTGGTATATTACTCAATACTTGGTGGTAAATTTCGGTATGCAAGCTACGGTCACACGCTGCATTCGCTTATTCGATACCACGACCAAAAACCAAAACTCTTCTTTCGTTTTTAGTTTTTTGTTTGTTAACTCTTTTATTTATTATTTGCAACGACTTTACACTAGTTTTAATTGTACGATTCGAATGCTGAACGTGCACACAAGTGTGTTCTACTTAAAGTGCCTTACAACAAACGCGAGCAACAAAACCCCAATTGTGTAATTTACATGCAAATGTTTTTCCTACCTTGCTGGCCAACAACAACAACGCAGAGCAACAGCAACAACGACAACAACAAACACAGCAGCGTGTCTCACGCATTGTTTCAAAAACGGCTCGGAAATGCCACTGAAATTCTTCAAAAAGTGTCGACAATATAACGTGACGTCCAAAAGTTTATTTGTTATATCTGTGCATCATTTGCTAGGTGAGTGTGTGTGTGCATGTGCGTGTGAGTGTGTGTGCATTTGTGTGTGTGTGTGCGGGGGCGTCAATCAATCAGCCTATGAATGCAACAACAATCGATCAAAGAAGACGAAGAAGAATTATATTATATCAATAACAACAACAAGACTCAATTACCCCAAGTTGGCAACAACAACAATCGAAATAAGTCAAGTTTTACACTTGTTGATTTATTTACTCATTTTGCGCGTTTTTAATTGGAAAACACATAATTGTGTGTTCGCTTTATATGGCCAACAACGCGGAGATAAGCAATGCGTTTATCTTGCGGCTTTCGTTATTACCAGTTTTTTGGAATTCGCCTTTGCCAAAACATATCAACAGCAGCAATAACAACAACAACGACAGCGAATGCCGCAACATTTTTATTGCATGACTTGTTGCGCATCTGTTAAGCCGCTAACAGCGCTGTTACACATTAACATAGCGGTAGATTGTGCTAGAGTGACATTGCCTTTTCACTGAGGTCCTGTAAGTGACTTGTTGCGCATCTGTTAAGCCGTTTACAGTGCAGTTTGCTGCTAACGTTTAACAGAACATTAGCTTGTGCTCGAATGACATTGCCTTTAAATTACATCCTGTTAGCAATAAACTAAATTCGTTTCAGCAGTATAATTTAATTTCATTTAATTCAATGATTTTGAAATTATTGAAATATTCGATATTTTAATGAATTCTAATTATTGATTGAATATTATTTATTTGCAAAAGTTGCGGAATATCTTAAATATTATTTCTTGTAATTGCAATACGATGCTAAACGATTAGCTGAACCTCAAATCTCAACTTGCAATATTCGTATGATTTGTAAATTTCTGTGAATTAAAATGAGTTTCTCAGATTAAGTATACGCTTTCAGCCAATGTAATCGCACTCCCAGACACTGTTAGTTTGCAGAGTGTCGCGCTTGGAACAACAAAAGCCCCAACGATTTCCGTCACTTGGCTCCAATAAAAACGTATAAGGCAATCCACAAAAAACGATTAGACAACAAAAATATCTGTGTGTACATTAGCATATTTGCGCGTGCTCTGTTGTCAAGCCAACAACGCTCTTGCCGCTGCTGCTGCTGTTGTTTTAATACCCGATGCTAATGAAGAAGAAGGGTTTTTAGATTTTGTGACAATTGAAAAAATACTTACCAGGAGATTTGACCCCATTTCCAACCCTTCCACAATCAAGAAAATGTTTTTATGCCTTCTGTTAATGTCTAGAAGAGTTAGAACTGGCACTAGAACAATATTCTAGAAACAATATACTAAAATAAAAACAAGTAAGAAAGCTACAGTCGAGAGTGCTCGACCGTATGATACCCGCAACCCATTTCGAGAGAAAACAAAAAATTTAAATGATATATTAACAAAAAATATACCAAATATACTAAAATTAGTTTTTTGTATATATTTGAAAATAGCGGGTAAAAATCACAACACCGTTTTGGTCACACTGTCAACTAAACAAACAAAGCGCGGGCAGCTGCAAGTGAATTTTGCATAGAAAATTGATTCTTTAATAACTTCCTTGTTTTTCATTCGATCTCAACCAAATTCACAGGAATCATTGAGAATATAAATATTATTATGCATATCAAAATTCAATGCTCTAGGTCTATTATTACGGCTTTTACAGACTTTTGGGGGCGGAAAGGGGCGTGGCATCCAACTTTTGAAATAAACTTGACCTGCGTAGGACCTATAGGAGTACTGTCCCCAAATTTGGTAGCTCTAGCTTTTATAGTCTCTGAGATCCAGGTGTTCATACAGACGGACAGACGGACAGACGGACAGACGGACATGGCTATATCGTCTCGGCTGTTGACACTGATCAAGAATATATATACTTTGTGGGGTCGGAGATGCCTCCTTCTGCCTGTTACATACATTTTCTGTTGGCACTAAGTTATAATACCCTTCTACCCTATGGGTAGCGGGTATAATCATGCAGTTGGATAATCCACTTAAATTATTTTATTTATTTAAGTTGACAAAAAATGTAGGCTAACAGTTCGAAAACAAAATGTAAAACAAAAAATAAAGAATCAACGAAAATATTTATTTGTAATTGGAAAGTTACAAAAAAAAATTAAAAAAATATAACTATTAACCACTGAAGAGAAATCTAAAAATAAAAATACACATTATCTTGTTCATTCGAGTTGACCACAAAAAAGATTGATTGAGAATTGGAAACTAAAATTCAAATTTCAATTTTGAAATTAAAAATATAATTCATTTGGTTTAGTGGAAATTAGTTTATGAAATCCAATCAGAACTTTACAATTTTTCTATTTGTTTGAAACAGTAATAAACTATTTAAAAGGGGTATTTTACGAGCGGGTATTTTACAGTCGAGCTCATCCCACAGTAGCTTACTTGTTATTGCTGCCATTCTTGTTGGCGTTGTTATTATTATTATAGTATTGGCTTTGACGCGCTAGCTGTGACTGAGATTGTGGCATTGACTGCGTCTTATCTGTCTGAGCTTTTATCTATGAAATTCAAATGTATCTGCTTATCCAACAGATTCCTCCAGCACCGTCGACTGCACCATCAGCTCGGAGAGCAAGGGACAAGAGTGCCTGGACAATGTCTGCCAACGTCTGCTCATCCAGCAGCCCGAATTCTTTGGCCTCCGCTACCTGGTCAAGGACAAGGAGGACGAATACAAATGGATCGATCTGGAGCGTTCACTCAGCCGCCAGCTGGAGAAATACGCGGCGGCAGCCAAGATGTATCTGCGAGTGCGACACTATGTGACCACAGGCGTGCGGCATCTGACCGATGAGGCAACGCGCTTCTATTACTTTTTGCAGCTGAAGAGCGACATATACGAGGGCCGCATTGCTTGCGACATACGCACAGCGATCCTGCTGGCGTTGTACTGTCGCCAGGCGGAGTACGACAGCTATCAGGGCGACAAGCAGTCCAAGGACTATCTGAAAAAGTCGCTAGTGCTGCCGCGCAACATGCAGGGCTTGGCCAACGACGACAACATGCTCGAGGGCCTCATCATGGAGGTGCTGCAACAGCACGCGGGTCTGGCGCATCTCAATCAATGCCAGGCCGAGGAGATGTATATTCAGTGCTGCCAGCAGCTCGATGGCTACGGCGAGGAGCGCTTCGCAGCCAAGGATACGTTGGGCAACGATCTACTGCTGGGTCTGGCGATCAATGGGATGGTGGTGAATGCGGACAATGGCAGACAATACTTTCCCTGGAAGGAGTTTCACACGGTGACCATTGACAAGCGCACCATCAAAATCGAGCAGAACAAGCTGGACGGCGACGGCAGCATTGTGGGTAGCTTCATCTTCAGCGAGGCGGACATCGCTCGCTACTTCTGGAAGCTGTGCATCACGCAGCACAAGTTCTTCAAGCGCTACATCGACACGGACACGCCGTCGAGCTTGGGCAGCAGTGGCGCCGACATGGAAAGCAACAATGGCATCTCGAGTGTCACGGATGGCGTTGGCTATGTGGACTACGACTATGTGGCCGAGCAGCAGCAGCAGCAGCAGCAGCAACAACAGCAGCAACAGCAACAGATGCAGCTGCATCATCAACAGCAGCAGCATCAGCAGCAACAACAGCAGCAGCAACAGTTGCTCTCGTCCAACATCTCGCTGGCCGCCAGCCACAGTCACAGCCAATTGCTGGGCCAGAGCAGCAGCTGCCTGGATCTGAGCAACAACAATCTGCACAGCAGCAACAGCATGCTGCACCACAGCAACAGCAACAACATCAACGCCAGCAGCAATCTCGTTGCCGACACTCACGAGAGGGAACGTCTCAAGGCCATGCTGCCCACCTATCGTCCTGCGCCGGACTACGAGACCGCAGTGCAGCTCAAATATCGCACGCCATCCGCCGAGCTGCACAACGTCGCCTTGGCCCTGGCCACGCCCGGCAATGCAGCTGCTTATTACGCCGGCTCACAGCCCGACGTGCACAACTCGGCCGTGTATGGCGAGAGTCTGTTGTATGGCCATCATTTGACGGCAGCGCATCGCTACCCGGATGTGGCACAGCCCGCGGCTGCCCTGCATGCGCATCATCATCATCTCAACTTCTATCCGACACAGCAGCAACAGCAGCAGCAGCAGCAACAACAGCAGCCAGCCGCCTACTTGGAGCTGTCGCAGCGCATGCATATGATGCGCCATAAGGCGCCGCCGCCTTATCCCGTCAATCGCCTAAGCTCCTCATCTACCCCGGATCTGGCGGTGGCTTCGCCACGTTCCTTGCAGGGCTACCGCAATTATGTGTCCGGTTCTTCGCCTGATCTGGTCTCCAATCGCAATCTGCTGAATGGCGGACAGTTTGTGGCTTTGGCCACCGCTGGAGGTGGCGGCGGCGTGCATGGCGGCAATATGCCCACATCTTCGGGTGCAACGATGATGTATCCATATATCGGGCACATGGGTCACTCCCAGCCGTATCTGCCGCCGCACGGCACCTTCGAGAACCTCAACATGATCGAGGAGCAGCCGTCCATCATGTCGCAGCTGCGTCAGTCGGCCATGAGTCAAGCAGCCGCCGCCGCAGCCGCCGTGCAAAGGTAAGAATTTAATGATTCTATTTACTTTTTTTAATCTTTATCAATGGAATGGGTCAATTTAAACAAATATAGTAAATGGTCTGTCTATAATCATTATTTAGCAATAAAAGTAGAACCAAAAAAATAGTCCTTATCTTAATTTGTGAGCAACAAAAATTAAATTCAACAGTGCTCGACTGTTTCTTGAACAACTTCTATGATTTTCATAATCGAACACAACCAAATTGTTTCATTATTATTATTTCATGATCAAATTAACAACAAATTTATGAGAAACACATATTTAAAAAAATAAAGATTTTTAATGAAAAGAAATATATCTTAAAAACGTTTTCTTGCAATAGAAATAAATAATAATTTCGGTCAGAATTTTCATAATTTAAAAGAGAGTTGCCCCAAAAAAAGATTTTTGCTGTGATTCATTTTGAATCAAGTCTCTATTAATTGTAAGATTTGTTAATTAAATGAAAGCAATAATAACAAATGTAAATCTCTGCATTCTTTAAGTTCGCCTACTTTGCCGCCCAGTGGCTATCGCAGCTCGGCGCCACCACCGGCCAGCAGTCCACAACCTGGTGCAGTGACGCCGACGCCCTTGCAACGCAGCGCCATGAACGGTTCCATTGAGCCCATCTATGAGAATGTGCCGCTGCCAATGCCGCAGCACCAGCCGCAGCGGGCCAGCGGCGGCAGCAACAGCAATGCGGATGCCATGCGCCAACGCGCCTCCTCCATACAGTCAGCGCCGCCAGGCGTTGCACCTGTGCCCGCAACTCGACATAACAACAATAATAATGTAACGCTGACTGTGAATGCGCAGCCAGATGATGAGATTACCAGGAATATTAAAAAGTACGGCGCCGATCGGGCAGCGAGCACCGAGCTGCAGTTTCTGGAGCCGCAGGCACCTCAACGCGCCGCACGTGCGGCAAGTGCTGCGCCCGCCATTGGTGCCACGCCGCCTCCGCGACAGCATCGTTCCACAGCGAGCCTGAACAAGTCGACTGTGGATGTGATTTCGCCAGCGGGTGACTCGCTGCATCAGCAATTTAGTGCCATGAATCTGTCGGGCAACACTTCGGCCTCGACATCATCGATGTTTAACTCGACGCTGGACACGACGGGCTCCTCGTCGGCCAGCAAGGAGGTGAAGCGACGTCGTCGCTGGAACATTTTGTCGCGCAGCAAAACGCCAGACAAACAAAAGTCGGCGACATTGGGACGCGAGAAGGCAAACACATCGGCGGCACAGCAAGCGAAGTTGGCGACCAAAATGAAGCTTGCACAGGACGATCTCAATTTGCCACATCGTTGGTCGACGGGCGTCAGCAAGCCGCAGCCCATTTCGGGGCAGTATTCCAAGGATAAATTGGTAAGTGAAAGCGGTAAATGTCTCTAAGATCTTTGTAATATTTTCTTTGCCTTGCAGTGCCAGATATTAAACGAGAAGCTGCAGGATGCGCAGCTGTTCATGGAGTTTGAGCGAATACCGAAGAGACGAGAGCATGCCCAATACGATTGTGCGCTGCTCGAGGAGAATGAGCTGAAGAATCATGATCCCAACTTTCTGCCATACGACGACAATCGCGTTCGTCTCACACCCTCAATGGACAATCGCCATGGCTACGTGAATGCCTCATCTATATCCGTATGTTAAACAACTGACATGAATGTGACCTTTATTACATTGTGCATTTTTTGCAGGCCACTGTGGGCAACAAGCAGCGTTTCTACATTGTCGCCCAATCACCGCAGCAGTCGCAGACGATGCGCATCTTCTGGCAATGTGTGTGGGAGGCTGATGTCTATCTGGTGGTGCAGCTAACCGAGGACATGAGCTACATACCGCTCAGCAGTCAAAGCAGCTTGGAGTTTGGTCAGGTAGGTGACCATTTCCCCTCCGTTAAAATAAAGGCATCAGCTAATGGTTGCTCTATAGTTCCAGGTTTATCAGGAATTCTCACAAACCACAGATCGCTGCACCACCAGCAAGCTGCGTCTTTATCATGCACCTTCGCGTCGCTATCGTTCCGTGTGGCATTTGAAATACGCCGATTGGGCGGAACAGAATTGCCCGCGAGATGTCAATCACTTTCTCGACTTTCTCGAGGAGCTCAACTCAGTTAGATTGGCGTCGACAAACGAGGTGCCACCTGGACACAACACCAATCCACCAGTGCTCATACACTGCCTGGAGGGCGGTGGACGTTCGGGTGTGACGTTGACAGCAGATCTTTTGCTCTACACGCTGGATCACAATGAGGTAGAATCGAACGATGGAAGAGTTTGTAAATTTAGTTAATTGTTTGCTTCCTCTGTTGCAGGACTTGGATATACCGCGTGTTATTGGACAGCTGCGGCATCAGCGGGACAGCATTATCCCATCACTAGCGCAATACAAGTTCATCTACAATCTGCTCATCACCTATCTGAAGCGCACGAGGTTGATCTAACATCCATCCAAACCACGTCCATTCGTAGTATTTTCGCAATTTAAGCTTAACCTATGACTAACTCAACTACAAATCGAACAACTTTCATATGAGTATTGCAGACTTGTTCTTCCAATGGGGCAGCTACTATACTAGTATATTATATAATTATATATATTAAACCACCATTTGATCATATTGTGTATTGACGTTGTGATCCCAATTGTTTACGCATAAGTATCTTTTTTGAATTTGTTACCAATATGAAAGCGCTCCACCCCAATGCAAAAAAAAAAACTAACATTTGTGTTAATCATAGTGCATAGGTTTAAAGCCAAATTATTTATACAATTTTTTAAACTGAACCAATTGATATGCATTACGCAACGCAAAGCAAAGCAATAAAAAATTACAATTATAAAACATTTTCAATCAATATCTTGCGTTTGTCTTTTTTTTTCAATTCTGCATGTATTTGATTTTTCCAAAGTCTGCATTTTGACATATATAATACACATACACATAGTCTTAAAGGAATTACACAAATATAGTTTTAGACTTTAAATGATTTGTAAATATTTTATTTAAGCAATTCTTTTGTTGTTTATTTGCGACATTTTCTCTTTGGGGGGAATCATTTCGATAAAAACTCAGAAATATGATATGCCTTTTGGAAAAATGATTTTGCAGGTGATAGATAGACATAAGAAAAGCCTCTTTGTATTTGATTAAATTTTGCAAAGTCTTATGGTTAATCTGACTTATTGAATTGAGTCGAAATCTTTTGTTGTATTGCTCGATAGCATTTATCTTTCAGTCTATCCAAAAGATCTAGCAAGAAATACTCGCCCCAAATTTTAGAATTTGCACAGCATTCAGCATTTTGTATGTGAGACTTTTGCGTTTCTTTCAAAGTTAATTCAAGCGAAAAGAACATTTTGTTTTTTTTTTACATTTAATTTAATTGTAAGCCGTAAAAAGCAAAAGTTCCATTATCTTAACTTAAACATAAAAGAGCACAATTATACATTAAACATTTAGCAATTTGTTTGATTCTTCTTTTGTTTTGTTTTTTCTTCTTGTTCATTAAATATTTTGATTTTGCATCCAACAAATTAGGCTAATTGGGCTGCACTTTGTTCAGGTTTGTATATAGGCAAAATATATATATATATATATATATATATATATATATATAGAGATTTCTTGTATATAGTCGTATGTGTATAGATATATATATATAATGTATATTAATATGTATATAACAGGCAATTGCATAATTTACACACACACAAAAATATTGAAGTCCTTAGGTGTGAGGAAAATATGTTTACAAAAAATTATTCTTATTATTTCGAGTCTCAGGTTGTTAGGTTGTCTTTTGTTTTGTGATTTTCTTCTGGTTGGTTTCCGATATTCTTGTACTTTCATTCGAGTTGTTCTTGTCTTTTTTGTTTTACATAAGTTGTATTTGTCTTTTCAGTGTATTGTGGTGTTGAATAATTTATAGATTCAACGCATGGAAAATGTATGAAAAAATCTCTCATCTTATAAACTAAATATTTGGAATTGGAGCGAAGGTTTTTTCATTACTTTGCAAATGTATACATATATATAGAAAGATACATACATGTATATAGATTTATATATAAAACTAACTTGTACATAGAGCTAAAGTATACATAAATGGAATACAAGCGAGTGAGTGAGTCGCTCTCAGCTCGATTTTGTTTATTTTTTTTTTTTAATTTTTTTTTCTTTTTTGTTGTTGTGCTGGGCAAAATATCGAAATTTTCTTTTTTTAAATATTTTTAAGTTTTGTTTTTAAATGCCGACTAAAAGTCTTCAAAAGAGTTTTTGATTGCAAATTCTTTTCTTTTTTTTTTGATTGAGTCTGCTGGTTTTGGTCTGCCTGCAGACGTTTCTTTTTATGCATTTGAGAAGGCAACAACTTTGTTTATAGTTCTTTTTTTTTGTTGTATAAAGTAGAGAGGGAAATTGTTTACAAAGAATTGTGCTAAATTAAAATAATCGTAGGCCACTTAAAACAAAACGTAAACGTAGAGCGAGAAACTAAACTTGATGCGCTTAATCTAAGAATACGTGACAATGGGGGAGAGTTCGAACGTTGATAGTGATAGATACTTATTATGATGGGATATGAACATGTTTGCGTGTTTCTTATGTATGTGAATGGGTGGGTGGGGCAACATCTGTTCGATGATGATGATGATGGTATGTGCCTCTCTCTTGTTTGTAAATGTACATATATATGTATATACACGAATATATATGTGTGTGTTCTGCTGGCGACATGGAAACCACAACCATTAACAAATTTTGGCATCTATATATGCTGCAAAGACAGAAAAGAATAATTCAATTAGCACGGCATATTTTAGAACATATTTTTGGCATACTCACAACTAATTAAATTAACATTTAGTAGTTAAAACAGCACAGTTTGATTTATTGATTCATGGGTGGCATGGGGCATATGGTACACTTGGTGCTATCCATAAAATTTGGCGGGCCACCTGCGGGTGAAACAAAATAATTGATTAGCGAGTGTTCAGGTTTACTTGGGTTACTTATTAACTTATATATCTCCTACATTTTATTTTTTGTTGAACCTAACATCTCTATTTTTCAAACACATTTCTCTCCAAGCTGTTGCGGCTGCTCTTTGGTGGTGATCGCTGATCTCTCGGGATCTGCACTTACCATGCATGTGGTTGAGATGCCTGCTGGCGGCATTGCTATGATGGTGACTATACAGGCTGCTGGTGGTGTAGACTGGCGGCGGTGGCGGTGGCATTGCCAACTGCTGTTGAATTTGCTGCAGTTGCTGATGGCTGCGCATATGCAAATAGGGCGCAGGCGGTGCGGGTAGCTGTGATGCTGCTTGTTGCAGCTGCTGTTGCTGTGTGCTCGTTATTGTTGTTGCTAGTGTTGGAGGTGGAGGTGTGGGTGTGCTGGGTGGTGTGCTAGTGCTCTGACAGGGACTGTTTAAACTCCGAGTCACGGCATTGTTTGAAATCTGCTGCAAAAGGCGGCAATCGGCAGCCGTGTAAACCGGAGGCGATGGTTCATTGTGTTGCTGTTGTTGTTGCTGCTGCTGCTGTTGTTGTTGGTATGTCAAGTGATGGTGCTGCTGCTGGGCGTAGGAGCCATGCCCACTGTCGCACGATGAAACCGAACCTGTTGGGTGTTTGTTTTTGTGGCAAATGAGTGAAGAGTAAAAGTAGCGTAAAGTGTGTCACAGTGCGTGAGAGTACAACATGTATGTATGTATTTTGTGTGTATGTATATAGCGTGTATCTGTGTGTGTATGTGTGTGTGCGTGAGACCAACAACCAATTGCCAAAGCAGCGATTACCAACCACCAAACCAAATGCAAGCACGTAGCGAGCGAGGAGGGAAACAACTAAAGCACAATCAACATTTTGTTGCTAAAAGGCCTTCAACTAAAGTTAAGCTACAACTATGCACTATTATTATTATATGCTAATATGGATCTTTGGTTTTATCATTTTTTAGTAGCAGCGTTTAAGCGTTTAATTTCTTGTCTATAACTATTTCAGTTCACTTACCGGAAGTCACGGATTTGCGCAGCGGTAAATCACGAAATGTTGTCACACTGCTGCTCTCCAGCGATAGATCCACCGAGGGTAGCGGGGGCGGGGCGGGCGTGTCCGAATGCGAACGCTCGTGTATCGCCCGAGTGGGCATTATGTTGCCTGCAATAGGAGGAATGGGGGAGAATTAGAATATGTAAATATCAAGTGCATTTCAATCAAGTTTAAAATAAACTCTTAGGCCGCGTTTAAAAATATTAATAGTAAGTGAAAGGTCGGACATTTTATTTTATATATAGCAAAGAGTATTTTAAAATAGTATTCTTAATATAGAAACAATTCCACGACATGCAAAAAGTTTTACCACGGCTTGGTTGGTTTCGTTAGATTAACATCTTATGTAAATGCTGCTATCATGATAAGTTCCTTACCCTCCTCTACTTTTGATTAATATACATATATATAAACAACAACATTAGCTTAAGAAAGATTTTAACTGCTAAAAAAAACTTAAGTCATATTGCTCACTTGCGTCATAATTTAAAAATCATTTTTATAATAATAAGCCTTTTCACTTCCACCTACTCATTTCTTAGCCATAAAAGTAAATTTCCAAGATTCGGCTAATTGGATAAAAGCCAAAAACTCTGCAACCAGATTCTCAGTAAAGTTATATATTTGGCAATAAACAAATGCTACTTCTTTCGTACGTTTTTGGGGACACTTAATCTTAATTAACTAATATACTTTATTCTAGACTAGACTTATTTGTAGTTTGACATTCACTGAGTCATAATTGATGCGAAAAAACAATTTTATAATATATAACGATGGGTTTTCTTCTAAATCAAATGCTTCACTAAAATGCAATTAAACAATTTCTGACTTAAGACATTTAAGCTATTTAACTATAGTCTATACTTTTTATTTACTTATTATCTTTTAAATTAATGAATTAAATTAAATAACATATCTACAAAATTATTTATAAAAGCTGGGTGTGCTAAAAGACTGATTCAAAATCCCTACTCTAACTATCTTTAAGTATTCTTTAAAATTAGTAAGAAAATCATTTGATTTTTGGAATATAGTTTCAAATAATAATTTTAAGATATATTATTCAAATAACTGTTTAGTATTGAATTCACCTTAATAATCATTAGATTGATAAATGTCAAACTCTTTTAAAATCCCGAAATTAACAATATTATTGATGTTTTAAAAATGTTTTAGATGCTATTCAGATGTATTGATGACAAATTCTTTCAATATCTTGTATTCAACAGCATTTCGATTATTTAGGCTTTATTTAATGATGTCTCGTCTTTCAAAGTGTTGTTTACTCGGAAGCAGCAACAACAGCTTTAGCTTAACTCTAATCCCCTACAATGTTCCCAGAATGCAAGCTAATCCCCCACTTAAGGATTAAAGTACAATTTGTGCATTTGCTCACCTCCAGATGCCAGACGGCGATGCGCACAGGGGCTGGGACTGGGAGTACACTGTGCATTGACGACGCCTGCCGTGGCAGCTGCCGAAACGACGCCAGTGCCAGCCGGCGTGCTGAAGCCATGTGCGGCATGCAGATGATGCAACGGCGGAATGACACCGGGCAAGGCTGAATTGTGACGCGGCACAAACGGCTGATGCGGCCGAATCTTCGAGGACTCCGACAGCGACAGCATCTTCTTGACAGCCTGCGGCGATGCAGTGCCAAACTTGGGTCCGTTGTTGTGCAGCTGCTGGCGACGCTGATGATCGCTGGTTGAGCTCGTCGAGCTGGTGGTGGACAACGTCGGCGAGCTGGGATGTCGCTTGCGCAGTGACAGCGAAGAGTTTGGCGCTGAACTGGAGCTGGTGTGCGAATAAATGCTGAGCTGATCTCCGCCAGCATTATGGCTGCCACCTCCTGTGCCACTGCCTCCTCCTCCGCCGCCAATGCTGCCACTTCCCGCACTGCGATGCGAGGTGTTGCCGTGCGAGATGCTGCCCGAGTAGGTGGAGCCATGTGGTGGCTCGCAATCCAGCGACATCTTGTGCAGTATATCCTCGTCGCTGAGTATTTTGAGACTGTTGAGATATGCCTTGACGCGACGCACCATTTGCGCCTCCTCGAACATCTTCTTGGGATTCGGAGCCGCCGTTGACTTCTTGCGGCGCTTTATCGTCGCCTGCCCCGCATTGGCGGCAATCACAGTGCCTGCCGCAGCGTTGCTCTGCGACGCGGACATCTGGTTGAGCGAGAAGAGTGCATTCGAGGGCGTCTGGCCTTTGAGCTCGAGTATGGCCAGCAGATCATAGGGTGAACTGCACATGTGCGTCAGCAGACGCACCTCCTTCGAGAGCATCCGCAGCTTCTCGAAGTTGATCAAGCCATCGACGCGCGTATCGTTGCCGAGGTGGATAAAGGTCAAATCCTTCTTGACGATCGGGTAGAAGGGTATGATGGGATGCTGGGCAAGCAGCTCGGCGGACACCAGTTGCCGGTACTTGGACATGTTGCGCGATGGATCCATAAGGTCCTGCAGATCATTAAACAGGCGCTGATACTTCGAGGGCAGCTTCTCCCAGGTCAGACGCAACCTCGAGACGGCGCCGTGACCCAGGCCCGAAATGATGGCAAACATGGAGTTGAAGTTGCGGCATTCCTTGCAGTGTCGCGCAATCTTAATGAACTGCTTCACGATCTTCATGCGTCGCACTATGTTGTGCTCGGCACAGATCTCGCTGACCACCCAGAACATTTCGCGATTCACCAGCTCCGAAAATTTGCTGAGCATGGGCACGCCGTACTTGGAGTTCAGCTCGAAGAGCTCATCAATGTACTCGGTGGATTCTATCTGCCGAAAGTTGGCAAAGTCCTGCAGCGTCAACTGAATGGCCAATTCATAGGCGTTCAATTGCAGGAAGTGCACGCCAGATTCACGCACCAACTCCAGTGCCAGCTCATCCGGCACTAGCGGCTCTGTGCTGTCGTTCAGCTTGAGATAATAGCGCGCTGCAAAGCTGATTCGTTCGGCCAGATTTTGCAGCTGATCGGGCAGGCGACGCTGCTTCACCATGCCGCCCTCGCCCACACTGACCTCACACAGCGAGAAATTGGAGCTGGGATCGTGGATGCCAAACTCCTGCAGCGTCAACATGACCACCTCATGAGCGGTCGTCTCCTTGTAGATCAGCACGTATTTGCAGGTCTGATCCGACTTGTAAACCTTCAGCACATGCTCGGGATAATCGGGCGGCAACATCGAGCTGGTGGTCAACGTGCTGGCCGCCGACGGACGATGCAAGTGCGCCTGCAAATAGTTGACTTGCAGCGTGGCGCTGGTCGCATCGCTGTTGTCATAGTTGAGACTGCTTAGATCCGGATTCGATTGCGATTGATACAGGCGACCGGTGTTGCAGTTGCCATTTGCGGTGGAGTTGCAGCTGCTGCTGCCGGAACTTGCCGCCGACAACTTGGGTTTGCTATGCGGCTCATTGAGCAGCGTGTCGGAGCTGTCGTTGAGACTGCTGCCGCCTGCTGCATGCGGTTGCTGCTGCTTGTTGAGTAGATTCATTTTGGCCAAAGCCTTTTGCAGTCGCCGCTTGGGCGCCAGCGTCATAAAGCCTCCTGGTTTCGCGTCCTCACCGCACTTCTTGGCCGAATTCGAGTTGACGCTCTGCAGCAGCTGTTGCATGAAATTGGACGCCAAACTGCCACCTCCTCCGTTGCTGCCACCGCCCACAGGCGGCGTCTGGGGCGGTGCACAGTCGGGCTGATCGAGCAGCATGTCCACCGAACTCAGTCGCACCATGTGCGCTCGATTGCTCAACTCCTCCGTGGTGCTGTCGCTGCGGCCATGTAGCTTGGCAATATCGTTGGCGCAAATGCGACGCGGACTGCGCAGACTCTTGAAGCTGCCGTTGCTAGAGGAGCTGATGCCCCCGCCACTTGCGTTGCTGCCGCTGCCGTGCTCCAACGCCTGCATAATCTCCTTGAAGCCCAGCAGGTTGCTCTTCACCTGGATGCTGAGATGCGTGGTGCCCGTGAGCAGCTCCAGCGCACGCTTACTGGTCACATGGTCCAGCGACTGACCGTTCACCTCGTGGATCTGATCGCCACGCTTGAGTCCTACATCCTGCGCCTTGGAGCCGGCCTCCACATGCGATATATAAATGCCTACCGAGGCATTTCCAGTGGCCGCAGCAACGCCCCGCAACTCGTAGCCGCCAATAATTTGAAAGTTCAGAGCTTCGTCGCGCGAGGATCGCGTCAAGATGCAGCTGCGCATGCGTGCCTTGGCGGCACACGCAATATGCAGCAAACGCAGCTGGCTGAGCAGCTTCTTGCGCTCCAGGCCCGCCTCGAAGATCTCCAGAAACTCCATCATCTCGTGGTCTGCCTCAAAGTCGGTGAAGTGATTGTTGACCCACAACAGAACGACGCGCGTCACGCGATCGCGCAGCTCCTGCGTTTTGTGCGTGTCCAGCTGCTCGAGATCGAACCAGTGCAGCAGCTTGCTGGTCACCTCATGCGGGTTCTGTATGAAGATGCGATGCGTTAGCAGAAAGTCCTCCACATACGTAGGATCCGTCATTGAGTTCTCTTCCACCAGCTGCTGCAGCAGTCGCTCTGGCGTGCCTCTAATCACCACATGCCCGCGCTTTGTATTCAGATTCGCAGCGGCTGCTGAGCCAGCTAAAGTTGTGGTGGCTTCGGCTCCGCTGCCGCCAATGGAGCGCAGCTCGGTGACCATCACAATGCGACCGTTGTCGTCCTCATGCCGTCGTGTGTTCTCCTCGCCCTGATGCTGGATGCGATAGTAATCGGTTTGCGTGATGCACACAAACTGGCAATCGTCGCACTTGGTGCGCATCACACCGCGATGATACAGCTTGTCCATGGTGGGTAGGATGCCGAACGAGTCGCCCATTTGCAGCTCTTCGCGAGAGCCGTTCGCATGCTCGATCTCGACGGCGCCATTGATGAGCACCGACCACGAATCCAGCTCCTCGCCGTCGGACATGACAACGGTGCCCGCTTTGTCCACCACGGCGAAGACCATCACGGAGCAGAGGGCGCGTCGAACGGCCAACGTGATGTTGGTGAATGCCTTGAGGCCCTGCGTGAACTCAAGCAGAATTTCCACATCATCCTCGCTGCGCTCCGAGGGATCCTTCTCTAAGCAATCCCTCACGGCGTCGCGCACATTAAGACTCTGTGTGAAGAAAAAATATGAATTAATTGCTGTTAGAAATGGGTGACAATTTAAGGGAGGTCTTACATCCATGCTCTCGGCAAGATCTTCCTCATCGGAGTCCACCACGGACTCAACGAGGCCGGAGAGATCAATCTCCTCGGCCTCCAGCGATGATCCGTATACAGAGGCCATTGTATCGCTGCCACTGTACGCTGAACTTGTGTCACTTGAGTGCGATCCTCGATTGCATTTTTGATGCAATTCCGGTCGATTGATTGCTGTGTTTGCTGTGCTGCCGTTGCTGCCAAGCAACGTTGGCCCGGCTGTGCTACTGGGTGGATACTGCAACAAAAAACAGTGTGAGATTCAAGAGATGTGTCAACTTGATTGCCTTACAATGGTGGCGATGGTACTCACATGATGTCTGATATGATGATATGGATCCATTAAGGCGATGCTTCTCTCTTCATGCAGCTACGGCATGCCAATCTCTGTCTTCTTCTTTGTGATATGTGGGCTGAACTTTAGACCTCGTGTGTTAAAGCTGCAATTATTGCAACAGTCTTCTTATCAATACAATGTGCAATGGAATGTGGTTAACAATTTTACGAGCTGTTCTAAGCTGCCTTCTTCATTTGTAAATACTAAGTTTGAGGTGTATAATGTCATTTCACTATATACGTTTCGAATCTCTCTAGTAATTATTATAATTATTATTACTTACAGATATTTCCAATATAACAAATGACAAAAATTTCCTCTACCTAAACCGGTTGAGGATCCTTTGTGGATATTTCTCGAGGCAATATGGTTTAAAAACAGTTTTATGCGTTTTTTCGAAATTATTTTTTGGGGGCAAATTTAATTTTCATGCATTTTACTTCAAATATTGAAAATTAAATCATAAAAGTTACAAAGCTCATTTTATTAGGACTTTTCAAAATTTCTTCAAAAATAAAAAATATTTTTCAAAATTTTTGGTTCTTAATTATTCTTTTTGTGCATTAACTAAAACTACAACTTATTTTTTGCTCAAATAAAACTTAAGGTGAAATTTTCAAATTTTAAAGTTATTTTGTTGCTGCTCCTCTAACTGAACGGCTTAAAAAAAATAGTTTCATTGTAAGTCTGCAATTTATTTAATAAAGTTTTCTTCAAATATTAATTTTAATTCATTTTAAGCAACATTTTTTTTTTTTCGGAAAAATAAAGATACTAATCATTGATAATTTATGAATATTTGTTGCTCATTCTAACAAAAAAATATTAAAATGTAAGAATTCAAGTTATTCCTCAAGCTGAACCGGTTCTAAAACTGTTTCATTGTGAGCCCACGTTTTTTTTTTCCTAATTTATTCATTTTGAGGTCTGCTATGGGTTTAATTTGCCTGCATTTGACTGCAGCTAATTATAATACAAAATAAGCTATATAAATTATGAAACACATTTTCTTCTGTTGCCACAGAATTCACCTAATTAAGTTGCAAAAATAACGAAATCTCTCGACTAGAGAAAAACAAAAAATTGCTGTGAGATTTTATTGGTCAATTTTGTTGCTGGGATTTGTTTGTTTGTTTTTTCACTTATTTCTTTTCATTCGTTTTTTGTATTTTGCTTTTGTTTCGCAGGCCGCACTCACATACATATAAACTAACACACTTTCATTTTCAGCAGGCGCAGCAACAGCAACAACAATACTGCTAATAAATTAAGTCAACGTTACGGCTGCGACGACGACAACAAAACAAAAACACAAGAGAAATATGTACATACAACAAAAAATTCTCATGCAATTGAGTCTGCGCTGCCGTCGACGACGACGCCGACGACAACTGAAGCGTGTGGGTATAACGTTTGTATGTGTGTGTGTGTGTGTATCTCTCTGCGTGCTTGCTTGTGTGTGTGTGTGTATCAGCTAGTTGATTGTTTGTGTGCGTGTGTGTGGAGGAGGGGAGCGAGAAATAAAATAAAACACGAAAATTGTAGGCGACGACTTCCGTTCGTCGTTCGCTGGATAAGCCCCCATTACAACAACAAGCAACAAGAGCAACTTATTGCAAAATCAAAGTGTAATAAATAAACACTGTCCACACACACACACACACACACACAGCACAGACACACACACTAGATATGGGCGTGTTTGTACAGTTCAATGATTTGATGTAGGCTGCTTTTAATGCACACATTTCTATATACATACGTATGCATGTGTGTGTCTGCTGCACTTGCTAATTATACGCACTTTTTTTAGCCGCCGTCACACAACACCAACACACATGCAACTTAGTTTCCCTTAATGCATTGCTTCTTCTTTCTTCTTCACTTTTCTTTTTGTTGCGTACGCTTTGCATAAAGAAATTTCAGCCTGCGCATTGTTGGAATTTCACTCACACATACACACGCACACAGAAAAGCTGCAACGTTGATGCCTCGAAAAGGTTGTTTTCGTTTAGCATTTGATTAGCACCATACCTGAAATGGATTTCGTGTAATAAACAGCACTTTATTTAATATTTTATTGGCTTGAATATGCCATTTTTTTAATTTAGAAAAATGCACAATGGGTCTCGCCGCGCCAGTGTTGCCCACGTCGATATATACTAGAGCTGCAGACACATCGATGACTGTATTAACCTATCGATGTTTTACCTTTTCTAGGGACATCGATATTTTAAGGAAAACATCGGTGTTTTTTTAAGCCAACTAATTAATATTTGTTTTACATTTATCTATCTGAATACATATTGCTTATATTTCCATGAATTCAGATCTATTTTGTTAAAAAAGATCTGTTTTTTTTTTTAATATCTATGGAAAATAAAAAACATAAATATACCATCGACATTTAAATACAGATGCCCGGCTTCATTTAACATTTTGGTACAAACCAAAAGCAGCAGTCTTGGAACTTTTTAGTATTTTTTACTAATAAATATATTTTAAACCATTTAAATTTTAATTATTTTTAAGGCTATCTATGTTAAATAATATTGTTTGTTTAAAAACATAAAAAATTCAATGTTCCATCTTTTAATGTCAGGTTTTAGTATAGTTCTGTTACCGCTGCACATATCGTACTGTTAGGTTCATGTTAAGTCTCAAATTTGCGTTAAGAGTTGTCAGATTGCATTGTTGCACTGTTAAACTAAGCGCCAAAGTAAATAAATTCAAAAAATTTTACGCTACGAGCACCAACGAAACACGAGACACTGTTTATTTATATTAGTAAAAAGGTAAAATCTCCCCACAAAAACAGAAAGAAGTGTCCACAATACACAAACAAATTTTTATTGAAAGTAGTGACTCCCATGGGAGTCAGAGCTCCTTCTGTCGTAATAGCAAAAGGAAAAGGGAGAGAAAAAAGGGCTCAGGATGTGGACCAATTTCAATAAGCCGCTTCGTCTTAATGCAAAGCAAGCGACTTAAATGCATGTTTGCGCCATTATTGATGACCTTACACAGCCCAGCCCAATCCCCTTTCCAGCAGCTCATCCTCTGGCTCAAACCCCCCCTGGATCTAGTAGGCCACATAAAAAACGCAACATGTTTCGTTTGCGGCTTGCTTACGCGTTTCTTCGGGCTCGGGACAAGGGCTGAGGGTGCACAAGGGTGTGAAACTAGCGCATCGAATTGGCGAAGGGTGCAGGCCACGTGGCCAACAACAACTACAACGCACCACATGAAGAGATACACAAAGAGGGCAAAGAAAATAATAAACATAAAAAGCAAATCCTTAAGGTGCAGTGGGCTATTTTTTCTGTTCACCAGCCGCAAGAAAGTGCCATTGAGGGGGGAATGGAGGGAGGAACTGTGGGTGTCGTAGTTGATGACTTCATGTCCCCAAGGTGTGCAGCAAGTAGCAAGCAGCTGGAAGAAGGCAGAAGGCAGAAGGCACTGCAACGTCCTTACTTACCATTTTACCCACTGACATCGTCTGCATTTTTATGGCTTGCAGTGGGCGCCGGCTTTATGGCCTTTTAAAAAATATTAAATTTAAATTTTATTTATGTCAAGCGTAAGCAACCCTCTCGATATTACCGCTCTGTTTTACAGCTTGATTTTATGCGGAAGTAATAGCCATAGAATGTTGCTACACTTGTATTCGCTGATAGTTAAAGTAATGTGATTGAACTCTTATTAAGTTGAGTTAAGTTGGTCAAAAAGTGCAAGGAAAAACTAACACATATGGTAAATATCTTAATAGATCAATCACGTACTTGTTCAAGATTAAATTTCACAGGGCTTAAGGTAAAAATGTACTATATGTAGCAAGCTCAATTATTATTTTTACTATTGTTAACCATTTCTTAAAGCTTCGCTGCCGTAAGTCGAAAACACAAAAAGCTATTCGAATTTTAAAACTAATTGTATTCTAATAATAAAGCGTTCCTTGTTTTGTTTGTTGTAGTATCTAAGCAAACTGTTTATATTTCTTTTGAATGCTATAAAAAATAAATTGAATTGAATGAACTCGAATAATTATAGAACAATTAATCATTTTGTTACAAGTGATCTAAAAAACAAAAAAAAAATCCAATTTGTTGGGAAAATGTAGCAACTGGAAGACAAAAATTCAACTATATAAATTAGAATGAAAATTAAATTATATTTTATATTTAGTGGCTTCAATTTATTACAAATTATTTTAAATATAACTTGAATTTTCATTTCGCTGGTGTAAAATAATTAATTTAGAATTTAATTAAAAATTAATTTTTATTTTAAATTAAAGGCTTAACTTCAGTTTTTTAATTTATTTTTTAATAATTTAAGAAACTAGAATTTATTTCAAATTTTATTTGCATTTATTAAATAAATAATTACACACAAATAAGCTATGCTAACCTTCGCTCAGTTTAGTTCCTTGGCGACCTGCAATATATTCACATTTCTATCGAAGGACGTCAAAAGAATCCTTGAATACTTTATTAACCACATATTTTAAGCGATTCTCTAGATTGTTTTCACACATGCATGTGATGTGTGTGAGCGTGTGTGTGTGTGGTGTCTCTAATGTAACATATGCTTGAGTGGTTATCTATTTGAAATGCTTTACGCACTTTGCCAATTTGCACTGAGAGAGTTTCCCTCTGCCCTCGTCCCGCTCCCAAGTCGTCACTCTTTTTGCTTTGGTGATTCTCCACATTCTGATGCCCCTTGAGGCATTTGGCTTGGGCTGCTGTTGTTTTTGTTGTTATTGTTTTTCTAACCAAGCCAAACCAAACCAAACCAAAATCTCTGAGCGCATTTGTTGCTGAAGGCTGCTGGCGTTCCATGTTGTTTGTTCTTTTTGCGTTTGCCTTGTTTTCGTTTGCTTACAATAAAATCAAAGATTGCGTCTGGGATTTTGTTTTCGCAAACCTTAAAAGAAAACCAAGTTAAATAAGCGCTGCCAGCATTGGCCAGTCACAGCCAAATGTAGCGGTCTCTGCGCCAGTCGCAGTCACAGTCCAGGACCCAGTTTCAGCCTTAAACCCTGGGAGACCAAATGCGGTGGATGGGGCTTTGAAGCTCGTGGCCGTGCTCCACATAATAACTTATTGATTTCGACTGCACGGCAAGCGTTACTTTAAATTAAAGCATCATCAAATATGTATGAGCCGAGCTCGTGCAGCGGACAACACTGCGACTTTGTCGCCGCATTTTTACTGCCGGCATTTTTTCCAATTAGCCACAAGATTCGCCAAATCCCAATTCCGGCCAAAGAGCTTGGTGAAACAGCACACACAAATAATTACGTTGCCATTCGGCTGCCATCCACAGCTTTCGTGTTTCTGGAAAGAGAGGGAGGGGAAAAACACACACGACAAACAAATAACAATGCAAGAAGCCAAAAAGAGTAGCAACAAAAAATATATGTGTAACTTCCATTGCAGGATTACTCCGAGGACAAGTTGTGTTGTAGCTGAAAAGAGCCTTAAATGTTTTAAGTTTTTCACAACTTCAAGTACTTAAAGAAGTTTAATATCGCGTCAATCAATCTATTTCTACAGCTCTGTCTATAAGTAAATTAAAGACTAATTTTCAAAAAGAAAAGTATCTTATTAGCTCGTGAGTTGCGATGGCTTACAAGATACTCACGAGACCTTCGCTGACTGTTTGCAATTGCCAAGGAAATCTGTCTGTAATTGAGCTTGAGAGTCACAGCTGCTTCAAGGATTTAACAATGCGACAATGATGAGCCACTGAGCCGAGTTTGCGGCCCACCAAACGATTTGTCGTTGCAGGACACTGCTGGCCGTGTTTAGGACGCCAATTTGAATTAATAAGTTTATTATTTTCTAGCTGTTCGTTGGATTTGTTGCGGATTTATATTTTATGTTATTTAATTTGCCAAGGCAGCCGTCTAGGTGGTGTGTTGTGCTGCCCTTTATACCCGGTAGCTATATGATATTGTACTAATTTTTATACCAAAGAAAATGTAACACAAATCATAAAAACTCTTTATCGAAATCAGCCTTCACGATATAGCCAAAATCAAATTCAAGTAACACGATAATCTAAATAATTTTTAAATATATATCTATATACGTATGTAAAAAGGTGAGAAAAACTCAAAAGTTCTAAAATAATTTTAATGTTTTAATGCTTCATTATTAATGTAAATTAATATTGATTAGACAACGTTGATTTGATTGTCGTGACTCACATGATTTTTTGATGGCCTAATAGGAAATTGTAATTTTGACACATGTTGATCAACTCAAATAAAATACTTACTTGGTTTTCGATTAATATATTATTTTTTATAATTACTATTATTTAAAATGTATTATAAACAAATTGAAACAAAATAGATATAATAATATTGTATTATTATATTATTAAAAAGTATTAAAAACTTAGTGCCTCTCAATATTGATTATTGTTTAAATTCTTCAAAATATAAGTGAATTAAAGCTAAAAAAAAAGGCTCTGATAATTCGGGTATTTCACGGTCGAATAGCTTCGATTTCCTCGGGTTGAAGGACTCGCAGGACACACAGGAGGTCTCAGCTGTTGGTCGGCACACTGTGGCTCAAAGTCTCATTTAGTTTTCTCTGGGCTTTGTCTTCCATTTGCCATTTCCCAACAATGAAATCTGCTCCCAAAAGTTTTTTTATTTTTATTTCAGTTTATTTTTGCATTTAGTGTACTTAGGATTTTTGTTACATTGTTGTTTTTGTTTGTTTTTGTTATTTTTAGCTGCAATTTCGCTTAAGCTACATATTTGTTTTTCTTTTCCTTTTTTCTTAGCTTTTGTTTGCCTTCGTTACTTAAACTTCTTTTTTTTTTGTCATTTTCAATGCGCTTTAATTTCTTTTAAACATGATTGTGCTCAACGTTTTGTTTTTTTTTTGTATTTATTTTTGTTTTCTTGTTTTTAATTATATTTTGAAAATAATTAATTAATATAATTTGCGATAAATTGATTTCGTTGCAGGTGAAATGGTTTTGTTTTTAATTGGAGTATTTGTATTGTGTTAATTAATTAAATTTATTATAATTTTATTTGCATTTAATTCTACGATGCAAAATCAGCATTTATGATTGGAATAAACTATGAAACAAGTTTTCTAAGTTTCAATTAAATCAATTGCACAATCAATTACTAAAAACATTTTCCAGCTGGATTTTGATTAGATTCAATTGAAAAAGAATTCAAGATTAAGTCTCGGCCGGCCGAGCTTTAACTAATTATTTAAATTGAGTTTAATTTAATATATTTTGCATATTTTCAAGATGTTTATCTATTTATTCTTTTTTTTTTTTTGTTGCAGTGGCGAAACCTTGTTAAAGCTTATTAATAATGAACGTAAAATAAAATCGTAAGATGATTGAAATGAATCGTGGAAAAGGCACAGGAAAAATGTTTTTCACAGAAACATAAGGAAAAGGATATTATTGCAAGCCAAAGTTAAAGTTGATAATGTCATTTGATATGCGTCTAATTGACTTTGTTGTGATTCGAAGATGAAGCTGTCGATTTGAATTCTTAGTGTATTAAAGTATCTAACTCACTTTTCCATTAGATTAGGCAGTTCTAGAAGCAGTTTTGCATAAATTGAAATCTAAATTTGTCAATTATTGTCAAAATTATACGCAGGTTTTCTAGATCCATTCCTTATGTTACTTCAAATGTCACCCATCAAAATTCAATTTTGAGTTGGAATTGATAGAGTTGGACAAGGAGAGGCTTGCATAGAGCTAGGCTTACGAGTATATATATGTATGTATATATATTTGAGTATATATAGAGTTCTTTATATACATTTAAAGCAAAATTATCAGATAGAGAGAGCATTCAGGTGGAGGAGCGATAGGTACACACATATGTCAATGATTACGTTTTTGTTAATAATTTAAATTTTAGATTCTATTTCATAGAATACGCGTCGAGTCCACATCTAATTACTTATCCATATTTTTGATATCAATTGTTTTTAGTCAGTATTGAATTGTATGTACAATTATTATTGAATGATGTTGAGGGCAAACCTTAAGCTATTGACTCGATATTGAACTTTAAACTAAGCTAACACTAAGCGTATCCTGTGTTTGACCCAAAAACTTCTTATAGGTAGACGATATTATTATGTGCATTGTGCCCTAATCGAAGATGTAATTCTTGAAGTAAATTTATAACAATTTTGATTCCTATCCTCGATATTCGTTGTAATCGTCGTAATCGATTGAGAGACTTTTAAGTGCTTTCCATAGTGCCATATTATTCGAATTAAATTTGTGTGGGTGTATTATTTTTTCTCGACCTCAACGATTAGGGCATTTGAACTGCGACTAGCCGCAGTTTGTTCATAAATCATTTTATTTTAAATGCATTTTTTCGAAATGCATAGAATTCGCATCGTGCTTGCCATATAAGATTCGATATAAATTTTAAACGTGCGCTAAAATCGCGTGTAGATTCTGCCAGCTGTCCTTCGTCCTTTGATTCGGTATAAACTTTAGCTTGTGTCTTTAATCTGCTCTAATTCAGCTGTAGCTTTTGTTTTTACAATTCCAATTTTAACTTCAATACATCAGCGTTTGGGTGCTGGGCTTAAAACCCAAGTTCTTGCGCTGTAAAAACAAATGGATCTCCCGGAAATTGGGTCGACTTGACTCGTTGCGTTGCCAGCATTCGCACATCAGATCGTAAATCTCCCGTGGACAGTTGAGTGGCATTGGCAATAGTTCCTGCCACAAACAAAACACAACAAAAGAGGAAGAAATATTAGAAATGTTTTGGGTCACATGGAACCATGGTTGATTTGTTTAGTTGATTTTCTACTTACATGCATTTTGTCATCCTGATAGATATGTCCAATATTTTCAATAACATTCGCGTCTGTCATGTGCTCATAGGGCTGCTCTCGAGCGAATGTTAGAATCTCCCAAAGGGCAACGGCAAAGGACCAAACATCCGATTTTGTGCTGAATTTCGCCTGCAATTAAATGTTTTATTAATGAAGAAAAAAGCAAAAATAAATAACCATATACACATATTTTGTGCCTTTGGCTTTGTTGTATTTTGCTTGGCTTTTTGGTTTAAGAATTTTGCGGTTGTTACGCCACAAAAGCCATTCATGCGCACATATCCTTTAAGGCAACTTTTGCGCTTTTTAATATGCCATATATCCCGAACAGCATTTAACATATCTCAACTCTTGCCCTTTGCCCTCTGCTCTCTGCCCTCTGCTCTCTGCCCTCTGACTGTGCTGCCGTTCATTTGGCCCCGAGGCAATGGCAAAACTCTAAAAGCAGCTTGTACTCGGCACTGTCTAAAACACAAACAAACAACCTCGGTAACAACCTCAGCAACAACTGTAACAACAGCAATCGGAGCAACAACTGGCACCATATCTATATCTAGTGCGATATGCGTGGGCTTATCCATGAGTTTTATCCTTGCCATTTCGAGGCAAAACTTCATGCATGTCCTTTTGTCTGCGTGCCTGTTTTGTGCTCTCCTCTCTGTCTGCGCCCAAACCCCTTTTCATGTAGTTAATTAATTTATTTAGTGCGGTTTTTCGCTTGGGGATTTACAAAATATTCTTCTCGTTCTCGTTCTCCTTCTCATTCTCGGTCTGTGTTTCTCGTTTTTTTGCTTTTTTTATTCATAGTATATTTTTATTTTTTACTTTTAATTTGTCTGTTTTTGTTTTTGTTGCTGTGTTTCATTCTTTCTGTTTGCTCGGTAATAAAAATCGCGCTATATGCCATTTTCAGCGCAAATTGAAGTGCTCGCTTGGCATTTTTGATGAAAGCTGGGCTCGGTTAGGAACGGGAGTTAATGGACTTCAACTAACAGTAAGTTAATTGGATGACTACATGCTGGAAGCACAGCAACTTCTAATATTTTAAAGGACATTTGAATCTGAAATGTATTCCACCTAATGAATATATATATATGTTTCTGTTTTAATTAAAGTTTTACCGACATTAACATTCCGATATTTCGAAATACATGCAATAATGCATTTTGTTTTTAATTTTAATAATTCACAGCTAAAATGAATCGTTGTTAATTTCATGATGAGAGTTTGAACCCTTTAATCTAGAGTCAACAAAATTTTCGCTTATTTTAATATTAAATTGTAGATTACTCATACGACTCGTTGTGCACTTAGTGATGAACTACTTTTTCTAGTTCTACATTAAACTAAAATGGAATAATATTTTACATTAACAAATTCTCTCTTTCTTGCTTTTTATTGCCTCTGTGTCAGTGTCAATCTCATTTACATGATACGCTAATAATTATGCATTTGAAGCTTGCAATTCGTTCGCTAGCGGGTTGAGTAAAGTATGAATATATTTTTTTTTATTCAAATTATTAAAACTCCTTGCTTATTCAAGCTATCCTAATGGACTTATCTAAGCGCAACGCGCAAGGACTTGAAGACCGGAAAAGGTAACTGACATAAATCGCCAGCTTAAAGAGGCAGCAGAAAAAGCAAATTAAAAATAATTAACACAATTACAACTCATTTTGCTGTCAAGCTGCCCCAAGCATTGACTACAAGCCCCTTCGACCTGCTTCGCTCTCTGGCTTCTCGGGAGGCAACACAAGAAGTATTGTGTAGCGTGCGAGAAAAGGAGGAAGGGGAGGTGGTAAATAGACAGAGGGAAAAAGTGAACACTGTTCATTAATTTATAATTATAAACTTGTGCCTGAGCGCACAATTCATCCAGCAGGTAAGAATGCACCAATCAAGACTGTACGACTGCGAAATACCCTTTGGTTGGCGGATTCTTAAACTACATTTTCTCAGACTTATTTAATGCATTTTAATGCAGCTGACTTACCAGCAACACACTCTCCCAGGCCATCCAACGTATGGGCATCGGCTGTGTTTGGCGGCCCGTGGTGCCCTCCAGCTGGCAATAGTCCGACGTATAGGCCGAACGGTTTATCACAGTGCCAATGGAACAGACCTTGACGCTCAGCTCGGGTCCAATGATGCAGCTTCTGCAACGATACAAAGAGAGAGAAGCCGATGAGATTAAGCTGGGAGTTGAGAGAGTTTTGCATCAAAAATCTGTGGCAGCATTGAAAATTCAATTAAAAATACCAGAAATTAAATAAACAAACACATCCGCAGGCCAAAAAGGCAGCCCAGACAGCGACAAGGGAAGCGAGTCAGCTGCAGCAGCTTCAGTTTGAGCTCAACTACAGCATCGGCTTCAGCTTTGGCATCAGCCAGGATATGCTCCTTGCTGACACGAGTTGATTGCTTCGTCGTCGTTCCCAATCCCCTTTACATACACCCCATTCCCAGTTCCATTACCATTCTCTTTCCCATTCTCGTTCTCATTCTCATTCTCATTCTCTCTCTTGCTTGTCGTCGCATGCATTTCAAATGAGCGTCGCTGTCAAACAAACCCCCTCGACATTTTAACCATTGCCTGTTGTGCTACACTTCAAGGGGTTGCATGTGTGGCTTGTTCTTCGTCCTTCTTGTCATTCAGAAGGTATTTGCAACTTGATCAAGAGGTTTGCCACAGTTAAGCCTAATGGCTGCGGCAAATACATAATTTATTCGCCTCGACTTGCTCACTTCCTTAATTAAGGCGTTGCACCGTTCTAAAATTATTATTTAGCTTGTCTTTTTAGTTGGCGCAAGCCTATTTTAATTGCTCATATCCGTAGTAGTTTATTTTAATAGTAGTTCTTATAATATTATATTTACTTCGGTTTGAAGTTCTTAAATTAAAGTATTAATAATAATATTCATAATTTATTCATTTATTACCTTCGATTTGAATTTATTTTAAGGTGGTAAATTTATAATTAGCGATCTTAATTGCTTAAATTTAAGGGGTATCCATTATTATTTTTTATTAATTAATATTGTGCATTTTTTGATTCTATTTCATCCATTATTGACATATTGCACGTCTCAAATATTATTATTAAAGTTGTATTTCTAGTGGACACAAATCCCTTTTGACTGCTGATATTGTTGTGTTCTTTAAGGGTATTCGTAATTCATTATTTTGTTAATAGTTATTGTATTTTTGTTGCTGCGGGGCTTTGCCGGTGCAAAACAGATTTAACATTACGTTTGAAAGCTGGCAAGTGGTCAGTCCGCTGAGTACTCATCGACCCCGAGGGCAACACCAGCAAGAGCAACAGAAAGCTTTATATTTTTGTATTATTGTTTCAGTCGCAACCCCAGCTCCACAAAACCGGAAGCAGCGAGATGACTCCGAACTGATGCCGGGGTGGGAGATCAACAAACGTTGAAGCATGACTGAGAATGACAATATAAGCGGAATGGCAGGCCAGAGATGGGGATTGGGATTGCCTCGGGAGCTGCATACTGCATTGAGGTGAAGGCAGAGTGTAGTAAGTGAAACCATGAAATGGTAAACACAATCAACATTTGATATTGGGCAAAGCGGAGTGTGCCAAAGTTAAGTAAATACGACGACAGTCTGCAGTTTATGACTGATGACAGCGAACTCCAGCTCACACTCGTACCTGCATGAACAATTGAGAAGTAAAAAATATGCGAATGGATTCCAAAAGCAACAAAATATGGCGAATGCGCCAAATGTCCAACTGGCCATGACAGCCACAGGGACAGCGAAAAAATGTTGATAGAATGATTTTTAATGAACGATATGAAAGCAGTTTTACGACAACAATAATATATGTGAGGAATACATTCATAATCAAAGTGGTTTAAATGATAGATTGTGTAAATCTTTGAGTAGAACCGTTCGCTGGTCGTGCGGTCTATCGACTATCGAACATCTGGCACATCTTCAGCAAATTCATTAACGGAAATGCAATCATGTATGCAAGGACCCGGGCAAGCGAACCATGTGCTAAATCCCTGGCAAACAAGGCATGGGGTCCACCACTAACCAAATGACTGACTGACGAAGGGCCAGCGGGCAATATGGACTCAGAAATAACCAAGTTGGGATTGGGATTGGACGGGCATTGCTACGGGTATTACACATAAGCAGACAGGTCTGACGTGCATAATTTCCTGTTGTTCGCCAGCCGCTTAATATCATTGAAAAAGGATATGAAGTGCTGTCATATTACAAATAAAATTTCTGCCTGAAGTACGCCATCTCCTCACTTGTCTCTCGACTTTCGATTGCTCGACATGTAATGCGTTTAGCCCAAAATCTCAAGCCACCCTCTGTGTTTGGCGGACAGTTTCTGATTTCGTGCGTTATAGATTTCGATTTTGAAGACGCACAACAATTGAATTTGAGTTGAGTGAAAGGTTTAATTTTCGCCTGACATGCGATTGTATATGTATGATGGTAATATGTGTGTATGTTTGGGGGCAAGTTCATATATGTTCAAGTATATACGCAGTTGCAACATGGATCGAGTGTCGCTTGTTGAGTGAGTAGTTAAGTAGGCTTGTCTAGGCAGTTTACGGATGGGCTAGGATTACCATCTCTATGCTCTTGACATCTATTGACAGCGACACTGACACGTGTCGAGGTTTCAGCCGAGGGTTGAAACAGTAGACACAAATATATGCTTTCTGGCATCTCTCTTTCGCAGAATTCATATCAGAGTCATAGGCTGTATCTGTTGGCTGTCTTCAAATTGGCCAATTGATACCCGTATAGCTATTACATTAGCCAGCAACTTTAAACTAGATTGTGGTAACTCAATCGATTCAAATACTTCCATTAGCCTGGAAAAAGAAGAGGCGAACAAAAAGGGAAAAGGAAAACCGCACTATTAACCCAATTAATTTGGCGAGCACCCAAACACAAACTCTCACAAAACTCGACCATAAATTTGGTTAAGAAAAATATTCCGTAAAATAAAACTCTGCCATGTGCTGGAACTATGTGTGTGGACTGGGCCGGAACCAACGTCAATTAAAATGCGCTATAAAAATTTGTAAGCTGACCAACAAATTAAAGCAGCCAAATGGCAGAAGCTCCGCCCAAAACGAAAATAACAACAGACTACAAAAAATATCTTTGGCAACAGTAACCCAAAAAATACTCTATCCAGTGTGGGATGTTTCGACGATTGTTCAGTGCGCAAATCAGAATTTAAATCATAAAAAGTTACAATATAGCATGTATAATCATAATACGATTTATATTAGAAATGTAAGTAAGAAACAATATAAAAAACGTTTTATTTTTAATGATGTGAATAATTTTATTTAATTCAATATTTGAATATTATTCGACAAGGTAACAACGACAAAGTTTTAAAATGCAGAATTTACTTCAATTATATTTTTAATAAATTAATTCTAATTGGTATTACGTTTAATACTTTTAAATTTTTAACTAGTAAATTTTAGTAAAAAGTAAATTATAACTTGTATTTAACTCATTTCTATTTCATCTCTAAATAGTAACTATTTCGGTTTATTTATATTTTACTTAATTACTGAGAGTGTTTTATCATACATCACAACATTGCATTCCCCTATGTAGTTAGTACATTTAATATTTTTAGTATATTTTGATAATAAAAGGGCAGACAATGGACGATGGAGTCGTCGTTAGTTTTGGTCCTTGTTTGGCGCAACTTTCACTAACAAGCTGTGTGCCAGAAACAGCAGCAACAATAACAGCAACTAACATTGTTCCAGTTTTTGGAGCTGTTGTTTTTTATTTTGTTTTTGTTTTTTTTTTTGTTGCTGGCAATTACAAGGATATTAGGTTAACACAAATGCACAACAAAATGTCCTTGGATTTGCGACAAAAACAGAGATAGCCGAAGAGATTGAGAGAGAGAGAGAGAGAGAGGGCAAATAACAACAGCGAGAAAGAGGAAAAAGAATAAGAAAAACGAGTACAAAACGCAATAACAATAAATTGCATGCGACTTGCGGCGCACTTTTAAAATGTGTCAGAAAAACATATAGTTATGGGTTTTTAGTTGCCCCGAGTCTGAGCTCAGCCCACACCCAACAACCACCAAGCAACATTCTATATCCAACATTTAACGCCCGACAACCAACACTCCAAACATTCCTAATGCCGTCGCGTATCCACACGACGCGACGGCGGGCAAAATAAATAAAATGCCAGGCAGCAGCAACAGCAGCAAGGACGAATAAACGACTTTGGGATTTGCTTTGGCGTGGGACGCGAGGAAAGCGTCTTGGCACTTGGTTATAAATTAGAACCATGTGCCCAGTGGCCAGCTAACTGGGCCTCGCTGTCCAAATGGCACCAAGTAGTATTGTGTATATGGCGGCTTTGGCTTAAAGCGAGTTAATTAAAGTCCTTCGCACCGCTCTTTATCCCTTGGCCAACAGGCAAAATAAAAATGATGGCCATTAAAAACACGCCATGGACATTAAGTGCATCAACTGAAGTGCCTGGACTGGTCAGTTGTCAGTTGTCTTTCGTCTGCCAGTCGAATGTCTGTGGCAGTTCAATAAACTAAGAAAACAAACAATTAAACTCAAGTCTGATGAGCAATTCGGGGTCAAAGGGTGTCTTAAAATCAACCCCCAATCACATCAAATGGCCCCAAGGCTTATGAAGAGCTGCTTCAAATCGATTCGATATATTGAGCCATGGCAACGCGAGCACATCACTTAAAGAGGTCATATGATATGTCAACGAGTATTTCTAATCAAATGATATTTTTATATTTGATACGAGAAAAAAAAACAAGCTCACATTACTTAGGTGAGCTTTAATTGAACATTATTCTTAAGCTGAAGTTCTCTTTAATATTAGTTTGATGAAAAAATAAATAAGGGAAAACATTTTTACTCTACTCAGTTTTAGGTACATAATTCCTGTAAGGTTCTCAATGATTGTTCCATAAAAATATTACAGCTTAAAATAATAATGTCGTGGATAAATTTTAATTTAAAATTTATTATGTTATGAATTTATTACACTTAAATTTGTTACTCAGAATTCCTCGTAAATAATTTTATTATGAATACAATTTAATTATATATTGAATTATGTTAAAAAAGTAACCCATCAAGACCATTGCTTACGATTTCTAACTACCTAGTTTAATGTGTAGCTCAAATTAATTAAAATAATAAATCAAACATTTCAAATATTGGAATAAAATGGTCAACATTTTCAATGAAACTGAAACGTTTAGAAAATCCTATACAAAAATCTACTTTAATGACCCTTTGAGTAGGTTTATCAATTGCCTTTTTATTAAAATATCTGTGGTATTGAAGTATTCTTTAAACTCAAGAGCAAAAGAATGGATTAGAATACAATAAAAAACAATTCATACAAGTTATTAAATTGATCTTTTGACACAGTTTTTCAATTCGCTGCCCGACAATTTTGTTCTAAGTGTGTGAAACAAAGCCACAAAACCAACTACAATCAGTTAGGAAGGCAAAAGGACAGCAATTTATGTGTGTGTGTGTGTGTGTGTGTGTGTTAGTAACCCAACAATCCTCGATATCGATGCCAATACACGGAGCGACAAACTGCAAGCGGCAAACTCTGGACATTACTGGACCATTACTGGTCACTCTCATTGTGTCCCGTTCCGTATATTGTCAAAGGACATCATCAACATAATAGACATGCTATAGCCACAAAAACGGATGTTGAATTGAAAAAACGAAAAAGAAAAAAAAACAGCGACCAAGGCGAAACCAAACCAAAACGAAGCTATGAGCAGGAAATACATGGTGGCAAAACGAGCTTATAAGCTTATGAAAGACTGGGACAGGATTTGGTGTTTGATATTTGGTTGTGGGACATAGAGGGTCTGACTTGGCTTTCCACTCAATTGAAACGCTTGAATGAATGAACCCATGAATGAAGGACTTCTGCGAAATAACTACAACTACCACACAGCTCATGAGCTGAGTGGAGCTGAACTGGACTGAGCTTTTTTTATCACTCGGACAACATCAGCATCGGTCGAGGGTCCTGGTCCTCATGCTCTGTGTGTGTGTGTGTGTGCCAACAACTATTATCATTTGCCCTGGATTCGCACACACGCACAGCCATGTCACAAGTGTAGTGTAGTTATTGGTGGCCGGAGACCCAGAGACACATATACGAATAAGTACGAACACAAGAGCTGAGCTGGCCGAGGCTGAGAGGAGGAACCTTTGGCTATTGACTGACCACCAACAACAGACACTGAAAGAGATGAGCTAGGAAGCCAATGGAGCAACCAGCTACAAGCACATAATAGGCCATTTGGACAGCACTTGAGGGTCAAGCCATAATGTATGCTAATGATAACGATGGAGACGGAGAGAGACCGGCCTCCCTATAGCCCCAAAGCATCGATGTCAAAGGTTATGACAAGGCGGCCTCATTTCGCATTTATGATTTTTGCCATTTATGATTGATTTTCTTCGCTCATAATTCAGAGTTAAGTTTTGCTTTTATGGCTCGAGGTTAACTCTGAACATACACGTTTCACCCAGCTGACAAGCTGCCATAACTTCGTTATATAAGTTGGTCTCAGCAATTCGAATTTGCATGCACTCCAACGCGATTATTATGATCTTGTAGAGACAAAAATGTCGTTAGTGACATGAATACTTGAAGTTAAGTAAAGGCTATAGTAAAGACATTACTTGACTTTAAGCATTCAAATTATTAAGTTCTTCAAACAAGAGTGAAATTCTTTGAACATTTTAAAATTTCGATCTAAAAATAGAATTCTAAAGCAAAAGCTATTTTAAAATGACATTTTATTTTAGTATTTGTTTCTTGATTGGCATTTTGCCTTTTGTGTTCAATTTTGAAGTTTTTTCATTAAGAATATATTCTTGAATTGAGAATGTTTTTTCATCGTATTGACCAGCCAAGAATTGTTCTAGAATCTTAATCTTGATTTATGAATTTTTAAGAATTGGCATCATACGAGCATGATTTAAGAATTTGTTCTTATTTGTGAGGCATCAAATTAGCGAACTAGCGTACAACTATTTGTTTACTTCAATCTTCTACATGAGATCTGCATATATCAGCAGCTCAGGTAGCTCAAATTGGAGCGCATTCAAGTGAAGGACTATCCAGCTTCATTTACACGGAAATTGGCTGGCTTTTAACCTATTTGCATGCAGTTGACATATGGCCATTAATTAAAACATCAACACCATTCCCCCAAACACACTGCAGTACAACATCAACAGCAACGGCAACAGCAACAGCAGCGACAAGTCAAGTACAAACAGCAGCAAAACATCGCCTGGAGACTTGCGCAACAATTTCACATGTCAACGCATGCAAAAATTTGTGGGGTAAAGGTGAGGAGAGGAGAGGGGTAGGGAAGAGGTGGGACGCCGTGTGAAATGTGATCAGGTGGAAGCAAATGGTTGCCATTGCCAATAAAGGTCAACTGGGGCGGTTTGAGTCAGTGAAAGGGGGATGTGAATGCATTTAACCCTTGACAGCGCGACGCGTGCAAATAAAATGAAATGAAGCTGGAGCTGGAGCTGAAGCTGAAGCTGCTGCTGTCGCTCGAGTTGTAGCTGATGCTGATGATGCTGCTGTTGGAACTGGAACTGCTTCTGACGTTGTCATGGCAGACTCTTGGGGCTGCGACTGTGACTGTGACTGCGAGAGTCAGGCAGGAAATAATGTGCAGCCAGGCGGAAGTAGTTGCTATATTCCATCGAATTGATTGACTTTAAATGCAACTTGAGGGCCGCTCAATGCTGCCCATAAATGGAATGGCAAAAGTTGTCAGCAAAATTCAAAAGATTTTATTTGACTTTGGGACTGAGCAAGTATGAAATTGCCAATTACTATTAAAAGTTCGTTAGTTATCGAATACATTTTGCCAACTTTGTTTGATCTTATCTTAATATTAACTTCGAGTAAACTTCATCTCTCGATTTGATTCGATTTTCCCTTTTTTTTTTAATGTTGACAAAATTAGTTTTTATTGTAGATACAAAGTACGAGCACATGGTACTTTTGCCTGTATTTATATTTTCCATGGCCCTTTTTAAAGGGCGTTCCTTTAAATGGTTGCACGCTGGTTAAGACCACGCCCGCTTTTTAGTGGCACGCCTCTTTGTTGCTTCATTAGTGCAGTGCAACGAATCGTTTTGAATGATGTGTCCGTGGTTCTTTACTGAAACTCTGCAGCCAACTTGCTTTAATTTGCATTTATGCAAATCGTCTGCATTTGAGGGCTTTCACTTTAACTACTTTCACTGCAGTGTCGGCTCCGGTTGGATTGAGGTTGAGGCAAAGTCTGGTGCTGCAGCTGGAGCTGCGTCTAAGTCGGAACGGATTTACCTTCAAGGGGCATAAAACTAACTAACTGCCGTAACTCTAGTTCCAGTTCTGAGCAGAGTTGCACTTGGCAACATTTTATGCTTAATTTATGCGCATTTTTCTAGTATTTTTTATTTGCATTTCATTTTTCTTTTCTTTTTTTTATTTTTTGTTGCTTTTTTGGCTGGAAATTTATTGCGTTTTGCTTTCTCGTTCTAGTCCGTGCGAGGGCCCCAACAATTTTCATTTTCGAATTTAGTGACTTTCACTTTTCCCACCTTCGAGAAAAACAAAAGCAAGTTTTGCATGTTCGCTAGCAATTTTTTGTTGCCATTGTTGCAAGCTGATTTTTAATTAAAATTTCGCCAGGGCTGAGTTTTTCCTGTGGTCTGAGGACGACGCCGTTTTAATGTTGATTTTATGCAAATGACAATTGATTGAAATTGGGTGTGTGTGAGTGTGTGAGTGTCTGTGTGCTTGTGTTGATTGAAGGCATATTAAAATAAATGAAGGCTCGCAACATAATGGCTATAATATGCCATAAACAATTACCATTTAATAAATTATTGCTTGTAAATATGCAGACATCGAATGGAATGGTTTAAATACATGTACTTGCACATTCATACGCATTATTATAAATACAAAGCGGCATGAATATATATATGTATTTTTCATATTTATAGTTTTGCATTTATAAACAATTATCTCGCTTACAAAAAGTAAACACAAACGCACGCGTCGCGCGACAAAAATTGAAGATAATAAATTTTACCAGAGCCATTTACAAATTTTTTAAACAGGGGACAAAGAGTAACATAATATGAATTAAATTTTTTTTTTTGTTAAAGCAGAGGTATATTTTTTTGACACGTATTTTTAATTGAATAATACAATAGAATACGAATATGTTTTTACTTAAATAGATTAAATCAAAAGAAAAGTGGAATAAAAAACTAGAAAACTGTATTCTATAATTTTCCTATTGCAGATACATAATTCTACCAACAATTGTGTTAAATAAAAAATAATGTATCTATAATTCATTACAACTTTTGACAATTTTTAGCGATTTATTTCTAGTCCCTCTCGGAATACGCCTCTGTGAGCATTTATCTTTTCTCATTGTTTGATTAAATCAATTAAATTCACCAATACAACCACACTCACCTACGCTTACCTTTACGCACACGCACACGCACACATATGCATGTACTTATATAATTATGCTTGGCCATAATTGCGTTGGTCGTTTTAACACAAATCCCATGAAATCTGCCCTTTCCACTAAATGTCAGGCAACATTTGGTTCTCTACGCTTTTTGTCAATTGCAAATCGATTCAATTGAAATTTCAAGCTGCTGCCATTGTTGTTGCTGTCGTTGTGGTGTCGCCTAGCAGCCTTTGAATTGAATTTGCCTGTCATTGATTTGCAATTATTACTAAGAGCGCCTCCTGGCAGGCCAAACCGAACCGGACCAAACCAAACCCGACTGTTTAGCTAATCTGTACAAATCTAACGCACAGCTGACCATGGGCCACAGTTTGTGGTAGCCATGGAAGTGGCTCCACCACCCTTCAACCCACCCCCCCGCCACAGACTTGGCTCGCAGCCATGTTGAGGTTGGGGAGGAGGTTTAACTTGTCGCGCGACATGAAACGATTAAGGCAGAAATGCTTTTAGCCATGCCATTGGCTTCTGGCTTTAGCTCCTGCTCTGAGGTGTTTGCCGGGTTGGTCATTATGCAGGGGTTGCGGGGCTGCTGGCTACGTGGGGATTTCACCATCGTTCACCAGCACCGTTCTGCATTAAAACACACACACACACACACAGACACACACATATTATATCGTGTGATTGATCACAATTTTCGAAAGTAATTAGAGGAGCATGTGGCCAGCGCCAGCGTCAGGCACACGACAGCGCCCAACATAGGCAAAAGCATTAGACGTAATTACTCTGTAAATAATTCGATGCGTTCAATAGCCAAAAGTGCCAGCCACAAGCTGGCCAATACCGAGAAGGCTTTAATAGCCAATGAGGCCGATGACTTTTATGCAAAGAAGACAGAAGAAACGCAGGGAGTCGTTCGATTTTTGAAATGCAAATATGTCACCAATACATGAATGTAATTGAAATGGAAATTGTTAAATGTAATCACAACACAACTTTTTGTGCATATGTTTAGTAATTACGGCAGGATATAGAACAGTAAGCATAAAACACATAAATTAAATGTTTAAGCTTATTTTCTGTTTCACAAAATGTTCTTAAAATTTAACTGTGAAATTGTTTCACGCCCGCTTCAATTGAAACGCAATTATTGAAACGACTATTTTGGGTTTGTAAGTGGAAGTACATTTTCTAACTTACATAATGATCTTGTAATATTTTAACTTTTTATTTGTACTTTCTAAATTTTAATTTCGTAAATTTCCAATACTGTAATTGTAACAATACTATTAATAAGTTGGGCTCCATTATGTTCCACTTCTCAATTTTTTTGCAAATATATTTACTTGCAAATTAATCTTCTACATTTGAATGAATATGAATTTTACAATTATTTCATACTTACGCAATTATTTATCGTAGTGAAATTAACTAATTCATATTACTATTTTGAGATTGAGTAAAGAGCATTTTCACTTAAATGAAATGCTTCGAACTAGTGTCATAACAACAACGAAATCAATTCGGTTGCAAATGCAAGTGATTAATTTAATTGTTGGCTCGATTTCAATATTGCTTTATAATGCCGGTTATTGTTGCCATAAATCAAGTTTCGTTTTAGGCTGTGGCATCAACACAATTATATGTAAGTATTCATTATGAGCTAGACACACACACACATTAAAATGCAGCATTAAATTTAATTAACCTTGCAAATGTGCTGGATCTCTGTGCAACCCTCTTGACACGTTGCCATCGTCGACGTCTGTCAAGTAATCAGTTTTCTTTGCGTTGACTGTAATTTCGATGCTTAATGCCTCTGAGGCAACCCCAATGGCAACGGCAATAGTCCAACGTCTGACATTACAAACCACACACACACACACACACACACACGCACAAGTCTCAGCTGAGAGCTGGAGAAGATTGCTGGCATCGTCGACGTTGTCGTCGTCGTCGTCGTTGGATTGGCCTTTGGGTGCGAATAATGACAGCAAACATATGCATGGGCGGCGGGAAAACAATAAGCAGTCCAAACTTAACGACAACTAAATCCAATTATAAGCACACAGAGCGCAACAGGAGCACACAACTCTGCCACTGCAGTAGCAGTAGTCCAGACCGAATTCTCCAGCCCGAACCCAAACCCAAACCCAAAGCTCACCATGGAACACGTGTGCGCATCGAATTTTCCACACAGAGATCAAGTCTCGTGCAGCATGGTGGTGGCTTCAGGGGCGTGGTGACGCTCAGTGAGTGGGGGGGAGGCTTGCCTTTGAATGCGGTTTCGGCTGCGTTGCACTGCGTCCCGCAGCGAGTGTTGCATAAAGGTTTACTTTTATTTATGCGCCCAGACAAAAGGAGCAACCCTTACAACTGCACTGCACAAAGGAAGAGCGTGTCCGTCTCAGTGTGTGTGCGTGATTATGTGTGTGTGTGTGTGTGTGTGCTCCCATTCTCTCTGCGACGAGAAATTGTAATTAAACTTAATCCGCTCAATTTGAAACGCACGCCAAACCGAAAGTGACGCTCTCAATATGCTGCTTTGGCTCTGCCTCTACACATACCCTGTAATTCCCTTGTTGTAGAGCATGCACAACTACTTCCTTTAAAAGCACCTCCACAGTATGTAACTTTCACTTAACAGCAACACTTTTTTGATACCCAATATCCATAATATTTCACACTTTAAAAATACAAAAAAAAATAATATTACTCCACTTCTTATCCAATTTATTTTCGATGTTTGTTGATGCATTATACAAATAGTAATTTACAGGATATTTGCAGAATATGAATACGTTGTCGCCTGGCCATTTCGCTTAATTTTAATTAAAAGTGTCAGAGAAAGGATTCGGGATTCGGGAATCCTTGCACTCTCCCAGAATGCGTTCATGTGTTAAAAAATGTGCATAAATTATTGAATTAGTGCGTTTGCAACAAATTTTCTCGCCTTCTCTCACTCGCACTCTGTCTCTCTCTTTTTCTCTCTCCCATTTCGTTTGATTTCTTCAGCAAGCCAATTTTCACGCTGTGCGATATTAATATAAAATTTTAAAGCATAAATTAAGGCGCCAGTGCCACACTTGCTTATAATTTATGCATGACGTTGACTTTGGTTCGGTTTGGTTCAGTTTGGTTTGGCTTCGTTTATTTATTTATAACACTCGATGACGACTGCCAAAGGGCTGCGGCAATTAGTTCCAAGCTCCTTGGGGATGTTTTAATTATCGTATTGTATTTTTTTCATTCTCTTTTTTTCCATTATTGTATTTGTTGCCCGCTCTGCTCAGCGATTTATGCGTCCGATTTAATAATGCAAATTAATTCAAGCGAATCGTCGTTTTTTTTTTCTATGGGGTTATCATTTTGGGCGGCATATTTTGTGTCTTTTGTTATTGTTGGGTTAGGTTTATGGCAGCAATTTGATTTATATTTGTGAGGTGGGCGATGGGTCGGACTGCTGAATTGATTTATGTAAGCGATGGCAGAGGCACCAGGCACACGCTGCCTGCCTGCGGCATAATGACAATCATTAAAGGACTCTCACTGGGGGCGGGGCATCAAATTAATCAAATGTCTATAAATTGAGCTTTAAATAATATACGAGTATATGGGAATAGTAAAATATATAAATTGACAGCTTATGCTAGTTAGCATCTGTTGTTCAATTTAATTGAGTTGAGGTTTTTTAAGCCATACTTGCATATTTATTATGTACAAAAAGAGCTATATTCTCTGGCAATTAAAGACATCGGAATGTTAAAGCTTAATCCGTTTAAAAACCCGCACTTTACCATTCCGGCGAGGCTTCATTCTAATGCGTTTAGTTTAGCGTAAAGCTAATTCCAATATTAGCTTGCATTTAAATTGACAACTTTGCAGGCACTTAGTTGCTTGGCTTGTGCCTTAACATTTTTATGGGTCTTTATAAATATTGCAAATGTGTTACGAATCGCCACAACAACTAACAAAGAGACAAACAAACAGGCGGACAAACAGTGTAAATGTTTCTTGGTCCTGCAGTCCTCAGTTCTCAATTGCCTGGCCGTGCACTTTACACGTTCCGCAAGAACAACAACTCGAGCAACAAGAACAACAATATAATAAACTGTGCGGCATTGTCGCAACGCAAGTCTGTGTGGCAAGTTCCCTCTAGCCAGACATTCCTCTGAATCTGGTTGCCTTGGCACAAGTGTTTTGCAGTTTTGCAGTGATTTCATTAAAATTTTACTGTCATAGTAAAAGTTTTATTATGAGCCTGGGACTAGTTGTTGTTGTTGGTGAGCAACGTGAGCCAGAAAAACAATTCTCGACACATGCCAAAAATAATACAAACACGACTGAAAGAGGCTCGGACTGGAGCTGCGACTACGACTTCAAATGCGACTGGGACAGACTCAGAGACACTGTCAAAAGTCAGCCAAGCTTGCTCAGTTTATATAGTAATTATGCCATTGTTGTTGTCGTTGTTGTTGCTGTCCAGACTACACGCATTACGCCTAGACATGCATATGCAACAAGCTGCAGCAAAAGCAGCTGTGGCAGCTTCATGCCGAAGAGGAAAAAAAAGCGACTGGGGCGTCTTTGTTTTTTACTTCTCCTACTTTCAGTCCAACACCTCGTTCTCTCTCTCTCTCTCGACAACAGTTTATGTTGCCTGCTTTTAGGCTAATGTGCTCATTTTATGCAAGCGTGTCTTCCCCTTCCCCTTCCCCAGTGACAAAGGACACGAAGAGACGAAGCGAGCGCAGCAAAGTATGCAATGAGATTTTTATGCGCCACTCGCAACTTTTCATTGTTTGTTGTTGTTGTTGTTGTTGTTGCTGTTTTTGTTGCTGTTGTTGTTGCTGTGGCGCGCTGGCAAATGCAACAGCTTGTGTTTATAATTGAAATAATTGCAGAAAGCAGACATAATTATATAGTTATTCCTCATGGTTGTTGTTCTCCTCGTTGTCGCTCTTGCCTGCATTCTCTTTTCTTTTATTTTCTTTTATTTCTTTTTGCGTGCTCATCATCGTCATTGTCGTCATAGCCTATGCTTGGGTGCAACTATCCATCAGCCCTTGGGGCTGTGAGTTTATCTTGCGCAGTTCTTCTATCCTACAATTCCCTCGACTCAACAATTGGGCATATTAGTTAAGCAAAGTAGTGAAATATCCTAATAGAACTTTTGAAATTACAATACAATTTTAAATAAACTAATACTTATTAGTTGTGGCTCATACACCAATATTATTTTTACTGCAGTTATAACTGAGCATATTTAGAAATGAAATAATTTCATTTCCTTTAAGAGCGAAAATAAATACAAAATTTCAGAATATTACAATTTGTTTTCATGGATTTCAATGTACATAAAAATTAAGTACTTAAAAAGAATACATATTGAATAAAAGATTAGAGTTGTGAAATTCTAATTTATTTCTTCACACTTTTCAACTTCTTCAGGGCATCTTAAGGCTGCGCAATGCTTTCATCACTTTTCAGTATGTACGCAGCCCACTTTGAGGTTTTGCCTTTTTAATTGCACAACATGTATTAGATCAAAAGCTCGGCTCATTTCCAAGCAATTACTTTAAGGCCTCGTCATGTTGTCGACTTAATCGCTAAGCCGCCTTTGGGTAGGCATTAGCCGCAACAATTTCGGGGCAGTTTGTGCCTAATAATCAACCCTTTTGCAGCTAAGCAAATATGCTTGCTAGCTGCGTTGCCTAAATGCACGCTCCTCAGCCTCAGCTTCGGCCTCAGCCTCTGTTTCAGCACAGGTAGAAGTGTCTTTTGGCCAAAGACAAGTTGCCGGCAGACAACGAGGAGATAAACTTCAAAAAGCGCCTTGTAAAGCGGCTTAAAACTTCTTCAGGCGAAACGGTTCTTGGAACGAGACACTTGCCCAAAACGAAACTCTATGACAAAATTGACAAAGGCAAGCGCCAACAGAGCAGGGAGGACGAGGTAGAGGGGAGGTAGAGAGACAACTAGGGAGAAGTACCATAAGCAGAAATTAAGCATTACCATGGAGGCGCCTTCTATGTGAGATGATTGATTGAGCTTTTAGTTAAATTGCGCAAACGGCCAGCCAAAGCGCATAGAAGTACAAGCGTCTTAGTGCAAAAGTTTCCCTCCAGTCCAGTGGTAGGGTGGAGGGGCGAAGTATTCCCCTCCAAACTGTAAAGTCGTTGGCAAAGCAACCGCTTCGGGCTTATGTCTGGAATGTGCCGAAAATGATTTGCACATCAGCTGTTTTGGGACTTCATTTTCCATACCATTTGGCAGAGAACTTACAACTTGCAACACGCTGCTGCTACTTGCTACTTATGGTCATTGTCTGGCCATTCATATTATATACTCGGTTATTGGTGAGATAATCCAGCTTAGTTGTGCATACTCATGATTGTTGTGTCAATTTCACAGATCACAGTGATAAGTTACGCATAACATTAATTATTTGAATCGGAAACCTTATTCTATTAAAAATGTTAAATTAAAGTTAATCATAATGATTCCCACAAATCAACAAATTAGCTATATTTTCTTAACACATTTAATTTTAATTAAAATGAACAACCTCACTTCATGATCCTACTTGTGTGCCACGCAGTCCTTGAGACTTCTATTGGATCCAACTGTGTATTGGATGAACGACAGCGCTGTTATTATTACTGTCAATAAATAGTCAAAAGCAAACTCTCGATCACAGGTCATTTCGAATATGATGATATTCTGAAGGGGTTCCACTTTCTGGTGCACAATCAACGAAGTATGCTACAATTAATCGGATATTTTAGAGAAGTTTTCTTCATAATTGAGGCCGCATCAACTTACCTCATTGTGCAGCACTTTAAGCGTGTGATCGTGGTGATTGGCTTTACGAACATATATAATATTAACTATAACAATTTGTTGTTGTAGCGTCAACTCTTCGGAGCGAATCCGATCAGTGCACAAGCCGAGAATTAATACATTCAACAGCGGCACAAGTGCAGGACCCAGACAACCATCAACTATAATATATATTTTGTCTTCGATCTCATTCTGAGCATAGACTATGCATTCCAGCAACAGCTCCATGTTGAAGATGCTCGTGAAAATTCCCAGGTACATGGCTGAAGGCAGCCATGCGATTTTCTCATTTACACATTTATGCAACTTGTTGATGCGCAAATGAAGCTTAAAGAGCCACAACAAACGTTTATGGTAAAAGCGTGATACATAGCTTTGATTCCCATGATGCTCAATAAAGGATTGCAGAAAGAACGCAAAGTTGCGGTACCAGTTGATCAGGATCAACTGATATATAAAGTATGCATATATACAATACTCAAGCAGGAGCCAGTACAGAAAGTTGAGCCACAAAAAATAGGGCTTATACCACATGGATTCCAGCAGCACATAGATCAAGTACAGTTTGCACAAGTAAACTCCCAATAGGCTGATTTCACAGTGATATATCATTCCGAACTTGCTCTCAATGGTGCGTGTTATGTAGATAATCTCGTTAACTAAACGCTTTAAAATAGCTCGATCCTCTTGACAATGTAGAAACATCATTATGCGACGAAGTACATTGACGGCAATGGCCTGCATTGCCAAGCTGATTATAAAGTCCTGTCCGTCCGAGTTCTGAACAATAAATACGTGTATCCAGATAACAAATATTAGGACTATGTATTCCACCAATTGACGCAACAGAAGGACGCATTTAGCCGTCACAACCAGCTTGGAGATCACAACATGATATTTCGTTTGTTCCATTCGATGAGTTTGCGGATTGTAGCGCAACTTGAAAAAATGGCAGCACTTTGAAATTCCATAGATCAGCCAGATGCTCAATTGGAAAATCCTTCGATATACTGCTTGACTGGGTCCACTTCGGAGCAAACCAATATCCTCTGTGTTCCACATGACGTCTATCCATTGACTAAATTCTAATAATCAAATGGACTTTGAAGTGGAGATTGCCAATATCAAACGTGAGTGCGTATTAATCGAAATCGACCAAAATAATTGCCATACTAAGTGACATTATTATAGTACATTTTATGAACACAAATTTACATACATGTTGATTAAGTTAATTGGTTCTTAAATTGTCTTAGAAATGAGTAGAATGTAGAAACATTTAATATCATACACAAAATGATGAAGTTTATTATTCTTAAATACTTTTCAAATAGAAAACTATCCACAAATTCTTCAAATTAGCTTTAATTGAACACTTTCATTAAATCAGATATTTGCGAGACATTATTATGGAAGTAAAGTGGCTGATCGATTGAATAGCTTTCTCGAACGTAAATCACATTTATGATTGCAATTTGTTGTTGCCGAGCGAACTTTTTGCTAAAAGTAAAACTTTGTTTCGGGCCTGAAATAATAGACATACCCGAAATGGGCCCGACATTTATCTTATGGTAGACCACAGAGCCTCCGAGACTCCTACCACGTGAGAACTTTGGCCTGCCAGCTATGTTTGCCTCGAGTTTCATGTGTAGGAGCTGTCAGAAATAATGGAAAGTTTTGTTTGCTCAACTCACGCATGGTGTTTTGAGGTTAACGATATTGGTTCATCAACTTATTTGAATAAGTTGTAGACAAATCTATTAGTGCATTGCGCCAAAAAACAAAAGAGCAACAAAAATCCAGACATTGGCATTTAATTCCCCGCGCAACAACTTCATCAACTGCCACATAATCCAGCAAATTTTTCAGCACTTAAATTTGGACATGACCCGAAACTTTTTCTCATTTTTTTGTTGTTGCCATTGCCTACTTCGGGGCTGCTAATCCCTAAACTGTCGCAAAACTTTGGTAGCTACTATGAAAGTGGGAGAGAGGGACAGAGACAGAGACAGAGACAGAGCCAGAGAAAAAAGGCCAACAAAAGTTTTGCAACAGATAAAAGTAGAAAGTTTGTGTAGAAAACAAGAGAACAAAAAAAAGGAAAGCCAGGCGAAAATTACAAACATTTTCAATTATCAAGCCAAACAAGGACGTTGACGTATTGTCTGGGGCTCTCATTATACCATTACCATCATATAATTACAGCCTGATTATTGTTTATTAAGTTAAAATGCCGCCTGCCACCTTGATAAATGGTTCCTGCGCTCGCCTTTTGTTGTGACTGTACCAGCTCAACGTGTCCATCAAAAATGGCGACCGCTGCTCACCTGGTGTCAGGTGAACTTCTCCAAAGGGTTCGGCCCCCTTTAGACAATGAACTATGGTCTGCTTAAGCTGAAAGGGTCGTTCATTTCTCAAAATTTCTTTAGTTTCTCTTCACTTGTTTTTTTTTTGTTTTTTGTTTTTTGTGCCGTATTTATTTTGTTTCTTGTTTTGGTATCATATTTTTCAAGTGTCACTGTCAACGTGTCTTATGAAAGGCTTTTGTTTGATTGAAAGCAATTAGAGAAACTGCGCAGTGAATTTTAGGCAGCATTATACAAACATTTTGTATTCCCTTTGTGCTCCTCTATCTTCCCTAAAATTCCCCTGGGACTTTAAATTAATTAATCACATTAAATGCTTTGCGGGTTGGTCGCCTCGGCGAAAAGTAGAAACCATTGGGCCCTGCTAAATTGTCAAAGCAAACTATTAAGATCAAAGATAAGAAGCAAAAATAATGATGCTAAATGTTGGCACAATTATGCCTCGCTGCCCCCCTTAATGGATGTTATAAGTGGCAGGAGCTGCTGCATGGAGCAAAGGAAACATTTCAATTAATTAAATATACTCGCATAATGTTTGGCGCATGCATGCTGATCATTAAGATGTTTTTGCACACCGAGGAATAAACGACAGTCATCAACAAATAAATTAAAAAACAAATATTTATATACAAAAATGTATTTTGCTGATTATTTCAGTTAATTTTAAATTCAACGAGGAAGTCGATGAAATCAGCAGATGGTTTAAAATTCATTATGAATTTAGCATTTTTCTCAAGTAAATATTTGTTTGAACTTTACAGACGAACCACTTGATTTGATTTAGTTGTTTTTTTTCCTTTTGTTTTTCTTGAAATCAGCCTTTCTTATGCCTAACTAAATCAGTGAACTCGTGCAGAATTTTGCGTTGCAAACCCAAAAATATGAAAACAAAATGAATTGAAAACTTTCACCCATTGACTTAGATCCTGACACAGTGTTAAGTTTGAGGAAGTGGAAAGAGTTAAAAGAAGTATGGCCACAAAAAGAAAGTGCATTCGAGTGTTAATAAAGTTGAAAACAACGTTGTTGTGTTTTTGGGTATACCTATTTTTTCCTAGGCGTCCAGTTGGCTGCGTTATCTCAGTGCTTTCCATTCAGCGTTCAGCGTTGATTTGATTTCCAAAAAGCGAAGTGAAGGCAAAGGGGAAGAATGGCGCTTTTATCTGAAGTCATTGGCCATTACCTACAGCCTTGTCTTCAATTAGCGATAATAAAATAAATTATACGAATGAGTTTTTCACATTTAACTTTTTGACAGCTTGATGCGGGTACGCTGTTCCAGCCAATTGTTAATTGACAGTAGGATTGGCCTCAGGACAACCTGGCAGGCCGACAGTCAGGACAGTCAGGACAGCAGGCAGACAATCGGCCAGGTCGATGCTTGACTCTGACTTGCCGGTTACTTTTTGTTTTTGCTTTTATTTAATGGCTTCGCTTGGTTTTAAAAACCGCAATCCCAAAACTGTCAAATTGACAGAAAAACGCATCAACAGTAGACAACAAATACTGAAAATAAAACGTTCTTAGCCAAGTTAATTGTGAGCATGGCAAAAATTTGTTGTCAAGCCAAACAATGGACAAGTGACACTGGTGCCCAAATGTCAGAAAATTCTTCGTTTTTTTTAATTTACTTAATTTATAAAAGATATGTCTGATTTTTTATTTAAAATTATTTAAACAAATATGAATTATTTTTAGAAGTCTAAAATAAATATATTGGAATAGTCTATAAGTTCCTTTCACAAATGTTGATGAAGATATTTTTAAATGTCTGCAATTTTGAGTGGTAGACGTTGTGCATTTACTCCACTGTGCGTGCACGAACTGAAAATGAAAACTAAACACAATTAAAACTAACGAACCTGGCAAAATTTACACAAAATAAATTTCGTTTTAAATGTTATGAGGCTCATATTGAGCGCCGACGGGTATACATATGTGTGTGTATGTGAGAGGGGTTAAGTGCATAGTGTGCATGTGTGTGTATGTGCGGGAAGGTCATTTGTTGAGTTGAGCTGAATTCGTTGCTGCATTTTCCTGTTGGTTCTAGTTGATTTAATTAAATGCATTTGAATGCAAATGCCTGGAAATGCAGAGAGACGGCACTCGAAAGCATCAGCATATGTGGTTTACATGTTGAAACATAAATGTTTTGATATATGTGCTAGCATCTGAACACATACCGACTGATATCCCATCCCATCCCATCCCATTCCATCCCAACCGATCCCAAAGTATACAGTTAGTTGTAACTAAAACAAAAACGGAAATGCTGAGCTTATGCTGCTGACAGCGCCCTTTGGTGTTATTTTATGGCAAAATATATATTAAGCCAAACCCAACCCGAGAGGCAAAGGAGGACAAAGTGATGTGCCGCATTTTCATAATACACAATCTCTGCTGTGCGTAGGTCTAGTCTATATCCTGGATGATTCCACACACACCCACACACACGCTGCGGGCCGCATTTAATCAAAAACTGCAGACATCAACGACAAAGCGCAGCTGTAGCCTCAAGCCGAGCTTTAAAGTTAAACATGTATTTATTTTTTTTAGCTTGGCTGACATGTTGTTTTATCTTAACTGACATTAAAAGCCACTTTGTATATCCTGTAGGGATTTAAAATGCTGTGCTGGGTATGCAAAAGTCTATTCTTAATGGATCTTCATGAATATAAATAAATAACTAAATTATTTATAATTATAAATCAACTTGAACTTAGGAAGCAAGTCTTAATTATTTATAAATATAAATTGTAGCAAAGTATTATTAGTATTATGATTTTTAATCAAAAAAAATCATTGCGATTCATATTTCAATTTAAATATATAAATTAATATGTCATTTATATTTTAGACAGAATTGAGTAATTATCGCCCAATAATATATAAACAAATGTATAAATAAAATTTAATTATTCATAATTTGAAAGCATTTGTGTTTGTTAATCCAGTTAAACTCTTCAAGACGAGTCACAAATAGTTAAATTAATTATTAACATGCACGACTGTAATCTTTCTACTTCTATTATTTTAAAGTGCTGTTGTATGCAAAATGTGATTGCGGTTAAATAAGTATTTAAAGCATGTCATAACTTTACTTTCAGCTGACACTATTTTTAGTTGGAGCAGCCATAAGAATACAATCAAAATTTGATTGAATTTTGAGTAATTTATATTCGAGTATCTCTAATGGAGAGTTCTCATGGCCGAGCTCGTATCTATCCATCTATCTAGTGCAGCACAGCACTTCATCATCTCATGGGCAGGCAGCCTGGCATAACTAATTGAATACATAATTTACAATTAAGTACGTAAGCTACTTTAATATTTATGTCTGTAAATGTGCAGAGACACACGCATACAGACACAGAGTCATGGCCCTCTCCCCTCCCCTCCTCTCTTCTCTTTCCTCCTCTTGTGTGGGTCGTCCATTATCGACCATCACTTGTGCCAACTGCAATAAATGTCAATTATTCATGAATTTTCAATAACTTTAGCCAAGGCAAAATAGAAAAGTTTTCTGCTCGTCGCCTGAGCTTGAAAAACTTTTTAATAATATGTAAATATAGCCAACAGCGAAACAGAGAGACGCGAGAGCACGAGCGAGAGAGACGGAGGAGAAGCGACACAATGAGAGTGAGATGGATGAACAGGCGTTAACTAAGAAGCACATAAAATGTAATGCCAAACAATATGAAAAGAGAATTTACTTGAGCGGCAAAAAGTACATAGTGAGACGGAGAGAAAGTGCGAGAGAAAGCAAGGGGAGGCAAACAGACGACAAGGCAAACAAGAACGTGCTCCCAAGCATAGTTATAATGGTGAATAATTAACAGTTATTAATAATGACAAAAGCAGCTGGCACCGAAAGGCAGCTCACAAATCTGTAGCATACTTTTTCGGGCGCCGCTCACTCGTAATTTTTGGGCAATGGCAGAGCAACTAAAGCAACGCAGGAGCAGCAGCATTTGTGCGCTTTTTGATTTAAAATTCACCGCCAATAATAATAAAAATAAATCATTTCGAACAGCTTAGAACAACGGGAATGGAAACGGGAACAGGAACGGGAGCGAGAACGAAAACGAGCACGACATCGTCCAGCAAATTACGTATACGCATTGTACAACGCAATCTCCCTCTCAAACTTCGGGGAAACTTTTTCGACTCTTGCTTAATAATTTGTTATAATTTATGAGCGTCAAGCGCTCGTTCTATGTTTCTCGTCGAGTCGAGTTTGGCTTTATTATTGGATTTTCTTAGCCAGACCCATGTCCACAGACAATTTAAACTTTATGCCAAAACGTTTTTGAATGCTTAATTAGTTTTGGTGAGCGCAACAGACGTACATGAAGTCTGTCTTTGATTACATTCTGCTCAGTTTGGTTTCTTTGGCCACTTCGCTTGTGGTCGACAACTGAGAAAACATATTTCACGTAATTGGCATTATTATAACATTTAATGCCTGGTTCCAGTGCATTAATTGTTTGCCCAAGTTAATCGAAGTGTTAATGAAAACTGCAAACGATTTTCCGGCTGATAACCCTTTGCGCAAACACAGAATTAGAGCAGCTGAATTTGATTTCTTTGTTTGTTAATCAATGTTAATTAATAGTCCAAGTCCAATTCGATTGCGCTGAGCCTGGGTTAATTTATTTGCATTTAATATTCAAATGATTTAAAAGCCGTAATTCATTTTATGAACCGTGTACGTGGCATCTTCGGAATCCCATTCATCCCCTGTGCGCCAAATCCAATACCATTTACCAGTGTGCGCTTAGTCAACCATAACAAAGCGCCAATGGGCCACCGAGTTCCCATTCTTCAACGTGCCGCAAACGCTTCAGTTAAAGCCTCAGCTCCAAAACCTTTCACCTTTTGAAAGGAGCTGGCAACAACTGCGCCCACATTAAACTCAATAAAATAAATGTGCAGCCATAAATTACATAAAGTGCGTCAGTTACACACACTAAGAGACAGCATCCCCTCCTCGCCCCCCCCCCCATTCACCAGTCCATCCTCGTAACTTCATATCAGCGGCTGCGCCCAAAAGACCAGACTATGCAAAATCGACAAGTGCCACAATTTTTTATGCAAAATAATCCTTTGGCTGGGCCCCATTGATGAATTATAGCAAATTAATTTTACACTAAAAAGCGACAAAGCTAGGTACAATGACACGCCCACCAGTACACCGCCTCGTTTCAGTCTGTTGTTATCAAACCATTTGCATGGCTGAAGTTTTCCTAGGCAAACAGTTTAACCATATCAAATTCAAATTCGCATAAATTTTTGGGGTACGGCATCGCAGGCTGGGGAAATGTATAAAAATCGATTCCCCACAGGAAGTACAAGAGCTGCTCCATTTCTTTTTTCTTTTTACATACACATTTTTCTTCTTCTTATTCTTTTTTGGGGGCGCCGCTCAGATGAGTTGTGGGCCTTTTAGCCACAGAAAGAGAGAGAGACAGAGAGAGAGAGTGTGAGAGAGAGAGAATGAGAAAAACAAACTGAAACCAAAGTCAAATCGATTATTATTTTATCGCCTGCAGGGAAGAGGTTTGCTTGAACGCAACACGTTTGCTCGGGGGTTGTAAAAATAAATTTAAATGTACCAGCAAAATGTATCAGAAATTGAATATTTCGCACAGTCTCGTAGTCTCTCAGAGTGTCTGGCAAAGCCAAAATGTCAAACTGGTACGTGACTGTTGCATGTTTGAACTGTTGCTCCCATCGAGCGTAAATCTATGAAAAGTTTAGCTAGTTCGTGATAATTTACGAAATGCGATGCCGCATTGAATGATTGAAAAAATGGCATTTTTTAAAGGAATTTAAATTGAACTGAAAGAGTATAGCAATTGGATGTCAAATAGAGTTGACACGTTATCAATGGTCGCCATCATAGTGACATATTAGGAGGAGTTTGTGAAGTGTTTGTTCATCAAATAAAAATATATAACCCATTGACACAAATGCTAGTAAATGCGCAAGGGAGAATTCGATTTTTCCAGTTATTCAAATGTGAGTAAATTTACTTTTAAATGCATTTTTAATTAATATATTCTATTTGAAGTATTTAGTTAAATACATTTCTGGTATGTTGACCACAAAGAATATTTCTGCTATTTCCGTGTCTTACATTCGACAGGCTCTTTAGTTACTGACACAGAGTATTGCAGAAATGATATTGCAGTTAATATGACGGTCAAGAAGAACCCGAAAGCAAAATCTCGATCACAGGAAATCCCAAGTATGATTAAGTTGTCGAGCGGTTCCAGTTTCTGATGCACAATCAAAGAAGTGTGCTATAAGAAATCCCAAAATGAAATATCTGCACAAAGATGCTTTTTACTTCAGACTCACCTCATAGTCGAGCTGTTGAAGTGTTTGTCTGGCCGAAGTCGATTTTCGAGCATACATCACATTTATAATAGCAATTTGTTGTTGCAGCGTCAGCTCTTCGCTGCGCAATCGATCTGTGCATAAGCCAAGAATCAGCACATTCAAAAGTGGCACAAGGGCAGGGCCAAGACAACCATCAGCAATGATGTATATTTTATTCGCGATGTCTTCCTGGGCGTAGACAATACACTCCAGTAGAAGTTCCATGTTGGATATGCTCGTGAATATGGCCAAGAAATGGGCTGTTGGCAGCCATCCAACATTTTCGCTTATACACTTATGCAGCTTTTTGACTCGCAAATGCAGTTTGAAGAGCCGCAACAGGCGACTATGATAATGTCGGGAAATAACGCGTTGACGCTCATGATGCTCGATGAAGCACTGCAGAAACAAGGCGAAGTTGCGATACCAATTGCGTAGAATCAATTGATAGATAACGTAGGCGAAGATGCAGTACTCCAAGAGCAGCCAGTAGAGAAAGTTAACCCAGAGGAAGTAGGGCTTAAACCACATTGCTTCCAGCAGCATAAAGACCAAGTATAGCTTGAACATGTAGAGTGTCAAGAGGCTCAATTCGCCTTCATATATCATGCCAAAATTACTCTTGATTGTGCGAGAGATACTGAGGACCTCGTTAATAATTTGTTTAATTACCATTCGATCCTCGCGGCAGTGTAGAAATATTAAAATACGGCGCAGAGCATAGATTGTAAGGCAATCGTTTAATAAATGGATTAAAAATTCTTGGCCAGCTGCTTCGTCAACTTGAAATAATTCTATCCAAACGTAGAATCCGTAGACCACATAATTGGCACATTGTCGCATCAGTAGAAGGCATTTGATGGTCAGCACTAATTTGCCAATAACTTGATGATATTGTACCTGTTCCAGCCGCTCATTCTTTGCGTTGTATCGCAACTTGAGAAAATGACAGCAACACGAAATTCCATAGAGCAGCCAAGCCACACACCAGAAAAAGCGTCGATAAAATGTCTGGCTCAAGCTACTGCGCAACAAACTGATGTCCTGTGTGTTCCACATGACTATAACTATGGCTATGGCTATGAAATGAATGGAAGCTCGATGATGATGATGATGTGGTATAGTCGAGTTTAATCGAGTTTTCGTTATTTATGTGCTGGGCATTAAGCAGCGGATTAATCGAAATGACCAAAGCAATTGCCACACAATCTTCGCAACGATGTGTGTGTTTGTGTATGTATTGAAGGAACTACTATAGATAAATTGTGGGGCACAAAGTTAATAATGTAGGGCAAAATTATAGATAATAGGCACTTCAATAGTAATATAGTTTTAACAAAATGACAACAGCAAACAATATTTAACATTTTAGACTTAACATTTAACATTTTAGACTCGAATTTAACTGGAAAATGTTTCAATTGTAGAAGAGGAAAAATGACTCAAATTACATAGACTGTTTGCCTCAAAATACCCGAAAAATAAAGTGAAAAGTCAAAAAGCAAGTGAACCGCATCCGCAGACAAACATTTCTCTCTAGGAGAAAGTTCAATGCTCTAAAGCGAGAGGCAAGACTCAAACATACAGACAGACGGAAAGACGGACAGACAGACAGAGAGAGGAGCATCACAGCCGTGTAAAATACTTGGCAGTGCCATTTCCCCAGTGGAAATGTGAGTGCCGGAAAATGCAACTCTGCCGCTGTTGCAGCGCATAAAAAGCGCGCTGAGCCGTTGCCTAGACAACAACAACAACAATATGCTGACACCCCCACACAACACACACACACACACACATACGGTTATAATCCCAAAAACCCACCCGAAGCAACCCAATCCAATTCGTTCTAAGCCTCCTGCCTCATTACATACGGCAAAAATTGTGCATATATATTTTGTATATATACAAAATATACTCGTTTGCACAAGTATGAATGCACTCATTCTATGCCGGCAATGTTATTCATATTCATATTCACATATGAAAAATGCTCCTTAAAATGCTCGCGTTTCAATGAAATGAAAAACCTTAATGAATCCACAAACCGAGCATACTTCATGCCACAAAAGGTTTAGAGAGATGTCTGTCTCGTCATGGCATTTTAATACCCTGTATAACTTTATTTTCTATGAAATGTATGACAAATAACAACGAGAATTGCAGAGTATTTTGGCGTCTGGTCGTCTGCTTGATAGCAGCACTTCTTGTTATTTATGTATCAATTACGGCGCATTTGCTTCGACTCCCTTATGCTGAGGGTCTGTCAAAGAGCATGAAAAGTTTTTTGGAAGTTGCATTTTGAAAATTTGCCACGCTGACAGCTGTTTGGAGTCCCGCGAACGACAGCGAGCACGACTCGAAACTGGAGAGAGAGAGAGATTGCATTCATCACACCCTAAGCGCATTTGGCCCGGCAACGAGCGCAACCCTCTTTTGGGAACACTTTTGATACGGGGCAGAGCCAGAGCCTTAAGCTTTGCATGCGACGACGCCATCCACCCACTAAATGAATTACGCGGGTTACAGGGGAAGAAGGGGTTGAGTTTAGGTGAACGAAGAATGAAGGGGTGGCTTGGGGTGGGCAGGGGAGCAGTGCTTAAATGCTCTTCAATGCGCCCAGTCTACACCCGTTTGTCATGGCATTTATTCAGTCTCAGATTCTCTTTCATTCTTACCGCAGTCGTAACATTTTTGCAATTATAACTCGCTTCCCCCAAATTGGGGTTCTCGTTGTCGCAGTCGCAGTCGCAGTCGCAACTCCGTCAGGCTTCACTGTGTGTCTGTTTCTGAGCGCTTCTGTTGTAAGCGTTTCTCAAGTGCTTTGAATAGACAATGGTCTTTTAAGTAACAATGAAGCCCATTGCGACGTTGCCAAATTGTGGAAAGTAGGCTAATAACTGCGGGTAGAGCGTGAAGTACGAAAAACTCTGAGACTGTACTTTCTGCAGAGCATCTTTAAAGTTTCATAGTAGAGGAAAATAAATTATTTAAAAAAATATACATAATTTATATAAAAATATATTTACTTAAAGTTATTTACGTTTAAGGAAAGTTGAAAAATAAAACGATATTGAATTGAATGTGTATTATTTAGGAAAAATATGATTTTAAATCCACATAATAAGGAAATGACATTTTATTTAATTAATTTTGTATAGGAAAATAAATATAATTCGTTTCGAGATCTTGAATCTATACCAAAGGATTGCTCGTATTTATTCTCCTTTTGCGATTGTCATGAGTTAATTTGCTGCAAGTATATAAACATTAAGATCTGCAGCAGAATAAAGGCAAACGTGTTCAAGCCAAAAGAGACAGTCTCGGCGGTGGAGCTTTAAGGCTAATTTCAAATCAAGTCATGACCTTCATTATCCCCAGCACAGCAGCCACGTCAAAAAACAGCCAATATTTTATATAAAATTTGTGGAAAAATAGCTGCCAGCTATTTGTAGAAAATCAACACACACACACAGATACACACGCACACGTGCGCGGATACACAGCCATAAACCAACGTAAACAGGAATTTGATAAAATTTAGCAGAAAGTGGAGATGCGGAAAAAAGAAACGATATGGTTTATTAAATATTTGGAGCCTGTGGCAATGTGAAAAGCAAACACACATGCCAGCAGAGAGAATAAAGTATCTCCTTCATGTGGCTTCGACCGGGTGTTACGTGGCGTATGAGTAATTGAATTTAAAGTGCTGCAACATTTGGTAAGAAAAAAATGTAGAAAACGCTGCTAATGACTTTGCGGCTGCAGTGCATCGAGTTGAAATCAGCCGCCACTTGAGACTGTCTAAGAGGCAAGACGACTCAAAAGCGAGTGCGACACGCCTTGAACGTCATCAAGCACTTCATAGATCAATGACAAACGCTTCATTTTTAGCGGTCGTTATCTTCATGCTGCAATTGCCTCAACGGGCCATCAATGTCATCGTCATACCCCGTATCTGACTCCAAGTCCAAATCATCGTCCAGATAGTTGTACTTCACCACCGGCACTGCATCCAAATACACGATTATTTTATAGAGAATCCAAGCTAGAAAAGCCATAATCCAACCGCAAACTGCTCCAAATGCAATGCAAGTCGCTGCCTTTATCAACATCCCATAATCGGACTGCAGATGATAATGGAATATGGTCAGCTGCCTGTAAAAATATTCCTGATAGTCCATGATACTTGTTACGAAGAATAAGAGATTTTTGTTTGAACTTTCAAATTTGATTTGTGTTTTGTGTTGCGGAAAATGCACAGACTGAATGTGAAACAGAAAAGATTGACATAATCGTCTAGTTTGTCGAGTGCTCACTGAATTTATGTCACTCTCAGTACTGAAACAAATTTGAAAACAAGTACACAAGTATTGCTTCAAAATGATGATAAATCCAATTGAAATATTTTGCTATTACGTGGCACAACCTGTCGTTGATTTCTTGGCCTATCTACTGAATGATGTCCACTATTTCGCATTTGTTGCCGCTGTTGCCATGATCGGAGTTGTACTTGGACTCATTATGGGCGTTATCTCACTTATTTGCATTACATGCCAGGGTACGGAGGAGGCGGTTAAGAAGCAAGAAGCTCAGCCGAATCAAGAAGTCCAACACATGGACTCTAAACAAAAGCCTGAATAAGACTGGGAAACTACAAGAATGAATGCAAATCATCTGAAGATTTGTTAAGAATTTATATTGACTGGATTAAAACACAATAATTTGGAAGTTATCGAGGTTGAGAATTTGTTTAATCAAAGCGAATAAAATTACGTTTGCGTGTATTTAACTTATTTTTAATGTCAGCAAAATATATATTTTCAATAATTAATTAATTTAATAATTAATGACTCAAATTAATTGGAGAGAATGGACTTCTTAATATACATTTATGGAGAATAAACTTCACTTTGGTTATACTAATATTGTTTAGTTTTGAGTCAAGCATGCTCGCATTGTTACTTATTTATTTAATTTTTCCTAATGTTTTCGTCATCATGATTTCGTCATATCTTGGCTGTATATTCCCTTCGGCATTAGAATTGTAGTAGCCAAAAGTACTCAAATTATTCACTAAGTACATTTTAATTTCCCTCAGGAAACGACGGCTAAGCAGGCAGTCCAGGCAGACCAAGAAAAGGAGTCCACAAAACACAAAACTAAATTCAAGCAAAATTTTCGGCGCACTGCTCGTGTTCACCCAAAGGATGTCATTTTGCCAAAACGCAAAATATTTGCCAAAAAATAAAAAAAAGGAATAAATTGAAAACGAGGGAAAAGGAGGGCAAATGAAACAGGAGGACGCAGGCCGGGTCAAAGGACAACGTCTAAGTGGCATGCAGTTGGCCCATGGCATAAAGACAATTTAAGGAGCGAGCAGTTCATAAACAGGGCGCTCGATGAAATGAAAAACGACGCTAAAGAAACCAAAAACCAAGCGAAATAAAATTTATTTTACTAACAAAATTGCGTGACACGAGGCGGGAATGGGGGAAGTAGACGCCTCTGACTGGCAGTCAGCCAGCCAATGGCATCCACAAGTATATTAAAATGTGGCCCTCTTCTTAGTAAGACATCCGCTGAGAGAAAGTAGAAGATAGTAAAGGAGTCTTTCTCTCAGCTGATGGTTTGGGTATAAAGGAAATGATTGGTTTTGGGCGACATTTTCATCGTCGTTGTTGTCTTCGCCGTCGTCTGGCCCAGCGAAGCAACAAATAGCCTCGTTCTTCCCAAATTGTTGCAAAAACAACAAATGGCGAAAGTTTTAGCGACTCCACAAACTTGCCACTGCAATGCAAAAAAGCAAGTCAACAACAACAGCAATGACAACTCCAGCCGGTTACAGTTACAGCTACAGTGGGGAAAATTAAGTTTCTGCGCCGCTGCGTAGGCAAAGGAAAGGAGACCAAAGTTGTCGTCATCGTCGTCGTTGCCCCTAGACGCGGTCAAATTAAAAGCGCATTGCCAACACACTAAGAATCCTTATTGCACATCCTGAGCGACTATCAAGATGCCCTTACGTAGATACGGTTCCTCTATTGATATTAAGTATAATAGTTTCTTGATAGCTAATTCTTTAAATAATAATGCAAATTTTAAAATAACAATTTATTCATATGTATTCACAAATTGAATTTATAGTCTTTTATTTTCTTATATTAAATTACTAATATCGATTGAAATAATTTAAATAAAATATACAAATTTTAACTAATTATATATTATGAGTTTGTCAATCCATAAATATTTTTAATTCCCCGACTTTAAAATTAATTAAACTAAATAAAGAACTGCATAACAATTATGAGTTTATCAATCTAGGAGTCTGTTCAATTTCTATTTAATTATATATCCTCTAATAAATATGATTAGTAATTTATACAGTCCCAGACAACTGGTGCCTGAACAGCTCGTGTTCGGATTGTTTGGATTCGATTGAAGTTTTGGGCACAATGTTCGGAAATACTCTGGGCGCGCATACCCGTTTGATTTCAACTAGTGCAGAGTATCAAAGAAACGCATTTCTCTTTGCCGCACTAATGCAAAACGGCGACGACGCATTGGCGACGACTAAAGCGGTTGCCTTTTTATTGCATACTTTCAGGCCGCAGGTGCACGGGTCGTATACGGGTTGCGTTGGCTAGGCCGTGTAAGGAGCTCGTGGTCTTTGTGAGGCGCTGACTGTTTGCTATTTGCTCTATTTGTTGACATCGTCTATAGCCGTTCCCGATGCGATGTCGTCAATGTTGCCAACTTGACGGTTTTTATTGCTTTTCCCATTCCCTTATCTTTGTGCGCTGCCGTACACTGCGTATGCGTGTTTTTCCATTTTATATTTATATGTCTTTGCATTAATTTTCAAATATTTTCATCGTTGTTCGTCGTTGTCGTTTGTTGCCTTTTGTGTACTTGTGCCATGGCAAATTTATTTATAGGTTTCGATAGGCATCTCTTTGTTGTTCGCCTTTGCCGCTGTAATTGTTCCTATTGTTGTTGTAACGTGCAAATGCAGGGGGTTGTTTGCAGCTCTGAAAGGCTTTTGCGGCCGTGTTTGTCTGTGAAACATCCATTAAGTTACAGTCACAGTTACTGGAACCAATTCAGCTTAATAGCAAAAGCTGAGACTTATGTTGACACAGCTTTACTATATGCATAAAAGTGACTCCAAATCGTTCACTCTCTGTATTGTAAATAAATTTGTTTTTATCTAAATTACGTTTGCGGTAGATTATGATTTAGTTTATGTAACTTGATCGGACAATGACACGAATAGTTTTTCTTGCTGATCCTTATCGAATTTAGTTTGGTTCATTTTTGTCGTGTTTTAAGAAAATATTTAATTTGTTTTTAAAGCTAAAGACTAAAAAGACTACAGGCACTCGAATTAAAAATTATGAACGCAGTAACTAAAAAGTTGCAATGCAACTTAAGGGCCCTCAAATATACTTAAAGCTTCCATAGTTATATGATCTTAAGAGTTTTAAATGCATGTTAGAAATATAATAAGGTTTTGTTATGAATTGATTAATGAATTGAGTAGAAGTATCAAACTCAAAAATTGCAAGCACAATAACAAATTCATTCTCTACGTTTATATTTATTTGCTCTTTCTTTGTTTTCCTTTAAAATTCATTTAAAATATATTCATTCAATTGCATAAATTTCAAAGTGAAAATAGTTTAGAGTACTCGCAGACCTTTCCAATTACATTCAGTTGGTTCTTTAACTACTTATCATATATTAAGAGCATTGTGTTCCGTCTTTCTGCCATGATATCATCAATTTCTTCGCTCTTTCCCCTTTCGTTCATGCAAAATTGACAGTCAGTCAACAGAAACGTAGCCATTGTCGCCGCATCGCTGCCAGTGCCAACGCAATCCATCACAATCACAAAGCCAACGCGACCAGACAGCGACTCACACACACACAAACACGCTCACTGAATCAAATTCACACACACACACACGCCCATATAAACCTATACAGACATATAGAGTCATTCAGTCAGTCAGTCAGGCTGTCATTCAGCAATAATACCACAAACCGAAAATGCCTCAACTTCAGTGCAATCCGGCGACGATCTCCACTATGGCTACAGAGAGAGAGTGAGAGAGAGAAAGGGAGAGGGAGTGTGGCCCCAAAGCCCCAAGCCCAGAGCCCAGAGAACTCAGAACTCAGTAGCGACAGCGCAGAGCCCAGAGCCCAGACGAGGGATACGGAATGGCAGCCCCAGACGTCGGCTTACCCAACCACATTTGTCATTTAAGCTCAACCGAATGTAATATGAAAATCGGCATGAGTGAAAATGTCAACGTGCATTGTGGCAACCAAAGGATTGGGTGTTGCATCGCCATCGCCCATAGGTGTTAGGGTGCAAGGATGTTGGGGTGGTTTTTTGCTGCTGCTACTGCTGCTGCTTTCACAGCCTCGTCGCAATGTTGTGGAATTTCCTGTCAAGCTAATTTCCTTTGGGTGCAACGCTGGTTGGTTTGGCTGGTTTGGCTGACTGGTGACTGGTGACTCTACGGCTGCTTGGCGAGTTGGCGAGTTGGTTGGGTTTGGCTGTTTGGTTGGCAGCTCGTTGAATCAATTCACCTGCATGCATAAAATATTTTCGTTGAAAAAATATTCAAACATTGCATATTTTATAGTTTATTGACTGCTCGCTCTGTCTCTCTCGCTCTCTGTGTAGTTGTAGTTGTTGTTTTCATTGTGCGCTGTTGCAGTTGCTGTTTTTGCCCCTGCAACAACTTTTCAACTTGTCAACGGGGCGGACTTTGTTGTTCTTCGCTGCCCTTTCGGCAATTTACGTTGCGCAGTTGACATAAAATGAGCGTTATATACATACATACTTACATATATATAAATATACATATGTATAGGTGTTCCCTGTAGAATACACGCCTCGCACCATCTTCTCTGTGTTTCACTTGCTATTTACCACCTTGACTTGTTTGCCAATTGCAGCAGCAACAGCAACAGAAACAGAAACAGCAACAGCAACTGAAACAGCAGCGTTTTTCAGCGTTACGTGTCGCTACATTTGGGAATTGTTTTGTGTGTTGTGCACGTCCATAAAAATATGTGAATACACACGTACCAGTTTATATGCATATACCTCACACATACGATATACATACATCCATACATAATAGGGTCATGTGAGCGTATCGTGCGGGTGCAATTTACATGCACTGCGTTTCTGGAATGTGTTATTAAAATTTATGTGCGAAAAAGGTGTCGAAATGCGGGCCGGCAACAACATGGACATGGGACCCGAATCCAAAATACCGAATACCAAATCCCGAGACCCCAAAACGTCAGTATCAACAAGCAACAACAAAAAATAAATAACAGACGAAAACTGAGAACAGCAACACGGCCAATGAAATGTTTTAACCACATATATTTCATTCGTTCACTCTTCGTTTTATTCAGTTTTTCCAACAAATTGTTGAATATGTTTCCATGAATCGTTTATAAAAAAATATGCCGGAAATCAGTTTTGAAGGGTGAAAATATTTGTAAAATATTGGTGCAGTAATCTGATGCTGCCGAGTCTTGAACTTTATCAAAACTCGAAAAAAAATAGAAATCCTATTATGAATATTTAATATTTAAATAAAGTATATTTGCTATCAAATTTTTGGGTTTCATGGAATGGAATAAATTATTATTTGCTTGATAAATATTTAAATTTTTATGCAGGTTTAAAATTTAAATGCACAAACTGTGCTTGTGCGTCAAAACAAATGGATAGAAATTAAAACAATTTGAAAATATTTTTCAAGTTCAATCGAAAGTAACTTCGACAGTACTATGCAAAAGTTAAATAAAATACATGATTATTTAATTAGATTCTCAACGTAATTTAAATATTATATAAGCGTACTTGAACAAATAATTGCCAGATGTAATTACCTTTTATATTAAGTATACGGTAAAGCGTTATTTGGACATGCCACGCAAAGCGAGTACTGAATAAATACGCCTGCCGCTAAAGTCAAATATTGTACATACGCAGCGTTGTACAAGGCTTCTGGTCATGCAAACGAAATTCCAAGGCTACACCCATAGCTGTACCTCTGAGGGGAAACTGTTAGTTTCGTGGGGCACGCTGACTAACCATATGTAGGTTGATAGCCATTTAAGACTAATCACACCCTTTAAATTGTGATTTGGCACGCCAGCGTATTTCGATATTCATATTTATATATATCGTATTGGGGTGGCCAAGAGCGTAACCTTATCTAATATTCTACTGCAAGTGGAAGCCGTTGCGACGCTGTTGCCCCTCGACTCGTTTTGTGTTTGTTTTTTGCAGCATTTGAGAGGCACCTCGGGGGTTGCGGCTATTTGCGTGTCTGCAATTCGTTTGGGCCCTGCTGCACTTTCGAGCCATTTTTCGAGTGGTGTAATTAAGAAAGCAGAAAGCGAAAGCTTAAGGGGCTGCAACTAAGCCAAGGAGACGCCACTTGAGTCAAGTCAAACAGAAAACTGAATGCTGAAATCTGAAAACTGAAAACTGAGTTTTAGCAAAAATATGATTAGCTGACAGATTTAAAGACGCAGACTTGAAATGCGGTAATGCAACTTTGCTTATCAGCCGAACACCAGACAGCAGGCAGCAGGCAGCAGGCAGCAGTTGCTCTATTTTGGGCAAAAGTTAAACTTGGCTTAGCAAACTCACACACAACTTGGGGGTGTGTGTGTGATTTACACCTGCTGCATATTGTTGACGTGCCACATCAGTTGGCTGTTTTGAAATTATAAACCTTTTTGAAGCCCGACTGGTCGTCGCAGAGCTCTCAGTTGGCAGCTAAGGACGCTGACTCTATCGCTATCTCTCTCTCAGCAAGTTGGCTGTTAGTTTGTAGCAAAGCTGTCAGTGTCAAAGTGACTGTCAACATGCCATTCAAAATGAAAATTAATAACAATATGCAAACAGCAACAGCTACACAGCAGCAGCAGCAGCAGTCGCAGTTGCTGCCACGCCCACAGGAGGAGGAGTGTTGTAGCTGCAACCTGACCACATTCAGGTGCAGCTTTTTGTGGCATTAGTTTTCGGATAGCTGGCAGTTTTAGTTTTTAATGCAAACTTGTCAAGTTCAACAATCGATGGCACGATGCCACAACTCCATTTCCACAAATCGTAATGGAAACTGTCGGTATCTCGCCTCTCAGCGGTTGCAACGCTTTTATTTCAAAGCGAGCTTCATTACAGCCCGTGCAGATTGTAGATACTCAAATAGGGTATGCAAGTGTACATCTGCTAATTGATAGAGAACATTAATTTATAAAAATGTACCAATCACAAATTCAAGCTTCCGTTGACGTAGTTGAGCACTCTCAGCAAATGTTTTCTTTTCAATATAATTGCATTAGTTTGATATCTCTGGTTCTGATCCGTTTTTAATTTTCTAAACGTTTCAGCTGCAAGCCATTGAGAATCGACCTTGCTATCGCATGGCGAGCATTGCAGAGGTTTTGCCACTTTCAACCCAATTGAACCCGCGACCTACGACAACATTCTGCACAATCTACAACAAACATCGAAGTGGAAACAAAAAAAAATAGATGTGTTTGAACACACCAAATGTGCTTGGTTTGCACAAAACGTAGAACCGACAACTGTTCAACTAATTTCGAATTAAACTCAACGATGCCGAGAACGAGAATGAGGACGAGGACTAGGACATTTCAGTGCCTCTGTCTGCGTTTTCCTCTCTGACGCGTCCATTCTGTCCTCCAAAAAGGACTATCACGAACAATTTTTCAGCATTTAAACACTCAAGTGCCAAGCTAATAAACGATATTAGTGCCAAAGCTCATTTCAACAAATATTGTCAGTATAGTCTCAGTAGTAAGAGAGCGACTTGCTCCAGCTACTGTTGCTTCTACTACAGCAACTGCTGATGTTGCTGCTTCTATGGCTGATGCTGCTGCTGCTGCTGCTGCTGGTGTGCAAACATTTTCCAAACAGTTACCAAATAAAAATGATTAGGAACGTGACTAAGAGTGCGAAAAATGTTATTTACTTAGCTGATGTGCGCTTTGGGGCCCAGACACAACGACTATGCCAACGACAGCGATGGGTTATGCACACACACACACACACACACACCCAGACACACACACACACACCCACACCCACACACAGACACACACATTCAGAGCCACACACTCAATTGCATATACCGTAAGTCGTGTGTGTGGGAGAATGACAAAAGTTTGCTGCATTGCGGCTGCCAACATGATGGAATGGGGCACAACTTTTTAGACGCACTGTGAACTGACACTCTAGAGAAGTACCCTGCAGACAGCAACAAATATTTTACAAAGTGAGGGCATTTTATGTAGAGGTGTCAACTTGATTAATAATTAAATTTAAACTTTGTATTTCATTAATGTTTTCAAAATCATTTATTTTGATTTTGTGCAATAAGCTCGGTAAGCTCTTTTTGGTCTAATGCTCATTATAGCCAGCATTTGCATTAATTAATAATTGATTAATTACTCCAAAAACGTGCATTGAACTAATTGGTAATAAGTTGATAATAATAATTCAGGATTTTTTCAATCAGCGAATTTTACGACTCAGTTTATTCATGTGTGTTTTGTAAAATATTTAATAATGCCATAACCACTCTGAAAGTGTGTACTAATTAATAATTAAAATATATTTGGTGAATGAAATTGTAATTATTATATTTTAACTCGATTAATAATTTAATAATTGCCCTAAATTAATTATTGGAGTATTTTGAAATTGTGCAATAAACTCAATTAGTAAACATTTCTGTTTAATTCTGCATATTAATGGACGTTCTTACGATATTCATCAAATGAGTTATTACTTTTAAAACTCGGAGATACAATATTAATATTGGTGTTTGATATTGCGAAAAAACATTTAATAATTGTGGTTATTCATGGTATTACTTGCTAGTTTTATTATTTATTGTAAACACTAATCGTTATTAATATGTTATGAAAAAGTGTTCTGAATCAAATTCCTTTTTTGTCTCCCTCCTTTACAGGGTATATTAAGAAGTTGGTTAAGCTGTGCAGACTGCACAGCTTTTGGGTGTTGAAAAAATACTTGAAAATTACATGAAAACTACGCACAGCAATGGCAATAAATGACAACATGGCCCAGGCACGCCCCTTCTCTACGCCCTCGACACTCAACGCTCAACACTCAACACTCGGCGCAAAATTTCATATCTTTTGGGGGGCTTTCATCCGAGTGATAGTGACTGTTTGTGTGTGTGCGAGAAGTTTTCGTTTTTTCTACGCTCTTTTTTCATCATCTTCTGCAGCACTTGGAAACTATTTTTAAACAATTTCAGGGTGCACGCAGTGCCACGCCCCCTTCCACATGACGCCGACTCTCGGCCAGAAGGGAAATGGCGCTGATAAGAGTTTTGCAAGCAGCGGGAAAAAGCGGAAAAAATGCGTCGTTATACAATATGCGCCCGTCGAGTGGGACGCAAAGGAAATGGATGGGTACCTCTACAAATGTACTATGTTGTTGTCCCTCTGTGTAAATGTGTGTGTGTGTGTGTGTGCCTGAGTGTGTGAGTGTGTATAAATTTCTGCATATTTGCACTGTGTAAACTTTCCGCCAGAGGAGAGTGGGAATTGCGGGGAGTGGAGAAGGGTAAATACACAGGGCACATTGTTTTTGCTGCTGCTGCCGCTCTCAAAAGTAGGCAAAACTATTTAAAAGGCCGAAACTGAAATACATTGCACTTTTTGGCCAAGGATTCTGCAGCAGCTTCGCTCTTCTTTTTTCATATCCTGTGGTTCCCAACTTCCTTCGCATGCATTCTCGTCCTCGGCTTGTTGGCAGGAAATGTTGATAAAAGTATTGCCATAACGACAATGCCAATGAAGTTTCATTTAAATCATTTATAGCTTGTGCCAAGAGTCCGGCGACTGCCATTGAGCATCCAGTGTTGCTACCAAAATTGATTCGCATTGATGGCGAGAAGTAATAGGTCGATTGCGATATTAATGTCATGTTAATTGATTTTAATAACCCTAATAAAAATGATACTTCATTTAAATTTAGGAAAATATAAGAATGTTGTTGTATAAATTATTAGAATATATTTTTTGCGATTTGACTATGAAAGAAATTCATCAAATTTAAAGGCCGCCTATTTGAAATGATGTTATATCTTTAAAAGGATGATTATTGATAAAGTTTATTACAGTTAGAAATATGTAAACATTTTGTTGTATAAGTCATTAGTTTATTATTTGCGACTTGACTATGAAATTAATTCATTAATTTTAAATTATATTATCTCTGCAACCCAAAATATTTTAAATGATGTTTTCCTGTAAATCTTATTACGTTAAAAAAGTATATGCCTACTTTTTTTTATAAATTGTTAGTAATACGATTTGACTATGAAATTAATTCAGCAAATTTGCAGGCTGCATTTTTGAAATAATGTTAGATCTTTAAAAAGATGATTGTTTATAAAGCTCCTTACATTTAGAAATATGTCACCATTTTTTGTATACAATTTTAGTTTATTGTTTACGACTAGACTACGAAACTAATTCACTAATTTCGTATCTGCCGAAGTTCATTTTAAATTATATTACCCGTGCAACCTAAAACAAATTTTCCTGCAAATTTTATTACTTTAAAAAAGAAAATACCAAATTTCTTTTATATAATGTTAGTAATACGATTTGATTATTAAATTAATTCAGCAAATTTGCTGGCTGCATATCTTTAAAAATAAATAATAAATAATAAAGCTTTTTACATTTAGGAACACACACTTATTTGAGATATTAAATTATTAGTAACGTCTAGAATACGAAATTAATTTATTATCTTTCAATCTGTCCAAGTACATTATATAAATGAGGGTTACCTCTGAAGCCAAAAATATATTTTCCTTTATTAAACAAAAAAAATATAAAAGTTGTTTTATAAAATGTTAGTGTATTATTTACGATTTAACTACGAAATTAATACAGCAAATTTGCTATCTGCCAAGTAAATTTTTCACTTACTTAATCACAGTCTGTTGATGTTTGTGTATGCAACACCTCGGAATGATTGATAAATCTGACTGTAGCCGACTGTTGGTTTGAGAGAAAAGTGGAATTGTGGTCGAGAAGCAGCACTTAAATTATAAAATACAACCCTGACATGAATCCTAATCCCAAGATACATCCCGAGTGCAAAAAAACAAGTCTGCAATCAATGATACGAACATTCGACTCAGAAGGCTACTCTCTGCTGGCCAGACGACCAAACGAACCGCAGAAGCCGACAGGATTTTAGCATTTTGCCGACATCAACTAAATTTGAGGCTTAGCAAGAGTTTTTGGTTTGAAGTATAAAAAACATTTTACAATATTTACAACAGCAATAAACTTGTTTCCTATGTGCGGGGTGCAAGGAGTCAAATACAAAAGCAAAGCAAATGTAAAAACACAAATCCAAAGACAATTCCTACTTCCTGTTGACAAAACACATGTGAACTTGTGTTTGGCTACAACTACAATAATAATAATAACAACACGAAACATCAGCAACTGTGTACACTGTACACTTATTTACTGAATTTCCTCTTTTGTGGCGCTGCCTGAGAATTTTCTCAACGTCAGCTGTTTGCCATTGGAATCCGACCAGAAGCAAAATCCCAACCAACAGCACATTAGTTAAGTATAAAATTTTAATAGTGGTCGTGGCATGGCTCTCCAGTTTCAGAGAGTCCAACATTTGCCCAACAATTTGTATGCCTCCCAGTTTGCTGTGACAACTGGCTATGGCCACAGGCAGACGAAGGACGAAGGACGAAGATGGGCGGACGGGTCGTCAGCAAATTTGTGCAAATTTGGCTTGTGGCCAGAACTACTTTACAGTTGTGCGGGCGACGGCTAAAACTGTTGTGAAATTTTAACTAATATCATCTACTATACAGTGGGGTGATGGAGCGATGCTTGGGCAAAAGAATTTTCGAACTTTGACTAGGAATTCTGTTTTGCATAAACAATATAAAGACGAATTGATGGCGGTATCGTGAGTTAAACTCAACAATGAAGCTCTCCAATTAGAAATATTATAATTCAAGATACATTTTAGCTTTAAAAGTTGTGCAAAAGAATATTACAACTTTGACAAGCTGAAAATTATTGTTTTAAGATTAAAGAAGTTCCATTAATTTGAGCTAATTTATTAAGTTTTTCTACAGCTAATGTATAAACAGTAATACTCAGTGTTCTATCTAGTCTTTAGTCTGTCTTCTTTCATTGTGCAAATATCACTCAGCTGTGTTTTTTTCCACCGCTTTGCCTTTCTGTGCGGCTTCTTGGCCAATATTTGCCGATGTTTTGTCAGTTTCTTGGCTCGTTGTCTGCTCTCTAGGTAAAATGCTAAATCAAACAATGCCAAGAATATATTCCATTCCATTCCATGCATGTCTATCTCTCTTTCTGTCTGTCTGTCTGTCTCAGTGTTTGTGTGTGTGTGCTATGTGTATTTGTGCTCTGGTCCTTTGTTTGCCGGGCAAATGTAGCAGAAATCTTATTTAAGTGAATTCAGGCTGAAATCTTAGTTAATTTTTATGGCAAATATGTTAAGCTAGCCGAAGAGCAGCAACATTTTCAGCTGCTCGTAAGTGCTTTGCTTGATGCCTTCAGTGACAGTCCTCTAAGCCTTCATTCTCTTTCTCTATCTCTGTATGTGTCTGGCTTTGACACAATAATTGATGCTATAAATAACTCAAATCGTTAGTGTGTCGACTATTAGCAAGAGAAATCTATTTGAGAGTAGATGGAATCAATTGCTGTGCAATTGTCTATTGCTTACACTAAAAACAAGACAGAAGTATTTGTTGTAGGTGCTGTAAAACTACGAGTTTAATGGAAACATCATAAATATGCCAATGTCTTGGGACCACGCTATGCATACGCAATATTTGTAGTTACATTGCGCATACGCCGCTTTGTCATGCCCAAAAATTTATAGCCAGCAATTCCAGCGAACTTTTGCACATGGCCAAATGGCAAATAAATAGAAAACGAAAATATAGATAACTCAGAAGACAGGTTGGGCGCCATGGCCAATTGCTGTCAAATGATATGTTGCTTACCTATCGAGCGAATTCTACTTTTTTTTTTATTATTATTGGATTGCATTGTTATGCAATGGAAGTCATTTGTGTGGCAAGGTGGCTGGTGGCTGGTGGCCAAAATTCGGCAAAAATTTCTTATTGGATTTGAAAGGCATTCAAGAAATATGGCCATGCCGTGGCATGCCATGTTACATGTTCACAAAAGTCTATTGATTTGTTATGACGACGTCTACGACAACGATGACGACGACGACGACGACGGCGACGACTCTGGACGGAGCTAGGGACTGGCTGCTATAACAACAAAGTCTATCATTCACTTATATACAAGCTAAAAGCAAAAAATTCGCCCATAAACGACAGCAGCGTCGTCAAGTGTTGCCATGGCCATTGTCGTTGTTGTTATTAGTCCTTCTGTCGCCGCTGTCCTTGTTGACATTTTCATTAGCAAATTAATTTTAATTGATTACATTTTATGCGCAAATGTGCAGACAGCAGCTCTCCCAATATATTGAATTACAATTTTATTTATAACTTGGTCTCGCTTTCTTTCTTGCTTACCAATTTGGCTGGGTAATAATGTGATATTATTAGTTGATTTCATTTTCGTGAGACACGGGAAGTTTCATTAAAGTAACCTGAGAATATATACAGCTGAAATTGGGTAATGCACAAAATGTTGCAAAAAGCAATTTGCGCTCAGTTGACACTGATGGTTGTGCCACAGGTGTTCTCATTGGCATCAAGTATCAATGATTTCATTTGCTTCATTCAATACACGGTGTGAGTTTATTCTTAAACATTTTGTATATATAATATTTCCCACGAATGCTCCGCCATGACTTTTCACCAAATTAAAGTACAAGTGATTTTCGAAACATCTCTTCTTGTCTCGATTGCCACTCAACGACAAGTTGAAAAACTTTTTGAACACGCACCGAAAAAATGAAAAACAAAAATACTTTGCAACATGTTAAGTTAAACTTCAATTTGCTGCAATGATGCGACAAAAATACAAAAGAAAGAGGGGGTATTCTTATCTTTAGCACTTACCTTGTTGCCAGATCCCGATGTACGAAATTCATTTGCTCCAAATGCTTCATGCCCGATGCAATTTGTGTGGCAATGTAGACTAAGCAGCCATAGCTACGAGTACAAGCATTTTGAGGCGAGTTTGGGGGGAGGGCACGGAACGGATGCCAGCGGAGGATGCCAACGTCAAATGAGAATTTCAAAAGTTTTCGCGTGTGGCAAGGACGACAACGACAACGACAACGATAGCAGCACCAGGAGCAGAAGAAGTGGCAGCGGCAGCGGCAACAAAGTTAACGAAGTTTTTACATCCGTTTGCGCATGTTGTTGGTGGTTGGTTCGGTGGTTGTTTCGTTCGTTTTGGGTGGATCGGCGTAATCATTGAACACGAGACCGGAAGTGTAGCGTCGGCAAATGGCGTCGGTACAGGAAGCACGATAAAAACGCACGCAAAAACGCAGCCACGAAGCACGAAGAAAAGAAAAGAGACACATCACATTAGATTGCTGTTCATTAAAGGGCAACCAGAAACACAAGGCATCCGCGTACCTCAGACTCTTGTTGGCCATCAGACCAGTGGTTTCAGCAACATGCTCCTGCAGAAATTGATTCAAGTCCCCAAGACAATTGGAATAGTCCTGCACCATGCAGATGGGCTCATCCCGCAGACAGGCGCCCACCAATCGTGCCACATTCGGATCATTGAGCCGTGCCAGCTGCTTCGCCTTGCTGCGAAATTCCTTCCGCAGATGATCACTGGCGCCTGGTCGAAGCGTGGCCACGGCAACGAGGGTTGCACTGAAAGTATTACATTTAACATTTAAGTAGGAAAATTAAACTATTATCTATTGTGGCATTAAGACAATGCAAATATGTGTTACACTGAATTGAATACACACATTTTGTTGAGTTTTGTTTTATTTGGAATTCAATTAATTTAAATGAGTATTGTTTGTCATTAAATAAATTTGAAAATATATTCCAATAATTATTGAAAAATTAACAATGATTAGTTTTATTTGGCATTAATGTAATGTCAAAGATATTAAACTAAGTTCGCACCAATAAATAACGATTCGTCTTATTTGTCATTAACCCATTCACCATAAACCATAATTTAAATTGAAAACTAATTAATATTTATTTTATATAGGTTTTTATAATACGTATTTTTCAAATAGTATTTATATAGTGTGCTGAGGGGAAGAAGTATTCTAGTTGCCTATGACAATAAAAATAAATACTTTTTAATTTCATATTTACTTTTATATTTGCAACTTTTTGCTTTTGTGCGCATTTTGACAGAATCGCTTGTTTTTAAACATTATATTTAAGTTGATATAATTAATCAGTTGGATTTTACGTAAACTTAAGGTAACAAATAGCCCTCAATGTACATATATTTAAGCCAAGCAATTGCTACACCTGTACATTGCATTTTCATGCTGCTGTTGTGTTTTAGGGAAATGGAAAACAGGACAATGTCAAAAATGAACTGCTTACTTCACTTGAGCATTGACGGTTGATAAATGTGCTGCTCTTGTTGCATTCTCTCAAGTTGACCACAGATAACTGTACGTTGCCTAGCCACATCTCCCGCTGTGCTGCCACTCGCAGCTGACCACACTAGCATTTCCAATCTATATCAATTGAATATATGCTCGTACGTATATAAATATATGCATGTCGATGTCGATGTGGATGTGGATGCCCATGACAACTGCTCTCTAGCGCAAAAATCAATTAGAGCAGCTCAACAATGTCCTGGGCTCCTCTGGCGATGCGAATATGCGAGTAGTCGCCCTTTTGCAATTTTGATACGTAACGTAACAATTCGATTTGCCTGCTTGCTTTAATAGTTTTGCGGTTAGAAAGCCACAAAACGTATTACGTATACGTAATATTGCACTGCAGTGGCAGAAAAAGCAGCAGCAGCAGCAGCAGTAGCAGCAACAAGGATGAGCCCCTAGGCAGCTGTATGCAAAATAATTAACATACACACTCACACTCGCACACTCGCACACTCACTCGTTACATGAAATGCTCTAAGGGCTGCCTTCTGTGCTAAAACTTGAAGTGGCCAACACCAAACGAGGTCGACTGCCTCTCGCCTCTGACTACGTGTGTGTGCGTGTGTGTGGGGGGGCGTGGCAGTCTGATAAAATATTAATAGACAGCTGGATAGACAGTTATCAGACAACAGATGGACTTTATTGTCCTAGACTACAGATGAAATTTATAATAGACATGCAAGTTGAAAATCAAAAGGCACACACAGCACATACAGCACCGAGTTACGCATACGCCATGTTGTCTCTGGGAAATGAGAACATTCTGCCGCAGCACAACGCATACAAAATACAAAATGTATCCATATTGCCTGGCCACGCCCACATTTGCCCTTTTCTCCCATGTGCAGAATATAAGTACTTGTGTAATGTGCAATAAAAAGCTTCAATTAAATGGCAAAAATGAAATCAAAGGTAACTGCTCCTGCCCAACGAATACAAAGCCCATTTTTTCCTTTCTCTCCCTCCCTCTCCCCCTCTTGGGTTGTCTCGTCTGTGTCTGCGACTGATTCCTGATGCTTGGTTCCCTTGGTTCGGCTTCTGGTTGCGGTGCTGTTTCTGACTGTTGACGTTGCTGATGCTGCTGCTTTTTTGGTTAAAGTTTTCATAATGGAATTTCTGATAAGCTTTTTTGTGGCCAGCATGTGCTTCTGTTGCTATTGTTGTTGTTACCGCAGACGTGGCATTATATGCCACAAGCCTGATACCTGCAACCTGCAAACTGCAATCTACAACATGCAGCAGCATCTCACAGCCTCACTCTCTCATCGGCTTCGCTTTGCTTTATGCCTTTTCATCTAACCATTTGATATCCTTCTCCATCTCGCTTCCTCTCTCGCTCTCTCTCTCTCTCTCTCTCTCTGTGTGTGTGCATTAAAGTATTGCGGTTTTTCTCATTGTCAACTATTGTTATACGAATTTTTGATTTTTCTTTTCATCTGCCAAGCTCCTCTTCTAGCCTATGCTCTATCGGATAATGTTTTTTTTATCTGTGTATGAGGCAATTTGGCGATATGTCAAAGTGGACATTTCATTTGATGGCAACGTTCGAATGAATTGGTAAAGTAACATTCATGTCCATACATCTGTCACTAAAAATAAATAAATAAACTATTACTGAAGAATAGCTCAAAGAGAATAAGTTTTGTTGTTGCTTGCTACACTAAAGATGACTTGGCGAACTGCGTTTACAATATACGCGCAACTTGTTGAAGTTAATCTGCTGTTGCCCCATCGAGCTAGAATAGCTCATTTAAACAATTAAGGCAAGCACTACATTGTGAAGAGCTCTCGAATGCGGCTGCAGCTGTGGCAGTCAGGGAATAGACCGCAGTCTGTAAGCCGTAATGCAGCTCATTTTTGTGTTTTTGCCACGAATTTGAGTTTCCATTTCGCAACAGGCCTTGCAGCACACAGATACAGATTCAGATACAGATACAGATTCAGATACAGACACAGATACGGTTAGATGGGATACTTACTTCAGCACATTCGTTTCGCACAAATGCAGTTCACCAAATACGCCGGAGCCCAACTTCTCGACAATGACGAGGGACTGGCGCGGAAACTCCTGCACTTGGCAATTGGCCTGCTCCTCGTTGATGTCGGCGAAATTAGCGCTCATATCCAAATTGTAATGATGCGGTTTGCCGCCCGTTGGCGTGGGCGTGGTCGCTGCCGTGTTCGAGGAGCTCAAACTCAACGAGCCGCTGCTCTGCGAGCCCGCTGGCCCCAGCACTGGCTTGCTGCAAATTGGTGTTGCTGCGTAATATTTCTCTGGTGGCGGTGGCACTGGCGGTGGCGGTGGTGCTGCTGCTGCTGCTACTGCTGACGATGCCGCAACAACTGGAACTGCACCAACACCAACACCAACACCAACACCAATACCAGAACCAACTCCGACGATGGATGCATTAAGCGAACTGCGGGCGGTGGCACTGCCAGCGGCATTCGGTAGCAGCTGCTGCATGTGAGGCACCGTATAGTCCTGGCAAACAATGTCCGGCACATCTGTGAGCGAGAAGCGATGGAAATAGAAACGGAGAGTCAGTGTGAGTGGGCGTGGGGGTGTGGAGTGCGGGTTTCCAGTTCAGAGAGTGTTAATTTTTGACCATAAAACTGAGCTGCCAAAACAATAAACTTTTAAGCGCCATTTTACGTGCCAGCCAAAAGTTTTGCGCCGGCAAACGAATTATACAAAAAGATGCCACAACATTTTACGGATATACAAGTGAAATTTACACTCGACTACACAAGTCGTAAAGTTGTTAGTAAGAAACTGTTGGAAATTAAAACAATGAGTGATCTTTATTTCCTTTCACAGCATTAGCAATAATCCTGCTCTACGCTAAATAAAAAATAGAAAAAGATTTTTTATGACTATAGTTCAAAGGTCCTCTCCAATATTTCGCTGACATCGTTATCTATTTGTTCCCCCTTCGTTTTAATAAAGCATTAATTTGTTATTAAAAATAAAAAATAGTAAACAATTTAAATGAAACCGTTTTTTATACAAAGCTGTTTGGCTCACATACATATGTTATTTATTTATTAATTTCTACCTATCCACATAGATTGTAGTGGAGAACATAAAGTGCAATTCTGCATGAAGTGTGGCCAGGTTTGTGTCATGTAATGCCATCTCATTCTCGCTAGACTGGACTTTATGCTTTTGTCTCTCGCTTTCATTTGTCTTGTCCAGGACTTTTGTTGCCTTCAACTTCAAACTTTTCCCATTTAGTCAACTCTCATTGCAGTAGAGATGGGGGCTAAATGTTGGGGAAACAGAACCCCGGGCAAGACAAAATGGCGTGTGGCAAAAAACTAAATGAAATTAATTGCAACTTGGCGATGCTGCTGTCTCGCTCCCACTCGCACACCCAGACGGGCAAGTTTTAATTTTATTGTTGTTGTAATAACATTATTTAGTTTGTGTGTTTGTGTGTGTGTGGCCATTGTCTGTCTATTCTCCTTGTGGGCCTCTGTCTTGACTGTCATTTTTGCATTCGCAGTGCCAAAAAGTAGTGAAAACATAAAATAACAGACAGTGCAAGAGAGACAGACATATGCAGCGACAGACAAACAGTGAAACAGATGGAGAGAGAGAGAGAGAGAGACAGACAGAACGACAGACAATTCAACGTTAATGACAAAACTTTTGGACGACTCTGCGAAATTCGTATGCAAGTTGTTTGTATATGTATATATGCATTTGCATGTGTGTGTGAGTTACTATGTGTGTGAAAGTATAAATATGTATTTGAGCAATCAGTGTCTCAGTTTTGAAGTTGCACTGAAGTTTTGTGGCCTTACGTTTTCAACTAGCGATTGCTGAAATGTTGAATGCGCTACTCCTATTAAAGCAACAACGAATTTGCCACAGAAATGTGACTTAACAACAAAAGCAAATAAAAGTGCTTGAATAAAAAATAATTGTAATAATAGTATCTGATGATAATTTGATAAAAAATATTAAAATAAAAATGCAATCAAAACATATAATATGATTTTGCAAATTCCAATCTTTTGGGGGGCTCGAAATCATTACAAAATTATTATAATTGTAATTTATTGATAATAATTTAAAATAAATACACATATATTTTATTATACTATTATTTAGGAATACGTACAATTATTACCATAATTTATTAAATGAACATAAATATTTTTTTTATGGTTTCATTCTCTTAAATTCCCATCAAAAATACTGCACTTAATTTCTCCCCAGTTTAGCTACCCTTGAGTTCACTTTCACTGCACCATATAGTTGGCAATATTACTCAGAACTATGGCTGCTAGTGGATTGTCTTATGTATGGCTGGGAAAATTGCGACCTGCTTTTAAACGAGTTTCGTGCTTGGTCTTCGGCTTATTGCCATGTTTATTTGCATGCAATGTTATTAAGTGAGAAGTTTTTCGCAGGCATTGCAGTCATAGGGGGCCTGAAGATAGCGGGGAGACGCCTTGCCACGCCGGCATTGGCAGTGCAAATTGGCAGTTGACTTCAAAAATGGGATTTAATTTGAGTGTGTGTGTGGAGTGCTGGTTTGTGCAAGGCAGACACGGAGGCAGAGGCAGAAGTTTTGCAGCCAGACCAAACGAAGTTTCAAGCACTCAATTTGAAGCGTGCGGTACGCGCGAGACGGTGACGAGTGACTGCGAATGAAACTGGTTCGAGTTCCATGGCCAAAGTTATAATTTATTTGAGCTAAATTAAATTATTATAGCAACGGACAGGCAGACGAAGACGGACTGGCGAAGAATCAGAGTGGGAGGGCGGGAAGGGAAGGCGATGACAAATATTTGCTGCCCAGTTATAAAATGCACCCAAAGGCAACATCAGAAAACTTTCTGCCAAATGACTCGAGCGCATGAAAGGCGTGCCATAAACGTTCATGATGACAATCACAATGACGACAATAATGATGATGATAATGATGATGAGGATGATGACGACGAGGATGACGATGGGCCAGGAATGTGTGCAAACAATGTGCTTGTCCTGCATGTTGTCGATTTTATGCGCTTCACATGGCCCAGTCTTCTTCGCAGAGAAAGCGACCGAGACGGAGATAGAGCGAAGAGAGCGAGAGATAAAAGAGGGAGCAAAAAATGTGTAGCATGCCTTTAGGCGGCGAGCAGAAGACATTAGAATTCATTACAAATTACGTAGCTAAGCTCGTAACCCTTAACCAAGAGTCCAAAGGATCCAAAGGGTCCATGTTCCATGTTCCATGTGGCAATTAAACACTGCACATGCTACTCGGCAAATACATGAAATGAATCCCCTACGAGGATGGCCTGACATTTAGTTACTCTTCAAAAGGACAAGGCAGTGTGTGCAGCTAGAGATAAGCAACATTCTAAGGCTGTTAAGCAGCTTAAATTTGCAACTATCAAATTAAAGGATTTCTGTCCCACCACTGATTTTCAATTATTTTGTTATCTACTAAGGTTGAGTAAGTCGAAATTAAATTTGTAGTCAAAAGAAACACGAATTGAGTCTCATTATTGCATACGTTGCGATTGCATTATGCGATGGAAATATGAGTAAATTATAGAATCTGATACTTTGCTGCTGCTGTTACATAACCCATCACGTTGTCATCATACCCTCTCTCGCAGCTCGTTTGGTCTTTGCTGACTAAGCAATTCAAAATTATGTCCTGCGGCGCGAACAACGCGCGCAGTTTTTTTTCTCTGTTGTTGTTGTTGTCCTCTCCTTTTTTTGGTTTTTGTTGTTGCACCGATGGCAAACCGTCCGTCAGACTGGAGCTGGACTGAGCTGGACTTTCATGTTGTGCGCTAAATTAAGCATTGCGTCGTAGTCGCATTTCTCATTTTCCTTTTTTTTTTCGTGTGTTGCAGCAACATTTGCATGTCCTGTCACAGCCAGGACGCAAAACATCAAACTCATCAGCAACGACACCAGCTGGAGATGTATATGGAGTATGAGTAGAAGCAGCAGTAGCAGCAGCAACAGCAGGAGCTGATGCTTGAATCATGCTGTGAGCGCTGTTTATGGCCCGGGGCAGCAACAACTACAATAACAGATTCCCACTCCCCCCGACCTCGCCCCGCGTGAACTCACCTGTGTAGTCCGGAGATACATGCTGACGCTGCAGGTCATTCATGGAGCAGGCGCTGGCTGCGCTCGTGTACATGTTCAGGTTGAAGGGCTCGTGGTAGAGACTGTTCTTGTCAATGGACGACTCATTGTCATCCATTGTTGTGACCACCTGAGGGCGAAGGGGTGACAAAAATGTGTTAACAAAAAATTGACGCCTAGTTTTCATTTTTCTCCTTTCTACACTGTAACTGCAACTGCAACTGCAACTACAAAACTACACTACACTACAGTTTTTAATCATGATTTCTGCATATGGAGCCGGACACTGCGAAAAAGCCTTTGTGCGCCAACGGCAGCAATTTTCGTTTTCTCCTCCTTTTTTATCCAGTTTTTTTGTGAGCTGATGCCTGACATGGATTTTGGGTGGCAAGCGTTGACTGGTGACCGGTGACCGGTGACTGACCCACAGAGTGCGACAGCGGCTTATGCAGTTTTCATGTTAACCAAAAACAAGCGCAATGCACGAGTTACCTTCAAGATTCCATTGGCAGGGCCATTGCCATTGAGTCGCTTATCAATGCCGCCGAGGGTGTCCGGATTGAAGTTGTGCTGAAATGCATCCAGGACATGGCCACGTCCGCGTGCGCGCTTATTGCGCGCTATTATCACCAGGATAATGGCAACCAGAAGCATGATAATCGTTGCCAGCGTCGTGATTATGGCGCCAACGAAATTTCCTTCCTCCTCCAGATGGTCAATGGGTTTCGGCGAGATAACTGCAACATAAAATACACACCAAAAACACCAGGATAGACAAAGACAAATAAACAGTTGGAGTGCGATGGAATGGAGAAACTGCAATGCTCGGCAAAGCTAAGTAATTAATGAAAAACTTTTGCACTTTTTCAGCATTTTCTTGCATACTTGCGCTTATTGTTGGCCACAGTCTATTGTGTTGTTAACTCATTGTTAATGATAGCAGTGGAGTAATTAAAAAAAAATGCAGCTCGACGACTGCAAATTAGTAAGATCCTGATTGAAGTTAAAATGCGCTTATTGTTGTTGTTGTTTTCAAATTAGAAACTATGTAATGCGGTAAATGTTTAAGGCCATGGTTCGATGCTAATTAAGCTGCCAATTGTTGTTGTTGCCAATTCATCAATCCATCGACCTACCTTGCTTGGTCTGTTGGCTCCGCTCTACCCCGCCGCTGAGATTCCTGCCCACTTCATCGTGCTGCAGGGGGTACTCCGATGTGTTTGGCACGGAAACGCCATTTGAGGGCGGCACATTGAGCAGCTCCTCATCTGTGAAATTGCCTACGACGGGAACTGCAAAGAACCGAGAAGGAGAAAGTAGGTTAGCGCAAAAAAAAGAAAGCCAGTAAAAATGTAGTAAAGTGCAGCAAAACTAGGCAACAAGAAGACTGATGGGGAGGGGCTCTGACAGCTGCCCGTCTTGATAAACCCGGCCAAGCTAATGGCTCTCACACAGAGCAATTAGCTGAGAACGAGCGAGAATCGCGATTATTATGATAAATGAGCTGCTGCTGCTGCTGCTGCTTCAGTTAATGTCAACGCTGATGGAGGAGGAACGCCCAGTTGAGTGCCAATTAGTGTTGCATACTTTTAGGTGTCGACTCGCCCGCAAACTACAACAACGCCGAATGCATGAGCTCAACTACTGTGGGGGCGTTGAAGCGTGTGCGTTGTTGACCTTTCACAGCCAGACAATAAACAGAAACGCTGAAAATGCCATCATCCATCGCAGACAGTCGTCAATAACAAAGCAGCCGGGCGATCCCTCTTTTTTTGCTGCTTGTTTACCCAGCGGACTGGTAACTTTGTTTTGTTAGCCAGGCAATGGTTTGGTCCTGGTTATCCTGGTTGGCAGCACAAATTTTCAAATGCATTTCCGCCTTGAGCGTTTGCTGAACTGCTCGCTCGATATTTAAAAACAAAAACAGGGAAAAAACTAACGAGAACATTTTGCCAGAAAATTTCGAAAAACAGCTAAAAAAACCCGTCGAGGGAAATGCAAATTTTTACAGCTCTTGGCATTGATTTTGAACTTGTTGTGCTGCTGATGTTGTTACTCTTGTTGTTGTTACCGCCGCGTGTCGTCTATTTTCTTTGGCGTCAACTTTTTTGTTGGCACACAAAAGTTTTTTGTTTACTTTCGTGTGTTTGAATTTGCCATGCAAATAGCGACGGCAACAACATTTTCGCCATTCTGTCGTTTGGTTGCCTCGCTTTTGGCTGTTGCTTGTGGCATCCAACTTGGTCCGCCGCATCCAAAAGTAGCACTGCGAATTGGGACTGCGACTCTCTCCCCACACCCACAAACAGTCGCGTCATATGCTCCCCTGAAACAAACTAAACCAAATCCAGGAGGAGTCGATGGGATACGAAGTAGGAAGGAACCCCAAATATGCTAATTTGTTACGCTGGCAGAGAGACAAAATGTTAATGGCACCACTTGATGTCTAGCGTATGGAGTGCGCTGCATTTGGAGAGCCAGACTGAGATTGGCAATTGACACATGGATCGATGTGACAGCTGTATCTAAAGGATTTCCTGAGCCTGAGTCGACTTAAAGACTGGTGATGTGCATTAAGGGATTTGAAGACATATATTTTACTTTTTTTAATTTGAAATGTAAATACCAATTTTACAATACAGAAGAGAATAATAATTGAAATAATATTTGTGTTTTGAAGAGGAGAATGGAGAAAATGTCAGAATAATTAGACAACGAAGTAAACATTTTACTTGATACTTAAGGGATTTGAAAACCCATGAAATTGTAATAAAGATAAGAATACCACTTTTTTGTGGAGGGACATACGATCAAATTAGCCAAAAAGTAAGAAATACCGAAGCAAACATAAACAGTATATTTATCTTGAAAAATAACTTAAAAAATCACAAGTAAGAATATAAATTAAACTTAGAAAAAAGTTGTTTAATTTGTATTAGTTTGCAAAAAGTATTTTAATTGCGACCAAATCAATTTTAAAGGAAAGTATACAACAAAAAACTATGCAGTCTCAAGTCTCAGTAAATCTATAAGGACGATATTTTCGAGGATCTCCATGTTAATCGAGAGTGAACTGCACCTTGGTCCAATACATTTTTGTAACTAGCTTCCATTTATTTGATTTACTTTGATTCGTCCAATTTCAATACTTGCTCTGCATCTGATTTATGTTGAATTTCCAGCCGAGTAAATCGATTTTAAGATGCCCATTTGTACTTACTATGATTATATATGAGTGTGTTTACTGCCAGATTTATCTTAATCAATTGCAGTGCACGTGACCTCCATTAAGAGATCTCATTGTTTGTCTGAAGTTTGCGTTCTTTTTCTCAGTGAAATCATTGATTGCATTATGCACTCGGCACTTTAATGCTTTCAATATCAATGCACTTTGGCTGGCACTTGAACTGAACTGAACCATTAAGCAAATTACGATGCGAATTCCGAATTCGGAATTTCAAAATGCGAAATGCGAAATGCGAAATGACGCACATTGTTGCAATTTGCTCGGCGTCAACTGAGCAGAAGAGAGACAGTGATAGTGGGGGGGAGGGGAGAGGTGTGCAAGTGGAGTATGAGCTCAAGGCCAGAAGCAGACTTGAATGGTGCAACAAATCAACTGCATCATATGCTCTGCATATGATGATGCAATTTCATGTAGCATCAACTGCGCATTACCATTCAGCAGCATCCATGCAGCATCCTTCAATCCCTGTTTCTATCTGCTCGCAGTTGCCTCATCCCTAGACACACAAACATTCCGTATAAAAGCACTCTCAGATCTCGAATGGGAATACAAAACGATTTTCAATTAGAAAGGATTAAGCGAGGGAAATTGCTGAAGGATTTAAAGCGCAGCAAAGTTATTGAAATGAATTTGAATGCTTGTTGAATGGCTGACTGACTAACTGACGGTCTGAAGGACTGACTGTTTGACGGACGGACGGACTGACGGACTAGCTGAATGGAATACATCGAAATCCAAAGGGGGGAAAGCATGCAAAAATATATTGCAATGTTATTGATTTATAAAGCAAAGCACTTGCAAAGCTTAAATACGCTTCGGGCAAAAAGAAAGATACAAAAAGGCAGCACAAAAAACAAATGCAGGAATAAAAAAACGAAACAAATCTGTAAGCAAGAGGAACTAAGACACAGCCAATAGCAAAAAGCAACAAAAGAGAATCGCAAATGAGGCAAGTCGATGATGGAATTCCCTTTCAAAACTGCCAAAGTAGCTGATTGAACTTTTTAAAGCAGTAACGAATGAGGCTGCACTAGATCTTGGGACAATAAGATACTTAGCGTGCATTTATAATTCTGTCTCTTAATCTTTGCAGGGTCTAATCCCTCCAATGTGTAGAGCATTCGCAAGTAGTGCGACGCTTTATTATGCAACGTGTAAAAAGAGGAAGCTGGAGACAGGAAAGCACGATGTTCCCCTGATATCTATCTCTGGCTCTCTTTCTAAGGGTAACCCTGAGGTTCTTCTTAGTTGTCGACTGGTTGGTTGCGCTGTGTGCTCATTGAGTTGCAAATTTCAAATGCACAAAAGTAATGCAACTCATTTAATTTTCACAATATCCTTGTGCTTTGCTTACTGCCACTGGTTGTAGCGAAGCATATGCCATGGCTGCTGGCTGCTGGCTGCTGTTTCCCTTCCAACCAACTACGACGAGTGTATCGCCCCTAAGCTCCCACTTTTTCTGCGAGTGTGTGCTTCCGTTTCCCATGCTTGTTACAATGCCTGACTCGCTATCCAGTTCGGTTGCCTCTGCCCTCTCCCTCTGCCTCTCTTTGTATCACTCCATGCACAATTGCACACAGCACACAGTACAGAGACAAAGCAGCTCCCCAGTTGCTTTGGCTGCGATGTGAGTTAAGTAAAAATTGGTTCATAGCCTGACTCTCACTTGGTAATATATTTTGCACCATCGACACACACACACACACAAACACACACACAAACACAAACACAAGCCCGGCCCAGTCGAGACGAGTTCAGTTGAGTCGAGCCGTTTGCCAAGGGTTTTAATGAAATGCGCAACGAATTTTTAGTGTCAGTGGAATTTTCAATTGCTCAAAGCAGTTGCTGTTTGTGTTGTTGTTGTTGCTGCTGTTGTGGCAGTGGCAGTTGCAGTTGCAGTTGCAGTTGCAGTTTATGTTTACTGAGCCGCTGCCGTTAGGCGCACTGAGCTTTAGAGTTTTGCAGCTCTGTAGTTTGCCTGGCTAAATTATGTTTGCAGTTCGGGTTATTCGTTTTGCTTCAAACGACTCGTATGAGTATTTAACAGAGTGCAGCATCTCTGCCCAGATGCAGCAAGATGAAAATTAAACAGTTGAACAGGTAAATAAAGGTTTGCCTCTCTCTGCTTTTAGTGTTGAAAACATAAAAGGGCAGACCTGAAATAGTTGGGCGGAAAAGTGCTCAGATATTTAAAATAATATTTGCCAAGCAGTATTTTCTTTCCATTGGGTTGTAACTATAAATGTGCTGGCAAGACATCAAATATTTAACCAATTTAAGTTAGTTCGAACTAGTTGCACTTACTTCTCTAATGGAAATCTAATCCTTATTTAGAGTTACCATATTGTTTTAGTCTAAATCAACTTCTGTGGTTTTCTATTCAAATAAGTTTGGTGAAATACAAATTTGTATAATGTTGTAAATAAGCATTATTGTATGCTGATTTAGTTCACTCTTAATATTTTTCAAGAACTGATATATTATTTGCTATTAAAGTAGTTTTAGATATTTATATGAAATGAAATAAAATCAACAGCTCTGATTTTGGTCTTCAATTAATATTACGAAGTGATGCATAAAGATCTTATATATATATATTTATTCTTCAAAAATGTATTCTTGTTATTTATTCTTGAATTACGAAATATACTTCTCTCTAAAATATATATTTTGCTAATAATAAATCGGTCAGAATGGCTTCCCGCTCTTGTGCAACCTGTGCGCTTTATCGCCGCATTAAATGCGCTAACAACTCAGCGCGAACGGGCATAAAAAATTAATTTAAACTAAAAACAACAGGGGCACATCAACTGCGCGAATTGCGCTTCCAGCGCCACACATAGTTGACAACGAATGTTTTCGCATTTATTGCAAGTGGGGCAGCAGGTGGCCAAGAAGGAAACCGAGAAGCGAGTTAACCCTTTTTCTCTTTTTTTATTTTTACATTTTTCTCGATTCTCTTTTTGTGTTGTGCGCTCTTGCAACTTTTACCTTTTGCGTGCTCGTGCTACATTTTTTAATAAAATAATTTTTGCAGCAACACTTTTTTGGCCCAGCGGGCGTTGCAGTGTCAGTTGGAAACGTAGTTGGCGGCTGCAGCGGGCATGGGACTTTTGAGTTGGTGCTGGAGTCTCTCGCTCTCTATCTCTTACCTGATATAAATGTAATCTCGCTGAGCATCATCCAGCGTGCGGCGAAATATAAATGCAACTGCAGATAACGCCCCAGGCGATGATGTAATTTGATTGTCACGTCGCGTGCATGATCCAGCACCTGGTCTGGCATATAGGAAAACTGAACGGGCTCCCCGTTGAACTGTCGTCCGCCAATGCTGAAGAAAACTTTGGCGTGCACAAACACCTGAAAGAGAGGCAGACGGCAAGGCACAAGATGAGTAACAGTTGGTGGACAATCCCCCAGCCAATGCCAGAGTGCGACTGCGACTGCGACTGCGAGTATGTTTATGTGTGTGTATCTGTAGCTGTTGCTGTGAGTGGCATAATAATTAAAGTAATCACATTTATTTTGTTTTTTACGCGCGAATTGTATTCTCATATTTGTTACCGCTGCTGACAGTTTTTGGTCAAGCGACGCGCCACGGAAGTCTCGTAATAATAAAAAAAGAGAATAACCAACGAAAGAAAATAATGTAAATCAAATAAACATTTACTTTTGGCCAGCCATTGGCCGCACTTTGTATGTTTTTTCTTTCACTCTCCTCGTTTCTCTGCATTTTTTGGGGCCAGCCGGATGTGTAAGTGTTGTCTTTCCCATTTCCCATTTCCCATTGCCAATTGCTGAGCTGAGCATGGCTAATGAGTTGTTGTTGACTTGTTGACTCGTCGTCGCCTTTGGCCACTTGTTTTGGAGGTGTTGTGTGGACTTTGTATGTAGCTAAATGCATTGAATACCAATAGAAAATAGAAAATACTCGTCGAATAACCTACGCTTGTTCTCTGCTAATAAAATAAATAATCTCACTTGCTGTAAGCCCTTCACATGTGATTTGAATAAATGTTCAAGTTGTCGATAGAACTTAGAGGTGTGAAAATTGTTTTAGGGTCGATACAAAGAGATACTTATTTTTTCCATTGATATAAAAATTACATTTAAACCGAGTTATTTACATTATCTAGGCTAAACCACTTTCAACTATATTTATTTTAGAATTAAGAACTTTCCAAGTGATGTAAAAATTGATTTAGGGGTGAATTAAAATAATTTTATTTTTATTTCTGAATATATACAAATATACATTTGATTTATGATGCAAATATAATTAAGGTAACGCAACTTTAATTTAATTTAATTTAATTTTAATATTTTGTATATTCAATACAATTTTCAAAAATTTTAATAAACTGCTGAGTAAATGAATTTATAAACTGAGAGTTCTCATTCTAATTTCGTTGCAAAAAGTTATTATAAAAAGCTTAGACTTAAATCTATTGCAGGGAAAATCTTTTATAGGTAATTGTAAGTTTTGAAAACAGAATGTTTTCATTAACCTTAAAAGTTTATTTCATTGTGCGCTTTCTTCACAATTAAATCTTTTATTTATTCGCATAATTGTGTTTGTGTTTGAGCTACAATTGAAGGCGAATGTCTATTTAATTATGATTTACATAATTTGCCATAAAGTTCTAAGCAATTAGTCTTGGGTAACTCTTGGAATAACGCTCGCTCGCCAAACTATACGCCAAGTTGTGGTCCTAATCCCACCTGTCAAACTGTTTTTCAACAAACTTTCTCAGTCCAGCTGCATCCAACGGAAGTCAGCCACTTATGGAGACAAACAATCTGAAGAGACTAAGCCCCACACTAATTAATAGGACCACACGTAGACAGACACGGCGACCCCCACGACAATATCTTAATCGGGGTTATAAATCTGGGCACGCATTTTAAAGAGTACACAAGGGGAATGGGCAGCTGAATGAGCGGGGGGGTCCAAGTGGGGAGGGAATCTCATTAGAAATGCTAAAGACAAAGTCAAACAAGCAGACGCTAACCGACAACACAAGAGCTCAAGGGGCTTATCGAACATCTGACATGTAATGACTTGGTCTTGGACTTGGACTTGGACTTGGCTTGGAGTATGGGCATCCAGAGAATACACAGGTGCGGTAAAAGGTGCAGCCACCACACGCGTGTCATAATTAAAACGCAATTAGCATAATTTTAGGCTTATCAATGCATCACAAATGGCATTTTGAGTATTTATGGCACGACTCCAGTAAACTGTCCAGTGATTCCCAGAGCAGACCAGAGCAGCCAGAGAGTGTTCCCCCAAAAAAGCTGCACTAAGTAATTTTATGACTTATGGGGCATTCGGAATGGCGCTGGCCAAAGCCGAATGGTAATGAAAAATCATAAAAATGAGAATTATAGCGAGTGCAAGAGGCGACGACGACGACGACGACGACGACAACAACGTCGCCAACGTCGTCGACAACGACATCGTTGATGCTGTGTAAATTATGGCAACCCATAAACCGAGTGGTCAACGGCCAAGACCCACCAGGTACCATACTATATACTATGGTAGGCATCCACCCCAGCCTTTAGACGTGGTCTGCAAACCCAAGAGTCGACTCCAGTTCACGTCGAAATGGCGGTAACAAATCAAAGCCCAAGAAAATTTGTGGTAATTGAAATTTTATGTGCCGTTTGAAGCTGCTGCCAATTGGGTCTGCATACTTTGTGGTTAATTACGTCAGCGGGATTGCGGTAAAATGCTTAAGACAGCCGGAAAACTGCGCTATCTAGAGTGGCATCACTAACCGAATGAGAGAAGTTGCATATAAAACTGAAGAGGCAGCTAAAAAGCCAAAGAAAAAATATACAAAAAGCTACATAAATTGATGGGTAAACTGGGGAATGGTAAATCATCTTGAAACTACTCAGGGATCTTATATGCGATAAGAAAGCAGTAAACATAATTGTAGAGTCGATACTGGCGGCAGGTAGAGCAGAGTTTGATCTAAGTTACAAGTAAAGAGAAAATTCAAATAGAGTAAAAGCAAAATCAAATAAGAATTGTATAATTCGATGTATTCTATGTGTAAATAAATTTGAATTTACAAATTATTTATTAAAACTTTCTTCTTTTTTTTGTGAAATAATACAGCAACAATTTGGTGAATAATATTTTTGATCATAATTCGATGTAATCTATGTGTACAAATTATTTATTACAATTTTATTTCCTTTTTGTGAAATAATACAAAATGATGCCAAATGATTATTTTCAGGATAGAACAAAATTTGTGAATAATACTGTTGATGCCATGGATTAACAAAGTAGAATATGCATTTTAAATGACCTAAATATTTATATTTGGATTCAATCGATTATGTTTGATACCTTTGTCGGCGTTGTCGCTTAGATAAATTCAATGAACGCATAAAACATGTCCAACTTATCACTAATTAAAGCTACATATTAAATGCATAATTATGGTATTCCAATGAATACGAGAGCAGCTTGTTATCTGCCCAAAATAAAATCGAGATTAATTTGACACAAATTTGACAAGCAGGAACAGGAACATGTACAAATATAGAGTACAATATGAAGTTATCAGCGATAAGATCAAACAGGGCGCATATAAAAAATTATTAAACTGTCGAACGATACTCGAGGCTGTCAGCGAATGAAATTTACAAGAAATTTACGACATCACTGAAACGAAATGCAATCGAATTGAATTGAACATGCACTTTCAAAGCAAGCTTTAATTAAAGATAGTGCTGCTGTACCTTCTAAATACGCTTGAAGTGAAACAATTTTAGAGTTCTTATCAGTCAACAGGCTCATAGCTATCTCAATCTACCAGTTAACACATTGCCTCCACAAATTTGGGTCAATGGACTTGAAAATAGTCTCTGTTCAGTTCTTTTCTGTTTTATGACCAGATTATGAGCCACCGCCGAGGGAATAGGGAGAACGTTCCCTCGACACCCCCGACCCCGATCTTTTCCCTCGTCTTGTGTGCAGTTTGTGGGGGGGTAAACAAAAAACAGTGCCCAATCATTATATGATTGTTGTACTGGCTGCTCGCATTGTTTACTTTCGATAAAGAGCCCGACGAGCAAGGAAATTGACTATATAATGGTACGCCATATACTCAACGTACATTTTCAAGTGCCACCTGAGTCTGTTCGGAACCAGAGCTCGTATCAATTGTGGTTTGTTTAGGTTCGATTTCGTATTTGGTTTGTTTATAAAATTCGTTCGCATTTCGTTTTCGTTTTCGTTGCTTTTTTCGTTCGGTCTCGTTGAATTTATTTTATTACTGCTGCACTGTGGTTGTTGTGGTTGTCGGAACTGTTTAGCATTTATTTGCTCAGTTTGCCGCCGCCAGTTTGTCTGGTGTGTAGCTTGGGGGAATGGTGAATGGGTATGACTATGGGTATGCGGTATGGGTATGAGAATGAACACGAGTATGAGTATGAGCATGAGAATGAGTGTATGGGAATGGGAATGGGAGCCGCACCTCATGCAGGCTGTGGATTTTTACGATTTCCAAACAAAAAGGCGCAAACGCACTTTGTTTATACAGTTCACAGTTGTTGTATTTTATTTTTAATGTACCATTTTATCTGTGCCCAAACGAATGCACAGACAGTCGGTATCGAATCGTGTTGTCTTCCACCGCAATTCGAATATTGCCAATAAAAATGTGATAAAATGCAGTTGCACTCCAAGTTGCAGTTGACAGCTATGGGTTGTGGTTTGAATTTATCGACTCACCTGAACATCTTTCGAGAACATGTTGTTTGTGTGTATTATGACAGCGCTGAAGTTTCGTACCGTTTCAAACTCGAATGTTATTTCCACTGGTCTTCCAAGCAGAGTATCATTGCGCCAACCAATCCATTCATAGCCTGAAAGCATATAACTCAATCAACATGAATTCATCTAGACTCTTTAGTTCCCAAGACAGCTAAGAGACAACTAATAAATATGACAATAAAAATGAATTAAATTCAATCATTAGACTGGATTTAATTTATACTCAGATGAAGAATAAACTTGCCACTGATTTAACATCTCGTTTTCTTTTAACGGAAGCTCGTTAGCAGATTGCAATACTCCACTCACTGTATTCAAAATCTAGACCGCATGTGGAACAACTTAAAGCACAAGTACCGACTGTAAACTCCATGAGATATGCTATCCAACTAGTCTCAGTCTAAGTTAAGCACTATTTTATGTGACATTTATGTGCAGATACAACTTGTTAAGCAGCACAAATCAACTGCAATAGCCTCAAACAGAAATACTTTATGTGGCTAAAACGGCTTTTGATCTCGGCCGTTGACACAAGATTTTGTTATTCGCATTCTGTTTTTTTTTTACCTTTACCAAAGCCATTGATGTCCATGCGATAGTTATCCTTGCCACGCTGTCCGTCCACCAGCTGGCCAAGTCCATTTACAAAACGATCGGTCTCCTCTTGGCCATCGTAGGTCTTATCGGACAGATCGATTTCCATGCCACGCTGAACACCCTTTGGAATGCTGTAGGCGACAATGCCCTCTGCAATAGTAGTCAGTTAAATGAGTTAGTGAAAGGCGAAATGTGGCTTATGTGTATCAACAGTGCATCGTAAGGCGATTTGTGGCATCATATTTTAAAGTTTTCCATACTCGCTACGCCTCTCGTAATTATAATCCTATTTTATGACTCTGCCGCTGACTCACTGAAAAGTGCTCAAATTGTAACGATAAATTCACCTAACAGCTGCAAATTAAACTGAGACCTCTAATAAAACAATGACAGAGACTAACTAACTCTTGGCTTGCGGACACAAAGCCAAAACAAAGTCATCAAAACCACGCAGACTTGATTGCATGCTAACACAATATAACTATTTATTACCCTTTCCAGGTTTCGCCATTTCACTGGAGTGAGGAAAGTTTTGAGAATGTTTTAGTCATAATGGAATAAAGATAAAAGTATATTTGAGCTAGTCCACGAACATGAACTTATTTAACTCTTGCAAAAATATTGGCCAGAGTATCACGTCTTCGATTAGTTTACAAATTGTTCAACTTTCGAGTTTGGTTGCAGCTGAAAGATACTTTAGCTGTTTGCCAGCCCCAGGCATCGAACAAGTGCGACCATCATGCTGGGTGTGGAACGGAGCAGGATTGGGGGGGTGGGAAAAGGGGGGGGGGGGGGTGGTGCGACTGCAATGTTGGCTATAATTCACGACTATGCTTGGACCACTTACCTTCCCAGGCACAGCCAACGATCTCGGCGCGCAGGCAGACTGTGCGATCGTATTGGCTGTAGGGATAGATGCGCACCTTGGACGCAAAGATGCTGGGCTGCAAAACGTTCTCCACCTCGCTGTAGGTGTTTATATTGCCGGGAAGTATCTGCAAGATGCAACGAAAATAAAAATACGAAAATAAAACGTTATTAATGCCCCAGCTGTGTGTGGGTGGGGGAATTTGAGCGTGTTTTTGGCCGAAAAAACAAAAGCGTTCAAATTGATTTTCTTTTGCTTGCACACAATAAATCGATGGAACGGAAACGGGTTCGGGATCGCGTCTCAGCCTGCTCAAATTCGAGAGACACCTACGCAATTCTCGTTCTCGTTTCTCGCCATAATTCGCACGTAAATTGTTCGGCCTAAAGATGCAGATACATTTTGTATCTGCTCGTGGCCCGCGGTTATTGCGATGCTTATCGCTGTCCCAGCCAGCCCGTCGTCCGTGATTAATGTGTGAATGCTGAGAGAGGATTGGCATTACGGCATTCTCGAATTCTAGCATTCTCACCTCTTTGCCCTGTGTGCTCTTCCAGCGCAGCCATTTCTCAAAGCCCGGCCTCCAATACTCCAGCACATAGGCCTCGGTGTACTCCTGGCCCTGACCTTTGCCAAAGCGACCCTGCGTGCGTATGGCGCTGACCAAATGCACCTGCAGCAGATCAATTTGCAGATATTCCGTGAGGCCCCGTGAGACCATGTGCTTCGGACACCAGGCACCTCCGTTGTTGTCCACTTTGAGTCTGCAACGTAAGCAATGGGATATTGTTTATCACTTTTTAAGATATTACTATAATTGCAAAACTAAACTAGATTGCAAGCTACTTTGCAGACATACTCTTAAAAAATATTCTGCATATTCTATTACGTAAAATTGCTCTCTCTTATATGTTTCTATTCGTATTATTTACATATTTTATTTGTTTATTTCATTTATTTTATGTCATGTATTGTGTACATTCATATTTTTCTTTAAATATTTGCATTTATTTTAGTGTTGTACATATGTACATATATTTTTATTCGGTTTTTTCGTTGTTGACTTGTTATGTTTAATGACTAAATATTTATTGTAATTGATACAAGTGTCGCTTTGGCTTCCAGCAACTTGACTTTTTTCCAACGCTTGTTATGAACAATATTGATCAATAATTAATCCGAATTGCATTGATTGACTCATGCATGGTTACGCCCACTTGGCTTATAACGGCCCAATGCGTGTTATTGTCAATCGCTTTTTTGTTTTTTCAATTTGATTTCCCTTTTTGCGACTTCCCACATATGCAGTATGGTGACCACTTTCACCCGTATTGGCGTTAATTATTTAATTAAATTAATTTTTTACATTTTTCTGATATCGAGTGTGCCTGTAATTGAGCTGCCTGTCGAGTGCAATGGCTGCTTGTAATTAAATGTCGTTAACTGCGCGTGGACATCAATGAGTCTCATCCTCATACGCAGCAAACAAATACACTGATTGCCAATTGGTTTCGCCCACGCACAGTTCAAAGCTGCAACTTATTTGCAATGGTAAAAAATTGTGGAAACGTCAATTATTAAATTAATATATCGCAGAAAGCAGAAGTAATACACTTGTATGTTTGTAGCAAAAAACTGAATTGTCACCTCTGTGGTTATGGTAGGGTCATCTTAACGAGTATCTCCTACTAAAATATTAACATTTACTGTCATAATAAATCATAATTTATATTATAATAAACACGCCTTTCAGTTGTCAAACAATTTGCCCTTGCTGAATTATTAGTGGCTAATTTGCATGTTCACTTTTATACATAATCAAATCAAATAACGTGTCAACATTAATTTAATTAAAGTGTTTACAATATGTCAAGCCGATAATTTCTTGACTTAATTATCATTGAATGATTTTAACTTTCTTTTTAATATGCTGGTTTTTTAGACCGCTAACATTCGCGCTTTATTTATTCAATATTAGACGAAACTGCTGAGACAGTTTGGCAGTTTTCACTTTCGGTTGTCCTCCAAAAACAGGCGCAACATAATAAATGAAGCCACATGCTGTGCTGCTGTAAAACTTTTGGCTATGCGAAAATTGAAAACCCAGCTCAACTCAACTCAACTCAATTCAACTCAACTCAACTAGACTCGAAACTCAAATGCCAACTTTTTCGTAAACTCAAAAACTGCAGCTGCAATGCGACAATTTCTTTATGGTCTTAGTGCTTGTGTGTGTATATGTGGCATACGTTATACGTTATATGTTCATATTCATATTTTATCTAGTTTATAGTTGGCCTGTATTAGAATTGCACGGCCATGGCGGAGAAGAAGTGGCAGTAAAGGGGAGCCAAGGGACCAAAGTGCAGTAAATCATGCAAGTTATTGACTCATGCAAAGTCATTTAAACAATTTGCACTGTTTGCCATGGACTACAGAATAAAGTCATAAATAGATAGAGAAAGAGGGAATGAGAGAAGAGAAACAGAGATAGTTATATATATGCATTCGGTTGGGGGAATTTGCCATAGCACAACGTATTTACTTATGCAACATGTTGTTTGCATGCGCATTTTATTGTTGCCCCACTTTGTGCTGTTGCAAATCTCTATTAAAAAAGTTTGTCGAAAGAAATTGCATGGTGTACATCATTCTATTGTGTTTACTCTGGGTGAAATGAAATAATCCACTTTAAGAATTATTGGCAAATAATTATGTGTTTACATTTGTGTTATTAAGGCTCGCAACCTATTTTTGTATGCGTTGAACTTTGCTTTCAATATTTATATTGATTGTGAAAATTTATTATTTATACAAAAATCTAAAATAATATTTTAACCGGAACTGGTTGAATAGTTTTGGCTAAAATTCTTAGCCCGAACGTTGAAACTTGGTACAGTTGTTTCGATTCTTCTTAATATTAAATAAGTTCTCTTTCAAGATAGAATTTGTTTAGTTCAAGTTTCATGAATTTTATTCTTTTTTAACGTTTCGCTGAGTGAATGTATTAGTTTTTTTTTCTAGTAGGAGTCCGTTTCTGGTGTTGTCGCTATTTTATTTAATTTAATTAGTTTTTGTATGTTTTCATTTTACTATCGTATCTTTCACTTTTACTCACTTTTATCTATGTTTAAATACTTCTCTTATGCTGTTATGCCATTTTCTATTCGCTCATCAGCAGTTTTTCATAATCAGAACGGTCCTGACGGTAGTCTCAGCTAATCGACAATCTAATAAAAACTTCAGCTGCTAATTAACTGCTGCAGCTCTAACAACATTGTGTGTTGTTGTTGTTGTGGCTGTAGTGCAGTAACATCATCAGCATCAGCAACAGCAACAGCAACAGCAACAGAAACATCAACATCAACATCAAAACTGGCCGCAGTTGCGTCGTTCTGCTGAAATTGCTACAAATTTTCCACATGGCGACGCCACGCAAACATATGAACACTTTACGCTGACGCAGAGTGTGGAGAGCCGGATGCAGAAGGGGGAAGCGAGAGGAGACGAGGGGAGGGGAGAGGAGGATGGAGAGCCAGCTTTAGGGTATTTCTGCTGAAGTCAATTCGCACAGATCCCGTCCTGACCTACATTATGCTCTGACTCCGACTCTGGCGCTGGTTTTGCCTCTTCTACTCTGACGCATACATTTTTTTCTGCTTCGGTCACACTCACCGACTGTGTGTGTGTGTGTGTGTAACTATCTGTGCCATATTTTTTTGTTGCCACTGTGCGCCATTTTTTCCGCTATTTACGTTAATCGCGGTTTACAACACGTCGAGACAGCAGGCCGAGGACCAACAGGGAGCACAACTCGTATGCAAAACAGGCAGAGGAAAGCCAGCCAGCAGCTTGACTGCCTGCCAAGCCTGCACCCTTCTGCACCCTGCTCCCCTTTCCTTGTCCCGTCCATTCACGGGCCTTGAGGCTGTTTTATCCATACTCTTGTTGTTGGTTCGCCCATTTGCGAGTATATGGCGACTTTTCTACATTAATATCAATTCTGTTGTCATAAATCCAATGAGATGTGACCTGCTCTGCGGCTTTGGGAACTCGACATTTTTACTCTTTCTTTTGTTGTTTTGTTACTATTAAAATGATGCAATCAAATTATTGTTGAACTTGCGAATTTATTTTGTATTGATTTTAATAAAATAATTGACACAATTTAACATTTAGTTGTTTTATGTTGTATCTTATAGGTCAAGTTCTCCAAAGGGTATTTCTTGTTCGTCAAGATACTACAATTTGGTTTTGCGTTCTCTCTATCATTCTGTGTCACTCCGGTTACAGCCGTTTATAACCGCTAACATATGGGTCACCTGGGATGGCATTTTAGCATCATTTGCATGACAAGACTGCAAATGTTTTCTCAATGCGCATTCAAATTGGGCAAATAATGGGCGATGACATAAGGCAACCAACGAGCGAGGGGACCAAGGGGAAGTGTTTGGCCATTCCGAATGCCTAAAAGCATGCTCCACTTGTACGCCGTATTCGTATAATGCCGGCCGTAAAGTGTGCTTGCTCGCCTTGTCATGCAGCCTCGATAAGTATCCCATGTTCACTTGAAATGGGAAGCATCAGCATCAGCTTCGCATTGCAATTCAGCTTCAAGTCGTTCATTAGCTTCATTTTAAGCATTGCCACGATGATGCTGCTGTCGACCATCGCATTTAGTACTAACGAGGCAGACTCTTGGATACTTATATTGCTGCTTATAAAACACCCGAAACTTTTGCCCACTTTTTACCTATTTCTCGGTGCGGAGTAACCAAGTCTCTTGTCCGTAAAAGTGCGCAATGCAAACGACTCCGAAATGTGCAGTGCGAAAATTGTATGTAGCCAAAAAAGAAAAATAACTTCGAACACACATTTCATGTGAGGTCGACTGTCAAATGCCCTGCAACCAATTTAAGTAATTCGTTTTGAAGGTAATCATCTGGTTTCCTAATTTTTATAACCTCTATAACATATGTTAAATAGAAAAAGTTGTTAGTTTTCATTCACTCCTGAAGTTTTGTTTAAATTAGCTGGCAATGTCTAACTTTAAATAATTATGAGTTTCTTAATTAAATATTAAATATACATACACTACAAATTTAACTTTATAAGTATCAAAGAGTCAAAGCCTTTCATGTCTTGAATCTTTATGAGTCAATCTATAATTGTCGGCTGTAACGATATCGGTTCTGGTATAAAATTTCAATGGTTTAATGTTGTTAAAATTTCATGGTTTAATGTCGTTACACACCTGCATTCTATTATTACGTAATATATGATTACCTTTATTGTATATAAGAGCGGCTGTTTTCATTAACAATTTAACTAGTACACAACAAGTCAAAAGTGTAAAAATGACTGGAACTGCCAAAAGTATGGAAGCTATTTTGCATGGAGCCACGATGTCTGTTAAATACTGTTTCTTAGTTGCTTTGGCCCTTCCGAATTTCTTTAACCCCTGCATTATTACTGGATGTAATGCTTAATTTATTTGTGAGCAACAATGGGCAACCGATAATAATAATAAATGTTCTATGCACGAATATTGTCTGCGTTATTTGTCAAATTATCGGCTACTTAAAAAATGGTAAATGCCGTAAGGCTGGAATTTTTACACACATAGCAAAGGTTTTTGAATCTTCCTACTCTAAACATCTTTATCCCGTATTAAAAGTCACATGAAATATCCGAGCGCTAATAGGTAGGAATCTGACATTTGTAAAATCTTTGATTATGTAATACTGCTTGGTTCATCTGAAATCTTTTATTAGAGTTAATATGATGAGCCACTGTTTTTGGAATAATGTAGTTGAAAAGTTATGCAGTTTCTTCGCTTCAAAGCGATAAGATCTGACCATGTCAATCCATTATTTCCGGTTCTAATGATAACTGTGCTGGTTTGAAATGTCTATGGTTTAATGTCGATACACGACTTTATTATATAACTTTGTTATAATGAAATAATCTATTATATAATTTTATATAATATAACTAACAATTTTACTACCAAAAAACATTAATGAAAATGTTATTATTACTTGTGTTGAATTTCAACCCAAATGGCGAGAATCAAAACACTTTTTAGGGTATCCAAATATTTTACTTTGGTTCTTGAGTTTTTGCTGCTAAGGTTTCGTTTTATAGCAAATTGTTGCATTATTCGTGGTGTTTGTGTGAGTGTGTGTGTGCTTCCTGTGTTGCATACTTTGGGGCGTTATGGTCAGCTGCAAGTAGCGGCAGCAGCAGGAAATGGCACCTAGCACCACTTTTATTTAGGCAAAGCTACTAAAATATGCCATAAAAGCCTGCAGCTATCGCATAACTGCAGCACACCAACACAACTTAGTGGACATAATGTTGCATTTGCAAACACACATTCACACACACACACACACAGACAGGGAGAGATACAGTTAGTGTGCAGGCAAAGTCTAACTAGGTCTTGGGTTACTTTATGCGCCCAAGCTCTGCCAGGAACGGCTGTAAACGTGGCTGAAATTAGAGTCAACCAACAGATACACACACACACACACTCACGCCAGTATATACTCACACAGATACAACAACGAGTACATTTATGGGGTACTGGGTCCCGGACTGTGGCAAAGTTCTGCTCGTTTTTAATATAAATTCATGTCGCTTTCACTTGTGTGTTGTGGCCTTACACACATTTATTTAGATAATTATTAAAATATATGCATGAATATGTGGCAGCGTTATGTGGCACGTAGCAAGGGCTACGTCAGATATATGTATAAGCATGTATACGTGTGTGGGTGGTGGCAGGATCAATGGCCAGCGCAAGAGAACAGCTGGTGCTAGTGTAGTATTAAAATGATAGCACATGTTGGTGAGGTTATATTGGAAAACTCGAGCCAACTTTTCAATGCTGATAAATTAGAGTGCGTTGTAAAGTGTGATATAACTTTGTAAACATTATTTGAAATTAGGTCGAGTATTTACGTAATGAGAATCAGTTTGAAATGCACTGCAGAAGTTTTAATACTATTAATGAGTAATAGTAAAAATAAATGGAATTGTTTACTTCTACGTTTCATTTTATATTGATTTTACTAAGAAATGATGCATTAAATTTTTAGCCTTAAATTTATTTTTCCCTTCACAAGAACCATACGAGTCAGTTGTCTTCAGCACTAGAATCCACTTCATTGTCACACTATCATGTAAACTTAAGTGGCTTTTATTGTGTATTGTGCTTGGGAGTATACCCTGCTAATTTTCCCATTTACTTCATTTGAATGCAGTGAATATTTGGGTCCATTATTTATTTAAATGCTCTTATACAATTCGTATCTAAATTTCAAGTCTTTTGCCTTATTTATTGTGCGTTTTGCTCTATGCAGAATCTAATTTGCATATGTTTTCGCCAAGATAGAGCAGAAACCCCTTTTGTAGCTTAGGTGCCCAATTGGTTTGTTGTGCTAAGCACAATGCAAACTTCCCCAGAGCAAGTTGACCCTTTTTCTTTTCCACTCGCTGTGAGAGATAGAAGGCTTTGCCCCTAGGCTGATATGTGTATGCATACATATATTTATTTCGTTTCACTTTAGGATTTTTATTTTATATTTTTCATTCTCGTATCTGGCTGTGAATTTACGTATACTTTTCGTTGGGCAATGGGGCACATACTCCTATGAGTTGGTATAGGAGTCTTTATCAAGTTTCGTTTGCAACATGTTTGCTAGATGTTTTCTTACTTTTAATGAGGTTGTCTAGATTTCAATTTGGGGCTAGTCCCTTTAAGGATGCTCACACACACAACGTCTATTGGGGGAGGGATTCCAAAAATATGCTACAGTTTATAGCGCAAAAAGTTAAGCTGATTTGCAGTGAATGAAGTTCGTTTGGTTGGCCAACTTAACTTCTGCCCTGTGCTGCTGTGTTGAAGGGGTTCGGTCCGAGACAAAACTTAAGCAGCTTACACGTTTGAGTCTACTCATACTCGCATTCACATTCACATTCACATTCGCATTCGCAGCAGAGACACATATGTTTGAGTGGCCCTAAGATGCTTGGGGGCCCTATCTAATAAGTAGCACAGCTCTGCGGAAGAAGGGTTTGGCAATCCCATTGCTTTGCTTTTGGCACGTGTGGCAAGTGGAAGAAAAACACAGGTGACGGTAAAATATTTGCGTTTTCAATTTCACGTGTGTGCAAGTTTGTCTCCCCCTCCTCCCCACTTTACGCTCTCTCTCCTTTCTCTTTTGCTTGAGCTTGATACCCTTTCCCACACATATTTATTTTTCATTTAATTTCCAATTTTTCTTTCAACGTTTTAATGGCACTTGATGCAATTAAAATGCCAAGGCAACGGCTCAACTCCATCTCTTACAGTCTCCTTGCCTCCTCCCTCCCCTTTCATCAGCCAGCGGCTTGTAAGCTACTAAAAATTATTTTTTACGATTGTCATAAAGACGTCGCCGCCAACGTTTGTAAAGACCACCTCTTACCTCTTCCTCTTGCAGTCTCCCATTTTTCCCTTTCATCCGTGGCAAAACAATGGCTGAAGCTTTTGTTTCTATCGCTTAACACACACACACACACACATACACACATACACCTACGCTTACACACATACAGCAGCAGCGCCATCTAGCGACTGACGGCCTCAGTTCAGCGAGTTTTTAATTAAATTGTTGTTTTTTTCGTTTTTCGCTCGCGCTCTTAACCAAAATATTATGCTTAGCTTGAAGAGTTTGAGTTTGAGCCAAGCCAAGTTAAGAATGCACAATGAATCCTTTAGCGAATTCATTTTTAGCCCCAAAACGAGCGTCAGCTGCCTTTAATTGCCTGTTGCCACGTACCTACAAAGCCATTATAACGGCTCCGAAATACATTGACATTGAATTGTTTTCGAAGTTGCTCAGCGAACAATTTAGGTTTAAAGGAAACGCAACGTGAATTTAAAGCAAAGCTCAAGAATTTTCAAGTTGAAAGAGATTTTAAAGTTTCCTTACATCTTATTGTTATTTATTATTTAACGTTTGTTTTTCATAAAAATTGTAACATTCAAAAATCTAAATCGCTATTTAATCAAATAATAATTAAAATAAAGGAACTTAACAAAAGGAATACATTTGTAACGTAAAACACATTTAAACGTATTAAGCTCATTTGTTATACAAAAATGTTTAATTTCGATATCAAATTAAAAAAAAAAAGGAATAAACTCAATTGAAGTATACAATAAAATGGAAAGTGAAAAGTAATTAAAAGTTTTAGTCTAAAACTGAGCTATTTTATCGATAATCGATTAAATTTCGACATAATAATTTAATCTATAACATATTTGTTGCCTCTACGAACACAGTTTTAAAAACACAGTTCAATATCTTTATCGTTGTAAGTTATATGTTTGATAGATATTAGAACTGAATTGAAACTATATTTATGTTTTTATCTAAATCGATCCAACTTGCACATTCGTGCAATATAACTTTCAATCATTTTGATTTCTGCAGACTTCATTTTCCCGAAAGTCTTTCCCGCTTTGCAAATGGCACTTGTCAGTCACTCACAATGAAATACTTCCATCAGTTGTACAGTCAAGAATATCCAAATATGACAAAACCATTAAAACAAAAGTCAGGCGCGACCTACTGAAGGCGTGTGACCTCAAAGAAGGCTTGGCAGGCAGGGGAAGAGAGGGGGGATCTGGAAACCACAGGAGAGTGAAATCCGAATGGAACGGAACTGCGGAGGACACGTACCAACAAAAGATGACTTTGTCACAGTTATTGCGCCTCGACAATAATGACTTAAGAAAGCTGCAGCAACAAACATGACATGGCAAGGCAAAAGCGAAGGAAATCCAAAGCCAAAGCCAAAGCCGACTTGCAACTAGCTGTGCCGAGAGTGAAAGAAAAACAGCTGCCAAAAAGAAAAGTAAATGGAAAATGCAGAATGGAGAATGGAAAATGACATGATGGGGAGAAGTTTTGCTTTAGCTTACGATTGCGATTGCGTTTGCCAACAGGCCGCAAGAATATAAAAGCATACAATCCAAAATGCCGGCAACACTTTAGAGAAGCCAACCAAACAAACCAAGAAGACAACAGAAGCCAACAAGCGAACGAGACAGTCGCAGACATCGAATAAAAGGGGCGGGACTGAGGACTGAAAACTGCAAAAGAGTTTTGCATTTTGTGTGCCATTGTGTCAAGTGGAAATTGTGCGAAGGCGACGCTGGCGAAAACCTAGAAAAATGGCAAACACGCCGCGGCGATGCGATGACAACGGAAAAGATGACAATAAAAATGGTTGCTGTGCCTTGAAGGAGAGAGCCAATGCAACAACAACAACAGCAACAACAACAGCAACAACAACCATGTCAACGGCTTTAAGCTCAATAGAAAATGTGAAAACGCAAAATGGCGACAGCTGACTGAGAAGATCCTGCGAGAGACGAGGTGAGGTTAGCGGCCATTAGCGTTTTATGGCACAGCCCAAGAAATCGATAAAAAGACGCACACGAGTTTTGTTGTTATCCTTGTTATGCCCTCTACCAGTTGAGAATAATCAGAATTGTACTAACTGTGTGGAAGTGAAAATTAAGCCCGAAGAAATGTTTTGAGACTCTTCAACAAAATCAACAAAGATATTCTTTCTTTGTTCATTTTACTTTTTTTACAACTAATAATATTCCATATTCCAGGAAAAAAATGTAAAGTTGGTCAAATAAATTGGTGTTTTTTTCAACACAGGGTATTTGAAAGTCGATTAGCCCTATGTTGTGTACTCTGACTTGCTGTTCTTTATTGTGTTGTTCTCCATTCGCCTCGCATGCAATTTGCGTTGTGCAAGGGTTAACGCCAGTTTCAGCCTCAGTTTCTGGAAAGCTTTCGCCTCAGCTTGCGTTTTTGTTTTTACTGTAATCATAAAAGCATAACACAAAAGCCGTTATGTGCCACGAGCCCAACCCAAGGCAAGGACTAGAAGATAAAGCTCAGGCAGGCTTTAATATGTGTTCTACATGGACAGTGATAGAGAAAGAGAGTCGGATTCAAAGGCAAACAAAAATGAAAGAGAAAGTTACCTATGGCAAATGCATTTTAAATGACTTACTTACTGAACCATGACTCAAGAATTTTGCATATTAAGGTTTACTCATATTCAGCTTGTATTGGATAGAAGATATTGAAAGATTATTTTCCGAATTTTATAATTAATATGTATTATATAATCTGCTATCGCTTTGTTAATTTTCGTCAAAGATGACACGTAATCCAATTTATTTAATGAAAACTTATAAATTTTTAATGTTTTATTTAATTTTTTCATAGTCTGAAATTCTTTAAAATTTTCTATTTCATACAATCCGGTATCACAATTAAATCAAACTTTGGAATACTCTTCCGTATTCTGAAATTCTTTTAAGATATTAAGTTTATTTTGGCTTCTCAGTTACGTATAACTTTTTTGTCTCTTCTGCGTATAGAAATACCAACATGCAGGCAGTTAAGTTTATTAAGATATAGAGATTGCCTTAACCTTGATAACCTGTGCATCATCAGTTGCAGTCATAACCCTATCTACACTCAACTGTCGTACTTCAGCAAGTGTTTTGAGCAACTGTTGCCCATTCGCACGCATTTTCTAATCTTGCATTCTCCACAAGGCGTATTTAATCTACAGAGTACCGCTACAGCTGCCCAAATAGCTGGTGGTGTTTCTCTCGACCCAGGCCCAACCCTAACGTCACTCTTGATTCAACAAAAATAGACAAGAAGCTGTAACTGTTTTTCTCTTGCCCCAAAGTAGCAGTTGCAGTTGCAGTTGTCGCAGTGAAAACGTTTTAAGCAAATACCCCAACTCTCTTCCAGCAATGCGTAGGCAAATAGCCAGACCAGACTTGCGATACCAGGCACAAGATACGAGATCCAAGATCCGACCAGACCTAGCCCTCCACTCGATTGAGTTGTAGACAGGGAACCCGACTCGACTCGTTCGCATTGTTGTCGTCTACACATGCGCAGTCTTATGGTCTTCTTGTTGGCCACTTGTCAACTTGTTGTCGGCTCTGTCTTCTGTTTGCCTTTCAATTACCGCAGCAAACATTTCCACGGTATTTGCTCTGGCTATCTACATTTACCACAACTAGCATTGCCAAAGGTTTAACTGCTGCCCCGCCCCTGTTGCTGTTGCCGCTTCTCGTTACGCATGCGTGCCACACAATTTGCTGCCTGAAAGCGTCTCAATTGTGTGTTGACCTGGGGACTGGGCATGGATCTGGCCTGGCTGCTTACCAGCTGATTCGCAGTGCTATTTATTGGGAAACAGCCTAACAGGGCATTGTGAAAGATAACTTTGTAATCTTAGGAGATCTGTTGCTTATACCACGTCTATGGAGAGAGCTGTCTGGAAATCAAAATGGAAATACCCACAAATAACTCTGACCAATCAATTGTAATCCTATCCCTATTAAAACCCCTCTTCACATTAACGTCATTTCCATCTATACGTAGTCGACTGACTGATTGATTAAACTATCAACGCACAGTCCAAACTGCAGGACCTAAGCAGCTAAAATTTCTGCACAACAAAATTTAAGTAAAGTGATCGTGTTTTTCGAAATTCCCATTCTATGTTAAATGGAACATTCTAGTTCGTATGAAAATATTTGTTTTTGTATTAAATTAGTCTTATTACAAATTATTACGGGTGCTAATTATTAGTTTGTTTTATTTTATCCATTTAAGTACAGAACATGTAAGTTGTTTTTTAAGAGTTACGGGACAAGACGACTACTTCTTATTTTATTTTATTAAATATTTTATTGAACAAATATTGAATACAAATTTTGATATACATTAAAATACTCGTCTCAAAATGTTAAGTAGTTTATCGAATGTATCTCGAATTCATTCATGATATACAATAAAAAATATATATAATAAAATATGTTAAAATTTTATATAATTATCAGAGCTTGATTCAAACGTTTTCTCTGCCACCAGCCCACAATTAGTTCTATAAAAAATACCATTAGGCTTAGTCCGAATCCTGTACATATCAATTTCCATAACCAATTCAATTCATCAATTGATAAAGTTTTATCATCACATGACATATTGGATTTATAAGGTCTATTGAAGTACATATCAGCATAAGTTCTAGCTGCCCAAAATGAAAATAATCCAGCACTGTGAGCTTCTAAAACAAACTTATCTAAAGCGGAGGCATAGACAGAATTCTTCTGAATAATAGGACTCATTGGAACATCTCGAGCAAAATTTAGTTCTTTGACCCTACATAGCTCATCACGACTAAGAGACTTTTGTATCATTGTTACAGATGTCCACATGTGTGAATAGCTGTGATAGGCAAAACTTCTATTTAAGGATATTAGTGAGTCGGTAAGATTTTGAGTTGGTACAAACACAGCATTTGGAATATGTTTTTTGAAAAACTCCCGATCATATTGTTCTTCTATAAGTCTTTTGGTGTCCCAATCAAATAGAACGGGAAGTTTACTTTCCCTAAGCTGCTTATAAGTCTGAATTCGATTGTGGTGCGGATGCTTGATCAGCAAAGTGCTCAGAGCGGCATTGAAATGAGTGGTCATTAGAAGCCCAAGAACACTTAAAATAATAAGAGTTTGTCTCAATGATGTGCGATTCAAGCTTCCAGCTGGTACTGCATATCCCAAAATGCCACGAATAACTCGCAAATTGAGGAGAACATGGAAAATATTAAAGTTGACAGCACGTCCACTGAAATAATTATTCATAGAAGTCGCAAGAGATTCAAACAAAGTCAGACTTAAATAATAAGCGAGCATTTTGCACCCACCGTTGGGAAACACAAATCTAACGACTTGCATGAAAGTCACCTCGTGTTCACAAGGTACAATCACAATTATATTTGATATAGCCACACTGACTACAGATTGTACACCATCCAAATGCGGAACAATTCCCATTGAATATGAAATGCTAGATATATCTACTTGTCCAGATCTAATCAAATTAATAAGCGCTGCATACGAAATTGTTGTTTCGGTCGATTCGAGCATTTTAAAACTGATGTTAGTCCGTTCAGCAAAACACTTTAAAACGTTTTGTGTAAGTCCACTGAACTTCTCTTGACCTGTTTTTCGATCTCGAATAATGAAGCTACCCGGCGGCATATCGCCTAGCTTCATAATCGCAGCTTTACCCTCAAAATTGCGCCAGTGCTTCACAAAGATGCGATTCGAATTAAGATTTCCTCGCTGACTGAAGGAGGCAAATGGAAATGGTTTCATTTGATAAAGATCAACAAAGTTTAGTTTGGCCTGCAGTACGAGTAAATTATAAAATCGATGACGATCTGCATTCTTAGCAATTAAAGCAAGTAATTCCACTGAGTTCGCATCTTGCAGCCACACAATTATTCTCGCTTCACGCATGCCATCAAAGTTGTCCGCCAGCGATGAAAACAGTTCCACTGAATTATCCTTTGTCAAACAAACCAAGGCAAGAGCCTCTCTGCTGACCTGTGAGCTCATGTTGATCCTGGCCAGGTCATTGAAGCGCAGAATTGGCCAATCTCGAAGATACAGTTGCTCCAACAGACAATTGGTGTCCTGACGATGTTTCATTATTAGAACCGCTGTAATTGGCTGCTCCTTGTGCACCCTGGACACGAAATCATGCAGATAACTCAGGTGCCGTTCTTCAGGTGAAGTTACTGTCCAGTTCAGACTATGGCTGGTCTGAAGAAGACACAGAATTAATTCCAGAGTAACCATTATACGCGTAAGCTGTGCTTGAATAACTGAACTGATTGTGAGTCCGGCTTGCTCAGTTGTTTTTAATCGTTTATCCAAACGTCACTATAATTGCGTTAAAAGCACATTTCGATAACGAAAGCACTTTGCCAGTTGATGTAAACACTCTATGGCATTAGCAGAAGTGATAAGTATCTAAAAAGAGCTAGGAGGCTTTATAATTATACAAATGGCTGGCTATTTTAAAACTCCCACTCTAACTATCTTAAATCGCTCATTAAAATTTGTATGAATTTTATTTTGTTTATACCTGGCCTTGAATTTCAATTAATTTAGGCAATTTCAACGGGACAAGCTGAAGAGCTCTTAAATAAACCCATTCTGTTTTAATATATATTTTATTGAAGAACTGTCGAAAAGACACTCTGAGACTGCTTTTAAATAAATATCTCTAAATGTTGAATATTTTATTGAACGCATAATGATTCATATTGTATTAAAAGTTTCTTGAAATACATGCAAATTTTTATATAATTTCCAGATCTTCATTCGAATGGTTTCTATTCCACCAGCCGACAATTAGCTCCATAAAAAATACCATTAGGCTTAGTCCGAATCCTGTACATAGCAATTTCCATAGCCAATTCAATTCATTAACTGATTGTGTTGAACCATTAACCAAACGGCTTAATTTAGCTGGTCTATTGAAATACATATCAGCATAAGTTCGGGTTTTCCAAATCGAATCTAATCCAGCACTTTGCGCTTTTAAAATAAACCTATCTAAACCATAGGCAAAGACAGAATTTTTCTGAATAATAGGACTCATTGGAATATCTCGGGCAAAATTAAGTTCTTTGGCCATACACAGATTATCCCGATTACTATATTTTTGTACCATTTTTACAGAGGTCCACAAATATGAATAGCTATAATAAGCGAAACTTCTATTTAAGGATAGCAGTAGGTCGGTCTGGTTTTTTATAGGTACAAACACAGCGTTTGGTATATTTTTTTTAAAAAACTCCCGATCATATTGTTCTTCTATAAGTCTTTTGGTGTCCCAATCAAATAGAACGGGCAGTTTACTTTCCCTTAGCTCCTCATATGTTTCAATTTGTTTGTACTGGGGAGGCTTGATCAGCAAAGTGCTCAGAGCGGCATTGAAAGAAGTGGTCGTTAGAAGGCCAAAAATACTTAAAATAATAAGAGTTTGTCTCAATGACGTGCGATTCAAACTTCCAGTTGGTACTGCATATCCCAAAATACCACGAATAACTCGTAAATTGAGGAGAACATGGAAAATATTAAAGTTGACAGCACGTCCACTGAAATAATTATTCATAGAAGTCGCAAGAGATTCAAACAAAGTCAGACTCAAATAAAAAAAGAGCATTTTGGACCCACCGTCGGAGAACACAGATCTAGCGACTTGCATGAAAGTCAACTCATGTCTACAAGGAACAATTAAAATTATATTTGACGCAGCCAGAGATACGGTAGATTGTATGCCATCCAATTTTTGTACAACTCCCATTGAAAAGGAAAGGCTAGACATATCTAATCGTCCAGATCGAACTAAATTAATAATCCCCGCAATAGAAGAAGATTCATTATTCGATTCAAGTACATTAACTCTGATATTATTTCGCTCAATAAAACACTTTAAAATTTGTTGTGTAAGTCCACTGAATTTCTCTTGACCCGTTTTCCGATCTCGAATAATAAAGCTACCCGGCGGCATATCGCCTTGCTTCATGATCGCAGCTTTTCCCTCAAAATTGCGCCAGTGCTCGACAAAGATGCGATTCGAATTAAGATTTCCTCGCTGACTGAAGGAGGCAAATGGAAATGGTTTCATTTGATGAACAGCAACTAAGTCTTGTTTAGCCTGCAGTACGAGTAAATTATAAAATCGATGACGATCTGCATTCTTAGCAATTATAGCAAGTAATTCCACTGAGTTCGCATCTTGTAGCCACACAATTATTCTCGCTTCACGCATGCCATCAAAGTTGTCCGCCAGCGATGAAAACAGTTCCACTGAATTATCCTTTGTCAAACAAACCAGGGCAAGAGCCTCTCTGCTGACCTGTGAGCTCATGTTGATCCTGGCCAGGTCATTGAAGCGCAGAATTGGCCAATCTTGAAGATACAGTTGTTCCAACAGACAATTGTTGTCCTGACGATGTTTCATTATTAGAACCGCTGTAATTGGCTGCTCCTTGTGCACCCTGGACACGAAATCATGCAGATAACTGAGGTGCCATTCTTCAGGTGAAGTTACTGTCCAGTTCAGACTATGGCTGGTCTGAAGAAGGCACAGAATTAATCCCAGAGTGACCATCACAATACGCGTATGCTGTGCTTGAATAACTGAACTGATTGTGAATCCTTCCTGGTCAGTTGTTTTTATGCGTTAATCTAACATCACAATAATTGCGTTAAAAGCTTAGGTCACAAACTAAAGCATTTTGCCAACTGGAAGCACTCTATACTCTATGACATTAGTAGAAGGCCACAGACGGAACGATAAGCATCCAAAAACAGTTCATAATTTCAGTTTTTAGATATATCTTCTTTTCAAACCTTTTAGAAATGGTATTTCGAAACCTAATCATTATTCCAATTAAATATTAGATGCCTGTTGTTAGGGCTTGGACTTCAAGGGATTCTTAATATCTATATATAAATGTATGGAGAGGTAATAAGGTTTAATACTTTTCACAACGTAGCTCACATAATTCATACTCTAACTATCTAAAATTGTCCATTCAAATTAGTATGAAAAGACTTGTTATATACAATATCAAATAGGCTTATTCTAATTTGCCAAAAATACACACTTAAACATGACTTTCGAAATAAAATAAATTAGGCTTATTACGAATTGTATGTGTTCCATTAAATAGTTTTTTTTTTTTCCTTTGAGAACATATTAGAAATTTCTCATTCAAGCAGCCAAAGGCAGACAATTTTCATAAATCTTAAAATGTATCTAAATGCAAATACGGATAAAGTTGTGAGTCAAGGTGGCTCGGAATACAAACAAAATAGACATTCGAGTATTTCGTATTAGAAAGAAGTTATTATGTTAAAGTTTTATTTAAGTATTCTAAGCTACTAATTAACATTAAACCTCAGTATTGAACATTCAGTATACATATATTATTGTACTATAGAAATTAATACTGCTACAATTTTCTTAACTAAATTAATATTTATTTTTATTTACTAGGAGGTAAGTAAGTAAGTAAAGTTTAAATTAGTTCTCAGTTAAGATTATATATTTGAAATTTTCAAAATTAATTTAAGCTTTTAAGGAGAATTAACTTAAATTGTCACAGTTTTCCTCTGCTGAGAATTACTAAATCCCTATAATCTTCTTAAGCAGTGATTTGTTGCTGTTATATATGTATATATATTTGTTTTTTATTTTTCCAGGTAAGAAAGCTTTCATCTAATGCGACCCTCTGTTGACGATGTTATATTCTTGGAATTTTCTGGTACACTGCTATGCCGTAAAGCATGGGAATGCGAGCATCGGCATCCGAAGAAGCTGGCAGTATGACAAAATCTAATGAAAATATCCTAAGGTGTGCGCTTTTAATAAATGAAATTAATAAAACATGTTTTTCCCATTGCGTTGGAGAAGCATAGGGACAACTTCGCTGCTCAAAGCGCAAGTTTCCTTCAATTAAGTGGAAGAAAAATGGTTTTAAAATGGGAAAAGATGTCTATAAATTGTGTATGGTTGGTAGAGCCGGGAACCCAAATCAATGCCAAAGTTTCATGAAATGAATGAAATAATGTGTGGCAATGAAGAAATTCAATAAAATGTTATAAATAATTCAATAAGCAAGCAAATTTATGTATTTGCCGGGTCATATTGGGGTAATCAATGTAAGAAAAATGCCAAACCGTTATCAAAGTTCGAATTGGTCGAGGCGTAGAGTAACATTAAATCATAAAAATTGACTCATTTGTAACATAAAAAGCACATTAACACATTACGCAGCGTGTGAAAGAGGCGAGAGCGAAGAGGGACGAAGCGAGGGGCGGGAGGTGGTATAAATGTGGGGGCGAGGTTCGATACTGCTGACAGCTGAAGCGAAACGAACGAAACAGAACGAAATGAAACGAAAGCTGGCAACGAAATCGAAATTCAATGCGCACAAGTGCCACAGAACTAGCAATAAGAGCAAAGCACAAACAAAAAGATACAGATACGCACACACACACTGTGTGAGATACGGATACATGGATCTACACAGAGAGCAATCAATTCAAGCGTGGCAATGTGGGTGTGGGGGGTAAAGCAAAACCAAATCAAACATTAATGCAATAAAATGGAAAACGCGTTAACAACAATTGCTTCAGTGGCCAAAAGCTGGCAGCTGGCTGAACATTTCCAGCCGTAATCAGCAGGCCGTGCTCGAATCCGGCCGCGTGACGTGCCGTGCGCCTAAAAGTAGACTATGCTAAAAGCGAAAATCAATGCCACAGACAGACACATCGACTGCACAGACTGGCAGACAGACTGGCAGCGATTAAGTGAGCGACAGCCACAGACAAACCAGAGAAAAAACAGAGCTGAGTAACAATGGGAGCTGGGAGCTCAATTGGAGTCTCCATTGGTTTAGGGCACAGGTTGATTGTCCTTGTTGTTGGAGCATAATGTGGCGTGGCAACGAGCCTGACTTTAACACAAGCCAAATGCACCGTCTAATGTGGCAATTAAGGGATGAAGTGGGGCGCTTTCACCACCCCCCACCCAACAAATGTGAATCTGCTTCGTAATGTGAGCTCTAAGCTCTTTCCAATTTGTGGAGCAGCCAGAGGCAGCTGAGATAACCAGGCTAACAGCACATATTCAGCTACCCAGCAAGGGATATCATTCTGTGGCATTTTGACTAAATTGTTTGGCATAACAAATATGAAATGATGCATTTACTTACTATTCTGCAGTTGTTAATTAATACCAACTATGTTAGAACCACAAACTAATGGCTAGCACTCCCATCAAAATACAATGGCCAAGTATGTGATTCGAACAACAATAGCTGAGGAATGCACACATCGAAATAGTTTGATTAAATCGGAAATTCCGAACATATTCCCCAATTAGAAATTCAAACCCGCAAGGCTTTGAATTGAGGTAAATATCCACATTTTGCAGTCATAAGATAACACGTATTCAAACAAATCAAAACAATATTCGGATCGTGGTCGAAAGCAGTCGACACGTAATTCTTTCAGTTAAATTGAGATTGAAGCTAACCTTTAACTTTATCGTTTCGCACACATTTAGCAGTTTGGTAATAGACGACAATCGTCCAATAACTTGGCAGTTTATCAACTCGATATTGCGGCAAAGAAAAAGCTGTCAGTCAGCGTCGCTCATACGCAGCGTTGGCTGTCCCATTGACTGGAACTGAGACTGTTGCAGACATTATCTTGAGCCGACATTGACATTTGGTCGCATTCACAGTCACATTCACATTCACATTCACATTGACTTTGACTTTGACACTACACCCCATAGCGAATAAGGGTTTCGACCCCTTCCCACCCCTGCTATAATTCTTTCTCCCAACTTTGGGCACTAACCACAAATCGAAGTTCTATTGATTGCAAAACGTTGTAAGTTTTCTGCAGAAAAGTTGTTCCTTGTGGTTTTTGGCTTTGGGTTTTGTGCGTTGGCGCATATGAGATGCAGCTTTCAGTTCTCATTGTCGTGAACGCTTGCTGGAAGCACAAATTGCAATTGAAAATGCGTTGATTTTGATTCTATGCTGTCACTATAAGGCGAAAACAATGGGGATTCCATTTGGTGTTCCCCAAGCCTTGCATTTGCCCTGCCACCATGTGATGACATTCACAGTTCTGCCTTTGTTTCCACTACATAAACCAAATGGGTCAATTGATTTCTGCTTATTGCATGCTAAGCTGCCATAAGATTTTACGTAGTTCAGTTTGCTTTTTTCCTTCTTCAACTCAGCCGCCCCTCTCAGAGGGTCTGAGTATTGGAAAAACGTTTGCAATTGTTTCCCCATTCGCATTCTTATACTGTGTTTCTGTTTCTCTCTTGTTTCTGTTATGTTATGTGTATTTCCATCAGCTGCAGACGTGAAAAGTTTTCGGGTATTTTTTGTGTTTCTTGGTTCGCTAATTTCTTTGGCATTTTTACTTTACGCTAGAATGAAGAAGTTTGCTTAATGGACTTATAAGTCATTTAACTTTATTAATCAGTGCCGCTTGAACGATGCCCTGGTATAACCATCTATAGCTAGTTTGTGGGTTCAAGGGCCGATAATTCTATAAGAGCGAGCCTGAAAATCATTCTGCAATTGATTCGAGTTAAACTTTGTGAACTGCGATTACTTTTGATACTTTAGATTAGCATTTGATTCACTTTCGAGGCACTTATAAAGCCACAAGTTCCATTTGAGTTCAATTTGCCGACACAGTTTCAAAACATGCCAAACACTCATATACCATAATTCCTTTACTTATATAATATTGAAACGTCCCTCGTCCATTTCTTAAATTGCTTCAATTATTGAGGCAACTGCCACAACAGGCGAAACATCAAAAGCGGCGAAATAAATTTATGTGCAGCCTACATTTAGGCAACCCGAACGTGAGTCAACTGCTCACAGCACGAGAGGGACGCAAGAGTGGGAAAGGAGGAGAGAGTAGGACTCAATCCCACGGCAGCCTGTCGAAAATAACTCAACTGTCAAAAATTTATGCCAAACACATACGACCGAAGCTCTCCAGAGCGTGAAACAGCGAGAAAATGTGCGAGCGAAATAGAAAAAGAAAGCAAAAGTGTGAGAGGGAGAGGGATAGAGTGAGTTTCATATTTTCATTAGAGGACATCCATCAAAATTCACGCATGAATATGGACTTTTCATGTTTCCGACACCAGGCGGCGTTCACATTGTCATTTCACTGCCAAGAAAACGAAACGAAGAATAAATAAAAGCGAAGAAAAACTCACTCCGAAAACCTTTTCGGGTCTCCTACGGCAAATCAAGTGAATTTCTTCATTGGCTTTGACTTTGCCACGGCATGTGGCATGTGGCAAAGTGAAAAAGAATAAAGAGAAACTATGCAGCCAAAGTTTATTAGGTGGAAGCACCTGAAAATCATCGCGGGCGAAGGAGAGCGAGGAGGTTGGAAACAACTATAGCTCCAAACTGAAATAGGCAAAGAGTTTCTGGTCACGTAAGGCTCATAAAGAATGCTTCAATGGCATCATTTGCAGTGTGGCCGCCTTTTGTTTTACTTGCTTATTTGCTGGTTTTTGGCCCAGATGTAGGCTACGCTAATAAGTTGGCTTCCATCCTTGGCAAGTGGCCCGAATGCAGACCGTAAATCGTAAATCGTGCAAAGTTGACTTTAAAAAGCACAAAGCACAAAACACAAGAACAAGAAGAAGAAACACAACATACAAAGCAATTGTTGCTTTAACCCCTTCAATAAGGCAGCGCGCTTCCATTTATCAAACGCTGAGTGCTTTCTCGAGCGCCTCTCTCTGCGCTTCTCAAGATTCGCGGACCCTTGTTGCTCGGCAACCTTTTCATTTGTAATAAAATTCATATGACTTTGGCGCATGTTTAACGTAAAACTGCCCGCATTCCGTGTCCCAACTCTCTTCTCCCTACTTTGGGCATCATTAGGCCTGGGCACGCACATTCTGAAGTCAACTCTGTCCCGTCGCTTCCCCATTTTTGTGTGGAGAGGGGGAGGCAGGCAGAGAGATGCCACATGCAAAACGCCATGTGTGACATTTTTACTACCAAACATTTGTTGGCGCACCGTAGACTTGCCTTCTGCTTCCTCCCTCCCATTTTTCAGCTGGAACCTTGTAGTCAACACGTACCAGGGCACCATCAGCGTCATCCTCATCCTCATCCACATCCACATCCACATCCACATTTGGGGTCTTGTTGTTGGCATCGTCGCCTGTCGCCTGTCGCCTGTCGCTGGTCGTTTTTCTGTTGAGTTTGCATAATTTTATTGCTTTTCTTTTATTTTTATGCGCTTTGCTTTGGCTATGGATTCGCCTGGTGTTCCACTTCCTACTACCCCGACGTTCCCACCAGCGACATTGACATTATAATCAATATTTTTGTTACTTCACTCATATACTTGTTTTGTTGCGATTGCTCACAATTTTGTTGCCTGTCTCCCTGTATGTCATTAAGCCAGTGGGGTTGACCTTCCTGATTATTTTTGGGGGAAGAGAACGTGCATCTCTGCATGCTTGACTGCAAATTATGGTAATTATGAGAAATATGAAATGGCTAATGAAAAATTAAATATGTCAGAGATGAGTCCATCATTTATACTTGATATACGACTGTTTGCTTTCAATCCTATTATCACTTCCTCTTCGGCGATAAAGTAACCAAAACATGCCATTTTTCGACACCATTTCCTTGGATATTTGAGCAAAAGTTTTTGCATTTTATAGTTTGTTTTGTTTCCGGCGAACTTTGGCAAGTTATTTAGCTTGACATTTGTGGGCTTGTTTCGGGTTTTTAGTTTCTTGCTGTTTCGGTTTTCTTTTTAGGATTTTGTTTTGTAATGTCCATTTAGAATTGTTTGTTTTTGTGGCACATTGCGCAAATGATTTTAGTGCGTCGTAAAAATGTTTATTCTTATGTGGAGGGGTTTATTACAGGGGGTCCCGAAATTGTATGCGTGTGTATTCATGATCTCAGAGCTCTGGGGTCAAAATGGGCATTCGAAATAATTACCAGAGAATTTCTCTTTTATTTTTTGATGACCGCGAATTTGTCATTTTGTGAGTCCATAAGATAAATCAGCAAATGTTTTGGGCAACTTCACAACAGCACAAATAAATGTCAGCAAAATATAAAGCGGTCATAAGTTGTATCATTATTCTACATAATTTACATACGACTGCGTGTGTGTGTTTGTGCGTGTGTTTCTGCTGTGTCTTTGTGTGCGAATTTTAATTTATGTGATTTGAGTGTTTGCCTTGTTTCTGGCACAAATGACATAAAAGCATTTAAACACGCCATAAAATAATTCATAATCATTTTCATGTACACAGGATACAGCATTTTCCTCATTTCCCCCCAAGCCGCTTCTCATCCTAGTCTGCCTCCTTTTTCTCCTGCTTCTCCTGCTGCTCGTCAATGTAACCGTTTTTATATGGCAGATTTTAATGCATGTTTGTTGTTTATCATTTCGAGTTTACACACACACGATATGTGCGTATGCTGTTGCTTATTTGAATCATGCATAACCCAAGGGTAAGTACGAGTATTAAACAAAGCCACAAAGTTGCCAGTCGTAATTGCAATTTTGTCGTTTACTGTCTAGTTACCGACTAAATTATTATAAATAATAATTGCATTTATCAAAATGTAATTCGAGACTGCACGAACTGGTCAAAGTGATGCAAGTAATTGAATAACTTTAATATTTTGTTGAGCTTTAATTTGTTTACAGCTTTCGAAGTTTTTTTGATTGCATTAAATTATGGATGATTTATATTGATGTCAGTCAATGGCCTTTTGCCTTTGAATTGTTTAACCATAATTGTCGAAGCGAACTCACCTGGCATGCTGAGGTCCCACATTGCCCATATCATGGGCAGAGCTGGCCGTAATCTGAAAGTCCGCAATTGCACCGGATTCCATGCCCAACGCCTGTTTGCAGGTGCCTAAAAAAGAGATATCATTTGGATGAGATACTATACATTCATTAATTATTTCCCGCTATTTCTATACGTCTCTTTTGGACTCTCTCCCCATAATTACATATGTTAATTAATTACATGATGCATTTTTGCCTGCAGCTACGTTGCATAACGAGCACAGCTAAAATTTCCAGGCCAACACGTCCACAGAATCTGGCAACTGACACTTGAAAAATGGCACCTAATTAAAATGAAATATGTGGAAATATTATACAAAATAAGCATATGGTTATGTTACGTATTTAAGGGCGGGGGATGCCAGAGCTTAATTCGGGAATCAAATTAAAACAAATCAAAAATGCGATGCAAAAGAATTTCTCACCTGTCAAGCGAACGCATAAATTAATTAGGCGAAAACAAAGCAAATCAAATTACAAACAGAGAGAAAGAAGATACAATCAGGCAGGCAGCCAAAGAGGCAGGCAGGCAGTCACTGACAGACTCAATTTCCCTTGAATCTGTGAAGACTGAGGAGACTGTGAGAATGCATGAAAAGCGCAATTATCATTTGGGCTCCACTTGTCGAATGTCGAATGGTCGAATGGAGCAGCTGACGCTTCAAATGAAATTCCACTCAAGCGGCCGGCGGCCCCCAAGAGACCGCGAAAGGGTCATGAATAGGTCGTTGAGACGCCGTCATCAGCATCATCAACATCAGCATCCATTCTCTTAATGTTTCTCTCTCTATCCTCCTCTGCGCTGCTCAACAGATGCTGCTGCTGCTGCTGCCGTTGTTCTTGGCAGCTCCAACCAGGCAGACACAAATATCAACAATATTATCATTCAGTGAATAATTAGATGCAATCAGTCAACGCTTAAGCACCATAAGTCAAAGCCAGCTGAGCCGAGGCAGGAAACTAGACAAAGGTCAGCCCTGCCTGGCTGTGACTCTATTCTTCAAGCACTCATTCGAGTTGAGCTCGCAGAGAGTGTCTTCTCCCCACTTGACAACCCTATCGCAGCATCTGCAGTTATAGATACTTTTACATCTTGTCGCAGTTTCATTTTACTTGCAACACTGTAAGCACAACTCTTAACTTTCGGTCATGTCGTCGTCACAGTTTTTACTTTATGCACGTCTTGATGAATGGGCAATCAGTAAAGTTGATGGGAGAACACAGTTAGAATATCTTAACTGGGGATACTTGCACTACACTAAAAATAAAAACCAAGAGCTTGCAGTCTATTTGAATATACATATATTTTATTTATCTATCTTTAGCCCTCATAAGAGAATTACTGCTAATAACAAACTCAACTTCTCTGACTTCCCTCTAGTTCGCTGATTACTTAATGCCCTCCACTTTTCTGACCATCTCAGTGCACTCTCAAAACTCATTTAGCCAAAACGCAATTGATTAATTATCTACAGACAGCAGAACTTTGCCCAGTGCTCGTAAATTGTTGCAATCATTCACGAGAGCCCCCTACTAGGAGTCTACAAGTTACAGTTGGTAATATTTACATTACTCTCTGACATATTGCTGCTCATAAATAATTTTTAATTATTGGAAATGAAGAAAACAAAAAACTATGTGAAGAAAACTGTTGCTTGGTTTGCCATAGCCTGATCGATGGTTGCCCCGATGTTTTTCTAGCGTTTTCCCAATACAGTCTGTGGGTAATCAATTATGACAAAAGAGCTTAACCTCCTCTATCCTATCTTATTGAAACACTGATGATTATTTTGCGAGAGACGGAGACAGAAATGTTGAAACTATGCCAAATCAATGGCAATTGCTTGGAAATAGAGAAACGCTTTTATTTACAGCATAAACAAAGCACGAGCGATGAGGACGCGACGCGGCATGTGGCATGTGGAAAACTATTTTGCACAACTCCGACGGCAAAATGCAAAAACTACAAAGTGAAAAGTAAACAACGCGAGGCGCAAACAACAACAACCGCTGTCGGTGTTGCTTTTGTTGTTGCTGCTGCTAAAGTTTTGCACAAAATAAATTGCACAAAATTTAATTAACTGCACTGGAGTGCGTGGCCGGGCATGTCCGCTGCAGAGCGCTCAACGTATGTGTGTTTGTTGCTGCGATAATCATAATTCAAAGTTCTTTGGGCTCTCTGGCATAAAACAAACACCGCGAAACTTTATGAAATTGAAAATTGCACAAATTTTACAGTTCAATAGGAGGTAAAGTGCTTGTGCGTGCGGGGTTAAGATTGGTTGCTTTATGCAGTCCTCAGTTCAGCCATGGCAAAATGTAAGCAAACATTTCAGATACACTTGAGATTGCTTTCGGAAGAGACAACGTAACGTAGTTGTGGAGAGATTTAGTCGAGAACTTAATTAGCATAGATCATTGAGCAATGTGTTGCCATGTTACAACTGCGCTATAATGCACTAATGAATTGCATACAGACCCCAGACAGACAACGAAATCATCAGACAAATTATTGAATGCATTATTGATTTGATGCTGCTCGAGTAGATGCTACAAATTTGCATTTTGTGTTATTATGTGATGAAATATATCCGATTCATGTATTTTACTATTTGCAGCTTGCAATATTGCAAATTATAGAATACTTTATTTAAATATATGTATTTTGTTTTCTTCTTTGAAAATATACAAATACAAATCTAATTATTGAACTCATATTGCATTGCAGTTTTGAGTTCTGAAGAAAATAAGGAACAAATATTTATACATGATATTTTGTCTATAATATTAAAATTAAAATCAAGAGTGTTTACTTTAAGTTATATATAATATATATACAAAGTTGGAAGATATATGTGAATTTAGTGTAATAATAGTTTCTGGTAGAGCATTTTATAGGCGGCGCTGCCGATAGAAGCTTATGTTGCATTGTTTGAGTTCTAGACCGGCTCAAAGAACGCGTCGAGAAGTTTTAAAGCAGCCAAAAGCCGCGTGGAAACAGCGAGGAAGCCGCGCACAAACCGCGCGCGAATCGCGTTCAATGAGGCGTATCTGCTGCCAGCACTCGTAAACAATGAAACCAACAAGGCGTGCTTTATGAGCTCAAACACCAACAACAACAACAACACCAGCAACACCCGAAGTTGTAGAACTTTTGGCTATGCTTCGTTAGGACTGAAAGTGAGCGAGAGATTTGTGTAAAACAATTGACGCACACGTTATAATTGGGTTTCAGAAAGCAAAAGTATCCAACGGATGCAACATATCTAACGGAAGTTGCATCCATAAACAAAAGACTGCAATATGCTGATTAATTGTTGGTTGTAAGTAGTCCCAAAAGCAGAACACAACCAAATCGAACACAAAAACGAGCTGTGGAAATGGAAATGAACGTGACAAACATCTAACACGCAACATTAAACAAAGCAACGAGCAAAACATTAGATACAAATGTATCTGCGATACGAGAGTGTGCCTGTGTGTGTGTGTGTGTGTCTGTGTCTGTGTTAGTAATGCAAGGCAAGATATGGCTATAAATTAACATAATTTATAAGCAAAGTATCTTAAATGCATGTCACCACATTTCGAACATTCACTTTTACGCTCTATCGCAGTCAACATAAATCGCAGCGAACCCCAAAGAGAAGACCACGACATGCAGAGAGCGCAAAGGAGAAGACGACGACGAAGAAACTGAGTAAAATAAAACAAACTATAACCAAAAAAAAAACATGTTCCCTGTCGCGGCCTCCTTGTCTCTCCTAATCGTCGCCAAGTTATCAGCTTGCCTGCAAAGCCTGCTTTAATTTATCGACTGACCATGCGAAATGCTGCGACTCTTGTGCCCTGTTGTGGGTGACTGGAACCCCTTTCCATCTCACCCCTTTTCCGGGCGCTAAGCTATTAATTGTTATTTAATTTTTTCCACAGACATGGCTGTCAGTTGTCGATTCAGTTCTTATCGCTGCTCTGCTATCGGAGTGCAGCTGCAGGTCTGCGGCCTGGAGGCAAACTCTCCCTGGCCATAGGCCTGCCAGTTGGTTAGCTGTCAAAATATCCATGTCTATCGCGGGATCTATGTATAGCCCAGCAAAAATATATCGCGAAAAGCCTGTCGTGTTAATTTCAGCTAAGCGGCAACAGAAGCTGAACAACTTCGCTTGGTGGGAAGTTGTGAGGAAATTGGTTTTAGTCTACAATCTACACTCTGCAAACTCTAGAGCATTAACGATCACTAGCTAGGAATAAATTTTATTTATATTTTGTTATCCATTTTAATAGTATTAATTATAAACATAGATTTAAATGAAATATAAATTACATTCTCTATAAAAATGAATGTTTTCACATTAATTTGAAAATAAATAAAGCGACTAGTCAATATCAATTTTAAGAAGAATCACAAAGAAAGCAGTGTTAATTAATTTTTTATTTTAAATTGTAATAATATTAATTACAAACATCAATTTAAATTTAAAATTATTATATTATTATTTATACATTTTTTAAATATTTATGTTTTCCTTATTTTAATATTTATCAAACCAATACCAATTGAATGTGAAGTCCAAAGCTCTCTTTTATATTTTTTTTATTGGTAAATATATTCCACAAATTCTATATTTTTTTTTTTTTAACTATTGGAATGCATTTTTTGCCATAACTTCCGCTAAATGCCCCCACAAGTTGTTGCAAGTGCCACATTTCAGCCTGCAGTCATGCCGCTTGCCTCTTCGTCAAGCTCCCCTCATTTTGCAGTTTAGTGTGCAGTTTAGTTTTGATTGCCACCGTCGCACGTTGCACGTTGGCGGCTGCATTTTACGTAGTGCATAAATATGGCTGCATTGGCGTCTTGGAGTTGCCTCGCAGTAGAGTGGCTAGTGGGGCAAATTACATGGATTTCAGCACAGAGCAAGATTTGACTGGCTTGGCGTTTTGTTTATCGCATTTGGCCACTGTTTTAGGCCGTTATATCGCTGCCACACAGATGCCAAGATGCCAAGATGCCAAGCGACAACCGGCAAACGGCAACCGACCAGCGACAACATCTAAAACCCAATCTATATCAGGTTTTTTGTTTCTACTATATTGAAAGTGGGTTTTCATTTTTTTTTTTTATCAAGAGATGCCGTAGTTGCAGCGTGTGTGGGATTTTCTTAGTTTGGCCATTATAAGTCACCCATCTGAGAGGCTAGAAAGTAAAAGTGCGCCTGGGTGTATTGTATATTGTGCAAATGGGCTATGGGGCTGGCCAAGCAATTAATTCGGAAATTGCTTTTAGAGAGTTTAGCGCAGTCAAATTGTCTGTTAGTTGGGTGCGTTTACAAAGTGTTTTCAGCTGTACGAATCGAGTGCGTTATGATCGTGAGGCGACAGTCAATAAAGCTATTTGCACAAAAACTGCATTAACTTTTTCCAATTACTGTTTTTTTTTGGAAATTGCTAATTTAAATCCTAAACTTTACACATTATCCTTTCAGCGTTTCTTTGGATTCATCGTTTAATTACATTTAATAAATATTTATTATTTTCAAATATGTTAATTTATTTAAATCCAAGTCATGTGTATGATCGCCAGTTTATTTGCACACATTATTTTAACTTGATCAAATCATGTGCAATTAAATTAAATATTATAAAGCCACCATATATTTATGCAACAATCAAAAATGAATATATGTATTCTTTTTTTTTTGTGATTCATTACTATTTAAATTTTAAAATACCATCACTCAGTGTAAAATGGATTGCAATCAAATTTGTGTCTATTAAAAATATTATTTATTGTACTTCAACAGTCGATTTAGTATTTTGTATTTTCAGATAAGCCCCTGACCTCGAACTGCAACCGGCTGTTCATATTTCACAGGGGCAGTCAGCATGTCAGGCATACAATAAGTTATCAATGCACCACTTTTCAGCAGGGCACTCCATTTCAATGCCAATTTATACAAGCATTTAAAACGGCAAAAACAACAGCGACGACAACAGCAACAGCAACAGCGGCAACGGCAACGGCAACGGCATCTGTGTCAGACAACGGCAACGCTTTAACATTATCAATTTAAATATAGATGCTGTTTGTGAATGTGGAGGGGTAATTTTTTATTTGCTCGCCACGAAGCAATCCGAAGCAACATTTCAACGCGCCTACGGTCAAAATGAAATATGTTGGACATGCAGATATTTACGCATTTAAATAAATACTCTGCTGCAGACAGAGATACAGATTCGTATTCGGATTCGTAATCGAGCAAAACCAGCCCATCGACAGGCAGACAGACGGACAGACAAATGGACGGGCCAACAAAACGACAGCCGGACAACATGATTTTCATTCAGCTTCGTTCGTTTCCTGCTACTGACCTGGCCTGATTATGCTCTTAACTGGGCTATATTGGTTCTGTGATAGACTTTGATGAAAGAAAATATAAATACAAATATTCCAAACATAATCGAAATTAAGGCAACTTTCAGTAAATTCTACGTATTTTAAAATCATTTAATTTGCTGAAGTAAAATGTTTACTTTAGTGTATCTAAATATTCGATGATCCTGCTACGGCCTCTGTCTTTGGGATTTGCAAACAAGTTGCTCGCTAACGAGCCAGAGGCCCACAACGAGATAATTTGTTATGCTCGGCAGACGAGAGCAGAAACAATGCCAGCCGAACAGCCAACCAGCTGTGATGGACGCGACCACACACGTGAGCTGAGGGAGCCACCGTCGATGGCAACCGGCACCGCCAAGTCGGAGCCAATCAGCAATGGTAATGAGCAGCGTCCAAGTTTAAGAGCAAGTCCGAGTCGGAGTCCAAGTTGAAGACACAGCCAGACGCAATCTATCAAAAGCACCGCTGAGGTTTCGATTTGTGCTGGCCATCTCAGCACCTAGCTATGAGTAATATCTGCCCAACACCCTCCCCCCACTCTCTCTCTCTGTCTTGTTTAGGCCTAGTTCTTAGCTCATGTTTATTAATGACGTCGTCGTCGTCGAAGCCGCATCCTGGCATTTTGCCTAAATTTCTGTAATTGGTTGTGGTTGAGTGCGTGACGGTTAGGATGTGGATATGGATGTGGACGTGGAGGTGGAGGTGAATGTGGATGTGTGTGTTTAGATCCAGCTCCTGCTTAGCAGTTATTAGTTACGGTTTGTGTTATTGGGATACACTTGAGGACCAGGATGTGTGTGTGTTTGTGTGTGTATAGATCCTGCCTCATTGCGCACCCGTACCTTTGCGGTTGATTGATTTTCATGTTGATTGCCGAATGCAAATGCAAATTTGTGGACTCAGCCTCAAGATACACCCCTCCCCCATCCACCCTCAACTATTTAGTGGCTGCCCCGAACTGTTGCATCTGATGCAATGAAGCTAAACGAACTGACCTGCTACCTTTTAGGGTCCTGAGTCGAACCTGAGCTCTCTCGAGTTCTACATTTTCAAATGCATTGAAGCATTATAAATAAGTACTCATGTGAATATCTGATATCATGCTTGTGTCGCATACATTTATTTCTTTTTGCTGATATTTTAAACCTTCCAACTAAGTAGAGCAAACAAATTCGATTCCGATTGGCTTTGTTACATATGCACAAAACATTTTCCATAATAATTCTTTGTACCTTTTTTCCAGCAATTTTATTTATATACATAAATATTTTTTTTTTTATTTTTTCCCCATTGCGAATGCTTGTGTGTGTTATCGAAATAAAAATGCATAACTTTTATGTCATGGGAACTGAACATACGGTATTTTTGTTCAATGACCATGGGAGAAGGTAGGCTAACATGAAAAGGATCGCTGCAAAAGCGGGGGAGGGGATGTAGGGTATGATAAATGGGGTAGTGAATGAGAGCTGAAGTTGGCCAAAACAGTTAAATTGTTTATCAACGTGGAAGTTTCATGCAGTGCATAAAAAATGCGCATATCTGAACGAATATTTAATAAACAAATGCTCAATAAATCGTTTTAGATTTCATTTACGAAATTCGAACTCAAAGGTAATTTGGCCCGCGCTCTGTTCAACAAGACTAAAACTATAAACTTATTTATTTGATGACAATTGAGAGGCAACTCCACACTTTGTTGCGACTTATTTCCCCACTCTATGAAAATTGTATTAAAATCACTTGCACTTTCGCATCAGTAAATATGAAAATGTAAACCGAAGTTTCAACAAGTCGGAGACAACTCGCTGGGATACTTTGGTGTACTTTGTTCATGATTTTCAATATCGTTTTTCCTGATAACTTACCAATTTCCAGTGCTGCCATGCCTCCAGCTGGGCCCGCTGGGTGGCCGACAGCTGCTGCTGTTGCTGCTGCTGCTACTCCGCTGGAGGATTCGGTCAATAGAATCAGAGCCAATGTCAGCCAGTATAAAGTTTTATGGTTATTAACACGCTGATGCTGAATGCGGCAATGACTTTTTACATAATTTCTTCTTGCCAAATGCCAGCAGCTGTGATCGAGGTGATTTCCTCCACGGAGCACGGCCCAATCAACAGACAAATATTGGCCTTGCCTACGCTTCGAATGGGCCAAATGCAATCGCCGTAATTTTATTGCAGGCATTTTGATTTTTATTTCAGTCACATGCGATTCGGGGGGAAAATGATCCAAAAACTCTCACATTGTACATTTAGCGCTGCAATGATAGAAGAATTCCAAGAGAATTGTTGATAAATTGAGCATCATTTTCGAGACATTTTTTAAATTTTCGCTACTTAATTGGCGTGGCTTTAAGCATGCCGAGAGTGACAAAAGGGCTGGCAGGCAGTCATCCAGTTTGCGCTTCCTCTGTGCCCTCTAAATACATCATTGTCAGCAAATTAATGTGACGTGACCTTGCAAACTGTCGCGTTTTTTGTCACATGACAGCAAGTCATGTGGCAGTTGCCGCCAGTTGCTGCCAGTTGACGGCAACGTTGCGCAGTTCCTCGATGCTACGATTTGCTGAGCCCAGAGCCCAGAGCCCAAGTGAAATTTATGTAAAATGTCAGACACAGAGCGCCTAACACAATCCCCTCCCCATCCTCTCCCTTCAACATGCTCACTTTGCGACATGCCAAAACGTGTCAAAATACAAAAATATAAACAGCGCGAAAAACTGTACGAAAATGCCGCCCAGAGACGAGGAACAAGGCGGCTTTTTACTCAGACGGAAATGCGACAGATACAACAAAGGCAACTGGAGACTGGAGGAGATTGAGGAAATTGAACATTGTGTCTAGATTTAAACAGCTTAAATAAAGTTGGACAAAAACTTCACCAAACTTTAGTATAGACTGCTGATAGTTGAAGTTTTGAAAAGTTGAATGTAATCAATTACTACATTACATTATTATTATTTATCGTCATTTACTAGAATGGAAATAATTGAGTTTGTAACAACCAATATTTCATGGCTAGTTCAATGACTATTAAATTGCCATTAAATGAAATTATAAATATCGAACGAAATTCACAGAAACATAAAATGAAGAATCGCTGAAAGCAGTCCGTATTTTTGCATTCACTGTTGCCATCTGCTCAATCTGAGCACTTTTCAATTTCCATCATGATAGTTTTCATATTCGCCATTTTGCAACGTCTATGCCCAAAGTGTCTCGCAAAAAGATCAAAAGCGAGAAAACACAAAGAAAATTTCACAGGCAGGCGGCAAATGCCGTCGCGAATTCATTCGAGCAATTAATAAAATGCAATAGAAAAGCAAAGTAACACAAAAAAAATATGCAAAAAAAAAAAGAAGTAAAATGAAGAAAACTAAACGACAAACGTTGAGGCCGTTTTGTGGCTGATGCCTGGGATCTGCAATGGTTGTGGGGATCTGGTGTTCATGCGACGATGGAGCGGGAGACTGGAACTGGGGACTGGGGACTGAAGTTGGTACTGTGGAGAGTGGGAAACTGGCGCCCACACTTCCTTTCATATGCGAAATGAAAAATTTTACGCCAACTTGACAGTGGAAGTGGCAGCAAAGTTGCAAATGTGCCTTGTTGTTGTCGCGCTGATTGTTGTTGTTGCTGTTGTTGTTGTTGTCGGCGGCACAGTCCCAAATAAAAGGCATAAAATTTACCAGCCGCCACTTGAACACTACGGAGAGTCGCATAGTTTTTATGGCCATGGGTCGGCCTATTAATGCGCTCCGCTTCAAGTTAGCCCCGCATCCCCAACAACCCGCCCCCCTCAAGTTGTTGCAATTGCAACGAACAAACAGCAGCTGCTCTGTTCGGCTGTTGGCTTAGGTTCAGCATGGGTCTCTCGTTGCTGCCACACTCTCAGTACTAGCACAACTACCATGCACTGCCAGTGGCACCGTTTCTTCGGTAGCTGCAGTCAAATGTAAATTTTTTATGTGACGAAAGCACAAAATGTATAAAAAACAAATGCAAGAGGCATCGGCATCGGCATCGCTTTCCAAGTGTGGCGAACTATCAACGAGCAACGTGCGAAAGTCGCTGCAGTTGTTGAGACTATTTGATGAGATCGTTGACAACTGCCGGTAACACTATATTCACAATAGTGAATATATTAGATTTTATTACAGCTTCTAGAATTTAAATAATATTCATTCGAATGTATTAGAAAGTATTATTATTTTATTAATACTAAATTATTATTATTAATTATCATTGAATTTAATGGTTACCTTTTAAATGAATTCATAAGATATTATAAATTATTATTAAGCAGTATAATTTTAAAGTTATTCCATTCGAATTCTTTGTATATAAATTTGAAACTGTTTTTAAACTAATATGTTATACATTTAATTCATAATTTAAAATTATGTGTGATGGATGACATTTTCATTTGGATCTAAACATTGTCATTAGCGTATCTAAAGCTATGTGCATTAGCTTATTACTTGGCACTTTAATTCAATGCAGTTCCCCTGGGATCAATGTAATTTATGTTATGCCATGATTGCTAATGATTCTTCATTGTACTCCCATTCATATTTTTTGAAATGGAACGGCAAGCATTTAGTAGAGACTTCAACCACAAGGGAGATGGGGCAACAATTGCTACCGACCAAAACTCTGCATAAAATGCATCCAGTTGCCCTGCGGCTAGACAGCGGAGACAGTTGGTATTGTGGAGTGTCAACAGTAGCAGGCAGCTCCAACACCAGCTCCAGCTCCAATCTGAGCCCCCAACTGCCGTTCGCTACTACGCTGATAACGTGGACCATTAACACCCGACACCCGCAAACAATAACCAAGTCGAAAATTAATTGAAGCCAGCGCCGCAGACGGTTTCTGGCAGGCGTTGGACCGCAAGTTGCCCAGTTCCCAGTTCCCAGTTCCCCTCCGCACTCTCTTTACTTGCCACTGCCACTGTGCAACTGCCCCCTTTGCAGTCAGTCGCAGACAGACATTGCAGACGCCCTGGCATGTCATTCATTTAGTTTCCTATTCCCCCACGTTTCACGTCGCCAGTCTATGTGGCAGCTGCCCCCTGCCCCCTTTCTGCTCTCCCAACTGCCGGTTGCAAGCTGCTAGAAGTACCGTTGCCTGCGGCCTGCTCATATTATTTTCGCACTCTCCAAACTGCCGACCGACCGACGGCTGCCTGCCGCCAACTGAGTCACTAAAAAGCGCCATTTTATTTGCACTCCAAGACGCGAAACTCAGAGCCAAAAATTATTACGCGCCCCAACAACAACGACAGCAGCAGCAGCAGCAGCAGCAGCAGCGGCAGCGGCAACAGCTCCACGATGCAATCTTTAATGTTGTTGTTGCTGCAGCGTTTTGCTTTCTTTTTGCAGTTGCTGTTGCTGTGTATAGCTGGCATTTAATTGCCACATGCAACACATGTTGACGACGCCAACGCCAGCGCCAGCGCCAGCAAGAAAAAAAGTCGCAAAGGACAGCTTGGAAAATTAATAGAAAAAATTCTTTTTTAAACCATTTTTTTAATTTGGGCTTTGTGGGCGGCAACAACAACAACGACAGCATCAACAACAACACCGCCGACCATGGCAAATAATAAGAAAAGCAATGGCAATTTTTATTTCTCCTTGTTGCAATTTCCTTTGGGTATACAATTTCACAGTAATTGTGGTTAATGTTATGGATATTTTATGTGGGAACCCAAGCGGGAGACCGAAGTGGCCCAAAGGCAGCGAGGGGGAATTCGTTGGAAAAGTGACTAACTTGCAGACAGCAGGCTATTTAAATGAAATAATATTTTTTAGATTAATAGACAAGCTTTTTATTATTATTTTCAGAAGCATGTAATATCTCGGATGAGTACTTTGCCATTATTCATATTTAAGTAAGTAAAATTATATTGAATATTTCTCATAAATATGAAACTCAATTCTGCGAATCAAATGTAATAGAAAATGATGCTTGCAAAAGCCGATTAGAAATTCTTTAGAAATCGAACACACGAAGTATGAGTATATTTTATATATATATATATATATATATATATATGTATGTATATTTTTTATTACTTATTGTCGCCCGTTTAAGCATCTAAGTGAAACTATTAAATGAATCGCTATAAAAACCAACCTGATTCAATGGCAAACACCTTGTCTAAGTCACAATCACAATGGGCAGAAGACACATTCAATTCATTCTGTCGCGTAGGGAAAATGACGTCCTGGCAAAGTTCAATGCCACCTTTTGTCACCAAAAGAGTACAAAGAGCACAAAAAATATATATGTATGCCATTATTCAGGCAAAGCGCAGCGCAGCGCCATGGCCAAAAACTGTCCTTGGCCACTTCCTAGAACTGGGGCTGGTCCCTGCAGCTGCTTCTGTTGCTGTTCTGAGCTTGCCCCTCGGGGGCCTTGCATACCATTCAATGTCGGGCATAAATTTTCTACCGTGCGCCTCTGTGCGGAGCTGAAAATGTAATAAACAATTTTTGCCTGGCATTTTTTACTGCAGCGTCTGGGAAAATGCAGGCAGTGACCACAGAACAATAGAAAAACCATTTTAGCAATTTTTAACATTTTCTTTAATATATTTTTCGTGCCATGCAACAGCAACAGCGACGGCAACAGCAACAACTGCGACTGCGACGACGGCGACGGCGACGACGACACAAAAACACTTTATCATTGAAATGTTGAAAAAGTGACGAGGGGAGAAAAGTGCGGAAATATTTTTGTATAATGGACGCAGTTTTGCCACACGAAAATTAAAATAGAGTAAAACCCACAAAGAAAATCTGCCGAAGTTTTTATGCTCTACAGAAAGCCGACTGTCAAATGTTAATATGTATTTAACAAAACGTTAATAGTTTTAAATTTTTAAACTTTTCAGATGTGACTTGAAATTGTCGTATACTAAGTGATACTTTTTGTAGTTAAATATTTACTTTAAAATGCAAAATGATTCGGTATTGTTTCTAATAAGCTAATACTATTCAAATTTTCACTTGATGTACATATCTTATATATAAAACAGAACTTGCAATATGAGGCCGAAAAAGAAGAGCATTTCATGGTTAAACACGACAAACAAAGATGACGACGATGGCGACAGCGGAAAGTGCAAAGTGTTGTTGCTACATATTTTTGCATTGTGTTTGCTCTATTATTTTTATTTTTTTGTTAATTGTATAAGGCGAGCACTAGCTCACATAGGTCGTTTTGGAACTTGAGACAAAAAAAACGGCGAAAGAGGAAAGTCGTCATATGCGAATATGGGAAACAATTTGACGCCTAACATTGTTTACTGTCTCCGGAGGGCTCTTTACTCCCTCTATGGACGGCAGGAGTTGACCAGACCTTCTTGAGTAAGGTTAAGGTTTAGAGATCTCCATGGCCAGACGTTGGAAATTAAATGCGCAAAAATTACGCTGCAATTATGCGGCGTCAGAGACGTTTTGTGAAAAATTATGGCTCTGGGAATTTTCGCTTTGCCAGCGAAAGTTTCCCGCCAGCTTTACCCCCCGGGTCCCGACCTGGTCTCGCCTCGCCTCGCCTCGCCTCGCCTGGTCTGGCATGGCATGGCATGGCATGGCCTGGCTTATATTTTATGACCATGTAAATGGCAAAGCCTGGAGCTGCGCTTCCCCGTCGTCGACACCACCACATCTTGGGTATAATAATCGCCCTGTGCGCCGTGAGTGTGAAGTGTTTGCCTTTTGCGTAGGTCGTGAGCCCCTGGAAACTGCACTTGATGATTAGGCATGATATATGCGACGACCATGTCCGGAAAATGTATCCAAATGGGGGAGTGCCCATATGCATTGTATGTCTTTCTTTACCCAACTGATTGGTCGAAAGATTACCACTTCCCTAAAGAATGTTCAAGTTAAAGTAATAGACTTTAGAGATAACTGTAAATTCGAAATATTTAATTTAATTTGCAGTGAGACAGACTTGAGCTTCAGTCTTTCGATTCCTTCAATTTTATTAATATTACTCCAAACAGTTGCTTAAATTTATGTTCGAGTGAAATGCCGCTAATGTTAGATACTGTTTTTGCAAGTCTGGAAAGAATTATGGTTAGTTTCCTATTGACCAAGTATGTTACGACCATCGGATCTTGAGAGTTTCATTGGCATTTCCTTATGTAATATGCAGACATTTATCTGCCTACCCTGTGCTCATCTGTGATGGTCGTGTGCTTACATTTAACAACCTGGGCTGCGGCATTACAATTCTGCAGACATGTAGTTTGCTTTTCGCGCACAACAATTTCAGCACATAAAACGCAAAAACCTTTGGCCCTAACAGCCATAAATGCGAACGATTCGCAGGACGTCAGACTGTCAGACAGTCAGACAGCCACTCACCAAAGAGCTGTCAAAATGGCTCGAGGCGGAGTTTTCTCGGGGCCCATGGGGTATACACAACATATAACACGCCCCCTCACGCACATGGGGCTAGAAAGAAGCCGCCTGAGTGTGACTCTGACTGTGACTCTGACTCTGACTGTGGCAGCGTGTGTATTGTATCTATCTGTGGCAGCTTGTGGAGTGGGTGGAGCCGCGACTAGTTGAAGCAGGCAAGTGCTAGGTAAAATTAAAATAAAACTGCATAAATATGAATGATGAAGACATAAAAAAATATGAAAAGCAATGCCAAATGCCAGACAGACTGAGCCCAAGTGCTTGGGCAATACGAACTGGCAACGGAGTGCTAAAAATTATTTCAATTTCAACTTGAATGAGTTCTCCGTGAAGTTATAACTTTAACAGTCATCATAATATTTTGAAATCAAAACTGCACTATAAACTAAAATACTAAATGGTAGTTGAGCTACAGTTGGAGTTGAAATTGCAGTTGGATATGAAGCCAGACTCAAACCTGGGAATTTGCAGTCGGCCGCAGCTGGCGTTGACAGCGAGCATTCGAGAGGGAGAAGCAGGCAGGGGGAGTGGCTGTCCTCTGTTGTCCCCGATGTCTTTTTGCCAGACCGTTTAATAGCTTTTCGGGGCAGAGAGCAGCACAAGAAACATAAGAAACACGCCTACAAAAGGCAGCCGAAGAGAACTAGTTGCTTGTTTCCAAAGTCGTCTCTGTTGTTGCTGTTGTTGGTAACGCCTACCTAATCATTTTGGCGTTGACACTTGACACTTGAAAAAGAAATGAGACAACAACTGCGCTTTCTTTGTCTTTATCGTTGTCGTTGCTTTTGCTTTTGCCTTTGTCTTTGTCTTTGCCTTTGGTCTTGGATTTTGGCTTGAGCCTCCCTCATTCCGCATACGACATGTTGTACACAAGCTGTTTAAATTTTGTTGTATTATTTTTTGCCACTTGCCAGATGCGTTTGTAAATGAGAATGTGGGCGTGCGTGCCATTCTAGCTTTGAAGATTGCGACTCTTTCAAAGTGGATAACAAAGATTTGCAACTAGCTTTGCAAGATCAAATTAAAGTTTGTGGAACAAGTGAAAAACTTGCAAAGTAGTGATGGGAAAATGTAATTGTGATATTGATAGAATATAAACAAATTAATATTCAAATTTAAAATTCAAAATATGTAAAGCAATTAAACTCAACGAACAAAATATAAAAAATGATTTATAGGTTTTATCGACTAACAATAAGTACAAAAAAGGAAACCTTTATGTAAAAGAAAGGGTATTTGGCAGACAATATAAATATATTTGCTGCTGCCCCGCTGATGTCTTAATCTGACATGCTTGTATTATCCCCATGGCAAGCTAGCTGAGCTAAAATGTTGACATCGTCTGTGACGGAGTCGTGTAATTGATTTGTTGTTTTTTAAAAGTACAGCTCATTGGGATAAACTCTATAAATTATGCACTTGAGACTCTGCTGTCTGCCCCATTTGGGGGTAATTCCATTGAGGCGTGGCATTTCGGAATGTTGCATGCAAAATGCTGGCTGCCAAATGGCGCATGAAAAACCAAAATCAATAACAAAAGCGTACAGGAAGCAGCGAGAAACTTTTCAGAATTGCCAACTCAGAGTTTTTCGTAATTCTTTTTGGTTTTTTGTGGTCGCTTCATTTCACAAGGTTTCTCTGTAACCCCAGAAAACCAAAAGAAAATGAAGAAGGAAAAAAAAGAACACAACACGCTTATTTAAGCAATAATTTCTTAACGCTCTTTTTCAGGTTTTTGTTTTTTTTACGGTTTTTTTTTTTTTTGGTATTTTGTTCTTTGTTGTATTTTGATTAATGGTCCCTCTCATAAAGTGACACATTGAAAATTGGAAAGCAAATCAAGCACAAAAAAATACAGCCGAAAAGTCGCAAAGCAAACGCATGAAATCAGCACAAAAATAAATAAATAATAATAATAAAAGGCCAAGGAAAAGGAGGCAGAGTGGGAGAAGCGAAAAGCTAAAGGAAATTGTTGCTAAAAGTGTAAAAAGTTGATCCTCTGCCCAAAGGTCGTCAAAGTGAAAAATTCGATAAACGAAAATAGGCAACAACGGCAACAGTCAGAGATTCAGACGGAGACGGAGACAGAGAGAAGTGAAGTCGACGTCGACGTCGACGTCGCCGGAGACAGCAACAATGGCAGCGGCGCACGAATTGAAACGGAAATCCTTATTGAACTAGAGTGAGCCTCAGGGAGGACGATGGCGAGCAAGAATCGCTGCTGCGTCGGCAAACCGGAAAAGCATGCTGCCGAAAATTTGTGCTGAGTGGCAGCCTGAGAGTGCTGCACGTGTAGGCTCCAAGGGGGTGGGGTGGGGGGAGTTAGGAGAGCTGCTGTCCAGCGGCGGATGCCTAATGGCAACGCGACACAAAACACAGACGCATACACGTAAAGCACCGGAAATGGCTTAAAATGCCTCGCTCTCGCTCTCTCTCTTGTAGGCAATTTGATGCCACTTGAGGCACAATCGTCTCATCAGGCTGCAAGCAGCGAATATTTTAAACAGCGCCACAAATTGAACTCACAAAGTAGAGACTGGAAAAGCTCAACATTTGCATCGATCAGTGATAAGTTGTCTAAAGCTGTGGCAAATCAGTCTTCAGACGTCCAAACTGTTCAGAGATTAACACATTTCTGGCACTGAATGGAGCTGGATTAACTTTAATTAAGCCCACAGTCAGTTAGAGAACCGACCACAAAAACACTTGTTAGCCAAGTTGCTGCTAGCCAAAACAATGCGACCCAATTGAGGTGAACAGTCCAGGGGAGCTCTCAGAACGCCCAACTGTCCCGTTGACCAGCTTGTTCAGTCATTGTCCAATCTGTCTTAACTGGCAATTTTCTTAAAAATGCTGGCACACACACACACACACACACACAGCCACATGCACATGTAAATTAGGCCAGGTCCGAAAGGGCTTTTGAGCTGGCGCTCGTTGTGCTGATTTTTCATTTTAATATCATCCAAAAAAGGTAACTCAACATCTCTGTCTCTGTATCTACACACATGTGTGAATTGGCACCTCAACTGTGAAAGATAGAGATGCAGATAGTCGCAGAGAGCAGAGAGCTGAGAGAAGGCGCCCGTAGTTTTAAGCATAACGAATTGGATTGTCATGGCAATCGATAAATATTTGCACATGGCCTGCTACGACGAGGCGCCTCTTAATGTGGGCTAAGTGCTCAGGAAGAGGTCGAAAAGCGAGGGGCAAGCAGAGGGGGGGCGGGGCCATGTGGGTGATGCTGAGGTGTACCTGCAAATCAAGCTAAGCTGCAGCTTGGCCACACACATGACGGAACAAGCGTATTAGGCCGCATGCGAACCAGAAGCAGATGCAGCCTTTGGTCAATATTAAATGACAGCTCTCAAGCCTCAAGCCCGGCCAACTCTTCCTGCCGCCCTCGAAAGGATAGTTGTGTGTATGCTCCACTCACAATCGCAATCGCAATCGCAATCGCAATCCCAATGCCAATCTTCGTAGCGTTTGCCAAATAGAATTTAAATCTGTTAAATCCTCGTACATGACAGTTTTCTGTGTTGAATTTGTCTTTGCTTCAATTGTTGCTCGTGTTATTTTCCTCTCGTTTTTTTCTTCCTCGTTTTCTTTATTTATTTTTTACTTATGGCTGGCAGCAGTCTGGCTAAGAGCTCCTGCAGCAATCATCCTTGAACAGATCAAGGCCTCCATCCCCTCTCTGGAAATCGTCAAGCACTCTGTCGTTCGGGGAGGGGATTTCATCTTTTAAGCTTCCTCTGGTTTCTGGTCTTGAGGTGATTTTGATTGAGTGCGATTTGTACTTTGTGTTGCCTACGTGTTTTGGTTTTTTAAATAATATTTACCTCATGTGGTTGTACTTTTTGTGTATCTAGGATTTATTGTTGCCTTTTGCCATCTGATTGCCATCGTCGTCCTGTCGCTGTGACTGCGACTGTGACTGGGACTGTAACTACGACTCTCACTTTTTATTACTTCTCGTGTGCCAACGGATATTGTTTGATATTATTTTTTGTGGCTGTTTGCCATTTACTTTTTAGTTAGTTTTGACAATTTTTCTCAGCTGCCCTGGCACAGATATTTATGTATTTACTCAGCCGTATCAAAGGAAATGGATTTATTATGCGACCTAGCGTTGTGGGAAATTGATATGGAGCACAATTGAAGATAGTCACCTCAACTGGAGATGCAGTCATATGAAAAAATCTACATTTCTTTTAAAAATATATGTACTTTTACAATTCAATAAAATTATTGAAAACAGGAAAACCATTTGTGGAAATATGAAATTGCTTGTCGAGTAAAATTAAATGAGTGCTACCTTCTTTATTTGTAATTTAAATTTATATTAAAATTTCTCTTTGAGCTTACAATAAATATCAATTTCAATCAAATTAGTAAAAACAGAAATACTAGTTGTATGAAATTGGTTTTCGAGTAAAATTTCCTTAAGCTCTACTTTTCAAAGAATTTATTTATTCTAGCATTACTAACGCTGTAATTTAAAGTTATATTGAAGTATCTCTTTGAGAAAAATAATTTGTAAAATGATACGTCAAATTACATGGGTTCTATTTTATTAAAGATGTATTTATTGGAGCATTACAAAATTGGGTATTCTAAATTTAAATTAAATTTCTCTTTGAGCTTTCGTCTTATAGATGAGCACGTGTCAGAATCAATCACATGTATGCGATAAACTTACGCACCTTTCTCAAAATTAGCTTGCCAATTGCCCAAGTTCAATGTACACCGACAGAAGGTGGCACAGAGGGCAACGGCCTTTGGCAGGCCTGCAAATTATCCATTTGGCCAAGCAAGTGCAGTCTCAATAGCGGACCATAAATATCTGCGCGAGTCGTAAACTAAACAAATTAACGCCCTCTAGGCCAGACAGATCTAAATGTAGACTGTTGAGATGGGAGACTATCAACTTAATGCTAAATCGATCATGAAAGCGGCCGAAGCAAATACAACAAAAATATAAACATAAACTCGGTCAAAGAGTTCGCCTAAATGGCCGGAGACAGTACAGATCGAAATCATTTTACGATTGCAATAAACACGAGCAGCACCAAAATAGCTTCAACGGCAAACGCCTCTAAACTGATTTACGACACGATAACTCCAACTAACAAGCTGTAGAAATTGGCACTTAACGCAGGGCGAAATTACAGCGAAATTGTTTGGGACACTTAGAAAGCAGTCAGAACCCTTCAAGTTACAAGTAGTATATAAGACACTTTCGATCATCAGCAGGGCATCAGTCATCATTTACTGAAGCTACCAAGATGTTCAAGCAATCTGTCCTAAGCCTGCTGCTCCTGGCAACCTACTTTGCCTTAGCAGCTGCCACTCAAGACGCTGCAGCCCAGAGATCTGGTAAGAATTTAGAATTGTTAGGATTTTAATTAGTTTTTTAATAAATTATTTCTGACTTTTCTTCGACAGCAGCTCCTGTTCACGTGCAGCCTCGCTTTCTGTTTGTTAAACGCGGTGAAACCAAACAACCGTCTCCGATTGTGATACTGCAGCAGCCTCAGGATCATGGCTCCGATAAGCACCATCATCATCAGTCTCCACCTTACTGGCCTGATTACTACTCATATGCTCCACCACCACCAAGACCACAACGTCCTCCATACCAGATTCCTGGATTCCCTGGACTGTCTGATTACCTCGGAAACTCCCCATCGATTGTCATCATTAACCCTAATAATGTCCAGAATCTGTCTTACGCCTCTGTTGAGTCAACCACAGCTGCCACAACTGGCGGTCGCAGCGGCTTCAATCGTCGCAGCTCCGATCCAATTGTGAATCTGCTGCAGGAAAGCATTCTGGACGACGACTCCGAGGTGGTCAGTGCCGCCGACAATGTTGAGGCCGATGGAGTCGTGACGATTCCGCAGCAGATTCCACAGCCGTCACATTATGGCGCCGAGGAGCGCAATGATGAGTTCGGCGAGAACGAACTGGCTTTGTTGGAGCGTCAGGCGGAACGTGGCCTTAATCCCAAGAACCTAATCTCCTTCCTAATGCAGGACAAGCGGCGCAGGCGCGTCCAGGAGGCTATTGCCGGCATCTACTTGAGGAACTACAATCTGAATCGAAAGTGAATCAGACAAACAAACAAAACCAAGTGAATCTGTAGTTCGTTGTCCACAATTGCGTATCGAAGACAAATAAATTCGAAATTATTCCAGGCAAAAGCCAAGCTAAGCCAAGCCCAAGCTCTCTTCTCTATTTGTCTTCATTATGCCCGTTTTGCCGAAGGAGCAGCACACTTTATCATAGCTCTCTGGAGAAATCTAAGCTGAGTTCTTTCCCCAGCTCTCTGGTCTGGCTTGTCTCAGCAGTTTCTGGTTTTGTTTGCCTCTGTTTCAGCTATTCTAAGTATTTTCTTTTATTTCATTTTGTTTCTTTTTTCCACTGCATTGTTACGACTTTTGGAGCAGTCGCAGCACTAAAATAATCTGCAACTGCAGTTGAAATATTTATTTGCAATTCCCCAAACTAACGTGTGTTTCGCTATGTCCTTTCTCCCATCTGCCTCGCCCTCTCTTTGCCCCATCGTTCCATCGTTCCATCGTTCTATCGGCAGCAGGTGGAACAGTCTCTGGCTCTAAGCTTAGTTTGAGTTCGCTTACAGATTCATTAAGTTATGTGCATTGAGCTCTGAGCTCCAGTTGCATTTATTATTGTTTCAGTCACAAAACTTTTTCACTCAAAAGTAACTGAGTTTCGAAATTCTGTTGCGCAACAAATTATATGTATTTCTAGCACAAAATATAATGTAAATAAGTGTGTGACTCGGCATAAAAAGATAAACAGCTCGCTATAGAAAAATGAATATAATAATATGCTGTCTGGAGGAGGTTGTAAAATTTGGAGCAAAACTATTTTGAATTTATATATTTTAGTACGTGAACGTGAGCAGACGACAATAAAACAAAACTTAAAATTACATTAGCAACTAATACTTAAAAATATCACAATTCTAATGTGATAATAATATTGTTAAGTGTTAAAATTAAATTAGTTCAACTCTCTATTGTTGTGTGTATATTAATTTGACATTTCCACAATTTTCAGTATTCATAAAAAAATATGCCATAAATTTGCTGCTTAAGCCAGTTAAGTTTTGCGTTATACTTCTGTATAACTTTGCTTATTCGATTGTCAGTTATGCCAAATAAAAAGCAAAAGAAACTTTGCAGACTTTAAAAAGCGTTAAAACCAAGGCATATTTTGCAGACGGTACAAAACTTTTAGCCATTGCTAGTACAAGAGTATTTTGTAGCTGCAGCTATCAAAGTATGCTCGGCTCACATTCCTTCAGCTTAGTAGTTGGCCATTTCGTTGTTGTAAGGACACGAGTGGGCAGAGGAGAGGCAGGTGGAGCAGAAGGTGGCAACAGGAAAGCGCTTACAAAAACAAAAGTGCTGAAAAAATGCCACCTCATACCTGGATGTCTAGCAGTCTCGAGCTGCTTTTTGGGGCAGATTCTTTTTATGCGGCCCTGTGCACACAAGGGCCATGCAAAGGGGATTGGGCGAAGGATGCGGACACGGTTGCTCGGTAGCTGCATGCTACCGTACCGTTTGTTGCATGTCCTGCGGCGGCCGATCTTGTTTGAAATTTGACGTGTGTAGTTTGCCATCCTGGCAAGAGAGCTGGAGAAACTGAGAGCTTAGAGCTCGGGAGGCAGGAGCTGCACGCCAGGAGCTGTGTTTGGAGCTGCACTTATTTTTGCAAATTTATATGCAGCAACAGCATCAGCAGCAGCAGCAGGACGAAAAATGTTCGTTTCAATTTCGCTTTTTTGTTCGACTCGAGGTTCGCTTAACAAATTGATGAATGTCTCGACTTGGCCAAGGCATCCTAAGGGCGCAGCACTGTGGTGCTGCAGGAGGCCTGTTTTTAGAGGGCATTGTTGCAGGGCCTCCGCTCTGACTGGCCAAGTTTAGTAAGATGAATGTTTGGCCAGGCAAATGACAGGCAGCGAGTGCCTTCCATCTTGATTTTTGAGTGCATAATGACAGGAGGAGCCACAGCTAGAGCCATGGCCGGAGACCTGGTCGAATGGCCAGCCATGTAATTGGTTAGCACCGACCAAGAGCAAGAGCAACTGGAAACGGCTCTTAAAGTGCTGCCTCCAAGTGCTGTCAGTGCCAGGCCAAAGGAAGCAAAAAAACTAGCACCATCAAAGGCAACCGGATAAGCGGCGGTGGGCGATGGAGGCGTCATCCTCATCATCGTCGTGGTTTGTCTCGGTTTGCAATTTCACAAATGGATTTGTTGTAATTTCTTTTGCCACAGCACCTGATGCTCACACAGCGACAGATAGATAGACAGACAGACGGACGGACAGACAGACATTCAGACAGTGCAAACAGAGAAATACACAAAATACAAACATTGTGTGGAAATAGGAAATAACAAAGAGGCGAAGAGCGCGAAACAAAACGAAACAACCGAACAGCAAACGGTAGAAACTTTTACACTTTACACATTTACACATATGAAAATATTTTTTGCAAGTTTTTATCACTACCCCAAAAGAGTTCGCCACCTCCAACTTCCCCCCTCCTGTCACCCATTCAACTATTCTAAACGAGAGGGGGGGGGGGGGGGGAAAACATTTATGGGATTTGTGTTTGCCAGACATGTTTGCATTTTGTATATGCGATATGTTTGAAAATCCCATTTCTGCCATTTCGTTTCCTAGTTCAGTGCAAAGTGCAGGAATATCAACTGTTTTTTCTCTCTGGTATAGTATAATGGGTAGAGTCTAGGGTTGACAAAAGAGGACAATGGAGTGAAGCCGGGAGTTAAAAACACACTCAAAATATGAAGATTGAAAGTTATCGCTTTAATGGTTCGCGTGTTCGCGTTGCTTGTAAAAATTAAGAGCTTAATGGGTTTCTTTTTATAATTATACCATATGTTGCAGTTTATATTTTCACTATGTTAGTAATTGCATAACAGCTGGGAATTTTAATTGCAAAGCTTGAAATTACCAGCTGTAATGGTTTATAAGAATTTAAATTCAGATTAATGTGCAAGCTTTTAGTTGAACTTTAAACTTTAAAAACCTCTTGCTTTTAATGTTAATATTAAATGAATATATTCGGGAAATATATTTTAGTCCAAAACTAAAACGAAGCTGATCATTAGGTTTGTCAATTCCTTGTGCACTCAATATTAGATTTCCTGGTGTCTAAAGAAAAATGATCACTTTGCGTGTTGGTTTCATTTGTGGGGGAATTCGAAAAGTGTTGAATATATACAATTTATTATTAATATGCCAAGCCAAAGTTTGCAGCCATAATGACCGCAACTGACCATCGGTTTCCCCCCTTGTCATCCCCTTGCTCTAAATCGAATTCGCTGTCGCTGTTGTCGTCTGTTTCGTTTTACAAATGACTTTCGTTCACGTTAGCTCCGTTGTCGTCGACGACTTTAGCAACTTAAGTCATAATTTTCCATCATAATTTTCTATTTTTTCTATTTATTATGTCCAAGTTGTTGCTGTTGCTGTTACTGTTGCTGTTGGTTCGCGTCCTTGTTGTGGCTCAGCTTGATTAGTTTCTCGTTTGTTGTGCGTCTCTTTCTTCCGCCTGAACGTCGCCATATTACATTGTATTTAGCTTTGCCAAGTTAATGCCACTATAAGCAAATTGAGGTTATGTTGACTCTGTTTAGTGCTTTCGCTTTATTGTTGTTAGAGCGTTTTAGCTTTGATTTCAGTTTGTTCCACTATTTACTTGATTGATGTGCCTGATAGATTGTTGATTGAGTGCTGAATGTTACAGTTTCAGCAATGAAATGAAGTTTCTTTAAGCAGTTTGCTTTGCCATTTACGATGGCTGCGATATCGAATGCGAATGGCTATAAAATTGTATCGAACATTTGCTTATACGGGGAAAGAACTTTGCCAATAAATTGATGAGAGTCTCTTTCGGCGCATTAATAATTAAAAATTCACAACAAATATTCCAAACGTAATTGGTTTTATTTAAATTGCGCCTGAAGTATTAGTATCCATGGTATATTGTTTCCTCATTAATATTATATGAATACGGCAGTTCCTTCATTTCGCAATACCATTACCATAAATAAGAAAAAATTGGGGAGTGGGGAGGTCTGCCACAAAAAAGGCAACAAGACGAAACCATAACCGAATGTCCGCCCACACGAACGGCAATAAAATGATATAGAAATCACCGAGGGCGCACAATAAATTCGAAAATGAAATGAAATGTGCCGCCAACTGGCAACAACATTATGTCAAGTGTGCATGCAGGCGACACCTACAACACAAATCGGAGGGAAATACCCAGAACCAAGCGCTCAACTGCGGAAGCAATGCATTTGGGGTGGACACCCAAACATATATAGTACACCAAAATATATTGGGTGGTTTGCGAGCTTTGTAGGCCGCTCCGATTACAGGCGAATATGCCCAAAACCAAATAAACCAAAATGAAAATTTTGATTTAGTATATCGATAGCGCAAATACCCTTTTAGCAAAATTTGCACTTATTTAAATTTGATTTAAATTCCACATTTTATCAATTTACCTACCCAAATTATTTATTTTCTGCAATCGATTATGAATATATTAAATATAATTTTTACAATAAAACGATATGCTGCCCTTCTCCAAATCTGGTTTACTTTTTCAAATTTAATTTAAATAAATTTCATCATTTAACCCAATATATTATATATGAATAGAATCTTTACAAACTAAGCAAATATATTAAATTGCAATAGTATAAATATTTCGAAAACCATAGATATGTTGTTATACATATGTAACTGATTAGCTTCTTCACAATGTATGCTACACGATTCATGAGAAAACCAATGTACCCTCAGTCAGACACTCGAAACTGTTGTCGAACAATGTTTGTCGCAATTTATGCTTTGATGGGGCATGGCGCATTTTCTGTGCTATTTTTAAATGTTTGGCAGCATTCGCACAGCAGGTGGCTTTGCCTTTGCCTTTGGCTAGGCCACGGCCTGGTCGTGGAAATGGACCGGAGGAGGCTTGTGAAGTACCGATCCAGAGAACGTGACCAACTAGCCATGTTGACAAAGTTGCGTCCACTTGAAACTGTTAATAAATCAAAGAACATTTGTCATGCACACGCCTCAACGTTGCCTCAAGATTTGCCACAGTCCCGAATTCCAAGACACAAAGAGCGAGAGAGGTAGAACAGCTGTAAACCGCACTGTTCTCTCTCTCTCACTCTCTCTCTTGTGTTTTATACCTGTTGCGCAGGCGCCGCTGAGCAGAGTTTATGAGGGTGCTGCTCCGTTTTTGTTGTTCTTCAACTTAAAGTTGAAGTCTGCTCAATTGATTAGATTAACGGCTTCGAGATAACAACTGCTACAGTTTTGTTACTGACCACAGAATAAGCGGAGTCTGGTTCTGAGACCGAGTTCTCAGTACTGAAACCTCAGTCGCCCCTCGTCGGTTCCTCGGTTCCCTGTTCCCTGTTCTCCATGTCGACTGCAGACACATAAATCATTTCTGTTTATTAATATCTTTCGGTTTTGCCAGCGTCTGTCCTCTCCTTTTATTTTGGCAACTTTGTTTTGTTAGTTTTCAAAATCGATTTACAAATTTATACACAAGTTGGAGTTGGGTTCATGGCGGCTCTATATACATATATACACAGACGATGGCAGAATTTTATTATACTCTTGCTTACTGTTCCTCTTGCTGTACTCGTCTATGGGAAGAGAACAACATGAAGATATGTTGTTCGAGATTCGATTTATGGATGATGTGAGGACATGCTCGCTTAACTAGCCTTGAAAATATTATTAATTATATTCGATGCTTAGAGCAAAAAATACATAAATCAGCTGCTCGTACTGAAGCTTGTCATGAAATTCTTCTTGTATTTATTTGGCTTGAATAATTCAAAAATGAAATGCACTAAGTAAACAGGTAAATTAAACTTCTGATAAATTATTTAATATTAATTTTCATAAATTGAGAAACTGTTTACAAACGCATGGTCTGCATATAATTTTATAAATTGCCACATTGTGCAACGCCTCGTTTATCATTTTAATTTGCCACTTTGATACACTTTTAAATAATGTATAAAAAATGCAAAGTAAACAAACAAACTGCGTAGCAAGAAAAATGTTAATTGAAAAAAATTAGAGGAGAAAAAATACAAATGAATAAACATAAATAATGCCCCACACGGCCTCACAAGATTCGGTTTTCTATATACATATTCATACAAACAAGAAAAAATGAAGAGAGAATAACAACAGAGAGAAAAAAACATGTTAAACGAAGCGAAGCGAAGCCGACGCGTCCACTGACCACTTGAAAGAAAATCAGATAAACGAATTGAATTGAATTGAATTTAGTTTAGTTAGTCAGTAGGCAGCTCAAATTATAATACTCGTAATGCGTTACACATTGTGTAGGCAGTTCAGCATAGACCTGAAGACAGACCCCTCGGTCCCCTTCGGTCTGTCTATTTTCAATAGGTCTATTTGATTCGTTTCTTTTTTACTTCATCTCCCGTTCACTAATTAACGTGGCACAAATTAGTGGGACCCCCTGGCAGACGTCTTCGTCTTCGGTCGGGTAAACAATGCAGCCAGCCATAGATTTCGAAATAGATTCCTCCTGACCAGCTCCCGCGGTGCATATGGGAATTGTTTAATAAATTAATTACCCCAGATATAATCAGAAATCAAGTGGCACAAGCACAAGTTATTTGGGAAATTTTCCAAATAAAAATTCTATATTTAGTTCCACTGTGTAAAGTTCAAAGTTGAATGCTGATTGTCATGACCTGTTATTTTTGATGAGGCATTATGGAACTAAGAGTGAACTCAGAACTCTTTTTAAATATAAACGTATTTATTAAAATAAGTTTTAATGGGTGAGATTATTAGCTTTCTCAATTATTTGTAGATAATTGTTCATGCATTTTTAAATTAAAAATTAAAAAATTTGTCCATGATTTTTTATTATTATTTATAAAGCTAGGTTTGTATCAACATCATACTCTTCTTTGCTTTTATAGCAGCGCATTCGGAGTTCTTTGTGGCCTATTTTTATCTCATCTGGTGTTTTGGGTCTCTTTTTGTTTTCATATCGCGCTGGAAATCTAAGCCAATGAAAATGATATGATTAAATTGTTTCTTTGATTCTGAGTGTGCCCTCAGCACAGAAGGCATTTTTGTCATCATCTTCATCTCATTGTGCGTCATCGTGTGCAAAGTTAATTTTCAGAATTCTTTCTTTTTTTACGGAGACAAAGAATAGGCAAGGGCTTGGCACCGGGCAGCACTTGTTTTAAATTAATCTTCATTAGGGTCAGCCGGAGAATAAAACAAGCGGTGGGGGCTTTCGAGGTCGCCGAGGCATTCGAGGCATATGTTGCAAGTTGCCAGTTGCCGCTGTCACACACACACACACACACACACAGTTGGGTGACGCGAACTTTGATTGAATTTTCATTAATTTCTGCGCTGCGGTCGCAAGTTTATTCGCTAAATGTGCGCCATAAATCATAGGACTATCAAAACAACAACTACAACAATTTATACAAAATACAAAAAACAAAAAAGTTCAACTAGAGAATGTTGTCAACTTTTCACTTTTAATTAGTTGGCAACCTGAAAAATTTGGGTCACGCTGCAGGAGCATAAATCAAAAATGCACTTCTGCAAATATTTGTGCAAAAATTTTATGGCGTTGCATGCCACCTAGAAGTATGCAACACCATGGTGCAACTGGGCGTGGCCACGCCTCCAGTGCCAACAGCAGCTGTGCATGCCTGCGGCTTTTGCTCCAACAACGAAAATGCACATGCATATTGTAGTAGTTTTAAACATTGCAAAGCAGCTCATAAAAATTAATTAATAGCACGCACACGATTTATATCAATCATCAAAGTCCGCAAATTCAATTTGATTGTAGTAAATGAATTTATTTATTTATTTCAATCATGGCAAATCCTTCAAAGTCACCAAATGGATTGTTTCAATTTTGATCAACTTTGATAAATTTGCGGACAGTCGAAATTGAAGACACAACTTTAAAGCACCTGATTCCCGACACGCGTCAGAGCAACACCAGCAACAGCAATCGCAACAGCCGCCGCAGCAGCAACAACAACTGTAACTAGTCTGGTATAACATGGCCAACAGACTGTTCAAACGGTCCAGACTGTCCAGACTGGTTCAGCTGGCGGCCCCCTTCTCCATGTTTCTCTATGTCGAACTTATCCAGCAGACATGTAAATTATGTTGGTTTTTGGCCAGTTTGGGAATTTGCAAGCATTCAGACCAAACAGACAAACCCTCTAACACAGACCATCCGCCCTCATTCTCGGGTTTCCGTTATATATAGCTCTGTTCCTCGGTCTCTTAATGCGACTGCTTAAAGTGTTCCTCAATTTTGCAGTTACCGAGCTCTACTAAAAATGAGAAAATGCTAATCACCAAAAGATTTGCCGCATTCATTAATCAATTACTTACGTTTTGACTTTACTTCATAAAAACTAATGTACGAGTTTTAAGATTATTTAGTAATTTACAAGCAGTCAACTAATTTCATAAAATTAATTTAAAAATGGCAAGCTAGTGACCATTTTTATGATAGACAAACATCTGCTGTAGCTAAGTAAGTGTTATCAGTTCTGAAGTGCTTCGAAAATAAATGATAAGGTAGACAAAGTAATAAGTACATTGATTACCTTGGAATTGATAATTCATATGTTAAGACTAATAAAACATCAACTTTTAAGAAAGATACAACTTTAATTATTTCTATTGAGAAGTCATAGTACAGTTACGAATATTTATATTTATACATTTGCGTAAAATACTTCCTATCTTCGTATTCGACATTCAATTGCTTCAACTCACAAAATGATCTAACAAATTGGATTTACCTTCAATGAATGTCATGGCTTTGTTTTGAATGGAATCACTGCACTTTTGTAGTGTCAATGCACTCGCTGCCTGATAAGCTCAATGAGGTAAACAAACATACAAAAACTAAAACAGACAACAAATAAAAAAGCTCTATTAGTATGTAGATGAGCAAGTCATCACAACAATACAATTTCAATTGAATGACTAGTTGGTTGATTTAATAGACTACTCAAACATACACATTTATATAAAAAAATAACAAGACATTATTTTAAATTTAATAAATAAAGACACACATACCTACAAAGAAATTTATCAACTAAAAGACCAAAAGCGGCAAAAATTGATTAAATTTAAAAGCTTTTCAACAGATAAGGCGGTAAACAAAATTTTAATCAGAATGGCGAGTGCAATTTAAATATATAGTAAGTGAAATGATAAGGAAAAAATACCGGGAACTGATAAAAAGACGTATAAATAGTGGTCAGTCAACGGTAAAATGACAGTTTACTAGTAGAAAACGGAAACTTAACATGTCTACGGAATTGTGTTCAAAAGATGGAGTTCTCATTCGGATAATGACTGTGAATGACTACAAGCAGGTCAAGGAGTTCATGGGCAACAATTTCTACAATGGAGAACCACTGTGCGCCTCTTCAGGCGAGGATGTGCAGAAATGCTGTGAGCAGGAAAACGATGAATATCACATCTCGATGATCGAGCAAGGCACCTGCCTCTTGGCCCTCAACGAGAACGATGGAGGCCGCATAGTTGGCCTTGTGCTGGCCGGAGGTCAAGTGCCCACTGACTTGGAGAAGCATCGCAAGGAGGCTGAAGAAATGGAACAAGATGCCTGGGGACGTATTGCTGTATTTCTGTCCGTCGTCGAAAGAGAAGTGAATATCTTTGAGCGCTACGGCGTCTCCAAGCTCCTCTATTCCCACATTACCAACGTGGATGTCTCCATGCGTGGCAAGGGCCTCGGTGGACGTCTTGCTACCGCTCTTATAGAAGTCGGTAAATCGAAGGGATTTCCCTTGATGGTGGCCTATTGCACCAGTTTCTACTCGGCACGTCAAAAAAAGGCCTTGGGAATGGATTGTATTTATGAACGCGCCTACAGCGACTATAAGGATGCCCAAGGACAAGTGGTCTTCAATCCACCAGCTCCTCATACTCATATTCGCATCATGGTAATCAAGCTATAGAGATGTTAATTATTTGTTTATTGTTAATCAGTTATAAGTGCCATGTAACACTAATTAAAATAATCAATAAGCTGTTTTGAAAATACACATGTACATTGATATCTTTATTGACTTGATAAAATCCTATTATAAGCATTTCGGTTGTAGATTATTGTTACTATAGTGCGATTAGATATTTTGCGAAAAACATGCGAAAAAACCTAAAGCTGATAACGACAACAAAACTAAAAACTAAAAAGGTGAAATTTTCTTTCGTCTTTATGTAAGCGACAAATAACGTGGTCGGCAGGAAATTAGAATCTTTGTATGTCGAAAGCACACATTAAAAGCACAAAATATCGACGTTATCCCAATTAGGATTATGACTATGAACGACTACAGAAAGATAGATTAATGCATCTACACATTTTTGAATCTTTTCTTGGTTAGTTGAAATGCCATGTAAAAATTGAAAACATTTATGTTTCATGTTGATGAGATAAATTATTGTAAACTTTTCGGTATTATTTTATTGATGCCATAAAGCAATTAGAAACACTACAAAAAATAATGCGATAAACTGATAAGAACGAAATAATAGAGCAAAAAGATAAGTGATTTTTTGTTTTTGAGAACGACAACGTGTTTAGATCGCAATTTTATTCTTTGCATTTCAAAAGCAAGCATCAAAGAAACAACATGTCGTTCAACTCCGGTACAAAAGACGGTATCCTAATTCGGGTTATGACCATGGAGGACTACAGAAAGATAGAAGATACCGTTTACGACGAGGAGCCTTTGAGGTCTGGAATAGAGGACGACTCAAAGGTGGAAACGCAGCAATCGTTAATTGACGGATGGAAAAAGTATCATAATTCGTTGGTAGAAGACGGCACTTGTTTGGTAGCAATCAACGAGGAGGACGGTGGTCGAATTGTTGGAAGTGTTCTAGCTGGATGTGAAACTTTTAGTGATCTTCAAGAGAAACATGCGATAGTTTCAGCACTGGACGATTGTGTTACTAAATCCATTGCCATCTTTGAGTTGGAAACTAAACTTAAAGTAAACTACTTTGACCGATATGGTGTTTCCAAGGTGCTCTATTCGCAAATGACCAATGTTGATGCCTCCATGCGAGGAAAGGGTTTAGGAACTCGTCTAGCAGCTGCTCTAATGGAATTGGGCAGATCTAAAGGTTTACCCATTATGACAGCATGTTGTACGAGTTTTTATTCCGCTCGGCAAAAGGAAGCAATGGGCATGGAGTGCATTTACAGTCAGAAGTATGCAGACTATAAGGATGCCAATGGTCAAGTCGTGTTTCACCCACCAGCTCCTCACACCCAACTACGTGTTTTGGCTATTCAACTATAAACAGCTGATGCTATATTTAGAATTATCACTTAATTTTTAATCATATTTGAACACACTACAATTAAGTGATTCAAGAAAGCGATTGCAAGTGTTATTGGTTTATTAGATGTATGATTCGATTATTTGAGTGATTAAATTACTACAAATTTATAGTCAATTTAGGCAGACTGCCTGATAAGAAGATTAAAATCTGATTAAAAAATATTGGCAACTATAATTTAGTAGAGCAAAATAATTTAAATTGAAATACAGACAGTTGGAATAACAATTATTCTACATTTTAAAATTTTTGTTTTACATTTTTTAGAAACCAACAACCATCAACAACATCAAGGACTATTTTTTTTGTAATAAATTGTATATTTGTAACTATTTAATTAATTTATAAAATGATATGTTGATGCAAAGAAATGAATTTATAATTACGTTATGAATATAAATCTGTATTTCTGCTTTCTGAGCAGAATAAAACAGAATGAACAGAAAACTGATACATTAAATGAAATAAATTAAATTAAATTTAAAAAAAATGTTGTTCATACAAGACCATAAAATAAAGAAAATAAACTTCAGTCGAGAGTTCATGACTTCGAGGTATGTAGCATTATTTAAATTCAAATTGGTTTTCTCACGACATTTGCCTCTGTGTGTAAAACATGTAAAGCTAAGCCTGTGAAGCTAGTATCGTCAAAAGCTATGTCACTAAATTAATAAACCTTATATTGCAAAAATTATTTCCAAAAAGAATTATTACAAAATGTAAAAATGACTTGAGAAGTCGAAAGTTTGGATTGACCTGCAAACGAGAACGATGGAAGTCATATATTAACCATGACAAAGAAGCTTATGAAATGAAACTATATCGATGGGGACGTATCCATGTATTGCTATCAGAAGTTAAAAGCTAATATTTTAGAACACTGTGAAATACAAAATTATATATTTATATTTATATTTTTTAAATTAATCGTTAAAGAAATGTATACAATAAATATAATAACAAATATTTTATTCATCGATATTGACGTCCGTCCAGTCTGATTCACTTTGCAAAACTAATTTAGCTTAACTATGAAAGATTAGCAGGAAATTCTTGTTTTAAGAACGATTGTGTACAGCTTCCAACCCAAAAATAGATAGAGAAATAATAAAAATTTGGTGGTCCAAATAAACCAGTCGGGGGTCTTGGCAGGAAGTCTGATCAAAAGCTGTGTGGTTACTTTTCACTCAATTAGCATTTCATTAAAAATGAAAATGATTGTTAATTTATGCGGTCAACAAGAATGTTGCACTTTGCAGTCTTGTATTAAAAATATTTGCATGAGTCTTTGGATCAAAAACTTTCTTAAAACGTAATATATTTACTTATGCTTATTATTCCTTTTTTCTCAGTCTATATAAATAGATGAACGATAAAAATGTTATGTGAAAAATAAACCTATCGATCGACTAGACTGTTATAACATAATTATCAAAACCTTCATAGTCATGGCATTGTCAATGCTATGTCGAATGAAACATAAATTGTATCTGCTTCTCCGACCAAACTTTAATGTGAACTGGAACTCAGAGAACCAAGATTGATAACTTAACATATAAGTAGTCGTAGTCATTAGTGGAAAATGGTATGAGTATAACACATTCACCGACTTTGAGGATGCTCAGAGTTAGATGGTGTTCATTCCAGCGATCATGGATATCAAAAGTTGTAATTTTACAATTAAATGCATTCATTTAATTGAATGCATTTATAAAAATAAATTTTGATAACTATAATGGGGAGATTTAAAATGATTAAAATGTCTTATTTTTCTATAGTAGTTTGATTAATATTTATTACAATATTGTATATTTAAGTGCTGAGTGTATAGCGAATAGGAATTCTTCAAGAAATATATCTAAAATCAAATACTAATAAAAACGAAATACAAATGTGATTGGTAAATAATAATATCAAATTTGATTTTGTTAAATCTTTATTCTCTATATCCAAGTATCAGGTTTATTATTAAATGCATTTATTTTGGATTTGTTTAAAAAATACAATGATATTTTTAGAGAGAAGATAAGGTATCCGGTTTTAAATTAAAGCCAACGAAATACACATATATAAAAACTGGTAATGTTTGATTATACATATGTTATATAATATCAATCTAGAAAGCTATAGTCAAGAGTTAACTGTTAAAAACCTGCTCATATTATTGTTTCTAATGGGTGTTTCTAATGTGTATAATGTATATAGACACAAAACAAAATATTATGATTGTCTGATACAAATTTGTAATTTTAGAAATTCCAATTTCCGCTATTTCGCTAAATTGTAAATTACGAGATTAATGCACATGTGAAAAGTTTGGGGTGTATTTTGAAAAATAAAAAAATAAACCTTCTTATTTTTGAAAAATGAACAGGTCTAAAAATAAAACAGCATTTGGTAAACAGCAATCTACGTGTTTAGCTGCGATTTTAGTTCTTTTTCATTTTAAAAGCAAACAGCAATAGAACAGCATGACTTCAAACTTCGGCCTTAAAGACGGTATCCTCATTCGGATTATGACTTTGGAGGACCTCAAAAGCATCGAAGATAGTATTTATGACGATGAGCCACTACAGTCGGCGCTAGAGAACGAAACGAAGAAAAAATCCCCAAAATCGATAATAGATTGTTTGGAAGAGACTCACATTTCGATGGTATCGCAGGGCACAAGTTTGGTAGCAATCGACGAGGAGGACGGTGGACGAATTGTTGGAAGTGTTCTAGCTGGATGTGAAACATTTGGTGACCTACAAATATATTATGAAAAAATGGTTGCCTCGGATGAGTGTGGTTTCAAGACAGTTACCATCTTAGAGTTGGAAACAAAACTTAAAGTGAACTACTTTGACCGTTTTGGTGTTTCCAAGGTGCTCTATTCGCAAATGACCAATGTTGATGCCTCCATGCGAGGAAAGGGTTTAGGAACTCGTCTAGCAGCTGCTCTAATGGAATTGGGCAGATCTAAAGGTTTACCCATTATGACAGCATGTTGTACGAGTTTTTATTCCGCTCGGCAAAAGGAAGCAATGGGCATGGAGTGCATTTACAGTCAGAAGTATGCAGACTATAAGGATGCTAATGGTCAAGTCGTGTTTCACCCACCAGCTCCTCACACCCAACTACGTGTGTTGGCTATTCAACTATAAACAGCTTAGAATCTTTTTATTCTATAAATTAAATTAACATGCCCAAAATAAAAATAAACTCTATTGGTTTCAATTGATAGAAGGCATAGAAACAATTAATGTCTTATCGAGTCCTAAGATCAAGTACGATTATTTAAGAGCGTAAAATTTAAGGCTCAACTGAGTTTTATTCTTGTTTTCGATTAAAACTTTTCTTTCTGTGCGAAGTATGTAAAAACTGATGAATCCTTCTCTGATAAAAATGGATCGATTCAAAGGCTTTTCCTCGATGCAACAGCCACTAATCGGATCGTCAAAAGGAATCTTTGGTAATGGAGACTATTCATAATTGGGTTTATTTATTACCAATTTATTAAAACTTTCTTTATTAAGACATCATGTCAGCAACAAAATTAAACAAATTTAAACTAAAAAGAATTAAAGAATAAATCGAGGGTCCAAAACTATTATTATAAGAATTGGATTATTGAAACAAAATGTTTACAATTAGCCGTGATACTGCACAGGTGTTAACTAATGAGTGTTAAATATGTTATTTAAAGCATGAAATTGGCATTTTCACACATTTTTCATTATATACATTCGAAATAGGCCAAGGACGGTTTCAGTTAAATATTGAAGGTTGCTCCATGACGACGATCATTATACGCGAGTTGAAAGCAGATGACATCGATGAGTTCTGTCGGTTTCTCAATGCAAATTTCTACGGCCATGAGCCGCTTTTGCAGACGCCCGGAGATCTGAAGTTCGTCAGTGATACGCCAGAGAAACGAAAGGCTCGTCTAGGAAAAATACTCCAGGGTTTATCGCTGGTTGCTGTCGATCAAAGCGATGGAGGTCGCATCGTGGGCTGTGCCTATGCCGAGGAAATGGTGCCCAAAGACTTGGAGGACACTTTGAAGAAGCGCTTGGAGAAGAAGCCACCCGACTTACTTGATCACGTGCTCATTTATGTAAACGACGCCGAAATACGTTCGAAATACTTTGAACACTTTGATGCATCGAAGGCCCTCCACCTGAACACTTTGGCTGTCGACGCAAGACTGCGAAAACAGGGATTGGGACGACGCCTCGTGGCTGCCTCTATGGAACTAGGCCGCTCCAAGGGATTCCCACTCATTGTTGCCGCCTGTACTAGTTTTTATTCGACTCGCATTATGTCAGCACTCGGCATGAGCTGCGTCCTTTCGGAGCACTATGCAGACTTCAAGGACCTGGATGGCAATGTGCTGTTCAAGCCGCCAGAGCCCCATAGTTCATTGAATATCATGGGAATGAAATTGTAGTGAAAAGAGAAAAATTATATTGTAAAAAGTTTTGTTTTTTTCATTTATTTTATTTTGATCTTCAATTTTAGAGTTCTACATTTAATGATCTTTAAACTGTTTTTGTCGACTCGGTGAACTCTGTGAATTATACTTGTTCAGGTTTAAAATTTGGACGTATAGCAGAAGCTCATAAATAAGAGAAACTATCTCGAAATTTATCCATTATGACAGTTTCTTTTTAGCTCCACGAGCCTTAAGGCCTTTGTTGCTCTAATAGGTGCTCTAATTAATAAATATTCTAATATTCATGTATTAAGCATGGTAACCAAACTTCACCTATCGAACAATGTTGAACAGCATTTGCTTCCTTTAGAGTTCCATTTTCAATTTATTATTTATTGAATAGTCAATGTATTTACCACTATCCACAGTCTGTCCTGTCACGCGTATTTAGTCCCAAGACACCTGACAACTCCGACACTTTATTCTATTTCGATCATTAGCGAGCATGTCTAGCAAACATAAATGGCTCGCAAAAGTATCGTTTAAAATCTGATTTGACGTGAATCTTTGTTTAATTATTGCTGAAATTTCTGAATGTAACCGTAAGTATCAATTGTTTGCCACAAGCTAATAGACTAGGTCAACAGTTTATGGACAATAATTTCCTAGTTATTCATCCTCTTCTTATTGAATATAAAAGTTGAAATTTGTGAAAATCCACTTTTTGCTAACATACCAGATGCTATTAAATTATTATGCAACCATATATTCATATATTCAGATTTTCAGTATATTTTTTTTTTATGTACGTATATTAACTAAATACATTTATTAACAAAATCAAAATAAAGACGATTTGTTCGGTAGTTTTTGTGAATGTGAACCAAAATGCAGAACGATATTGTTTATATTTAATAGCTGAAGTCAGTAAATAACAGTAAAAACAGTTAACAATTTAAATTTTGTATACTTTAAAACAAACAAAATTAAAGAATGAATTTGACAACGGAAGCTAAAACGCTCGATATACCAATCAAGTGTGATATAAATATTCATTGAATTCTGTTGATAAATGCAAAAGTAATCAAGCAACTTTTCGGACTGTATTGTATACCGAATATTCTTGATATGTTTAAGCAGTCTAGGTTATGTGGAGCTGGAATAAAGTCAAGTTCAACGCACTTGTATCTGGCAGATATTTTGCAGGTAATTTTTATTATTGTTATTCAAAATTAGACATAATTAATTTGCAATTAGTTGTTTGGCCTGAATCTTCTAATTATTATTAAATAAAGTGTCATGACCGCTGTTCACGAAATGATAATTTTCACACATTCAGTGTTTTTTAAACAATGCTCATTTCAAACGATTTATTTAATAAAACCGCATTTGCCAAGGCATCTGGTTTCAGTTAAATATTGAAGGTTGCGACATGACGACGATCGTTATTCGCGAGTTAAAAGCAGATGACATCGATGAGTTCTCCCGGTTTCTAAATGCAAATTTCTACGGCCATGAGCCACTTTTGCAAACACCCGGAGATTATAAAGTCGTCACGGATTCGCCGGAGAAGCGAGAGATTCGTCTAGCAGTAATACGACAGCGTCTCTCGCTGGTTGCTGTCGATCAAAGCGACGGAGGTCGAATCGTGGGCTGTGCCTATGCCGAAGAAATGGTTCCCAGTGACTTGGAGAACAATATAAGGAAACTTAAAGAGAAGACGCCAAAGGAGTTTCTTGATCACGAGCATTTATTACTGAACGGCGCCGAAATACGTTCGAAATACTTTGAACACTTTGAGGTATCGAAGACTCTTCACCTGAACATTTTAACAGTCGACGCAAGATTGCGCAAACAGGGATTGGGACGTCGTCTTGTTGCCGCCCTGATGGATCTGGGTCGCTCCAAGGGATTGCCACTTATTGTTGCCGCCTGCACTAGTTTTTATTCTACTCGAATCATGTCAGCCCTGGGCATGAGCTGTATCCGCTCGGAGGACTTTAGGGATTACAAGGACCAGAATGGCAATGTGGTGTTCAAGCCACCAGAGCCTCACAAATTTTTGAATATTATGGCAAGGAAATTGTAGGGTATTCTAAGGCTGCTAAGCAGAGAGACAAATTCCGATCTTACAAAAAAATGAAGCCAATAACTTTTGTAATACATGTTAATTTAGTAAATCGATTTCGGCATTTAACAGATTTTCAGCCTACTTGCCAGACGTCTACTGCCTGCTCGACCTCTAAGGCGCCTTAAACGGCTAGGTTTTGCCAAGACATTAACACAATAGAATATCCTAACTAAACAATAATCCTCATACTCGGTTATGAGGTTTGGTCCATTTTAACTTTCCATCCATGTGTTGTTAAGGTACAGTTTATGTTTGTACAGGTTCTACACTTAATAAATAATATATAAAAAAAAAAAAAAAAAAAAGAGTTTCAAGAATAATTGAAATATTGTAGAAAATTATATTTATAAAAGATTAAATTAAAAGAGATTCTATTTCCAAGATACTATCAGATGATTTGTTCTTGATTTTACATTTTGTATTCTTGAATCCAAAACGTGTTTTGGCTTTATGTTAACTGACAACCATCTTCATACTTGAATAACGAATTTTGATTTTTTTTTTACATTTTCGTCTAGATTTCATAATTTATATCATTTGGAATATCTTAGCGCTCTGTCTGCCACATTATCATTTTGTTAAAAGATGCCGTTGTCGGCAAATTGCCGGATAAATGACAGATAAATTCTGAATTCCTATGGTGGCTAGTTTATAAGTCATCTCTGAACTTTAGTTTAGAGCAGTGATCAATTCGAAATTATCTGAATATCCTCATAATATTTGAGTTGCATTCAAGCACATTAATTATCAGAGCAACTGTGTATTACAAAATTTGAATCTTTACAATATTCATATCTATCAGTTTGTGTTCATGCACGAGCAAGAGGACTTTACGAGCCACCGAAATGGCCTAACTAAATATATCACCAAATTTGTGGATATTTTTAGACCAAAAAGTGCACTTGACACTCCAAGAGGGGCTTCGTAAGTAGCGTAATTTTATGTTGCGTCACATGTTTCCCATAAAAAGGGCTCTTCTTTTAAGTGGAGGTCCCTTGGAAATACACGTCGAATGTTAGCTATATAAGGCCTAGGATTTTAAGAAACAACCGTCAGTTGTTATAGTGAATTGACGCGGAATTGTTGTTTCAATACAGTGTATCAACGTTTACTTCATTGAACTGTGCGCATCCAATTAACAATAATAATACACTTTTTAAATATCTTTCAAATCATTTGCATGCTATCTTATCATTGTGAATCCGAGCTGTCAATCACCATCAACGGAATGCAGCTTTTAATTACATTCTACTTGCAGCCTAATAATACAATGAGTTTCAGTTTCAGTGGTGAAAATGCCAACAAACCTTGGCTCAAAGGATGGAATCCTCATTCGCATAATGGGGGTCGACGACTACAAGGCGGTGAAGATCTTCATGGCTGAACATTTCTTCCGTGGAGAACCGATGAACGACTCCATTGAGGAAGATGTGCAGAAGTGCTACGAGAAGGAGAACGATGAATACCACATCGCCATGATCGAGGAGGAGACTTCTCTTTTGGCTGTCAACGAGGACGACGAAGGCGCCATTGTGGGCATCGTTCTGGCCGGAGCTCAAGTGCCCAGTGACGTGGAGAAGCATCGCAAGGAGGCTGAGGAGCTGGAACCAAATGGCTGGGGACGCATTGCGCTGTTCAACTCTTTGGTTGAGAGGAATGCGAATGTCTTCGAGCGCTACGGAGTCTCCAAGCTGCTCTACTCGCACATAACCGCCGTGCATGGCTCCTTGCGGGGCAAGCGTCTTGGGGCTCGACTGGCTTCTGCGTTGATGGAAGTGGGTCGATCCAAAGGCTTTCCTGTAATGGTCGCTTCCTGCTCCAGCTTCTATTCGGCTCGCCAGAAAGAGGCCTTGGGCATGGAGTGTGTTTACAGTCACGCCTATGCAGACTATAAGGATGCCAATGGCCAGGTCGTCTTCAAGACACAGCCTCCGAACACTCATGTTCGTGTACTCGCCATCAAATTGTGAAATGTTCATATTTCTTAATATTTAATTGGCTTGTTCAATAAATTCAACTGCATTACATTTCTAATAGTTTTAAATTTTCAAATTGAACGTTCCACAATTCTATACAATAAAATAATATATTATATCTAAGCCAGAGCATATAGATAATGAATGTACGTTTGTACTTAAGTAGTCCGGTAATCTAAAAGCTGACATATTGATAACGCCTTTGCTGATTGCGACTGTTGACCACATAAATATCGACTCTTTGCAGTTGAACGTGGCACTCTAACAGTGAAGACTTAATACTCAATATGAGCACCAGTTTCGGTTTAAAGGATGGAGTTCTCATCCGCATCATGAGAGTGGAGGACTACGAAAAGGTGAAGATCTTCCTGGGGGACAATTTCTACAACGCCGAACCACTTTGCTCGTCGTCGGGCGTCGATTGCCGGACACCCTTTGAGAAACTATTCCACGGCTATCACATCTGGCTGATTGACCAGGGCACCTGCTTGATTGCCTTCGATGGCAACGATCGTGAACGCATTGTGGGCGTGGTTCTGGCCGGTCCCACAGTTGAGAGCCATTTGGAGGAGGAGCGCGTTCGAGCCGAGCAAATGGCTGCAGGGCCACTCAGGAATATCTACACATTTCTGACCGGCATCGAGTGCAAGGCCAATGTCTTCAAGCACTATGGAATCTCGCAGCTGCTCTACTCCCAGATTACCAATGTGGATGCCGCCATGCGGGGCAAGGGATTGGGAACCCGTCTAGCTGAGGCTTTGATGGAGGTGGGTCGATTGAAGGGCTATTCTGCGATGTCGGCGACCTGCACCAGCTTCTACTCGGCTCGCCAGAAGATGGCCATGGGCATGGAGTGCCTCTATGCCGAAGCCTATGCGGACCACAAGGATGCCAATGGCGAGGTTGTGCTCAAGCCTCCAGCACCTCATACCCACATTCGTGTGTTGGCCATAAAGCTTTGAGACCCAGTGCGAAAACAGACGTGATATCAATTGTGTAATCTACGCATGCAGACAATAAAAGCGAACGTTATCTAGCAGCTATTGAGAATAAATACAGAGAGAGAAAAATCATTCGAAAATCAAGAATAAAATCTTAAGTCTATTTTAAAATGGAGAGCGTATTTATTTTAGTTTATAATATTTACTTAAAGTCGTTTAGCGGATTGCAGTAAGCAAATATCTCACTTGATATCTGATTAGATAAACCAGTCGAGTTCAACGCACTTGTATCTTGCAGATACTTTGTATTGAATTACTTGCAAAATAACAATTTCATTTTTTGCCTGCATCGTGTAATGAAAACCACAAAACAGTGTCCAGGATTTAAACAAAGAGTCGTGCTGCTTAAAGAGTTTCAGCTTCATTCTGTGTGAGATTTCATGCTCTTATATTGAAGTCCCAACGACAGTTATCGCACATTCAGAGTGTATTCGCGGCCACTGAACCGATGTTCTCTTCAAGTACCCAATGTGATAAGATCACATAGGCCTAGGCAACCGGTTTCAGTTGACTACAGAAGCTTGTGCCATGACGACGATCATTATACGCGAGCTGAAAGCGGATGACATCGATGAGTTCTGTCGGTTCCTCACGGAACACTTCTACGGCCATGAGCCGCTCATGCAGACACCCGGAGACCACAAGGTCGTCACGGATTCGCCGGAGAAGCGAGAGACTCGTCTAGCCGTAATACGACAGGGTCTCTCGCTGGTTGCTGTCGATCAAAGCGATGGAGGTCGCATCGTGGGCTGTGCCTATGCCGAGGAAATGGTGCCCAAGGACTTGGAGGACAATTGGAGCAAGGTCAATGAGAAGAAGCCAACGTGTCTGCTGGATCACGTGCATTTATTTATTAGCGGCATCGAGATCCGCTCGAAGCTCTTCGAGCGCTTCGAAGTATCCAAAGCTCTCTTCCTCAACATTCTGACTGTGGATGCCACGGTGCGCAATCAGGGATTGGGACGTCGCCTTGTCGCCGCCCTCATGGAACTGGGTCGCTCCAAGGGACTTCCGCTGATTGCGACCTCCTGCACCAGCTTGTACTCGACGCGCGTCATGGCAGCCCTGGGCATGAGCTGCGTCCACTCGGAGCACTATTCGGACTACAAGGACGAGGATGGCAATGTGGTGGTGAAGCCCCCAGAGCCGCACACATCTGTCAATATCATGGCCATGAAATTGTAGGGTATACCATAGCAGGTATTCGGCAAGGTGGTGAAATAAACGTGGAAGAGATATCACAAATTCCCAGACCTTATCTTAAGCGTTTCATTGTCGAAGCTTCCAAACCGGAATAGGAAAACATATGGGGCAGTATGACGAGCTCAAGGTCAACACACAAAAAGCTTACCCTGAAAGCTCGCACCTCAACAACTTTGAGAGATAAGCGGTAAAAAGTTGTTTGGCAACTTGGGAAATGTTCTCATTCTGTTTCTGTTGCCCGCCACGTCATGACAGCGATAATACGCGAATTGAAGATCGAAGATTTCGAGGAGCTGAAAACTTTCCTACGCGATCGTTATCTCGTCGATGAACCACTCTGGCAACCGCATCCTGAGGGACAACGCCAAAACATGGCGGATCCCCAGAAGGAGGAATATCGTCGCAGCCTTATAAGGCAGGGAACTTCTCTGGTGGCTCTCGAAGGCGGTCGCATTGTGGGCGTGGCCTTGGCAGGCGCCCTTTATCCCAGCGATGTGGAACAACATCGCGTGGAGAGCGAACGTGTTCCAGCGGACACAATATTGGGCAAGGTCGTTCGCCTTCTGGCTGATGTTGAAGGGCAGGCAAAGGTCTTTGAGCATTACGATGTTCCCAAGGCGATTTATCTGAATATTCTCGGCGTGGATTCGTCGGTGCGTCGCCAGGGACTCGGACGACGTCTTGTTGCCGCTCTAAAGGAAGTGGGTCGCTCCAAGGGATTCCCCCTGCTGGTCACCACCTGCACCAGCCTCTACTCCGCCCGTGTGATGACTGCCCTGGGCATGAAGTGTGTGTTCTCTCGAGCCTACGCCGACTACAGGGACGAGGCTGGCAATGTGGTGCTCCAGCCTGAGGCGCCTCACACAGAGGCCAGCGTTATGGCCATCAGACTGTAGAGCAACTAATCGATAAAGGAATAGCATAGCGCACTATTTTATGAAACTTTCCCAAATATAGCAATAAATTAAGAGCGAGTGTATTAATCTAAAATTTGCATTTAAATTGGTAATAGATATTTAAGAATAAAAAGAGAGTGATATAAAAGTAGCATTTATGGCATTTGATGAGTTTTCACGATGGGACGAATTTCAAAAAATAGAATGGACATTTTATATATTGAATATGCGTGGACTCTGGGAAAATCAATAATGATTATAATATATTGTACATCACATAAAATTGTTTTGTCCTGACTAAAGTAATTTAATCGGGAAAGTTGGGTTTCTCAAAAGTAGTATTCTAATTAAAATCCCGATTTAAATTAGTTTAAAATAAAGTAGGCTCATTTTAATTGCCAATAGTAATTAGCGAGTTCGAACTCTTCTCTTTATATATATTAAATTGTGTAGAGTCAAAAAGTGTTTCGGCATCACTTTGGTTGTAAACATTTTTCATGTAAGCAGAAATTCTTACACCACAATTAAAGCTTATCAGAATAAGTAAACTTTATCAGTTTGATTTATAAATATATATGTGTTTGAACAGTTGAATATGAATTTATCTCTATGATAATATATATTTTTAATGCAAATGTTTTAAATATAAAAATATAATATATTTGAAAATGTTTTGCACTTATGTAAATGAAGCAAGCCCAACTCAAATTCAGATATACCACTTGATAGTCGATATATTCCACACCTCTTTCCCACCCGCCCATCGTTATCAGTAATTGTAGGTATATATATATATATGTATATATTCATAGTATGTGCACCCATTGAGAACGCCTCGATGCTCGCATGCAAAATGCAGATCATTAGTGCAACGATCCCGCTTAGCTGTCTCTCCCTCTCCCTCTCACTCACGCTCAGTCACTCTCTCGGAATATAACCCTTTCATGCCACACGCACGCACTCATTAACCCTTTGACAATAACAAAGTGGTGCACTTGCACCACCCTCTAGCATCCCTTCTGCCCCTCCCACCCACAGCCTGCATGCAACCTTGACCAACCCGTTGTCAACTTTGTTGTCGGATTGTTTGCCTTATGGAAATATTTATGGACTTCGTTTACATCATCTCGGGGCGGCGAATGGTTCTTTTGTGTGACTTTAAAGTGAGTCAATTTTGATTATTTTCAATTTCAACTTTTTTATTGATTTACTTTTATTCGTTTAACGTACGTTTATGGCGATTTAATTGGATTAAAAAGCAATAAAAGTGGCTTCAGAAATCATTTGGCATTGGGATTTTTGTTTTGGGTTAATTATTTTAAATTATTGACATTTAATTTGTTGCGTCATTTGGTAAGGCTTACGTGTGGAGTGGCCTTTAAAGAGATCTGCCATAAGGCCAGCCGCCCAGTGGCCAAACGACCCGACGACGACGACGACGACGATGTTATAAAAAATTAAACTTTATTGAAATCGATTCGCGCAGCACAAAAGTTGTTGCCATTTTCAGTGGGTTTAATTCTCGATTTTTATTCTCGCGTTGATGACAACACACAGACCAAGTTGGGGGCAGCAACAGAACAACACAGAGGGCACAGGCCTGTGGCAGTTATCTGAGTGGCAGGAGGGGCACAATACGTGACCCGCTTAACAAATTGACGCGTGTCCGACCCAAGCCCAATCCCAATCCCAACAGCAATCCTAGATACAACGACACGACAACAAACCCCTCGCCAGCCACCTCATCGATCGTCATTGGGCTGGGGCCCAGTTTAAACTGCTCTTTATAGTTATTGCAGTTTTATCTCTAGCCCATTTCAAAAGTCACTTTTGCTCTTTTAATTAAAACCAAATGCATTTCATTTCACTTCATGCCACTTCCCTTCGCTACACGTGAGTTTGGGGCGTGTCTCGTTGACCTTGCCGCGCTTTCCTATTCCCATTTTTTCCACACTTTCACACGCTTCCCCTGCGACCCCCGCCTCACGCTTCCTCCATTACTTTGGCTCTTGCGCTTCAATATTCATAAGCATTTTTCGTTCATCCATCGAAATTTTCACGCTCATTTGACTTGGTCAACAGTTTCAACATTTATCTGTTTGTTCAAGTTTTCAAGCTGCCAATTAGCATGATCTGAAGGTTGGACTAAGGGAACTATTCGACATACCGCTGAATAGAGCTCATTTGCTGGAAAGGTATTCGGATTAGCTACACAAATCGTTGCTTCTTTTTATTGTCATCTCAACTGAATAAACTGCTAATCAATTTATTGTACTTCGGCATCAAGAGATAAGAGATTAGTCAAGCTTCATAATCGAATATTAAGTTATCGCGAGATCGAAACAAATAAATTTTGGTCGAAACATTTGGTAGAAACATTACTTATGTTATAGTAACGCTTGTGCTAATCAAATATTTAGTTATTGAAGATCGAAGCATATTAATGTCATATGAGAAGATATTTATGTGCCTACAGCATAAATTATAGCAAAATTAATTAATGTATTTCAAACATTACTCAGCAAGACATCGATTGATGTAATAAATAGATATGATTTGAGAAAATATTAATATTTCTATAGTATAAATTAAATTCAAATTGCATAGAAAAAGATATTGATAATACTATTACATTTAATGCCCTTTAGCTGGGTTGTTTGAATTACTGAGGCAAGAGTAATTTTTACGGTAATGAAATATTTAGTCATTGAGAGATCGAAGTAAATTAAGTTCATATGAGAAGAAATATTTTAATTCCTATTGATCAATTAAATACTATTGAAATATTGAAATATCAATTGTATTAATTTAAATCTATTTAATTGGGTTAGTTAAATATTTATTCTTCGAGAGATCGAAGTAAATTAATTTGATAAATAAATAAAAACTATAAAATTAAATTATGCCACTGCTCTTCCTTTTAAGATGAGGAGAAGTCATTTGTAGAAGCTTTAAAATTAAACAGATCTATGTATGCATATTACAACATATCACGTCCATATGTGTATTTATTAGATTACACTGCTTGCAAGCAGTCCATCATCGGCTATCCCACACCCACCGCAGTGCACTGCTTGCCCAGCCATTTGTTATTGTTGTAGACAGATTACACTCAATCGTCCCGCTTGTCGTTGTTTGTTGCTGTTTATTCTCTTTCACTTTTGGTGCGTGAAGAGAGGAAAAATCTACACCCACAAGTTTTATTTTCACATAATTAAATTGACATTAGACATCGTTTAACTTATCTAATTCAGTTTAATGACCATAAACGTGCGTTGTGGGTTCGTCGAAGGCCGAGACGAAAATTGAATTCAGATAAAGTTTTGGCCGCTACTTAAAGGGAACAGCAAAGTGAATTAAAAGCTCGTTACAAGTTCTTGCAGTTATTTTGATGGCCGTCTTTCGTGGTTGACTCTTACCTGCCAAGAGGTTCTTTTGAATGCGTTCACGATATTTGCAAATTTGTTGCAATCAATTTTTAATAAATTTTCGATGCTCTTGCGGCAGTGACGGCGGCAGCGGCGCCCCACGCACACACCTGCAGCGTGGGGCACTCACATACACGCACACGCACACAGACGAGCAGACAGATGCAGCAGCACGCACACGTACACGAGACTGTTGCGCGAATGTAACACACTAATTGGCAGCCTCACTCACACACGGACACGAACCGACACTCACACAGACACACAGGCACACGCACACGCTCGCGAACACGTAAAATAAAAGACGAAGACGTCGACGACAACGACGACGACGACGACGACGAAGCTGACGCTGACGCTGGACGATGAAAACGCCGCCAATTTCAATTGCGCGACACGTTACTCCAGCAAAAGTTTCGCAACGACTACCGTAAGCCGACAACTGGCGCTGCCCCAACGACCGGCGCAATGTCATCCACACACACATACACTCGCACACGCACACATGTGAACCGAACCGAATGGACGTAGAACATTTTGCCATTTCCTTGCGACGTTTCCTGCTGCCAAGCTCAGCCAAGAGCGAGCGACAGAGAAAGAGAGCGAGACGGACATACCGAGCGAGGAGCTGAGCGAAAGCCATGTAATATTATGTATGCGTGTGCGTAGGTGCCGAGCAGCGAGGGAGTAACAGGCCTGTGCACCTGTATTGTGGACTGCGACAGCGCGCAACTCAACGAAGCCTGCAGAGAGCTGCAGAGAGCCGCTGCCAAAGAGCCGAAGAGAGTGACAAAGTGGAATGTATGCTGGCTCATGTTGTGGATGCCAAGTGAGACAGAACACTGCAGGTGCCAGAGCACAGGTAACACTTAACATTTGTTTATATTTAATTTGTAAATATTTATGCATTTTAAACACAACTAAAATTTGTAATTAATTACTTTAGAAATATTTGATTTTCATTTAATTTTGCAAATATTAATTTAATTACTTTGCAGCATAACATTTTATAGACTTTTCTACCTGTCACATTAAATATTTAATATTATTGATTACAGTTGGCGCCCCCACATAAAAACAAACAACTTTACGTTACATTGTATTAACTTCAAATTGAGCACAGCAGCCGAAGAGAGCGAGTGCGGCGCTCTTTGTGGCCGCCGCTCTTCATGCTCGCTCGCACTTCAGCTACGTTCCAATGCCAAAAAGTTGCGTATAAGACGGAATGTTTTGGCATGCGGCACACGTGCTGCACGAAGAGAGCGAGCTCGAAGAGCGCCGTTATCGTTTGTTACCGCTTAAGCAGCTGCCTGTTGATAAGTAGCCTGCTGTTAATGTTAGTTTGCTTGCCGAGTGTATGGGTGCAGAGAGGGGGGCGAGGTGTGCAAGTAGCGTATGTGGAGTTAATTTCAACATATTCCGTAATTTATACAAAATGGTTACCTAATTTAAATCAAATTAATTATGTTGTGTTGATTAATTGTTGCAATTACGCTAATTGATTTATTCTGTCACAACAATTTATTAAGAACTCTATTATTCGTAATAGTTTGTGAAAAATATATTACAGAATAACACTTTATGCTGGAAGTTGTTCCACCTGCTGCAGCAATTAGGGGCAACTGCTTGTGTCGGTTGCCCCCCTAAAGTTGTGACTGAAAGATAACTGTGCACACACGTCGGGTAATCCCCGTCGACGTTGTTGCCAAACATTCAATCAAAAGCTGTCAAAAGTTGCAGCGCCCAAGCGCTTAGCAACTTTGGAATTCCAAGACAAACACAAAATATTTCAAATCGTTTTTCCACAAGAATGAAAAAGAAAAACAATAACAATAACAAAAGTGCATATCAATATGTTGACTTAACAAAAAGAATGAAATAATATCAATGAACATTTTGAAGTACGAAAAATAACATTACTTATATGGTAAGAAGTGCAAGCGAGATAAAGAAATTACCGAAGTTATTCTATAAGTATTTATCGCTGTTCCACTTAAACTTTTACAATTTTTGATTTGATAACTTTGAATGGGGCTCGCAATCATTTGTTTGCAATCATATATCATTTGCTAATAGATAAGTCTGTAAACTTTTATCGGTGCGAACTGGAAACAATAAGCATTTGTAGGCTCTATTTTTATTGTTGTTGATACGAATGTGATGTTGAAATTATACATTTTGATAAAAGCGTATATTTTAAATTTTGCATTCAAGTTTTGTTTGTATTTAGAAATTCATTTTATTTATTTAAATTTTTTATGATTATTTTTAATATCAGTAATATAGTTCGGATTAAGAAATTAATTTGGGTTTTGTAATAATTATTTCAAATATCAATAATTTCGTATGTATTTAAAATAAATTTAAATTTTATTATACATATAATTATATATTATATATAATTATTTTAAATATCAATAATATGGTTTTCAACTGTTTTTCAAGAAAATTAAAAAGCTTTTTTCCTTACAAATCAAATTTAATAAATATTTTGGAAAAAAAATTTCGTTTGAAGCTGTTTTAATTTAAAGTTAGACTATTTTAAGAAGTCTAGAGTAAAGTTCCTACGAGAACTTTAAGCGATTAAGTAGAAAACAGTCTAGAAACTGTTGAAGGTATTGTTCTTTATTCTGAAATAAAATATATGCCTCAGAATTCTCAGTGTGCCCTTTCTTGTCAACTTTGCTTTTAGTAGCTGAAACTTTTACGACTTGTTTTGAATTTAAAATTATTTTTTGCGCAAAGTTTTTAATTCTCTCGCTCCGCTTTGTCTATAGCCTGTCTGATGTTTGTCCCATAAGCTAAAATTAGAACAGGCGCGATGAACTGGGGTAAGGTGCGAGAAAAGGAATAAATGGGGGAAAGGGAATGAGATAATGGGGATGACCTTGCCACATTATCCATTGCTGACCTTTGGCTCAAGGATTGGACAATGTCTGGATGCCGTTTTTGGTTTAGGTTTCGGATTTGGCATCGGATTCGGTTGTTGTGTCCCAAAACAATTAGTCCAAATGATTTGTAAAAATAGCAAAATCCCAACACCTACGGCGAGGTCGAAGCGAAAAATGCCAGACCCTGAGACTGGGTTTAAAAGCCGTGACTCGACAAAAATGTGGCACAGACAGCGCTTAGGCCGAGCCACATCAAAGTGCCACATGTGACCGGGAGGGAAAAGGCAAAAGAATTCTTAAGAGCTCAGATCTGATCAAGTGTGTGTGAGTGTGAGTGTGAGTGTGAGTGTGTGTGTGTGGGTGTGGGTGTGTAGGTGTGGGAGTTGGCCGTCTTAAAGTCAAGACATCAAAGTGTTTTCTGACATTTATGAAGAAATGCGTCAGGCCAAAGTGTTGGAAAATCAATAAAAGAAATAACAAAAAAAAAAAAAAAAAGGAAATGAAAAGAAAAGTAAAGAAAATAGGAAAATGCGGCGCTGCCAACTGACGTGGCAAACTATTTTACACCTGAGCTGTCACCTTGTCAGAAACCGGCCTGAAAACAACAACAGACTGAAAAAATAAATGAGAAAAAAAAACAAATAGAAAAGCGCTTAAAGTCATGAAGGGAAGAACAAAGCGAACGCAGGCAGCCTAATGAAGATATTACAGACAGCGGTGGGAGGGGCGAAGAGAGTTAGGATAGGTTCTCTAATAACCTGACAACCCTGACAGCCATAATAAGGCAACCTGTCATAAGCTGTTTGCCAGAGCCAGAGCCAGACAATTGAGTGAGTCTCGGTTGAGCTCAATGCGCAGTCTGCACTCTTTAAACTTTTCACCACATTGCACCTGAGACACATTCCACTTTCAGTTTGTTTAGCAGCTGATAAACAGTGGAAGAGGTGGGTGAAAGGAGAGGGGAGGGGTGGAACTTATCGTCAAACTATGCAAAAATTGCCGTCAATATTTCAATCAAAACTGACGCAGTGTGTGGAGCCTTTTTAGGCGGAAGTTAAACGTGAATAGCAACTGCAATTCATACTGAAGACAAGTTCGTGCGCCTCGCGAGGGTCTCTCGAATAGTTACTTCAATCATTTAGATAGTTTCGGCATTTCCCTCGCTCCCAGACAACTTTGATTGCCAAGGGCGCAAAAAGGGTCAATGATGAGGCAACTTTTAAGGATGAAAACTATTTAAAATGCTTGACTGCGCACTTTCTCATGTAGATCCTTTGGATGTTTCAGCAGCGCCAGCTGCTTCATGATAATTAAACATTTTCGGCAACATTTCTCAGAAGTGATGCATAAGAAAGATATATTATCGACATGTACCCATTAATGATTATAGTTTTGTGCGTTATATTTATGATATTTTTAAAGTTAATAGAAATGTAGAAAAAGAGTTTGCTTAAAAAAGCTGAATGTAGTTTTCATTGTATTTAGTCCATTCATTTTTATACCCGCTACCCATAGGGTAGAAGGGTATTATAACTTAGTGCCAACAGAAAATGTATGTAACAGGCAGAAGGAGGCATCTCCGACCCCACAAGGTATATATATTCTTGATCAGTGTCAACAGCCGAGACGATATAGCCATGTCCGTCTGTCCGTCTGTCCGTCTGTATGAACACCTGGATCTCAGAGACTATAAGAGCTAGAGCTACCAAATTTGGGGACAGTACTCCTATAGGTCCTACGCAGATCAAGTTTATTTCAAAAGTTGGATGCCACGCCCCTTTCCGCCCCCAAAAGTCTGTAAAAGCCGTAATAATAGACCTAGAGCATTGAATTTTGATATGCATAATAATAATTATATTCTCAATGATTCCTGTGAATTTGGTTGAGATCGAATGAAAAACAAGGAAGTTATTAAAGAATCAATTTTATATGCAAAATTCACTTGCAGCTGCCCGCGCTTTGTTTGTTTAGTTGACAGTGTGACCAAAACGGTGTTGTGATTTTTACCCGCTATTTTCAAATATATACAAAAAACTAATTTTAGTATATTTGGTATATTTTTTGTTAATATATCATTTAAATTTTTTGTTTTCTCTCGAAATGGGTTGCGGGTATCATACGGTCGAGCACTCTCGACTGTAGCTTTCTTACTGGTTTTTATTAACACTGTAATAAAATTAATGTATTTAAAATGTGAAGAAATAAATTAAGTCGCTATTCGAAATAATCTCCAATCTAATCATATTATTTGAATTATGTATTAAGTACATCAGTGTAACTAACATTCATGTATTTAATATATTCAGCCATCGCTATATTCATTTGTATTATTTTATTAGACGATGAGTGAGTACTTTTAAAACTATCATGCATACGATAATTTTATTAAAAGGGGTTCGAATTTATTGAAATTATCAATGCTTATATTTGAAAGCAATATTCCACGTTACAAAATCTGCTTGTAGGTTTTAAAATATTTTTGATCTTTATAAAATTCCATTTGCTTTAATATTTATTTTGCTCTGCCTACCATGATTTTCATTTATTTTCCTCAGTCTTTTGCGTCTCCTTCTCACTCTTATTTGTTGGAGTACAATTTTACTTTAGTCGATTGAATTTAAATTTTAAAAGTCTATCTAAATATTTATTTGGAATCTGTGCAACTCCATGTACCCACCTCGCACCCAAACTGTGTGCCCTTAAAGCCAAACAGCCGCAACATGCCTCTCACACCAACAACAACAACAACAACAAAAAAAGCAGAATGAAAAGTGAAGGAAATCCAGCAACAAAAGCAGGAGGAAGAAAAACTCTTGCCAAGTTGTCAGCTGCCAGGTAGGCGCCAGACGCAGAGCACGAGTAACCACTCCATTTCACAGCAATACCCTCCTCCCTAGCTCCCATCCATCCATCCATCCCTCCCTCCCTGACTGGGCCATGTCAAGCGACTTGCCAATGGTTTGTCGGGCCAAAAGGTGCGAGGGATACGAAATTCAAAGGCTGCCAATTGCCAATTGAAGCCGTAAAGTATGCTAAGCAATTTGATTCGCAACGTGAGCGATACGAGTGTGTGTGCGTGGGTGTGTGTGTGTGCGATATTTATTGTTGTTTTTTGCCAAATTGCGAGAGAGGGATTGCTGCAGGGGGTCTGCCAACTGTCTACCCCGAAAGCAGCTCCAGGCACCTGTCGCCTGTCGTCTGTCGTCCCCGTAAACAGGACTTGTGCCTCAGCCTGTTTCTGTTTTGGGGGCCTGCACCTGCTGCATATCGAGTGCCTTTCATAAGTCGCACAGCTCTGATTTGAATTTTTAGGTATTAGGCTGGCAAACGAGGCAGCTATCAACTACCCCCAAATACCCTGGAATTTTGAAACATTCCAAGCACTATAAACTTGAAATGACAGTCTCAAATTAGACTGCCTTTAAGCCATTGACTAGCTTAGATTCAATAGTTTAATTTTATGACAACTGAGTTTTAAATAAAATTATATTTACTTTTATAAATATATTCATCTAGCTTTTTATCAAGCTGAGGGGACCGTTGACTTTTCAATATAAAACCTAACTGACAACTGTATACATAATACTTTGAAACTTAAATTGATTTAGTTTGGTTTAGATAGATTCAATTTAATAGTTTTATTTCATGGAGTATACAGTTTGTACTATCTAAAACAAGCTTGTATTTCTATACTTTTATGCTTTTTTATTGTCTGTAAAATCTTTATTTATTCAGTCTGAGATAACAGTTGACTTTTCGACTATAAAACCTTATTAATAAATGCATAATAAAATTTTAAATATAGTTTGTTTTATTAGTTAGATTTAATTTAGTAGTTGTATATCATGGAATAAAATTCTCTCAATTATTAAAATGTAGTTTAAATTGGCATCTCTAAGTAAAATTGTTTTAAATTGGGTTTATTCATTTTGCCATTAATTATTTTCTGTAAACCAATATAAACCTTATTAAGAAATTTAATTATAATAAATTACAATGTGTTTAAGGCAGTTTACTATTGAACATTGATTAATGCAAATATGCCGATCATATTGTTTCGTTGTTTTTTCGGACGCTTTGAGTTATTATTCTTGGAATTGTTATTTATTAATTTCTCTAACAATTAATTTGTTATATTAAAAAACTATTTCAATGAAGTTCGCGTATATGATACATATATATTTTTTTCCGACCTAGCATTTAATTTTCTTCGGCCAAATGCTTTTCATCTGTAGTTTTCTGGAGAAGCTTCTTCAAGTTTTTGCTGCTGCAACGTGTTAAGTTAAGGGATATCTCGAGAGTCAAGTACTTTTGTTTTCTTGTGCGTTTTGTTTTGTTGTTGTTGTATTGCCATTTCCGGCATACGTCCAGGCGTAAAGCTAATCAAAATGTCCAACACACACACTTCACACACGCACACACGCACACACACACACTCGAGTTGAATGCGTTTCAAGTGCAAAACTTCGGCTCGGCGAGTGGCTCTCGAATGGTCATGGGGCAGCATAGAGTGAACGATTGCCACTGTGCGTATGTGTGTGTGTGGGTGTGTGTGTGTGTGCGAATCAAAGACACTTCATTTTTGGGGCGCCTATTGGCCGTTGGTCAAGCGGAAGTGCCGGCTGACAGCTTCTTTTTTGCGCCCCGTTATTATTAATATTTGATGACGCGTTATTAGCCCCATTAGCAGCTGGCCTCGGGCACTGCCAGCAACTGCCTCCTCCCAATCCGAATCCCAATCCCAATCGCAATCCCCAATCCCGTTGCCCGCTGCCCCCTCGGCAGACAGCTCCTCGCTCCATTATGACACGTAGCTTTATGCAGCTTCCGGCAGCTTCCGTTTCCGCTGGCGAAAATATTTGATAAATTGCAAAACCAATGAAGGGGGTTGCATTGAAGCCAGAGTTGGCGATGGCCAAAAGGGGAGTGGGGAAGGGGAGTTGGGGTGTTGGAAAACTGCTTCCGCCGTCGAGTTGCTGCACATGCAGATAATGGAAAATGTGTTTGCATTTTTTCGGCTAGAGTAAACAATATGTTAATAGCAAAAGCCACTTCCATCAAGGTGTCTTCAAGGCAAAGCTGCAGAGTGGGCACAGCGGGTGATGGGGAAGGGGGAGGTGGAGGGTGGTAACTGTTTTTTGAAGATTACGGCCAAGATTTATGATAGAGTTTCGTCTATGCCGGCTTAATGGCAGTTTTATGATTGCCTTTCCATAGCTTGATTGATAGATGAGACACCCCGACCCCGACCTCTCAGCCAGGTTGCGTTGCATGCCACACCGCCACACTGCTACTTGCCGCACTACTTGCTGCAAGCAATTGGTCTCAGCTGTTGTCGAAATTTGTCACAAGACACTCGGAAACTTTGGAGCGCAACTTACACATGTAATAGAATCTACAGCAGACGGAACTCCTCAATCTCCGTGTTGTCCCGTCAGCTAAGTGCAACTGTAAACCAATCCATCAAGGGGGCATGCAGCAAACAACTACTCGAATTACCCAGCGATAACAACATCTAGTTAAACACACAGACTCTGCTGCCACATATGCAACACGCAACGTCCCATCTTCAACCCAATTCCGATTTCAATCCCAACCCTGCCACATCCTTTCCACCCACCCTCTGCCGCACCCCTTTGCACGCCAGCCTGATGTGGCGTGGCGTGGCGTCTCGACCCGGCTCGTCTGCCGTCCTGAGATCCGCTGCAGATGTTTGCATTTATTTTGTAATTACTGTCACGCAATGCGACCATCAAATCAAATAAAACAAATTCCCGTCGACTCCGAACTGAAAGTGAAAGTGAAGCGAAACTCAAGTTTCCACACAACGGTTTCAAGTTTTTCCCCAAAAAACAAACTTTGCCACAGCATGAACCACCCTCGACTTTAATTAATGAGCATCACTCGTACTGCAAAATCTGTAAGCTCCAATGAATGAATTTGAATGAACATGCCTATTCAATGAATAAACAATGATTAAACCTCTCACTGACCCACTTTCAAACTAGGCATGAGAACTGCTAAATTTGGGGGGATAAAACTTGTTCAACACACGTTGTTCAACAGATGGAGTAATGCTCATTAAACTAAACACAAAGTCTTTTTCAAATCAGTCTGAGTAATTTAAATTATTTCATACGATTTGATTTAAAAATAAAGAAAGTTAGTGCAAACGAAATATAAAAATATAACAAGTTTTTGAGATGAAATTTCAATTGTTATTAAAGTATTAAAACATCAATAAATAAATAATTAATATGCAAATGATAATTAAAATGAAATAAGAACTATTTACATAATAAATTAATAAAATACAATTAATATCAATTAATAGTAATGAATAAAATTAAAATTAAATCCAAAAAATTATGAAAATATCAATACATACACCTCTTAATTCAAATGAAATCTAAAATCATTTACATAGTAAATAAATAATGAATAAAATAACAACCTATTAATGGGACAAAATGAACATTGAATAGTCAATGAATACCCGTAGATAAATAACATTAGTAAACAATGAATTAATGAAAATAAATTTATTTGTTAACAAATAATATATAATAACCAAAAAAAATTAATAATTAACTTGTCAACTAGTGTATATGGATAAATATTGGCAAATCTCTTGACAAGCAAACATGCTTAAATACTATTTCTAGTTTATGTGAAACGCGCTCGTTTTAACTGTGACTGTTCAAACAATTGGCATTTCGTTTGGCGCTAAATCAACAAATTTTGAAAATACTTTGAGCTCTCTCTCCCGTTTCCATAAGCAACCCATCTGCCAGACGCGGAAATCCTCTGAACAAAAAGAAAATACAAACTGTGAAGCAGTGGCAAGAAGAACAAAAGTCTGGCATTTAAAACTAAACACGTCTGCCAATATTAATATATATTCTTTTTTATATATGTGTGTGTGTGAGTTGGCAGGCGAAGAGCTTCCATTAATGTCAAACTGCGGCAATGCGGGATGCTTTTTACCCAAAAGCAAGAACTCAACCCATTCGATGCCAACTCTCGAACTCTCAAACTCGGTGGCGTGGCAGTTTTTCAAAACTTTTCCCATGCTTCTACTTTGGTTTCGCTCTGCGTAAAGTTCAATACGTTCGATGCTTTTTAGCGCACAATTTCAAATGCAACACAACGCGGCAAGGATATTTTTCACTTTACGCCACGCCATGCCAGTTGCCACTGCGCGACGTGGCATGCCACGCGGTGGCCCAAGGAGGCGCCTCACGAAAAATTATATATGGAATTCACGGCCAGGGCCATTCGACAGTCGCGTCGACTGCCACTTGTTGTTTGGGTTTGGACCAGCTTCCTACTCCAACCCCCCCTCCCCACCCCAGCTAGTCCCTTTTGCCTTTGAGTGTTGCCAATGTTAATCGAAGTTGTGTGCACGAAAGAAGGAAGCGCAAAAAAGCGAGAACGAAAGGAAGTGAAAGAGGAACTCGTCGCGTTATCTCACGTATATGGGCAGACATAAAAACAAATTACATGTCAAGGGGGAGGTGAGTGGGCAGGGCAGGGCAGGGCAGGGCAGGGGCACAGACGGGTCATAGAGTGCTGCTTAAGCGGCTTTATGTACAAAAATTGTAAATGGCATTTGTCTCTGGTGTGGCAAGTGCACATCCATGTGTGTGTGTGTGTGTGAGTCTGCATGCAGCTATTTCCGGTGTTATGGCGGCCAACGGAAGCGGCCGCCGTTTGTTTTCCTACATCATTTTCATTTTTTCGTCCTCCTCTTTTTTTTTTTTGCGCACTTTTCAATGTGCAAAACTGCTGCAAAAGTTTGGCAATATTGAAAAGTTTAGCATGTATTTACTGTTGTTGCCCGTGCCCAAGTCCGTGTTCGGGCCGTGCCCGGATCACAGTCATAACAATAAACTCACTCCATAAATAAGTTATTAGTCAATGTCTTTCAGGTTTGTGTCCATGTTATGGCTCTGATGGCGCCACAATTGCCCCTTATTGATGTCCCGCAGTTGATCGAAAGTGCACTCAATAGACATCGTTACGAGTCCATCAGAACAGAAAGTTCATAAAACTCCCGTCACTCTTTTCCAATCTACTTTAATTTACTAGTTACATCTGCTTGAATGTTTTTACTATTATTTAGTAATTTTATTTAACTAAAACAATTTGTGAGGTTATTTAAATTTGATTAAATTCAAAGTCAGACATATGTTGTTAGAATAAATCAAACACGTGTGTTTGCTTAATTGTCGAATGCTCTATAAAATAGTTTTTATTTTACAATTTCTTTCAAATGTGATCTAGTCTACAGCTGTTTAAACACTTGTATTTATTGCTGATAAACCTTTCACAAGAGGCGGCAGACGATTCCAATTTTTTTTCAACATATTTTTTAACAAATATAACAGCTATGACGACTTGAAGATAAACTTTAACATATTGACAATCAAAATGTGTTTATGCTTTTCTCGAAAGTATTCCTTTTGAAAAATGTCACAAAAAGTAAGAGAGCACTCGACTTTGAAATACTCGTCATCCATTTTGAGAGAATACACAAAATATATATGATATTCTAAAAAACTAGTGAGAACGCTCTTGTCGAAAGTGCTCGTCTAAAAGATACCCTGTTCATATGACTAAGTAATCACAATACCTTTCCACTAACACAATGGGCCCTCCTTTTTTTTTAAAATAGTTGAACAAATAACTTTTGATCTGCTTGTCAGATTTTACATCATTACACTAAGAACTTTTGAAGTTATACGCTACTTAAATAGAAAGAAAACTTGGCTTGTTCTACACTTCATTCAAAATTCAAAATAAACTTGATCTGCGAAATGAATCCTAATAAATCCAGGAACCAATGTACCAAATTTGGTGTTGTTTTAGGGATTATAGTCTCTATGTGTTCATACGGAAAAAAAGATGGACATAGCTATATCGTATCGGCAGTTGCCGCTGATCAAGAGTTTCTATAGTCTATTTTCTGTTGGCACTAAGTTTTAATACCCTTCTACCTTTGGGTAACGGGTATAAAAATGAAAATGGAAAGTTTTCAAAAGTGTACGTAAGATTTCATTCATATTTTTGAAACAAAGCTGTTTTGTATAACATCTGATTAAACAAAGATAGTATAATCTGAAACGTTGGTAAATGCTTTGCACTGTTGATAGGTCGAAGGCCGGATTTACTATAAAAGTGGTCTTGGTTTGATTCAAACCATTATTCTTGTACCTTAAGTAAGATGAAAACTTCCGTCGTCATTTTGTGCACTGCCTTTTTGGCAATTCTTTTTGCCAATCTGCCAACGAGTGAAGCAATCGCTTGTTCTGGTTCTGATCCCAGTACCGTGGTATGTACTGACTGTACTTTGGAGGAGAATGCTGATTCAGTTGACTGTACTTCTACAACTACTGCAAGTTTCGAAACCACTGAGAGGACTATGTATCCTGGCCATGGCCGAAGAAAATTCAGGTTCAGGAAAGCCATATTCAACTTCTTCTTTTAAAAAGTTAACAACAAATATAACAGCTTTTGAGGACTAATGGACATATCAATAAATTATTTTGATATGTATAAATACAAATTTTGATATATTAATCGATCAAAATTATTATAATTATTATTGGTATACATATTTTGGGTTTTAAATTTTTTAAATTTTGCATGAAACGCGGCTTGTAACCGTAAAGTTAGCATCTCTTCGGGCTTGTTAAATACAAAATATTTGGAATCACGAATGATTGTCCTTATATGTGAAGCTTGAGTTTACGAGAAAATTTAGTTTTCGTTTGGTTCAAGACAAAAGTTTTTGTTACTTAATTATTTAACACATTTAAAAGAGATTTAAAAAAGGCAATTTGATTGTTTAAAAAATTGAAAATATCGACAAATACTTTTCATATGACCTAGGGACTCTTGAATAAAGCTTTATTTCATATTAAAACTAAAAAATCATCTGATTAAATAATGAAAGTCTACCAAATTAAAATTATTTTTTTACCTTCTGTGACATAAAATTAGATTATATAATGTTTGAGTAAAAATTAAAACTCCCATATGCTTGGATTTTCTATAAAAGTGCTTTAGGTGTGATCATCACTTTAAATTCCTTTGATATAATTTTTAAAATACGATGAGAAATATAGTTGTCAGATTGAGTTTGTTTCGATTCCGATCTGGGAAGCGAGGAAACTAACGTAAATTTTACGATTTGATCATATGATCCAACTGTTTCTTATTATGACTGCTTTGTTGCATGGGAAACTTTTTCTAAGGTAGCCTCTGTGTGTTACAATTTCCCCACGAAATTTATTTATATGGTAGCTGTCTCACATCATCTACCAAGCTGTACCTGAGGCCATAACCTAATGAACAACGTTGATCAGCAAAAAGAGTTCTTGGCGGAAGAAACAATAAAGATGTTCATTCAAAAAGAATTCTATATTTATATTTGTTTCCTAATAATGGGTACAAACTAAAATTAAAGAGGAATATTCTCCACAATTGAATAAATTCATTTTTAGAACTGAGCTAGATAATTTAACATCTGATTAAACAAAGATATTTCAAACATTGTCAAATTTTCTGCATTGTAGTGAAAAAATATCATATTGTACAATAAATATTCATAAAAATTGCTTGCCATATGGCCGGCTTTGCTATAAATATGCGGTTAATGTGACCAAGATCCATCATTCTTGTAATATTCTTTCTCCAAGTAAGATGAAAACTAGCGTCGTCATTTTGTGCACTGCCTTTTTGGCAATTCTTCTCGCCAATCTGCCAACGAGCGAAGCAGTCGCTTGTTCTGGTTCTGGTCCTAGTATCGTGGGATGTACTGACTGTACTGATCCGGCTAATGCTGCTTCATCGGACTGTACTACAACTACAAATTATGTGCCCATTGAAACCACTGAGAGGACCAAGTATCCTGGCCACAGAGGCAGACGTGGCGGCAGATTCAGGAAAGCCATATTCAACTTCTTCTTCTAAAAGGATACCAAGAAATGTAACAGCTCTAAAGGACTAATGGATACCATAATTTTCTTAAAATTGTTTTAATAAATATTTAATGATTAATGCAAATTTGGTTATATTAATCAACATATTGTTTCAATTTTTTTTAAAACTTTAAAAGAGCTTACTATTTATTTTGGGAAGATAGAAAATTAAATTTGCATGGGTGCATGGTATTTTGTAGTCGAACACTCTCGACTAAAGCGTTCTGACTTGTTATTACTAAAAAAAACATATGATTAAATTATCGTTCAATTTTTGTGTTGCACTTTTGCGACATTAAATAAAATCTAAAATATAATGGTTGTGCGTAAATAAAGGCTCGCCAGATGCTCTGATTTTCTTTGTATGTAAGAGCTCTTGGTTTGTCAAAATTTTTGTACTTTTATGTATACTTTCTGAGAATAAAATGCGAAATACTGTCGTTATTTTGTGCTCTGCCATTTTCGCAATTCTTATTGCCAATTTACCAATGAGCAAAGCAGCCGCTTGTACTGAGCATTATCTGGTCAACAGAACTGTTAATTTAGGATGTTCTGACTGGATTGAGACTGCGAATGCTGATCATTTCGACCGATTTATTCCAATTTCTACTGTCCTAGGTAACCTCTCAAGGGAATCACTATAATCACAATTTAATAAGGCCGTGTTCAATTTCTGGTTCTAACAAGTTGTTGGAAATTCAATTTTGATTATACTGAGCCATTGGGATATTTTACCTTTGCTTTTAATTGACTATATAATACGAGTAAGGATTGGGTTAATCCAAAAACAGACAAATATTTTGTTGGTTAATTATATGAAATTTATTAATGTATTCAACACTTGTGTAAATATCTTTCTGCTTATGTATATTTATTAAATATCAATCACATAGTCTAATTATTTTTTTTTTTCTTAATGTTGATTGATTATTTATTTTATAATTTTCTTCGAATTGTATTATGATTATCTAGGAAACATATATATATACTGAACTAGAATTAATATTATTTAATTCAATGAATTCAAACATCAAATAAATATTCTAATCAACAATCTTTCTGCTGACATTTATATATTGTTATACCACAATATAAGAAATAGTATATTTGGAATCAAACACCGTAAATCTTTAACCACAAACGATTTTGCAATATAATTTCATCGATGGCTTACTTCTAAATTCGTTGTCGTTATTCATTTTTTGCAATCACATATTTATACCCGCTACCCATAGGGTAGAAGGGTATTATAACTTAGTGCCAACAGAAAATGTATGTAACAGGCAGAAGGAGGCATCTCCGACCCCACAAAGTATATATATTCTTGATCAGTGTCAACAGCCGAGACGATATAGCCATGTCCGTCTGTCCGTCTGTCCGTCTGTCCGTCTGTCCGTCTCTCCGTCTGTCCGTCTGTCCGTCTGTATGAACACCTGGATCTCAGAGACTATAAAAGCTAGAGCTACCAAATTTGGGGACAGTACTCCCATAGGTCATACGCAGGTCAAGTTTATTTCAAAAGTTGGATGCCACGCCCCTTTCCGCCCCCAAAAGTCTGTAAAAGCCGTAATAATAGACCTAGAGCATTGAATTTTGATATGCATAATAATATTTATATTCTCAATGATTCCTGTGAATTTGGTTGAGATCGAATGAAAAACAAGGAAGTTATTAAAGAATCAATTTTCTATGCAAAATTCACTTGCAGCTGCCCGCGCTTTGTTTGTTTAGTTGACAGTGTGACCAAAACGGTGTTGTGATTTTTACCCGCTATTTTCAAATATATACAAAAAACTAATTTTAGTATATTTGGTATATTTTTTGTTAATATATCATTTAAATTTTTTGTTTTCTCTCGAAATGGGTTGCGGGTATCATACGGTCGAGCACTCTCGACTGTAGCTTTCTTACTTGTTTTTTTTTGTTGTTTTTAATCTTACGAATAAGTCCATATTCAATCCTATTCGCAACAGTTTTGAGATTATTTTCTTCGTAAATAACCAAAAGTGATATTGTTGACAACTGTGCAAACAAATAATCAAATATTTGATGACTTCCATAATCGCTGACGAACTTTAAAATTTGACAGCTGTGTTGACTTTAATATCTCAAAGTGCTATAAAGGTGAGAACATTTTGGTGAATGGCATCAGTGATCAGTTGATAATACTTGAATCAAGATGAAAACCAATTTCTTCGCATTGAGCTGTGCTCTTCTGGCAATTCTGATTGCCAATCTGCCCGTGAACGAGGCAGTCTCCTGCGCGGTTGAGCCCGACAATGATCAATGCACCGATTGTAACTTATCTGCCAATCTGGACAATGTCGATTGCGTGACGGCAACCGATCCAGCAGCCACTGACGATGAAGATGTCACGACCACAACTGTCGCCGATGACGACGAAGATGAGACTACCGAGACCACCGAAGCTACCACCGAAAAGGACTGCGACTGCCGTCGCCACAGACACAGACGTGGCAGACGCGGCGGCAGACGTGGCGACAGACGTGGACGTCGTGGCGGACGCGGAGGTCGTGGGGGTCGTGGAGGTCGTGGAGGTTGGGGCCGCGGCTGGGGCGGTAGGCGTGATGGCAGAGGTCGTTGGTAAAAAATCTATTAATTGTCAACACCCGAAACAAATAAAGTAATTAAGCACAGCAATTGAATAACTATAAGTTTGGTGTTTCCTTTTTGTCCATACACGAATTGATAGCAGATTTATCTTGAATTGATTTTGTTTTAAAATCAGTGGCCAAATCTAGAAAATTTATTTTTATACCCGCTACCCATAGGGTAGAAGGGTATTATAACTTAGTGCCAACAGAAAATGTATGTAACAGGCAGAAGGAGGCATCTCCGACCCCACAAAGTATATATATTCTTTATCAGTGTCAACAGCCGAGACGATATAGCCATGTCCGTCTGTCCGTCTGTCCGTCTGTCCGTCTGTCCGTCTGTCCGTCTGTATGAACACCTGGATCTCAGAGACTATAAGAGCTAGAGCTACCAAATTTGGGGACAGTACTCCTATAGGTCCTACGCAGGTCAAGTTTATTTCAAAAGTTGGATGCCACGCCCCTTTCCGCCCCCAAAAGTCTGTAAAAGCCGTAATAATAGACCTAGAGCATTGAATTTTGGTATGCATAATAATAATTATATTCTAAATGATTCCTGTGAATTTGGTTGAGATCGAATGAAAAACAAGAAAGTTATTAAAGAATCAATTTTATATGCATAATTCACTTGCAGCTGCCCGCGCTTTGTTTGTTTAGTTGACAGTGTGACCAAAACGGTGTTGTGATTTTTACCCGCTACTTTCAAATATATACAAAAAACTAATTTTAGTATATTTGGTATATTTTTTGTTAATATATAATTTAAATTTTTTGTTTTCTCTCGAAATGGGTTGCGGGTATCATACGGTCGAGCACTCTCGACTGTAGCTTTCTTACTTGTTATTATTTTGACAGACCAAAGTGCATCAAACAAACATTACTTCAACACTAGCAGCATTTCATTGATAGAATCATATTTAAGCACAGCAATTGGATAACAATATATTTTGTGTGAATTGAAAGCAGATTGAATTGACAACGTTTTAAAATCATTGCCCAATTCTATATATGTTATTAGTTAATGGACTATCTTATTTTTCTTATTTTCAATGATGAAATTGCATCAAACAAATATTACTTCGACACTAGCAGCATTTCATTGAATGAATCATATTTAAGCACAGCAATTGAATATCTATAAATTTGGTGTTTCTTTATTGTTTATTCACCAATTGATAGCAGATGTATCTTTTATTGACAACCTTTTAAAGTCAAGTCTAGAAGAGTTATTAGTCAATCGAACATTTTACTTACATATATTATTTTGACTGATTAAATCGCATCAATCGAATAAAACGTAACACTAGCCATACATATATAATTGATAATATAATAATAAAGCACAGCAATTGTATAACTATATATTTTGTGTTTCTTTATTTTTATTCGCAAATTGAAAGCTGAATTAGCTTGAATACGCCCACGACTTAAGTCATTGTCCAAATCTATAAAAGTTATTATTCAAAACGAGTATTTTATTTTGAATTAATTTAAAATATCTTTAAACAGTTGCAAAATTCCATTGAAATTTATAGCAGATTTATCTTGAATTGATTTCAAATAGAACATTTTACTTTTATTTTTTGAATGATCAAAATAATTGTAACACCAGCGAAAATGCATTGATGAATTTTAATCCTCAGCAAAAGTGCATTCAACATTTTTTTACCAAAGTGCCCCACTTTGGTTGGAGCTTAAAACCCTAGAAATACAAAGTGCCTCCCTTGCAGCTATTCCTGCAGATATCTATAAAATGGCCCAATCAGTCATCGAACATCAGTCAACAGGCAGTCAAAATATGCAATCACAGTTCAAAGTCACAACAGCAAAATATCGGGATAATTACGCGTATATGTGAGTGCGAGTGCTGCCAAATGGTACATAAATTTCACGTCTCTGAGCACAAAGAAGAAAATAAAGAAAAAAATGAAAACAAAAATGAAGTGAAATTTTAATAAGCTAAATAAAGCGGCATGAGAAGACGACGCCGCCAGGTGAAAGCGGCTAAGAAAACAGCACGCAAAAGAGAGCAGCTCCCAAAGTGGAGCTGGGGAACATCACATCGCATAATGCAAAGCCCCAGACAAATATGTGAGCACCACTTCCCCCCTATTCATGCGGCGAGGCGAGACAGCGCCTGGATGTATGCTATGCTTTTCTTTATGCATATTTAAAAAGCCACCCACCCAATAAGTATGCTACAAATAATAAGCGTAGTGAAGCGGCGCGCATTATAAACCAGACCAGGGTAACGTTATGCCTCAGACCATTTTGGCCCAAAGTCTACATGGAATTATGCGAAGCTTCTGCTTCTTGGGCTCAATGTGCTGTTGTTGTTTTTGTTAATGGAGCAAAGCTCTGGCAGCAATGCTGCTGTTGTTGGTATTATCCTGTGACTGTGATTGTCTGTGCTGTTTGTAGTTAAAATGAGCACAACAGCAACAACAGCAACAACAACAACACCAACGGAAGCAACAACCACCAAAAGGAAGACACGACACGAAGCGCCATTAAATGCGCAACAGAAGCAGAAGCAGAAGCAGAAGCTAAACAAAAATCAGAAGCTACACAAAGAGAATATGCTAAACGTTTGACGAGACTCAACAATTTACAAAAAATAAAATAAATGAAAAGAGAGCTTCAAGAAAATAAGAACATATATTTAAAGAACAACAAAGAATAAAGAATCACAGCGCGTTATAAACGCATGCAAATATGCATGAACAAATTATAATTTTTTTGCAGGTGATTCCAGTGAAAGGAGTTCTTCTTTTAAGTAGTACACACTTTATAATATTACAGTTTTTATTCAAAAATGTAATAATAATGAACATATTTTCACGGGCAAATAATTGTATTTATTCATGCTTAAATCGAACATATTAATTTTCGTCCCTACAAACAAGAACTTAATTGCTTCTGCTCAAAGTATCCCAAATTGTTATTGAAATATTTTACCTGTCGGTTTATTTATTGTCAATTCAAAACATTCTTGGAAAATTTCTTATTATTGTTTCAAGTTCTCCTTTGACCAGCCAGCTACAACAATCTGAGATCAACAATTAAAGTAATTTAACCAATATCTGAGCAGCACAACGACGCATTAGAATCGAAATTAATGTGATTTGAAATACGCCTATCCAACCGTACAATCTACAAATTAAATATCCCCCAGCTTTCTATGTTATATTCCCCCAACATTCCTTTCAGATTTAGCCACAAAGTGTTGTCTAATGATGTGTTGCGTCCTCATTTTTTGTTGCTTTTTGCTATGCACACCCCATAAAAGGTGTCAGAATTCGAAAAGAAAAAAAAAAACAAAAAATGAAAAGGCATAAAAAGCAAACGCCAAATTAAAGCTGTGTGGTTTAGTACAAGTGATGTTACAAAGAAGAAAACACAAGAAACGGAGAATGAAAAGCATTACAAAAAACAGTCAAACATGAGCATAAAAAACACACGAAATGTTGAGCACTTTCAGCCGCATGCTATAGATGCAGCCTCTCTGGGAACAAGATAAAGCACAGCAGCCCGGGTTGGGTTATTGAACTGCGTGCTTGGATAGATCTATGGATGGGACACTAAAAAGTTCTACCTTATCGAAATGACAAACAAATTTTAATCAACATACACAACACGCCACAGCTGTAATGCATTCTTGCTGCCTTCTGCCTTCTGCCTTCTGCCTGCTGCCTGCTGATGACATCCTTTACGCTCTGTGGCAGGATACGATCCAAACATCACGTCGATTTTAAGCACATTGATTAGAACTGCCAGAAGGGGGATTCACAATTGAGGACTCAGTACTGGCGGGCTGAGGACCAGAGGGGTTCTCGTCCACCGGATAATAATAGCTGCTGCTCATGATGCCACAAAGTGCTGAGGCGAGCCTGAGCCTGAGCTTGTTTGATGTTGATTATGACAAAGTTGCTGCTGCCTGATAAGCCTCAAAAACTCTCAAGCGATGAGCGTGCAAATTTGTATATAAAAAAACAACAAAATTATAAAATCAACTTAATGTAATAAGCAGATCGTCGAATGCTCTTTCTTATTACAATAAATTAACTAAATGGAAAATTTGAGCAACATATTATTTATTGTGAGTTGATAAGAATACTTTAAAATATTAATAAATAACTTAAATAAAGTTAACTGGTTTATACATTTTATTTGATGATAAAAGGAATCATATCATAAAATTAGTAATATATTTTACTTTCAACATTATAAATGATATTTATGATTATTATTAAATTACTAAATTTGTTTTAATATGTACACCATTTTAATTAAAATTCGTTTGTGACTAAAATATTGTTTCTTAAAATGATACTAGAAATAAAGTCTTATTATGAATAATATTATGTTAACATTTTAAATGATATTTATGACTATAAATAATGTGTATTTTTATACAAATGAATTCTTTAATATGAGAAAAAAATTGTTCAATTAATTAAAATACTTCGAAATATTTCGCGAAGAAATAAATAAAATATTTTACAAATTGATGTGCATAAAAAGTATAAATTAAGTTCCTTATTCAATTTGCAAAAATTGAATTAAAAGATTTCACAATTCCTTGAAATTAAATTCAAGAACATATTTATACATATATCGACAAAAACTCCACTCACTCGTCAGCTGTTACAAATGAGGTCCGCATGTAATAGTATCTGCAAGCAAAGGGTATGCCGAGTGCTATTTGGAAGGCGGAGTTGGGAAAACAAAACAGGATGCGTGCCGTTGTTGGTGTTGCCTCGATGCCACAGTTCTGCCGGCTGCCTTGCCGCCTCCCGCCTGTGACGCACGTGTCGCCCTAAAAAGGCGATCTAATCAAATGGAAGTAAAATGTGTAAAAGGTGGAAAATTTACGCTGAGAAAAAATAAAGAACAGCAGCCGGAAAAATAGACCAAAAATTTAAAAAAAAAAAAAAAAAATACCGTCAATGTGGAAAATGGAAAATCATAACTCGTCGAATTTTTTTTGGTGCGTTCTAAAGATTTGAACACACTAAAGTTCGTTGTGTCGCATGACTAGACATTTTATATTTGCAGCGACTTTAAAACTTAAAGTTTGTACTTTATGACGGGAAATTGGGTAAAAGGCCCAGTCTCTGGAAAGGCCCACAAAATGGGTATCATATGCTAATTTCCATATGGACAACCCTTTTCGGAGCGACGACCCAACACCAGAAATTTTAATAATTTTCACTGAAGTTTTTGCCAGGCTTCCTACCCAGTGCGTTGCCTTTTGGGCTAATTGTATGCTAAACGTTTGAGAGGCGGATTTTTCGAGCGCGCCTCCCCGTTTTGGAATGGGAGGCTATCCAAAGTTTTTGTGGCAGCTTAGAGTTGGGTCCAACGAGCACCGGCGACACCCAGGACAAGCCAGGACATCGAATTCAGTGCACAGGATACACGACACACGACACACGACACACGACACACGACACATGAGACATTCAGTTTATAGCGACTGCCAGCTGAACTATCAACATGATAGCCGGGTAATGACTTTAATTGTTCGGGACTCTGCTGATATTCGAGATAGAAAAGCTAATATGCTAGACGTATAGTATGTTATGCATGATGGAGCATCGCCCAAGTTATAGCTATTCTCCTTCTGGGGGTTAATTTCAATGAATGTTTGTGGACGAAACAGCCAAAACAGCTTAAAGCCAGCAAAACAGTTTATAACATGAAGGAGTGTTGGCAAAACGGAGTGTTAGTTAGTTTTTGGAAATTATGGAAAGTGATTTAGAATCTATTTGGATATTCATAACTTAAGCGGATATTCCTAACTTTTACTACTAATTGCAATTTCATATCGTTTATTTTTATCCATTACTATATTTTTTTTTTTTTTATTGCTTTAAAAGCCGTTGCTTCCGGCCGAAATGTTAAGATTAATAAGCGTCCTACTATAAGAATTAATACTATATAAAATGTATGTTTATTTGTAACATAATACAGTTCTTTGTCTTGTATAATGTTTTTTGTTAATCTTTGTGTCTTTTGTTAATTTTAAATACATAAATATTGTTAATTGGCGTTTAACAGTTTATTTTGTTTAAATATTCCACAATCATGTATTTAAATCAATAGTGATGCTAATTTGGCAGATTTTATTTTCTGCTTATGGCTTTCGATTCTCTTAGAAGCATGCATTCAAAATAACTGAATTCCTATTATTAATATCCAGTACACATTTTCTAAAATTTATTGTTCTCTTATACTATATCCCCAATTTGCTTGAGAGTGCAATTTGAGATCTCTGTAATGATTTGCATACAAATTTTTCTAAATTCCGCTAAGCTACAATAAGCTAACTTTATCCTATAACCCAGTCCAGACATTTGCCTCCTCTCTTCTGCTTCTCCCTTGCTTAAAAACTAACTGAAGTGGCCGCGTGTCGCCTCAGCTCAACTGCAGTTGCCAGTTGCAGGAGACTCAGTCTCAGAGAGCCAGAGAGCAGCAGCCAGGTCGAGGCCATTATTTTCACGGTTCAACGATGCACTAATGCAAGGACAACGTTTCCACTTTCTCTCACACTCTCACTCACACTGCCTCTCGCTCCCTCGGTTTTCTTTGCCCCTTCTCAGTCACTGTTTGGCATCCACGTGCTGTGCCATAATTAGGCGGACTGTGGCAAATCCAATAATTACCGAGCGTTAAAAAAGTTTCAAGTGCGTCGTGCACAGAGCGAGAGAACCGCAGAACACATGTCGCTATGAGCAGGGGGGGGCGAGGAGCGGGGGGCGTGACAGGATATGAAACATGAAAAACAAATTGAAGAGCCAACATCCGGTTGACTGGGCCAGAGCTCTGCAGTTGCACTGTTGCAGCTTCCCTCCGCTGCTGCTGCTGCTGCTGCTGATGACGTCGCCTGCGTCGTCGTTGTCAATGCAACAATGACGACAATCAAATGACGTTTGCATCAATGAGCAATTGGCGAACAGGCGAGGCCAGCAAGCAGGGAGGATACACAGGATAACGATGGCATCGAGCATAAAAAAATAGCAAAGAGAAGGAGAAGGAGGAGGAGGAGGAGGAGAGAGAGTGCTAGGCAGCGGGAAAATGATAGCGTGGATTAAACGATTTTTAATGAAAAGCCTTCAGACGGCCGCATGAATGACAGCGCCTGACACACGCACCCTGCAGACACACACAGGATAAGGGCGAGCACACACACAGAGAGAGAGAGAGAGAGAGAGAGAGAGCGAGAGATAGCACACACATATGGCTGGAGGACAATGCGAAAGACGGAGCCTCAGCTGCAATTGCCAGCAAATGCAGGACAAAAAATTGCATGATTGAAAATTGCACTTGAGGCCGATCGAGCGAGAAGCAGCAGCGAGCAGCAAAAGCGAAAAAAGGGAAAATGGAAAATGGGAAATGGAAAACGGGTTCACATGGCATGGCATCCGGCAACAGAGTCCTGCTTCTGTTGATGAGCTCTAGCCAAAAGAAAACGGCGGCTCAATTGTTATGAAAACGCTTTTCTTAGCTGTCCAAAAAATGCTGGGAATGATGAAAGACGTTCCCAACTGACCCCTCAGCTCTTTGTGATGTTTTTGTCAAGGGTTTCACTGATTGGGTTACCTCCCTTTCTCCCCATGCCCCCTCCACCAATTCTCGTCATTCGCAAAGCACCCTTTTGTTGTCAAGGTGCGGGCCAGACAAAAGTAAAGTGGAAGTTGGTCAAAAGCCCGCTTTGAAGTGGTCCCAGTGTTTTGTGGCTAACTAAATGAAGTGGACATATCTGCCAAACAATTGTGGGCAAACAGCAAAAGAACGATGAGCTTAAAGATATCAGGCCAAAAAAGCAGCTCAAGAAATGTACAAAGCAGAAAGAGTTGAACTGGAAACTGCAGCAAAAAGATAGGAACGAGATCAGAACAAGTAACAAGAGCCCAACTAAAGGCATTATCTAGCGATCTCCATATGAACCCAGAGTCGTATTTTATCAGCACATGTTTCGCTAAAACAAACAAGGACTCAAGTCCATTACCATTAGCATTAGCCCTGCCTCGCAAGTGACCAATTTTCTTACCCGCTGTGCATGGCCTGAAATAAATAACCTAAAATGTCGACAGCACATTACAGGCGAGGAAAGAACTGGGGATGAGAGGCTGTCTCATTATGCAGCGTTGACAAAAACAAAAGAAACAAGCAAGGAGCAGTGGAGAGAGAGAATGAGTGAGAGAGTGAAAGAAGACAGGCGCCAGGACCTGTGTGTCGACTCGGCCGTTTTGTGGGGGGGCGTCTTGAAAACTATTAAGAAAACATATTTTTCTTTTTCAGAAAATTGCGCACGCGGCGCGTTTAACACTAATCATTGTCATTATTATCGTCGCTGTCTGCCTCGCCTTGGCAGGACTAAATGCTGCATTAAAAATTCATGATCTCAAGTGGGTATTTGTTAGTTTGGGGTGCCATATTTCACATTCGACTACAGACTTCAGACTTCAGGCTTCAGACTGTAGACAGTAGACAGTAGCGTCGCGTTCAAGTGGTAGTTTCGTCTGACACTCTTCATTGTTACTTTTCCTAGGAACTGGCTGAACATGTGGAACTGTTCCCAAAACCCTAAACCGAAACCCCTTTCGTTAATTGATCAGAGAATCAATAAAACGCCAATTAACATTAATTTTCACACGCGGTCCGCCTTCAGCTGCGACTCATTGTTCAATTTGTCAACTAATGTGAAACGCAGTAAAACAATTAAAAACTCCTATTGTGGTTTTCCATGGGGACGACATGAACTGTGGTCATGAAATATGAAACGTTGGCTCTTTGTTTTGTCAGCTACCAGGGAACCCAAAAGAAACACAATTAAAATTTAATGCAGCTATTTGAATTCGAGTCCAATTCCAAACTCCAAGTCGAGTTTCAGCTTCAGCCTCAGCTCGTGTCCAAGTCAAAAGTGTATCAATAAGTAACTAGACATTGCCATGAGGCGTATTCGAGTCAAACATTCAAGCGTTTGTCATTGGGGTTTTTCGTTGGAAAATTGTCTCCTTGCATGCAATGCCAACATTGCTTTCCTTCGCTCCCTTGCCCTCTCGTTTATCGCTCTCCATGCGCAATTAAAGACAAGCAGATGGAAAGCAGAGATGGAAATGGAGACGGAGCTGGAGCTGGAGCTACAGACACTGGGATGTAATGTTTTAGTTTTCCCTGAAGGGAATAACCACAGAACAAGCACGGAATGATGCATGATTACCTAATGGAGCAGCTGTGCTGCACTGGAAGAAGAAAGAACATTCAGAGAGTCACTTGCGGGGCATCGATGGACTAATTGATTTACTTTGACTTGGTCACTCAAAACAAGAACATATTTAACATGTCAAATGATATCCTCCTTGGTAACATTAGTGTGACAACGACACTGATAAGAAAAGGGCGGCTGAAGAGAATGAAAGCTGACAAGCAGACCAACCAGATACAATGTTTTGAACTGCAAATAAATCATAGAGTTTATGTGAATACAAGAAGGAAAATATGAGATGTGTTCAGATCTTCAGGAGATTATCAAGATTATTTAAAGATTGGTTCTCAAATCTCCAAAGCAGAAGATAATATGCTTGACAACGAAGTAAAAATAAAACATTCAATAAAAATGTTATAACAAGATACTGTTAAATTTATGAATCTATCTCAAATCAAATTAGTGTAAATTTCGCTCATTTTATTTAACAATTATGATTTTAATTTGAACTGAAAATAAATAATAAATAGTATGTGAATACTAGAAAAGAAGATGAGATTGTGTTCGATCTTTAGAAGATTATTGAGATTATTTACAGATTGACTCTAAAACTTTCTTAGCTAAAGATAAATATGATAAATATACAAAATAAACATTCACAAATAAAACATAATTATTATTAGACCATACATTTTTTAAAATCTTTAATTAATCAACACATTTTGTTCGGCTCTCTATGTTTTATATTAACTTAATATATAGAAATATATATAAATAAGTTCGAAGTTTTCTGCATTTAATTGCAATGTTTTCTTGTCTAAATATTGTTGTTAAAATAATTTAGTCTGACTTTTTCTTTTTACCATTTAGAATTTCAGTCTTAAATCTTCTTATTTGCCAATTGGCAGTAATTTATTTCGAAAGTTATTTAAAACAATTATCATGGATATTTTCAATGCCCTCTGAAATGAAATGCAGCCGGTCATTGGGAATTATTGACCCCTTGTCTGCCAAAAGCTGTAGCCTATTTCCATTCAGTATTCAGATTATTTTAGCCTTACCTGAGCACATGCATCCAGCCACACAGTTGTCAATCATTCTCCCCAACCAATCCATACACACACACACTTGACACTTATTCCCCTGTTCGACTTCGTTCCCTTCCCTTTTGCCCAGCCAAGTGACAAGCAAAAGTCAAGAAAATTAAAAGTGCATTGCAATATAAGATACTCGTATTCGGAGCGAGTACACGACAAGGAAATGCCACAGCATAAATGTCATATGAAATGGGAGCCATGGGGCAAACACCTGCCTAATGTCAGGTGAGGTAACTGACTGGTAGATTGAGACTCAAAAGACTGGGACAAACTGAGCGAATGACATAAAATTAAAATTGAAAATCGAAAAGCGAGAAAGAAAAATGGAAAACTACGCAGAGATACTTTCCTCGGTACTTACTTAAGTAAGTATTTCCGGTGCCAGTTTGTAGTCCCAGAAAGTGCAGATAAGGCATGCCCCGAGCGTGTGGCAACTTGGAAAAAGCTGGCAAACATTTCAGTCAGTTTGTGGCAAAAGCCCAAAGGCAAACAAATTGCCAAGTGTGATAAAAAAAAAGAATGGAAATAAAATAAAAATAATGCGTAAGCCATGATAATAAGTGTGGCTCGATTTTCCACTTAATTTATGGCAAACACGAGGGGGCTAGAAAAGGACGAGTGTTAAAGGCATTGAACGTGAATTTATAATAGACTTTTAATAACCCATCGAATAAGGATGGAGGCAACTGGGCAATTCTGTTCTGGCTAAACAGAAAGTGTAATGAACCGCAGCCGCACATCGTGCAGACATTTTCCAAATGAAAAGCCATTGAAAGGCGTTTCCAGTGGGCAAACAATGGCGGCAACAACAACACAAAAAATTCTGCCAAAGCCAAAGCCAAAGCTAAAGCCAAAGGGAGGGAGAGAGACGAGACGATGGCAGACAAACAACAATAAAGATAGAAATCAACGCAGACGTGTGCATAAAATATTAATTATCAGCAGTTTACGGGCAGCAGGCAGCAATGGCTGTGGCAATGGCTGTGGCTGTGGCAGCTCGACATATTGGCAATGACTGTGAAAAGTCAGGCCAGAGAATAAAGCCAACGAAAACAGCAACAGCAGCCACACGCTACAAATGTGGAATGGCGAATCACTTGGCAATGGCATTGGCATTGGCATTGCCTCCAACTGCTCGACTGTGGGGGAAAGGGGCAAAGTGCACGCAGGGGACAAGTTTTGGTACTTAAAATTAGTAAGCTTACCAGTTAGCAGCAGATGCAGAAGCAGGTTGCAGTCATTCAGCTGCTGTTGGCGCCATTGATAACTGACTCAATAAAAGCGGATATCCCCATTCTCAGACTGAGGCTGGGACTGTGAGGAAGAGGTTTCTCCTCTTGCTGCCGAATGAGGCTAGACAAGATTGCATTAAACGCAGATGTGGGCACTGGGCGAAGGGATTGCCCAGGCACCAGGCAGCTGCATTCAAGCAAATACTCAAAGTTGGGATAGAGCATCAAGGTTGCAGTTATTGCAGATTCTCTAGCCAGATAGAATCCTTCGAGAGGGCATTGATTGTAAATAAGAACTTATAATCATATATTTTCGATTTTTGATCATTGACAATTACTTAATAATAATGAGAAGCGGACAAAAGACTTATAACAGAGTTAAGTATCCATTACCACTATGGCAAGGGATCTTCCCTTAGATGCAACTAAACTAAAACTAACTATTTGTGCAGAAGCGTATTTCTATCTTCGCTCAAAAGAAAATATATAAATATTTATTATTTACACAAATGTCCGTTAAATTTATGAACATTTATAAATATCTTCGGAAAAAGGTAAATATTTATTAGTATTATTTATACATATTATAAATAAATATAAATTTATTGGCGTATTAGTATTTTCGGCGACACGACCATAAATTAATATTATTAATTTGTGTGAATTTATATAATGTGTGTATGGATAGTAATCTATCTTATTATATCCATCAATTTATATATGTTATACATAAATTTGTTTGTGTGTGTATATAAATGTCTCAGTTAAATTTAAAGCTAGGTAAATATTTATAGACAACTATTTAACAAACATTAGTATTTATATTATTAATACATACTTCAAATAAATTGATATATATAGACAGATACTGCTTGCAAGGATAGCGCTGAGCTCACCTGAAGTGAAATAAAAATAAGTGCTGACCTTGCCTCCAATTAAACTGAATTAAGTTTAAAAAAATAACCAACTCTTAGTTCTATAATGTTTTTATTTGCCTTCATCTTATGGTGGGTAATTAACCCATTAGTTTTGGCCTTGCTCTAATGCCATTTAAAAAGTCGATCTTCTTCTGCAAAATGTTGCCCAAGATAGTTCTGGGTCTAACTGTTGTTGTGCGCCTTCTCCTCCAGCCAGGTCTTCCCCAACCCGGTCTTCCCCAGCCTGGACGACCTCCTCTGCGAGTGGGGCGCGTTCTTCTAGTGGTGGATGACGTAGGTGCCACTGTTGTTGGTATTATTGTTGTGGTCTCTTCTTCCTCTTCATCTATGCATTCAGCATCCTCAGCGTTAAGGGGATCCGTGCAATCGACGCAGTCCTCGTTGTCGGGATCCACGGCACAAGTTACTGCCTCTCCACATGGCAAATGGACAATTAATATTGCCAATAGTGTACAGCTCAATAGTATTGTCTTCGATTGCATCTTTACTGATTTAATAGTTGACAATGATCAACTGATGATTGACTCCCCAATAAGTTGCTTTTTATAGTGTCGCCAAAATTCCAAAGAACGGAATTGTTTGCACAGCTGTTGCTGTTGTTTTTCTACCAAATATTCAGAGGAGGTAAATGAGCAAGACATACCAAACAATAGTTATATTGACAGAAGCTATTGCTGTTAAATATTTAAGCAGTTGCTTATACTAAACTAATGCAAACTTTCAAACAATATGTTCAATTTAATTCGATAACTAACATGGGAAAATTACAAAGTTGCTGTTTAAGTTGGGAATTCAATGTCGATCGCGAATTAAAATGGTTTTATGGTAGTCAAAAAATTAAAATTTCTTTGATGTATATTAGTAAACATTTCCTGAAATTGTAATTGTTATTATAAAATTGTAGTTCATCAAATCATCAAAGTCTAATGTTTAGTAGAATTGGAAAATTCAAATTATTGCAAGAAGACAAATAGAGAAAAATTAAATTACAAAAATTTTGCTCATTTCTGATAGGCCTTTGAAGCCGTCCGTTTATAGTCCAACTACTTAGGCCATGTTCTTGAGCTCATAACAAGCAGATTAATTAATTTTTCTACACTTTGCTGCAGGCGTTACTAAGCAGCAGAGCCCAGGAACCAGCACGCCACGCCACAGTCCCGTTTAATCCAATCCAACCCAGCAGATATCCAACAGATACAAATCATGCGTGAACATTAATTCGATTTGCACAGATGTGTGCCAATCGTCAAACCATCAAACTACGTGCAGGACAATGAAACTGGCCAGAGAGAGAGAGAGAGAGAGAGATGCGAAGGGAATCGTCAGCTTTAATTTCGCATATTGTTGACAACAAGACGGAAAATGATGTGAGCGACCAGAGAGTATGCTGAAGATGTTCAATGGACAAATATTCGGATGAACTATGTACTCCTGTGTTCAGCCACTGGCATCGGATGAGTTTCCCCCCTACCAGAGAATTGTCCACTTCGGTCTCTCAGTGTCACTAATTGTGCACAATACGAAAGATACCTGCGACTTCTGTCTGCCTGTGTGTGTGTGTGAGCTACCCGTCGAGCTGCTGTTGACTGGTGGTTGCTGTCCCTGTTGTCTGATGGTTTTGCTGGTTCTGCTGGTCCTGCCACACCCCCTTGCAACAAGCACCCTCGCCATCGCCCATATACAGATGCGGCTTTGGTCTGCCGTTGACCATTAGCTGTTGAGTTTTTTGCCTTTTGATCTACTACATGTGTCTGAGTCTGTGTCTGTGTCTGTGTCTATGTGTATGTGCGTGTGTGTTTGCTGTGTGTAATGCAATTAATGTGATTTTTGGTTGCAAATTAAACGTATTTATCAGCGTTTATCAATTAATTTTCATTTTCATTTACGGTCGACCGATTCTCTGAGGCTTGACAAATTATCAAACAATGATTAAACATGGCACTTTTAATGTGTTCACATCCAGTTTAATTAAATATAAGCAAGACCAGATCAGACCTGTGTGTGCGTGTGTGTGACTGAGTATGTACTACTTGTAAACGGAAGCCGTCTCCAGGTCAAACATTGATCCATTTCGCATCTGACAAACTCGCAAAAATCCCGAAACTAAACAATAAATTTCATTTTATGGCAATCTCTTCTTCCTCCTCTCTTTCAGTCATGGTATTTATTTTTCATTTTGTGCGGTCAATGCTATACCCTGTATCGGACAAGCTAGAAGGGCATAATCATGATCTATTATATAAAAACGGAAAATATATATTTAATTGTGCAATGAGAAATATTAATTTAGGAAGATCAGTAACATTTTGTTAACATTTAAAATAATAAAATGAAAACGCTTCTTAAGTTAAATAACTAATTTTCATAAAATAGACTAAAATCTGACAGAAAAATCATAGGGATAGTTACATATGTATTAATAATGTCTAATAATGTACTAAAATAAATAAATAAATAGATAAATTTATATTGTATATAAAACAAAAAAAGATAATTTCGACAATTCACTAATAATTATATGTTAATAAAATTATATTTAAATAATATATGTCTACAGTATTTGTAGTCGATACAGAGACGCTTTTAAATTCATAAACTTCTCTAGCAGATTGATTACCGACTATCAATACTATTGCTGACAGCCATCAACGGCTTCCACCATCCCACAGGTCATTCTCTAGTTGAGCATGCATCCAAATTTTGGCAACTGGACTTGTTGTTGGTAATTTATTTGATTTGGACATGGCTGCGGCAACGCCTCCCAGCTGAAACCACCCATCGATCATCCCTCCAAGCTATGCTAATAATGTTTTGTAATTTATTTTCAACATGTTGACAGTCGACGCGCATTTCGAGTCGTAAATTTGTTGAATTTGCCATTATTATTGCAGGCAGTTGTCGATATTCCTGATGTTGCTGTTGTTGTTGTTGTGATGGCTGTCTATTGCTGTTATTGTTGTAGCTGCCGTTGCACATAATTGATTAAAGGAAATTATATAAAAGGTGCAAACTGCCGCAATTTGATGATGCATTTTGATGGCATTCAGAGGTTTCGGATTTCCATTTTGCAGGCACGCCCGTCCTGATAGAAAAAGGGAAGTTCCAAAACGATATTCATGGATGGAAAACAATTGTCTAAATTACTAGGTGCATATGCACATAAATTAGAGGTAATCGAGCCACTTAAACATCCAGTAAATATTTTTGGATATATGTACATATATGTGAAATAAACTGAAGACTACAACTTTTATAAAATTTTTACTTTAATGTTTAATTGCTTTTGCTTGTAAAAAAACGAATAAATTCTTTTCTATTTTTTTTTAAGTTTAAGTCTCTTTGCTTTGATAGGTCTTTGTAGCTCAAAGTTCATTTTATCCCTTTCCATAACAAGAGCAATTGAATAAAATATAACACAAACAATGTGACTGAGAAAATACCAGAGTGAATGCCAAAATAAAAGCAAGCATGCGACAAATTTAAACAATTTAGTATTGCCCACTTGCAACAGAGGCAACACTCACCTCTGTCCCTATCCACATGCAACACGCCTTCAGGCAGCCACATGCCACACAGAAGGCAAACCCAACAGAAGAAAAATTAAATTAAGTTTATTGACATATTGCTAATTAGACAGAACATGACAGCGTATCAAGATTTATTGCGCCCGATAAGCAACAGCCCCAAATACACACAGAGAGACTCTTGGACAGAGACCACAGACCCCAAACCACTGCAGCCCCTCTTCGTCCCTCCCCAATCAACGACGAAAGGCGGATCAATGAACGCATTCATTTTAATTGGAGACATGGAAAATATGCCAAACAAAGAAAACGAGAGAAAAATATAAGAAAATGCGCCACTCTCTAGGAAAGACGATGCTCTAATTAAATGCACTTGAGAATGCCTCGACAACAGCAGCAACATTTCGAGTGTCGATATGTGTATGTTTGCGTGTGTGTGTGTGTGTGTGTGATTGTTCGTTATGGTTCACTGGAATTTATGTGCTGCCCCTCAACTGTCTCGTAAATCTCACAAAAATCCAAAAATCGTCGTCTGCGAAATAACTATGAAAAAAGTGCATAAAAATTGTTCAGTTGTTGTCAAACATTTTTTGGATCTCGGTTTTCTATTTTCTGTTTTTATTGTTGTTTGCTTGGGCAATATTTACCTTTTAATAATGCTTGGTGGCTACTCGTCACCCCGCAAATAGCAGATATTCTACCAGATATCTGAGTACACTCTAGGTAAAAAAGGGAGCGGAGTCGCGAGGGGAATTGTTGCATTGCTGCCACGCGATAGCAACAAATTCTTTTTGGTTTTTTGTTGCTCCTCTTTCACTGTGCAGCACACACAAATTGCCAGCGTGTGTCATAAATTTTGAGAACATAGAACACCCAGGAAAATAAAAAAAATATATATGGCAAAATAACTGAATATAACTGCTACTGCAAATGAAAGAAACTCGTAGATTTTGACAGGTCGTATGCATAATGCTCTCTCTTGTAAAGTTCGGAAATCAATCGTGTTGTATGTGTTAACAATTTATTTAACTTTATGAATCAATTTACTGTTGGCATATCAATGATTCATTAATTATTACAATAGTTAAAATAATCTTAATTTTCGATATCCACAATAAAATTTCACAAATAATGAAAAATGTTTCATTAAAATAATTTGATAGAGTTATATATTGTTAAGGAATAAAAAACCAATCAATTGATAAATAATTCTGCATTTTTGTAATATTTGCTACTCTCGATATAAAAAGACCTAACATAGGTTTATTATAATTTTGCTCTTCTTAAACTTATGTTGCATTATGTAAGTATTTCATGCAATCATTTGGCTTTAAAATGCCTGACAGTTATTTGCAGCAAGTTGATTGGATTTTACAACGCTCGCATATCACAGAGAGAAGGTAAGTTGTCTATTAGCCACAATAGACAATCGCCATCTATGCACTCTATTGGCTAATCCAAGCTGATAACGTGCTTAAAGTGCCACAAAGTGGGCATAGGGCAAACCCAGACAAAAAGCGCACACATTGTCATACAACTATAATCGTAAAAACTCGACATCCATGGCCATTGTTTTGACATACTCGTATAACTACCGGAGTGTGTTTGCGTGTGTTTGTACCTATCTATGTATGTTTTTTTGTTGGTTTTGTTGGTTTGTAGAATCGGAGAGTATTACGAGTATTTTGCTTCCACATTTCATTTACCTGCAATTCGTTAGCGCTTGCTTTGTTAACTGTTAAAATGACATAAAAAGCTGTAAAATTGTCAGTCGTAAACTAAAATATGCATTACGAGTGACATCTACATGGGCATTGGCATTACTTAATGCACTTTCCGTGTTGTCATCTACATACATACATACATACATACATATACGACTTGACCCCTCTCCCGAAGCATCTGTCCTCCCCGGCGTTTTAACCGGTGCTACAATTAAAACAAGAAATTACATTGATTTATTTGCTTTGTCTCGCTGTAAATTTCCTTAATGCCACATAAATATTTAACCAGTTGCATTAATAAATAGCTGCCTCTTTGCAAAGTACATCTATGAACGTAATGCGCTTAGTTGCTATACTTACCATATTTTCCCAAGCATAATCGGAAACTTGAATTGATTTATGAACTTAACACTTTGCCTCTGCCCCCTTTCAAATGCGTTCGGACGAATAATAAATTATTATAAACAGCCAAAGGGAATGGGACAGACATCGGACGGTTGTTGTTTATTTCGTTCATTGCTGTTGCTGCGCTTTTTAGTGTCTTAATTTGTGTGTTTTGAATTGTTAAAGTCTGTTGATTGAAGTGCTTGATAAGACTGGCATGGTACACAATGGATCAATAGAAACGTCTAATCTCTATATAATCAATCGATCGCTTGATTAATTATTGTTCACTTCAAAAGCTCTCAACAACTATAACGGATTCGACTCCATTGAGGCAAAATCGATATTCGTTTCGTTTTAAATCGATTGTCGCCTTTGATTAATTCATAGCCACAATAATGGATTGTCTCCTCTATGGCAATTATAAAGCCATAAGCTACCTTTGGCCATATGTGGTAGTTTTCTAGGCAGAGCGTAAATGCTCAGAATGAAGACGCCAACTGCAGATGGTTGCCACAATCAAATTGCAATTAACCCTTTGTGGGTATTCACAGCAAATGCATCGATTGACAACTTCATAAGCTTTGAGCTCAGACCGAGCAGGGGGTGGAAAAAGGGAGGGATGAGATTCGTAGGGGGTTGCAGAGCACTCGAAATTCTGATGCAAAGAATCGACAAGTTGCACACACTAAAGTTGACAGCAAAATTGGCATATGCGTTGAAAAATTTCCGGCTCGCAGGATATGCGAAGCGGGGCAGAGGACAGGACACAGACAGCTAGGACAACTAATAAAGGGGCTGGTCTGTGAGTGCGTGTGTGTGGTTTGCATGTGTGTGGCATATGTGCGTGTGTGCGTTTTGTAATCCTGCCAAAGTTGACACATTTTGCAACGTCAAACGGAAATTGGCTACAGTCGCAGTCGGCGTTTGGTTTCTTTATAGGATTTGCATGGTTTACATTTTGCCAATGGCCTGAACAGCAGCCAAAAGGTGCGTCTCGATGTCCTGCCCTCATGTCCTTTCCCCGACTCGTCCAGCTTTGCCTGCCTGCTAATTGGCTTGACTGCAGAATGGGTGCTAATTGAAAATGATTTGCATTTAGCTGTTAAATCGGCTCGGCAACGCATCTCATTCACATTCAAATGTATATGTCAAAGTGTATCTTAACAGATTTGCCCTCAAGCCGGGTTTTTAGGTTCGCCAGCTCACAATCGAGCAGCAGGCGGATTGATGAGATCCTCAAAAGATTACGGGAGTCAAGCAGTCTGTTGAACCGACAATGCATCGAATGCGCAGCTGACTGACAAGATGATGTCAGAAGCTGACAGCCATTGAATGCCTGATCAGTGATGGCTAAACAATACAAATGAAAGAACGACTTAACAGATTAACAAGTAACAAGTTAATCGAAAAGAGGATGACAGATAGATGAATATAGCAAATCAAATACCTAAATTATATTTGGTATTATAGGTGTTCCGTAATACTTTCAAATTTTTAGATTTTTGCAAAACATAACGACTAAATAAATTGTAATTCATTATTTATTTTAGCCCGACTAATTTAGATAGAATTTGTAATTGCGCTAATTGACGACTGATGGGACCCAATCTCAAATTGCTTTTCGAGTTATTATATCACATTTTAATTTGATCAGAATACTTGTATTAGGTAACATACAACATTATGTACAAAACAAATAATTGCCAAAATTTATATATATAACACTTATGACAACTTTAAAATATAACATTTTACTTTGTACACTGCAAGCTTAGCTTTTTAACATCAAAATTTTAAATCGTAATTAATAGTTCTCTTTGTAAATTAGTTGATATATTTTGCTTTCAGAGATAAGCTAAAATCTGAATGCAATGAGTTTTCTATTATAAAAATGATTAGAATCAGAATCCTTTTTGACTTGCTTACCAAAGTCTCCATGGAACCAAGGGATTTGTGGGACTTTGGGTTGTTGCATCATTAGCATTCGCTGCCACACGCTGTCGGGGCAGCAAGTCAATGCCAGCTGTGCTCTGATTTCCACCACTTTTACTATAGAGTTCAGTGGATGAGGTGGGTGACTGAGTGGCCAGGTTGGGTGGGGCTCCAGTTACTGGTGATGCCCCTCAAGCCACGGTGTGGTATTGAGCCCAACCCTCGGATCGCAACCATGGTAATCATTTATCAAACAACAAGCGTAAAATTCAATATTTTTTTTAAGACGTCGCCACTGAGTTGATGTGAAAAATTAATTAAATTATGAAATTTTATACCCTAAAGCAAATATTTAATTTAATAACATTATTATGCAGCTCGGGTGGTAAGTGGGCGTCACATGTTGCGATGGGCGTGGACGCACGCACCAGCACGCGGCCGAACTTGACATTGGGCTCAAGGGGAGGTGGAAGGTGGAAGACCAACGAAATATGCAACTCACAAAAAAAAAAATATGTGTATATATATGTATACTTGTATTCATAAACTCGCGCTCGGAATCCCTCAGGTTGCAGCCCAGGATAATAAAGCACGCGCGTGTCCTGCGAGATGGGAAGTGGGGAAAATATGTATTTCTTGGCCGCCTGCCCGGCTAATTGCCAAAAATCATTTTTCAAGCGTGCAGCTCAACTTCAATTTTCATTTAAACAATTTTTTTCTTGCGATTGCGTTCGCTTGTTCATTTTTCTCTCCTCCATTCAAATATTTTACAGGCAGTTTCAGTTGCCAGGGAAATGAACGAACGACGCGTGGCTGCGGCCTGGTTCCGGGTACCGTAAATTCGCTTAATCAAAAAATAAACAAACTTAATAAGAAGCGTGCGTGGCACGGTTGCAGCTCTAGGACTGCCTCAGCCTCTGCCTCTGGCTCTGCTTCGATGTGGTCGCTTTGATGCAGTGCCGCCACGCCCCATGTCCCCATTGGCAGCAGACCCTTGCCGAAATGCAGCAACCTCTTTGCCAAGGGGCAGGGGCGAGGTGGAGGAGATGGGCCCCTGTGGCCTCTGTTGCATGCGAAATGCCAAAAATTCAACAACAATGGAAACAACAGAGCAGCAACTCGTTTGCCCTTTCTGACCCAACTGTACACGCCCTGCCCCCTCCCTTCCTCCCCTACTGAAATAACTGCACAGGTCCATAAGAATGTGCAGCACAATATGGGGGCTCTGCTTTAACGATTGCTGGGGGTAAACTTGGCGTAAGTTGCAACTGAAGTAAATAGGCGCCATTTTACAAGTATTGCCCAGAGTTCGGCTTACCCTTTACAAATGGTAGGTTAATGCAATATATTATGTACTCCTGTTATAACATATAATACTTTATGGCTCATGTTCAATGAGAGAGGGTTACTTTATAATACTTCTACGAAAATGAATCATCATATCGACCAGTGTTTACATCTAGTTATTATGTATGTAAGGATAAATAAATCCAAATTTATATTTTATATTTTATTCTCTGCTTTTAAATTGATGTATTATGTATGTAAATATAATTATAGACTTGAAGATTAATCCAAGGCAATTCAAGTTAACTAAGGTAATCTAAATTATTTAGATGATCAAACACTTCTACATATTTCTCTCTTAATTTACTTCAAACTCC